>CM039676.1:512782206-514271520 GCA_022496015.1 Hordeum marinum | reverse complement strand
TTTTGGAATCACTTTGACAGGCCCACGGTAGATAGAAAACTTGGGTTGCCTGTTGAGCCGTAATATAGACATCGGGAACATCCAAATGGGTGCTTTGTTCGATTTCGACTAGACCTATATGTTCATGAGTCCTTCTAGTATCCTTCGGCTGGAACCAATAACATCTGAAGACTACGACGTTTGGTGGGTTTTCACCATAGAATTGAAGTTCATAAATTGCTTCAACTCTTCCATAATACTCGATACCTCCTTCGCCGATAGCAGAGACACAACAATTTGTAGACTTTCGGTCGGGCATACATAGCTCTTTGCCATAGGTACGAAAGCGATACCCGTTGATGTCGTATTTGCCAAATGAACGGACCTTATAGTCAAAACCATTAGCTATTTGTCTCAGTTCGGCATCCATAATCTCTGAATTAGCCTACAAGTTTAATATGAAAGGATTGTCGCATTAGTCGCAAATTAGCCAAAGAAATGAAATGGTCTAATGGAAATTACCGTTTGTTTGAACCAAGAGATCAAACCGGCATAGGCGCCTCCTTGCTTTGCCAGAAGCTCATACTCTTCGACGGAATCCTTTTGTATCACCGCTCCACACGAGAATATGGCGACGTATCGACTGCATCAAATATCCCGGAATAAGAGCAGTTCAAAGGAATTAGAAATTGCAAAACAATGCACGGAGATCTTACTCGATGTACGGCCGCACTTCTGTTAGGTTGTTGAAGAGATACAGCGAAATGGTCCGCCATTCTTCGACACCCAACGGTACTGGTTTGGAACCACTGGCTGGTGCGAGATCCCCTTTGAATAGGCTGAGGTTGGATCGACCCTTTTTAGGGTCGTCAGCATTGTACCGAGGCTTCGGATTATGCAAATGACGATTTTTGGCTTCGTAGTGTGCTGTCACGAAGTTTGCCGCCTCCTCAGTGATGAATGCCTCGGCCATCGATGCTTCAATTCTACGTTTGTTTTTACATTTTGCTCGAAGCGTCTTCTGCATTCTCTCAGTTGAGAAGCACCAACGATTTTGCACGGGCCCTCCCAATCTTGCCTCGGTTGGGAGATGCAAAATCAAGTGCTGCATTGGATTAAACATGCTCGGCGGAAAGATATTGTCTAACTTGCAGATCAACTCCGGCGTGAACTGTTCCATTTCTTCGAGGAGGCCAGGCGATAGTTCTTTCGCACAAAGAACACGGCAGAAATAGCTCAGCTCTGCCAGTACTAGCCATTCATCCTCAGGGATGAAGCCACGCAACATCACCGGCATTATCCGCTCAATCCATATGTGCCAATCATGACTTTTTAGACAAAATATTTTCCATTTTTCAAGACTCGCTCCCCTCTTTAGATTTGCTGCATACCCATCGGGGAACATCAACTGCATTTTCACCCAGAGAATAATTTCTCTCATAGCTGGCCTTCCAAGATTGAACCATGCCTTTGGCTTCGTCCAGTTCTGCTTTCCTTTCGGATCTTGCATGTTTTGTAACGGTCTATCACATAGCTCCTCTTGATCGACTCTAGCCTTAGGATTATCCTTTGACTTCCCCTCTATGCCGAACAATGTGCCAAAAATGGCTTCGGCGATGTTCTTTTCGGTGTGCATCACGTCGATGTTGTGTGGGCAAAGGAGGTATTTGAAGTAAGGCAGATCCCATAAGCATGTCTTGTGAGTCCAGGCGTGTTCCTTATTATACCCCTTGAAATACGCTGGACGTGCTGGATCTGGCTCGAGAGCGTTTAACTGATCTAGGATTTGTTGGCCTGTCAACGCAGGTGGTGCAGAGTGTTTGACAACTGTACCTTTCATGAAGTTCTTCTTGTCTTTCCTGAACTTATGGTGAGTATCCAGAAACGGTCTATGCAAGTCGAAGCAACTATACTTGTGCCTTGCCGTCAGCCAACGAAACTCAAGAGCTCCCTTGCATGTGGGGCACGAGAACCTTCCATGCACATACCAGCCAACGAATAGCACATACGCCGGCAAGTCATGCGTCGAGTACATGTACCAGGCACGCATTATGAAGTTATGTTTGCTAAAGGCGTCGTATGTCTTGAACCCATTATCCCAAGCTTCTTGCAATTCGTCCTTAAGCGGCTGCATGTACACATTCATATTCTTCCCCGGATAGTTGGGCCCTGGAATTATCAATGTCAGGAAAATGTTCTTTCTTTGCATAATCTGGTCGGGGGGGGGGGGGGAGATTGAGTGGAATGACAAACACGGGCCAACAACTGTATTGGGTTGCCGTCTAACCATACACACTGAACCCATCCGTGCTGATGGCGACTCGAGGATGCCTTGGATCTGCCGTTTTTTCCTTATGTAATGCATCGAAGCGCTTCCACGCTTCACCATCCGATGTGTGCACCATCATCACATTCCCATTTCCATCACGTTCGGTTCTTTTGCCCGTTTTGTGCCATGTCATCTGTCTGGCTGTCTCTTTGACCATGAGAAGACGTTGAAGTCTTGGTATGATTGGCAAATACCGAAGAACATTAACGGGTATTTTGGTATGCGTCTTCTCACCCATACCATTGTCTACCACAACATACCTGGATGACTCGCAAATGGGACAATAGTTCAAGTCCTCATACTGGTGCCTAAATAAGACACATCCTTTCTCACAGGCATGTATCTTCTCATAGGGCATCTTAAGATCACAGAGGATTTTGTCTGACTGGTACAGGTTTGCAGGTAGCACATGGCCTTTGGGTAGAAATCGTCCGAATACTGTCATCATCGTGTCGTACCATTCTCTACCCAAGTTGAACTGAGCCTTCAAAGCCATGATTTGTGAGATGACATCCAGCTGACAAAGCTTAGTGTGCTTGTGGAGAGGACATTTTGAGGACTCCAACATTTCAGTGAAGGACTTTGCAGATTCCTCCATCTCCTCGTCCGAGTCCCGAGCATCGTCAAAGTCTTGCACCATGTCTTCCATCCCGGTACCATGCTCGTCGGTGCGACGACGAACCACCTCAGGTCTGGCACGTTGGGCAGACTCACCATGAAATGTCCAGACCGTGTAACCAGGCATAAAACCAAACTCCTGCAGGTGTTTACTCATTTCAAGCTCTTCCCTCTTTTTAAAGTTGTCGCACCGGACACAGGGGCACCAGCTTAATCTCTGGCCATTAGCAAATGCGACTCTAACAAACTCTTTGGTTTTTGTTAACCATTCGCCAGTCCAAACTTTCTGATTAGTGTAACCGGTGTACATCCACGCACGATCACTCATATTGACTTCCTACTGGACAATTAATAAATATATACATAATTAAGCAAACCATATCCATTAGTTAATGGAGTTTGTTAGTTCTATTACGTCCATGCAACCTACATGCTAATAGGTAAAGATAGGTCCTAATCCCACCCGAGTATGCGTAGATTGAGTTCGTTTTCCCATGCTTTGCTCCGGATCCAACGCAAAATTTCGGCAGCACCTCCCCGCTGTTCTCCTGATACACGTCTCGGCAATAAGCAGAGAGGATGTGTACCCGGAGAACAACAGGGAGGGACTTACGAAATTCTGCATCGGATCTGGAGCAGAGCATATAGGAAAACGAACCCAATCTACACATTCTCGGGCTGTCCATGGATAACGTTGGACAATTCGAAAGAATCACGATTATAAATATGCAAATGCATGCATATTTATAGATGTAACCCTTTCGAACGGGAGACACATAGTGGTTACGCATACTGATGATTGACACCTATAGCTAGCTAGTTTCATTGGCACGAAGACCAGAACCGAGCAAATGTAGGGGGGAGGAGGAGATGTCATTTGTGCTCACCAAGGAAAGCAGGGGCGGAGGTCATCGAACGCACGGGGAGGTCGTCAAACACCACACCCTCGCAGCGACGAAACAACTGCACATTTTAAATCCACCCGATTAACACAAATATATATGATGTTTTGCATAACAAAATCAAAAAATATACGACCTAACTCATAATCGAAAAATCGAAAAATCGAAAAATATACGACCAAATATATGGTGTCCGGGGTGTCGTGTCGGGGTCAGGGTGCTGTGTCGTGGTCAGGGGTGCCATGTCGGAGTGTCGGGGTGTCGTGTCGGGGTCGTGTCGGGGTCGGGGTGCCGTGTCAGTGTCGGGGTGTCAGGTCGGGGTCGGGGTCGGGGTCGGGGTGCCGTGCCGGGGTCGGGGTGTCGGGTCGGGGTCGGGGTCGGGGTGTCGGGTCGGGGTCGGAGTCGGGGTCGTGGTGTCGACGTCGGGGTGTCGGGGTCGAGGTGTCGGGGTGTCGTGTCGGGGTCAGGGTGCTGTGTCGTGGTCGGGGGTGCCATGTCGGAGTGTCGGGGTGTCGTGTCGGGGTCGTGTCGGGGTCAGGGTGCCATGTCGGTGTCGGGGTGTCTAGTCGGGGTCGGGGTCGGGGTCGGGGTGCCGTGTCGGGGTCGGGGTGTCGGGTCGGGGTCGGGGTCGGGGTCGGGGTGTCAGGGTCGGGGTGTCGGGTCGGGGTGTCGGGGGTGTCGTGTCGGGGTCAGGGTGCTGTGTCGTGGTCGGGGGTGCCATGTCGGAGTGTCGGAGTGTCGTGTCGGGGTCGTGTCGGGGTCGAGGTGCCGTGCCGGTGTCGGGGTGTCAGGTCGGTCAGGTCGGGGTCGGGGTGCCGTGTCGGGGTCGGTGTGTCGGGTCGGGGTCGGGGTCGGGGTCGGGTGTCGGGGTCGGGGTGTCGGGTCGGGGTCAGGGTCGGGGTGTCGGGTCAGGGTCGGTGTCGGGTTTTTTCCTCTTTTTTTCTTTTCTTCTTCTTCCTCTTCTTCCTTTTCTTCCCTTTTTCCACTTCTTTCTTCTTCTTCTTCTCTTCTTCTCTTCTTCCTCCGCCTTTCCTTTTTCTTCCTCTTCTTCTTCTCCTCCTGTCCTCTTTTTTCTTTCTTCTTCTTTTTCTTTTTCTTCTTCTTCTTCCTCTTCTTTCTTTTTTTTCTTCTCTCCTCTTCTTCTTCTTCCTTTCCTTTTTTCCTCTTCTTCTTCTCCTCCTCCTCCTCCTTTCTTTTTTTCTCTTCTTCTTTCTTCTTCTTCTTTTTTCTTCTCCTCCTCCTCTTCTTCTGTTTCTTCTTCTTATTATTATTTTTTGTTCTTTCTTTTTCTTTTTAAACTAACTAACTAATACAAACTAATAAAAGCAAAAAAAAAAGAAAAAATAAAAAAGGGGGGAGGGTGGTGGAGCTCACAGGAGGGGAGGTCGAGGCGGCGGCGCTGGGTGGCGGAGGGGGAGGGCGGGGCGGTGGGGGCGGCGGCGGTAACAGGGCGGGGAGAGGGCGGCGGAAAGAGGGCGGGGCGGCGGCGACGGCGGCGGTGAGAGGACAGCGGGGAGAGGGCAAGCGGCGGCGACGAGGCGGACTCCGGGGGGCGGGGGGGGGGGGGCGGGGCGGGGCGGCGGAGGGGGAGGGGCGTGGGAGCGGCGGCCAGCGCCGGAGGGGAGAGGCGGGGGAGGGTCGGGCCGGAGGGGAGGGCGCGGGAGAGGAGATAAGAAGAGAGAGAGGGAGAGAGAGAAAAAAGAGAGGAGGTGGGGCCGTTAGGGTCCCACCTCTTTGCCGTCTGCCAGCAGACAGCAAAGAGGTGGGTTGGCCGTTGCCGTTAAGTGGCCTCCACGGGGCCGACCCCACCTCTTTGCCGTCTGCTGGCAGACGGCAAAGAGTTCTTTGCCGTCAGCCAGTAGACGGCAAAGAAGTGCAGATGGCAAAGACCCTCTTTGCCATCAGCTGGTTCTTTGCTGTCTGCTTTTGGGAGACAGATGGCAAACAACCTCTTTGCCATCAGCTGGCAGACGGCAAATATCTGGCAGATGGCAAAGGCCCTGATTCCAGTAGTGGAGGAAGGGTTGTCGTACCACTCAGGAGCAGTACACGCCTTTGTCGACCTACAAGGTTCAATAGTAACTTGATATGAAGTTTCATGATCATCATCATTAACTTCCTCTTCAACTATCATAGGCTCCACAGAAACATCTTTCTACGTTGTGCTACTCTCTGGTTGAAGTAAAGGTTCAATAACCTCATCAAGTTCTATTTTCCTCCCAGTCAATTCTTTTGAGATAAACTCTTTCTCAAGAAATGTTGTGTTCTTAGTGACACACAATTTGCCTTCGGATCTGAAGGTATACCCAAGTGTCTCTTTCGGGTATCCTATGAAGATGCATTTCTCCGCTTTGGGTTCCAGCTTTTCAGGCTAAAGCTTTTTGACATAAGCATCACATCCCCAAACTTTAAGAGACAAAAACGTTGGCATCTTGCCAAACCAAAGTTCATATGGCGTCGTCTCAACGGATTTCGATGGTGCCCTATTTAAAGTAAATGCAGCTGTCTCTAATGCATAACCCTAAAACGATAGTGGCAAATCAGCAAGAGACATCATAAAATGCACCATATCTAATAAGGTTCGATTACGATGTTTGGACATACCATTACGATGTGGTGTTCCATGTGGTGTCAATTTTGAAACAATTCCACAATGTCTTAAGTGACTACCAAACTCATAACTTGGATATTCACCTCCTCGATCATATCGTAGGAATTTAATCTTCTTGTTATGATGATTCTCAACTTCACTCTGAAATTTCTTGTACTTCTCAAACGTTTCAGACTTGTGTTTCACGTGCCTCAATGCTCATTGGACCGCACATATGAGTATGTATGATTTCCAACAAGTCACTCGCCCGTTCCATTGTTCCAGACAACAGCATTTTAGTCATCTTGCCCATGAGGCATGGTTCACATGTGTCAAGTGATTCAAAATCAAGTGACTCTAAAAGTCCATCAGCATGAAGATTCTTCTTGCGTTTTACACCAATATGTACCAAATGGCAGTGCCACAAGGAAGTGGTACTATCATTATCAACTCTACATCTTTTGGCATCAATGATATGAACATGTGTATCATCACTATCAAGATTCGACATGAATAAACCCCTCACATTGGGTGCATGACCATAAAAGATATTACTCATATTAATAGAAGAACCATTATTATCTGATTTAAATGAGTAACCGTCTCGCCATAAGCAAGATCCAGATATAATATTCATGCTTAACGCGGGCACTAAATAACAATTATTCAGGTTCATCACTAATCCCGATGGTAACCAAAGAGCGAGCGCGCCGATGGTGGTCACATCAACCTTGGAACCATTTCCCACGCGCATCGTCACTTTGTCCTTTGCCAGCCTTCATCTATTCCGTAGTTCCTGTTTTGAGTTGGAAATGTAAGCAACCGAACAGGTATCAAATACCCAGGCACTACAACGAGAGATGGTAAGGTACATATCAATAACATGTATATCATATATACCTTGTTTGTTGTTGGCCGCCTTCTTGTCAGCCAGATACTTGGGGCAGTTCTGCTTCCAGTGACAAGTTCCCTTGCAATGAAAGCACTTAGTTTTTGGCTGTGGTCTAGCCTTGGGTTTCTTCATGGGAGGGGTAACTGCTTTGCCACTCCTCTTAGCGTTACCCTTCTTGCCCTTGCCATTCTTCTTGAAACAAGTGGTCTTATTGGCCATCAACACTTGATGCTCCTTCTAAATCACAAACTCGGTGACTTTTAACATCACAAATAGCTCGGCGAGTGACTTGTTCATCCCGTGCATGTTATAGTTCAACACAAAGCTCTTGTAGCTAGGTCTCCATGATAGAGGAACTCTGTCAGTGATCGCCTCAGCCGGAAGGGGCATTCCCAATTTGACCATACGGGTAGAATACCCAGACATTCTGAGTATGTATTCACTGAAAGACCCGTTCTCCTCCATTTTGCAAGCATAGAACTTATCGGAGGTCTCATACCTCTCGATCCGGGCATCCTTCTGAAAGATAAACCTCAACTCCTGGAACATATCTTATGCTCCATGACATTGAAACATCTTTGAAGTCCCGGTTCTAAGCATTACAACATTGCACATTGAACCATTCAGTAATCATCAAAACGAGCCTGCCAGGAATTCGTAATGTCTGTAGACTCCACTGGATCGGGTGGATCTGTTGGGCAACGTTGCATGGGAAACAAAAAATTTCCTATGCACACACAAGATCTATCCATGGTGATGAGCATCCACGTGAGGGAGAGTGGATATACATACCCTTATAGATCGCTAAGCGGGAAGCGTTAAGAAACGCGGTTGATATAGTCGAACATCCTCGCAATACAAATCACCGAGCGTCCCGCGATCCAATCACGATCCATCCAGATCTAGCGGCAAACGGACGGCACCTCCGCATTCAGCGCACGTATGGCTCGATGACGATCTTCGCCTTCTTGATCCAGCAAGAGCGAGCGAACAGGTAGAAGAGTTCTCCGATAGCGTGATGACATTGCGGTGATGGTGGTGGAGCTATTCCAGCAGGGCTTCGCCTAAGCACCGCTGAAACCGATCTAGAGGAGAAACTACAATCTAGAGGAGAGGTAGCACGTGGCTGTTTTTCTGTGTCTGAAAAGCCTCAAAACCTCTAGTATATATAGGACGGAGGGGACAGGAGGCAGCCTTAGCCTCTCCTCCAAGGAGAGCTTCGACCAAAGCCAAGGGGAGGAGTCCACCTCCCACAAGGGAGGTGGATTCCTAGTAGGACTCCTCCCTAACTTGTCCCTTGCTCCTCCTCCTTGCGCATGGGCCTTCTTGGGCTGGATGCCTAGCCCACCAGGGGCTGGTGCGCCACCACCAAGCACTAGTAGAATGTCTGTCTGTAGTCCCGGTCGGGATGGGCCTTTAGTACCAGTTCCCCAACCGTTACTAAAGGGTCGGGACTAAAGGTCCAGACCTTTAGTACTGGTTGGCCCACGGACCGGTACTAAAGGCCCACCAGGTGGCTTCCTGCGTGGGCTGGTGGTGGAGGACCTCATTTGGTACTAAGTGTTCTTATTTTTTTGTTTTAGCTTTTAGTTTTTAATTTTCCTCTCTATTTTTTGTGTTTTCCATTCATTTCAAAGTTATTTTACAGTGCTACATACTGTAAACAGTACACAAGTTGATGCATATATATGCAATATAATATACAATATCTCGAATACATAGTATGTGTACAAATGGAATTACACATCCATGCATATATATTCTGGACATAGAAATTAAGGCCCAAAACCCGGCCGGGACTAGCTAGCTAGTGCTCCGGATGAAATCTCAGTTTTCTACTACTGATTTGCTGGCATTATTTAGGCGGCGGTAAGGAATAGTGCTCTCCATTTACATCAATGACATGTCAAGGAAGAAATGCCACAAATTCCTCTTGAAGTGCTGCAAAGCGTTTCTGTGGTGAGAGCTTCGACATCATCTGCCAAACCTCGAGTTGTCTTTCACGTGCTCTTCTCCGACGTATACGACATTTGGTCTTGATGCGAATGTTCTCGTAGTGGAAGTATCCACATAAATTTGTCCCCTGTTGCTGCTTCGCGCACTTTGCAAAAGAATAGAATTCAATAAGATAATTAATAATCAAGCATGATAATGGTATTGAAACTAGAGTTAAAGAGATGCGCGAACCTAGTAGTCGTACTTAATAACCTGCATCTTTTTCCACTTTAGGTTCGATTTCCACTGAGGACCGTGATGGGTTTTTTCTATGATCTTTTTCCAAAAACTACACGACAGAGAAAAAGAATGAAAGAGTAATTATAATTACTTTTGATATCAGGAAATAATAAAAGAAAGCGAGGTCGATAAAGATTGAAATTACCGTTCTATCATAAAATACAAGTCCACGTATGATTGTTCTTGTGTATCTACTGGGTCATACACTTGAACAAGTCCATCTGCGAGGATAATATTTAGGAGGATATAGTGGTCTCTGCGCAGAAGTTTATATAACTAAGCAGGCATGCATATAACTAATCAACTACACTTGACAGCGAGCTAGTAAGCAAAAATAGAATTTGTAGTATACAAGAGAGTAAACACTCACCCCATGTTGTATGGAAATATTATAGTAGATTCGGTATTCATTGCCTCTAGATATTTTTCCAAGAGCTCTTCTATGTCCTTGGAAAAATGTTTTACCACATGACCATTAACGGTATTCGGGTCGATGAACCCAATGTCATCGATTCCCTCTTGTTTCAATTCCCACATCTTCAATCTGCATAATAGCATAGAAAAGAAAATATATAGTGAGGATAAGCCAATGAGCGATATCTGAGCTAGAGACTTAAATTATTAAAGATACAAATCACTTACAGACAATAGAAACTGATGAGCGTTTTGTCGATAGAGTCCATGTGGTATAACTGGAGAAGTTCTAAGAATTCAAGACATATTTCACATCCATTGACGTAAGGCTTTTTCCTTACTTTTGTAGGGTAACGCAGCAGAAAACAAAAAATTTCCGACCTACGCACCAGCCCAGGACCACTATGAAGACTGCATACAAGGTTTGATCTTTTCGTTACCGACTCGTAGTGCAGCGGAAGTAGAGTCGATGATGATTGGCGGTGCAGGTCCCCGCAGCTAGGATTTACAACCTCCCAACTGCGAGGATGTATACCCTCATCTGCCCCGCGGACAGCCCTCCGGGAGGCGGTCGGACAGTCCCCCGGATGGTGTCGTGGACAGCCCTTCGGGAGGACCTCCGAAGCTCGGACTGTCACTCGGACAGCCCTTCGGGAGGACCTCCAAAACTCGGACGGACACATTGACAGCCCTTCGGGAGGCACTCTCGAACTAAGAACGAAACTACAATCTCTCTACAGAGTTGCACACATACGGTGTCATCTATCCGCCAGGGCTTCGCCGTCCAGAACTAGTTCCTGGCGGAACCCAGACAACCTTTCGGCTCTACGAAACTATTTCGCTGGGAGGGAGAGAGAGAGCTTGCAAAGGAAAGCATGTGTATGAAAGCACAAGGATGAAGAAATGGCAGCCCACATCTCCTCTATTTATAGGAAAACCAAGGGGTAGGGTGGTTTTACAATAAAACCCAAAATGCACATGAATGAAGTCCTTCCACAAGGGCATAAAAGTGAAACCAAGGAACAAGAGGGACTCCATGAAGGAGTCCACCATGTGGCCGGCCACACCCTCATGTGTTGCCCCAAAAATGGCTCCAATCCATCCATGTCATCCCCAAGACCTTTTGGAGCAAAGCCCTAAAAGGTGGCTTTCCATAAAGTAGTCCAAAAAGCACTTTCACTATTCACGGCGACATTTTTCAGCATCCGCTCGAACTGAAAATATTTATGTGGGCTTAGAAAAATTCTAGTACCCCACTAAAATAATTTTCAATGCGATCCAGAACAATTCCGGAATAGTGATTTTCATCTGCGAAAAGCATGTGAAGCAGTTCCGGCAGCTCCGGAACATTTCCGGTTATTCTTCAGGAAAATTCCCAGAAGATTCCAGAATGATTCTGGCACCCTCCAAGAATTATCAGGCATGTGCGGGAACTAATTTGACTTAATGGTATCCCTTGAAACAACTTTTCAGTTTCACCGAAACTTTTCCGGTGACCTGTCTACGGAACTTTTCCACTGTCCGAAACTTTTCCGGTGTCCGAAACTTTTCGGTGATTTTCTCTCAGACTCCGTGTCTAGTATTCAACAGATAGATCACCCTTAAGCGTGTGACCCTATAGGTTCGGTGAAGCATAGACATGACCCGGAACCCCTTCAGATCAATGATCAACATCGGAGCCGTGGACACCCATATCGATCCCTATACCCACACGAATAAATATTCGAGTGAACCTCCAGTTGCCGCGTGCTATTCCTGTTGCTTCGCGATATGTAACAAATACCCGAGGTCAGACATGTTGGCATCCTCGTGGATCAACAACTTGTCCACTATGCCAGTTACCTCGTTAACGGTATTGTTCTCTTTTCTCGTTCCCGTGTTCCGGCATCCCCGTTATCAAATCACAAAGTGTCTAGCTAGACGATGATGGATACCGTAACACCGAGAGGGCCCAGAGATATCTCTCCATCGTCGGAGGAGCAAATCCCAATCTTGAACCCGTAAGTTATCAAGTTACTTCACATACTTTTCCATGAACCCGTAAGCCGTCGTAATAGCCACCCATTTAGATGACGTTTAACAAACCCCAAAGTTCATGAAGCAAGCATGAAGAAACTCGATACTCTCATGGTCTAAGTTATTATGCACACATTTACTTCTCTGTGTTATTAACCATTAACTTATGAAGAATGTATCTCATAGCATAACATCAATTCAGGTCGATTCAACACAAATGTTCTTCTAACATTATGCCCTCAAAATTGCCGGCATAGTTATGCCCATGATCAGGAAAACAGGATCATCATGCAATACTTGAGCCAGTCTTAGAGGCCAGACTAGGAATACATTTTACCGTTTATTATCCCACACGTGCACATGAGTTTCCCTCCAAGCCTCGTCTTATGTGTAGATTCGAGAATCATTGCAGTTATAGCATGGCACATAAACATAATTATGAACAGGGAGATAATCAAAAACATTTATTATTGCCTCTAGGGCATATCTCCTACAGACTCCCACTTGCACTAGAGTCAATAATCTAGTCAATCCTAATGCACTTTACACCTATGGCATACTGGTGTAAAATATGCTTCGCTTGTGGTATAGCCTGATGTCCAATGGATCTGACAACTTCAGCTCCGTGTGGAACATTGCATATCCTCGTGTTTTCACGCTATCAGAAAATTCGTATTTTGTGTGACTTGGCTTTGCATATATGTGAATCATTGGTCGAAACCTGATTCCTCAGGCTGAGCTATGGAGCAACTATCTGCAATAGTGTCTCATAGACCAAAGCCATCTTGGAACCATACTAAGTTCATGAATGAACTATATGATTCAACAACTTCTTTGTCGCTTCCAAAGCGTCAACATACTTAGCCTTTGTTATAGAATTCGCCACAGTATCTTGTTTGGAACAATTTCCAACTACCATGCCACCATATTGTGTATGACACAAAAACCTCAATTAAATCGAAAATCACATGGAGAAATGGTGGAGACTGTATCGATGTAACATATTACACCGAACTCTTCATGATTTCTGCTTGCGAGAAAACATGTCATCACTACTACTGTAGTACTCAATGACATCTTTCACTGTTGTCCTATGATTAGTACTTTGATCACTTTGATTATCCATACTCGCAACAACTTTGGAGTATCGGACATATCTGGTGGTTTTACATACCATGGAATACATGATTAGTCCAAACACAAGAGTGTGTGGAATCTCCATCATGTATTTCACTCATCAGTGTTTTGGGACACTAAGTCTTGCAAAAACTCTTTCCATGTGACTTCGGCAAGAATCACTCCTTGGCGTTTTAAATGCTAAAAGGTTTTAGCACCTTGTCAATATGTATTCATTGCATAGCCCCATTAGGTAAATCTATCTCCATAGATCATCATGCCTAATATTGAGGCTATTTAGCCTAAGCACTTCATTGAAAAAACTATTTTCAAATGAAGTCCTAATTCCTGTCAAGATATTTATTTCCAATTAACAATGTGTCAAGTACACAAGGTTTTTAGAAATAGTATTATGCTCCCACTTACTTTCTTGAATCACAAGCATCTTCGATACCCATTTGATGAAGTCAAGCTCCTTTGACCATTCCATCAAAAACGAAGATTCCAACTCCTCTTTGCTCTCTTCTGTCCATCGCTGGAACTCTGAAGTTTGCATACTTACTAGCATCCTCTGGATCGACAAATTACTTTGGACTGTATCACATACAAGTCCTAGGTTTCATTTCCATCAGATGGAAATCCTTTTGTCATCCATGTTTCATATCTCATGATTGATATATGTATTAATTGCTAGTTCAACCCGAACCGACCTTAAGCATCGCTACAGTGAAACAGCCTCATCATAGTCAACT
Organism: Hordeum marinum; assembly: GCA_022496015.1. NCBI lineage: Eukaryota > Viridiplantae > Streptophyta > Magnoliopsida > Poales > Poaceae > Hordeum > Hordeum marinum. The sequence goes on along the minus strand of CM039676.1, from coordinate 514,257,677 downwards.
CCTTGAACTTGTTATTTCAAAAAGTCGAGCTTTATGGATAAAACATTTTTATCCGTACCAGTTTTCAGTTCCATAAATATTCGTTGGACTCTAAGTCCTCTGAAAGGTGTATCAAGGTTTTAATCTTGAATCACTTATATGGAAACTATCTCGGATTGTATTGGCATTTAGCCAATCCCGGAGTCAGGGCCCATCAACGCTTCCTTGTGTATTGTAGGTATACTGTTGTCCAACAACAATATCTCGTTTGCGCACCTGATAGGTTTGCATGAGCTTTGCCTACGTGGTTCAGCTACACGTTCAACTGAAGTCCATACATTTTATTGTAGAGACTTACGTATCAGTCATAGTAGGAAACAACAGATTCACTTCCAAGGTTTCTTTCCTTTGAACTGATGACGAAGATACTAGTTATCTCGTCAAGTTGCACTGTCCTCCCACTCACCTTTTGTATGAACTATTCTCTTTAAAAGCATAACGTTTTGTGGCAAAACCCTTTGCCTCGGTATAGTGGTGGGGGAATACCCAATGACTTGGGATAACCATACAAAATAGCACTTGTCTGATTTGGAATGGGTTTGTAACCTTTTACACAAGCCCCATATTCCAAATGTTAAGAAAAGATATAACATGGTTGGGCGTACCATACCATAGCGTCATTTCAACAGGCCTGATGGATCTCTTTTTAGTGTAAATGCCGCAGTCTCTAAAGCTTCACTCTATAAAAGGGATAATGGCAAAACTATTTATGTCATCTTTGATCTTATCATGTCATAAATGGTTCGATTACATCTTCACAGACTTTCCACTTGCAGTGGTGTTCCGGGAGGTGCAAGTTATGAAACTCTTTTCACAACTCATCAGACAATCGCTAAACTTGTAACTCAAATATTCCTTTCCGCAATCAAATTGCAGAAACATAATTTTCTTGGTACAATAACTTCTACTTCATTTTTGAAAACCTTTCGAATGATTTCAAAAGATCCAGACTTACGTCTCATCAAGTAAATATCCATATATCTACTTGAGTCATTTTTGAAGGTAGACAAATCCACTGTTTGCAACAACATTTATTTGACTACACACATCATAATGTATGATTACCAATAAGTTCTTTGCTCGTTCCTTATGGCCTGTGAACGGTATTTTAGTTAGTTCACCTTTTGGACGAAAGTCGCAAGTCTCAGATGATTCAAAATCAAATGACTTCAAAATCCATCATAATGGAATTTTCCATGCGGATTTCTCCAATGTGACCAAATGCAGTGCCACACATAGGTGGTATTCTTTTAGTCTTGCGACATTTAGCGTCAGTGTTATGGATGTATCATATTTCGATCAATATTCATAACATATATCTCATCTAGGATGGAATCATGGCCCTTCATGTTATTCATAATACTGAACAACAATTGTTGTTTTTATGAACAAATCTTTTGCAACAAACATTGTGCAATGGGCTAGAGTGTATGAAACTCTAAAATGAATTATGAAAGTAAACCCAGAGGTAATGTATTATTATCAATATTCATAACATACGTCTCAGTCATGATGAAAGTATGGCCCTTATGTTATTCATAGCACCGAACATGAAAAGTTCTCTTATGAAAAACCTTCTTGCAAGATACCTTATGCAAAGGGCTAGAGTGTATGAAACTCTAAAATGAATTATGAAACTTAATACATAGGGAATACACCGATGGAAGGCATAGTAACATTTACTATGTTCCCTACGTGTATCTAAACCTCATTCCTGGCTAGTCTTTCAGGCCATAGTAGTTCTTACATCGAGTTGCAACAGAATGCAATCGAGCGGATATCTTTGTGACCAACTCACAATACCCAAGAATTAGTGATTAACATGTTCAACCATAATTCACAAGAATTATATCTTTGACCAGCCTTCTATACATCAAAAACTTGTATGACATTCATACATGAGCTGGATATTCCAGTCTTCTTTACTTTTACCATTATATTTCTAGCAGTTTAACTTTTCAGTATTTCTCCTACTCTCAGAAGAAGCACCCAACTTAAGAGTGGCATTAGCCCCGGACTTCCTAGGCATGAAAGTCTTACTAACACCCTTTGGACACTTCCTTTCTCTTTAAGTTGTTGTTTTATTCACCTTTCATCATATGGCAGGCGTTCTCCTGGATCCCTCTCTTATCAGTCTAATGCATAGTAAACTCCTTTACTAATAGTTTGTAAGCAAACATTGCTTTGGATATCTCATATCTTTTAGCTTTTGTCTGTATCTGAAAATGACTTTCAGATTCCATGAATATCACATAACTATCCGAACTTTCGAAGTTTCGGTCTCATGGAAGCAAACATATTTGACTTGACCGTAACGGAATTTTAGCTTTTTGGATTGAAGGACGAGAGTCATATCATCCATAGCACTAGCGGGAGAATACCGAAAACATGCGATAGGACAAGTCCTTCTCGGCACTCTTGAGGACAATCCTCACATTACGTTACCAACCGTAAAGTTTAACCATATATTTAACAGCTATTCAATTTTAATAGGGAAGGTGGAAACGCGAGCCATTATTCTACAACTATTTTGCAAACCACACTTAGACGGTGTTCAAAATAAATTGCACTGAGAATTAAAACAAGTTAATTCTAAAGTGCGCTCCCACTCAAATCAATATCTCTCATAATTGATTTTGAGTGATTCAAGATCCAAATTACAATTCAACGCCAAGGATGTATCCATCTCAAGTGACGAGAATTGCAATCGGTAGGCCAACTTGCCAATCACATCTCTATGTGACTCTTGTTCATATTTCGATGCGTGTGTTCCGAGCTCATGACTTTCATGCGTGAACGTCAAGACAACCAAGTGATCTCGCCGCGAGGTCTCAACTCACCCACCTCACACTTCACTAATCGTTCGTACCCATGTAACCATGTGATACCCCGAAGAGATAGGTGCCGTGACGGTGCTACACTTGGGAGAACACTAACTACTTGATATTCTAAGTGAGAGATCACCCTAATAAAAAGCGACTACCGCACAATCAAGAAGGGTGCATCAAGAGGGATAAACATCTCAGGCAATTCATAATTAGCATGACATGGTATAGCCCCTTCTGACGGAGAAGTCAAGTATTTCTTCGTCTTCGGCATTCGCATCGGTGTTCACCTTTGCGAAGATTGCCACCACCTTTTTGATGCACCAAATAATATTGCTATCTCTATAGCTTAATAAAATAAGTGCATTACATAAGGTTGACACGCAGGTCATTAAAGTGCAATCATATGGCTCCAGCCATCATGCGGAATCATGACACGCAGGTCATGTTAATCAATTTACATCATATATTCATCTCATACATAATCAAATTATTATGAACACTCCTATACCACATCACATGCACATGCAAACCATCCTGCAAAACCAAGTTAGACCCCTCTAATCGGTCCATGCAAAAACTTGTTTTTTGTGGCTTCTAAGGTTTCGAAACAAACTGAAGCTACCAACGTCCATCATCAAGTATGATAATTCAAGTTGCTAGATTAACAATCCAGGGTGTATGAAACACGAGACAATAAAATCTTGAGCGCCATACTAAACTTCGTCACACGCGTGACCCCCGTGCAGATCACATGTGTATTGCCCTTTCGTCTGCGAAACATCCATCTTTCTCAACTATGGTGGAACCCAAAGAACTGTTAGCACTTTGTTGATCTGTCAATCAGCATACTCAGGAGCAGCATGAAAGGATCGCGGATTGCTAGAAATTTGTGAGTTTCCACCATTCCGTTAAGATCAGGACTACGCAAATTCTAGGGAAGCAACAAGAACATCGGGTTACAGATTTCATCTGCTACCCGCACAAATAATTTTCAGTAATAGATCTCATCTACTACCTAATTATATTATGCAACACCCATACATCTCCATGTATTCTAGATCGCAACCTGCATCTACGCATAGCACGGCTCTTGCTGCCACTGTAGGGTAACGCAGCAGAAAACAAAAAATTTCCGACCTACGCACCAGCCCAGGACCACTATGAAGACTGCATACAAGGTTTGATCTTTTCGTTACCGACTCGTAGTGCAGCGGAAGTAGAGTCGATGACGATCGGCGGTGCAGATCCCGCAGCTAGGATTTACAACCTCCCAACCACGAGGATGTATACCCTCATATGCCTCGTGGATAGCCCTCCGGGAGGCGGTCGGATAGTCCCCCGGACGGTGTCGCAGACAGCCCTTCGGGAGGACCTCCGAAGCTCGGACTGTTACTCGGACAGCCCTTCGGGAGGACCTCCAAAACTCGGACGGTCACATTGACAGCCCTTCGGGAGGCACTCTCAAACTAAGACCAAAACTACAATCTCTCTACAGAGTTGCACACATACGGTGTCATCTATCCGGCAGGGCTTCGCCGTCCAGAACTAGTTCCTGCCGGAACCCAGACAGCCTTTCGGCTCTACGAAACTATTTCGCTGGGAGGGAGAGAAAGAGAGCTTGCAAAGCAAAGCATTTTTATGAGAGCACAAGGATGAAGAAATGGCAGCCCACATCTCCTCTATTTATAGGAAAACCAAGGGGTAGGGTGGTTTTACAATAAAACCCAAAATGCACATGAATGAAGTCCTTCCACAAGGGCATAAAAGTGAAACCAAGGAACAAGAGGGACTCCATGAAGGAGTCCACCATGTGGCCGGACACACCCTCATGTGGGGCCCCAAAAATGGCTCCAATCCATCCATGTCATCCCCAAGATCTTTTGGAGCAAAGCCCTAAAAGGTGGCTTTCCATAAAGTAGTCCAAAAAGCACTTTCACTATTCACGGCGACATTTTTCAGCGTCCGCTCGAACTGAAAATATTTATGTGGGCTTAGAAAAATTCTAGTACCCTACTAAAATAATTTTCAATGCGATCCGGAACAATTCCGGAATAGTGATTTTCATCTGCGAAAAGCAAGTGAAGCAGTTCCGGCAGCTCCGAAACATTTCCGGTTATTCTTCAGAAAAATTCCCAGAAGTTTCCAGAATGATTTTGGCACCCTCCAAGAATTATCAGGCATGTGCCGAAACCAACTTGACTTAATGGTATCCCTTGAAACAACTTTTCAGTTTCACCAAAACTGTTCCGGTGACCTGTCTACGGAACTTTTCCACTGTCCGAAACTTTTCCGGTGTCCGAAACTTTTCGGTGATTTTCTCTCAGACTCCCTGTCTAGTATTCAACAGATAGATGACCCTTAAGCGTGTGACCCTATAGGTTCGGTGAAGCATAGACATGACCCGTAACCCCTTCAGATCAATGATCAACATCGGAGCCGTGGACACCCATATCGATCCCTATACCCACACGAATAAATATTCGAGTGAACCTCCAGTTGCCGTGTGCTATTCCTGTTGCTTCGCGATATGTTACAAATACCCGAGGTGATACATGTTGGCATCCTCGTGGATCAACAACTTGTCCACTATGCCAGTTACCTCGTTAACGGTATTGTTCTCTTTTCTCGTTCCCGTGTTCCGGCATCCCCGTTATCAAATCACAAAGTGTCTAGCCAGACGATGATGGATATCGTAACACCGAGAGGGCCCAGAGATATCTCTCCATCAACGGAGGAGCAAATCCCAATCTTGAGCTATCAAGTTACTTCACATACTTTTCCACGAACCCGTAAGCCGCCGTAATAGCCACCCATTTACGGATGACGTTTAACAAACCCCAAAGTTCATGAAGCAAGCATGAAGAAACTCGATACTCTCATGGTCTAAGTTATTATGCAAACATTAACTTCTCTGTGTTATTAACCATTAACTTATGAAGAATGTATCTCATAGCATAACATCAATTCGGGTCGATTCAACACAAATGTTCTTCTAACATTATGCCCTCAAAATTGCCGGCATAGCCATGCCCATGATCAGGAAAACATGATCATCATGCAATACTTGAGCCAGTCTTAGAGGCCAGACTAGGAATACATTTTACCATTTATTATCCCACACGTGCACATGAGTTTCCCTCCAAGCCTCGTTTTACTTGTAGACTCGAGAATCATTGCAGTTATAGCATGGCACATAAACATAATTATGAACAGGGAGATAATCAAAAACATTTATTATTGCCTCTAGGGCACATAAACATAAACATAATCTTTGAGGTCGATTGGGTTGCCATGAACATCGATTGCTTGAATCGATTGCTTGCTTGGATTGGTACTCACCTTGAGCGGAGAGATCGATTGCTTGGATTGTTCGCCGAGGCGGGGAACTGTTTTGCCACTAGTTGTACCACCTGTCATCGATGTCATAGTTCCCGCCTTCTTCCTTAGCTGGGCCGACTTCTCTACTCACTTGCCTTCTGAATTTGTCGCTCATAGTCTATCGGCATACGCTCCACATATTCCAAGGGTCGATCAATAAAGTGTTCCCTAAAGTGCTCTTTGACTTCCCTGGGTATTACCTCCTTTAGCGAGAGGGGCTTCTTTGCAAAAAATGCTTTCACATGGCAATTGCTTTCAATTTTGTTTTCCTCTGGTGTCGTGTTGTAAGGTAGCTTCTTTTTGGCCGGAGTTTCGGGTTTCTTCTTTGCTTTCTTCCGAAGAGGACTGCTGATGGCCTTCCTATTTTGGGAGCCCTGCTGGCGAGACCGCTGCCCGGGTGGAGTCGGCTCACGCGGCGGAGATCAATATCGACGATATGGACTCGTGTCCTGCTCCGTTCCGAGGTTGGGTGGACTCGCACTGGGATCCCTATCAAAGTGGGACGCCTATCGAGGTGGGGAGGACTGCTGGCGCTGCGATGCCTCTGGCTGGGATCCCTCGTGCTGGACATCGATACTCGGAGGAGCCGGTGGCCTTAGCACCGAGTGTGGAAAGATGATGCAGTCCTTGCTCCATAGAATGAAACCACGGCCGGCTTCTACCAGTGTGGACTCCCCCTCACCTCTAGGGATGTCAAGCTATAGTTCATCATATCCTGGCTCTATTGCGTCCACCGCAACACGAGCATACCCAGGTGGAAAAAGATAGTAGCATTGTCCCTTCTCTATCATGAAGAACATGGTGCTACTTTCAGGCACAAGTGTGGAAAAAGATAGTAGCATTGTCCCTTCTCTCCTTTTCTCTCATTTTTTTGTTTGGTCTCTTTGGCCTCTCTTTTTTCATTTTTTTTCTTTTCTCTCTCTTTTTTTGGTGGGCATCTTTGGCCTCTTTTTTTATTTCCACACATGGGACAATGCTCTAATAATGATGATCATCACACTTTTATTTACTTACAACTCGATACTTAGAACAATAATGACTCTATATGAATGAAAGTGATGGCACATGTCATGAGACGGAACGGTGGAAGTTGCATGGAAATATATCTCGGAATTGCTATGAAAATGCCATAATAGGTAGGTATGGTGGCTATTTTGAGGAAGGTATATGGTGGGTTTGTGCGCCGGCGAAAGTTGCGCGACACTAGTGTCGTCGTTTTGTTAGTTGGTAGCGAGGGGGTACTGTTGGGGAACGTCGCATGGGAAACAAAAAAAATCCTATGCACACGCAAACCTATCCATGATGACGAGCATCTACGAGAGGGAGAGTGGATCTACGTACCCTTGTAGATCGCTAAGCGGGAAGTGTTAAGAAACGCGGTTGGTGTAGTCGTACTTCTTCGCGATCCAAATCTCCGAGCGTCCTGCAATCTAATCAAAAACCGTCCTGCGAACCAATCACGAACCGTCCCGCGATCTCGTCACGATCCGTCCCGCGATCCGATCACGAACGTCCCGTGGCCTTCATCACGATCCTTCCGATCTAGTACCGAACGGACGACACCTCCGCGTTCAGAACACGTGCAGCTTGATGACGATCTCCACCGTCTCGATCCAGAAAGAGGAGGTGGAGAGGAGAGAGAGTTCACGGGCAGCGTGACGGCGCTCCGGTGATGGTGGTGGTGGAGCAATTCTGGCAGGCTTCGCCTAAGCACTGCAGAAATCCGATCTAGAGGAGCACCGGTGAAACGGGTAGCCCGTGGCCGTAAACTATGTCCAAAAGCCACCCAATACACTAGTATATATAGGAGGGAGGGAGAGGCAGCCCTTGGCACAAGGCCAAGGGCCTCTTTGATTCGGCCGAAGTGGAGGGGAGCAATCCTACTCCACCTCCAATCCTAGTTGGAGTAGGATTGCTCCCTATTGGCTGATTTTTCCTCTTTTTCCTTTAGGACTTTCTTCCCGTGCGCCATCGGCCTTCTAGGATGATTTTCCAGCCCACTAAGGTCTGGTTAATTCTCTCCCACAGCCCATGGTCCCTCTAGGGTCGAAATACCCCTCCCGGAGGCCTCTCGGTACACTACCGGCACTCCCGGTACACTACCGATGAGCCCGAAACTTTTCCGGCGACCAAACTGGGACTTCCTATATATGAATCTTTACCTACGGACCATTCCGGAGCTCCTCGTGATGTTCGAGATCTCATCCGGGACTCTGAACAACCTTCAGTGACCACCATACATAATGCTACACTACCGAAACGTCACCGAACCTTAAGTGTGCAGACCCTGCGGGTTCGAGAACTATGTAGACATGACCGAGACACCTCTACGGCCAATAACCAATGGTGAGACCTGGACGTCCACATTGGTTCCTACATATTCTACGAAGATCTATCGGTCGAACCTCTATGTCAAGGATTCAGTTAATCCCGTACAACGTTCCCTTTGTTCTTCGGTATGTTACTTGCCCGAGATTCGATCGTCGGTATCTCCATACCTAGTTCAATCTCGTTACTGGCAAGTCTCTTTACTCATTCAGTTATACAAGATCCCGCAACTAAAAATTAGTCACATTGCTTGCAAGGCTCATTGTGATGTTGTATTACCGAGTGGGCCCCGAGATACCTCTCCGTAACACGGAGTAACAAATCCCAGTCTCGATCCATGCCAACTCAACAAACACCATCGGAGATACCTGTAGAGCACCTTTATAGTCACCCAGTTACGTTGCGACGTTTGATAAACACAAGACACTCCTCCGATATTCGTGAGTTGCATGATCTCATGGTCAAAGGAACATATACATTGACATGCAGAAAACAGTAGCAATAAACTGACACGATCATACGCTACGTTTGTAGTTTGGGTCTTGTCCATCACATCATTCTCCTAATGATGTGATACCGTCATCAAATGACATCTCATGTCCATGGCTAGGAAACCTTAACCATCCTTTGATGAACGAGCTAGTTCACTAGAGGCATACTAGGGACATTGTGTTGTCTATTTACCCACACATGCAATGTGTTTCCAATCACTACAATTATAGCATGGATAATAAACAATTATCATGAACAAGGAAATATAATAATAAACACTTTATATATTGCATCTAGGGCATATTTCCAACAGTCTCCCACTTGCACTAGAGTCAATAATCTAGTTCACATCACTATGTGATTTACATGGTAATGAGTCGAACACCCATACAGTTCTGGTGTTGATCATGTTTAGCCCTTGGAAAAGGTTTAGTCAACGGGTTTGCAAGATTCAGATCCGTGTGCACTTTGCAAATACTTATGTCCTTCTCCTCGATGTAGAACCGGATGGAGTTGAAGCGTCGCTTTATGTGTCTGGTCCTCTTGTGAAACCTTGGTTCCTTGGCTAGAGCAATGGCACCAGTGTTGTTACAGAACAGGTTTATTGGATTCAGTGCACTAGGCACTACTCCAAGATCTGTCATGAACCGCTTCATCCAGACACCTTCCTTCGCTGCCTCCGAGTCTGCAATATACTCCACTTCGCACGTAGAATCAGCTACCACGCTTTGCTTGGAACTGCACCAGCTTACCTCTCCCCCGGTAAGAATAAATATGTATCCGGTTTGCGACTTAGAGTCGTCCGGATCAGTGTCAAAGCTTGCATCGACGTAACCCTTTACGACGAGCTCTTCATCAATTCCATAAACGAGAAACATGTCCTTAGTCCTGTTAAGGTACTTAAGGATATTCTTGACCGCTTGCCAGTGCTCCATTCCAGGATCACTTTGAAACCTTCCAGCCATACTTATGGCAAGGCTAACATTGGGTCTTGTGCACAACATTGCATACATGATAGAGCCTATGGCTGAAGCATAGGGGATGACGCTCATATTTTCTTTATCTTCTGCAGTCACTGGGCATTGAGTCTTACTCAACTTCACACCTTGTAACACAGGCAAGAACCCCTTCTTGGCCTGTTCCATCTTGAACTTCTTCAAAACTTTATCAAGGTATGTGCTCTGTGAAAGTGCTATTAAGCATCTCTATCTATCTCTATAGATCTTAATGCATAATATGAAAGCAGCTTCTCCTGGGTCCTTCATTGAAAAACTCTTATTCAAATACTCCTTCACGCTTTCCAGCATTTCTATATTGTTTCCAATCAGTAATATGTCATCCACATATAATACTAGAAATGCTATAGAGCTCCCACTCACTTTCTTGTAAATACAAGCTTCTCCATAAACTTGTATAAACTCAAACGCTTTGATCACCTCATCAAAACGCTTATTCCAACTCTGAGATGCCTGCACCAGTCCATAAATGGATCGCTGGAGTTTGCAAACTTTGTCAGCATTCTCTGGATCGACAAAACCTTCGGGTTGCATCATATACAACTCTTCCTCAAGGAAACCGTTGAGGAATGCTGTTTTGACATCCATCTGCCAAATTTCATAGTCGAAATAAGCAGCTATTGTCAACATGATTCTGACAGACTTAAGCATCGCAACGGGTGAGAAAGTCTCATCATAGTCAACTCCTTGAACTTGTGAAAAACCCTTTGCCACAAGTCGAGCTTTATAGACGGTGACATTACCGTCTGCGTCTGTCTTCTTCTTAAAGATCCATTTGTTCTGAATGGCATTTCGCCCTTCAGGTAATACTTCCAAAGTCCATACTTTGTTTTCATACATGGATCCCATCTCGGATTTCATGGCCTCTAACCATTTCTCGGAATCCGGGCCCATCGCTGCTCCTCCATAGCTCGTAGGTTCATTGTTGTCTAACAACATGACCTCTAACACAGGGTTGCCGTACCACTCGGGAGTAGTACGCGTCCTTGTCGACCTACGAGGTTCAATAGAAGCTTGATATGAAGCTTCATGATCATCATCATTAACTTCCTCTTCTACCGTCGTAGGTTCCACAGAAACATCTTTCTGCGCTGCGCTACTCTCTGGTTGAAGTAAAGGTTCAATAACCTCATCAAGCTCTATTTTCCTCCCACTCAATTCTTTCGAGAGAAACTCTTTCTCAAGAAATGTTCCATTCTTAGCGACAAACACTTTGCCTTCGGATCTAAGATAGAAGGTATACCCGACTGTCTCTTTCGGGTATCCTACGAAGACGCATTTTTCCGCTTTGGGTTCCAGCTTTTCAGGCTGAAGCTTTTTGACATAAGCATCACATCCCCAAATTTTAAGAAACGACAACTTTGGCTTTTTCCCAAACCACAGTTCATATGGCGTCGTCTCAACGGATTTCGATGGTGCCCTATTTAAAGTGAATGCAGCTGTCTCTAATGCATAACCCCAAAACGATAGTGGCAAATCGGCAAGAGACATCATAGAACGCACCATATCTAATAAGGTTCGATTAAGACGTTCAGACACACCATTACGCCGTCGTGTTCCGGGCGGTGTCAACTGTGAAACAATTCCACATTGTCTTAAGTGGCTGCCAAACTCATAACTCAGATATTCACCTCCTCGATCAGATCGCAGAAATTTAATCTTCTTGTTACGATGATTCTCAACCTCACTCTGAAATTGCTTGAACTTTTCAAACATTTCAGATTTGTGTTTCATCAAGTAAATTTACCCATATCTACTCAAGTCATCAGTGAAGGTGAGAAAGTAACGATATCCACCGCACGCTGCAACATTCATTGGACCACACACATCAATATGTATGATTTCTAACAAGTCACTTGCCCGTTCCATTGTTCCAGAGAACGGCATTTTGGTCATCTTGCCCATCAGGCATGGTTCACATGTGTCAAGTGATTCAAAATCAAGTGACTCCAAAAGTCCATCAGCATGGAGCTTCCTCATGCGTTTTACACCAATATGACCTAAACGGCAGTGCCACAAGAAAGTGGTACTATTATTAACAACTCTACATCTTTTGGCATCAATGTTATGAACATGTGTGTCATCACTATCAAGATTCAAAATGAATAAACCCCTAACATTGGGTGCATCACCATAGAAGATATTACTCATATAAATAGAACAACCTTTATTCTCTGATCTAAATGAGTAACCGTCTCACAATAAACAAGATCCAGATATAATGTTCATGCTTACCGCGGACACTAAATAACAATTATTCAGGTTCATCACTAATCCCGATGGTAATCGAAGAGAGAGCGTGTCGACGGTGATCACATCAACCTTGGAACCATTTCCCACGCGCATCGTCACTTCGTCCTTTGCCAGTCTTCGTTTATTCCGTAGTTCCTGCTTTGAGTTGCAAATGTGAGCAACCGAACCGGTATCAAATACCCAGGCACTACTACGAGAACTAGTAAGGTACACATCAATAACATGTATATCATATATACCTTGTTTGTCGTTGGCCGCCTTCTTGTCAGCCAGGTACTTGGGGCAGTTTCGCTTCCAGTGACCAGTTCCCTTGCAATGAAAGCACTCAGTTTCTGGATTAGGTCCATGCTTAGGCTTCTTTATAGGAGTAGCAACTGCTTTGCCATCCTTCTTGGTTTTACCCTTCTTGCCTTTGCCCTTGCCATTTTTCTTGAAACTAGTGGTTTTATTGACCATCAACGCTTGATGTTCTTTCTGGATTTCAGACTCAGCGACTTTCAGCATCGCAAACAGCTCGGCGACTAACTTGTTCATCCCGTGCATGTTATAGTTCATCACAAAACTTTTGTAACTCGGTAGCAGTGATTGAAGAACTCTATCAGTGATTGCCTCTAGCGGAAGGGTAATTCCCAACTCACTTATACGGTTTGAGTACCCAGACATTCTGAGTATATGCTCACTGATAGACACGTTCTCTTCCATCTTGCAAGCATAGAACTTATCGAAGGTCTCATACCTCTCGATCCAGGCATTCTTCTGAAATATAAACTTCAACTCCTGGAACATCTCATATGCTCCATGACGTTCAAAACGTATTTTAAGTCCCGGTTCTAAGCCATACAATATTGCACACTGAACTATTGAGTAGTCTCCAGCATGAGCCTCCCAAGCGTTCTTAACGTCTTCGGAGGTCATGTCTTCTTGTTGGTCACCAAGCGTGCATCAAGGACATATTTTTCTGGGAAGCCGTAAGGATAATCCTTAGATTACGGGCCCAATCAACAAAGTTACTTCCGTCATCTTTCAACTTAGCTTTCTCTAGGAACGCATTAAAATTCAGGGGTGCTACTACGCGAGCCATTAATCTACAACATAAATATGCAAAGGTTACTTTAGACTATTGTTCATGATAATGAGTTTAGTTAATCAAATTACTAAAGCTCCCACTCAATTTGACATCCCTCAGGTCATCTGAGTGTCACATGATCCAAATTCATCAACTCAAGTCCGATCATCATTATGTTGGTTTCAATGGTGAACATCATTATGTTGATCATATCTACTATATGACTCATGTTCGACCTTTCGGTCTCTTGTGTTCCGAGGCCATGTCTGTATATGCTAGGCTCGTCAAGTTTAGCCCGAGTGTTCTGCACGTGCAAATCTGGCTTGCACCCGTTGTATGTGAACGTAGAGTCTATCACACTCGGTCATCACATGGTGTCTCGACACGACGAACTTTCGCAACGGTGCACACTCGGGGAGAACACAGTTCATCTTGAAATTCAAGGGAGGGATCACCTTATAATGCTACCGTCATACTAAGCAAAACAAGGTGCATAAAAAGGATTAACATCTCATGCAATTCATAAGTGACATAATATGGCCATGAACTTGTGTTTAAGAACTCCATCTTCGAAACACCGGCATGATCTCCATCGTCACCGGCACAACACCATGATCTCCATCATCTTGATCTCCATCAATGTGTTGCCATTGGGGTTGTGGCTCCAGCCCTTCTTCTACTTCTATTGCTACCACTTAGCGATAAAGTAAAGCATTACATAGCGCTTAATGATTGACACGTAGGTCATACAATAATTAAAGACAACCCTATGGCTCCTGCCGGTTGCCGTATTCACCGACGTGCAAGTCGTGAAAATCTATACATCACATGATCATCTCATACATCACATATATCTCATCATGTAATTGGCCATATCACATCACAACATACCCTGCAAAAACAAGTTAGACGTCCTCTAATTGTTGTTGCATGTTTTACGTGGCTGCTACGGGTATCTAGTAAGAACGATTCTCACCTACAGATAAACCACAACGGTGATACATAGATTTCTATTCAACCTTCTCAAGGACCGCCTTAGTCGGATCCGATCCAACTAAAGTGAGACAAACTGTCGCCCGCAAGCCATCTAAGCAACAAGTTGCGTCGAGGGAACCGGTCTCTCGTAAGCGTACGAGTAATGTTGGTCTGAGCCATTTTATCTCACAATCCCGCTGAACCAAAATCCGACCAAGGGACGAAGCAATCTAAGCATCAACGCCCACAAACCTTTTGTGTTCTACTCGAGATCTCATCGAACCATCAACCTAGCTCTGATACCACTGTTGGGGAACGTCGCCTGGGAAACAAAAAATTTCCTACGCACACGCAAACCTATCCATGGTGATGAGAATCTACGAGAGGGAGAGTGGATCTACGTACCCTTGTAGATCGCTAAGCGGGAAGCATTAAGAAACGCGGTTGGTGTAGTCGTACTTCTTCGCGATCCAAATCGCCGAGCGTCCCGCGATCTAATCACGAACCGTCCTGCGAACCAATCACGAACCGTCTCGCGATCTCGTCACGATCCGTCCCGCGATCCGATCACGAACGTCCCGTGGCCTTGATCACGATCCTTCCGATCTAGTACCGAACGGACGACACCTCCGCGTTCAGCACACGTGCAGCTTGATGACGATCTCCACCGTCTCGATCGAGCAAGAGGAGGTGGAGAGGAGAGATAGTTCACCGACAGCGTGATGGTGGTGGTGGAGCAATTCTGGCAGGGCTTCGCCTAAGCACTGCAGAAATCCGATCTAGAGGGCACCGGTGAAACGGGTAGCACGTGGCCGTAAACTATGTCCAAAAGCCACCCAATCCACTAGTATATATAGGAGGGAGGGAGAGGCAGCCCTTGGCGCAAGGCCAAGGGCCTCTTTGATTCGGCCGAAGTGGAGGGGAGCAATCCTACTCCACCTCCAATCCTAGTTGGAGTAGGATTGCTCCCTATTGGCTGATTTTTCCTCTTTTTCCTTTAGGACTTTCTTCCCCTGCGCCATGGGCCTTCTAGGCTGATTTTCCAGCCAACTAAGGGCTGGTTAATTCTCTCCCACAGCCCATGGTCCCTCTAGGGTCGAAATACCCCTCCTGGAGGCCTCCCGGTACACTACCGACACTCCCGGTACACTACCGATGAGCCCGAAACTTTTCCGACGACCAAACTGGGACTTCCTATATATGAATCTTTACCTACCGACCATTACGGAGCTCCTCGTGACGTCCAGGATCTCATCCGGGACTCCGAACAACCTTCGGTCACCACCATACATAACTCTACACTACCGAAACGTCACCGAACCTTAAGTGTGCAGACCCTGCGGGTTCGAGAACTATGTAGACATGACCGAGACACCTCTACGGCCAATAACCAATGGCGAGACCTGGACATCCACATTGGTTCCTACATATTCTACGAAGATCTATCGGTCGAACCTCTGTGTCAAGGATCCAGTTAATCCCGTACAACGTTCCCTTTGTTCTTCGGTATGTTACTTGCCCGAGATTCGATCGTCGGTATCTCCATACCTAGTTCAATCTCGTTACCGGCAAGTCTCTTTACTCATTCAGTAATACAAGATCCCGCAACTAAAAATTAGTCACATTGCTTGCAAGGCTCATTGTGATGTTGTATTACCGAGTGGGCCCCGAGATACCTCTCCGTAACACGGAGTAACAAATCCCAGTCTCGATCCATGACAACTCAACAAACACCATCGGAGATACCTGTAGAGCACCTTTATAGTCACCCTGTTACGTTACGACGTTTGATACACACAAGGCACTCCTCCGATATCCGTGAGTTGCATGATCTCATGGTCAAAGGTACATATACATTGACATGCAGAAAACAGTAGCAATAAACTGACATGATCAGACGCTACATTTGTAGTTTGGGTCTTGTCCATCACATCATTCTCCTAATGATGTGATCCCATCATCAAATGACATCTCATGTCCATGGCTAGGAAACCTTAACCATCCTTTGATCAATGAGCTAGTTCACTAGAGGCATACTAGGGACATTGTGTTGTCTATTTACACACACATGCAATGTGTTTCCAATCACTACAATTATAGCATGGATAATAAACAATTATCATGAACAAGGAAATATAATAATAAACACTTTATATATTGCCTCTAGGGCATATTTCCAATAGGTACCGCATCACGGCAGATGCCAGGGGGTGGCTTATTGAGGTGAGAGCAAGGCTGTAGTGGATGATCCGGGACGAGTATGCGGATAGCACGCGGTGATTTACCCAGGTTCGGGGCTCTCCAGAGACATAATACCCCTACTCCTGCATGTTTGTATAACTATGGAATATCTGGTACATGGTTGCTCCTGGAGCTGTATTAGAAGTAGCAGTAGCAGAGAGCTAGCTAGTAAGGGAGTGTGTGGCCATGAGAGTTCCTAGCCATGTCTGGCGTGGTGCCAGGCCTTGCAGCCGTGTGTGTTGTGGAGCTTGGGCATGTATGCCCGTGGGTGTCCTCCTATATGTGAATGAGTATGGATGGATGGGAATCAGCCTCCCTGAGTGTGTGAGTGGTGGTGGCTTTATATAGTGAAGGAGTAGGCATGGTGGGTGGGCCACCTCCCACCTACTACATCACCAACTACACTATACTATATTTCATCCGAGGTGACATATGACATACGCTATAGTCGGCCACTAGTGCTCAACAGTGCGCATGTACGGCCATCTCGTCCGCGTCGTGTCTGATGGGACGTCGCGGTTGACTCTGGCCAACCGGCTGGCAGGCGCAGCCGGCAGCCGGCCAGGCAGCAGGCCGGGTAGAGCAGTTGGCCCGGGCTGGTGGGTACCCCGTCCGACTCGCCGTCTTTGGGGTACCCGGGGTTCATCCCCCCGACAGTAGCCTCCGAGCCTCTTGGTGACTCGAAGAGTCGGGCGGAGGCTTTTCGTCGTCGTTGTTGTCGTAGAAGTCGTCGATGAGGGCCGGCTGCAGGCGTGCAGTGCAGGCGACGCAGCTTGCTTCCGGCAGGGGCGCGCCAGCACGCCCGTTGGGTGTAGCCTCCGAGCCTCCGGGCGACTCGAAGAGTCGGGCAGAGGGTTTCAGCGGCCGTTAGAGTAGATGGCGGCGTCGAGGATCCCGGTGGCAGCCAGCGGTGGGCTAGCAACTGGCGTGGTGTTTTTGTAGTGGGGACTCGAAGAGTCGGGCGGAGGGTTCCCCACGGAAAGGATCATTCAAAAGGCAAAGTTAGCAAGTGCAGACATGTCGGATGTTTTCTGTTTTAGCATGCAAGTTTTGTGCGGAGGGTGCTGACTCGGCTTCGTTCGAGCCCCCTTTAGTCCTTCATGTCCCCTTCGCTTTTTGGCTTGTGCTCTCGCTAGCCGGACAGCCGGGAGCCGGTTTGTGGCTGAGAGTGGGGCAGCGGAACGGAGCACACAGTGCTCGGACTCCGGGGAGCGGATTTAACTGAGCAGTTACAAATAAAGCAAACAACTGGGTCACCCGAACCATTTTCTCCCGGATGTCTTTTGCGTGGGGTGACCTCCAGCTTTTGCTCTTCCTAGCCAGTCAGTCGCACTGCGGTCATTAGCTGAGACAAAGAGTGGGCCATCGGTACCATGCACGCTACTGAGCCATATGCGGGAACGAACGAATGGGTCCGAACGGCCAGCCTCCGGGCCGAGACTAGCAGGCGCCAGGGCGAACAGTAATGCGACTGATAAAAATGCGAAGATAACCCCCAAGGTCGCTCGGGGTTATCCGTGTTTGCACGTGGTGCGAAAATATGCGGGTGAGGAGCTCACATTGCTTTGACGCAGGCGAGGCGGAGGTTGCTAAAGACAGCCGATGCGGCTCGAAGCTTGTGGAACGCGCTGGCGCACCCGCTGGGGGTAGCCTTCGAGCCTCCGGGTGCTCGAAGGGGGGCCAGATGGTTGAGCCCGACCGGCCAGTCGGCAGAGCGGGACGCGGCCGAGCCGGCATGGTGCAGCCGGACATCTTTTTTTCTTGAAGTCGGCCCATATATTTCTTTGGGATAGCCGGGTCCCCTCCAGGCGGAGCGGAGGGAGCCGGACGAGGCGTCGGCAGGCACAGCGGTGGGAAGCCGGCCGCGGGGAGGCGGGGCCGCGGGAACCGGCCGGGGCATCCGCAGGCGGGAGCCGGCGCTGCGGAGCCGGCGCGAGGCCGAACCCGGTCGGGCGCGGCGAGGCGACCTAGAGCAGGGCGACGCGAGAGGAGGCACGGGCGCGAGCTGCCGGGCCAGCCGGAGTGGCGAAGGCGGCCACGGGGCGCGGCGGTGGCCACGCAGAGCAGCCGGCGACGAGCGGTCCGAAGACGGCCCAGGAGCGCGCGGGGAAGGGCGGAGGTGGGAACCGGCCGGGGCATCCGCAGGCGGGAGCCGGCGTGGGGCCGAACCCGGCCGGGCGCGGGGAGGCGACCTGCAGCGGGGCGACGCGGGAGGAGGCGCAGGTGCGAGCTGCCGGGCCAGCCAAAGTAGCGGAGGCGGCCACGGGGCGCGGCGGCAGCCGGACCTGGCATGATAGGCGGAGCCGGGTGTGGAGCAGCCGACGACGAGCGGTCCGGAGACAGCCCAGGCGCGCGCGGGGAAGGGCCGAGCCAGAGAAATCTCCCAGCAGGAGCTGGCAAGGGGGATTCCGGTGGAGATGACGTGCAGGGCAGCGCGGGCGGAGCCGCACGCACGGGGGCGCGCGACGGCGGGTTTGGAGCAGCGCACGGGGGAACCGCGACGGCGCGAAGGGGCGGCCACGGACGAGAGCCGCGGAGGGACGCCAGGGAGAGGCCGTGCCGCAGAGGGAAGCTGCTGGGGACGCCGTGGCCGAGCGCTGAGGCGCGGTGACGCATGCGGGCAGAGAGCCAGGCACGTGAACGACCTCGAGCCTGGAGCGCCACCACAGTGCACGAACGCAGCAGTGCGCGGTGGCCAGGGGCGGTCGGAGCCGCGCGTGGGGACGAGGACCGCCGTACCGCGCGCGCAGGGACGAGCTGGGAAATCGCGGCGATGGGGCTCTGCCTCCCTAGAGTTTGACGGCGTGAGGCCAGGCGAGATGCAGCCGTAGCGGGGTGCGCTGGCCAGGTGGCCAGGCTTGCCGGAGATGGCCCGAAAAGCAGACGGGGTGGCGAGTTGACGTCGTTGACGGATGGCGAGGCGAACGTAGTTGCAGGCCAGAGCAACGGCGAGGCTTAGACAACCGGAAAGCCTGAGGCGCACGCACGAGCTGAGCTAGCTAGCTAGGCTAGTACGCATTCCGTTGCTGCTGAATCCATTGGGTACGCTAGCTAGCTAGCTAGCTAGGCACGAACGCATGCATGCACAGGGACCGGAGGCGCTCGGGATAGCCGCAGAGCAAGGCGGGGCAGTGAGCACGCAGACCGAGGGCAGGCGACGACGATGCGTGGTCGCGCCGGTGGACGCTGATATCGAGCCGGCGACCGGCGTCGGGGAGACGGCGGCGACGTCGCGGTGGTGATGACGAAGATGGCAAGGCCGACGACGAGGACGCGCCGCTCCGCGTGGCCGCCCCGAGGGTGAGTTGATGTCGAGCCCTCGAGCGCTGCCGGAGAGACGGCTGCGACGTCGCGGCGGAGATGACGAAGATGGTCCCACCCGGATCGCGGAACCAGCAGCAGCTTGCCCCACGGTGGGCGCCAACTGTCGTGGTTTTGTCAGTTGGTAGCGAGGGGGTACCGCATCACGGCAGATGCTAGGGGGTGGCTTATTGAGGTGAGAGCAAGGTTGCCGTGGATGATCCGGGACGAGTATGCGGATAGCACACGGTGGTTTACCCAGGTTCGGGGCTCTCCGGAGAGATAATACCCTTACTCCTGCATGTCTGTATAACTATGGAATATCTGGTACATGGTTGCTCCTGGAGCGGTATTAGAAGTAGCAGTAGCAGAGAGCTAGCTAGTAAGGCAGTGTGTGGCCACGAGAGTTCCTGGCCATGTGTGGCATGGTGCTAGGCCTTGTGGCCGTGTGTGTGGTGGAGCTCAGGCATGTATGCTCGTGGGTGTCCTCCTGTACATGAATGAGTATGGATGGATGGGAATCAGCCTCCCTCAGTGTCTGAGTGGTGGTGGCTTTATATAGTGAAGGAGTAGGCATGATGGGTGGGCCACCTCCCACCTACTATACCACCAACTACACTATACTATATGTCATCCGAGGTGACATATGACATACGCTATAGTCCGCCACTAGTGCTCAGCAGTGCGCAGGTACGGCCAGCTTGTCCGCGTCGTGTCCGATGGGACGTCGCGGTTGACTCTGGCCAACCGGCTGGCAGGCACAGCCGGCAGCCGGCCAGGCAGCAGGCCGAGTAGAGCAGTTAGCTTGGGCGGGCAGGCACCCCGTCTGACTCGCCGTATTTGGGGTACCTGGGGGTCATCCCCCCGACAACTAGAGAGGCTAGCAATGGTGGAAGGGTGAGAGTTCATCTATAGCATGGACTCACATTAGTCATGAAGATCTCATATACTTATTGTGAAAGTTTTATTTGTAATCGAAACAAAGTGCTAAACGCATACTCCTAGGGGAAGGGTTGGTAGGAGTTAACCATTGCGTGATCCCGACCGCCACACAAAGGATGACAATCAATAAATCAATTATGCTCCGACTTCCTAACATAGCGGTTCACCATACGTGCATGCTACGGGAATCACTAACCTCAACACAAGTATTTCTAGATTCACAACACCCTACTATCATAACTCTAATATTATCACCTCCATATCTCAAAACTAATCGCGAGGAATCAAACTTCTCTTACTAACCAATGCACTTGAATATCAAAGTTTTTATTATATCCTCTTTGGATGCCTATCATATTTAGGACTAATTTCATAATACACGCCAATTACCAAGTTACTTAGAGAGAGCACTCTCAAAATAATACAAGTGAAGATCGAGAGTTTTTATTTCTACAAAATATGACATCGCCGTGCTCTACAAAGATGTAAGTGAAGCACTAGAGCAAAATTAATTAGCTCAAAAGATATAAGGGAAGCTCATGGGAGCAAAATTGTCTAGCTCAAAAGATATAAGTGAAGCTCATGGGAGCAAAATTACCAAGCACAAAAGATCTAAGTGAAGCTCATGGGAGCAAAATTATCTACCTTAAATGATTTAAGTGAAGCTCATGGGAACAAAATTACCAAGCTCAAAAGATATAAGTGAAGCACATGTGAGCTAAATTGCCTAACTCAAAAGATATAAGTGAATCTCATTGAGTATTCTAACAAATTCACGATGAGTGCATGTCCCTCTCAAAAGGTGTGCAGCAAGGATGATTGTGATAAAACAAAAAGCAAAGAATCCCATAATACATGACGCTCCAAGCAAAACACAGATCATGTGGTAAATAAAAATATAGCTCGAAGTAACGTTACCGATGGATTGAAGACGAAAGAGGGGATGCCTTCCCGGGGCATCCCCAAGCTTAGGATTTTTGGTGTCCTTGAATTTGGCTTGGGATGAATTGGGCATCCCCAAGCTTAGGCTCTTCCCACTCTTTATTCCATTGTCCATAAGAACATCACCCAAAACTTGAAAACTTCAGAACACAAAACTTAAACAGAAACTCGTGATAGCATTAGCATAGGAAAACAAACCACCAACCTTTTAGGTACTTTAGTAAAATTAATTTCCATTTAGATTTATGTTATATTACTGTATTCTCACTTTTCCATGGCTCGTACCCCCCGATACTAACCATAGTTTCATCAAAATAAGCAATCAACACAACAAAAACAGAATCTGTCAAAAACAGAAGAGTCTGTAGCAATCTGTATATTTCGTATACCTCTGCTAACCCAAAAATTCTGAAAAAAATTATGAAAATTAGGTCAATTTGCATATCAATCAGCAGCAAAAATAATCAACTCAAAATCTCTTTCTGGATAGGAATTACAAATAATTTCGTGAGCACAAAGTTTCTGTTTTTTTTCAGCGTGATTAAACAACTATCACCAAAACTAATCATAAAGGTTCTAAATGTCACAAACACTAATTAAAACATGAAAAACACAATCATAACATAATCATGATGGTGTGGACTCAACAAAATAGAAAGTCAAAATCAAAAATAAATTTATTCATTAGGTTGCCTCCCAACAAGCGCTATCGTTTAACGCCCCTAGCTAGGCTTAACGATTTCAATGATGCTCACATAAAAAGTAGTAGTTGAGATATGCAAAAGAGAGGAAACTTGATATTATTGCAATATGTAAAAGCATATGTTCCTCTCTCATAGTAATTTTCAGTAACATCATGAAGGAATCTTACAATATAACTATCACACAAAGCATTCTTTTCATGATCAATTATAGCATAAGGGTCATCACAAAACTTGGGGAACAAAAAATATCATCTTAATCAAGCATAGCATCCCCAAGCTTGTGGTTTTGCATATCATTAGCATCATAGATATTCAGAGAATTCATACTAACAACATGGCAATCATGTTTTTCATTCAAGCAGATATCATGAACCACTTTATTATTTTCTTCTTTCAACACTTCATCAAAATTTTCAGATTCATGATTTTCAAACAAAACTCCATAGAGATAGTAAAGTGCACTCAACTCACTAGCAAATTGTTCGTCATAATTTGGTCTTTTGAAAAGATTAGCAAGTGGATGAGGATCCATATCAATAGATTTTTAGCAAGCGAAGATGCAAGCAAATAGAAGGCACATGGCAACACAAGCAAACATAGCAACAAAAAGGCGAACTGAAGAAGAGCGAATAAAAAGGAATATCTTTTTGGTATTTTTGGAATATCGTTTTAGAAGTGGGGGAGAGAAAAACGAGAGGCAAATGGAAAATAATGTAAATGCAAGAGATGAGTTTGCGATAGGTACTTGGTAGATATGCTTCACTTGAATACTCCCCGGCAATAGCGCCAGAAATTCTTCCTGCTACTTCTTGAGCTTGTGTTGGTTTTTCCCTTGAAGAGGAAAGGGTGATGCAGCAAAGTAGAGATAACTATTTCCCTCAGTTTGAGAACCAAGGTATCAATCCAGTAGGAGTATCAAGATGAGGCACCAAGGCACCTGCACAAAAACAACAAACTTGCACCCAACGCGATAAAGGGGTTGTCAATCCCTTTACGATTACTTGCAAGGTGAGATCTGATAGTGATAATAGGTAAATATAAATAAATAAATAAAAGTGCAGCAAGGTATTTTGGTAGTTTTGTATGTAGATCTGAATATATAATGTGTAAAATAGACCCGGGCACCATAGTGTTCACTAGAGGCTTCTCTAATGATAGCAAGTATTACGGTGGGTGAACAAATTAGTGTCGAGCAATTGATAGAATCGTGCAAAGTCATGTCGATATCTAAGGCAATGATCATACATATAGGCATCACGTCCGAGACAAGTAGACCGATACTTTCTGCATCTACTACTATTACTCCACACATCGACCGCTATCCAGCATGCATCTAGTGTATTAAGTTCATAACAAATTGAGTAACGCCTTAAGCAAGATGACATGATGTAGATAAATTCATGCAATATGATATAAACCCCATCTTTTTACCCTTTATGGCAACAACATGATGCGTGCCTCGCTACCCCTTCGGTCACTAGGTGAGGACACCGCACGGTATGAACCCAAAACCAAGCACTTGTCCCATTGCAAGAATTATAGAACAAGTTGGCCAAGCGAAACCCATAACTCGTAGAGACTTACAAGGATACGAAATCATGCATATAAGAAATCAGAGGAGACTCAAATAATATTCATAGATAATCTTATCATAAATCCACAATTCATCGGATCTCGACAAACACACCGCAAAAGAAAGTTACATCGGATAGATCTCCATGAAGATCATGGAGAACTTTGTATTGAAGATCCAAGAGAGAGAAGAAGCCATCTAGCTACTAGCTATGGACTCGAAGGTCTGTGGTGAACTACTCACGCATCATCGGAGAGACAATGGTGTTGATGAAGAAGCCCTCTGTGTCCGAATCCCCCTCCGGCAGGGCACCAGAACGGCCCCTAGATGGGATCTCGCGGAAACAGAAGCTTACGGCGGCGGAAAAGTATTTTCGTGGCTCTCTCGGTCGATTTTGGGATTTTAGGGAATTTATAGGCGAAAGAGGTAGGGCAAAGGAGGCACGAGGGGCCCATGAGCCTGCTAGGCACGCCCACCCCCTCGGGCGCACCTAGGGGGCTCGTGGCCTCCTTCGTGGTCCTCTGCCTTGGTTCTCAAGTCTTCTGGATATCTTCTGTCATGGAAAAAATCATCCCGAAGGTTTTATTCCGTTTGGACTCCGTTTAATATTCTTATCTAAAAAAGGTCAAAAACACGGAAAAACAGAAACTGGCACTAGGCACTGAGTTAATAAGTTAGTCCAAAAATGATATAAAATAGCATATAAATGCATATAAAACATCCCAAGTTGATAATATAATAGCATGGAAGAATCAAAAATTATAGATACGTTGGAGACATATCATTCGCCCTCCACATCACCAGGGTCATTGCAGGGGATCTTATAGCGGAGTGCACCGCATACCAGGCATGCATCCAAATTCTCGTACTCCTCACCGCGGTAGAGGATGAAGTCATTAGGGCATGCATGTATCTTCTACACCTCTAATCCTAGAGGGCAGACAACCTTCTTTGCTTCGTACGTACTTTTAGGAAATTCGTTATCCTTTGGAAGCATCTTCTTTATCATTATGAGCAATTCTTGAAATCCCTTGTCAGTTACACCATTCTTCGCCTTCCATTGTAGCAATTCCAGCATGGTACCCAGTTTTTCTGGTCATCTTCACAATTTGGATACAACAATTTCTTGTGATCCTCTAACATGCGCTTCAACTTCAACCTCTCCTTGTCACTTTTGCAGTTTCTCTTTGCATCAGCAATGACCCAACCCAAATCATCAGCGGGCTCATCTGATTCCTCTTCTTCAGCTTCCCCCATTGATGCCTCTTCTTCAGCTTCCCCCATTGTTGTATCGGTGAAAGGATAGTTGTCATCATCCTCTTCTTCTTCATTGTCTTCCATTATAACCCCTCTTGCTCCATGCTTGGTCCAATAGCTATAGTCGGACATGAACCCGGACTTCAGAAGGTGGTAGTAAAGGATTTTTGAGGTAGAGTAATTCCTATCATTCTTACAGTCACGACATGGACAACACATGAAACCATTCTGCTTGTTTGCCTCAGCCACACGAATAAAATCATGCAGGCCATTAAGGAACCCTGTACTTTGTCGGTCATCGTACATCCATTGCTGTCTCATGTTCACCACACAACATCGAAGTGACCAAATTAATACAACTTCATCATCACATTACAACCAAAGTACAGCTAGCAGTGACCAAATGTTATTACTGCAAATAATAGATACTTGTAGTTCATGCATACATCTCATAAAACAACATACAACTATCTAAAACATGTAAATGCAAAAACAAATTCGATCAGAATCGCAACTAAGGTAACAATTGAGCCAACGGCATAATGATACCAATCCTCTTTATCAATGGCATATTTTCTAATCTTTTTAAGCTTCAAGCGCATTCCAGCCATCTTCTTCTTGTGATCGTCGACGATATCGGCAACATGCAACTCCAATCCCATATTCTCATCTTCAGTTCTTTTCAATTTTTCTTTCAAATGATTATTTTCTTTTTCAGCTTGTGTTAACTTCTCGAGTAGAACTGCATAGTCGGTTGGAATTTCTGGTTCAACTACTTCTTATAGATAAAAACATCTAAGTCAATTTGGTGGCATAATTAATTGTCGTAGACATTAGATGATGTGTGAACTAGTTATAAAAGATAACAACATACCACATCTGAATCATAGACTGGACGAGGGCCGACGTGGGTTTTAAGAAGTAAAAAAATAAACAAAAAGGTTTTAACAAGAACAAGAACCTCACCAAGGTGGCCGGTGCCGCGACGAGACGGTGCGGACAATCGACGGTGGTTAGGACGGGGATGGGAAGGCACCAAATAAACCACACCTACACACATGCAACCTAACAAGTTAATTTGATCTCAAATTGCATATAAATCAAATAAACTCCCACATAATGATCACTCCCCCAAAACCTAGCTAAAACCCACAAATCACATATCTTTGAGCATACCACAAGCTAATCTAGCAATGAGAGATGAAGGGGCAAAGTTGCTAACCTTTGTGAACACTTGAATAGATGGGGTGCCTTCAAATCTTGACAAATCCTTGGAAAAATGGAGGATGAGCTTCGAGCAAGAAGAAGAACAGGGGAGAAAACAGAGAAATGAGAGCCCCTTCGATCGGCTGCGGACGACGCATATATATAGGAAGTCTTTAGTACCGGTTGGTGCCACCAACTGGTACTAAAGAGGCACGCGGGGCTCAAGTCTGACCAAAACCTGCCACGCCCCCTTTAGTACCGGTTCGTGACACGAACCAATACTAAAGGTCCCTTACAAGCCGGTACTAAAGGTCGCCCTGCTCCTAGCCATTAGAGCCGGCACGAACCGGGACTAATAGCCTATTTAGTACCGGCTCAGAACCAGACCGGGACTAATGCGTCAACCGAAAGGTATGTTTTCTACTAGTGAAGGCCAATGTGGCCCCTTGGGGTGTGTGGGGCCCACTTGGTGGTCCCCCGGAACCCATTTGTCACTCCGGGTACACTACCAAAAATGCCCGAAACTTTTCCGGAGTTCAAACCCATACTTCCTATATATCAATATTTACCTCCGGACCATTCTGGAGCTCCTCGTGACGTCCGGGATCTCATTCGGGACTCTGAACAACCTTCGGTCACCACCATTCATAACTCTATACTACCGAAACGTCATCGAACCTTAAGTGTGTAGACCCTGCGGGTTCGAGAACTATGTAGACATGACCGAGACACATCTACGGTCAATAACCAATAGAGGGTCCTAGATGCCCATATTGGTTCCTACATATTCTACGAAGATCTTTATCGGTCGAACCTCTATGTTAAGGATTCACATAATCCCGTATGTTGTTCCCTTTGTTCTTAGATATGTTACTTGCCCGATATTCAATCGTCGGTATCTGTATACCTAGTTCAACCTCATTACCGGCAAGTCTCTTTAGTCATTCCGTAATACAATATCCCATGGCTAACACTTATTCTCATTGCTTGCAAGGCTTGTTGTGATGTTGTATTACCGACTAGGCCCTGAGATACCTTTCCGTCACACGGAGTAACAAATCCCAGTATTGATCCATGCCAACTCAACAAACACCCTCAGTGATACACGTAGAGCACCTTTATAGTCACCCAATTACGTTGTGATGTTTGATACACACAAGGTATCCTCCGGTGTCAGTGAATTGCATGATCTCATGGTCATAGGAACAGATACTTGACATGCAGAAAACTGTAGAAATAAACTGACACGATCAAATGCTACGTTTATAGTTTATGTCTTGTCCATCACATCACTCTCCTAATGATTTGATCCCGTTATCAAATGACACCTCATGTCAATGGCTAGGAAACTGATAACCCAGAAGTATAGGGGATCGCAACAGTTTTCGAGGGTAGAGTATTCAACCCAAATGTATTGATTCGACGCAAGGGGAGCCAAAGAATATTCTCGAGTATTAGCAGCTGAGTTGTCTATTCAACCACACATGAAAGACTTAATATGTGCAGCAAAGTATTTAGTAGCAATGTAATATTAAAGTAACGATAACAGTGCCAAAGTGATAGTAGCAGTTTGTAATGATTGTAACAGTAGCGACGGAAAAGTAACTTAGCAAAGATCAATATGTGAAAAGCTCGTAGACAATGGGTCAGTGATGGATAATTATGTCGGATGGCATTTATCATGCAATATTTATAACATAGGGTGACACAGAACTAGCTCCAATTCATCAATGTAATGTAGGCATGTATTCCATATATAGTCATACGTGCTTATGGAAAAGAACTTGCATGACATCTTTTGTCCTACCCTCCCATGGCAGCGGGGTCCTATTGGAAACTAAGGGTTATTAAGGCCTCCTTTTAATAGAGAAACAGACCAAAGCATTAGCACTTAGTGAATACATGAACTCCTCAAACTATGGTAATCGCCGGAAAGAATCCCAGTTATTGTCACCCTGGGTGTCTACAACTTGCAAGATAAGATCAAGAACACACATATATTCATGAAAACATAATAGATTCAGATCTTAAATCATGGCTCTCAGGCCCTAGTGACAAGCATTAAGCATAGCAAAGTCATAGCAACATCAATCTCACATAATAGTGGATACTAGGGATCAAACCCTAACAAAACTAACTCGATTACATGATAAATCTCATCCTACCCATCACCGTCCAGCAAGCCTACGATGAGATTACTCATGAACGGTGGAGATCATCACGGAATTGGTGATGAAGGATGGTTTGTGATGACGAAGGCGTCAATTTCCCCTCTCCGGAGCCCAAAACGGACTCCAGATCTGGTCTCCCGAGGAAGAACAGGAGGTGGCGGCGGCTCCGTATGGTGAAATGCGATGAACTCTTCTCCTTTATTTTTTTCTCCCCGAATAGGAATATATACGAGTGGAAACAAGGTTGGAGGAGCAACACGGGGCCCACAAGCCTGCTTAGCGCGCCCTAGGGGGGTAGGTGCGCCCTCAGGCTTGTAGTCAGGTGGTGGGCCCCTGCAGTTGATTCTTTCACCGATATTTTTTATTAATTCCAGAAATATTATCCATAAATTTTAGGTAAATCCGAGAACTTTTATTTCTGCACAAAAATAAAACCAAGGTTCTGATGAAAACAGCGTCAGTCTGGGTTAGTTCCATTCAAATCATGCAAATTAGAGTCCAAAACAAGGGCAAAAGAGTTTTGAAAAGTATATACATTGAATACATATCAGAAACCATGACCATCTTTGATCAACGAGCTAATCTACTAGAGGCACACTAGGGACAAACACTACTGGAATCAGACAATTTGCCGTCTCCCAGCTCTTTGACATTAGCTAGCGGACGACAAAGAGGTTGTTTGTTGTCTGTCTTTCCAAAGCAGACGGCAAGGAACCAGCTGATGGCAAAGAGGGTCTTTCCCGTCTGCACTTCTTTGCTGTCCGCTGGCAGACGGCAAAGACAAGAGTGAGCCCCATGGGCCACGGCACTGGCTAGGTCAATCTACTACTTCTTTGTCGTCCGCTAGCAGACGACAAAGAGTTCTTTGCCGTCTGCCAGCAGACGACAAAGAAGTGACCTTATTTTCGGCCGCGCGCCCCCTGCGCCTCTCTCTCTCACACATCTCTCTATTCCTCTCTCACACACACAACGCCGCCGCCCGCCGCCGCCCCTTGCCCCCCCGCCCCCCGCCGTCTTCCTCCACCCCCTGCCCCGCCGCCCACCTCCGCCCCCTGCCGCCCCCGCCCGCCGCCCTCCTCCAGGGCCTGTCCTGCCGCCCCCTGCCCCCCCACCGCCCTCCTCCACCCGCTGCCCCACCGTCCCTTGCCGCCCTCCTTCACCCCTTTCCCCCCCCGCCACCCCTGCCCCGTCGCTCCGTCGCGTCGCCGCCTTGACCCCCGATGACCCAGCTGAGCCCCTCCCCCTCCGCCGCCCCGCGTCGCCGCCTCGACCCCCCCTCCGGTGAGCTCCACCCTCCCCCTTAATTTTTATGTTTTTCTGTTTTTTTAGCTATAATCAGTAGGAGAGGCTCCTGCTGTTTTAGATTAATTAAATCATGATAAAATTTACATGTTGTGGATTTGACTGGATGGTCTCCCTACTGCCCGACCAAAATGAGAGTTTTAGTAAAGGAAAAATAGGAGGAGGCTCTGGATGCAACCAGAGGAATTACAATGCTAGAGCTACTAGAGTTAAATAGTCCCAAAACTTGGGATCAACCCTGTGCTTCAACTAAAGTAGGTCTTGTTTTGATCTATCCTTCCAGGTAGAATATTGTGGTGGACTGTGCCTGAAGATGAAGTTGTTTCTCTCTTTCCAGATGTTCCAAGCAACAATTCCAACCACTTCAAAAAACAGTTGACCTGTGAAGGACCGCTTAGCCTGCTGAATGGTCGAGATGGTCGATGAATTTGGCGTCCAGATAATACCCACTCTGCTCCAGCAGTGAGCACTAAAAGGACACTCAAAGATTAGATGTTCAATTGTCTCCTCGCACCCTGTTGCGCAGAGCACACATGAGAGAATATTGTCAATATTAAAATGCCTCCTTTTGAGCATATTCCTGGTGTTCAACCGATCAGCAAGGAGAAACCACATGAAAACCTTAAGTTTCATGTGTAGTTTAGATGACCAGATCCATAAGAAAGGAGCAGGAGCCGCTATCGACGCATGACAGTGCATATAGAATTTTCTGGCTGTGAAATTACTGCCCCATGTATATGACCATGTATCAGAATCCATAGAATTGTCAGCAGGGAGTGGCCTGAGGTTCAGTAAAGTTTGCAATTCATCATGGGCTTCAGGAGATAGTGGAAGGTGGAACTTAGCATATGGGTCTGCTTCCTGGAAGAACTTGTGGACCGAGATAGCTTCCTCTATGGCAAATGAGAATAGGCATTGGAGAGAGTTGCTAAGAAAGTTTTCAGTCCAATTATCAAGCCACAAAGAAATGTTCTTGCCATTACCAACAGAGGGTGAAGCAATACCACGAAAGATGGGCATAAGCTTTATGAGCTATCTCCACCAGAATGAACCCATCATGGGCTTTGCATGTGGAATAGAGTCTCCATAGTATGAGTCCCATAATAACTGTACCCATGGGAGATCTGCCTTATTATAGAACGTGTCCAAGAATTTCAACAGGAGGGCTTGATTCTGAATTTTAAAGTTTATTACTCCAAGGCCTCCATGTTTCTTAGGACAGCACACTCTATTCCATGCCACCAAGGAGTTACAGGATTCTCCTTGATCTGTTTTCTTTGTCCAAATGCATCTTCTTCTTATCTTGTCAAAGTTCTCTAGAAACTTGGGGGTAGTTTTAAAGTACACATGGCATGATTGATCATGGAGGTGACAAGAGAGTTAACCAGTGTGATTCTTGATGCATGACAAAGAAGATAACATGTGCTGGAAAGTCTTCTTTCGACTCTGTCCACCAGAGGCATCAGGTCAGTCATAGTAGGTTTTGTGGTGCCTAGAGGTAAGCCCAAATAGGTGAAAGGAAGCTTCCCAATGGTGCATCCAACAATGTTGGCGAGGGTTCCAGATTTTGCAGTCTTAGTATTCAAGGGGATCATGCAAGACTTATGGAAGTTTATTTTCAATCCGGTCGAAGTTGCAAACTACAGGAGTATATTCTTGAGGTGTGCAATTTGGTGCTCACATGCAGGCATGATTAACAACGTATCATCAGCATACTGAATAATAGGAAAGTCCCCTTGCCTTGGGATGGGGAGAGCAAGCCTCCCTTCCGAGAATTCCTTATTGATGATACATTGCAACAATTCTGCTGCTAGAACGAAGAGGAGTGGGGAGAAAGGGTCTCCTTGGCAAACACCTCTTTTACAATGAAAGGATTTCCCCGGGATGCCATTGAGCGGTACAGATGAGTGGCCAGATGAAACAATAAGCTTTACCCACGTAATCCAGCGATCATCAAAACCAAGATGTTATAGCATTAATAAGATTATATCATGTTCCACCATATCAAACGCTTTCTCAAAGTCAAGTTTGATAATAAAAATCTCCCTTTTAGATTGAGCACATTGATGAATATATTCAAAAGACCAAGCTAGACAATCTTGGATCGACCTCCCTTTAATAAATCCATACTGATTTTTGTGAATGAGAAGCAGAATCACTTTCTGAAGATGATCAGCTAGTAACTTTGTCAGTATTTTCATAGACCAATTGAGCAGGGAGATTGGTCGATAGTCATTCACTGTAGTTGGGGCCAGTTTCTTTGGAATAAGAGTGATTAGAGAAGCATTGAGACTATCGAGGGAGATATTACCTGACCAGAATTGCTTACAGAGCTGATAAAAATAATGTTTGATTATCTCCCAACAGTTCTTGAGAAAACAACCATTGAATCGATTTGGACCAGGTGCTTGGTCCAAAGGAAGTTTACTCACCACCTCATCAATTTCTTTTTGGCTGAAGGGAATAGAGAGACTCTGAACGTCCATGTTAGCTGCCACAAGATGATCCAAATTAAACTGAACATCAATGGGAACAGAGGATCCCAACCTGTCTTTAAAAGCATGGTAAATAGATTCTGCCTTGCTGGTTTGGTCTTCTAATACCACACCATTAGGAAGTGTGATGGATGCAATCATATTTATACGATGTCTCTCTGTTGCCATCCGATGAAAAAACTTGGTAGGTTCATCACCAAATTTGATATACCGTGTCGTGCATCTCATACGCCAATATTGTTGTTTATAAGTTAAAAGCCGTATGATGTGAGCTTCAAGAATTTTTCTGAATTTCCACTCATGAACCACAAGCTGACGCTCATTTTCAATACTATCAAGAAACAACAATGTTGGATTGGATTTGTAAATGAGTCTAGAGAGCCTGGAAATGGATTTACTCCAACGTTTCAGAGCACCTCTAAGTGATTTTAGTTTCTCACTAATCTTCCTTGCCGGGTCCGTGGATTTGGTGGCAGCATTCGAAGAACGTTTAACCACATCCGTAAACCCAGGGTGACTGATCCAATAGTTTTCAAACCTGAATATGCTAGATCGAGGAATGCCTGATTGAACTGAAATGAGAAAGGGGATATGATCCGAAATTGGCCTCGCCAACGGTTTAGCAGTTGTGATTAGGAATTTAGATGTCCAGTGATTCGAAGTAAAAACCCAATCTAGTTGTTCGAGTAGCGGCTGATCTCGCCTATTACTCCAAGTAAAAGATATACCTTGTAAAGGGATTTCTACAAGAAATAGTGCTCGAATAATATCATTGAATAAAATCATATCCGAGACATCACCTCCAGAGCTATTCCTATTCTCAGGTGATCTCAAGAACTTAAAATCACCGAGTAAAATCCAATCCTCCTGTGAGCCAATGTTAAGGTCATATAGCCAAGAGACAAAATCTGATCTGACGTCGCCCGAGCAAGGACCATAAATATTAACGAGAGTCCAAGTGTCGATTGATGTGTAGATATCACATTACCAATGAACACCGCACTATTCCATATTATAATTAGACCACCCGAATTACCCTGAGAGGGGAAAAACGCAAACTAATCAAAGCGCCGGGCGCAAAATTTCCGAAGGAAGGACTGGTCAAAGTGTTCTCGCTTAGTTTCCTGAAGACAGATAACCGAGCAACCAGTACTATCAATATGCGATCGCAGCGAAGATTGTTTATCATTCCAACCAATGCCACGGATATTCCAGCATAAAACGTTCCACGATCTAAACTGATTGCTCATAAGCAAATGAGAATAAAATAACTAAATAGAGTATTTGATAGGTTCAGAACAGAATAACCACAAATTGTCCGCAAAAGCAGAAAGCAAGAAGGACTGGCAAATTAAGCATCATCCTCTTCCACCACCGGAGCGAGAAGCTTCTCCCTGGAGATTTCAGATGCAAGTATGCCACATTCCTCCACGCCAGTCTTTTGAAGGGCCTCGATGGATAAGATATCTGGAGGGTTGGGCGGGTCAGCAGACGACCCGGCTGCGGGGTTAGCCACCTTCATGTTGATCTTGGGGATGATGAGAGACTTGCGTGGCCTTGCATCAGAAGTGATTGGTACTTTGAAACCCCTGTACATGGTTGAGCGAGGACTACGACGAACCTCCGATGAGACCAAAGGAGTAGGCGCCCTCCCTCTCTTCTTTTTAGAGCCAGAAGCAGCAACGGGAGTATCCGAAAGAACATCCAGGGAGGAGCTATCTTCCTTATTGACCGGTGACAAGGGGGTGCATCTTCAATGACAGTTCTAGTAGGTTCAGAAGAGGAATCGAATGCAATTGCGTCAGCATCAATCCAGGGCAGGCAAGGAGAATCATCAAAACTCAGCTTGCGCGCCACTTTCCTGTCCATGAGGTGATTAAGAAACCCAGCCTTGCTCGAGCTTCCACACTTGATAAGAGACAATGGGATCACAGGGAGCTCGGGGTTTTTGAGACTGAAAGAACTGGATAGCTCATAGAATGATTTGAACATTGTTGATGCAATCTGAAATTGCACTGCAGATGCTGGGTGAGACAGCTGATCAGTAATCAGACACAAGTTCACCTGCATCTGAGAGGAATCTGCCGAAGCCACCGTGTCAAGACTGCCAGCAGAAGCAAACGAGTCAGCATCAGAACTCATCAACGACTCGTGATAGGCCAAGAGAGGACTATCCAGAACATTGTTCACCGGAGCAATGCCATCTGTGAAGTTGACACCTTGATCCCAAAGCATATTTTGGTAATTAATCTGCCCTCTGGCTGGCAGGCGAAGCAGAGTCCTGGTGGCATTAGGAGCACGATGGATTGCTTGCTTGCCGCCAGCAGCCCCTCCTTGGGGTAGCACCCCATTGCGATGAAGCCAAGCTTGCAATCTGATCTGAAAGGCTTGCTCCGCAGTCATGTGTGGACCAAATAGCGGATGAGCATCACCATTGGGGGGGAAAGGGTCTTCACCCTGTAGCGGCACAGCATCCACTAAGATATTCCCTTCATCTGATCTGAGTATGATCACTAGAATTGTCCAAGATCTTTGCTGACCACCCATTTGCCTCATCACAAAGTCCTTAGGGATCGAAGCAGAACTCATGATCCAAGCTCTGACTAAGACACCAGAGAGGGGTTCTCTAGGACTGTACCAATTGATAAGCTTGCCAAACTGAGAAACTGCCTTGTCCACCCAAAATTCAGTCTGATAATCTAATGGGAAGGCAAGGAAGAGGACCCAGGTATATCTCCCCAGTGATGGCATACGCATATTGATACCTTCATCGTGTCGCACAAAGGTGACCTCTATGTCCTCATGGATCATGTAAGTTTTCCCAACCGTGGCATCTCGAATCTGCAGAGTACGCATAGTAAATAAACCAAGACCAAGCAGGGAGTCTTCATGGAATCTCACCGAAAATCCATCATGGTTGAGCATACCAGCAATCTCTGCTCTCGCTTCAGCCCGCAGCTGTACCGGAATTGCCCTGCTCGTCTCAGCAATGAGTGCGGTGTCGTTGCTCAGCGGAGGATGGCCGGACAACACCAACTCCGCTCGCCCCTTCTGATCGACTGGGCCATGATCCACCATCATGCCATGGGGCAGAAAGGCGAAGGGGTTGACAGGAAAGTTGGCCATGGCAGAGCTGACCAGGGTTTTGGCGGAGAAGCAGAGAGGGGGGCGGCAGATTGCTCTGGAAGACGAACCGAGAGCGGTGGGTGAGGGTTTTGTTGCGAGAGAACTAATCTTTGGAATCCAGAGCGACTGCCTCCTCAAGAATCGCAACTCCTTGCAGCCCACAACTGAATGACCGTATCTAGCACAAGATTGACAACGCAGCGTGAGGCGACACCTGAGAGAATGATGGCCCACAGCCAGACATCTGACACAGGAGTAGTCGTAGCTCGGGGGGCACAAGTCATAGACTCCAACGGAGAACCATCACGGCGGCTAATATTAAAGGAGGAGCACATACGGCGAACATGACCAACCTGAAAACAATTTAAGCAGCGAAAACCCTGTAGACAGTTTCGGGAAATATGGCCAAAATCCAAGCAATGAGTGCATGCCCAAACAAACTTGTTCACATATTCCACAATACCGTTAACAGAATATCCAGCCTTCACCAAGTCCTTGATGTGATCCAACATAAAAATCTCAGCGAAGATAAGGTTCGGTTGGAGAACTCCCTTCCGAAACCTCCGCGGCCTAAAACCCCAGAGATCTGATGCCATCTAATTCGAGGACAGACCAAATTTGAACTTACCAATGCAAATCTGCTGCGAAGAAATGTCTAGATCCAATGAACCTAGAACAGAATTTTGAGTTGAACACGATTTGAATGAGACGTCCACAGAATCCTTCTGTCTGAACTTTGCAACCCAATTAGCTGCGATGGGATGATGGTTATGCAAACCCGGGAACAAATCTGCAACTGGTTTCATATTACGCTTGGGGCTATGAAGACCATTTAACAAGTGATATGGTACATCACGTAAGTATCGTTGCACTGAATGTTTGCGAGAAGTCGCTTTAGTCCAAGAATCATCACGATCATAAGTCTCAGCACCATAGAATAGGCGATTAGAGAACAGTTCAAATGAGCAGGAGAACGCCGGGCACTTAAACCCACGAAGAGAACGAAGAAAATGACCAACTCTGTTGGATGCCACCGAAAATCTAAATCTATGATCAGAGAGTGCCATAACTCGAATCTCTTAATGTTACCACCCAGACACGAACATAAGGCCATGGCAACCGAATCAACATCTAGGAGAAAGGACCAGTAGTGAAAAGAGACCACCAAAAAGAACTCCGAAGATGCAAGAGATCCATCAAAGTGGACTGGAGATTTGAACCGATAACGCACCTGAGCAGCCACCCGCTGGCCATGGGAGAAATCCCAATCAATAATTGAATCCATCCTAGCAATCTATTGGAGGCCATAGCGGCCAGCCGAGAGAGGGGGGAGGAGGGAGGTGTGAGGTGGGAGAAGGCCATAGCATGTGCCATCACTTTCATTCATATAGAGTCATTATTGTATTTTTTTAGTTCATATTACTAATTAGTTTATATTAGTTAGTTATTAGTTAGTATATATTAGGTAGAAGAGAAGAAAAGAAAAAACCTAGAAGAAAAAAAGAAGAAAAGAAGAAGAAAAAAAGGAAAAATAAAAAAGGAAAAGAACAAAACAGAAGAAGAAGAAGAAGAAGAAGAAGAAAAGAGGAGAGGAGAAGAAGAAGATGATGAAAAAAGGAAAGGAAGAAGAAGAGGAGGAGGAGGAGAAGAAAAAAGAAGAAGAAGAAAAAAGAGGAGAGGAGGAGAAGGAGAAGAAAAAGAAGAAGAAGAAGAAGAACAAAAGAGGAGAGGAGGAGAAGAAGAAGAGGAAAAAAAGGAAAGGAAGAAGAAGAAGAGGAGGAGGAGGAGGAGGAGAGAAAAGAAGAAGAGGAAGAAGAAGAAGAAAAAACAGGAAAGGAGGAGAAGAAGAAGAGGAAAAAGGAAAGGAGGAAGAAGAAGAAGACCCCGACCCCGACCCCGACCCCGACCTCGACCCCAACCCCGACCCCGAAACGACACCCCGACCCCGACCCCGACCCCGACACCCCGACACGGCACACCGACCCCAACACCCCGAGACCCCGACACAGCACCCCGACCCTGACACCCCGACACGACACCATGACACCCCGACACGGCACACCGACCCCGACACCCCGAGACCCCCTACACCCGACCCCGACACGACACCCCGACACCCCGACACGCACCCCCGACCACGACACAGCACCCCGACCCCGACATGACACCCCCGACACCCCGACCCGACACGACACCCCCGACATGCCGACCTCGACACGACACCCGACACCCTGACACGGCACCCCCGACGCCACTAACCCCCAACCTCCGACGCCACCGATCCTCAACCCTCGACGCCACCGACCCCAACCCCCGACACGACACCCCAACACCATGACGCCCCGACTCCCCGACACCCCGACACGGCACCCTGACACGGCACCCCGACCCCGACACGACACCCCCGACACCCCGACCCCGACAAGACACCCTCGACACACCGACCCCGACACGACACCCCCGACACACCGACCCTGACAGGACACCCCAGACACCCCGACCCCGACACAACATGGGTCATATATTTGTGAATTATGAGTTAGGTCATATATTTTTCGATTTTGTTATACAAAACATCATTTCCTCTGTTCTGGTCTTCATGCCGATGAAACTTGCTAGCTATAGGTGTCTTCAATCATCAGTATGTTGTGTGTGTCCAGTAGCTAGGCAAGATGAGTGATCGTGGGCGATGTACATCGGTATAATGCGTGTGTGACTTTTGGTCCGTCGAGGCTTTCCTTAAATAACTTTCATGTGTGTTCTTGATGGAGGAATCCTGATTGTTCTCGTGGGGGGCGCCTCTTCTTTTTCTCTTCTCTGCGATATACTCGTCGATATATTGCGCGAGAAGAGGAGAGAAGAGGCGTCCATCACCAGCGGTCGAACTATTCACTACTACAAAAAGGCCTGCTAGTGGCGCACCTGTTTTGGCTACTAATGGCGCACTACGGGTGCGCCACTAGCATCACGCCATTAGAATTTTTTACTAATGCCGCACCACAGGTGCGCTATTAGTATCTAGTATACTAATGGCGCACCATGCAGTGCGCCATTAGTAAAGCTCATGGTGCGTCATTACTAAGTCAGATAGTAATGGCGCACCACATACGAGTGCGCCATTACTATAAAAAAATTCAAATTTTTTTTAGAAATTTTTTTTCAATTTTTTTTCAAAAATTTTGTTTTTGCTTTTTCTTAATGTCGGGTCACTATGGCTTAATCTCGGGTCAATACGAGTGCGCCACTACTAACAAAAAAAATTCAAATATTTTTTTAGATTTTTTTTTCAGAAATTTTGTTTTTGTTTTTTCTTAATGTCGGGTCAATATGCTTCAGCCCGAGCTCCGTGGTCAAACTTTCCGGAAGGTCACCCATCCTCACACTACTCCGGTCTGAGCACGCTTAACTTCTCAGTTCTATCCAACCCCAGCACCAGCTCACTTAACAGGCACTTGTTGATATATCTATCATATCAATCCTATTAAACCTTGTTGATGTATGGGACTTTGTTCATGTTCATGAGTGTTCATGAGCGTGATGAAATTTTGAAAAAATATTTCAAACTTCCCGGTCATATTACGTATCATATTTTGAACATTTTTTCCAAATAAAAAAATCAAAATATTTTTTTTGTTAAATTTCCCCTCTAGATTTTCAAAGCCCCGTATATTTTATTTTGTTAGGTTTTTGGGGATTCTAAAAATCTTCAACGGGGTTCCCATCAGAACTCCAAAGTTAAGCGTGCTTGGGCGAGAGTAGTACTAGGATGGGTGACCTCCTGGGAAGTCCTCGTGTTGCATTCCCTTTTTCATTATTATTTTTGCTGCACGCGAGAAACATGACGCACGTGCGCGGTAAAAATCTTCAACGGGGTTCCCCCTGTTGAATTCGGATGTAACTTTTCGAGTAGATGATTTTTCATATAAATTTTTTTTAATCTGAGTTCGTATGCAAACATTATGCCCATTTTACTAAATTCCAGAGAGATTTTGCAAATAAAGTCGAAATTCATATTTGTAAATTTTCCGTACAACTAGACCACATATCACATGGGAAACTTATTTTCTCTTATTTATTTGACATTTCCGTCATTTTCTTTTAATTTTCTTAAACTGAAAAGACGGTCCACGGGGGAGGGCGGTGCATTTTGTAGTACTGCAAAACTACTAATGGCGCACCACGTGCGCCACTAGTAACCCTGGTAAACGCGGTTTTTTCTTTCTGACGTTTGCGGTGAGTTGCAGCTTGCGGATTGATACAGACGCGTGTAGGGCGGCGTTATGGTGGGAGAGGCACCGCTTTCTGAAATCGTTCGATGGCGTGTGAAAACTCGTGGCAACGTGACGACGGAGAGGGAGGGGTGAATACCGTGGTAAACGTGCGAACGGTTGTTGAGGTCGAGAGAAAGTAGTATGGTGAAGTATCGAGCGGTGGCAAAGAATGTGCGGTAGGGTTTGTAGTGGAGCTTGGAGGGGGGAGCATAAGGGACGAAGGGATAAGAAACATGTCGGATGCGATCATACCAGCACTAAAGCACCAGATCCCATCTGAACTCCGAAGTTAAACGTGCTTGGGCTTGAGTAGTACTAGGATGGGTGACCTCCTAGGAAGTTCTTGTGTTGCATTCCCTTTTTCATTATTATTTTTGCTGCACGCGAGAAACATGACGCACGTGCGAGGTAAAAATCTTCAACGGGGTTCCCCCTATTGAATTCGGATGTAACTTTTCGAGTAGATGATTTTTCATATAAAAAACTTTTTAATCCGAGTTCGTATGCAAAAGTTATGGCCATTTTACTAAATTCCAGAGAGATTTTGCAAATAAAGTCGAAATTCATATTTCTAAATTTTCCATACAACTAGACCACATATCACATGGGAAACTTATTTTCTCTTATTTTTTTGACATTTCCATCATTTTCTTTCTTTTTTTAAACTGAAAAGGCGGTCCACGGGGGGGTGCATTTTGTAGTACTGCAAAACTACTAATGGCGCACCACCTAACTGGTGCGCCATTAGTAACCCTGGTAACGCGGTTTTTTCTTTCTGACGTTTGCGGTGACTTACAGCTTGCGGATCGATACTGACGCGTGTAGGGCGGCGTTATGGTGGGAGAGGCACCGCTTTATGAAATCGTTCGACGACGTGTGAAAACTCGTGGCAACGTGACGACGGAGAGGGAGGGGTGAATACCATGGTAAACGTGCGAACGGTTGTTGAGGTGGAGAGAAAGTAGTATGGTGAAGTATCGAGCGGTCGCAAGGAATGTGCGGTAGAGTTTGTAGTGGAGCTTTGAGGGGGGAGCATAAGGGACGAAGGGATAAGAAACATGTCGGATGCGATCATACCAGCACTAAAGCACCGGATCCCATCAGAACTCCGAAGTTTAGCGTGCTTTGGCGAGAGTTGTGCTAGGATGGGTGACCTCCTGGGAAGTCCTCGTGTTGCATTCCCTTTTTCATTATTATTTTTGCTGCACACGAGAAACATGACGCACGTGCGTGGTAAAAATCTTCAACGGGGTTCCCCCTATTGAATTCGGATGTAACTTTTCGAGTAGATGACCTTTCATATAAAAAACTTTTTAATCCGAGTTCGTATGCAAAAGTTATGCCCATTTTACTAAATTCCAGAGTGATTTCGCAAATAAAGTCGAAATTCGTATTTGTAAATTTTCCAACAACTACACCACATATCACATGGGAAACTTATTTTCTCTTATTTTTTTAACATTTCAATCATTTTCTTTTATTCTTTTAAACTGAAAAGGCGGTCTAGGGGGGGTGCATTTTGTAGTACTGCAAAACTACTAATGGCGCACCACCTAACTAGTGGGCCATTAGTAACCCTGGTAAACGCGGTTTTTTCTTTCTGACGTTTGCGGTGAGTTGCAGCTTGCGGATCGATACTGACGCGTGTAGAGCGTCGTTATGGTGGGAGAGGCACCGCTTTCTGAAATCGTTCGACGGCGTGTGAAAACTCGTGGCAACATGACGAGGAGAGGGAGGGGTGAAAACCGTGGTAAACGTGCGAACGGTTGTTGAGGTGGAGAGAAAGTAGTATGGTGAAGTATCGAGCGATGGCAAAGAATGTGCGGTAGAGTTTGTAGTGGAGCTTGGAGGGGGAGCATAAGGGACGAAGGGATAACAAACATGTCGGATGCGATCATACGAGCACTAAAGCATCGGATCTCATCAAAACTCCGAAGTTAAGCGTGCTTGGGCGAGATTAGTACTAGGATGGGTGACCTCCTAGGAAGTCCTCGTGTTGCATTACCTTTTTCATTATTATTTTTGCTGCACACCAGAAGCATGACGCACGTGCGCGGTAAAAATCTTCAACGGGGTTCCCCCTGTTGAATTCGGATGTAACTTTTCGAGTAGA
This sequence comes from Hordeum marinum, assembly GCA_022496015.1. Lineage (NCBI taxonomy): Eukaryota > Viridiplantae > Streptophyta > Magnoliopsida > Poales > Poaceae > Hordeum > Hordeum marinum. The sequence goes on along the minus strand of CM039676.1, from coordinate 514,215,659 downwards.
TGATTTTTCATATAAAAAACTTTTTAATACGAGTTCGGATGCAAAAGTTATGCCCATTTTACTAAATTCCAGAGAGATTTTGCAAATAAAGTCGAAATTCATATTTTAAATTTTCCATACAACTAGACCACATATCACATGGGAAACTTATTTTCTCTTATTTTTTTGACATTTCCATCATTTTATTTTATTTTTTTAAACTGAAAAGGCGGTCCACGGGGGAGGGCGGTGCATTTTGTAGTACTGCAAAACTACTAATGGTGCACCACGTGCGCCATTAGTAACCCTGGTAAACGCGGTTATTTCTTTCTGACGTTTGCGGTGAGTTGCAGCTTGCGGATCGATACTGACGCGTGTAGGGCGGCGTTATGGTGGGAGAGGCGCCGCTTTCTAAAATCGTTCGACGGCGTGTGAAAACTCGTGGCAACGTGATGACGGAAAGGGAGGGGTGAAAACCATGGTAAACGTGCGAACGGTTGTTGAGGTGTAGAGAAAGTAGTATGGTGAAGTATCGAGCGATGGCAAAGAATGTGCGGTACACTTTGTAGTGGAGCTTGGAGGGGGGAGCATAAGGGACGAAGGGATAACAAACATGTCGGATGCGATCATACCAGCACTAAAGCATCGGATCTCATCAAAACTCCGAAGTTAAGCGTGCTTGGGCGAGAGTAGTACAAGGATGGGTGACCTCCAAGAAGTCCTCGTGTTGCATTACCTTTTTCATTATTATTTTTGCTGCACGCGAGAAGCATGACGCACGTGCGTGGTAAAAATCTTCAATGGGGTTCCCACTGTTGAATTCAGGTGTAACTTTTCGAGTAGATGAGTTTTCATATAAAAAACTTTTTAATCCGAGTTCGGATGCAAAAGTTATGCCCATTATACTAATTTCCAGAGAGATTTTGCAAATAAAGTCGAAATTCATATTTGTAAATTTTCCATACAACTAGACCACATATCACATGGGAAACTTATTTTCTCTTATTTTTTTGACATTTCCATCATTTTCTTTCTTTTTTTAAACTGAAAAGGCGGTCCACGGGGGGGGGGGGCATTTTGTAGTACAGCAAAACTACTAATGGCGCACCACCTAACTGGTGCGCCATTAGTAACCCTCGTAAACGCGGTTTTTTCTTTCTGACGTTTGCGGTGAGTTGCAGCTTGCGGATCGATACTGACGCGTGTAGGGCGGCGTTATGGTGGGAGAGGCACTGCTTTCTGAAATCGTTCGATGACGTGTGAAAACTCATGGCAACGTAACGACGGAGAGGGAGGGGTGAATACCGTGGTAAACGTGCGAACGGTTGTTGAGGTGGAGAGAAAGTAGTATGGTGAAGTATCGAGCGGTGGCAAGGAATGTGCGGTAGAGTTTGTAGTGGATCTTGGAGGGGGGAGCATAAGGGACGAAGGGATAAGAAACATGACGGATGCGATCATACCAGCACTAAAGCACCGGATCCCATCAGAACTCCGAAGTTAAGCTTGCTTGGGTGAGACTAGTACTAGGATGGGTGACCTCCTGGGATGTCCTTTTGTTGCATTCCCTTTTTCATTATTATTTTTGCTGCACGCGAGAAAAATGACGCGCGTGCACGGTAAAAATCTTCAACGGGGTTCCCCCTGTTGAATTCGGATGTAACTTTTCGAGTAGATGATTTTTCATATAAAAAACTTTTTAATCCGAGTTCGGATGCAAAAGTTATGCCCATTTTACTAAATTGCAGAGAGATTTTGCAAATAAAGTCGAAATTCATATTTGTAAATTTGCCATACAACTAGACCACATATCACATGGGAAACTTATTTTCTCTTATTTTTTTGACATTTCCGTCATTTTCTTTTATTTTTTTAAACTGAAAAGGCGGTCCACGGGGAAGGGCGGTGCATTTTGTAGTACTGCAAAACTACTAATGGTGCACCACGTGCGCCATTAGTAACCCTGGTAAACGCGGTTTTTTCTTTCTGACGTTTGCGGTGAGTTGCAGCTTGCGGATCGATACTGACGCGTGTAGGGCGGCGTTATGGTGGGAGAGGCGCCGCTTTCTAAAATCGTTCGACGGCGTGTGAAAACTCGTGGCAACGTGACGACGGAGAGGGAGGGGTGAAAACCATGGTAAACGTGCGAACGGTTGTTGAGGTGTAGAGAAAGTAGTATGGTGAAGTATCGAGCGATGGCAAAGAATGTGCGGTACACTTTGTAGTGGAGCTTGGAGGGGGAGCATAAGGGACGAAGGGATAACAAACATGTCGGATGCGATCATACCAGCACTAAAGCATCGGATCCCATCAATACTCCGAAGTTAAGCGTGCTTGGGCGAGAGTAGTACTAGGATGGGTGACCTCCTAGGAAGTCCTCATGTTGCATTACCTTTATCATTATTATTTTTGCTGCACGCGAGAAGCATGACGCACGTGCGCGGTAAAAATCTTCAACGGGGTTCCCCCTGTTGAATTCGGATGTAACTTTTCGAGTAGATGATTTTTCATATAAATTTTTTTTAATCTGAGTTCGTATGCAAACATTATGCCCATTTTACTAAATTCCAGAGAGATTTTGCAAATAAAGTCGAAATTCATATTTGTAAATTTTCCGTACAACTAGACCACATATCACATGGGAAACTTATTTTCTCTTATTTATTTGACATTTCCGTCATCTTCTTTTAATTTTTTTAAACTGAAAAGGCGGTCCACGGGGGAGGGCGGTGCATTTTGTAGTACTGCAAAACTACTAATGGCGCACCACGTGCGCCACTAGTAACCCTGGTAAACGCGGTTTTTTCTTTCTGACGTTTGCGGTGAGTTGCAGCTTGCGGATCGATACAGACGCGTGTAGGGCGGCGTTATGGTGGGAAAGGCACCGCTTTCTGAAATCGTTCGATGGCGTGTGAAAACTCGTGGCAACGTGACGACGGAGAGGAAGGGGTGAATACCGTGGTAAACGTGCGAACGGTTGTTGAGGTCGAGACAAAGTAGTATGGTGAAGTATCGAGCGGTGGCAAGGAATGTGCGGTAGAGTTTGTAGTGGAGCTTGGAGGGGGGAGCATAAGGGACGAAGGGATAAGAAACATGTCGGATGCGATCATACCAGCACTAAAGCACCAGATCCCATCTGAACTCCGAAGTTAAACGTGCTTGGGCTTGAGTAGTACTAGGATGGGTGACCTCCTAGGAAGTTCTTGTGTTGCATTCCCTTTTTCATTATTATTTTTGCTGCACGCGAGAAACATGACGCACGTGCGAGGTAAAAATCTTCAACGGGGTTCCCCCTATTGAATTCGGATGTAACTTTTCGAGTAGATGATTTTTCATATGAAAAACTTTTTAATCCGAGTTCGTATGCAAAAGTTATGGCCATTTTACTAATTTCAGAGAGATTTTGCAAATAAAGTCGAAATTCATATTTCTAAATTTTCCATACAACTAGACCACATATCACATGGGAAACTTATTTTCTCTTATTTTTTTGACATTTCCATCATTTTCTTTCTTTTTTTAAACTGAAAAGGCGGTCCACGGGGGGGGGGTGCATTTTGTAGTACTGCAAAACTACTAATGGCGCACCACCTAACTGGTGCGCCATTAGTAACCCTGGTAACGCGGTTTTTTCTTTCTGACGTTTGCGGTGACTTACAGCTTGCGGACCGATACTGACGCGTGTAGGGCGGCGTTATGGTGGGAGAGGCACCGCTTTATGAAATCGTTCGACGACGTGTGAAAACTCGTGGCAACGTGACGACGGAGAGGGAGGGGTGAATACCATGGTAAACGTGCGAACGGTTGTTGAGGTGGAGAGAAAGTAGTATGGTGAAGTATCGAGCGGTCGCAAGGAATGTGCGGTAGAGTTTGTAGTGGAGCTTTGAGGGGGGAGCATAAGGGACGAAGGGATAAGAAACATGTCGGATGCGATCATACCAGCACTAAAGCACCGGATCCCATCAGAACTCCGAAGTTTAGCGTGCTTTGGCGAGAGTTGTGCTAGGATGGGTGACCTCCTGGGAAGTCCTCGTGTTGCATTCCCTTTTTCATTATTATTTTTGCTGCACACGAGAAACATGACGCACGTGCGTGGTAAAAATCTTCAACAGGGTTCCCCCTATTGAATTCGGATGTAACTTTTCGAGTAGATGACCTTTCATATAAAAAACTTTTTAATCCGAGTTCGTATGCAAAAGTTATGCCCATTTTACTAAATTCCAGAGTGATTTCGCAAATAAAGTCGAAATTCGTATTTGTAAATTTTCCAACAACTACACCACATATCACATGGGAAACTTATTTTCTCTTATTTTTTTAACATTTCAATCATTTTCTTTTATTCTTTTAAACTGAAAAGGCGGTCTAGGGGGGGTGCATTTTGTAGTACTGAAAAACTACTAATGGCGCACCACCTAACTAGTGGGCCATTAGTAACCCTGGTAAACGCGGTTTTTTCTTTCTGACGTTTGCGGTGAGTTGCAGCTTGCGGATCGATACTGACGCGTGTAGGGCGTCGTTATGGTGGGAGAGGCACCGCTTTCTGAAATCGTTCAACGGCGTGTGAAAACTCGTGGCAACATGACGAGGAGAGGGAGGGGTGAAAACCGTGGCAAACGTGCGAACGGTTGTTGAGGTGGAGAGAAAGTAGTATGGTGAAGTATCGAGCGATGGCAAAGAATGTGCGGTCGAGTTTGTAGTGGAGCTTGGAGGGGGGAGCATAAGGGACGAAGGGATAACAAACATGTCGGATGCGATCATACGAGCACTAAAGCATCGGATCTCATCAAAACTCCGAAGTTAAGCGTGCTTGGGCGAGAGTAGTACTAGGATGGGTGACCTCCTAGGAAGTCCTCGTGTTGCATTACCTTTTTCATTATTATTTTTGCTGCACACCAGAAGCATGACGCACGTGCGCGGTAAAAATCTTCAACGGGGTTCCCCCTGTTGAATTCGGATGTAACTTTTCGAGTAGATGATTTTTCATATAAAAAACTTTTTAATACGAGTTCGGATGCAAAAGTTAAGCCCATTTTACTAAATTCCAGAGAGATTTTGCAAATAAAGTCGAAATTCATATTTTAAATTTTCCATACAACTAGACCACATATCACATGGGAAACTTATTTTCTCTTATTTTTTTGACATTTCCGTCATTTTATTTTATTTTTTTAAACTGAAAAGGTGGTCCACGGGGGAGGGCGGTGCATTTTGTAGTACTGCAAAACTACTAATGGTGCACCACGTGCGCCATTAGTAACCCTGGTAAACGCGGTTATTTCTTTCTGACGTTTGCGGTGAGTTGCAGCTTGCGGATCGATACTGACGCGTGTAGGGCGGCGTTATGGTGGGAGAGGCGCCGCTTTCTAAAATCGTTCGACGGCGTGTAAAAACTCGTGGCAACGTGACGACGGAGAGGGAGGGGTGAAAACCATGGTAAACGTGCGAACGGTTGTTGAGGTGTAGAGAAAGTAGTATGGTGAAGTATCGAGCGATGGCAAAGAATGTGCGGTACACTTTGTAGTGGAGCTTGGAGGGGGGAGCATAAGGGACGAAGGGATAACAAACATGTCGGATGCGATCATACCAGCACTAAAGCATCGGATCTCATCAAAACTCCGAAGTTAAGCGTGCTTTGGCGAGAGTAGTACAAGGATGGGTGACCTCCAAGAAGTCCTCGTGTTGCATTACCTTTTTCATTATTATTTTTGCTGCACGCGAGAAGCATGACGCACGTGCGTGGTAAAAATCTTCAATGGGGTTCCCACTGTTGAATTCAGGTGTAACTTTTCGAGTAGATGAGTTTTCATATAAAAAAATTTTTAATCCGAGTTCGGATGCAAAAGTTATGCCCATTTTACTAATTTCCAGAGAGATTTTGCAAATAAAGTCGAAATTCATATTTGTAAATATTCCATACAACTAGACCACATATCACATGGGAAACTTATTTTCTCTTATTTTTTTGACATTTCCATCATTTTCTTTCTTTTTTTAAACTGAAAAGGCGGTCCACGGGGGGGGGGCATTTTGTAGTACAGCAAAACTACTAATGGCGCACCACCTAACTGGTGCGCCATTAGTAACCCTGGTAAACGCGGTTTTTTCTTTCTGACGTTTGCGGTGAGTTGCAGCTTGCGGATCGATACTGACGCGTGTAGGGCGGCGTTATGGTGGGAGAGGCACTGCTTTCTGAAATCGTTCGATGACGTGTGAAAACTCATGGCAACGTAACGACGGAGAGGGAGGGGTGAATACCGTGGTAAACGTGCGAACGGTTGTTGAGGTGGAGAGAAAGTAGTATGGTGAAGTATCGAGCGGTGGCAAGGAATGTGCGGTAGAGTTTGTAGTGGATCTTGGAGGGGGGAGCATAAGGGACGAAGGGATAAGAAACATGACGGATGCGATCATACCAGCCCTAAAGCACCGGATCCCATCAGAACTCCGAAGTTAAGCTTGCTTGGGCGAGACTAGTACTAGGATGGGTGACCTCCTGGGATGTCCTTTTGTTGCATTCCCTTTTTCATTATTATTTTTGCTGCACGCGAGAAACATGACGCGCGTGCACGGTAAAAATCTTCAACGGGGTTCCCCCTGTTGAATTTGGATGTAACTTTTCGAGTAGATGATTTTTCATATAAAAAACTTTTTAATCCGAGTTCGGATGCAAAAGTTATGCCCATTTTACTAAATTGCAGAGAGATTTTGCAAATAAAGTCGAAATTCATATTTGTAAATTTTCCATACAACTAGACCACATATCACATGGGAAACTTATTTTCTCTTATTTTTTTGACATTTCCGTCATTTTCTTTTATTTTTTTAAACTGAAAAGACGGTCCACGGGGAAGGGCGGTGCATTTTGTAGTACTGCAAAACTACTAATGGTGCACCACGTGCGCCATTAGTAACCCTGGTAAACGCGGGTTTTTCTTTCTGACGTTTGCGGTGAGTTGCAGCTTGCGGATCGATACTGACGCGTGTAGGGCGGCGTTATGGTGGGAGAGGCGCCGCTTTCTAAAATCGTTCGACGGCGTGTGAAAACTCGTGGCAACGTGACGACGGAGAGGGAGGGGTGAAAACCATGGTAAACGTGCGAACGGTTGTTGAGGTGTAGAGAAAGTAGTATGGTGAAGTATCGAGCGATGGCAAAGAATGTGCGGTACACTTTGTAGTGGAGCTTGGAGGGGGGAGCATAAGGAACGAAGGGATAACAAACATGTCGGATGCGATCATACCAGCACTAAAGCATCGGATCCCATCAATACTCCGAAGTTAAGCGTGCTTGGGCGAGAGTAGTACTAGGATGGGTGACCTCCTAGGAAGTCCTCATGTTGCATTACCTTTATCATTATTATTTTTGCTGCACGCGAGAAGCATGACGCACGTGCGCGGTAAATCTTCAATGGGGTTCCCCCTGTTGAATTCGGATGTAACTTTTCGAGTAGATGATTTTTCCTATATAAAAATTTTTAATCCGAGTTCGTATGCAAAAGTTATGCCCATTTTACTAAATTGCAGAAAGATTTTGCAAATAAAGTCGAAATTCATATTTGTAAATTTTCCATACAACTAGACCACATATCACATGGAAAACTTATTTTCTCTTATTTTTTAGACGTTTCCATCATTTTCTTTTATTTTTTCTAAAACTGAAAAGGCGGTCCAAGGGGATGCATTTTGTAGTACTGCAAAACTACTAATGGCGCACCACCTAACTGGTGCGCATTAGTAACCCTGGTTACTAATGGCGCACCAGTTAGGTGGTGCGCCATTAGTAGTTTTGCAAAAAAAAAATCATAAAAAAAAGTTAGTAGTGGCGCACCGTGTGTGTGGTGCGCCATTACTAGTTTGAACTAGTAATGGTGCAGTATACACTGGTGCGCCATTACTAGTTACAGGAAAAAGTAAAAAAAAATTGTTACTAGTGGCGCACCGGGTGAGTGGTGCGCCATTACTAGTTATAACTAGCAATGGCGCACTGTACCCTGATGCGCCATTACTAGTTTTGGAAAAAAAAAGGTTTGTTAGTAGTGGCGCACCGTGGGTGTGGTGCGCCATTATTGTCCATCACACTAATTGCGCACCAACACATGGTGCGCCACTGCTATATACTAGTGGCGCACCACATGTGTGGTGCGCCATTAATGTCCATAATATCTATAGCCCTTTTCCTAGTAGTGAATAGTAAACGCGTTTTTTCTTTCTGACGTTTGCGGTGAGTTGCAGTTTGCGGATCGATACTGACGCGTGTAGGGCGGCGTTATGGTGAGAGAGACACCGCTTCCTGAAATCGTTTGACGGCGTGTGAAAACTCGTGGCAACGTGACGACGGAGAGGGAGGGGTGAAAACCGTGGTAAACGTGCGAACGGTTGTTGAGGTGGAGAGAAAGTAGTATGGTGAAGTATCGAGCGGTGGCAAGGAATGTGCGGTAGAGTTTGTAGTGGAGCCTGAAGTGGGGAGCATAAGGGACGAAGGGATAAGAAACATGTCGGATGCGATCATACCAGCACTAAAGCACCGGATCCCATCAGAACTCCGAAGTTAAGCGTGCTTGGGCGAGGGTAGTACTACGATGGGTGACCTCCTTGGAATTCCTCGTGTTGCATTCCCTTTTTCCTTATTATTTTTGCTGCGCGCGAGAAACATGACGCACGTGCGCGGTAAAAATCTTCAACGGGGTTCCCCCTGTTGAATTCGGATGTAACTTTTCGAGTAGATGATGTTTCATATAAAAAACTTTTTAATCCGAGTTCGTATGCAAAAGTTGTGCCCATTTTACTAAATCCTGAGAGATTTTGCAAATAAAGTCGAAATTTATATTTGTAAATTTTCCATACAACTAGACCACATATCACATGGGAAACTTATTTTCTCTTATTTTTTTGACATTTCCATCATTTTCTTTTATTTTTTTAAAACCGAAAAGGCGGTCCACGGGGGGGTTGCATCTGGTGCGCCATTAGAACCCTGGTTACTAATGGCGCACCAGTTAGGTGGTGCGCCATTAGTAGTTTTGCAAAAAAAAGAAGTTTTCCATACAGAAAAAAAGTTAGTAGTGGCGCACCGTGTGTGTGGTGCCCCATTACTAGTTTGAACTAGTAATGGCGCACTATACACTGATGCGCCATTAGTAGTTATAAAAAAAATTGTTACTAGTGGCGCACCGGGTGAGTGGTGCGCCATTACTAGTTATAACTAGTAATGGCGCACTGTGCCCTGGTGCGCCATTACTAGTTTTGGAAAAATAAAAAAAGTTTGTTACTAGTGGCGCACCGTGGGTGTGGTGCGCCATTAGTGTCCATCACACTAATTGCGCGCCAACACATGATGCGCCACTGCTATATACTAGTGGCGAACCACATGTGTGGTGCGCCATTAATGTCCATATTATCTATAGCCCTTTTCCTAGTACTGAATAGTAAACGCGGTTTTTTCTTTCTGACGTTTGCAGTGAGTTGCAGCTTGCGGATCGATACTGACGCGTGCAGGGCGGCGTTATGGTGAGAGAGGCACCGCTTTCTGAAATCGTTCGACGGCGTGTGAAAACTCGTGGCAACGTGACGACGGAGAGGGAGGGGTGAAAACCGTGGTAAACGTGCGAACGGTTATTGAGCTGTAGAGAAAGTAGTATGGTGAAGTATTGAGCGGTGGCAAGGAATGTGCGGTAGAGTTTATAGTGGAGCCTGGAGTGGGGAGCATAAGGGACGAAGGGATAAGAAACATGTCGGATGCGATCATACCAGCACTAAAGCACCGGATCCCATCGGAACTCCAAAGTTAAGCGTTCTTGGGCCAGAGTAGTACTACGATGGGTGACCTCCTTGGAAGTCCTCGTGTTGCATTTCCCTTTTTCATTATTATTTTTCCTGCGCGCGAGAAACATGACGCACGTGCGTGGTAAAAGTCTTCAATGGGGTTCCCCCTGTTGAATTCGGATGTAACTTTTCGAGTAGATGATTTTTCATATAAAAAACTTTTTAATACGAGTTCGTATGCAAAAGTTATGCCCATTTTACTAAATTCCAGAGAAATTTTGCAAATAAAGTCGAAATTCATATTTGTAAAATTTCCATTCAACTAGACCATATATCACATGGGAAACTTATTTTCTCTTATTTTTTTGACATTTCCGTCATTTTCTTTTATTTTTTTAAAACTGAAAAGGCGGTCCACCTGGGGGTGCATTTTGTAGTACTGCAAAATTACTAATGGCGCACCACCTAACTGGTGCGCCATTAGTAGTTTTGCAAAAAAAAAGAAGTTTTCCATACAAAAAAAATGTTACTGGTGGCGCGCCGTGTGTTTGGTGCGCATTAGTAGTTTGAACTAGTAATGGCGCAGTATACACTGGTGCGCCATTACTAGTTATAAAAAAAAGTAAAAAAAATTTGTTACTAGTGGCGCACCGGGTGAGTGGTGCGCCATTACTAGTTATAACTAGTAATGGCGCACTGTGCCCTGGTGCGCCATTACTAGTTTTGGAAAAAAAAGTTTGTTAGTAGTGGTGCACCGTGGGTGTGGTGCGCCATTAGTGTCCATCACACTAATTGCGCACCAACACATTGTGCGCCACTACTATATGTTAGTGGCGCACCACATGTGTGGTGCGTCATTAATGTCCATATTATCTATAGCCTTTTTCCTAGTAGTGAATAGTAAACGCGGTTTTTTCTTTCTGACATTTGCGGTGAGTTGCAGCTTGCGGATCGATACTAACGCGTGTAGGGCGGCGTTATGGTGGGAGAGGCACCGCTTTCTGAAATCGTTCGACGGCGTGTGAAAACTCGTGGCAACGTGACGACGGAGAGGGAGGGGTGAAAACCGTGGTAAACGTGCGAACGGTTGTTGAGGTGGAGAGAAAGTAGTATGGTGAAGTATTGAGCGGTGGCAAGGAATGTGCGGTAGAGTTTGTAGTGGAGCTTGGAGGGGGGAGCATAAGGGACGAAGGGATAAGAAACATGTTGGATGCGATCATACCAGCAGTAAAGCATCGGATCCGATCAGAACTCCGAAGTTAAACGTGCTTGGGGGAGAGTAGTACTAGCATGGGTGACCTCCTAGGAAAGTCCTCATGTTGCATTCCCTTTTTTATTATTATTTTTGCTGCACGCGAAAAACATGACGCACATGCACTGTAAAAATCTTCATTGGGGTTTCCCCTGTTGAATTCGGAGGTAACTTTTCGAGTAGACGATTTTTCATATAAAAAACTTTTTAATCCGAGTTTATATGCAAAAGTTATGCCCATTTTACTAAATTCCTGAGAGATTTTGCAAATAAAGTCGAAATTCATATTTGTAAATTTTCCATACAACTAGACCACATATCACATGGGAAACTTATTTTCTCTTATTTTTTTAACATTTCCATCTTTTTTTAAAACTGAAAAGGCGGTCAGGGGGGTGCATTTTGTAGTACTGCAGAACTACTAATGGCGCACCGCCTAACTGGTGCGCCAGTTAGGTGGTGCGCCATTAGTAGTTTTGCAAAAAAAAAGTTTTCATACAAAAAAAAAGTTAGTAGTGCCGCACCGTGTGTGTGTTGCGCCATTACTAGTTTGAACTAGTAATGGCACACTATACACTGGTGCGCCATTACTAGTTATAAAAAAAATTGTTACTAGTGGCGCACCGGGTGAGTGGTGCGCCATTACTAGTTATAACTAGTAATGGCGCACTGTGCCCTGGTGCGCCATTACTAGTTTTGGAAAAATAAAAAAAGTTTGTTACTAGTGGCGCACCGTGGGTGTGGTGCGCCATTAGTGTCCATCACACTAATTGCGCGCCAACACATGATGCGCCACTGCTATATACTAGTGGCGAACCACATGTGTGGTGCGCCATTAATGTCCATATTATCTATAGCCCTTTTCCTAGTACTGAATAGTAAACGCGGTTTTTTCTTTCTGACGTTTGCGGTGAGTTGCAGCTTGCGGATCGATACTGACGCGTGCAGGGCGGCGTTATGGTGAGAGAGGCACCGCTTTCTGAAATCGTTCGACGGCGTGTGAAAACTCGTGGCAACGTGACGACGGAGAGGGAGGGGTGAAAACCGTGGTAAACGTGCGAACGGTTATTGAGCTGTAGAGAAAGTAGTATGGTGAAGTATTGAGCGGTGGCAAGGAATGTGCGGTAGAGTTTATAGTGGAGCTTGGAGTGGGGAGCATAAGGGACGAAGGGATAAGAAACATGTCGGATGCGATCATACCAGCACTAAAGCACCGGATCCCATCGGAACTCCAAAGTTAAGCGTTCTTGGGCCAGAGTAGTACTACGATGGGTGACCTCCTTGGAAGTCCTCGTGTTGCATTTCCCTTTTTCATTATTATTTTTCCTGCGCGCGAGAAACATGACGCACGTGCGTGGTAAAAGTCTTCAATGGGGTTCCCCCTGTTGAATTCGGATGTAACTTTTCGAGTAGATGATTTTTCATATAAAAAACTTTTTAATACGAGTTCGTATGCAAAAGTTATGCCCATTTTACTAAATTCCAGAGAAATTTTGCAAATAAAGTCGAAATTCATATTTGTAAAATTTCCATACAACTAGACCATATATCACATGGGAAACTTATTTTCTCTTATTTTTTTGACATTTCCGTCATTTTCTTTTATTTTTTTAAAACTGAAAAGGCGGTCCACCTGGGGGTGCATTTTGTAGTACTGCAAAATTACTAATGGCGCACCACCTAACTGGTGCGCCATTAGTAGTTTTGCAAAAAAAAAGAAGTTTTCCATACAAAAAAAATGTTACTGGTGGCGCGCCGTGTGTTTGGTGCGCATTAGTAGTTTGAACTAGTAATGGCGCAGTATACACTGGTGCGCCATTACTAGTTATAAAAAAAAGTAAAAAAAATTTGTTACTAGTGGCGCACCGGGTGAGTGGTGCGCCATTACTAGTTATAACTAGTAATGGCGCACTGTGCCCTGGTGCGCCATTACTAGTTTTGGAAAAAAAAAGTTTGTTAGTAGTGGTGCACCGTGGGTGTGGTGCGCCATTAGTGTCCATCACACTAATTGCGCACCAACACATTGTGCGCCACTACTATATGTTAGTGGCGCACCACATGTGTGGTGCGTCATTAATGTCCATATTATCTATAGCCTTTTTCCTAGTAGTGAATAGTAAACGCGGTTTTTTCTTTCTGACATTTGCGGTGAGTTGCAGCTTGCGGATCGATACTAACGCGTGTAGGGCGGCGTTATGGTGGGAGAGGCACCGCTTTCTGAAATCGTTCGACGGCATGTGAAAACTCGTGGCAACGTGACGACGGAGAGGGAGGGGTGAAAACCGTGGTAAACGTGCGAACGGTTGTTGAGGTGGAGAGAAAGTAGTATGGTGAAGTATTGAGCGGTGGCAAGGAATGTGCGGTAGAGTTTGTAGTGGAGCTTGGAGGGGGGAGCATAAGGGACGAAGGGATAAGAAACATGTTGGATGCGATCATACCAGCAGTAAAGCATCGGATCCCATCAGAACTCCGAAGTTAAACGTGCTTGGGGGAGAGTAGTACTAGCATGGGTGACCTCCTAGGAAAGTCCTCATGTTGCATTCCCTTTTTTATTATTATTTTTGCTGCACGCGAAAAACATGACGCACATGCACTGTAAAAATCTTCATTGGGGTTTCCCCTATTGAATTCGGAGGTAACTTTTCGAGTAGACGATTTTTCATATAAAAAACTTTTTAATCCGAGTTTATATGCAAAAGTTATGCCCATTTTACTAAATTCCTTAGAGATTTTGCAAATAAAGTCGAAATTCATATTTGTAAATTTTCCATACAACTAGACCACATATCACATGGGAAACTTATTTTCTCTTATTTTTTTAACATTTCCATCTTTTTTTAAAACTGAAAAGGCGGTCAGGGGGGTGCATTTTGTAGTACTGCAGAACTACTAATGGCGCACCGCCTAACTGGTGCGCCAGTTAGGTGGTGCGCCATTAGTAGTTTTGCAAAAAAAAAGTTTTCATACAAAAAAAAAGTTAGTAGTGCCGCACCGTGTGTGTGTTGCGCCATTACTAGTTTGAACTAGTAATGGCACACTATACACTGGTGCGCCATTACTAGTTATAAAAAAAAGTAAAAAAAATTGTTACTAGTGGCGCACCGGATGAGTGGTGCGCCAGTACTAGTTATAACTAGTAATAGCGCATTGTACCCTGGTGCGCCATTACTAGTTTTGGAAAAAAAAGTTTGTTAGTAGTGGCGCACCATGGGTGAGGTGCGCCATTAGTGTCCATCACACTAATGGCGCACCAACACATGGTGCACCACTGCTATATACTAGTGGCGCACCACATGTGTGGGGCACCATTAATGTCCATATTATCTATAGCCCTTTTCCTAGTAGTGATTACTGTGAGAGAGTGTCCACCAACATATATACACCACCACATCAGTGTGAGAGAGAGCGCACCAACACACCATGAGATATGAGAGTTACTTAAGAAAAGCGTCGACGAACCGAAAGTCACACACACATTATACCGATATACACCGACCCAGAACTATTGCAGTGCGCGGGACACCGGGCACCGGCGTCACTTGTGGGATGTAGATCTAGTGTGCAACACCAACCCCGACACGACATCTCGACCCCGACACGACACCCCGACACCACGACACGACACCCCCGACCCCCAACACCTCTTCGGCCTCCTGTTGACCGAAAGGGTGCTCTTCGCCATCCAGAGGCCGATGGGGTCATATATGTGTGAATTATGCGTTAGGTCATATTATTTGTGTTGATCGGGTGGATTTAAATGTGCAGTTGTTTCATCGGTGCGAGGGTTTGGTGTTCGACGACCTCCCCATGCGTTCGACGAGCTCCGCCCCTGCGTTCGTGGATGAGCACAAATGACATCTCCTCCCCCTTCATTTGCTCTATTCCGGTCTTCGTGCTGATGAAACTTGCTAGCTGTAGGTAGATTGAATCATCAGTATGCGTGAACACTATGCGTCTCCTGTTCGAAAGGGTTACATCTATAAATATGCATACATTTGCATATTTATAACCGTGATTCTTTCGAATTGTCCAACGTTATCCATGGACAGCCCGAGTATGTGTAGATTGGGTTCATATTCCCATATGCTCTGGTCCAGATCCGATGCAGAATTTCGTCAGTGCCTCCTTGTTGTTCTCCGGGTACACATCCTCTCTGCTTATTGCCGAGACGTGTATCAGGAGAACAGCGGGGAGGTGCTGCCGAAATTTTGCATCGGATCCGGGGTAGAGCATGGGAAAATGAACCCAATCTACACATACTCGGGTGGGATTAGGACCTATCTTTACCTACTAACGTCTAGGTTGCATCGACGTAATGAAACTGACAAACTCTATTAACTGATGAATATGGTTTGTTGAATTATGTATATGTTTTGTGTGTGTCCAGTAGCTAGGCAGGATGAGTGATCATGGGTGGATGTACACCGGTCACACTAGTCAGAAAGACATGACCCGTGAATGGTTAACAAAAACCAAGGAGTTTCTAAGAGTCGCATTTGCAAATGGACAGAAAACAACCTAGTGCCCTTGTGTCGATTGCGACAACTATAAGAAGAAGTCAGAGTTTGATCAAACACCTACAAAAGTGGGGTTTTACGCCTAATTATACGGTCTGGACATTTCATGGTGAGTCTTCCCAACGTGCCAGAGCTAAGGTGCTTCATCGTCGCATCGACGAGCATGGTACCGGGATCGAAGACATGGTGCAAGACTTTGATGATGCTCAGGATTCGGACGATGAGATGGAGGAATCTGCAAAGGCCTTTTATGAAATGTTGGGGTCTTCAAAACGTCCTCTCCACGAGCACACCGAGCTTTGTCAGCTGGATGCCATCGCGCAAGTAATGGCTCTAAAGGCTCAGTTCAACCTGGGCAGAGAATGCTACAACGCGATTATGACGATATTTGGACGCTTTCTACCCAAAGGCCATGTATTGCCACCAAACATGTACCAGTCGGACAAAATCCTGCGTGCGCTTAATATGCCCTATGAGAAGATAGATGCATGTGAGAATGGATGTGCCATATTTAGGCTTTAGTATGCGGGCTTGAACTATTGCCCCATTTGCAATGCTTCCAGGTATGTTCTGGTAGATAACGGTATGGGTGAGAAGAGACAGTCCGAAATCCCCATTAATGTTCTTCGGTATCTGCCAATCATACCAAGACTTCAACGGCTTTTCATGGTCGAAGAGATGGCTAGACAGATGACGTGGCATAAATTGGGCAAAAGAACAGAACTAGATCCAGATGGGAATCCGATGTTGGTACACACTTTGGACGCTTTTGCGTGGAAGCACTTTGATGGATTACATAAGGATAAAGCGGCAGAACCAAGGCATCCTCGAGTTGCCATCAACATAGATGGGTTCAATGTGTATGGTATGACGACAGCACAATACAGTTGTTGGCCCGTATTTGTCATTCCACTCAATCTCCCCCCCGGAGAGACTATGAAAAGAAAGAACATTTTCCTGACCCTGGTAATTCCAGGGCCCAAATATCCGGGGAAGAATATGAATGTGTACATGCAACCACTTAAGGATGAATTGCAATAAGCCTGGGATAATGGGATCAAGACATACGACGCCGTTACAAAAGAGAACTTCAAAATGCATGTGTGGTACATGTACTTGATGCATGACTTGCCGGCGTATGCGCTATTCGTTGGCTGGTGTGTGCATGGAAGGTTTCCGTGCCCCACATGCAAGGCAGCTCTTTAGTTTCATTGGCTGGAGGCGGGTCGCAAGTTTTCTTGCTTCAACATGCATAGACAGTTCTTGGATCCTGACCATAAGTTCAGAAAAGACAAGAAGAATTTCATCAAAGGTAGAGTTGTCAAAAACATTGCACCACCGGCGTTGACAGGCCAACAGATCCTGGATCAGATAAACGCTAGCGAGCCGGATCCAAATCGTCCAGGGAATTTCAAAGGGTATAATACGGAACACACCTGGACTCACAAGATATGTTTGCGGGATCTGCCTTACTTCAAAGACCTCCTTTGCCCACACAACATCGACGTGATGCACACTAAAAAGAATGTCGCGGAGGCCCTTTTGGTACATTGTTCGGCACAAAGGGGAAATCGAACGATAATCCTAAGGCTAGAGTCGACCAGGAGGCTCTATGTGATAGACCGTTACAAAACATTGGACAACCGAAATGAAAAAAGAACGGGAGGAAGCCAAAGGCATGGTTCAATCTTGGAAGGCCAGCTATGAGGGAAATGTTCTTGTGGGTGAAAATGCAGTTGATGTTCCCCGATGGGTATGCAGCGAATCTAAAGAGGGGAGCGAGTCTTGAAAAATTGAAAATATTTGGTCTCAAGAGTCATGATTGGCACATATGGCTTGAGTGGGTAATGTCGGTGATGTTGCGTGGCTTTATCCCTGAGGATGAATGGCTAGTACTGGCAGAGCTGAGCTATTTCTTCCGTGCTCTTTGTGCGAAAGAACTATCGCATGACGTGCTAGACGAACTGGAAGAGTTGGCGCCAGAGTTGATCTACAAGTTAGAAAAGATCTTTCCACCGGGCTTCTTTTATCCAATGCGAGATTTGATTTTGCATCTCTGGATCGAGGCAAGATTGGGGGGGGGCGTGCAAAATCGTTGGTGCTTCTCAACTGAGAGGATGCATAAGACGCTTCGAGCAAATTGTAAAAACAAACGTAGAGTTGAAGCATCAATGGCCGAGGCATTCATTACTGAGGAGGTGGCAAACTTTGTGACAGCACAATACACATCCCAGAATCGTCATTTGCATAATCCGAAGCCTCGATGCAATGATGGCGACCGTGAAAAAGGTCGATCCAACCTCAGCCTATTCAAAGGGAAGCTCGCACCAGCCGGTGCTTCGAAATCAATAGGGTTGGATGTCAAAGAATGGCGGACCATTTCGTTGTATATCCTCAACAACCTAACAGAAGTGCGACCGTACATCGAGTAAGTTCTCGGTACATTGTTTCGCAACTTCTAATTCCTTTGAAATGCTCTTATTCCCGGATATGTGATATAGTCGATACGTCGCCAAGTTCTCGGCTAGAGCGGTGATCCAAAAGGATTCCATCGAAGAGTATGAACTTCTGGCAAAGCATAGAGGCGCATATCCCGGTTTCATCTCTTGGTTCAAGCAAATGGTAATTTCCATTAATTAGACGATTTCATTTCTTCGCCTAGTTTGCGGCTAATGCAACAATCCTTTGGTATTAAACTTGTAGGCTAATGCAGAGTCTATGGACTCCGAATTGAGACAAGTCGCTAATGATTTTGACTTTAAGGTCCGTTCATTTGACAAATACGACATCAATGGGTGTCGCTTTCGTACTTTTGCCAAAGAGCTATCTATGGCCGACCGAAAGACTACAAATTGTTGTGTCTCCGCTGTCGGCGAAGGATAGGTCGAGTATTATGGAAGAGTTGAAGCAATTTATGAAATTACATTCTTTGGTGAAAACCCACCAAACGTCGTACTCTTCAAATGTTATTGGTTCCAAACGAAGGAGACTAGAAGGACTCATGAACATATAGGGCTAGTCCAAATCAAGCAAAGCACCCATTTGGATGTTCCCGATGTCTATATTATGGCTCAACAGGCGACCCAAGTTTTCTATCTACCATGGGCCTGCCAAACAGATCCAAATTTGAAAGGTTGGGATGTCGTTTATGATGTGCCGCCACATTTTAGACCACCTCCCCTCAATGAACATGATTATGAACCTCACATTAACCCAGACACATATGAAGGATAATTCTTCCAAGAAACACGTGTTTCCAAAAAATGCTTCAAGAACCGCTCTACTTCACCCTAGAACATTGAGGTCGATGGTGACAGTGAACCCGACTTCACCCCTGAGCAGGAACAAGAAGAGACGGAAAAAGAAGAGGTTACTGCTGTGGATGACCTAAAAATGCTTGACCGATTACATAGAGGCCTTCCACATCTTGATACATTTATTGATGATGCAGATGAGCACGTCATTACTGATAGTGATGATGATTATGCATTTATTGATTCCGGAGCATATATAGACGATGAAGATTAATATTAGTAATGTGAGGTATTCAATTATTAATATGTACATATATATTATTAATTAGTTCATGTTATTAGGTATTCAATTTTATGTTGAACTAATTTCGTTCACTCTTTGTCATTGCAGGTGTTAACAGATGGTGGCAGGGGTCGAGAGCGCTCTGAGCCTCCTTCCTCGGCGCATGTTGGGAGGGGTGCTATTATTCCACCCCAGCAACTCCGGAGAGTGCTGGTACACAACATGCAGACACCGGCGGGGGCTTCTTCTTCAACCGGGAGAGGTCGGGGGAAGACGAAGGTGGTGCTAGAGGTAGGAAGGCTGCTACGCCTTCCTCGCCGCCACCCCCAGCTGATTCTCCCGACCACAGGAGTGCTCCGTCTCAGGTGGACCCGTCTGACTTGGACCCGTTGCGGACTCCGGTCCACGGGCCTCGAGTCGACGTGCCTCGGGTCACCGAGCTTTCGTCCCAGGAGACTCGGGTCCCAGAGTCTTCGTGCCAGGAGACTCGGGTCCCAGAGTCTTCGTCCCACGTGACTCCGGAGGCCAGTGGCCATGCTAATGGTGGCGAGGACACTTACTTGTCTGAGGACACATATAGCAAGGGCGAGCTGGTTGAGGAGGGCAAGAAGGTCTACCGGCGTGGTTGTACAAAGCTGCTTCCCATGCCGACGACCCGCGAGCAGAGGTTGTTGATTGCGCCTAATGCGGAGAAGTAAGTGCATTTACTCTTTTTTAACCTTTTGCCTTCATGTTTCTTCAAATTAATATCTAATGTGTTGGCCTTGTCCTACTGCAGGGGTTGGAAATATGAGCGTCGTGTTCGCAGGCCCAACCAGGTCCTTGGTGTGCTTCTCTGGCACCACTTCCCGGGGAAGGTCTAGTTGCCCGGTGAGTCTCCACAGGTAGCACTAACCTGGGAGCTGTACAGGGGTGCCCTGGCCCCGCTGGAAGAGATGGTCGATGGTGTCTTGTGCGAGACGGTGGCTGACATTGTGATCCGTCGCTTCTCGGTAATTTCTCCTTCTCAACAACACCTAGTGATTGTACTAATCAGTGTCTAATGTGTTGTCTTGTTTGATTGTAGACCTTCTACAGGTGTCTTGAGGAAGACGAGGCGAGAGCGGCCGTTATTCTCGAAGCAGAGTGCAAGCGCCTACTTCAGAACTTACGGCATGAGGCTTGGGTGCAGGCTATGCGAGACTACTACGCCTCGAGTAACATTAGGAGGGCCAAGAAGAAGTGCTGCAATAATTATCTGAATAAGGAGAAGTTTATGAAGGTAATTATCTATTCTTAAGGCCTTGTACTTAGCTTCTTTCATTTGATTCGTAGGCGTAGCGTTGAAATTTCTCTTGTCTAACTTAGGTGCCCCCGAGATGGTGTGCGGATAGGATGGACTATTGGGAGGCATTGGTGGATGAGTGGTGCTCTCCCGAATGGCTAGACGAACACAACAAGGCCAAGGAGAAGCGTGCCCAAATGAGAGGTGTGCCACACCATCAAGGGAGATCCAACCTGTTTGAGTTCGGGGTTCACTGGGTATGTGGTTTGCTTCATGATTCATGCAATTTCATTCTTCATACTAGCTTGAGCCCTTAACTAATATTTCGTTCACCTCTTTTAGGCGCGACACAACTAGAAGGAGGTGCCACCTCTATTCGACTTCTATGCCATGGCCCATACTGCCTCGTACAAGAAGGCCAAGGCATTCGTTGAGGATGACCTCGATCATCCAGAGAGCTTCAGCAATATCTCCTCCCACAACAAGCTCGTGAGGTACAGAGATTTTGGGAAGGCGAGGAACGGGGAGGACTTCAACCCGAGCCAGAGTCCTTTTGATCTAGAGCTCATGATGATATCTGGTGGTGGGAGGCCCCATGGCTCAATAGCCATTGGGGATGGACTGATACGTTGTCCTAGAACTCTCCTAGAGATCACGAAGTGCCAGACGAGATCTGATCCTGAGATAACGCCTCGTCCACGGCCAATGGAGCTAGCCATTGAGGCTAGGGCCCAGGAGATTCTGGCGGAGGCAAACAGGCAGGCAGCGCAGAGGGAGAGGGACATGGAGGAGAGGACGGCTAGGCTGTTGGAGGAGGACAGGAACCGGAACGACGCGTCTCACCGGGCCCTATACGAGCTCCTCGTGGTAAGTTTCTCCTGCATATTAGCCAAATCATGCACGTAATGTTCGTTTCATCACTAACTAATATGAATGACTCATGAAAACAAAATGTGCAGACCGTGTGCCAGAACAATGGCAGACCCCTCCGTCGATGCCCCATATTGCCATAGCACCCATGGCGAGTTTCATTTAAATGGTCATTAGTTACTAGTATTCACATTTGAGTTGCATCATGCTAAGGAAACATTGCAAATGATCTTTGGTGCAGCGTGCCTCCCGACAAGCATCGACCGATCCTTTTGCGTCTGCCGCAACCCCGACCGGTCCTTCTACGTCTCACCCTGGCCCAAACCCTACCGGTCCTTCACCTCCGTGTTGATGGTAAGTTTTCCCAAGTGTTTTCATTAACAAATGCATACTTAGCTTAAGAAACGAACTACTTAGCTCCAAAATGACCTATACTTAGCTTATTTTCATCAAAAATGACTTGATATGCTTAGTTAGCTAGAAAATGGTATATTCTACCTAGGATAGCTATAAAATGACCTATACTTAGCATTTTTCGTCCAAAATGACTTGATATGTTTAGTTAGCTAGAAAATGGCATTAGTAGCTAGTATAGCTCAATAATGATCTATAGCTAGCTTAGCTAGTTCATTTATGACATAATTAGCTCACTTAGGTACAAAATGGCATAACTACCTAGGATAGCTCAATAATGATCTATAATTAGCTTAGGTAGTTCATTTATGACATAATATGCTCACTTAGGTAAAAAATGGCATAATAACCATTTTTTCTTCATTTTCTTATATCCTATGAAATATCCTATAAATTCTTCTTCTTCTTTTTTTCTACATTTTCTTCTTCTTCTTATATCTAGTCTTCTTCTTCTTCTAACTATATCTTTCCTACTTTGCAGATTTTCTATAGATGAGGAAGAGTGCATTGATGGACTGTACTCTTCTACTTCTGCTACCTTTATGTTTATGGAAAACTTGTTTTGGATACATATATATGGATATGTTGTTGGAAACCATATTGTGTGTTGTTGGAAACTTGTATATATGTTGGACTTGTATGTTGGAACTTAATTATTGGTATATATATGCTTGTTTCAACTTATTTGGTATGCTTGTTGGAACTTGTTGAATGATATGTATGTTCTGGATATGTATATGTTGGATATATATTAATTTTCTGTCAAATTGAATGATTGTAAGAAAAAACAAAAAAAAGGGGCTATATGGCCACTTTGCCGTCTGCTGCCAAAGAACCTAAGGTCTTTGTCGTCCGTGGGCAGATGGCAAAGAACCTAAGGTCTTTGTCGTCTGCCAGCGGACGGCAAAGCACACAGTTAAGCCCCCTAACGGAACTAAGTTCCCACGTGTGTCGTTCAGACTCTTTGTCGTCTGCTGGCAGACAGCAAAGAACCTAAGGTCTTTGTCGTCCGCCAGCAGACGGCAAAGCGGCCTTTACCATGGATTATTCAGCCGGGCAGTTTGCCGTCCGCTAGCGAACGACAAAGCCTTTGCCGTCCAGGTTTCATGCCTTTGCCGTCCGGGATGGCGGACGGCAAAGTACCTGTTTCAAGTAGTGAAAGTGTTGTCTATATATCCACACAGGCAATGTGTTTCTAGTCAATACAATTATAGCATGGATAATAAAAAATTATCATGAACAAGGAAATATCATAATAACCATTTTATTATTGCCTCTAGGGCATATTTCCAACAGTATCCCACTTGCACTAGAGTCAATAATCTATCTCACGTCACTATGTGATTTACATTGTAATGAATCGAACACCCATACAGTTCTGGTGTTGATCGTGTTTAGCCCTTGGAAGAGGTTTAGTCAACGGGTCTGCAACATTCAGATCTGTGTGCACTTTGCAAATATTTATGTCCTCCTCCTTGATGTACTCGCAGATGGAATTGAAGTGTTGCTTTATGTCTCTATTCCTCTTGTGAAACCTTGGTTCCTTGACCAGGGCAATGGCACCAGTGTTATCACAGAACAGATCAACTGGATTCAGTGCACTGGGCACTACTCCAAGATCTTTCATGAACTCCTTCATACAAACACCTTCCTTCGCTGCCTCCGAGGCTACGATGTACTCTGCTTCGCATGTAGAATCGGTTACCATGCTCTTCTTGGAACTGCACTATCTTACCACTCTCCCATTGAGAATAAATATGTATCCGGTTTGCGAATTAGAGTCATCTGGATCAGTGTCAAAGCTCGCATCAACGTAACCCTTTATGACGAGCTCTTGATCACCTCCATAAACGAGAAACATTTCCTTAGTCCTTTTCAGGTACTTAAGGATATTCTTGACCGCCGTCTACTGCTCCATTCCTGGATCACTTTGAAACCTTCTGGCCATACTTATGGCAAGGATGACAACAGGTCTTGTGGACATCATTGCATACATGATAGAGCCTATGGATGAAGCATAGGTGATAACACTCATATTTTCTCTATCTTCTGTCGTCACTGGGCATTGAGTCTTACTCAACTTCACACCTTGTAACACAGGCAAGAACCCCTTCTTGGACTGATCCATTTTGAACTTCTTCAAAACTTTATCAAGGTATGTGCTTTGTCAAAGTCCTATTAAGCGTCCTGATCTATCTCTATAGATCTTAATGCCTAATATGAAAGAAGCTTCTCCTAGGTCCTTCATTGAAAAACTCTTGTTCAAATATTCCTTCATGGTTTCCAGCAATTCTATATTTTTTTCCAATCAGCAATATGTCATCCACATATAATATTAGAAACGCTATAGAGCTCCCACTCACTTGTATAAACCCAAACGCTTTGATCACCTCATCAAAGCGCAGATTCCAACTCCGAGATGCTTGCACGAGTCCATAAATGGATCGCTGGAGTTTGCAAACTTTGTCAGCATTCTATGGATCGACAAAACCTTCTGGTTGTATCATATACAACTCTTCCTTAAGGAAACCGTTAAGGAATGCTGTTTTGACATCCATCTGCCAAATTTCCTAGTCGAAATATGCAGCTAGTGCTAACATGATTCCGACGGACTTCAGCATCGCTACGGGTGAGAAGGTCTCATCGTAGTCAACTCCTTGAACTTGTGAAAAACCTTTGCCACAAGTCGAGCTTTATAGATGGTGACATTACCGTCTACGTCCGTCTTCCTCTTAAAGATGCATTTGTTCTGAATGGCCTTTCACCCTTCAGTTAATACTTCCAAAGTCCATACTTTGTTTTCATACATGGATCTCATCTCGAATTTCATGGCCTCTAACCATTTCTCGAAATCCGGGCCCATCATCGCTTCTCCATAGCTCGTAGGTTCATCGTTTTCTAACAACATGACCTCCAAGACAGGGTTGTCGTACCACTCAAGAGCAGCACACGCCCTTGTCGACCTATGAGGTTCAATAGTAACTTGATACGAAGTGTCATTATCATCATCATTAACTTCCTCTTCAACTACCGTAGGCTCCACAGAAACATCTTTTTGCACTGCGCTACTCTCTGGTTGAAGTAAAGGTTCAATAGCCCTATCAAGTTCTATTTTCCTCCCAGTCAATTCTTTTGAGAGAAACTCTTTCCCAAGAAATGTTCCGTTCTTAGCGACAAACACTTTGCCTTCGGATCTGAGATAGAAGGTATACCCAGCTGTCTCTTTCGGGTATCCTATGAAGACGCATTTCTCCGCTTTGTGTTCCAGCTTTTCAGGCTAAAGCTTTTTGATATAAGCATCACATCCCCAAACTTTAAGAAATGACAACTTTGGCTTCTTGCCAAACAACAGTTCATATGGCATCGTCTCAAAGGATTTCGATGGTGGACTATTTAAAGTGAATGCAGCTATCTCTAATCCATAACCCAAAAACGATAGTGGCAAATCGGCAAGAGACATCATACAACGCACCATATCTAATAAGGTTCGATTAGGACGTTCAGACACACCATTACGTTGTGGTGTTCCAGGCGGTGTCAATTGTGAAACAATTACGCACTGTCTTAAGTAACTACCAAACTCATAACCCAGATATTCACCTCCTCGATCAGATCACAGGAATTTAATCTTCTTGTTACGATGATTCTCAACTTCACTGTGAAATTGCTTGAACTTCTCAAACGTTTCAGACTTGTGTTTCATTAAGTAAATATACCCATATATACTTAAGTCATCAGTGAAGGTGAGAAAATAACGATATCCACCACTCGCCTCAATGCTCATCGGACCGCACACATCAGTATGTATGATTTCCAACAAGTCACTCGCCCGTTCCATCGTTCCAGAGAACGGCGTTTTAGTCATCTTGCCCATGAGGCATGGTTCACATGTGTCAAGTGATTCAAAATCAAGTGACTCTAAAAGTCCATCAGCATGGAGATTCTTTTTGTGTTTTACACCAATATGTACCAAATGGCAGTGCCACAAGGAAGTTGTACTATCATTATCAACTCTACATCTTTCGGCATCAATGTTATGAACATGTGTATCATCACTATCAAGATTCAACATGAATAAACCCCTCACATTGGGTGCATGACTATAAAAGATATTACACATATAAATAGAACAAACATTATTCTTTGATTTAAATGAGTAACCATCTCGCAATAAACAAGATCTAGATATAATGTTCATGCTCAAAGCAGGCACTAAATAACAATTATTCAGGTTCATCACTAATCCCGATGGTAATCGAAGAGAGAGTGTGTCGACGGCGATCACATCAACCTTGGAACCATTTCCCATGCGCATCGTCACTTCGTCCTTTGCCAGACTTCGTCTATTCTGTAGTTCTTGTTTTGAGTTGCAAACATGAGCAACCGAACCGGTATCAAATACCCAGACAGTACAACGAGACTTGGTAAGGTACACATCAATAACATGTATATCATATATACCATGTTTGTTGTTGGCCGACTTCTTATCAGCCGGATACTTGTGGCAGTTCCGCTTCTAGTGACCAGTTCCCTTGCAATGAAAGCACTCAGTTTCTGGCTTGGGTCCAGCCTTGGGTTTCTTCCCGGGAGGAGCAACTTCTTTGCCACTCTTCTTCGAGTTACCCTTCTTCCCATTGCCATTCTTCTTGAAACTAGTGGTTTTATTGACCATCAACACATGATGTTCTTTCTAGATTTCAAACTCATCTACTTTCAGCATCGCAAGCAGCTCGGCGACTGACTTGTTCATCCCATGCATGTTATAGTTCAGCACAAAGCTTTTGTAGCTATGTGGCAATGATTGATGAGCTTTGTCAGTAATCTCCTCCGATGGATGGGGCATACCTAACTCCGCCAGAAGGGTCGAATACCTAGACGTTCTGAGTATATGTTCACTGATAGACCCATTCTCCTCCAGTTTGCAAGCATAGAACTTATCGGAGGTCTGATACCTCTCGATCTGGGCATTCTTCTTAAAGATAAACTCCAACTCCTGGAACATCTCATATGCTCCATGACGTTAAAAACGCCTTTGAAGTCCCGGTTCTAAGCCATACAATATTACACACTGAACTATTGAGTAATCTCCAGAACGTGCCTCCCAGGCGTTCTTAATGTCTTTGGATGATATGTCAGCGGGTTGGTTACCAAGCGGTGCATCAACGACATATCCCTTCTGGGAAGCCGTGAGGATAATCCTCAGATTATGGGCCCAGTCCACAAAGTTACTTCCATCATCTTTCAACTTAGCTTTCACTAGGAACGCATTAAAATTCAGGGGTGCTACTACGCAAGCCATTGATCTACAACATAAATATGCAAAGGTTACTAAGACTATTGTTCAAGATGATGAGTTTAGTTAATTAAATTACTAAAGCTCCCACTCAAATTGACATCCCTCGGGTCATCTGAGTGATATATGATCCAAATTCACCAACTCAAGTCCGATCATCATGTGAGTTGAGGTGATTTCAATGGTGAACATCATCATGTTGATCATATCTACTATATGAATCATATTCGACCTTTCGATCTCTTGTGTTCCGAGGCGATGTTTGTACATGCTAGGCTTGTCAAGTTTCACCCAAGTGTTCCGCACGTGCAACACTGGCTTGCACCCGTTGTATGTGAATGCAGTGTCTATCACACCCGATCATCACGTAGTGTCTCGACATGACGAACTTTCGCAATGGTGCACACTCGGGGAGAACACAATTTATCTTGAAATTTAAGTGAGGGATCACCTTATAATGCTACCGTCGTCCTAAGCAAAACAAGGTGCATAAAAGGATCAACATCACATGCAAATCATAAGTGACATGATATGGCCATGAACTTGTGCTTTTGATCTCCATCTCCAAAGCATCGGCATGATCTCCATCGTCACTGGCATAATTACATGATCTCCATCATCATGATCTCCATCATCGTGTCGCCCTCGGGGTTGCCGCGCCCACCATGCTCATAATACTATTGCTACCGCTTAGCAATAAAGTAAAGCATTACATACCGCTTAATGACTGACACACAGGTCATACAATAATTAAAGACAACCCTATGGCTCCTACCGGTTGCCGTACTCATCGACATGCAAGTTGTGATATTATATACAATACATGATAATCTCATACATCACATATATCTCATCATGCAATTATCCATATCAGATCACAACATACCCTGCTAAACAAGTTAGGCGTCCTCTAATTGTTGTTGCAAGTTTTACGTGGCTCCGACGGGTATCTAGCAACAACAATTCTCACCTACGCAAAACCACAACGTTGATACATAAGTTTCTTTTCAACCTTCTCAAGGACCGCCTTTGTCGAATCCGATCCAACTAAACTAGGAGAAACAGACACCCGCCAGCCATCTTTGTTCAACAAAGTAACACGTCAGTGATGGAACCTGTCTCTCTTATGCGTACGAGTAAGGTTAGTCTGAGTCTCTTAATCCGACAATACCGTTGAACCAAAACGCGACCAAGGGAGGAAGCAATCTAAGCACCAACAGCCACAAACTCTTTTGTGTTCTACTCGAGATCTCATCTACACATAGACCTAGCTCATGATGCCATTGTTGGGGAACGTTGCATGGGAAACAAAAAAAATCTTACGCACATGCAAGATCTATCCATGGGGATGAGCATATACGACGGGGAGAGTGGATCTACATAACCTTTTAGATCGCTAAGAGGGAAGCGTTAAGACACGCGGTTTATGTAGTCAAACGTCTTTGCGATCTAAGTCGCCAAGCGTCCCGCGATCCAATCACAATCCGTCGCGATCTAGCGCTGAACGGACGGCACCTCCACGTTCATCACACGTACGGCTCGATGATGATCTCCGCTTTCTTGAACCAGCAAGATGGAGCAGAGAGGTAGAAGAGTTTTCCGGCAGTGCGACGGCGTTGCAGCGATGGTGGTGGAGCTATTCCAGCAGGGCTTCGCCTAAGCACCGCTGAAACCGATCTAGAGGAGAAAGTACGATCTAGACGAGAGGTAGCACGTGGCTGTTTTTCTGTGTCTCAAAAAATTCAAAACATCTAGTATATATAGGACGGAGGGGAGAGGAGGCAGCCTTAGCCTCTCCTCCAAGGAGATCTTCGACCGAAGCCAAGGGGAGTAGTCCGGAGCTCCGTGTGACCTCCGGGATCTCATCCAGGATTCCTAACAACCATCGGTCACCACCATACATAAATCTATACTACCGAAACGTCACCGAACCTTAAGTGTGCAGACCCTACGGGTTCGAGAACTATGTAGACATGACCGAGACACCTCTACGGTCAATAACCAATAGCGGGACATGGATGCCCATATTGGTTCCTACATATTCTATGAAGATCTTTATCAGTCGAACCTCCAGGTCAAGGATTCAGTCAATCTCGTATGTTGTTCCCTTTGTTCTTCGGTATGTTACTTGCCCGAGATTCGATCATCGGTATATGTATACCTAGTTCAACCTCGTTACCGGCAAGTCTCTTTACTCGTTCCGTAATAGAAGATCCCGTGGCTAACACTTAGTCACATTGCTCGCAAGGCTTGTTGTGATGTTGTATTACCAAGTAGGCCCTGAGATACCTCTCCGTCACACGGAGTAACAAATCCTAGTATTGATCCATGCCAATGCAACAAACACCCTCGAAAATACCTGTAGAACACCTTTATAGTCACCCAGTTACGTTGCGATGTTTGATAAACACAAGGTAATCCTCTGGTGTCAGTGAGTTGCATGATCTCATGGTCATAGGAACAGCTCCTTGACATGCAGAAAACTGTAGCAATAAACTGACACGATGAAATGCTACATTTATAGTTTGGGTCTTATCCATCACATCATTCTCCTAATGATGTGACCCCGTTATCAAATGACATCTCATGTCAATGGCTAGGAAATCTTGACCATCTTTGATGAACGAGCTAGTCTATTAGAGGCACACTAGGGACGAAGTATTGTCTATATATCCACGCATGCAAAGTGTTTCCAGTCAATACAATTATATCATGGATAATAAAAAATTATCATGAACAAGAAAATATAATAATAACCATTTTATTATTGCCTCTAGGGCATATATCCAACAAGATCACCAAGAGGTGCATCAAGTACATAAGCCTTCTAGGAATCCGTGAGGATAATCCTCAGATTATGCGCCCAGTCCACAAAGTTACTTTCATCATCTTTCAACTTAGCTTTCTCTAGAATGCATTAAAATTCAGGGGTACTACTGCGCGAGCCATTGATCTACAATTATAGCATGGATAATAAACGATTATCATGAACAAGTAAATATAATAATAACCATTTTATTATTCCCTCTAGGGCATATTTCCAACATAATGCTATGGTTGGACTTTGTCTTAATACTTTTCTCGTAGTTGCCGATGCTTGAGAGGGGGTTAATCATAAGTAGGTTGTTAGCTCAAGTAAGAACAGCACCTTAGCGCCGGTCCATCCACATATAAAATTATCAAAGTAGCGAACACGAAACAAACCAACATGATGAAAGTGATTAGATGAAATTCCCGTGTACCCTGAAGAACACTTTGCTTATCATAAGAGATAGTTTTGGCTTGTCCTTTGTCCAAAAAGGATTGAGATACCTTGCTGCACCTTACTTATTGTTACCGTTACTTGCTCGTTACAAATTAACTTGCTATCAAACTACTTGCTACTTATAATTTCAACGCCTGCAGAAATTACCTTGCTGAAAACCGCTTATCATTTCATTCTGCTCATCGTTGGGTTCGACACTCTTAATTATCAAAAGGACTCACTAGTAGAAAAAGGCCCATTTGTCCCGGTTCATAAGGCCCATTTGTCCTGGTTCTGGAACCGGGACTAAAGTGTCAGGACTAAAGCCCAAAACCTTTAGTCCCGGTTCTCTTACGAACCGGGATAGAAGGGGGTCCATGTGGCCGGTGCTCGGAGCCCAGGCAAGAGGACCTTTAGTCCCGGTTGGTAACACCAACCGGGACCAAAAGGCATCCACGTGTTAGCATCTAGCAGTTGCTTGTTTTTTTGAAAGGGAGGGGGGTTTAAGGGGTTTTCGACGGTTAATTTAGGGGTTTTATATTGTTATAGCTAGCTAATTGATAGAGAGAAGTGTCCTCTCTTTCTCCGTGCTTGGTCGACGCTAGCTACTATCGAGAGAACTCGACACGCTAGCTAGTAAGAAAATGAAGGAACCATTAAGTACAGAAGATCGTCATGAACACATAGAGATAGAAGTGATTGACCTCTCTTTCTCCGAGAGATTGGTCGTATAATAAGTTTTCGTATATATATTCGACGCTACTAACTACATATATAAAATATAAGATCTCTTATAATCCCTAACATCTAATCTCCAATTGCAGATGGTATTCTCCGGCTTTATTGATGACGTGGTCAAGAAAGAATCCCGCCAATTCTTTTTGAATTGCTCGTATGCAATCATGTGGTAGGAGTTCATCCCGCATCTTCCACATCTAATTTCAAGAAGGGGTCAATACATATATATGGTAAGAAAATAAAAGTGGGAATATTTTTGCTTACACACTTCAAATTGTTCTTTAGAGCAGCCCCGCTCAGGGGTCGTCGCGTTGTAGATGAACTCGCAAACGTAGTATCCACATAAATTATTCCCTTTTTCCTGTCACAAGCACTTTACGAGAAATAGAGTTCAATCAAAACAATAATCAAGCATGATAAATGGTATTGATGAAACTAGAATCAATGGGAGATGCGCGGAACTAGCTAGTAGTACTTACTTTCGGGTGTCTAAGTCGCAGCTGCCCCGGCAGTGCCGGAACAATTGTTGTGAACTCTTTCCAAACCCTGCCAGACAAACAAAATAATTACTTGATATCAGGAAATGAACAAAGTTGCCGATATGATGCGATAATGATCGATTGAACTCACTTCTGGAGAATATTAGTCATGTTCGCATATTCCTGGGGATCTTTTCGTTTCGTGTCTAAGATGGTTACTACTCCCCGCTCAAGCTGAATCTCTAGCAGAATAAAGTGGACACTGCGTACGCATGCATAACTCATCAATTACATTACTATAAACCTCGAGTAATAAGGGAAACGAATATGCACAAGACAGTAACACTCACTTGAAGTTGTAAGGAAAGAGTATTCTTCCTTTGTTTTGATTTTTAAGCAACGATTCTAGCAAGTTCTCCTCGGTTTGTGTGGGATAATGTTTAAAATTATGCTCATGTATGACATCTGGGTTAATGAACCCAATGTCATACATTTGTGCTTTTCTGCATTCGACGATCTTCAATCTGCATAATATAGTAGTGAGGATAATTATATATACATGCAATGAAAGAGCTGAGCTATATACATAGAGAGACTTAATTACAGAAGTAGTACTTACAGACAGTAGCAAGTCATGATTGTTTTGTCGATGGCCTTCTGATTGTATAACTGCCATATCTCTTCAAATTCAATATTCAACTTTTCAGTTCCAACGAGGTCGTGCTCCTCTTTAAGTGACAGTACCAAAGAATCCTTCCCAGACTCACGGCAGCTTTGCATGTACCATTCATGGAATCTTTGCATCATCGTTGATGGATGAGGATGATCGGCTTTGACGAGAGGATGCCCGTACCGGTATTTGAATTCGTCCACCTCCAACGGCTGAATTCGAAACAGTACATCATCGCTCATGTAATCACCAAGATTGGTACTGGGCACCATCCCCGGATGATCATCGGCAATATCGCTAGACACCTTGAGCGGGGGGCACAATTGGTTCTCCTCTTTGCCAAGATGGGGAATTTTTTCCCACTTCTTTGTTTTGCTAACTTTGCATCACCGGAAGTACTTCCCGACCGCCGCGCATCTTGATATGTCGTTTTAAGAGTGCGAACATAGTTGGAATCTGGCGGAGGCGGTGGTGATCGCTTAAGGGCATCGATAGTGCGCATCGCTTTCACCGGATCTATCTTCTCCTTTGGAGGTGGAGTTTTCTTTTCAAAATGGGCCTTCACTTCGGCCTGAGATATCTCCTTGTTTTCAGACTCAGTCCTCTCATATGGTAACTTTTCCAGAGGCTTGAGAGATGGACCATATATGTATCCCCTGTTGCCTATGCTTGTACTGCTAGCCGCCGGAGCGGCGGTGGCTCCCTTCCATCGTTGCTTACTAGGCGTCGGAGGAGCCACAACAGCGGCGGCTGTCTTTCGCCATTGCCGACGAGGCTGAGGAGGAGGCGTACTTCTCCGACGTGCTAGAGTTGGCGAAGGAGGAGGCGGAGTGCCCCCACGCGCCGGAAGAGCCGTAGAAGGAGGCGGTGTGCCCTGATCGCTCGCCGGAGGAGGAGGAGGAGGAGCCGGACTGCCCTGATTCGCTTGAGGAGGAGGAGGCGGAGGCGTCCAGTTTGGAATCTTGATGTACTCCTTCTGCCATAGACATGTACTCCTCAGGGCACGAACCAGCTTATTCTCTCCTTCACCTGTATAGTGGTCAAGCTCTAGCTCCTCAAATTCTGGCATTAATTCATCCACCATCACAACTGCATAGCCATGTGGAATCGAATGGCAGTAAAAAGTTCCGTTGGGTTGAGGAGGTGCAACAGAGCTGACAGCCGCCTTGAAAGTGAGGTTCCAAAATTTCGTCATATGCTCGCAATGTTGAGCCTCCGTGATAGTATCGACGAGGTATCTAGGAGACATGAAGTCAGGCTGAACGGGCTCCGTGGAAGCGACGCTGCTTCTCCGCTGAGATGGCGGGGTAGCTTCGTGCCGCTGAGATGGTTGGCCAGCAGCTCGCTGGCTCTCAACTTCCTCCAACTTTTGTAGTCTTGCATTGAGCTTCTGAATTTTGCTCAGTTCCGCTTTCCTCTTTATCTCCCGGCTTCTGTAACCGCCTGCATCGGGAAAACCAACCTTCCACGAAACGGAGCTTGGTGTGCCTCCTGTTCGTCCAGGGTGCTCAGCATTCCCTAGGGCCTCAAGCAGCTCGTCCTTCTCTCTGTCGGGAATGAACGTCCCTTGCTGTGCTGTGGTGATATAAATCTGAAGTTTATTCATGGGTATTGCAAGTTGCTCGTCCGTCCAACGGCACTTCCCTGTTTCAGAGTCCAAAGTTCCCCCAAACCCGAAGAACTAAGTCCTTGAACGGTTTGGCCAGTTTGATGTCTATGGTACGACCCCTTTAGCAATCAAGTCATTCTCAGCTTTGTCCCAAAACGGTCGGGCTTTAAGGTAGCCACCTGACCTCGTGTGATGGTGAAACTGCTTCTTTGCAACATTGTTCTTCTTTGTCTCTGACATTTTCTTACTTTTCTCCGATGTCTTGTAGGCCACAAATGCGGGCCAGTGATCTCCTATCTTCCCAAATCGGCCGACGAATGCTGGAGTCTTCCCTTTGTCGACAAACTTTGATTTCAACTCATTCTTCCACCTCCTGAATAGATCTGCCATCTTCTTAAGAGCACACACCTTGACCGGTGGCTCTATAACAGGCTTATTCGGATCCTCCTCTTGCGGTAGGGTGAAATTTACCTTCAGCGAGGTCTAAAGATCTTCTTTCTATCTATCGATGACATAATCACCATCAGGGGCGCCATCCTTAGGCTTATTCCGTTGCTTGATGTTGATCAGGATGTTGTACCTAACAATAGCTCCGCACTGAGCAGATAATGCATTCTTGGTCAGCATGGGTTCAATCAGATGGCCATCGTTCGCGAGTGTTGTGATCGTGAACTTTTCATCCTTGCGCAACCTCTTCTTCGGGCCTCGTCTCGTTACCGAAGTTTGGCTCGATCCGGAGGACTATAAAAGAAGAAAGAAGAGTAAATTAATATATGTACATACCAAAATAATTCATGCATCAATTAGCTAGTCAGCACAGGCTTAA
The DNA here is from genome assembly GCA_022496015.1 of Hordeum marinum. NCBI lineage: Eukaryota > Viridiplantae > Streptophyta > Magnoliopsida > Poales > Poaceae > Hordeum > Hordeum marinum. Next base: position 514,181,211 of record CM039676.1, on the reverse strand, counting down.
TTAATATATATACCTCGCCGGACTTTGCAACAGCTCCCTCCTCCGATCGGTCACTGGAGAAGTCATCATGGTCTCCTTCTTCCTCCGGCATTCGGTTACCGAAGCCATCATGATCATGTCCTTCCTCCTCCATTGTTCGATCACCAGAGCCGTCATAATCCTCTCCTTCCAGACCATCGGTGTCATTGAGATACGATAAGATATCACGTCCGCCGTGGATTATGTCCCCCAACAACTGTTCTTGTTCTTCGTCTCTGGGATCCATAGTTCCTGCAAATACTACAACATGACAATTAACTTGATAAATCTATGTTACCAGAGTTTTCTTCATTTAACTTGGTAAATTTGGGTGGCCTCGACAATGCTTCTAGGGTTTGGTGTGGCCTCGACAACACTTCTAGGGTTTGGCCAGGGTGGCCTCGAGAGTTTATCGGGTAGGGACGGGGTAGATCAACAATGACGCTATTTCTTCTAGGGTTTGGGTGGCCTCAATAGTTGGTCGGGTGAGCGGACCGCCTCTCTCTCATGCATGTCCGACGTCCCCTCTCATATCAAAGTTATCGGGGAGAGGGTAGATCGACAACGGCGCTCTTTATTCTAGGGTTTGGGTGGCCTCGATAGTTGGTCGGGCGAGCGGACCGCCTCTCTCACTCACGTATGTCCGACGTCCCCCCTCATGTCAAAGTTATCGGGAGGGTGGCCTCGATAGTTGTTTTCGTTTTCACTCTACATTTTCATACATATGAAAAACAACGAAGACTTTTTACATGAACATATACACACATATACATGAACATATATACATAAACATGAAAAAAACATATACATGAACATATGCAAACATATACAAACATATACATGAACATATACACAAATATACATGATATATATACATGAACATATATACACACATATACACGACGAGCAATGGGGGCTCGCTGGGGGCGGCGACGGGGACGGCGGGGGCGGGGACGGCTGTGACGGGGACGCGACACGGGACGCCGGCGACGGGGAGGCGATGGGTACGGCGGCGACGGGGAGGGCGGCGACGTGGACGAGGACGGCGGCGACGGTGAGGTGATGAGGACGAGGACGGCGGGGACGGTGAGGCGACGAGGAAGAGGATGGTGCCGACGATGAGGCAACAAGGACGAGGACGGCGGCGATGAGGAGGCGACACGGGGACGGCGGCGAGGTGAAGGCGACACGGGGACGGCGGCAACGGGGACGCGACGAGGACGGCGACGATGGGGAGGCAATGGGGACGGCGGCTTGGGGAGGCGACGGGGCCGGCGACAAGGACGGCGGCTCGGGGAGGCAACGGGGACGAGGACGACGGCGAGGGGTGAGCAGCCTAGCGGCGTCGATGTCGTCGGCGTCGTCGGGGGCGCAAGTGCTAGATGAAATCTAAAAAAATCGAAATTGTCGCTCATATACATAGAGCATTGGTCCCGGTTGGTGGAACAAACCGGGACCAATGCCTCCTTTAGTCCTGGTTGGTGCCACCAACCGGGACCAAAGGTCTCTTTTAGGCAGACCAAAGGGCGGGAAGCAGAGACCTTTGGTCCCGGTTTGTGGCACCAACTGGGACGAATGGTGGGCATTGGTCTCGGTTAGTGGCACCAACCGGGACCAAAGGTTGCTATTGGTCTCGGTTAGTGCCACCAACCGGGACGAAAGCGTGGTGCTGCCCGGGGCCAAATCTTTAGTCCCACCTCGCTAGCCGAGAGAGCTCGAGAGTGGTTTATAAGCGCTCTTGCGCACACCATCTCGAGCTCCTCTCAACTGCAGGCTTTCGGGCCTAATCTATCTTTGCCTGTGGGCCTACTGGGCCCATTGCGGGCCTGAATCCTGGCCCAACAATGTTGGTGGGTTTCTAGTCGTATTCAGGCCGTGGTGGCCCAGTAGGTGGCATTTTTTATTTTTCCAGTATTTTTGTTTTGTTTTTTGCTTTATTTATTGTTTTAATTTTTTCCCAGTATTTTTCTTCTGTTATTTTAGTTCATTCTGTTTAACAAATAAATACTTTGATAATTTTAGTTGCATAATTTCCATTATTTTGTTTTGTTTCTTGCTTTATTTATTTTTTGCTTTTATTTATTTCCAGTGTGTTTATCATTATATTCTTTTTGTTATTAATGTTTTGAACAAAAAATACTTTGATAATTTTAGTTAAATATTTTTTATATAATTATTGTTTCACAAATACTAGAGGTTTATAAAAGCTTTTTAGGTGATTCTTTTTTGAACTCCAGTCCTATGATGTTTGAAAGAAATTAAAAAGCACTTCAAACGAACTACGAAAAGGTTGAAAGTTGGCACGGTATCATCATTTCACCCACATAGCATGTGCTAAAAAGTTGAGTGGGTTACGACAAAAATTGGATGCACTTCGTGTACAAAATGGACAATCTATTTCGAAGTATCATGGTTTCGGACGAAAACTCATCTGTTAAAAAGGGATTTCATTTTTTTGAACTCATTTGACCTCCAGACTTTTTGTGTGTTCAAAATGCACCATTCAAAGCCACATCATCAATTTTCAACCCTTTCTGACTTCATTTGGTATTTTTCATGCACTTACTGAATTTTTTTGAGCTAAATGACCCTGAAATTGAAAAGCACTTCAAAAAAATTCTGAAAAGGTTGAAAGTTGGTATGATATCATCATTTCACCCACATAGCATTTGCTAAAAAGTTGAGTGGGTTACGACAAAAACTGGATGCACTTCGTGTACAAAATGGACAATCTATTTCGAAGTACCACGGTTTCGGACGAAAACTCATCTTTTACAAAGGGATTTCATTTTTTTAACTCATTTGAACTCCAGACTTTATATGTGTTCAAAATGCACCATTCAAAGCCACATCATCAAATTTCAACCCTTTCTGACTTCATTTGGTATTTTTCATGCACTTGCTGATTTTTTTTGAGCTAAATGACCCTAAAATTTAAAAGCACTTCAACTGAACTCTGAAAAGGTTGAAAGTTGGCATGGCATAATCATTTCACCCACATAGCATGTCATAAACTTTGAGAGGGTTACGGCAAAAACTGGATGCACTTCGTGTACAAAACGGAAAATCTCTTTCGAAGTATCATGGTTTCGGACGAAAACTCATGCGTTACAAAAGGCATTTCATTTCTTCACATGTCACTACAATGATATAGTTGTGGAGAGAAAGTATTCACTTCTTCTTCTCTTGTGTCATTTGCTTATTGCGCCGTAACCATGGATAATCTTCATCGTTTAACAGGGTGCTTCTAGTTTTTGAAGGGAGGAATATCATGAAACTTTTCATAATCTTCAGACATGTCTGTCTAGCCCTCCAATCCCACGATGTCTCTTCTTCCTGAAAGAACTATGCGGCATTTTGGCTCATCGTATGATGTATTTGCTTCCTTATCTTTTCTTTTTCTTGGTATGGTAGACATGTCCTTCAGATAGAAAATCTATGCCACATCATTGGCTAGGACGAATGGTTCGTCTGTGTACCCAAGATTGCTCAGATCCACTGTTGTCATTCCGTACTGTGGGTCTTCCTGTACCCCGCCTCTTAACAGTTTGACCCATTTGCATTGAAACAAAGGGACCTTGAAATCATGTCCATAGTCAAGTTCCCATATATCCACTATGTAACGATAATCTGTGTCCTTTCCCCTCTTGGTTGCTGCATCAAAGCGGACACCGCAGTTTTGGTTGGCGCTCTTTTCATCTTGGGCGATCGTGTAAAATGTACTCCCATTTATCGCGTACCCTTTGTAAGTCAATACAGTCGAAGATGGTCCCCTAGCCAACGAGTATAGCACATCAGAAATAGTGTTGTCACCAGTGAGACATGTTTGCAACCAACTACCAAAAGTCCTGATGTGTTCATATGTAATCTAGTCATCACACTGATCTGGGTGTTTGGAGCGCAGCATATTCTTGTGTTCATCGACATACGGGGTCACCAAGGTGGAATTCCGTAGAACTGTGTAGTGTGCTTGAGACCAAGAATGCCCGTCCCTACATACTATTGAGTCCGCTCCTAGCGTGCCTTTACCAGTCAGTCTCCCCTCATACCGCGATTGAGGGAGACCAATCTTCTTAAGGTCAGGAATGAAGTCAACACAAAACCCAATGACATCCTATGTTTGATGGCCCATGGAGATGCTTGCTTCTGTCCTAGCGCGGTTACAAACATATTTCTTTAAGACTCCCATGAACCTCTCAAAGGGGAACATATTGTGTAGAAATACAGGGCCCAGAACGGCAATCTCGTCGACTAGATGAACTAGGACGTGTGTCATGATATTGAAGAAGGACGGTGGGAACACCATCTCGAAACTAACAAGACATTGCACCAAATCACTTTTTAACCTTGGCAGGATTTCTGGAACGATCACCTTCTAAGATATTGCATTGAGGAATGCACATAGCTTCACAATGGCTAATCGAACTTTTTTCGGTAGAAGCCCCCTCAATGTAACCGGCAGCAGTTGCGTCATAATCACGTGGCAGTCATGAGACTTTAGGTTCTGGAACTTTTTCTCTGCCATATTTATTATTCCCTTTATATTCGACGAGAAACTAGACGGGGCCTTCATACTGAGCAGGCATTCAAAGAAGATTTCCTTCTCTTCTTTGGTAATAGCGTAGCTGGCAGGACCTTCATACTGCTTTGGATGCATGCCGTCTTTTTCATGCACATGTTGATGTTCCTCCCGTGCCTCCGGTGTATCTTTTGTCTTCACATACACTCCCAAGAAGCCTAGCAGGTTCATGCAAAGATTCTTTGCCATGTGCATCACGTCGATTGCAGAGCGGACCTCTAGGTCTTTCCAATAGGGTAGGTCCCAAAATATAGATTTCTTCTTCCACATGGGTGCACGTTTGTCAGCGTCATTTGGAACAGATAGTCCTCCAGGACCCTTTCCAAATATTACTTGTAAATCATTGACCATATCAAGTATGTGATCACCAGTACGGAGGGCGGGCTTCTTCCGGTGATCTGCCTCACGTTTGAAATGCTTTCCTTTCTTTCGACATTGATGGTTGGTCGAAAGAAATCGACGATGCCCCAGGTACACATTCTTCCTGCATTTGTCCAAATATATATTGTCAGTGTCATCTAAACAGTGTGTGCATGCATGGTATCCCTTGTTTGTCTGTCCTAAAAGGTTACTGAGAGCAGGCCAATCGTTGATGGTTATAAACAGTAACGCATGTAGGTCAAAATCCTCCTGTTCGTTCTCATCCCACACACGTACACCTCTTCCATTCCATAGCTGTAAAAGTTCATCAACTAATGGCCTTAGGTACACATCAATGTCATTGCCGGGTTGCTTAGGGCCATGGATGAGCAATGGCATCATAATGAACTTCCGCTTCATGCACAACCAAGGAGGAAGGTTATACATACATAGAGTCACATGCCACGTGCTATGCTGGCTGCTCTGCTCCCCAAAAAGATTAACGCCATCTGCACTTAAACCAAACCATACGTTCCTCGATTCACCTGTAAAGTCGCTCCACTTTCTCTCGATCTTACTCCATTGCGACCCGTCAGTGGGTGCTCTCAACTTCCCGTCTTTCTTACGGTCTTTTTTGTGCCATTGCATCAACTCGGCATGCTTTTTGTTTCTGAACAGACGTTTCAACCGTGGTATTATAGGAGCATACCACACCACCTTGGTAGGAACCCTCTTCTCGGTGCGCTGGCCCTCAACATCACCAGGGTCATCTCTTCTCATCTTATACCGCAATCCACCGCATACCGGGCATGCGTTCCGTTCCTCGTACTCACCATAGTAGGATGCAGTCATTAGGGCATGGATGTATCTTCTGCACCTCCAATCCTAGAGGGCATAGAACCTTCTTTAATGCATACGTACTGTCGGGAATTCGTTATCCTTTGGAAGCTTCTTCTTCATTATTTTCAATAGCAAACTAAATCCCTTGTCAGATACACCATTGTCTGCCTTCCATTGCAGCAATTCCAGTGTGGTACCGAGCTTTTTGTTGTCATCTTCGCAATTTGGGTACAACCCTTTTTTGTGATCCTCTAACATGCGATCGAACTTCAACTTCTCCCTTTCACTTTCGCATTCTCTCTGTGCATAAACAATGACCCGGCGAAGATCATCATCGGGCACATCGTCTGGTTCCTCTTGATCTTCAGCTTCCCCATTGCAGCATCATCGTATTCAGGGGGAGGGTAGTTGTCGTCATCCTCTTCTTCTTCGTTGTCTTCCATCATAACCCGTCTTTCTCCGTGCTTGGTCCAAACATTATAGTGTGGCATAAAACCCTTCTGAAGCAGGTGGAAGTGAAGGGTTTTAGAGTTGGAGAAAGACTTTGTATTCTCACAGACAATACATGGACAAGGCATAAAATCATTCTGCTTGTTTGCCTTAGCCGCTTCGAGAAAATTATGCAGGCCCTTAATATACTCGAAGGTGCGTCGGTCACCGTACACCATTGTCGGTTCATCTGCGTGTGTTATATAATAAAGTTTACTAAAAACCATTACAACATATCATGAATATAGAAGTGACCAAATTATTAAAAATCCATCATCACATTAAAGCTAAAGTGCAAAAATGACCAAAATAAATACGTACAGTTCATACATAGCTGTCATTATTGAACAACATATAGGTCTCTAGAGCATCTAATTAAAACATACACCAAAACTATGTAGAAAAATTAAATGCAACAACAAATGCAATCATAACCGCTACTAAGGTACCAATTGATCCAGCGACATAATGATACCAAGCCTCAGTATGAATGGCATATTTTCTAATCTTTCTAAGCTTCAAGCGCATTGCATCCATCTTGGTCTTGTGACCGTCGACGATATCGCCAACATGCAATTCCAGTCCCATCTTGTCATCTTCAGTTCTTTTCATTTTTCTTTCAAATGATCGATTTCTTTTTCAGCTTTAGTTAACTTGTCGAGCAAAATTGCATAGTCGGTTGGAATTTCTGGTTCAACTACTTCCTATAGATAAAAACATCTACGTCAAGCTGGTGGAATAATTAATTGTCATAGACATTAGATGTGTGAAATAGTTATATAAAAGATAATATACCACATCTGTGTTGGGAGGCGTAGTAGTAAATCAAAATTTTCCTACGTGTCGCCAAGATCTATCTATGGAGAAACCAGCAACGAAAGGGGAGAGATTGCATCTTCATACCTTTGAAGATCGCTAAGCAGAAGCGTTACAAGAACGCGGTTGGTGGAGTCGTACTCGCAGCGATTCAGATCGCGGTGGACTCCGATCTTAGCACCGAACAATGGTGCCTCCGCGTTCAACACACGTGCAGCCCGGTGACGTCTCCTACGCCTTGATCTAGCAAGGAGGAAAAGAGGTTGGGGAAGAGCTCATGCAGCACAATGGCGTGGTGGCGGTGGACCTGCATGGTACTCCGGCAGAGCTTCGCTAAGCACTACGGAGAATGGGGAGAGGGAGAGGTAGGGCTGCGCCAGAGAGAGGGAGAACCGTGTGTGTGGCAGCACCAAAACCTCACATGTATATAGGGGAGAGGGAGGAGGAGGCGCAGCCCCTAGGGTTCCCACCTTAGGGGTGGCGGCAGCCCCAAATGGGATCTGGCCACCGGCCAGAGAGGGGAGAGGGGAGGGGCGGCGCCCTAGATGGGCCTAGCGCCCATCTGCTCTAGGGTTTGCCCCCCTCCACCCCTTGCTGTGCCTTGGGCTGCTTGTGGGGGGCGTACCAGCCCACCTAGGGGCTGGTTCCTCCCACTTGTGGCCCATTCAGCCCTCCGGGGTTGGTGGCCCCACATGGTGGACCCCCGGAACCCTTCCGGTGGTCCCGGTACACTACCGGTGACACCCGGAACACTTCCGGTAACCAAAACCTCACTTCCTATATATCAATCTTCGTCTCCGGACCATTCCAAGACTCCTCGTGATGTCTGGGGTCTCATCCAAGAATTTGAACAACCTTCGGTAACCACGTACACTATTTCCCTATAACCCTAGCGTCATCGAACCTTAAGTGTGTAGACCCTACGGGTTCGGGAGACACGTAGACATGACCGAGACACCTCTCTGGTCAATAACCAACAGCGGGATCTGGATATCCATGTTGGCTCCCACGTACTCCATGATGATCTTATCGGATGAACCATGATGTCGGGGATTCAATCAATCTCGTATACAATTCCCTTTGTCTATCGGTATGGTACTTGCCCGAGATTCGATCGTCGGTATCTCTATACCTTGTTCAATCTCGTTACCGGCAAGTCTCTTTACTCATTCCGCAATACATCATTCCGCAATACATCATTCCGCAATACCATTATGATGATGTCTTATCGAGTGGGCCCAGAGATACCTCTCCGTCACACGGAGTGACAAATCCGAGTCTCGATTCATGCCAACCCAACAGACACTTTCGGAGATACCCGTAGTGTACCTTTATAGCCACCCAGTTACGTTGTGACGTTTGGCACACCCAAAGCATTCCTACGGTATCCGGGAGTTGCACAATCTCATGGTCTAAGGAAACGATACTTGACATTGAGAAGCTTTAGCAAACAAACTACACGATCTTGTGCTATGCTTAGGATTGGGTCTTGTCCATCACATCATTCTCGTAATGATGTGATTCCGTTATCAACGACATCCAATGTCCATGGTCATGAAACCATGACCATCTATTGATCAACGAGCTAGCCAACTAGAGGCTCACCAGGGACATGTTGTGGTCTATGTATTCACACATGTATTACGGTTTTCGGTTAACACAATTATAGCATGAAGAATAGACAATTATCATGAACTAGGAAATACAATAATAACCATTTTATTATTGCCTCTAGGGCATATTTCCAACAGTCTCCCACTTGCACTAGATTCAATAATCTAGTTATATTGTGATGAATCAAACACCCATAGCATTCTGGTGTTGATCATGTTTTGCTCGTGAGAGAGGTTTAGTCAACGGATCTGCGACATTCAGATCCGTATGCACTTTACAAATATCTATATCTCCCTCCTAAATGTAATCACGGATGGAGTTGAAGTGGCGCTTGATGTGTCTTGTCTTCTTGTGAAACCTGGGCTCCTTTGCAAGGGCAATAGCTCCAGTGTTGTCACAGAGTAGAGTCATCGGACCAGACCCATTGGGAATTACTCCTAGGTCGGTGATGAACTCCTTCATCCAGACTCCCTCCTTCGCTGCTTCCGAAGCAGCTATGTACTCCGCTTCACATGTAGATGCCGCCACGACGCTTTGCTTGCTGCTGCTCCAGCTAACTGCCCCTCCGTTCAAAATATACACGTATCCGGCCTGCGACTTGGAGTCGTCCGGATCTGTGTCGAAGCTAGCATCAACGTTACCCTTTACGACGAGCTCTTCGGCACCTCCATATACGAGAAACATGTCCTTTGTCCTTTTCAGGTACTTTAGGATATTCTTGACCGCTGTCCAGTGTTCCGCTCCGGGATCACTTTGGTATCTCCCTACCAAACTTATGGCAAGGTTCACATCAGGTCTGGTACACAGAATGGCATACATAATAGAGCCTATGGCTGAAGCATAGGGGATGACACTCATCTCTTCTCTATCCTTTGCCGTGGTCGGGCATTGAGTCGTACTCAATCTCACACCCTTCAACACAGGCAAGAAACCCTTCTTGGACTGATCCATATTGAACTTCTTCAATATCTTTTCAAGGTATGTGCTTTGTGAAAGACCTATGAGGCGTCTCGATCTATCTCCATAGATCTTAATACCTAATATGTAAGCAGCTTCTCCAAGGTCCTTCATTGAAAAACACGTATTCAAGTAGGCCTTTATACTTTCCAAGAGTTCTACATCATTTCCCATTATTAGCATGTCATCCACATACAATATAAGAAATTCTACAGAGCTCCCACTCACTTTCTTGTAAATACAAGGTTCTCCCAAACGCTTTAATCACCTCATTAAAACGAATGTTCCAACTCCGAGATGCTTGCACCAGCCCATAGATGGAGCACTGGAGCTTGCATACTTTGTTAGCATCTTTAGGATCGACAAAACCTTTCGGCTGCATCATATACAGTTCTTCCTTGAGGAAGCCATTAAGGAATGCCGTTTTGACGTCCATTTGCCAGATCTCATAATCATAAAATGCGGCAACTGCTAACATGATTCGGACAGACTTTAGCATCGCTACGGGTGAGAAAGTCTCATCGTAGTCAACTCCTTGAACTTGTCGATAACCCTTAGCGACAAGCCGAGCCTTATAGGCGGCCACATTACCATCCGCGTCAGTCTTCTTCTTAAAGATCCATTTGTTTTCAATGGCTCGCCTATCATCAGGAAAGTCCACCAAAGTCCATACTTTGTTCTCATACATGGATCCTATCTCGGATTTCATGGCCTCAAGCCATTTGTCGGAATCCGGGCCCGCCATCGCTTCTTCATAGTTCGAAGGTTCACCGTTGTCCAACAACATGATCTCTAGGACAGGATTGCCGTACCACTCTGGTGCAGAACATGTCCTAGTGGACCTTCGAATAGCAACTTGATCTGAAGCTTCATGATCATCATCATTAACTTCCTCTCTAGCCGGTGTAGGCTCCACAGAAACAACTTCGTGTGCTGCGCTACTCTCCGGTTCGAGTGGAGGTACAATTACCTCAACAAGTTCTATTTTCCTCCCACTTACTTCTTTCGAGAGAAACTCTTTCTCGAGAAAGGATCCATTCTTGGAAACAAAGACTTTTCCCTCGGATTGTAGGTAGAAGGTATACCCAATAGTCTCTTTGGGATATCCTATGAAGACGCACTTTTCCGCTTTGGGTTCGAGCTTCTCAGGTTGAGGTTTCTTCACATAAGCATCGCATCCCCAAACTTTTAGAAACGACAGCTTAGGTTTCTTTCCAAACCATAATTCATACGGTGTCGTCTCAACGGATTTAGACGGTGCCCTATTTAAAGTGAATGCGGCAGTCTCTAATGCATATCCCCAAAATGATAGCGGTAAGTTGGTAAGAGACATCATAGATCGCACCATATCCAATAGAGTGCGATTACAACGTTCAGACATACCATTTCGCTGAGGTGTGCCAGGCGGCGTGAGTTGTAAAACAATTCCACATTTCCTAAGGTGTGTGCCAAACTCGTGACTTAAATATTCTCCGCCACGATCAGATCGTAGGCATTTTATTTTCCTGTCACGTTGATTCTCGACCTCACTCTGAAATTCTTTGAACCTTTCAAAGGTTTCAGACTTGTGTTTCATTTAGTAGACATACCCATATCTGCTCAAGTCATCAGTGAGAGTGAGAACATAACGGTAGCCACCGCGAGCCTCAACGCTCATTGGACCGCATACATCAGTATGTATTATCTCCAACAAGTCAGTTGCTCGCTCCATTGTTCCGGAGAACGGAGTCTTGGTCATCTTGCCCAAGAGGCATGGTTCGCACGTGTCAAATGATTCGAAATCAAGTGACTCCAAAAGTCCACCAGCATGGAGCTTCTTCATGCGTTTGACACCAATATGACCAAGGCGGTAGTGCCACATGTAAGTGGGACTATCATTATCAACCTTACACTTTTTGGTACTCACACTATGGACATGTGTAACATCACGTTCGAGATTCATCAAAAATAAACCATTGACCAGCGGGGCATGAGCATAAAACATTTCTCTCATATAAATAGAACAACCATTATTCTCGGATTTAAATGAGTAGCCATCTTGCATCAAGCGAGATCCAGATACAATGTTCATGCTCAAAGCTGGTACTAAATAACAATTATTAAGGTTTAAAACTAATCCCGAAGGTAGATGTAGAGGTAGCGTGCCAACGGCGATCACATCAACCTTGGAACCATTCCTGACGCGCATCATCACCTCGTCCTTTGCGAGCCTCCGCTTATTCCGCAGCTCCTGCTTGGAGTTACAAATGTGAGCAACTGCACCGGTATCAAATACCCAGGAGCTACTACGAGCGCTGGTTAAGTACACATCAATAACAAGTATATCACATATACCTTTAATGTTGTCATCCTTCTTATCCGCTAAGTACTTGGGGCAGTTCCGCTTGCAATGACCGGTACCCTTGCAATAAAAGCACTCAGTCTCAGGCTTGGGTCCATTCTTGTTCTTCTTCTTCCCGGAAACTTTCTTACCGGGCGCGGCAACAGCTTTGCCGTCCTTCTTGAAGTTCTTCCTACCCTTGCCTTTCTTGAAACTAGTGGTCTTATTCACCATCAACACTTGATGCTCCTTTTTGATCTCGACTTCTGCTGATTTCAGCATCGAGTACAACTCAGGAATGGACTTCTCCATACCCTGCATGTTGTAGTTCATCACAAAACTTTTATAGCTAGGTGGAAGCGACTAGAGGATTCTGTCAATGACCGAGTCATCCGGAAGATTAACTCCCAGCTGAGTCAAGCGGTTGTGTAGCCCAGACATCTTGAGGATGTGCCCACTTACAGAACTGTTCTCCTCCATCTTACAGCTAAAGAACTTGTCGGAGATGTCATATCTCTTGACCCGGGCATGATCTTGGAAAACCAGTTTCAGCTCTTGGAACATCTCATATGCTCCGTGTTGCTCAAAATGCTTTTGGAGCCCCGATTCTAGACTGTAAAGCATGCCGCACTGAACAAGGGAGTAATCATCGCAGCGAGAATGCCAAGCGTTCACAACGTCTTGCTCTGCTGGGAGAAGGGGTGGGTCACCTAGGGTGCATCAAGGACATATAATTTCTTGGAAGCTATGAGGATGATCCTCAAGCCACGGGCCCAGTTCGCATAGTTGCTTCCATCATCTTTCAGCTTGGTTTTCTCTAGGAACGCGTTGAAATTGAGGGTGACATTTGCATTGGCCATTGGATCTACAATATAGATAGTAAAGACAATTTTAGACTAAGTTCATGATAATTGAGTTCACATAATCAAATTATTCAATGAACTCCCACTTAGATAGACATCTCTCTAGTCATCTAAGTGACACATGATCCATCTCAACTAGCCCGTATCCGATCATCACATGAGACGGACTAGTCATTCATGGTGAACATCTCCATGTTTATCGTATCTTCTATACGCCTCATGTTCGACCTTTCGGTCTTCCGTGTTCCGAGGCCATGTCTATACATGCTAGGCTCGTCAAGTCAACCTAAGTGTTTCGCGTGTGTAAATCTGGCTTACACCCGTTGTATGTGAACGTTAGAACCTATCACACCCGATCATCACGTGGTGCTTCGGAACAACGATCCTTAGCAACGGTGCATAGTTAGGGTGAACACTTCTCTTGAAATTTTATTGAGAGATCATCTTATTTACTACCGTCGTTCTAAGCAAATAAGATGTAAACATGATAAACATCACATGCAATCAATATAGTGACATGATATGGCCAATATTGACATGATATGATCTCCATCTTCGAGGCACCATGATCATCACTGTCACCGGCACGACACCATGATCTCCATCATCATGATCTCCATCATTGTGTCTTCATGAAGTTGTCTCGCCAACTATTACTTCTACTACTATGGCTAACATTTAGCAATAAAGTAAAGTAATTACACGGCGTTTATGATTGACACGCAGGTCATACAATAAAATAAGACAACTCCTATGGCTCATGCCGGTTGTCATACTCATCGACATGCAAGTCGTGAATCCTATTACAAGAACATGATCAATCTCATACATCACAATGCATCACATCACATCATTTTGGCCATATCACATCACAAGGCATATGCTGCAAAAACAAGTTAGACGTCCTCTAATTTGTAGTTGCAAGTTTTACGTGGTTGTTATAGGTTTCTAGCAAGAACGTTTCTTACCTACGCCAAAACCACAACGTGATATGCCAATTGCTATTTACCCTTCATAAGGTAAATTTCTTACGTGGTCCGGGCCGCTTCATCCCACAATACCGCCGAATCAAGATAAGACTAGTAGTGGTAAGCAAATTAACAAGATCGACGCCCACAACTGCTTTGTGTTCTACTCATCCATAGATTCTACGCATAGACCTAGCTCTGATACCACTGTTGGGAGGCGTAGTAGTAAATCAAAATTTTCCTACGTGTCACCAAGATCTATCTATGGAGAAACCAGCAACGAGAGGGGAGAGATTGCATCTTCATACCTTTGAAGATCGTTAAGCGGAAGCATTACAAGAATGTGGTTGGTGGAGTCGTACTCGCAGCGATTCAGATCGCGGTGGACTCCGATCTTAGCACCGAATAACGGTGCCTCCGCGTTCAACACACGTGCAGCCCGGTGAGGTCGCCTATGCCTTGATCCAGCAAGGAGGAAGGAGAGGTTGGGGAAGAGCTCCTGTAGCACGACGGCGTGGTAGCGGTGGAGCTGCGTGGTACTCCGGCAGAGCTTCGCTAAGCACTACGGAGAACGAGGAGAGGGAGAAGTAGGGCTGCGCTAGAGAGAGAGGGAGAACCGTGTATCTGGCAGCCCCAAAACCTCACATATATATAGGGGAGAGGGAGGAGGATGCGCAGCCCCTAGGGTTACCACCCTAGGGATGGCGGCAGCCCTAGATGGGATCTGGTCGCCGGCCAGAGAGGGGAGAGGGGAGGGGCGGTGCCCTAGATGGGCCTAGGGCCCATCTGCTCTAGGGTTTGCCCCACTCCACCCTTGCTGCGCCTTGGGATGCTTGTGGGGGCGCACCAGCCCACCTAGGGGCTGGTTCCTCCCACTTGTGGTCCATGCAGCCCTCCGGGGTTGGTGGCCCCACTTGGTGGACCCCCAGAACCCTTCCGGTGGTCCCGGTACACTACCGGTGACACCCGGAACACTTCCGGTAACCAAAACCTCACTTCCTATATATCAATCTTCATCTCCGGACCATTCCGGGACTCCTCGTGATGTCCGGGATCTCATCCGGGACTCCGAACAACCTTAGGTAACCACGTACACTATTTCCCTATAACCCTAGCATCATCGAACCTTAAGTGTGTAGACCCTACGGGTTCGGGAGACACGTAGACATGACCGAGACACCTCTCCAGTTAATAAACAATAGCGGGATCTGGATACCCATGTTGGCTCCCACGTACTCCACGATGATCTTATCGGATGAACCATGATGTCGGGGATTCAATCAATCCCCTATACAATTCCCTTTGTCTATCGGTATGGTACTTGCCCGAGATTCGATCGTGTGTATCTCTATACCTTGTTCAATCTCGTTACCGGCAAGTCTCTTTACTCGTTCCGCAATACATCATACCATGGCTAACTCATTAGTCACATTGAGCTCATTATGATCATGTCTTACCGAGTGGGCCCAGAGATACCTCTCTGTCACACGGAGTGACAAATCCCAGTCTCGATTCATGCCAACCCAACAGACACTTTCGGAGATACCTGTAGTGTACCTTTATAGCCACCCAGTTACGTTGTGATGTTTGGCACATCCAAAGCATTCCTACGGTATCCGGGAGTTGCACAATCTCATGGTCTAAGGAAATGATACTTGACATTGAAAAGCTTGAGCAAATGAACTACACGATCTTGTGCTATGCTTAGGATTGGGTCTTGTCCATCACATCATTCTCCTAATGATGTGATCCCATTATCAACGACATCCAATGTCCATGGTCATGAAACCGTGACCATCTATTGATCAACGAGCTAGCCAACTAGAGGATCACTAGGGATATGTTGTGGTCTATGTATTCACACATGTATTACGGTTTCCAGTTAACACAATTATAGCATGAATAATAGAAAATTATCATGAACTAGGAAATACAATAATAACCCTTTTATTATTGCCTCTAGGGCATATTTCCAACAATCTGAATCATAGACTCGACGAGGGCCGACGTGGGCGGATACCATAACCATGGCACTATATAACAACAAACAATAATAAAAGTAAGAAAATCATACGAGTAAGTATATTTTCTTTTAGCAAGAAGATAAGATAAGAGGCTCACCACGCGCGGGCGATCGACGGCGGTTTCTGGACGGGGACGGGACAGGACGGACTGCCAAACCTAGACAAATCTTCACGGAAATGGAGTTTGGACAAGGCGCTTCGAGAGGAAAAAGCTTAAGTTTGGCTTGGGCATTTCATCAAACACCTCATGTGCATAGGAGGTGAGCTAGAGCACCACAAAGCTCTTCCATCGCCGGCAAAAAAACAGAGCAGTGTGTGGAGTGCTCTCCTCGCCGGCGAGGGGGTATATATAGGCATCTCATTGGTCCCGGTTCGTGGCTGGAACCGGGAATAAAGGACCACCTTTGGTACCGGTTCGAGACACGAACTGGGACCAATGGGTGTGGGCCAGGAGCGAGGCACATTCGACCCGGTTCGTGTCTGGAACCGGGACCAAAGGGGTCTGACGAACCGGGACCAATGCCTCACGTGGCCCGCCCGGCCCCCTGGCCTCACGAACCAGGACCGTTGCCCCCATTGGTCCTGGTTCGTGACTAAACCAGGACTAATGGGCTGGCCCGGCCCGAACCAATACCCTGTTTTCTACTAGTGACTACGATTGAACCTCTATACTTGTGGGTCATCACGACTCTTTTCTGGCGCTGTTGTAGGGGAGTGAAGCGCTCTTCGTAAGTGCAAATCGATAAGGAAAAACTTATTCTACGTGCTGAAATTTGCTGTCACTTGTTATTATGGAAAGCAATCCTTTGAGAGGTTTGCTCAGTGTATCTTCACCTCGACCGGAACCACAATTAGTTGCCCCTCAACCCTTAGCAACTACTGAAAGTATTGGTTATGAAATTACTTTGGGTATGTTAGAACAACTTCTAGCTAGTCCTTATGTAGGAGACAGAACTAAACATCCTGTATGCACCTAATACATATGGAAGAAATTTGTGGAGTATTTAAACTTGCAGGTTTATCCGGAGATGAAGTTAAGAAGATGTTTTTCCTTTTATATTTTAATGGAAAATCATTGACATGGTATAGTCTACGTGGTGATATTTGATCATGGAACTGGAATCGTTTGAAATTAGAATTCTACCAAAAAATATCATATGCATCTAGTTCATCGTGATCGAAATTATATATATAATTTTTGGCCTCATGAAGGAGAAAGTATCGCTCTAGATTGGGGGGCTTAAGTCAATGTTATATTCATGCCCCGGCCCAATCATGATATCCCGAGAGAAGTTATTATTCAGAATTTTTATGCTCGGCTTTCTCATAATGATCAAACCATGCTCGATACTTCTTGTACTTGTTCTTTTATGAAGAAGACTATTGAATTCAAGTGGGATCTCTTGGAAAGAATTAAATCCAACTCTGAAGATTGGGAACTCGACAAAGGTAATGAGTCGGGTATTGCGCTTGAATTTTATTGTGCTAAATGTGTTATGAATATTGATGCTTTTCACAAGTTTAGCACTAAATGTGGAGTTGACTCTGAGATAGTAGTCTCTTTTTTGAATCATTTGCTGCTGATGTTGATCTCCCTAAAGACAAGTGGTTGAAATATCATCCCCCTATTAAAAAGAAAATTAAATAACCGATCATTGCTAAAGAAGAAACTATCATTTACAATGTTGATCCAGTTGTGCCTACTGCTTATATTGACAAACCACCTTTCCTTGTTGGGTAAACAACATGCTAAGCTTAAGGTAGAAACTGTGGTTTGCAAGAGTAATATTAGAGCACCTAAGCCCTCTGAACAAATTAAGGTAGAACCTAGTATTCCTATGGTTAAAGATCTCTTGTTAGAAAATATTGATGGTCATGTCATTTACTTCTGTGATGAAGCTGCTAGATGCTAAACCCGATGAAAAGATAAGCATAGACCCGTATTTGGCTTGCATGTTGTCTCAGTCAAAATAGGAGGTCATTGTTATCATGGCTTATGTGATTTGGGTTCTAGTGTGAGTGCTATTCCTTTTACCTTATACAAAGAAATTATGAATGAAATAGCCCCTGCTGAAATAGAATATATTGATGTTACTATTAAACTTGCTAATAGAGACACCATCACAACACTTGGGATTGATAGAGATGTTGAAGTCTTGTGTGGGAAAATAAAATATCTTACTGATTTTCTAGTTCTTGGTTCCCCACAAGATGACTTTTGCCCCATTATCTTTGGTAGACCTTTCTTGAACACTGTTAATGCTAAGATAGGTTGTCAAAAAGAAACCGTCGGTGTTGAGTTTGGTGACGTTCTCGTGAGTTTAATTTTTCTAAGTTTAGTAGACAGCCTCATGATAGAGAATTATCTAGTAAGGATGAAATAATTGGTCTTTCTTTTATTGCTGTTCCACCTACCGATCCATTAGAACAATATTTGCTGGACCATGAAAATGATATGCACTTCCGTGAAAGAAATGATATAGATAAAATTTTCTTTGAACAACAACCTCTATTGAAACACAATTTGCCTATTGAAACTCTTGGAGGTCCCCCTCCACCTAAAGGTGATCCTGTGTTTGAACTAAAACAATTGCTTGAAAATTTGAAGTGTGCTTATCTCGATGGGAAAAAGATATATCATGTTATTGTTAGTGCTAACCTTTCAGAACATGAAGAAGAAAGATTATTGAAAATTCTGAGGAAGCATCGGGCTGCTATTGGATATACTCTTGATGATCTTAAGGGCATTAGTTCCACTCTATGTCAGCACAAGATCAATATGGAACCTGATGTTAAACCCGTTGTTGATCACCAATGACGATTGAATCCCAAGATGAAAGAAGTGGTAAGAACTGAAATATCAAAGCTTCTGGAAGCAGGTATTAGATGGGTGAGTCCCGTTCATTGTGTTCCTAAGAAAGGAGTTATTATTGTTTTTCCTAATGATAAAAATGAGCTTATTCCACAGAGAATACTTACTAGCTATATGATGGTAATTGATTTTAGAAAATTAAATAAAGCTACTAGAAAAGATCATTACCCCTTTCCTTTTATTGATCAAATGCTTGAAAAATTATCGAAGTACACACACTTTTGTTTCCTGGATGGATATTCTAGTTTCTCTCAAATACCTGTGTCATAATCTGATCAAGACAAAGTTACCTTTACCTGTACTTTTGGAACCTATGCTTATAAACGTATACCTTTTGGTTTATGCAATGCACCTGCTACCTTTTAAAGATGTATGATTACTATATTCTCTGATTTTTGTGAAAATATTGTGAAGGTTTTCATGGATGATTTCTCCGTTTACGGAACTTCTTTTAATGATTTCTTAAGCAACCTTGATCGAGTTTTGTAGAGATGTGAACAAACTGAATCTGACACCAAGCCGCAATCTTGTCCAACTTGAATTCTTCGGGGTTTATTGCCATTCGGTTAATCCATCCATGTCAGAATTAGAAGTTGCATTACATCCGGTTAAGCCCGGTTACATGTTACTCGCGGTTCTCTAGTAGAGACAAGGAGCTGTCACCTTTGACCACAAGCCCGGTTACATTTCTCTTGTTTGCAAGCACCACCTTTGACCAAAAGCTTGCAAGCAACATTCTGTTTTTTTAATAGGAGGGTCACTTTCGGCCTCTGCATCAATAAGATGCATGCAGCCCCAACAAGCAACCTTCTGTTGGAGCTCTTCAGGCATGAGCGTCATTTCTTGCTTATCTTGGGTCATCTATATGGTGGCAAATGACTCAATCAGTTAGACATCCATCATATGCGCATAAAAATTCAACTTTTCATCCATCACATGATCATCACTAGTAAAAGTGCCCGTGCGTTGCACCGGGTTAAATTGCCAACTTTCGATTCATGAATTTTGTACTCCCTCCGTTTGGAAATACTTGTCCTATAAGTAGAAGTATATAGACTTATTTTAGTTATAAATATATCCGTTTTATTCATTTTTAGGACAAATATTTCCGGACGGAGGGAGTATTTGAGAAGCTGCCCCCTGCCCTCATGTCCACTTTCAAAATCTACTTGAACTCCACACCGCTATTGAATTGCAAGTAGATATGTGAACATAGCACGACAATCCATTATTGCAACTAATACCTATAAGATCTCCCAAGCGAAAGAAATTAAAAGGGACTAACAACACCAGCAGACGCTGCAAATACACAGCGTGCGCATCCTACACAAACAACATATGCACTTCAAAAATAAACCAAAACATCAAATAATCAACAATAAATAGTTGAATTTTATTATTACAACTCAAACAAATAGTTTTTTTGGCAATACAACAAATAGTTTAACAATACAGTGTCAAGCATACAACATCAAACATAGTTCAACAATACAACATCATCATGCGTTCTGTCGGCCATTCCATTCCCACCACTCCTCGTTGAGATCGCTTTGAAGATCGGCATGCGCTTCGTGCCGCCGGCCGCTGAATAACATTATTCGATGCAACAAATTGGGCCACCCTCGCAGCACTACGCCGCACTCGCACGGGATGTCCTAATAGCCCGTACAGATAGTAGTCTAAATCTTGGCCACATTCATTCTCGATTATCATGTTATGCATGATCACAAAAGGGCGTGCATAATATACCAAAGGATCTTTTGATCACAAAATCTAGCCGGTCCTCTCACAATAATTGGGCTTGCAAATTATGGAAATATGCCCTAGAGGCAATAAATAAAGTGTTTATTATTATATTTCCTTGTTCATAATAATCGTTTATTATCCATGCTATAATTGTATTGATTGGAAACACATTGCATGTGTGGATAAATAGACAACATTGTGTCCCTAGTATGCCTCTAGTGAACTAGCTCGTTAATCAAAGATGGTCAAGGTTTCCTAGCCGTTGACATGTGATGTCATTTGATAACGGGATCGCATCATTAGGAGAATGATGTGATGGACAAGACCCAAACTACAAACGTAGCATATGATCGTGTCAGTTTATTGCTATTGTTTTCTGCATGTCAAGTATATGTTCCTATGACCATGAGATCATGCAACTCATGGATATCAGAGGAGTGCCTTGTATGTACCAAACATCGCAACGTAAATGGGTGACTATAAAGGTGCTCTACAGGTATCTTCGATGGTGTCTGTTGAGTTGGCATGGATCGAGACTGGGATTTGTTACTCCGTGTAACGGAGAGGTATCTCGGGGCCCACTCGGTAATGCAACATCACAATAAGCCTTGCAAGCAATGTGACTAATTGTTAGTTGCGGGATCTTGTATTACGGAACGAGTAAAGAGACTTGCCGGTAACGAGGTTGAACTAAGTATGGAGATACCGACGATCGAATCTCGGGCAAGTAACATACCGAAGAACAAAGGGAACGATATACGGGATTAACTGAATCCTTGACATAGAGGTTCGACCGATAAAGATCTTCGTAGAATATGTAGGAACCAATGTGGACGTCCAGGTCCCGCCATTGGTTATTGACTGTAGAGGTGTCTCGGTCATGTCTACATAGTTCTCGAACCCGCAGGGTCTGCACACTTAAGGTTCGGTGACGTTTCGGTAGTGTAGAGTTATGTATGGTGGTGACCGAAGGTTGTTCGGAGTCCCGGATGAGATCCCGGACGTCACGAGGAGCTCCGGAATGGTCCGGAGGTAAAGATTCATATATAGGAAGTCCCAGTTTGGTTTCCGGAAAAGTTTCGGGCTCATCGGTAGTGTACCGGGAGTATCGGTATTGTACCGGGAGTGCCGGTAGTGTACCGGAGGACCTCCGGGAGGGGTATTTCGACCCCAAGAGGTCCATGGGCTGTGGGAGAATAATAACCGGCCCTTAGTGGGCTGGGAAAACAGCCACAAAGGCCCATGGCGCAGGAGAAAAAGTCCTAAAGCAAAAAGTGGAAAATCAGCCAATAGGAGGCAATCCTACTCCAACTAGGATTGGAGGTGAAGTAGGATTGCTCCCACCTCCTATTTTGGCCGACCCAAAGGCCTTGGCTGCCTCTCCTCTCCTCTCCTCCTATATATACTAGTGGATTGGGTGGTTTTGGACAGAATTTCCGGCCACGTGCTACCCGTTCCACCGGTGCACAGTTTCTCCTCTAGATCGTAGTTCCGCAGCGCTTAGGCGAAGCCCTGCCGGAATTGCTCCAGCACCATCACCGGAGCGCCGTCACGCTGCCGGTGAACTCTCTCTCCTCTCCACCTCCTCTCGCTGGATCGAGACAGTGGAGATCGTCATCAAGCTGCACGTGTGCTGAACGTGGAGGTGCCGTCCGTTCGGCGCTAGATCGGAAGGACCGTGATCGAGATCGCGAGACGGTTCGTGATGAGATCGCGGAACGGATCGTGATGAGTTCACAGGACAGATCATGATCAAGATCGTGAGACGGATCGTGATGAGATCGCGGGACGGATCGTGATGAGTTCACGGGACGGATCGTGATTGGATCGCGGGACGGATCGTGATGAGATCGCGGGACGCTCGGCGATTTGGATCGCGAAGATGTTCGACTACACCAACCGCGTTTCTTAACGCTTCCCGCTTAGCGATCTACAAGGGTACGTAGATCCACTCTCCCTCTCGTAGATGCTCATCACCATGGATAGGTTTGCGTGTGCGTAGGAAAATTTTTGTTTCCCATGCGACGTTCCCCAACAATATTTTCTAGCCGTCACCTGAGCATTCTGGAAATCAAGATTTTTCTTACCTTGCGGTTTTTTCAACGACTTCACAAATGGTTGCCACCTTGGGTAGATGTCATCCACAAGATAGTAGCCATAGTTGTATATATGGTCATTTGCTACGAACTATATCGGTGGCAGGTCACCCTTTGCAACCTTATTGATTAGTGGTGACCAATTAACCACGTTGATGTCATTCAATGATCCTGACATGCCAAAAAAAGCATGCCATATCCAAGTCTCTTGATCGATCACCGCTTCAAGGATTATAGTGGAACCCTTTTTCGCGTCGTGGAATTGTCCATGCCATGCCTTAGGACAGTTCTTCCAACTCCAATGCATGCAATCTTTAAAGCCAAACATACCTAGGAACCCGCGAGCTTTGTTCATCTTCAAAAGCCTTGCGATGTCTTTAGCATTGGGAGTTTTCAGATACTCTGGGCCAAACACTTGCACAATTCCAACTGCAAAGCGCTTGATACACATGATGGCTTGACTCTCACCCATGGCCAAGTAGTCATCTACTAGATCAGTCGGAATACCATATGCCAACATACGCAGAGCGGCTGTCAACTTTTGAAAGGTGCTATGCCCGAGTTCTCCGGCGACGTTCCTCCTTTGCTGGAAAAAAACGATCATGGCTTGCTAGTTTCTCTGCGATGCGCCTAAACAACCCGGTGCTCATCCTAAAATGGCGCCGGAAATACGACTCAGGGTATGTGGGAGTCTTCACAAAATAATGCCTCATCAATCTGTTGTCAGCATCGATCTTGTTCCTCCAAATTTTCTGCCTACCCATAACCGAACCACCGTGCTTCGGTTTTTTATTGATGTGCATAGCTAGGATGATTGCAACGTCCTCTTCCTTTTCCATATCAAATTCTTCTTCGGAAGAATTATATGATGAACCCATCTACAATATTGAATTTAAACTAGTCTATAAAAACTACGAACAACAAGCATCAAATTAATGTAAAAAATGTGTAGTTTGAGCAATATATACATTGTTGGCGTTCTGTCGAACACATTGCGAGCGCCGAGCGGCGGTGGGCAGCGGAGCGCTTTTCACCGGAGGAATGACATGCGCAAGGGCCGGCGGCAACTAGAGGGAGGGGGAGGAAGCTGCGGAGCCGCGGGAAATGCCGTCGGGTCGCCGGAGCAAAGGGATGGTGCGGTGGCGGCGTGACGCTAGGGTGGAGGGAGGTAGGAGACGAGGCGCGAGCGCTCGAGTGGTTCCGCGCGCGGAAGCAGTCACACCAAATAAACGACACGTGATGCCGTTTCGCTCCGCGCGCGAAAGCACTTATGCCGCGCGCGGTTTTTGGCCGGACGTTGAAACGCTTGGTTTCATTGAGCGCGGGCTAAAACGCGTTTTTTTTGCAGCGCGGGCCGTTTTTAGCTCGCATGTTAGAGATGCTCTAATAGAATCAGTTTACTCCATGATTATGGATTTTAAATATATTTAATTAAGACAATTATTATTTTTTTCAAAAAACATGAATGAATACTTTTATAAATCCTTGTGGCCGTATATAAATACATACACACCGGTATATAAAAACCAAATGATCGAAAGAGTTGTTCATAAATATAATGAATTGTGCAATGCCTATATTTTCTTTCTGAGAGGAATCATGTACTATAATTTTGACCTTGCTGGCACAGTTTGTTATTGAAAACTGCTTGTTTTTATGGGGAACTTGGCCCATGGATTTGTTTTTTCCAAGGCCCTCATATTTGGGTTGTGTATCTTTGGCTATGTATACCCATTCCGCTGCTCATCCATACATCACAGTTCTGCTCATCCACCCATCCCCTGAAAAAGTGGACACTTTCTTGCCAAATGAAAAGCAAAGTGCCAGGAAAATGCTCAACCGAAGCCTCTGATGTGAACAAGCCATTATAATACAATATTGATACAATCTGCTGATACAAGCATTTGGACTGGCAATGTGCATATCACTTGGCTGAATAAATAAAAACAATAAATCTGCTACAGGCTACAACCTGCATCCCCATCATGGAGATGTGTTTGGGGGCAAGAAAAACCTTGTCAGATCGGGAGCTAACACCAGCCACTAATAACTTAACTAATAGTCTTAATTTATTCTTGAACTTTGAGTGGAGATTTGTACTGTTTGATGGTTTGGGTAATGTGGTAGAATTAAGCCATAACAGAGGTCTAGGTTACTGAACAATGTGTGTTAAATAAAGCATGGCATCTGCTTCCTTTGGAAATAATTGATATTGTAGTTGCTGCATGTATTTTAAACTCTGCACCTGTTGCTTTTGAATTCAATCATACATCTTTTTGGGAAGATCCAAGTTATGCTAGTGTCACTTCCAAATGTCAGCTCATCATCTTCTCTAACTGTTGTAGTGTTTAAGTTGAACTACTTGCACTTGTTTTGTATTTAGCTACTTCACGCGATCTCTCTCAGCCACTTTTTGGATTTATTTTTTCATCATTAACAATTCAGTTACAATCTATCTAGCAATAGATTCGGCTACCTTGAGATTTCTTCGGAGAATTAGAGTGAGCTACATATGAATGTGCGTATTATGCAGACCAACCCGACCCTACTAATGCAACTTAAAGGAGACTTAAACAGTTTGATCTCCTTCGTCAGTTATCACTTAATTACCTGACAATATGAACAAGAGGAGAAGTTGCTCTCCTTTTCCACACTTTTCTGTTTCTGTTGCAGAGTAGAGAACTTCCATGTTAATTCTAGCCACTAAATCTCTGGTAAAAGTATGCCTGGGGAGGGTTTAATTTTTCTCGCTCTTGACGGCAAACGTATCACGTAAAATAAAAATCATTCCTGGCCAATCAGCCAAACGTGCAGGCAAGGTAAACTCCTCAGAAAAGCCAACCTGAGCTAGTTGGCAATGAAACCAAATGCTCTCTCATATTCTGATTAGTTCTCAAAATAAGATTTGTTTCAAGATCTGTTCTACTTTGTTTTAGCAGGTGAAACTTTGCTAAAAACGTTGCCTGCTTATGAACTGAATAAAAGAACAGCGTTGCAATTTGGTGGCAGACAGAGAAACAGGGAGGTGAGCAAGGGCAACTTGATTCCATCGGCCTTGTTAGTGATTTGGGCTACATACCTCTGCTGTAGCCACGTTGGCGATATTGAACGGCTTGCCGGATTTTCTTCTACCTCCGGCGAACTCGGCGATTCTTCCTCGAGCGAACTCGAAGGCGGCATGATGCTTGTCTCGTCCAAGTAGCTCGGGATTTGAAGGATATACTGGTCCAAGCACACAACCTGATGGAGGATACGGCCGAGGACCCTTCCTTCTTATAGGAGCGAACTCAAATCCTGTTCGGGCTCTCCCTTGGACTGTGTTGGAGAAGAACACGATCATAAATTTTGAATCCAAATCAGACACGGGGAATTTAGAGATTGAGAAGCTTACGGCCAAGACAGGTGACGGTGGCGCGTACTCACGGCCGGCAAACGTGGCCGGCTGCAGACAGATAACGGTGGCGCGTGCTCACGGCCGGCGGCGGACAGGTGACAGTGGCACGCGCTCACGGCCGGCGAACGCGACCGGCGGCGGACAGGTGACAGTGGCACGCGCTCACGGCCGGCGAACGCGACCGGCGGCGGACAGGTGACGGTGGAGGGTGCTCCCCGCAGCCATCCGTAGCTGCATCCCACGAGTGTGGCGACGCCGTGCCCGAGCCCCTCGAGCCTCCTCCCTCCAGCGTACATTCGAGGCTCCGCGCAGCCGCGACCCGCGACCCGCCTCTGGCCACCGGAGCACCGGCTCCCTTCTGCCTCGACCCCACCAATGGAGCCCCAGCAGTCGACGAGCTGCGCCTGCCTCCCGCGAGCGCGGAGATCCCGTTACCGAGCCCCTCGAGCCTCCACCCTCCGGCCATCTCCGGCGTCCATTGGAGGCTCCGCACAACCTCGACCCACCTCTGGCCACCGGAGCACCGGCTCCCTTCTGCCTCGACCACGCCAGCGGAGCGCCAGCGGAGCCGACCTGCGCCCGACCCCGCCAAGGCCTCGTTCCTGAACTGCCGAGTCTTCCCCTGCTCCAGCTCGCCGCGCGAAGAGAGCCGAGCTGCCGGCGGCGGGTGTGTGTGGATAAGAAGACGCTGACCACATGGAGGTTTTTTTTTAAAGCGAAACATTTTTTTAATTAAAAAAAGTCTGTGGGTTGATTTCTCGGAATTTTTTGTAGAGCGGGCAGAAGCACTATTTGCTTTATTATTGGACAAATATAAAGATAAAGATAAGATTTTATGGAAGATGCTTATCTCTGAAACTATCAGATATACTAGTCAATTATAGCCACACTTTCTATTCTCAAAACTACGTGTGCGCTCACTTGGCCAGGTAGCTATAATATTGATGTACTCACACTCCAAAAAGTTTACAATTTGCAACATGCATTTTCTTGTCTTCATCTCTCACTCGGACAACATTTTTACCACTTGAATAACACTAGTAATGACAGGAACAAAGTAATTAATCTGACAGCAAGTACAACTAATTCGTGAATAGATCGAAGTATAGCAGATTTAGCTGTACAAACAGAACAAACAACTCTGGCCAGATTGAGACTCATGATCTAGTTCACTTAGAATATTCTTCAAAAGAAAACCATGTGTTAAGTGCAATATCTGAACCGATAGCACCATTTGATTATTCAAGAGGCACGTCACTTTGCTACACGAAAATTGTAAATGACAGAGAAAAGTAAGTAACGAAAAACATTAATGGAACTATGCTACACAAAACTAATGAAACAAAAGCAAAGACTACTAATGAGCCAGTTCACTTAGACTGAGACTCATGAGCTAGTTCATTTTTATTTTTTTGCGGGGTGAGCTAGTTCATTTTTAGCTAGTAACTTATGTGCAGATGTATTCTCCATAAAGACCATGTTTTATACTAGTAGCTAGTACAAGTCTTTTTAGAGCTAGTATGTGCAGATGGAGTATCCATAACGCACGGGCAGATGTATTCTCTAAAAATACACATGGCAGCTTTAATAAAAATACACAGAACAACTTATACAGGGTTCGACACCATAAGTGTGTGTTATTTACTTATTTTAAATGCCTGTTAGTTACTATTCATTCATTGTTACCAAGAGTTTAGTTGCAACTGAAATATATGTATTTCTAACTATCGGTTTTGAATCACATTGTCGGTCTGTTATTGGATTTAGTACTGGATAACATGGAAGAACAAGGGATCAGCTCATTGTGTACATGGCGGCTCCAGTTGACAATCTATCTTAACACTTATGTTTTGTTTTTCTTCGTTGCTGTGAACTACTAGTTCTAATATAGTGTCTCAGTGAGTTTTCTATTTGTAAATCTGCAGTTGAGACAACGAACTCATTCGTGTGTCATTTGCACCTGAGATGATGATATTTTAATTATCATTGGTATCTTTGTAATGGTGCTATACTTAAGATCTCTAATTTTTTAAGCAACCTGTTACACGCGGTTCCAAGGAAATGTGAACGTACCGGTCTCTTCATCATCAGATAGGTATATTACATCTGCAGAAGCCACCACGCCATGGGGATCACCGGGCAGCCCATGACCTGTTAGCCATTCATCCCGTGATGTTGAATCAGAATCTGGCTCCGGCGAGCCTGATGCCGAAGGCCCAACATCATTACTTGGCAACACATTCAACGCAACTGATGAAACGCTGCATGTCGTAGTCAAACCATGTCGGGATGTCAGTGGAAGGATTGGATTTGGAATTGAAGGTACTGGTGACGACAGGCGTTTAGGCTGTGAACTTGATGGCAGTAGTACGTGGTGGAACCTGCTGAATTTGATGTGAACTTGATGGCCCCAAGGGTGCGGGTATTGTACCGAAAGAGGGTTTTCCCCATTTTTTATATAAAATTACGATCGTCAACAAACCGGTAAAATCGCATGCCATCACAACACATGCACACATCCAAGGTAGGATACATAGGCGTCGAACGTAGCAACACCACTCCTAGCACTACAAGAGCAACCGGGGCTTCAACCGTGAACACATCACCGTGAAGAGATGAAGCCGCATACGGCGAACCGTGGGCTCCAAGGTGCCTTGAAGAAGGTTACGACATCGGAACGCTGCTAACACCCGATCCAAGAATGAGAGTTTTCCCTGGAGCAACACGACGGGCAATGAGAGTCATGACGACGCCTCCAAGAAAGGAACTAGCTTTGCCATTGCCAGTCCATCCGAAGATAGACCAGGTTTTCACCCCGGCTAAAACTCACCGCCACCGACGCCACAACCCAGATACCACGCCGCCCACGCGACCATGACCATCGGCTACGGGCTCTGCCCATGAACACCACGCTACCGGCACTAGGGCTGCCATCCCAACATCCAAGGCCTTGACGCCACCTCATCCGAGACCCGTCGCTACCCCAACCAAAGACACGAGCGGAAAGGCATCCCCTTTCACACCACTTGGCAGCCCCCAACGCCGAGACCCAATAGGCCAGCCAAATTGGCCTTCATCGACCCATCCTGCACCCCCCGGCGCAAGACGAGTTCAGTCTTGTTGTCGGGCGCGAGAGGAGCTCGCTCCTGCTATACCGGGCACGAAACAAATGATGAACTGTAGCCGGGAGAGGTCTAGCCCTTCGACGAGGATAGTTCCCGGACGACGACGAGAGGTATTAAAGGCTAACACAGGCCGCGGACGAGCTGATACCGAAACACACCAACTGCCACCGCAGCCGACCTGCAAAGCTGCCGTAGAGCCACCCATGGCCGGAGCACCAGCCACACCGGGACACTACCCCACCCGCGCCACCCAGCGAGCCCAACGTGTCGGAGCCGCCAGGCACGCACCGTGCAACCAGCAGCCGAAGGGGAGGGACGCGGGCGAAGCCCCCAAACCTGGCTGATCCAGATCGGGGACAGGGAGGCCCGAACTCATCGCCAGCACCAGCGACCATGGGCCACCACCACGAAGCCAACGAAGTTGCCGCTGGTGCACAGGATACCGTCGATCGCGCCCTCCTCACCCTGCCACGACACAACAACCGTCGCCGCCAGAACCGACCTCTGCCAAGAACCTCCACACCAGCCACGTGCAACCCCCGTCGCCCCACGACTCGTAGGATCTACACAGCCACAACAACAACCAAGGCCTCCTGCTCCATCGGCAAGGCCGTTTGCGTTGCCGCCGCCGCGCCCTGCGCGAGCGCCGCGTCCTCGGGTGGCCAATGCATCCCATCACTACTACAAAATAGGCTGTTAGTGGCGCACCAGTTTTTGCTATTAATGGCGCACTATAGGTGTGCCACTATTACCACGCCACTAGTAACAAATACTAATGGCGCACCAGAGGTGCGCCATTAGTATTGCAGGTAACAGTGGCACACCTTGTAGTGCGCCATTACTATTGCTATAGGTGCGTCAGTGGTAACTTTTTAAAAAAAATTGATTTTTTTTGAATTTTGAAGGAGGGAAAATAGTAGTGGCGCACCGTCTAACCCCCACCGTGCGCCATTGCTATTTTTGAATTTTGAATTTGGATCTGGATCTAGATATGGCTCATTTTTTTGGCTTGTTTTTTTGCTCGTTTTTTTGCTTGAATTTTTTTCAAATTTCGTTCCCGACCTGGATCTGGTACGTTCTTTGTGCCGGGGGAGCTCCACATGTGGCTGGAAGTAGAGGAGGAGGGAGGAGATACCGTGAGGAGGAGAGGAGGGAGGAGAGACCGTGAGGATCAGGAGAGGAGGGAGGAGGAGGTCGCCGGAGAGGAGGAGGAGGACCGTGAGCAGGAGAGGAAGACCGTGAGGAGGAGAGGAGGGAGGAGGAGGAGGAGGACCGTTAGCAGGAGAGGAAGGAGGAGGACCGTGAGAAGGAGAGGAGGGAGGAGGAGGTCGTCGGAGGAGGAGCACCGTGAGGAGGAGAGGAGGGAGGAGGAGGTCGCCGGAGGAGGAGCACCATGAGGAGGAGGTCACCGGAGGAGGAGCACCGTGAGGAGGAGGAGGTTGCCGAAGAGTTGGAGATGGATTGTAGGAGAGGAGGAGAGGAGGAGATGGAGTGGAGGAGAGGAGGAGAAGAATGAAGGGGTAAGTGGCTGGCTGGCTCTTTTAAACTTTTGTCCCAACTTAGCAGTGGTGCACCATGCACTGGTGCGCCATTGCTATTTTTTTGAATTGTGAAGGCGGGAAAATAGTAGTGGCGCACCATGCACTAGTGCGTCATTGCTAATATATTTATTTTTTGCATTTTTTTCGATTTTTTGCCTCCAGATCTTAAAAGCATCGTAACTTTTTTCTGTTAGGTTTTTGAGGATTCTAGAAAATCGATAACGGGCGTAGCATGTTGAATTCGGATGTAACTTTTTGAGTACATGATTTTCATATAAAAAACTTTTTCATCGGAGGTCGTATGCAAAAGTTACGGCCATTTTACCGAAACACGGCGACATTTTGCAAAAAAATTCAAAATTCATGTTTGTTAATTTTCCTAACAACTAGAACACATAACACATGGGCATCTATTTTTTTGAATTTTTTTAATCTTTTATCATTTTCTTTTATTTTTTAAAAAACCTAAAAGGCGATCCACGAGGGGGGAGTGTTTGTGTGTGTGAGACGTTAGAGCAATGGCGCACCAGGGAGGGTGCGCCATTACTAACCTCACACACACACACACACATCCCCCCACTGCTATGCTACATAGCAGTGGCGCACCTAGGTGTGGTGCACCATTGCTATGTCTGGTGGTGGGGGGATGGACCAAAAAAATAGCAATGGCACACTGCCCATGTGGTGCGCCATTAGTAAAAAAATAGCAATGATGCACCTGATTCTGGTGCGCCACTGCTATAACATACATAGTGCGCCACTAATGTCTATATTAGCTATAGCCCTTTTCCTAGTAGTGCATGCTGCAGGGGGGGTGCTGAGGAGGAAGAGAGATCCGCCACCGCCTATGCCGACAGGGCTTTGCCAGGCCACACACTCCAGGGGTGGCGAGGGGGGAGGGGGGCGGGTGGAGGAGTTAGCGGCGGCTCGATCTAAACCCCCTGCGTGTTAAACATAGGGTTTGGGAAACTGCTCGACATCCATAACGGGTGTGGATCTCTCATATATATATATAAGGGGGTACACAACCGTGTACAGTACTATATACAAGACCTATATACAGGCTACGTATAAATACAGTCTAACACCCTCCCTCAATCTTAACTATGCCCTGAAGTACAAAGTATGTTAAGATTGCGCCTACAGCCTACAAACTGTGGTTGTGGTAAAGGCTTCGTGAATATGTCAGCAAGTTGATCTTTGGAAGAGATGAACTTGATATGAAGTAGCTTCTGTGCAACACGTTCCCGCACAAAATGATAGTCAACTTCAATGTGTTTCAGTCGAGCAGGAAACACTGGATTAGAAGACAGATATGTGGCACAATGTTATCACACCAAAGGATAGGCGGCTGAGCTTGAGAAACTCCCAACTCTCTCAATAAGGACTGTACCCATATAATCTCAGCCGTAACATTTGCAACTGCTTTGTACTCAGCTTCAGTGCTACTCCTGGACACTGTAGCTTGTTTACGAGCAATCCAGGCGATCAGATTAGGACCAAAGAAGAATGCATGTGCCCCCGTGGATCGCCTATCATCTGGATTATCAGCCCAGTCTGCATCTGAGAAGGCGGAGAGCTCAGCAGACGGTGCTGGCTGAAGTAACAAACCATACGAGGCAGTAAAGCAAACATAGCGATGAATGCGCTTCACCGTTGTCCAATGAGAAGTTCGAGGAGCATGAAGGAACTAACAGACACGATTGACTACATAGGAGATGTCAGGCCGAGTGATGGTCAAGTACTACAGGCCTCCAACAACACTGCGGTACTCAGTGGCGTCATTATAAAGGAGAGGATCTCCATCAAAAGCAGACAAACGATCAGTAGAAGACATAGGGGTCATGGCATGTTTGCACTTCAACGTACCTACCCATCGCAACAAGTCTAGAGAGTACTAAACCCTGGAGGAGGAACGAGAAACTTTCAAACTGAGGAAGTAATGGTGTGAGTGTCAAACCGGTGGAGGAACGAGAAACTTCCAAACCGAGGAAGTAATGTAATGGCCCTAAGTCCTTCATTGCAAAGTCACCAATCAAGGCAGAAATCAGACGATCAGCAGCTACGTCAGATGAGCTAATGAGGATAATGTCATAAACATAGACCGGCCGATGCAGAAGAAAAAGCGATGTGTCAGTAGTGGTTGGAACAAAGCCAAGTGCCCGAAGAACAGAACCAAGCCTGGCATGCCATGCATGAGGAGCATGCTTCAGCCCATAGAGTGCCTTGACCAGGCGACACAGATGATGAGGGAGAGTAGGATCTACAAATCCCGGGGGCTGATGCATGTAAACTTCCTCATCTAGAACACCATGAAGAAATGCATTCTAAACATCCAGCTGACGAAGAAACCAACCTCGAGTAATGGCCAAAGACAACAGGAACCGAATAGTAGTCGGCTTGACAACCGGGCTGAAAGTATCCTCATAGTCAAGACCATACCGTTGCTTGAACACTTTTTTCACTAACTGTGCCTTATAGTGCTCAATGGAACCATCAGCATGCTTCTTTACCTTAAAGACCCACTTGCTATCAATGACATTGACACCAGAGATCGGAGGAACTAACTGTTGGGGAATGTTGCATGGGAAACAAAAAATTTCCTACGCACACGCAAGATCTATCCATGGTGATGAGCATCTACAAGAGGGAGAGTCAATCTACATATCCTTGTAGATCGCTAAGGGGAAGCGTTAAGAAACGCGGTTGATGTAGTCGAACGTCTTCACGATCCAATCACGATCCGTCCCGCGATCTCATCATGAGCCATCACGCGATCCCATCGTGGTTCTTCCGATCTAGTGCCGAACGGACGGCACCTCCGCGTTCAGCACACGTACAGCTCGATGATGATCTCCGCCTTCTTGATCTAGCAAGAGAGAGAGGATAGGTAGATGAGTTCTCCGGTAGCGCGACGGCGTTGCGGCGATGGTGGTGGAGTAATTCCAGCAGGGCTTCGCCTAAGCACCGCTGAAAACTGATCTAGAGGAGAAAACGATCTAGAGGAAGAAGAGGACAGCACATGGCAATTAGGGATAGCCCTTCCCTCTAAATCCTCTAGTATATAGAGGAGGGAACCGGAGGTGGAGGAGTCCTACTCCAATCCTATTAGGAGTAGGATTCCTCCTTTCCATTTGGAAACACTTTTCACCTCTCCACCTTCGGATTTTTTCCATCTCAAACCTCATGGGCTTTAGTGGACGCTTCGTCCAGCCCACTAGGGGCTGGTTTGTCTCCTCCCACAGCCCATGAGGCCCCTCGGAGCATGACACCCCTCCCGATGGTCCCTCGGTACCCTCCCGGAACTCCCGGTACACTATCGATGAGCCTGAAACTTTTCCGGTGACCAAAACAGGAGTTCCTATATATCAATCTTTACCTCCGAACCATTCTGGAGCTCCTCGTGACATCTCGGATCTCATCCGGGACTCCGAACAACCTTCACTCACCACCATACATAACTCTATACTACCAAAACGTCACCGAACCCTAAGTGTGCAGACCCTGCGGGTTCGAGAACTATGTAGACATGACCGAGACACCTCTACGGTCAATAACCAATAGTGGGACCTAGATGCCCATATTGGTTCCTATATATTCTACGAAGATCTTTATTGGTTGAACCTCTATGTCAAGGATTCAGTTAATCACGTATGTTGTTCCCTTTGTTCTTCGGTTTGTTACTTGCCCGAGATTCGATCGTCGGTATCTCTATACCTAGTTCAATCTCGTTATTGGCAAGTCTCTTTACTTGTTCTGTAATACAAGATCCCGTGGCTAACTCTTTAGTCACATTGCTTGCAAGGCTTATAGTGATGTTGTATTATCGAGTGGGCCCTGAGATACCTCTCCGTCACACGGAGTAACAAATCCCAGTCTTGATCCATGCCAACCCAACAGACACCCTCGGGGATACCTGTAGAGCACCTTTATAGTCACCCAGTTACGTTGCGACGTTTGATACACACAAGGTACTCCTCCGGTGTCAGTGAGTTGCATGATCTCATGGTCATAGGAACAGATACTTGACATGTAGAAAACTATAGCAATAAACGGACACGATCATATGCTACATTTGTAGTTGGGTCTTGTCCATCACATCATTCTCCTAATGATGTGATCCCGTTATCAAATGACATCTCATGTCCATGGCTAGGAAACCTTAACCATCTTTGATCAACGAGCTAGTCTATTAGAGTCATACTAGTGACATGGTGTTGTCTATGTATCCACACATGTATCTGAGTTTCCAATCAATACAATTCTAGCATGGATAATAAACGATTATCATGAACGAAGAAATATGATAATAACTAATTTATTATTGCCTCTAGGGCATATTTCCAACACTAAATGCGAAGTACCATTTGTCAACAACGCCTCCTACTCTTGTTCCATGGCCTGGCGCCAGTGAGGAATCCCAAGAGCAGCCTGAAAATGACGCGGTTCAGCAGAGGGGTCTTCCTTTAGCTAAGCCACACAGGCCGCAATCCAGGCCACCATCCCGTCGGTGCGTTCCTTGGGACAAGTAATACCGGCCCGACTGCGTGTATGAGGTCGATGAGTAGCAGCTGCCGGTGGTGCAACAGGTGGTGATGGTGCCACCGATGGAGACTCGGTCGACGAGGCAGCTGGTGACAGGGCCATCGTTCCTGGTAGAGGTGAGGCAGAGCCAGGTGAAGCGACTGAGGATGTTGTCCTAGGTGATGGGGCGGGCGAAGCTAGCGCCGGTGCAGGCATCGCAGGTGTAGCCGGCTCGGGCGTAGCCAAAACTTGGGAGGCCGACACAAGGGTGGCCGGCACAGGCGAGGGTGATGCTGGGGAGGCCGGTCCAGTGGCGACTGACGGAGGAGAGGGCAGGCGAGGTGTGCATGGCACATGCACGGGACCGCGACTCACTTCAGGTGCAGCCGACGGCTCCTGTTCCTCCAGCAACTCAAGACGAGCTCCACGACCTGTACCTGCACCATGATTAGGCAACCACATAGGAGAGTATGCAATATCAACAAACTGACCAGGCAGTGGAGAGGTGGAAGGCGAGGATGAGGCTGGAGGGTTGGGAGCTAGTAGAGGGGATGAAAATGGAAATACATTCTCGTCAAACACAAAATGACGCCACATGTAGACACGGTTAGACGGAATATGAAGGCACTTGTACCCTTTGTGAAGAGAGCTATACCCAAGAAATACACACAATTTTGACCGAAACTCAAGATTACGCTTATTATAAGGGCGACGATGAGGCCAACACGCACAGCCAAAAGCTTTGAGAAAGGTATAATATGGAGATTCATTAAGCAAAAGTTCAAGTGGTGTTTTCATTCCAAGGATTCATGTAGGAAGCCTATTTATAAGAAAACAAGTGGTGGAAAACGCATCACTCCAAAATCGGAAAGGTACTGACGCATGAGAAAGTAAAGTGAGGCTAGTTTTAACAATATGACGATGCTTACGTTCAGCCGCACCATTCTGCTGATGTGTATGAGGACAAGACACACGATGTGAAATCCCAAGCTTACTAAAGAACGCATTGAGGTTGTGATACTCAACCCCCCCCCCGCCAGTAAGACTGAACATGGATAATTTTATGCTAAGAAGACCCTCAACGTGAGCTTGGAATTGTAGAAACACATCGAACACATCAGATTTGTGCTTGATAAGATAAAGCCAAGTAAACCGACTATAAGCATCAATAAAACTGACATAATAATTATGGCCACTAACAGAAGTTTGGACATGCCCCCATACATCAAAAAACACAAGCTCAAGTGGAGTTTTAACGACACAACTCGATTCTGAAAACGAAAGCTAATGACTCTTGCCTTGCTGACAGGCATCACAAACTGTGGCAACAACTTTATTGGAGACAACTGGAAGATCATGATGATGAAGAACACTACAGACTACGGGGGTGGCAGGATGACCAAGACGTGCATGCCAATGAGTAGGCGACACACGGACACCACTGAACGCTCGAGGAGCAGACGACATTTCAAGTGCATAGAGTCCATGGCGCAGGCGACCTCTAAGTAGAACGTCCCTCGTGTCCCGATCCTTGATAAATAAAATAAAAAGGATGAAACTCAGTGAAGACATTATTGTCACGAGTAAGTTGAGGAACAGACAATAAGCTATGAGTAGCAGAAGGGACTCTAAGAACATTACGAAGATGAAGAGATTTTTTCTTATGAGTTAGAAGCGATGCCTGACCAACATGTGATATGTGCATACCTGCTCCATTGGCGGTGTGAACCTGATCATGGTCATGATATGGCTCCTGGGTGGAGAGCTTACCCATCTCTCTCGCCAGGTGATGAGTAGTGCCCGTATCAATGGGATACAATGGAGTGTGCCCATGCTCGTGAGTAGCCAAGGCAACATGTTTGTCATTGCCTTTGCCATTGTTGCCGATGCCGAGGACGTCCTGCTTGAAGCGGCGATTACAGCGAGATGCTATGTGGCCGGAGAGACCACACAACTGACAGGGGAGCTAGATGCCGCATGAGGCGCAGCAGGCACATGGGCGGCCACCCCCGGTCGTGGGCGCGGCAGCGGCGAGCGACCGCCGAGCCTGTGGAGTCGGGAACACTGGCTGGCCCCTGGCAAGTGGCTTGTAGGGCTTCCCTTTTCCGTGATTGACAGCGTTGGCCGAAGCGAAACTCGGGTTGGAACGGGAGGACTTGACATGCTGTTCCGTGGCGAGGAGGCGGGAGTAGAGCTCACGAGGTTGGAGCAGGGTGTCCTGACCGTTGATGTTCTCAGCGAGGTTATCATAGTCATCGTCCAACCCGTTCATAACAAAGGTGGTGAAGTCCTCAGGCCGAAAGGCTGGCTAATGGAGGCCAAGGTGTTTGAGAGGCGCATCATCTTGTTGAAGTAGTCGGTGATGCTTAGATCAAGGAGCTTGTTCTCCCTAGCTCCGTGCGAATGGCGTGAGCACGCGCTTGCTGTTGAGACGCGAAGCTCGTGTGCAGGGCAGACCACGCCTCTTGAGATGTGGCAGCAAAGAGGACCAGTGAAGACACCCCCTCGGTGAGTGGCGACTGGATCGCAGAGAGGATGGCCTGATCTTGCGCCACCCACGCGTGATACGTCGGGTGATGCGGGGAGGACACAGCAGGGTGTCATCAACATAACCCTCCAGGTAGCGGCTTCGGAGAAGCGGCAACACCTACGCACGCCACGACAGATAAATGTCCATCGGGAGTTTCATCGGGATGAGGTGCGCGAAGTAAAACGGCGCAGGAGCCGCCACATGATTAGCAGTAGGGGGCGATGTGTAGTAACCCTGGTGCGAGAAACCGCCAGGCACGCCATGACCTAGCTCCATAGAGGGAGCAGCAGCCGGCGCAGGAGCACCATAGTAGGGCGCAACCAAAGGGGATGGGTAATACCCATCATAGCTAGGTGGCACAGAAGCACCATAGGCCGTAGCCGCCGCACCGCAGGGCACCGCGGGCACAACGCCGTAAGGCGTCGCGGTTGCAGCCGCGTAGGGCGACGGCGGCGATGTGGCGTTGTAGGCGGCCACGGGCACAGTCGCGTAGGGCGCCGTAGACGATGGATGAACTTGGTGTGAAGCCATCCAGGGGCCGGCGAGACCGGCGTACGGAGGTTGAGCACCCACCCCAGACTGGGGAGGTACGATCATAACTGGCGGCGGCGACCGATCGGAAGAGGTACCGATCATGGACGAGGAGCCGGTATAGACCGAGACCAGCGGGCGCAACGAGAGGAACGACGAGGCACCAGTCGTGGCAGAGGCCGGCGCGGCGGCGACGGCAGGGGCCAGCGCGGCGGCAGCGGCGGTCAGGCTAAGTGGGGCAGCGGAAGACATAGGACCGATCTGGGTTGATACCATGTAAAACGTAGGGTTTGGGAAGCTGCTCGACACCCATAACAAGTGTGGCTATCTTATATATATGTAAGGAGGTATATAACCATGTATAGTACAATATACAAGATCTATACAGAGGCTACATATAAATACAGTCTAACACTGCGCTCACGGGAGCGGGCCGGACGAAGCGCTTCCCGGACCAGTCAGGACACGGGTATACTAGGGTGTGTGAACTTAGGTGCAAGCTTGGCAGTGATGGGTTTGTGGGAGACACAAGGGTAAAGCATGTGCTTGCAGAAATGTTGTCCAGCCTAGTTGGAAGTTGTTTCTGATTTGCAGATGCCATCGAATGCATGTGTGAAGGCAACCTGCCTGAAGATGAGGAGCAGGTACATGTGCTAGTCCATTTTGGACTCCAAAGCTTCCCCGTGGCAGAACTGGCGCGAGACTTAAAGTAGATGATGTTGATCTGACAATGTTGTTGAGTAGGGGGGGGGGGGGGGGGGAGGTGTGGCCACTTGTGAAGCTGGCGGTGATGATGGTGATGGCCAATCGACCTGTAACGATTTGACATAATGTATCAGTGCTGGTGGTCGAGCAACTGACGATGACACAGTTAGTGGTGTAGTAGATGCCACAGCTGACGCCCTCGTGGGAACATGCTGAGAGGCCTGGGTGTGTGGTGATTTGGAGGGTTGTGGGCTCTAACTGCATATCAAAGTAAGTAGCATTAGCGATAAAGATTCGGGACGGATGTTTGCAAATCATGTCAGCATATTCATTTAGAGGAAACAAAAAACGATTGCTTCTGGTCAATACTCAATACATGATTCTCCAGAAGATCCGAATGTATCCTGAAGAGAACCAGCTAGTGACTGCGACGATGATGATGATCGCCGGTCGACCTGTAACAGTTGGACATGATGTATCAGCACTGGTGAAAACCATCAAGAGTAATTACTTACTCCCGGTGCTAAGCATCATGAAGTTGATGATGAAGAAGGGTTGATGATGATGATGACGACGAATCCCCCTCTCGGGAGCCTAAAACAGGCTTCAAAGCACTCTCCCGACGAAGAACAGGAGGTGACGACAACTCTGTATCATAAAACGCGATGAAATTTTTTCTGTTATTTTTTTCTTGTAAAAACAGAATTTACAGGATTGGAATTAGGTCAGACGGCTACCTGTGGGTGGGCCACATAAGACAATAAGGCGCGCCCTGGGGTGGCCGCGCACCATTGCCTTGTGGGCAACATGTGGCGCCTCTCTTGTTGATCTTCGTTCTAGTATTTTTATTTATTCAATAAAAAATCTCCGTAAATATTTGACCAATTTTGATAACTTTTATTTTTACACAAAAATTACACTGCGGCAATTCTATTAAAAACATCATCAGTATCGGCTAATTTCATTCTAATTGTGTAAATTAGAGTTCAAAACAAGAGCAAAAATGCTTGAAAAAGTAGATATATTTTAGATGTATTAGGGGTCTTGTTGGGCCTGAAGTCCAAGGAGCGACGTCGCCAAACGCTAGTGGCCAGGTTCCCGAGGCTCTGGTTCCTGCCCACCAGCGGGGAAAACCCCATACGACACACATTCCGTCAAGATATCGGGGCTTCGCACACGATCAAGAGGGAGCGACGTGATCTGGGCCGGCCCATTACCGATTGCAGGATCCTGGTTTTGGGAACTTTCTAGACTTTCCCAGCCAGTTTTTTCCGGGTTTTTTTTCTTTTTTTTCATTTTTTTCGTTTTTAAGAACCTTCTAGAATTTTCAGAACCGATTTTTCTTTTCTTTTCTATTTTTCTATTTCTGTTTTAAAAATGTTCTGGATTTTAGAAAAATGTTCTAGATTTTCAAAAAAATGTACAAGATTTTAGATAATTGTTCTTAAATTCTTTAAATGTTCTGTTTTTTAGAAAAAATTTCTGGACTTTCAAAAAAAATTCTGGGTTTTCAAAAAAACTTCTTCAAATTCGGAAAATGTTTCCTCTTTTTTGTTAATTTTTTTCTGGATATTCAAAAAATCTTCTTGTTTTTCAAAAAATGTTCAGGATTTTTAAAATGTTTTACAAAAAAATTATTGTTTTTAGAAATTTCTTCTCAAAAGTTAAAAAGTGTTCATATTTTCGAAAAATGTTCATGTTTATGAATTTGTTCAGGATTTTTCAAAATTGTTCTCATTTTCAAAATTTCTTCTCAAGATTTACAAAATGTTCGTGGTTTTTTTCACGCTTCCATTTTTTTTCTGCGTTTCAAAATTTTGTTCTTAAAATTCAAAAAATGTTCGCGCCTTAAATTTTTTTACGGTCCCAAGTTTCTTCAGGATTTTTCAAAATTGTTCTTGGTTTAAAATTTTGTTCTCAAGATTATTTTTTTTCGTCCTTTAAAAAATTGTTGGCGTTTTGAAATTTGTTCCCTGTTTTAAAAATAGTTCAAGTTTTCATAAAATGATTGAGAAATTCAACGTTTGTTCATTTTGATAAACAAAGAAAATGAAAAATGGGAAGAAAAATGACCGAAAAAGAAGAAAAAGAAATAAACAGAAAAGAGAAAAAACTACAGTTGTCGCCCGTCTACTCAGCCGGCCCAGTCGGGGGTCGCCCTGTGGGAAGCCCCGACTGGTTGCCGCATCAAGCGGTGACTTGGAGCTCCACACCAGCAGGCCGAACTTGAGGCGCAACTCCTTGACCGAAAGGTGGCTCTAGTTCAGCATCAGCGGCAACACCTTCAGCGCGAGAAGCATGTCCAGGAGGAGTGGCTGGTCCTCCACCAGATCCGCATCTCTATGGAGGAGGATGCCCTTGGCTTCCTAGAGATCCAGGTGGCCACAGTCAAGGACGCCCTGGACCCGTCAGCTGAATACCGTGCAAGGCCCAACACCCAAGAAGAGGGGAGCCAAGACCAAAAATGTTTTACTGAGCCATGGTTGAGCCGAACCTATACTCCACACCATTAATATCTGGACACTGATTATAAGGATCCGTACATGATTGATTAAAATATGCATGATGGGAGATGTTTGCATGTTAAATAATGCATGGCATGAAATGTTGGATGAAATCGACATGCATGGCGCGAATCCACATGAAAAATGATGTTTAATCATACGGCGTGAAGTATAGGTTCGGCTGAATCTTGATTCTGAATCACGCCTCTCATAAATGTCTCAAGCATGTATCTCAGGGTAGCAACCAAAGAGCCCTGAAGTCCTTGCTAAGCTGGTGGTGCACGGCACCTATTCGATGAAATAACTAGCCGCATAAAATAACTCGCACAATTATTCCCTTACTTGAGAGTTTGCTTCTGTTTCTCCCTATTCATGCCCAAGTTGTTCTCCTGTTGACACGTGAGAATAGAAAGAGTGTGCACGATGGCTGAAGAAACTATACGAGTACGATTCCAAGTATGTTCCTTAAGCTTTACATCAGTTCTCTCAAAATACTATATGGATTGCGTCTACACTAGGCTGTGCGTCATCTTTTAATATACCATATTCTCTCTTCCCATTACATTCTCCATCGGCATCCAAATCTGTTTTCTTTTGCTCCAGGTTATGGTGTATAGGTTTGGGTATTTGAGGGTGGTTTTAGATTTATTTTTTCAGAAGTTGAATCCATGAGCTGACTATTTTGAATGGCTGACCATCAGGTTTGTTTAAGTGAAGATGGAGGATTGTCTAGTGTATACTGTAGCATGTAGTCTCTAGGAGAGAGGTAGTGAAGATACATCCCTTAAGCTATTATACTGCTTCCAGTGGTATAAAAGCAGTTCAAAATCAGCTGAACCAAGTCAAAATGCATTGGCCAAAATGATTGGGAAGGGATATTATATGCATAGTTTTTGAATCGTGGTAACCGGCGTATGTCCCTATACATTGATGTTAGTTTTCAATCAACCAGAGTGACATAGCCAATAATATAGATTTTCTAAGCCTTCTTTAATTCTTCTTCACTTAAAATCTGATCCGACGTCCACGAAGTCGACGGAGCGCATGCGTCGTTATTAGTTGGATGTTTTGAATCATTTCCAAAAGAAACAGAAGAAAAATGAATAAAAAGTAACGTGATGTCAGCAGGCAAGCCGTGGCTACTAGACTAGCCCAATACATGCTCCCTTTGGGCGAGCCGTGGTAGGAGTCGCAACGGGCCCGCAGATAGCGCGCCATATATATGAGCTCGCCTTGAATGTTGTCGTTTTGTTAGCCTAGACACTCACACGTATACATGAACTTGGGCTCCATATTGAGCAAGCCAACGAGATCACGAGCGCACACACAATTATTAATATTAAGAGAGGAACAATATTGCAACCTTTTTAAATTATTCAAATTTTTGACGGGTTTTTAAATTACTTAAGTTTTAAGTACTATCTTTGTCCAGGTTATTGGGCCCAACAGCGATGAAGCCCCATCCGTAATTGCAGGCCGCCTGTGTTAGCCTC
Source organism: Hordeum marinum (assembly GCA_022496015.1). NCBI lineage: Eukaryota > Viridiplantae > Streptophyta > Magnoliopsida > Poales > Poaceae > Hordeum > Hordeum marinum. Next base: position 514,138,302 of record CM039676.1, on the reverse strand, counting down.
GCTCCTCCCCATGGGTCTAAGCCTTGGGCAGTTAATTCAAGGGACACATGCATGCCAGCAATTAGTTGACGAGTGCTTCTTCGGAAGCCTCTCAACGACCACTCAGGCACTCTCAAACGCCGTCGCGTATCGTGCTTTGGGCATTTTCTCCGGATTTTATTTTCTTTATTTTTTTGCATGCGTTTTCTGTTTTTTAGGGCGGTTTGTTTTGGTTTTTTTGGCTTTTTGTTTTTTCACTGGTCTTTCTTAGCATTTGGCCGGACAGAAAATTGTGCAAAAAATGCATTTTTTTTTTCACGAGAGGCACGGTATGTTTTCACGAGAATAGTTTTGCTATCGCGAGAGGTATTGTCATGCCTCTTCGAAAGAAAAACAAAATTTTGTTTTTGCTTCCACGAGAGGCACATTTTTTCTTACGTGAGAGATGCGGTTTTGCTTCCATAAGAGGCATGGTTGTGCCTCTTGGAAACGAAAAAAACGTATTTTCTTTCCGCGAAAGGCACATGGTTACTTCTCGTGGAGGCATGGATTTGGTTTTGGAAAGTAGAAAATGTGCTCCCACTTCAGTTTTTCGTTTTGTTTTTTCGTGAAAAAAAGTTTGTCAAAATCTAACAACATGTCTAGTTTTGAAGATCTCGAAACGAGGAACTGAGTGGTGAAAACGGTTCGAGATTTTAGCGCACGGTTTAAGAGATAAAACATTTTGAATAAACGGATCTACGAAAAAGACAAATCTCTTAGGTTGCGACAAGTGACACATGTGCAGTGCGTCACTTGTCGCAATCTAAGGAGGTGAGAGTGATCTCTGTAAGTAGTACTCTTCAACTAATGATTTCGGACATGCAACGGCCGTTTTCACTTTCAAGCCACAGCATGTGCCACAATTACAAAGGCTGCCAAGGCATGAAAGCGGATTTGTAGCACCCGGGTGCTCCACACCCCTAGATAAACAGTAAATTCAAAAAATATTGTGCAATTAAAAAAAACTAGGATTTTGGGATATCAAACCTGGTTTCCGATCTACTTCCGTGTGAAATTTCATGAAAAAGTACAATGAAACATATTCACGGCAAAAAAGACAAAAAAATCCCTATGTATAGAAAAAAATTGTTTGAATGGATTTTTTTTGAATAATATTTCCTTTGCCATGGACATGTTTCCTGATATTTTTTCACAAAACTTCACACGGGAGTAAATTGGAAACCCAAGTTTGATATTCCCAAATTTCAGATTTTTTTTGAATTATTTTGGTATTTTTACATTTAATATTCATTTAGGGGTGTGGAGTACCCAGGAGCTCCCGTGTATTTTCCGCCGATGCATGCGTTACTTGTTCTCATGTGGCCTTCGGATGCATGGTGCGTTTAGGGCATCTTCGATACTTTATATGTAGTCTTATTGATAAAATTGTTCATCTCATCAACTAACAAGGGATCATATAACTACTTCAATGGTTGCATCTAAACTATTCAATAGGAGAAGAGTGAATAAATGTGATTGCTCTCTATTTAACGTTGAAGCTTGTGCTATTAATCTACATACAACTTTCCTCTTTCTCCTTTTTTATTTGTTGCCACACCATTATATATTCTAGGTGGCAAAGTTTACCAACACCTATCTTACAACTATGGGAGTAATATAGGTAGTAAGGCTACTTCCAATGCATTGGTGCTAAGATGAGGTGCTAAGCACATTTAAAAGTTTAGCAACCAAAACCCCAATGCATAGGTGCTTAACTTGTTGTAGCTAAGCATGCTCTATTTAATGATTTAGGTACTAAAGTTATTCATGCATTGGTGGGCTTCCTTTCATTTAAGTATTTTGCCTAGGTTCACGCGCTTGACATCGTTTCTTTCTGGGTCATCACACTCATCTCTCTCCTCTTAAATACCATGCAACATCAGATTTTTTACCTATGTGGCAACCTTAACACCTGTACAAGGTGGAGCATTGGGAGGGGTCTAACATATATGTCACCTAAGCAAAAAGGATGATGTGATAGCTAATTAATGCGAAGAGAGACAAATTGAGTAACATAGCTAGTTCATACTATGAGTAACATCACACATATCAAGACAAGATGGGTCTATAAGCAAATAAATGAAAACATCTATGTTATCTTCCCTATGTTACTACCCACTATGAAGGTAATAACTTAGATTAGTAACATATGCATGTTACTATTCTATTCTTAGAACAGGAGCTTTATTTGAGGCAACACAACATTATTTCTACAGCAGCCACTAATCACAATGGTTGTTCGAATCAAATACTAACCACGAATACATTTGCACTATATGGAATATTAGATGTAGTATCATGTAAGGGAAAAATATTATCTGTCTAATCCATGTGAATAAATAGGTAGGTATTTTTGAATTGCAGGGAATCTAACTTAAAAGGATACATTGGCATTGCTATTGAAAAAAATCAAAAGACTTAGAAATTATAATCCATAATCATTTCCATTGAGTAACATCTTGGCTTTGCAATTCTTTAAGCATTCCCAATTTCTAGGATGTTACAAGAGCGGTCGGTCGCAGGATATTGGATGCGCAATGACAGCATTATTGAATAGAGAGGTAGTATACTGACCACTAGGCAGCCCACATGTTATATGTGGCAAGCTATCTAAAGAAACAAATAGATTTGAAATACATTTGTAGGGGGTGACCGGGTAGGTGGAAAGATATATAAAATCGTTAAGAAGAGTAAGGAATTAAGTATCTAGCTTCGATGGTGAACATCATCCTTGTACATGCGATTGCGTGGCAAGCTTTGACTGGAGAAATAATGATCACAATGCTGGCATCTTTTTTTTGCTTCAGGCGAGAAGGGGCAAAATGCCGGCTTCTTCGTCGGCATGTGAATGTGTCGCCTCTTCACTTTGTCGACGGCTGTTGGAGGTTGATGCAGATGATCTCGCCCCATCCGCCAGCTGTGTCAAGCGATCCCTCACTCTGCCTGTGTGTGGACGATTATGCCGATCTGGAAGGACACAGTTGAGCCCGAGCCGCAATACAGCTGCGATCTCATGATCGAATTGCCCCCTGAGCCCTCTGTCAGCCGCATCAAGAATTGTGTTCCTCCCATCAAATTCTCGAACCATCTCGATAAGGCTATTTTTACCACTGCCCTGCAAGATGAGTGGTTTTTGACCACAGGCAACCTCAAGTAGTACCACACCTAAGCTATAGACATCACATTGCCCGGATACTTTGCCGGTCTCTGTGTATGCTGGGTCGATGTATGATAGAGTTCCGATGACATTGTCCGTAGGGCGAGAGGTTTGGGTATGCCTGAGTTTTGTAACTAGCCCAAAGTCGGCCAGTCTAGCATTCCAGTTCCTGTCCAGCATTACGTTAGCTGGCTTGAGGTCCCTATGCACGATGGCAGCCCGACATTCCTTATGGAGGTATGCTAGACCGGAGGCTATACCTATTAGTATGTTGCGCCTGAAACAATAGTAGGAAACATGCATAAATACGTTAAGTGTTATAACTCAAGTATATAATTTTAAAGAGATGGCTCCATATATATACTGTGATGTTGTGCATACCTTGCCACCCAACTTAGGTGTGAAGACGGACGTGTGTCATTGTCTGTTTCACCATAAACCGCCGTATCCATGGCGCCATTCTTAGGGTAAAGATGGTCCTCGAGGCTGCCATTCTCCATTATTTCATAGATAAGTAGTAGATGATTGTCTTCATCACACCAACCCTTCAGACTTAGAATGTTCCGATGGTGCAGCTCGCTCATAATTTTAATCTCACTATAAAAGGCCCCTTTCCCTTCAGCCATACTACCTGATAATGACGTTTCTAAGATCATTTTTATTGCCACAGTCATACCTGTGCTCGGGAGTCTACCTTCATAGACAACACCAAAAGCACCCTGTCCAAGTTTGTTTCTCTCGTTGAAGTTGCTTGTTGCTTGTGCCAATTCCTCATAAGGGAACTGCCTTGGAAGATCCAGTATTGGATTACCTTTGTGACCATTTTCCTTTTCTGAAAAACAGAAAATATGATATTACCTTCTGAAATCAAACATGTGCCACAAATAGCACCTTGAACGAAATCTATGTGTCATGCAGGGTTGGTGCTAGAAAAAATGATGCATGTATTTGTCGCAGTTCGATGTGAAGGTGTGAACGTCTAACAATATGAAAACAAAATGGAGAGAGCAATTTACTTGTGGCTGCACCTGAGAGTGTTGTGGTTGCTTGACCATGGCCGCCCATGGTTCCATTTGAGGTGGAGGTGCCGGGTGTTGGGGCCACTTGACTCTGGCCCGCAGGCGTTACATCCTCCTCTAAAATCACATACAGTAAAAGATATTTGTTCAGATGTAAGTTATGAAGCTTCATCAATTTGGAGATCAGTAGAAGCAGATGTTACCCTACAATACCTTGTGATTTATGCTGTCTCCGTGGCCTGTATCTGCGGCACCAAAACCAACATGCTGCTACTAAAGCCGTTGCAACTAGTGCGACGACAAGTCCAATCACAATGGCAACTGTACTTGAACCTGTACTTGAACCTGCAGAACAGAGCACACTAAGGACCTGTATGTCTGTATAAAGAGAAACTAGTTTTAAAACATCCCATCGCATGCGGAAACGTCGAGTGAGCCTCTAAAATACCGACGAGAAATTCAGAAATAGTCTGTTGACTTTCACCATTTCACCCAAGATATATTTATCGTGTCGTGAAAGCCAAATAGGGTTCACACACTAAGAAACCCATAAGTCTACGATTATTAGCGAACTAAAACCACGACACTTATCATAGAACGGAGGGAGTTGTTATGTGGGGTTCAGTTGGTTAGACCGGGGAGCAAGTTGCACCTAAAGGTATCACTGAAGCATTTATTTTTAATTTCATATATAGAGACCTAGAAGTGATATATGTATCTACTTTTCAAACAAAAATGCCTCTACATGATATGATATTTAAGTAATGGTCTCTTGAAAAAATATAGACAATGTAAAAGTTGTCCAGACATATGTATAGGCTAATTAGCACAGTGAACATGCAAAATGATGTTGACTAGTGATTTGTATAGGTGCCGATGCCACGAGCAGGCCTGATCCAGTTAAATGGTTCGATGATGCCACTGGATTTAATTATGACTTAGTCGTCGCATTTTCTCGAAGTTCATGACTTGACTTGCCTGATAAAAATAATAACAGAACCAATCTATCTTTGTTTGTTGGATGCTTTTTTTGTGTGTGGAAACGTTGGATGCTCTATTAATTTGTAGACATCTCATATTGTTTTCTAGACATCTCATATTGCTTTATGGAACCCCGGAATTTTTAGTGTTTTTTAGAAAATTCATGGGTATTATACATACATAATATATCATGATAGCCTATAAATTTCAATATAAGATATGATTGCAGTGTAGGAGAGTTGTGAAGAATGATTGTGAGCACCATGATTCAAACCCAGGTGGAGTCATGCACCTACAACTCCACCACCACAATCGTCTCCACGGTACTTCTCCATAGTATAGCTGCAGCTAGCAGATGTAAAGTATTCACCTTGGGTACTCGATGCGGCGGGTTGACCATCATCGGATGGTGACCACTTGGGTGGCACTGGTTCGGAAGAATCGGGTGATGATGCGGCTGGCAACCGTGCGGGAGAAGCAGCACCATTGAACGGCAGCACCGTGAAGCTCGTGTCGCTGTACCTAAGAGTGCAGCTATAAGTTTTGCGCCTGCCTTGTATCGCCATGGTAGACCAGCTCGAGGCATCGGCCGACAGCACGTCCAGACACTGCTTGCACTTGCCCGGCGGCAGATCCCACGTGCACTGCATCAGCGCGTATGGAGGATCGGCCACGCTTGCCGCGAACCGCTGCCGTGAGTACGCCGCCTCCTCGGTCAGCAGCTCTAGTCTCTCCTTCATCTTGCCACTGTAATTCACCGACGACCCGTCGGTTGCTGCCATAGCCGGCGAGTAGATTATGTCTGCACCAGCCAACAAGGAAGCAACATGTTGTATTTATTCAGTATGCATGTGTTGCCAATCCAAATTGCACCGAATCCAAACTATTTTATACGTGTGTTCATTATTATAAGATGTTCCAACTTTTTTCTGTACGTGTTTATTCGTTCACTTCAGTTCATATGTAGTCCATGCTAAATATCTAAAACATCTTATAATAGTGAACGAAGGGAGTACTTTGTAAAATTTGTTCAAATTTGTACAAAAATGTGTAAACACTTAGACTATTCCCAGTGCTTCATAGTGTATAGGTGCTAAGCATGCCACATAGATAAAAAATCTGATGTGACAAGATAGAGGAGAGAAAGGACTTTGATGATCTCACGAAGAACCAATGCCACGTGCGCAGACCTATGCAAACACTTAAATGAAAGAAATTTACCCATTGCATGTAGGAGTTTAGTTGTCAAACAATTAAATGAAGGCAGCTTAGCAATAATAAACTAAGCACTTATGCATTGTGAACTTTAGTTGCTAATCTTTTAAATGCACTTAGCACTTCATCTAAGCTCCTATGCATTGGAAGGGGCCTTAGTATAATGTAATGATATTGATTTGATGCTGTAAACATTAATACATTTGATTAAATTTATGAAGTTTGATTTTGATCAAATATATTATATGCAATTTGGCAAAGAGAGAGGGTACTCTATAGTTGACTAATAAGTAGTTCCACCACCCTTAATTATAAGTACAATCTTGGCCAGTAGTAGATCAAATTTAATCAAGGTGTTGACCGAGTTTATTGGCGCAAAGACATTTTGTAATCTTACTGGGAATCTCCGTGAGATGCCCGTTGATTTGCCTCCCCTGTACAATAGTACTGTAGTACTCTACTGCTAGCATCTATCCCAAGGAGAAAGGATACGGGCTGAGTGTACTAGTACTACTTCTTTTAGTTCAAAGTCAAACTTCATGAGAAAACCTACTCCAAAGTGCAGCGAGAAAAGCACAAGATTTCCAAAGTAGCCTCAAATGGCAACTATGCTTTTCCCTTGCTCCGAGTTCTCTAATTCATGTGCAAAACTTAGCAGAGTGACAGAAAATACAAGCCGGTAACCAGAACCTCAACTGGCCATGTGTATTCAGTAGAGCCGCAAAGACGGCCGTATGTATGTATGGAAGGATGCATATGTCCAACAAATCGATACAACATCACTAACTGCATACTCAGCCTTTGTCTAACTAAATGCACATATATAGTATAACAAGTGCAATGCCAACATTCATAAACAGAATTTAACAGCAGAGGGATTGGATGTATTTACCAGTTTCAGCAGTACCAAGGAAGTTGGTATAGCAGTAGCGGACGAGGCACTTGTCCATCATGGCGACCACGCTTTTGCTCCCCGGGCAGAGGTTGCGCAGGCCGCCGGCAGCGGCAGCAAGGCACTCGCGGCATTTAGCACGCGAGTAGTCCGCGGAGCACATTGCGAGCCCATACACCATGTCCGTGCCCTCGCCCACCGCCCCGCTGAAGAAGCCGTCATTGTTTGAGACGGTGTTCTGCGGAAGCGCGGCAAGGAACTGGTTCAGGTTGGCCTCGTAGTAGCCGTCAGGAGTGTAGTTTCCGGAGGTTGAGCATTTCATGGATTCAATAGTGGCTGAGCTTCGGTATAATAATGGAGCTAGTAGGTAGAAACAAAGGAACCCGAGTGAAGGAAACGACGAGCGCCGGAAGACGGTCATGGCTACCTCGGTAAGCTCTTCCTGGCTTGGTTGCTGTTTATGAGGGAGAGAGCGCAGGGATTATATAGACGCGACAGCACAAGTAGGCCTATTCAAATTATCTTTTCTATTCTGAAAGAGTAAGCTTTAATGGCCAACAGGGATATTATTTTATGTTTTACTTGATGCACCCAAAGATTGATAGTAACAGGCTAATTAACAGCAGATCCATGTCAAAGTCAAAGCTAGCAAGTTCATGACACTACCAATATGTTTGTTGTGTCGAAGTGGCTGCGGCGGTGGGGTCTGAATGGTGACAATGGTGGGTGGCAGGTGGTCCTGTTCCATGATTTTCAGGATGCCAAACTTGCACAATTCTCCTTCATAGCTCTCCGTCAGAGTTCAAAACTGTTATGTCGCCATTAATGCTGTCTGAGTGCATGCATTGGAGCTTCACGTGGCTCACCCTCTCTTTGGTGTGGGCTTGGTTCTTGGCCATCTACGCTGAAGTCAGGAATCGCTTGCTTAGGAAAGATGATAATGCTCTTAGATCTATTGAGATAGTTTGGCCAACTAGATTGATATTTTTTCTTTAGAAATGGTGCGTTGTAGTAGGTTTAACCTGACGAGTTTTTATGTCCCAGTGACAGAAGGATACAAGATACGTCTTTGTGTTGCTGCTATTAAGGATAAAACGATGGGGATAATTCATATCGATTGAGTTTACTCTGTCTACATCATGTCATCGTTCTTCAAACATTACTTTGTTTTACTTAATACTTTAGATGCATGTTGCATAACGGTCGATGAGTGGAGTAATAGTGATAGGTGCAAGCAGGAGTCGGCCTATTTGCTAATGGACGTGATGCCTATATACACATGATCATTGCCGTGAAAATCACACAACTATTTGACTTTCTATCAATTGCCCAAAAATGATTTATTTACCCACCGTATGCTACTTCTAAGAGAGATGCCACTAGAGAACTCTACGCCCCCCGGGTCTATTCACTTATATATTCACAAACGTTATTATTACCTTGCTATTATTTATTTTATTTTATTTTATTTTTTAATTCATAATTATCTACAAACCTCACTTGTTTGCAAATAACGAGATCAAGGGGATTGACAACCCTCTTGCCGGCGTTGGGTGGAAGTTGTTTGTTCTTTTGTGTGCAGCCGATAGAGAAGGCTGAGGATTGATATATTGGTTCGATAAACCTTGGTTTCATAACTGAGAAAAATACTTACCCACTTTGTGCTGCGATAACCCGTTCCTCTTTATGAAAAATCCAACGCATATCACAAGTATCAGTGGCCAGTGGCCATTAGCTCACCACGACGCAGCCATGGCGCCGCTTGGTTGAGCATGGGGGAGGAGGAGCAAGCGAGGAGAGGGGATTCTGAGGGATTAGGGTTTTCTGGGAAGAGAGAGAGAGAGAGCGCCGGGATGGCCTTATCCACGAGGGGGGCTGCAGGATGCTCGACAGAGATCCATGCGCGGCCTGGACGGACGCACGCGTACCATGGCTTCCCCTTTGTTGAGAGGTGGAAGAAAAGGCCGGCCTTACTAGGCCGGGCCAGCCTATAACAGCTTGGCCTAAGTGCCCAGTAAGTTTTTCCCTTTTATTTATTTTCTTTCCTGTCTGTATTTAATTCTTTCTGTTCCATTTAATTTCCAACACCAATGCACTTTTGTTAAAAAGTTCCACTTGGTAAAATATTAATGTTGTAATATTTGACAGAGGCACAAAAAGTTTGGGGGCTTTCAAAATTTGTTTGAAAACCACATAATTCAAAAGGGCATTTAATAACTTATTTGGCCTCTGTTTTATTTATTTTGAGGCACCAAAACACTTTACAAAAATGTGGGATGCGATTTTATAAAAGCTTAGGGAATATTTGCAACCCATCCATCAATTCATTTTTTAGGTTTGCAAAACCGTTAAATCCACTTTTCAAATGGATTAGAATTGAAAAGGAAAATGAATTAAGGATTGATTCCAAAAGTTATCAAACTTGGATTAGCTTAACCCTCATGTTACTGTAGCTTGACTACATTGATCATTTTAGCATGGATCCAGGGGTGTTACTACTCTCCCCCGCTAAAGGAAATTCTCGTCCCGAGAATTAATATGTAGAAGGGAGAAGATTGGTATATTCTGCCAGAAGGTTATCCTCGTGTTACCAAGTGGCTTCATCTTCAGAATGATTTGACCGCTGCACTTTGAAGAACTTGGTAACCTTCTGACGAGTCTGACATTCAATTTCCTTAAGAATGCGGATCAGATGCTCATTGTAAGTGAGATCATCTTGTACCTCAATCAATTCGGGATCCACCTCACGATGTGGGTCCTTGAAGCAACGCCGAAGTTACGACACGTGGAAGACATCATGGATATGGGAGAATTTTGGTGGCAGCTCCAATTTATTAGCCACATGTCCAAGCCTTTCAATAACGCGGAAAGGACCAATGTACCGAGGAGCTAGGTTGCCCTTGATTTCGAACCGATGAGTGCCTCTCAAAGGAGTGACACACAAATAAGCCTTATCACCGGTTTGATAGGTTGAACCCCAGTGTTTCTTTTCATAATTGCTCTTTTGACGGGACTGGGCCGCCTTGAGATTATCCCGAACAATGCAGACCCACTCTTCAGCTTGTTGAATAATGTCCGGACCAATGAGTGCATGTTCCCAATTTTCCGACCAGATCAGAGGGGCTCGACATTTACGTCCATATAACACTTCAAAGGGGGCCATCTTCAAGTTGGCTTGATAGCTGTTGTTATAAGAGAATTCACCATACAGGAGAGATTCTTCCCACTTCTTGCCGAAAGAAATAACACAAGCCCATAGCATGTCTACAAGGATTTCATTAACACGTTCAACTTGACCTTGAGACTGGGGGTGATAAGGAGTACTCTAGGTAATATGAGTTGCCATTGCCTCTTGGAAACTATCCCAGAACATGAAAGTGAAAATACTGCCACGGTATGAACTGATTTCCTTTCGAATGCCATGGAGTGAAACAATACTTGAAATATACAAGGCTGCTAATTGACTAGCAGTAATTGTCTCCTTGACTGACAGAAAATGAGCAACCTTCGAGAATTGGTCGAGGACAACAAAGATAACATCATTACCTTTCTGCGACTTAGGAAAACCAATGACGAAGTCCATCTGAATCTTGTCCCATTTCCATTTCGGAATAGGGAGTGGTTGCAGAAGTCCAGACGGTTTATGATGTTGAGCTTTGACTCGACGACAAACGTCACATTCTTCAATATACCGAGCAATGTCTTGCTTCATTCCAGACCACCAGTACTTTTGACGGATGTCCAGATACATCTTGGTACTTCCCGGATGAATAGAGAGAGGGGTGTCATGTGCTTCTTTCATCACCTTCTTTGTCATAAGTTCGAATTGGGGAACCACAATGTGATCCTTGAAGTACAAAGGTCCATCTTCATCGAGCGAGAATTCCTTGAATTTCTGTAAGTTAATATCCTCTTTCATCCTAACAATGTCAAGACTCTTGTCTTGTGTAGACTTAAAATCTCTCAGAAGAGTCGTTTCCGTGACAAGGTTATTAAGAGAACCCTGTAGAACAATGTGAAGATTCAATTTGTTAAGATCTTCATGCAGACGGGGGTTAGCCTTTTGAACCATATGATTATTGCAATAAGCCTTTAGACTCAAGCCTTCTGCCATAACATTAGTTGTGCCGGGGGTATAAGATATACCAAACTCATAGTTTGTAACTACTTCCATCCATCGCCTCTGACGAAGATTCAGGTGTGGCTGAGTAAACAGGTACTGCAGACTTTGATGGTCAATGTATATCTCAGAACAATTACCAAGAAGGTAATGCCTCCATAACAACAGGGCATAAATCACCTCAGTAAGTTCAAGGTCATGCACTGGATAATTCTGTTCGTGAGGACTCAACTGTCGCGAAGCATAAGCAATCACTCTACGTTCTTGTATTAGGACACGGCCTAATCCTTGACACGATGCGTCGCAATAAATGACGAAATCCTTCTGAGATTCCGGAGGAGCAAGCAGTGGAGCAGATGTCAGCTTGTCCTTGAGTGCTTGGAAACTTTCCTGACATTTGTTTGTTCACTCAAACTTAAAGCCTTTGTGAAGCAGATTGGTCAATGGCTTGCTAATCATGGTGAAGTTCTCGACAAAATGATGGCAATAGCTGACGAGTCAGAGGAAACTTCAGACTTGCTTAACATTCTTTGGGGAGTCTAGTCAAGAATGGCCTCAAGTCGTTCTAGGTTGAAGGCTGATACGTCTCCAACGTATCTACAATTTTTTATTCGTCCATGCTAACATATTATCATCCTAGCATACTTTTTGGGTGTTTATTTACCAAGTTAGAATATTTTTGACAAATAACCTATTGACACAGTGCCTAGTGCCAGTTCATGTTTTCTGCGTGTTTTTTCCTTTTCAGAGTTACCATACCAAACAGAGTCCGATTTCCACAAAACATTTTGGTGATTTTTTCTAGACCAATACAAGACCTAGAAGCTTTAGAGGAGCGTGAGGTGGTGCATCAGGGGCCCGCCACATATCCACCCACCGGTTGGGGGGGCAGATGTGTGGTGGCTCCCTAGAGCCTCTCCCGACGTCGTTCTGTGACCTATAAATTCCCATCTACCCTAGAAACACCAGAAGTGCTCCCGAAACATTTTTTACGCCGCCACAAGTCTCTGTTCCAATGGAGGGGCATATACACCTCCGTTCCGACACCCTGCCAGAGGGGAGATCGAGCACGGAAGGCCTCTTCATCAAACTTGCTTCCCTCACCATGATGTGTGAGTAGTTTACCATAGACATAAGGGTCCGTAGGTACTACCTAGATGGCAATCTCTCTCTCCCTCCCTCTCTCTATCTCTCTCTTTGTTCAATACAATGTTGATAGCATCTTTGCGTTGATCTATCTAATGTAATCCCTTTGTATGGTGCGTTTGTTAGGATCCGATGAATTGTGGGTTTATGTTCAGATTATTCATGAAAAGTATTTGAGTCACTTCTGAAATATTATGATTCTTTTGTGCATGATCATCATATCTTCGTAATGCTCTTCGATCTATTGATATAGTTTGGCCAACTATATTGATATTTCTTCGGTGGGAGTGGTGCGTTGTAGTAGGTTCAACCTGACGAGTTTCTATATCCCAGTGACAAAAAGGGGACATGTTGCGTCTTAGTGTTGTTGCTAATAAGGATAAAACAATGGGGGTTTATTCCTATTATTTGAGTTTACTTTGTCTACATCATGTCATCGTTCTCCAAGCATTACTCTGTTTGTCATGCACTTGATACGTAGAGAGGCAAGCATAAAAGCGCTCTTGAAGTGGAGTAATAGTAGTAGGTGCAAGTAGGAGTCAGCCTATTTGCTTATGGACGTGATGCCTATATACACATGATCATTGTCGTGAACATCGCATAATTATTCGCTTTTCTATCAATTGCCCAACAGTAATTTGTTTACCCACCGTATGCTTTGCTTATGAGAGATGCCACTAGAGTACTCTACAGCCCTCGGGTCTATTCATTTATAAATTCACAAACGCTATCATTACTTTGTCGTTATTTATTACCTTTTATTTTATTTTCCACTTTATTATGATCTACAATTATCTACACAACTCACTTGCTTACGAATAACGAGATCAAGGGGATTGACAAACCTCTTGGCGGCGTTGCGTGCAAGTTGTTTGTTCTTTCGTGTGCAGCCACTAAAGACGGTTGAGGATTGGTATTCCTATTGGTTTGATAAACCTTGGTTTCATAATTGATGGAAATACTTACCCACTTTGTGTTGTGATTACCCGTTCCTCTTCATGGAAAACCCAACGCAAATCACGAGTATCAACGACAATACCATCTTTGGAGATCACATGACCAAGGTAAGTCACTTCGTCCAACCAGAACTCACACTTGGAATACTTGGCATATCGTTGATGCTCTGAAAGCTTTTCTAGTACAGGACGAAGATGTTCAACATGCTCTTCGTTATTCTTGGAGAATACCAGGATATCATCCATATAAACCACGATGAATTTATTAAGGTAGTCCATGAAGATATAATTCATCAAGCGAGAGAATGTCGCTGGAGCATTTGTTAAGCCGAAAGACATGACAGTTGCCTTGTATGAACCATAGCGAGTAACAAATGCGGTCTTCGGAATATTCTCTTTGCGAACCCGGATCTGATGGTAACCCAACCTCAAGTAGAGTTTAGAAAACACAAAGGAACCAACAAGTTGATCATACAGATCACTGATTCGAGGAAGCGGATATTTGTTCTGAATGGTTGCCTGGTTGATGGGACGGTAGTCTTGGACCAAATGATTCATACCATCCTTCTTCTTGACAAAGAGAGAAGGCGCTCCCCAAGAAGATGAACTTGGGCATATGAATCCCATGGGAAGCGAATTTTCAACTTCTTGCTTAATCTCAAGGAGCTCATGAGGAGGCATCTTATAAGGTTGCTTGGCTATTGGAGTGTTACTGGGTACCAAGTCGATGACAAATTCGACAGCTCTAGAAGGGGGAATCCCTGGAAGTTCTTCGGGAAAGACATCTTGGAAGTCTCGGACAACTGGAATGTTTTCAATCCCTTGAATAGAGGTGACACATTCAATACATTCAAGTCATAAAGGCATGCTTCCGCATCTCAAAAAAGATTTGCATAGTAGCTGACTATCTCATTCGAAGGATGCAGGAGATGGACGATTTTGGTGGCACACACACTATTGAAGTGGTATGAGTTTTTAGTCAATCCATTCCCAGAATGAGGTTGATATTGGAAGACTTCAATAATACGGGAGACACATGGAATTACAACCCTTCAATTTCAAGGGTGGCATTGGGACTAACCATGCATGTTCGACATTGGCCCACGGGGGTGTTTACCACTATCGGGATGTTCATCTGTTCGTATTTAATGCCATGCATGTATGCAAATTCTTGTGACATAATAGAATGTGATGCTCATGTATCAAACAATATAGAAGCTAGTACTGGGTTAATAAGAAGAGTACCCATCACAGTGGCATGCTGGTCTTGAGCTCCATTTCAATGTTGTTAGCCTCACCACGACCATAAGGAGGCCTTGCATTGTTGTTGCGGGGCTGGTTGGAATGCAGTCCAAGCTGATTCTGATTCTGTCTGCAATATCTGGCACGCTGCTCTGGAAAGCCACATTTGAAGCATAGCTCATCCTCGGGACGGGAAGGAGGAACTCGGAGCGATGGAGCTGGAAGCCTCAACTGCCTAGCTGGGGGAGGAGGCAGACAAGGTGCAGCATAAGACGGCCTTGGAGGGGGATAAGGTGCATGGTACATGTTGTGCGGGATCCGGATCTTGCGCTTCTGAGTTGATGAGCGTGAATATGAGCCCATGTCATAGTTGCGCTTGTTGTTGTCCTTGTAGTCTTGCAGACCAGTTTCAACATGAATGGACTTGTTCACGAAGGTGGCAAAATCAGCAAAGTCATGCACAAGGAGTGGGAGCTTGATATCAGGGTGAAGGCCTTCGCGGAATTTCTCCTGCCTACGAGCATCAGTTGCAATGTCTTCTTTAGCATAGCGAGAAGAGTCCACAAACTCGCGTTGATAAGCATCCATAGTCTTGTTGCCCTGGGTGAGCCTACGGAACTCCCGCTTCTTCCTGTCTATCACTAGTGGACAAACGGCTAGTCACAACTTCAATTAGCGGTGCCTCATTTTCAATCCACACCACCACTATTTTTTATTGGTACGTCACCACTATATTATTACTGGTGGCGTGCCACGTAAAATCCATGCCACTATTATCTAGGATCCAGCAGTCTACCATGTCACAAGTAAGTAGTGGCGTGTACTTTTTTGTCACACCACCAGTATTTGCCATATTGCCAGCGTCGAACTTGTTGTCATGCCAACACTAATTGTATCAAATTATTAAAAAAAATCTAGAGGAGTTACTGGTGGCGTGTACAGTTTAGTCCACGTCAGCAGTAATCTTGTGCTTCCCACACCAGTAACGTTGCAAATGAAATGGGTTGAGCTATTTTCTCATTGGGCCAAAGAAAACGGCCCACTGCTCCCTAGCTCTCTCTCTCTCTCTCTCTCTCTCTCTTTTCCAAAGAAAATAAAAAAGAAAGATAAGGAGATATCGTGAGTGACTCAAAAAAATGAAAAATTGAAAACAAAAGGAGAGATCGAGGCGCCGGCCAGCCCACCTCGCCGTCGGAGCTGCCAGCCACCCACCTCGCCGCTGGCCTGCCCCTCTTCCCCTCCCCTACGGTCAGGGATATAACCCTGCGGGGCAACCCGCCTATTGGGCCGAGTTGGCATATTGGCGTCTTAAGAATCATACTCAAGATGGGCCGCACTGTTGACAATAAGGCAAGTAAGGCGAGTTAGTAAGTAAGCCCGCCGATGGGCAATCACATGAAGATGACGGTTAAAGTGCCAAGAGGCAGAAGCCGACAGGAACTATCCTTGTTTCGAAAACAAGGTAAGTTAGAGATGTACTAGTTCACGCATCATAACATGATCCGGACTCTTGTAAAGCCATGGCCTCGATCTGTATATAAAGGAGAGCCCATGAGGCCAATAGTCTTAAGTTGAAAACCCTCATAGTCTAGGTTAACAATTCCGCACCCTTGTAATCAAGATCATCATCAATATAGACACAAAAGCACGATGTAGGCTTTTACCTCCATCGAAGGGGCCGAACCTGGGTAAACTCATCTCTCGTTCCCGATCAACCCCTTCGAGACGCCACATAGCAACGATAGCCTCACACTTAAGTTCTCCTATTCGTGATAAAACCACGACAATTGGCGCCCATCGTGCGGCTCTCGCACGATGGTTTGAGTTCTCGGAGGGAGTTGTTCCAAGGTTCAGGAGCTATGTGGTTGGTAAGATGACCAAGAGCCGTTGTGGCAAGCTCTACATAGACAATTAAGGCTGGGGTCCCGAGGCCGACTCAATCGAGTTTGGGTACCTGGTCCCTTTCGTCAAAATCTACATCTTCATCGGTAAGATCAACACATCAGTACCCGAGCCATACATCTGCATCATTAAGCCAGCTCGGTATGACCAACCCGGCCGGTGTCAGCTCGGCCGACGTCACATCTCTGTGAGGGACACCAAACCAGTTTTCCTCTCAAAGACAGGAAGCACAGGGGATTGCCAGAAGTGGAAGCCACTCAGGAAGTAGCTGAGCCGCCCCGACAGGTCACCATCCCCATGGTGGGAGCCACGGCGGCTCACGATCCGTCGATGGAAGGGGCTGAGGACTAGTGCCAAAACAATGGTGCTGGAGGGACTTATCATGGGAGAAAGCCGGAAAACTACGAGGAGCCACTCAAGGTGCCTTGTCCCAAGCATAGTACCCAGGATAAGCTAGCTACTCACTCATGGGAAAACTGTTATATCATGCAGGAGTTCCGCAATCAGGCTTTCCAAAACCGCCAACTAGGCGAGGACATCCGGGTCAGCATGGCCCTGGCGGGTCTTACACCGGCTCACCTGGCGGACTCTCAGGATCAGGATTTCAATACCAAGAAAGCAATGACAGTGGGCTGCGTTCTGCTCAGGGCAATCAATATCGTAACAACTAGGTTGTTTTTGAAGGTAATCCTAAGCAGTTGAGTAGTGGTCACTACCATTTTTTTACTACCAATACTTGCGAACGAGACAAATCAGGCAGAAATCCATCACTAGTAGAAAACAGGGCATTGGTTCGGGCCGAGCCAACCCATTAGTCCCGGTTCAGTCATGAACCGGGACCAATGGGGGCAATGGTCCCGGCGCGTGTGGCCAGGGGGGCGTGCGGGCCACATGGGGCATTGGTCCCAGTTCGTCAGACCCCTTTGGTCCCGGTTCCAGACACGAACCGGGTCGAATGTGCCTCACTCCTGGCCCACACCCATTGGTCCCAGTTCGTGTCTGGAACCGGTACCAAAGGTGGTCCTTTAATTCCGGTTCTAGACACGAACCGGGACCAATGAGATGCCTATATATACCCCCTTGCCGGCGAGCAGAGCACTCCACACACTGCTCTGATTTTTTGCCGGCGAGGGAAGAGCTTTGTGGTGCTCTAGCTCACCTCCTATGCACACGAGGTGTTTGATGAAATGCCCAAGCCAAACTTAAGCTTTCTCCTCTCGAAGCTGCTTGTCCAAACTCCATTTTCTTCAAGATTTGTCTAGGTTTGGCGGTCCGTCCTGTCCCGTCCCCATCCTGAAACCGCCGTCGATCGCCCACGCGTGGTGAGACTCTTGATCTTATCTTCTTGCTAAAATAAAATATACTTACTCGTATGATTTTCTTACTTTTATTATTGTTTGTTATTATATAGTGCCATGGTTATGGTATCCACTCATGTCGGCCCTCGTCCAGTCTATGATTCAGATGTGGTATATTATCTTTTATTATTGTAGGAAAATTGATGATGTGGCTTTGAATGGTGCATTTTGATCACACAAAAAGTCTAGAGTTCAAATGAGTTCACAAAAATGAAATCCCTTTGTAACCGATGAGTTTTCGTCCGTAACCGTGATACTTCGAAATATATTGTCCATTTTGTACACGAAGTGCATCCAGATTTTGTCGTAACCCACTCAACTTTTTAGCACATGCTATGTGGGTGAAATGATGATACCATGCAACTTTCAACCTTTTCAGAGTTCATGTGAAGTGCTTTTTAATTTCTTTCAAAACATCCTGGAGTGGAGTTCAAAAAACAATCAGCTAAAAAGCTTTTATAAACCTCTAGTATTTTTGAAACAATGATTATATAAAAATTATGCAACTAAAATTATCAAAGTATTTTTTTGTTCAAAACATTAATAGCAAAAAGAATATAATGATAAAACACACTGGAAATAAATAAAAGTAAAAAATTAATAAAGCAAGAAACAAAACAAAATAATGGAAATTATGCAACTAAAATTATCAAAGTATTTATTTGTTAAAAAGAATGAACTAAAATAAAAGAAGAAAAATACTGGATTTTTTTTAAAACAATAAATAAAGCAAAAAAACAAAACAAAAATACTAGAAAAAAATAAAAAAATGCCACCTACTGGGCCACCACGGCCTGAATACGACTAGAAACCCACCAACATTGTTGGGCCAGGATTCAGGCCTGCAATGGGCCCACTAGGCCCATAGGCAAAGATAGATTAGGCCCAGAAGCCTGCAGTTGAGAGGAGCTCGAGATGGTGTGCGCAACAGTGCTTATAAACCACTCTCGAGCTCTCTCGGCTAGCAAGGTGGGACTAAAGATTGGGCCCCGGGCAGCACCACCCTTTCATCCCGGTTGGTGGCACTAACCGGGACCAATAGCAACAATGCCCACCATTCGTCCCGGTTGGTTCCACAAACCGGGACCAAAGGTCTTTGCTTCCCGCCCTTTGGTCTGCCGAAAAGAGACCTTTGGTCCCGGTTGGTGGCACCAACCGGGACTAAAGGTGGCATTGGTCCCGGTTTGTTCCACCAACCGGGACCAATGCTCTATGTATATAAGCGACAGTTTTGATTTTTTCAGATTTCATCTAGCACTTGCCCCCGACGACGCCAAGCACATCGACGCCGCCAGGCTGCCTGCCCCTTGCCGCCGTCCTCGTCCTCGTCGCCTCCCCGAGCCGCCGTCCTCGTCGCCGGCCTCGTCGCCTCCCTGAGCCACCGTCTCCATCACCTCCCCGTCGTCGCCATCCTCGTCACCTACCCGTCGCCGCCATTCCCGTGTCGCCTCCCGTCGCCGTCGTCCCCCGTCGCCTTCCTGTTGCCCCTGTACTCGTCCTCGTCGCCTCACCGTCGCCGCGGTCCTCATCCCCGTCGCCGCCCTCCCTGTTGCCTCCCCGTCGCCTCCCCGTCGCCGCCGTCCCTGCCGCCACCATCCCCGTCGCCGCCCCCCAGTGAGCCCCCCTGCTCGTCGTGTATATGTGTGTATATATGTTCATGTATATATATATATATCATGTATATTTGTGTATATGTTCATGTATATGTGTGTATATGTTTGTATATGTATATGTGTGTATATGTTCATGTATATGTTTTTTTTCATGTATATGTATATATGTTCATGTATATGTGTGTATATGTTCATGTAAAAAGTCTTCGTTGGTTTTCATATGTACGAGAATGTAGAGTGAAAACGAAAACAACTATCGAGGCCACCCTCCCTATAACTTCGACATGAGGGGGGACGTCGGACATGCGTGAGTGAGAGAGGCGGTCCGCTCGCCCGACGAACTATCGAGGCCACCCAAACCCTAGAATAAAGAGAGTCGTTGTCGATCTACCCCCTCACCGATAACTTCAACATGAGAGGGGACGTCGGACATGCATGAGAGAGAGGCGGTCCGCTCACTTGACAAACTATCGAGGCCACCCAAACCCTAGAATAAATAGCTTCGTTGTTGATCTACCCCGTCCCTACCTGATAAACTCTTGAGGCCACCCCGGGCAAACCCTAGAAGTGTTGTCGAGGCCACCCCAAACCCTAGAAGCATTGTCGAGGCCACCCAAATTTACCAAGTTAAATGAAGAAAACTCTGGTAATATAGATTTATCAAGTTAATTGTCATGTTGTAATATTTGCAGGAACTATGGATCCAAGAGACGAAGAACAAGAACAGTTGTTGGGGGACATAATCCATGGCGGACGTGCTATCTTGTCGTATCTCAACGACACCGATGGTCTGGAAGGAGAGGATTATGGCGACTCCTGTGATCGAACAATGGAGGAGGAAGGACATGATCATGATGGCTTCGGTGACCGAATGCCGGAGGAAGAAGGAGACCATGATGACGGCTCCGATGACCAATCGGAGGAGGGAGCTATTGCAAAGTCCGGTGAGGTATATATATTATTTAAGCCTGTGCTGACTAGCTAATTGATGCATTAATTGTTTTGGTATGTACATATGTTAATTAACTCTTCTTTCTTCTTTTATATCCCTCCGGATCGAGCCAAACTTCGGTAACGAGACGAGGCCCGAAGAAGAGGTTGTGCAAGGATGAAAAGTTTTCGATCACAGCACTCGCGAACGATGGCCATCCGATTGAACCCAAGCGGACCAAGAACACATTTTCTGCTCAGTGCGGAGCTATTTTTAGGGACAACATCCCAATCAGCATCAAGTAATGGAATAAGCCTAAGGACGGCACCCCTGATGGTGATTATGTAACCGATAGACAGAAAGAAGATCTTTGGACCACGCTAAAGGCAAATTTCACCCTACCGCCATAGGAGGATCCGAATAAGCCAGTTATAGAGCCACTGGTCAAGGCGTGTGCTCTTAAGAAGATGGCAGATCTATTCAGGAGGTGGAAGAATGAGTTGCAAACAAAGTTTGTCGACAAAGGGAAGACTCCAGCATTCGTCGGTCGATTTGAGAAGATAGGAGATAACTGGCCCGCATTTGTGGCCTACAAGACATCAGAGAAGAGTAAGAAAATTTCAGAGACAAACAAGAACAATGCTGCAAAGAAGCAGTTTCACCATCACACGAGGTCAGCTGGCTACCTTAAAGCCCGGCCGTTGTGGGACAAAGCTAAGAATGACCTGATTGCTAAAGGGGTCGTGATACGTCTCCAACATATCTACAATTTTTGATTGTTCCATGCTATTATATTATCTACTTTGGATGTTTTATATGCATGAATATGCTATTTTATATTATTTTTGGGACTAACTTATTAACTCAGTGCCCAGTGCCAGTTCTAGTTTTTCCCGTGTTTTTGACCTTTTTTAGATAAGAATATCAAATGGAGTCCAAACAGAATAAAACTTTCACCGTGATTTTTAATGGAAAATATCAAAAATATCAGAAGGAAAAGATACCAAAGAGGCGGCCCGAGGGAGTTACGAGCCTGGGAGGCACGGCCGCCCCTAGGGCGTGGCTAAGGGGCTCGTGACCTCCTCGTGGCCCCTCTTGACTTGTTCTCAACGCCAGACGGCCTTATAAATACCAAAACCTCTAGAACTAAATGTAGATCACAAGTTCCGCCGCCGCAAGCCTCCGTAGCCACCTAAAACCAATCGGGAGACCGTTCCGGCATCTTGTCGGAGGGGAATCCATCTTCGGTGGCCATCTTCATCAACACCATTGCCTCTCCGATGATGCGTGAGTAGTTCACCACAGACATTCGGGTCCATAGCTAGTAGCTAGATGGCTTCTTCTCTCTCTTTGATCTTCAATACAAAGTTATCCATGATCTCCATGGTGATCTATCCGATGTAATTCTCTTTTGCGGTGTGTTTGTTGAGATTCGATGAATTGTGGATTTATGATCATATTATCTATGAATATTATTTGAGTCAATTCTGAATTCTTATATGCATCATTTCATATCCTTGTAAGTCTCTTCGAGTTATGGGTTTCATTTGGCCAACTTGATCTATAGTTCTTGCAATGGGAGAAGTGTTTGGTTTTGGGTTCATACCGTGCGGTGTCCTCACCTAGTGACAGAAGGGGCAGCGAGGCACACATCGTGTTGTTGCCATCAAGGGTAAAAATATGGGGTTTATATCATATTGCATGAATCTATCCCTCTACATGATGTCATCTTGCTTAAAGCGTTACTCCGTTTGTTATGAATTTAATACACTAGATGCATGCTGGATAGCGGTTGATGTGTGGAGTAATAGTAGTAGATGCAGAAAGTATCGGTCTACTTGTCTCAGACGTGATGCCTATATGTATGATCATTGCCTTAGATATCGCCATGACTTTGTGCGATTCTATCAATTGCTCAATAGTAATTTGTTCACCCACCGTAATACTTGCTATCATGAGAGAAGCCTCTAGTGAACACTATGGCCCCCGGGTCTATTTTACATATCATATATTCAGATCTATATATAAAAACACCAAAAATAGCTTGCTGCAATTTTACTTACTTATTTATATATACCTATTATCACTATCAGATCTCACCTTGCAAGTAATCGTAAAGGGATTGACAAACCCTTTATCGCGTTGGGTGCAAGTTTGTTTGTGTTTGTGCAGGTTCTTTGGTGCCTCATCTTGATACTCCTACTGGATTGATAGCTTGATTCTCAACTGAGGGAAATACTTATCTCTACTTTGCTGCATCAACCTTTCCTCTTCAAGGGAAAACCAAACGCAAGCTCAAGAAGTAGCAGGAAGAATTTCTGGCGCCGTTGCCGGGGAGTATTCAAGTGAAGCATATCTACCAAGTACCCATCACAAACTCATCTCTTTCATTTACATTATTTGCCATTTGCCTCTCAGTTTCCTCTCCCCCGCTTCTAAAACAAAAATTTACAAAAATATTTGCCTTTCTTTATTTGCCCTTCTCGTTCGCCCGTTTATTTCGCTTGCTTTCTGTTTGCTCGTGTGTGCTATCTTATTTATACTCATGGCCGATCCAAATGATTATGATGCTTACTATAAAAAGTTGGAGGACATTGAAACTAATGTCAAAAGCTTCATGTCTACACAGTTTGATCATAATAGTTACTTTCGTAGAGAACTAAGGGAGCAAAATTCTTTTATGGCATATATGAATAAATAGGTTGATAATATGGCCAAAGAATTCCTTGCGTTAAATTCTCAATTTGCTCGTTTTGAAAAATTGGTAGGCCAAATCTCTGATAAACAAGCTACCTTAGTCAATAAAATGGCTGCGAAACCTGAAATGTGTGATGAGAATCACGAAGATCTTAAAGTGCTTGATGTGACTCCTATTGAATCCTTGTTTTCTAATGTCAATCTTAATGATGATGGGGCTGGATGTGAATCCACTTTGGTTGAGAAACGTCCCCAATGATTGGGAGTCTATTTATCTTGATGCTAAAAATACTAAAAGTGGAGTAGAGGATATCAAAACTTTGAATAGTGATGAAAATACTACTTTGGATTTAAAGGAATTTAATTATGATAGTTTCTCTTTGATTGAATGTATTTCCTTGATGCAATCCATGTTATACTCTCCACATGATTATAGCCAAAATAAGGCTTTTACTAAACATATCGTTGATGCTATGATGAAATCTCTTGAAGAGAAACTTGAGTTGGAAATATCTATTCCTAGAAAACTTCATGATGAGTGGGAACCTACTATAAAAATCAAGATTAAAAATTATGAATTCCGTGTTTTGTGTGATTTGGGTGCTAGTGTTTCCACAATTCCAAAATCTTTATGTGATGTTCTAGGTTTCAATAAGATTGATGAGTGCTCTCTTAATTTGCATCTTGCGGATTCTACTATTAAGAAACCTATGGTAAGGATTAATGATGTTCTTATTATTGCAAATAGGAACTATGTGCCCGTAGATTTCATTGTGCTTGATATTGATTGCAATCCGACATGTCCCGTTATTCTTGGTAGACCTTTCCTTAGGACTATTGGTGCTGTTATTGATATGAAGGAAGGGAATATTAAATTTCAGTTTCCATTAAAGAAGGGCATGGAACATTTTCCTAGAAAGAGAATAAATTTGCCTTATGAATCCATTATGATAGCTACTTATGGTTTGAGCACTAAAGATGACAATACTTGATTCTATTGCCTTACGCCTAGCTAAGGGCGTTAAACGATAGCGCTTGTTGGGAGGCAACCCAATGAATAGATTTATTTTTTATTTTTACCTTCTATTTTGTTGAGTCCACACCATCATTATTCTGTTATGATTGTGTTTTTTATTTTTTAATTAGTGTTTGTGCCAAGTAGAACCTTTATGATTATTTTTGGTGATAGTTGTTTAATCAAGCTGGAAAAAGACAGAAACTTTGTGCTCACGAAATTATTTTTGTTCCTATCCAGAAAGAGATTTTGCGTTGATTCATTTTGCTGCTGATTGATATGCAAATTTCCCTAATTTTCATAATTGTTTCAGAATTTTTGAGTTAGCAGAGGTATACGAAATATACAGATTGCTACAGATTGTTCTGTTTTTGACAGATTCTGTTTTTGTTGTGTTGATTGCTTATTTTGATGAAACTATGGTTAGTATCGGGGGGTACGAGCCATGTAAAAGTGATAATACAGTAATATAACATCAATATAAATGGAAATTAAGTTTACTACAGTACACAAAAAGTTGGTGGTTTGTTTTCTTATGCTAATGCTATCACGAGTTTCTGTTTAAGTTTTGTGTTGTGAAGTTTTCAAGTTTTGGGTGATGTTCTTATGGACAATGGAATAAGGAGTGGAAAGAGCCTAAGCTTGGGGATGCCCAAGTCATCCCAAGCCAAATTCGAGGACACCAAAAAGCCTACGCTTGGGGATGCCCCGGGAAGGCATCCCCTCTTTCGTCTTCAATCCATCAGTAATGTTACTTGGAGCTATATTTTTATTCACCACATGATATGTGTTTTTCTTGGAGCATCGCGTATTGTAGGAGTCTTTGATTTTTTTTTATCACAATCATCCTTGATGCACACCTTTTGAGAGAGACATGCACTCATCGTGAATTTGTTAGAATACTCAATGAGCTTCACTTATATCTTTTGAGTTAGGCAATTTAGCTCACATGTGCTTCACTTATACCTTTTGAGCTTGGTAATTTAGCTCACACGTGCTTCACTTATATATTTTGAGCTTGATGATTTTTCTCCCATGAGCTTCACTTATATCTTTTGAGCCTAGTAATTTTTCTCCCATGAGCTTCACTTATATATTTTGAGCCTGGTAATTTTGCTCCCATGTGCTTCACTTATATCTTTTGAGCTAGATAATTTTGCTCTAGTGCTTCACTTAAATCTTTGTAGAGCACGGCGGTGTCATATTTTGTAGAAATAAAAACTCTCTATCTTCACTTATACTCCCTCCATTCCTTTATATAAGGTGTATTTGTTTTTGCAAAAGTCAAACGAGGCCATGTTTGACTGAGTTTTTAGAAAAATATAGTGAGATCCACGATATAAAATTTAGATCATTTGATTCATCATGAAAAGCAGTCTCATATTTTAACTATTTGGTATTGTAGATGTTGTTATTTTATTGTATAATCTTGGTCAAACATTCAAATGGTTGACTTGCATGGAAAACAATACACCTTATATTTTGGAATGGAGGGAGTATCATTTTGAGAGTGCTCTCTCTAAGTAACTTGGTAATTGGCGTGTGTTATGAAATTAGGCCTAAATATGATAGGCATCCAAAGAGGATATAATAAGAACTTTCATATTCAAGTTCATTGATTAGTAAGAGAAGTTTGATTCTTCACGATTAGTTTTGAGATATGGATATGGTAATATTAGAGTTATGTTAGTAGGGTGTTGTGAATCTAGAAATACTTCTGTTGAGGTTAGTGATTTCCGTAGCATGCACGTATGGTGAACCGCTATGTTAGGAAGTCGAAGCATAATTTATTTATTGATTGTCATCCTTTGCGTGGCGGTCGGGATCGCGCGATGGTTAACTCCTACCAACCCTTCCCCTAGGAGTATGCGTTTAGCACTTTGTTTCGATTACTAATAAAACTTTTGCAATAAGTATATGAGTTCTTCATGACTAATGTGAGTCCATGGTATAGATGCACTTTCACCCTTCCACCATTGTTATCCTCTCTAGTGCCGCGGAACTTTCGCCGATGCACAAACCGACCATATACCTTCCTCAAAACAGCCACCATACCTACCTATTATGGCATTTTCATAGCCATTCGGAGATATATTGCCATGCAACTTCCACCGTTCCGTCTCATGACATGTGCCATCACTTTCATTCATATAGAGTCATTATTGTTCTAAGTATCGGGTTGTAAGTAAATAAAAGTGTGATGATCATCATTATTAGAGGATTGTACCATGTGAGGAAATAAAATAGGCCAAAGATGCCCACCAAATACAAAATAAAAATAAGAGGCCAAAGAGCCCAAACAAAAAATGAGAGAAAAAGAGAGAAGGGACAATGCTACTATCTTTTTTCCACACTTGTGCTTCAAAATAACGCCATGTTCTTCATGATAGAGAGTCTCTTATTTTGTCACTTTCATATGCTAGTGGAAATTTTCATTATATAACTTGGCTTGTATATTCCAATGATGGACTTCCTCAAATTGCCCTAGGTCTTCGTGAGCAAGCAAGTTGGGTGCACACCCACTAGTTTTTTATTTTTTGAGATTTCATACACTTATAGCTCTAGTGCATCCGTTGCATGGCAATCCCTACTCATTCACATTGATATGTATTGATGGGCATCTCCATAGCTCATTGATACGTCGAGTCGATGTGACCATCTCATCCTTTTTGCCTCACAATCTCCACCATACTTTATTCCACCTATAGTGCTATATCCATGGCACACGCTCATGTATTGCGTGAGAGTTGAAAAGGTTTGAGAAAGTAAGAGTGCGAAGACAATTACTTGGCCAATACCGAGGTTGTGCATGATTTAAATTCGTTGTGTGGGGATGATGGAGCATAGCCAGACTATATGATTTTGTAGGGAAAACTTTCTTTGGCCTTGTTATTTCAAAAGTTCATGATTACTTTGCTATTATACTTGAAGTATTATTGTTTTCATGCCAATATTAAACTATTGTTTTGAATCTTATGGATCTGAACATTCATGCCACAATAAAGAGGTTACATAGAACAAATACGTTAGGTAGCATTCCACATCAAAAATTCGTTCTTTATCACTTCCCTACTCGAGGACGAGCAGGAGTTAAGATTGGGGATGCTTGATACGTCTCCAACATATCTATAATTTTTGATTGTTCCATGCTATTATATTATCAACTTTGGATGTTTTATATGCATGAATATGCTATTTTATATTATTTTTGGGACTAACTTATTAACTCAGTGCCCAGTGCCACTTCCAGTTTTTTCCGTGTTTTTGACCTTTTTCAGATAAGAATATCAAACGGAGTCCAAACAGAATAAAACTTTTGCCATGATTTTTTGATGGAAAATATCAAACGGAAAAGATACCGGAGAGGCGGCCCGAGGGAGTCACAAGCCTGGGAGGCGCGCACCCCCCCTAGAGCGCGGCTAGGGGGCTCGTGACCTACTCCTGGCCCCTCTTGACTTGTTCTCGATGGCAGATGGCCTTATAAATACCAAAACCTCCAGAACTAAACCTAGATCGCAAGTTCTACCGCTACAAGCCTCCGTAGCCACCAAAAACCAATCGGGAGACTGTTCCGGCATCCTGCCGGAGGGGAATCCATCTCTGGTGGCCATCTTCATCAACACCATTGCCTCTCTGATGATGCGTGAGTAGTTCACCACAGACAGAAGGGGCAGCGAGGCACACATCGTGTTGTTGCCATCAAGGGTAAAAAGATGGGGTTTATATCATATTGCATGAATCTATCCCTCTACATGATGTCATCTTGCTTAAAGCGTTACTCCGTTTGTTATGAACTTAATACACTAGATGCATGCTGGATAGCGGTCGATGTGTGGAGTAATAGTAGTAGATGCAGAAAGTATCGGTCTACTTGTCTCGGACGTGATGCCTATATGTATGATCATTGCCTTAGATATCGTCATGACTTTGCGTGATTCTATAAATTGCTCAACAGTAATTTGTTCACCCACCGTAATACTTGCTATCATGAGAGAAGCCTCTAGTGAACACTATGGCCCCCGGGTCTATTTTACATATTATATATTCAGATCTAAATATAAAAACACCAAAAATACCTTTCTGCAATTTTACTTACTTATTTATATTTACCTATTATCACTATCAGATCTCACCTTGCAAGTAATCGTAAAGGGATTGACAACCCCTTTATCGCGTTGGGTGCAAGTTTGTTTGTGTTTGTGCAGGTTCTTTGGTGCCTCGTCTTGATACTCCTACTAGATTGATAGCCTGGTTCTCAACTGAGGGAAATACTTAACTCTACTTTGCTGCATCACCCTTTCCTCTTCAAGGGAAAAACCAACGCAAGCTCAAGAAGTAGGAGGTCGTACCATAGACATCAAACTGGCCAGACCATTCAAGGACTTGGTTCTTTGGGGTTGGGTGAACTTTGGACCTTGAAACGGGGAAGTGTCGTTGGACGAGCGAGCAACTTGCAATACCCGTGAAAAACCTCCTCCATCAACGATGATGCGAAGATTCCATGAATGGTACATGCAAAGCTGCCGCCAGTCTGGGAAGGATTCTTTGGTACTGTCAGTTAAAGAGGAGCACGACCTCGTTGGAACTGAAATGTTGAATACTGAATTTGAGGAGATATGGCAGTTATAAAATCAGAAGGCCATCAACAAAACAATCGTGACTTGCTACTGTCTGTAAGTACTGCTTCTGTAATTAAGTCTCTCTATGTATATAGCGCAGCTCTTTCATTGCACACACACATATATATATATATAATTATCCTCACTACTATATTATGCATATTGAAGATCGTCGAATGCAGAAAAGCACAAATGTATGACATTCGGTTCATTAACCCAGATGTCATACATGAGCATAATTTTAAACATTATCCCACACAAACCGAGGAGAACTTGCTAGAATCGTTGCTTAAAAATCAAAACAAAGGGACAATACTCTTTCCTTACAACTTCAAGTGAGTGTTACTGTCTTGTGCATATTCGGTTTCCCTTATTACTCGAGGTTTATAGTAATGTAATTGATGATTTATGCATGCGTACGCACTTTCCACTTTATTCTGCTAGAGATTCAGCTTGAGCGGGGAGTAGTAACCGTCTTAGACTCGAAACGAAAAGATCCCTAGGAATATGCGAACATGACTAATATTCTCCAGAAGTAAGTTCAATCGATCATTATCGCATCATATCGGCAACTTTGTTCATTTCCTGATATCAAGTAATTATTTTCTTTGTCTGGCAGGATTTGGAAAGAGTTCCCAACAATTGTTCCGGCACTGCCGGGGGAGCTGCGATTTACACACCCGAAAGTAAGTACTACTAGCTAGTTCCACGCATCTCCCATTGATTCTAGTTTCATCAATACCATTTATCTTGCTTGATTATCATTTTGATTGAACTCTATTTCTCGTAAAGTGCTTCTGGCAGGAAAAAGGGAATAATTTATGTGGATACTACGTTTGCGAGTTCATCTACAGCGCAACGACCCCTAAGCGGGGGTACTCTAAAAAAACAATTTGAAGTGCGTAAGCAATAATATTCACACTTTTATTTCATTACCATATGTATGTATTGACCCCCTGATGTCTACTATGCAACCTTATCCTTGTAGATGTTGTTGGGCCTCCAAGTGCAGAGGTTTGTAGGATAGTAGCAATTTTCCCTTAAGTGGATGAACTAAGGTTTATCAATCCGCGGGAGGCATAGGATGAAGATGGTATCTCTCAAGCAACCCTGCAACCAAATAACAAAGAGTCTCTTGTGTCCCAAACACACCCAATACAATGGTAAGTTGTATATGTGCACTAGTTCGGCGAAGAGATGGTGATACAAGTGCAACATGGATAGTAGATATAGGTTTTTGTAATCTGAAAATATAAAAACAGCATGGTAACTAATAGTAAAAGTGAGCACGAATGGTATTGCAATGCGTGGAAACAAGGCCTAGGGTTCATACTTTCACTAGTGGAAGTTCTCTCAACAATGATAACATAATTGGATCATATAACTAGCCCTCAACGTGCAACAAAGAGTCACTCCAAAGTAACTAATAGCGGAGAACAAACGAAGAGATTATTGTCGGGTACGAAACCACCACAAAGTTATTCTTTATGATCAATCTATTCAAGAGTCCGTAGTAAAATAACACGAAGCTATTCTTTCTGTTCAATCTATCCTAGAGTTCGTACTAGAATAACACCTTAAGACACATATCAACCAAGACCCTAATGTCACCTAGATACTCCGTTGTCACCTCAAGTATCCGTGGGTATAATTATATGACATGCATCACACAATCTCAAAATCATGTATTCAACCAACACATAGAACATCAAAGAGTGCCCCAAAGTTTCTGCTGGACAGTCAAAACGTGTGCCAACCCCTATGTATAGGTTCCCGAGGTCACGAAACCTGCATATTGATCACCAAAACATACATCAAGTACTCACATGAATATCCCATTGTCACCATAGATAGACACGTGCAAGACATACATCAAGTATCCTTAAAGACTCAATCCGATAAGATAACTTCAAAGGGCAAACTCAATTGATTACAAGGGAGAGGGAGAAGAACATCATAAGGTCCAACTATAGTAGCAAAGCCCACGGTACATCGAGATCAAGACATCTCAAGAACATGAGAGAGAGAGAGAGATCAAACACATAGCTACTGGTACATACCCTCGGCCCCGAGGGTGGACTACTCCTTCCTCGTCATGGAGATCGCCGGGATGATGAAGATGGTCACCGGAGATGGATTCCCCCTCTGACAGGGTGTCGGAACGGGCTCCTGATTGGTTTTTCGTGGCTACGGAGGCTTGCGGCGGTGGAACTCCCGATCTAGGTTTAGTTCTGGCGGTTTTTGTATTTATAAGACCAGGTGGCATCGAGAACAAGTCGGGAGGACCCACGAGGGAGTCATGAGCCTCCCAGGCGTGCCCAGGGGGGTAGGCGCGC
Source organism: Hordeum marinum (assembly GCA_022496015.1). NCBI lineage: Eukaryota > Viridiplantae > Streptophyta > Magnoliopsida > Poales > Poaceae > Hordeum > Hordeum marinum. The sequence goes on along the minus strand of CM039676.1, from coordinate 514,107,082 downwards.
CTCCGAGGCTCGTGGCTTCCTCGGGAGTCCTCTCCGGTATCTTTTTCTTCTGGTATTTTTGATATTTTGCATAAACAATCACGACGAAAGATTTATTCCGTTTGGACTCCGTTTGATATTCCTATCTGAAAAAGGTCAAAAACACGGAAAAAACAGGAACTGGCACTGGGCTCTAGGTCAATAGGTTAGTCCAAAAAATAATATAAAATAGCATATTCATGCATATAAAACATCCAAAGTTGATAATATAATAGCATGGAACAATAAAAAATTATAGATACGTTGGAGACGTATCACCCCGTTCTTCAAATCAGATGTGCAAGATGCAGGATGAACTCCTACCACATGATCGCATACGAGCAATTCAAGAAGAATTGGCGGAATTATTTCTTGACCACGTCATCAATAAAGCCGGAGAATACTATCTGCAATTGGAGATTAGATGTTAGGGATTGTAAGAGATCTTATATTTTATATATGTAGCTAGTAGCATCAGATATATATATATATATATATATATATATGAAAACTCGTTATACGACCAATCTCTCGGAGAAAGAGATGTCGATCACTTCTATCTCTATTTGCTTACTAGCTAGCATGTCGAGTTCTCTCTATAGTAGCTAGCATTGACCAAGCACGGAGAAAGAGAGGACACTTGTCTCTATCAATTAGCTAGCTATAACAATATAAAATCCCTAAATTAACCGTCCAAAACCCCTAAACCCCCCTCCCTTTCAAAAAAACAAACATGCAACTGCCAGATGCTGACGCGTGGACGCCTTTTGGTCCCGGTTGGTGTTACCAACCGGGACTAAAGGTCCTCCTGCCTGGGCTCCGAGCACCGGACACGTGGAGCCCCTTCTGTCCCGGTTCGTATGAGAACCAGGACTAAAGGTTTTGGGCTTTAGTCCTGACACTTTAGTCCCGGTTCCGGAACCCGGACAAATGGGCCTTACGAACCGGGACAAATGGGCTTTTTCTACTAGGGATCAGCATGGTCGAGACAGCAGTTCCTAGATACCTCAATTGGTCTGAGAAGCCAATTACTTGGATCAGGGAGGATCACTCCTCCAGGGTTGAGAAACAGGGAGATCTAGCCTTGGTGGTGGAACCTCAGGTGGGTGGCTATACCCTCACGAAGGTCTTAATGGATGGAGGTAGCAGCATTAACATCTTGTATTCTGATACCTTCCGGCGGATGAACCTCCCAGATAGCAATTTGCAAACTTCAACCACGATTTTTAGGCATCATTCCTGGATAGTCGGCATACCCCATTGGGCGAATTAAACTCGATGTTGCTTTTGGTGATGAGTATAATTACATGTGCGAGCCTCTAAATTTTTAGGTGGTAAAAATAAAGAGCCCTTATCACGCTCTCTTCAGAAGGGAGGCATACACTCGTTTCATGGCTCGCCCTTTTTATATCTACCTGAAGCTGAAGATGCCAAGTCCCAAAGGCACTATCACTATGGGAAGCAGCAGGAAGATCACTCGGGAGTGTGAGGAAGGAGATGCATCCTACGCTAAGTCGGCCTGCGCTGCTAAGGAGCTGAAGTTCCATACAACCACCGAGTCTGTGTCATCTCTCAAATTCAAGCCGGTTGAAGATACCAAACAAATTGACTTCACGGAAGGCAACTCATCCAAGCAGTTCACCATTAGGACCAGTTTGCATCCCAAATAGGAAAGAGCGGTCATCGAGTTCATCCGTGAGAATCGGTACATCTTTGCATCGAAACCAGTATGGAAATACCTCCATATTTGAATTGGGACATGTGTGGAGTACCGAGAGAACTCGCATAGCACCACCTCAATGTGGATCCTAAGATGCAACCAGTATGGCAATACCTCCATTGTTTTAATGAGGAGAGACACAAAGCTATTGGATAAGAAGTAGCCCGGCTCCTAGTTGCCGGGTTTATCATTGAAATTTTCACCTTGAATGGCTGGCTAACCCGATGCTTGTCTTGAAAAAGAATGACACCTAGCATATGTGTGTTGACTACACGAAACTCAATAAAGCTTGTCCTAAAGATCCTTTTGCTCTTCCCTGTAATGATCAGATCATCGACTCTATGGCGGGTTGCAAGTGCTTATGCTTCCTGGATTCATACTCTGGTTATCACCAGATCAAGATGGCTAAGCACTAGTATAAAACAAACCTTTCGTCCTGAGCATTAGTCCCGGTTTGGTCACGAGCCGGTACTAAAGACGGTATTAGTCCCGGTTCGTGCCGGCCCCAACGGCTAGGAGCAGGGCGACCTTTAGTACCGGCTTGTGAGGGACCTTTAGTACCGGTTCGTGTCACGAGCCGGTACTAAAGGGGCGTGGCAGGCTTTTGGCTAGACTTGGGCCCCGCGTGCACCTTTAGTACCGGCTGGTGACACCAGCAGGTACTAAAGGGCAACCTTTAGTACCGGGTGGTGTCACCAGCTGGTACTAAAGACTTCGACGCAGCAGGTGTCAAATGTTTAGTCCCACCTCGCTAGTCGAGACGAGACCGCACATGTTTATAAGCCCTAATGCGCTTGACCTATCGAGCTCCGCTCATAGTGAAAGTAGATGCCCTTATACATGAAATTCGACCTAAATTCAAAATGCTAGTTAGGTGCCTAACTAACACTTTGAATTTAGGTTGAATTTCAGTGTAAGTTCATCTATTTTCACTTTTGCTATTTTTTATGTTATTTCTTTACTATTTTTCATGCTATTTAATATTACTTGGTTTTAACATTATATTCAATTTGGTAATTTTTAGGTTACTTTAAATGGTTGTTCAAATCAAAAACAGATTTTGTTATTTTAGTTTGCTATTAAAGTTTCACACAAAAAATTCTTTTTGCTAATATCAAATGAAGTCAGAAAGGGTTGAAAATTGATTGTCCGAAACCCACATGCTTCGGAAGAGATTGTCCAATTTGTACATGAAGTGCATCCAGTTTTTGCCGTAACCCTCTCAACTCTTTAGAAGTTGCTATGTGGGTGAAATTATGATCTCAAGCCAAGTTACAACCTTTTCAGAGTTCATTTGTACTGCTTTTCAAATTCAGGGTCATTTAGCTCAAAATAAATCATTAAATGCATGAGAAATATCAAATAAAGTCAGAAAGGGTTGAAAATTGATGATGTGCCTTTGAATGGTGCATATAGAACACACAAAAAGTATGGAGTTAAAATAAGTTATTAAAAATGAAATCCCTTTGTAATAAATGAGTTTTCGTCCGAAACCCACATGCTTCGAAAAAGATTGTCCAATTTGTACACGAAGTGCATCCAGTTTTTGCCGTAACCCTATCAACTCTTTAGAAGTTGCTATGTGGGTCAAATTATGATGTCATGCCAAGTTACAACCTTTTCAGAGTTCATTTGTACTGCTTTTCAAATTCAGGGTCATTTAGCTCAAAATAAATCATTAAATGCATGAGAAATATCAAATGAAGTCGGAAAGGGTTGAAAATTGATGATGTGCCTTTGAATGGTGCATATTGAACACACAAAAAGTATGGAGTTAAAATAATTTATTAAGAATGAAATCCCTTTCTAATAGATGAGTTTTCGTCCGAAACCCACCTGCTTCGAAAGAGATTGTCCAATTTGTACACGAAGTGCATCCAGTTTTTGTCGTAACCCTCTCAACTCCTTAGAAGTTGCTATGTGGATGAAATTATGATGTCATGCCAAGTTTCAACCTTTTCAGAGTTCATTTGTACTGTTTTTCAAACTCGAGATATGACATTTCAAATTGTCTTATACAGCAGTTTAAGTTGTTAAAACATGCATGGAAACGCCATAAACATATTCTTTATATTTTTCTGATATTTTTTATATATTATTTATTTTCATTGGAGTCATAGTTTTTTTCTACGATTTTTTAAAGTTTAGGGGGTTTTCTGAAAATAATGAATTAAAAAAATCTTTAGTACCGGTGCGAGCCACGCACCGGTATTAAAGGTCCACCGCCCCGCGCGTTTTTGGGGAGGACCTTTAGTACTGGCGCGTGGCTGGCACCGGTACTGAAGGGTCTTTAGTACCGGTGCGAGCCACGCACGGGTACTAAAGGGGTGTGTGGTATAAATATGGACTTCCTCGTCCCGGGCCGAGCCACACACCAGGAGAGCTCAAATTTGCGCCCCAGGCTGTCGAAATTAGCCCCCGCGCCCTTGCCGTCGCCCTCGCCGCCGTCGCACCACCATCGCCGCCCACACCCCTCGCCGTCGTTGCACCACCGCCGCCCACGCCCCTCGCCTCCTCTGATGCCACCCCTCGTCGCCGCCCCCGTCGCCGCCCGCTCACTTCGGCCGCCGCTCCGCGAGCCCGTCGCCGACGCCACCTCCGGGTCAGGAGGCTAGGTGAGATCTCCCCGGCCCTCTCCCCTCTGTACATGCACATGACGATCGCCCCCCGATGATCGCCGGACTAGTGTAGATGCTTATTTTGCTAAGTGTAGAGATGGATGTATGATGATGATGATGAATAGATGTTAACATTATTAGTTAGTTAGGTTATCTGGTTAGTTGAGTTAGTTTAGTTAGTTAGTTAGTTAGGTTCTTAGGTTATTAGGGTATGTGTTAGTTTAGGTTTAGTTTAGGTTTAATTTAGTTTAGTTTTAGGTTTAATTTAGTTTGGATCCTAATGCGTGTGTGACTTTCGGTCTGTCGTTGCTCCTTGTGTGACTTTCATTTGTGTTCTTGATGGAAGAATCCCGACTGTTGTCGTGGGGGGCGCCTCTTCTTTTTCTCTTCTCTACGATATACTCGTCGATATATTGCGCGAGAAGAGGAGAGGAGAGGCGTCCATCATCGGCGGTCGAACTATTACTGTGAGAGAGTGTCCACCAACATATATACACCACCATATCAGTGTGAGAGAGAGCGCACCAACACACCATGAGATATGAAAGTTATTTAAGCAAAGCATCGATAGACCGATAGTCACACACCCATTAGGATCCAAAGTGTGCCGTAATTCTTGATTTTGCTAGATGCTAAGTGTTAATTGTGCTAAGTGTTAATTTTGCTAAGTGTTAATTTTGCTAAGTGTTAATTTTGCGAAGTTTTATTTAATTTGTTTTCATAATTAAGTGTTTCTTCTCGACGTCGACGATGCCAATCCCGCATCCTCGTCGTCGAGTCGCCGGAGGAGGTCACTTTCTTGAGCCGAGGGGCCCTGCCAGGGACTAGGCTCCGTCGGGCTGGTACTGGGAGGTGCTGCCTTCCGGGGGGCGCTGCTTGGTGAGGAGCCAGCCCGTCGTCGACCCGGAGGTTCTGTGGTGGCGGCCGCATGGGCCACGAACGATTCAGAGGCTTGAGTCCCCCACGGAGGTGCTACAGTATCATGTCAGCAAGGAGAACGAGCACGTCCGTCGCTACATGGCAGCTTTGGAGGCCAGGTCCGACAATACCTAACAGATTCTTCAGGGATCTCACTGGAGCTATGTTCCTGTGATGGTTCCTTCTCTTTGGGTGTCCACCGCCTGCCCCGATAACCGTCGGGCGCTAGGGTTCTAGATAGATCAATATATTAGCTACTATATATGTATTATTATGATGTGTTAGCTAGATCGATGGATTAGCCGATGTATTGAAAATTATCCAAGATTACGAGATGAGATCTTTTCTAAGAACTACTATATATGTATTCGATGATGCATTATTAATTAACTATCAGTTATTTTGCTTCTTGAATGCATGCTAATTTGAATACTAATTTGTTTCATCTATATTATTATGGATTAGTTATTAAGCTATGGACAATACCGGTAGAGCTCATGAAGAGGACATCTTCGACATGATACGCTCCTCTGAAAACCCAGTAGACCTTCAGGTGAATCACATGATGATGATGGCTCACAATATCTGAACGATTACGGTGATGGATGTGAGGCCGAGGAAGAACAACTTATGTTCCAAAATCCGGAACAACCAACAATGTTCGGTGAGGTATGTACACATATTAGCCTCTGGTGATCATTACATGTGTATTAATTGATTTTTATATATATAGAGATATTAACAAATCTTTCTTATTTTAATTATCAGCCCTCCGGATCAAGCCAATCTAGTAGAAATGTACGAGGCGGTGCCAAAATATTGGACGGCAACGTAAAGCTCAATCTTGATGCTTTCAAACATAATGGCGAACCGACTCACCTTGAAGCCAATGCCAAAACATTTGTGCGTCAATGCGGAGTGGTTGTTAGGGATGGATTCCCGATCACAATTCATGAATGGATTCAGCCAAACGAACGAAAACCAGGAGTGAATTATGTCGATACAAGAATTAAAGATGCCCTTTGGCGAGAGCTCATGGAGCATTTCCCCTACCGGATTCTCTCTCGAAGCGTCAAAGGAACAAAGTCAAGGTGTTTGCTCTCCATAAGATGGCCGGCGCGTTCCAGACTTGGAAGAAAAGATTATGGACGGAGTACAACACTAAAGGCAAGAACGCGCCCGAATTCAAAGGAATATACGATAAGGTAAGGAATCACTGGGATGCATTTATCAAGTACAAGACATCGATAGCTGCTATGGAGAAGTCGGCAAAGAATAAGATAAATGTTGAGAAAAAAAGTATCACCATAAACTAGGGACAGGTGGATACAAGTCACCCATTCCTAAGTGGGATGCATTAGAGAATAAGATGCTTGCTAAAGGGATCACTCCAGTAACCTTCAACTGGCCCAAGAGGTGCAGGAATTGGTTTTTTGCGCATGGGGGAAAGTTGTACCCAGCACTGGCCGGTCTGAAGCATGAATCAGATGAGTTGATTCAATCAATAAAATATGCCCAAGAAGGACGGTTTCACCCCGATAGAGAGAACGACGAGCTTACACGTGCCCTCGGGAATGCCGAACACGGAGGACGAACACGAGGCGTGGGCATTGTTCCATGGTACGAGGGGTTTGCGGGATGGCAGGACAGTTATAAAAGCCGTTCGAGAAAAAAGTAGGTGGAAGCAGACTGACTTTCAAAGTTGGAACAAAAGTATGAGCAGCAGCAACTTCAGATACAGGTGCTGACCCAGCAAAGGGAAACTCCACGGAAGGAGGCAGGGGAACCCGCCCCATCTACACTGCCGAAAAGCAGTGTGGGTTCCACTTGGGCACCGTTGGGTCACACCCCCGTGGATGATATCACCGAGAAGACATCTTGTGAGCTAATCCGGAAAATGAAGAACATACCCATGCGGGTCGCGACGGGCTATGCTCTACCAAATACACCTGATGTTCTCTAGCATTGCAATCCGGTTCCAGCTGGGTATGTTCGTGTCGTGGTGGACGCAATAGAGCCAGGATATGATGAACTATTACTTGACATCCCTGGAGGTGAGGGGGAGTCCACACTGGCAGAAGCCGACCATGGTCTCATTCTATGGAGTAAGGACTGCATCGTCTTTCCACACTTGGCGCTAAGGCCACCGGCTCCTCCGAGTATCGATGTGCAGTGCGAGGGATCCCAGCCAGAGGCATCGCAGCGCCAGCAGTCCTCCCCACCTCGCCAGTAGTCACCTCTCCAGCAGTACTCCCCACCTCGAGCTCCCCCACAGTCGTCCCCACCTTGAGAGGCGTCCCCCCTCGCCAACAGTCCTCCCCACCTCACCATGAGTAGTCCTCCCAACCTCGGGACGGAGCACGACGCGAGTCCATATCATCGATATCGATCTCCACCGCGTGAGCCGACTCCACCCCGGTAGTGGTCCCGCCAGCAGGGCTCCCAAAAGAGGAAGGCCACTAGCAGTCCTCTTAGGAAGAAAGCAAAGAAGAAACCCGAGACTCCAGCCAAAAGGAAGCTACCTTATGACATGACACCAGAGGAAAACAAAATTGAATGCGATCTCCAAGTGAAAGCCTTTTTTGCGAAGAAGACCGTGCCGCCAAAGGAGGTAATACCCAAGGAAGTCCAAGAGCACTTTATGGAACACTTTATTGATCGACCCTCGGCATATGTCGAGCGTATGCCGACAGACTATGAGCGACGGATTCAGAAGGAAAGTGAGCAGAGAAGTTGGCCCAGCCCAAGGAAGAAGTCGGGAAGTACGGCATCAACTAGCGGGAAAACAGTTCCCCAGCTCGGAGAACAATCCAAGCAATCGATCTTTCCGCTCAAGGTGAGTACCAATCCAAGCAAGCAATTGATCCAACCAGTCGACGTGCAAGGCAACCCAATCGACCTCGAAGTACTAAAGGCTGCAGATCTCACTCTTGACCAAATCCTTGGCACCAAGGAAATCCGTGGGTACGGTGCAACTGAGTACGCAATGCAATATGCCATCGGAAAACCACTTGTCACACCCGAGCAGTACAAGGAACTACCAACTGCGATGCGAAGGTTGCATGATTGGTAAATGCATGAAGCAAAGCGAGGGGAGATGACGGTCATGGTCAAAGTAAGGAAAGAGCATTATGTCAATGCATGTGACATATGTCTTGAATTCTCAGAACTTTTCCAGTTATACCACATGGACTCTATCGACAAAACTCTCATCAGTTGCTATTGTGTGTAAGTGATTTATATCTTTAATAATTTAAGTCTCTAGCTAAGATATCGTTCATTGGCTTATCCTCACTATATATGTTCTTTCTATGCTATTATGCAGATTGAAGATGTGGGAATTGAAACAAGAGGGAATCGATGACATTGGGTTCATCGACCCAAGTACCATTAATGGTCATGTGATAAAACATTATGCCAAGGACACAGAAGATCTCTTGGAAAATTTTCTAGAGGCACTAATGAATACCAAATCTACTATAATATTTCCTTACAACATGGGGTGAGTGTTTACTCTCTTGTATACTACAAATTCTATTTTTGCTTACTAGCTCGCTGTCAAGTGTACTTGATGAGTTATATGCATGTCTGCTTAATTATATAAACTTCTACGCAGAGACCACTATATCCTCCTATATATTATCCTCGCGGATGGACTTGTTCAAGTGTACGACTCACTAGATACACCAGAACAATCATATGTGGACTTGTTTTTAATGATAGAACGACAATTTCAATCTTTACCGACCTTGCTTTCTTTCATTATTTCCTGATATCAAAAGTAATTATAATAACTCTTTCGTTCTTTGCCTTTGCTGCGTACTGTTTGGAAAAAGATGATAAAAAAAACCATCATGGTCGTCAATGAAAACTGAAGCTGAAGTGGAAAAGGATTAAGATAATTAAGTAGTACTACTAGGTCCGCGCATCTCTTTAATTCTATTTTCAATACCATTATCATGCTTGATTATTAATTATCTTATTGAATTCTATTCTTTTGCAAAGTGCGTGAAGCAGCCACAGGGGACAAATTTATGTGGATACTTCCTCTACGAGAACATTCGCATCCAGGCCGAAGGTCGTATACGTCGCAGAGGAGCACGTGAATGACAACTCCATCTTTGGTAGATGTTGTCGGAGCTCTCACCCGAGAAACGCTTCGTATCACTTCAAGAGGAATTTGCGGCATTTCTTCTTCAACATGTCATTGATGTAAACGGAGAGCACTATTACTTACCGCCGCCTCAATAATGCCGGATTTTGGGCCTTAAGTTATAAGTCCAGAATATATATGGATGCATAATTCTATTTGTATATATACTGTGTATGAGATATTGTATATTATATTACGTACATATATATATATGCATCAACTTGTGTAATTAATGTTTACAGTATGTAGCACCGTAAAATAAATTTGAAATGAATGGAAAACACAATAAATAGAGAGGAAAACTAAAACCTAATTAAAAGCGAAAACAAAAAAACAGAACACTTAGTACCGGTTGGTATCACCAACCGGTACTAAAGGTCCTCCACCACCAGCCCACGCAGGCAGCCACGTGGTGGGCCTTTAGTACCGGTTAGTGGTCCAACCGGTACTAAAGGTCTGGACCTTTAGTCCCGACCCTTTAGTACCGGTTGGGGAACCGGTACTAAAGGACCATCTGGACCGGGACTACAGATCGGCATTCTACTAGTGAAGGCGGATCAAGAGAAGACGACTTTCATAGCCCCTTTTGGGCCTTTTTGCTATGTCTTTATGACCTTTGGGCCCAAGAGCGCTGGGGCGACTTACCAATGTTGTGTTCAGAATTGCCTTCACCCGTAGATTGGATGCAATGTTCATGCTTATGTCAATGATATCGTGGTGAAATATCAGAAGAAGGAGGTGATCTTGGATGTACTCAAGCAGACGTTTGCCAATCTTTGAATGTTCCAGATGAAACATAACCCGACAAATTAAGTGTGTCTTTGGTGTTCCAGTAGTCAAGCTACTGGGATTACTAGTTCCTGAACGAGGCATTGACGCTAACCTAGACAAGATAAAGGCAGTTACCTCACTGGGTGAGCCGGTTTATAAGCCGCCTCGGATATATGGAAATCCCTCTTTACCAGTTGTTGAGGAAAACAAACAACTTTGTTTGGAGTGATGCGACTAAAAAAGCTTTTGAAGCCTTCAAGATGCAGTTAGCTGAGCCGCCCGTTGTAGCCGCCCCGACTGACATAGTGCCCATGCTCCTGTACATTGCTGCTAACTCAAAGGTGGTAAGTGTCGCAATTGTCGTTAAACGAAAGGAGACAGGAAAGGGGTATCTAGTTCAGCGACCAGTTCATTTCGTTAGTGAAGGTTTGACCTTATCCAAGGAACGATATCTACATTGCGAGAAGATGGTCTTTGGAGTCTTTCTGGCAAGCCGGAAGCTGAAGCACTAATTTCAGGAACATCCAATTACTGTGGTCAGTTCAGCACCCCTTGGGGATATCACACAAAATTGAGATGCCGCGGGTCGGATCGCCAAGCAGGCAATTGAGGTTGGCCCACAAAATGTGAAGCACAATGCCCGTACAACCATCAAATCTTAGTACAACCATCAAATCTCAAGCACCGGTCAATTTCATCAATGGACAAAACTTCAAATTCTAGAAGATAGACCAGATAGCACATACTGGACTATACACTTTGATGGATCCAGGCAATTGGAGGACTTGGGGGATTGAGTTGTTCTATCTTCTCCGCGAGGTGACTAATTTTGTTATGTTTTATGGCTCATGTTACCTTGTACTAACAATGCAGCTAAGTATGAGGCCCTCCTACATGGACTCAGAATGGCTAAGGAGATGAATCTTAGCCAGGTCAGGTGTTTGGGCGAATCCGATTCGATGGCTCTGTAGGTTCTCGGGACTTGGGACTCTAAAGACCCTTTGATGGCATCTTACCGACGGGTAGTCTCGAACATGGCAGGTCATTTTCAAGGCTATCAGGTCAACCATATCGATCGACGGCTCAACGAGGCAGCGGACGCCCTGTCACGACTCGGCTCTCAGCGGAAGCCGGTTCCTCCCAATATCTTTTTAGACGTCCTCCATAACCCCTCGGTAAAAATTTTGTGTGAGGAGGATATAGATATTCCTGACATGGAATCGCACTTGGTGGCGGTTGTCCATGCTATTCCTAACTGGACAGTTCCGTATTTGGCGTATTTGACCAGAAGCGAGCTCCTAGCGGAGGAAATCGACACTCGACAGATAATCCGACGATCCAAGTCTATGACTACTGTCAGCGGCGAGTTACACGGACGGAGTAGCACCAATGTTTTTCAATGTTGTGTTTCCCCTGACGAAGGGTAGGGAATTATCAATGAAATTCACGCTGGCGGCAGTGGACACCATGCTGGCTCAAGATCTTTGGTAGCAAAAGCTTTTCTCCATGGGTTTTATTGGCTGACGGCTCATGCAGACTGTTGGTGTCGAAACCGGCGGATCTCGGGTAGGGGGTCCCGAACTGTGAGACTAGGATCGACAGTAACATGAGACGAAGGGGACATGAGTTTACCCAGTTTCGGGCTCCCCAATGGAGGTAATACCCTATGTCCTACTTGATTATATTGATGGTGTAAGGGTTTACAAAGTTGATCTACCTCAACATCATAAGTCTAACCCTAGATGACTTGTTATGTCCCTATACCCTAAAACCCTCCGGTTTTATATAGATGCCGAAGAGTCCTAGGGTATACACATGGTCAGTTACATGCTGAAGAGATAAACATGCCTATTTACAACATCAAACGTGGAGCGCAAGCCATGCTACTCGAAGCTTCCATCCTGGTAACTGGGCCTTCAAATCATCGAGTGTTCGGCAAGTGGCCCATATAGTCTGGCCCGTACACTACAGGTCGGCTATCCGAGGACCCCCTAACACAGGACTCCCTCATAGACGCATAAGACATTGTGCACAAGTGTGATGGATGTCAAAAGTTTTCCCGACAAGCCCATGTGTCGGCTCAAGAGGTTCACATGAGCCCAATTACTTGGCAATTTGTAGTCTGGGGGTTGATATGGTTGGCCTGTTCAAGATGATTTCGGATAAGAAGACTCACCTATTGGTGGCAGTTGATAAATTCACTAAATGGGTTGAAGCAAAACCCGTTAGCAATTGTGATGCGGAGACGGCAGTCAAATTGTTGAATAAGTTGATCTACCATTTTGGCTATCATCACGATACTATTACTGACAATGGTACCAATTTATCCAAAGGAGCTATGGTGCAGTTTTGTCCGAAAGAGCATATTCGGCTTGACTTAGTAATAGTGGCACAACCACAATCCAATGGGCAAGATGAATGAGCTAATCAAGAGATTTTGAGAGGGATCAAACCCCAGCTCATGGTTCCACTATAGCATACCCCAAGCTGTTGGGTTGAGGAATTCCCTCGATGCTTTAGAGTATTGGAACAACATCAAAAAGATCCACTGGTTACACGCCTTTCTTTATGGTTTATGGTGTTGAGGCGGTATTGCCAAGTATATTAGTCATGACTCTCCTTGACTGACCGCTTATGTTCAGGCCGACAACAAACAAGCACGTCAAGATATCTTGGATGCTTTGGAGGAAGAGCGTGAGTTAGCAGCAGCCAGATCACCTCTATATCAACAAGAGTATGGAATATCATATGGAGAACGATTTTGAACCTATATTCAAATCTACTCTATCTAACTCTAATGATAGATGCATTAGATCATCCAATCATGTTGCCATGTCATGATCATACTGCATATTGCTGCACTTGTCGTGTGTTGATTGTTACTTTATCTGTATCGCGGTAGGTCCTTCTCCCGAGGATACACGTGAGTATCCCCCTGAAGGAGAGTACCTCTCCACCAACCAGCAAGGCAAGCAACCTCATTGATCATCCCAATAACATCCCACTCTATCGCCCCTTCTCTTGTTTATTGCACTAGATAAACACTTCAATTGTCTGTCTGTTGCGGTAGTTGAACCCATTCCTTTGCATGACCTGTAATTGCCACAGTAAATAGCTAAACCTTGCAATCTAGCATACCTGGTTGATCCTTGAGCCTTGATGTGCTTCACCTACTATGATTGCTATGGTTAGAGTTGTGTCAGGTCTGATTCATCTGGGTGATGAACCGGAGTGAAACAGTGTTCTGCTGATGTGATGAACTAAATGATGAACCTGATTTGGTAAAGGTAGCGATGAGAGGCTATGTAGGAATACATAGAGGATTGCCTCATTGGGACCGTTCTTAGGAACTGAGTTCCGTGGTTGTGATCCAATATTAGTTACTATCACACATTGAGCTCCGGGCACTCCAAGCTCTCTCTGCTTATCAACCGCCTAGTCCTTGGTCCAGGAGTTGCAAGTCATTTCTGTTGTTTGTAGCTATGCTGGAGGTCATGCGTGGTGCTAACCCTAGGGGTGGAGCACGACATGATAGGTAGTGGCACGGTGTACCAACGGTCGCCCGATTGGTGGGCTTGGGAACCCCACGACATCGTTTGGGGCCATAGCGGAAACTTCGGCCGGACTTCCGTGCGGGTTCAGTCTCAAATAAGCGATAGCCTGGACTAGAGGTCTTGTGTGATTGACGGTGGCGGCTGAATCCCTCGCTAGGCTTCCGCTTGAAGGTTGCCGAGGTGCCTTTTTAAGTGCACATAGCAATAAGTGGCGAGAGTGTGTGTGCAGGAGTACACCCCTGCAGGATATGAATCTGTTCGAATAGTCACATACTCGAATATGGACTACTTGGAGAACTCATTTTGTTCATAGTCAAGGATAATGGTTACTCATAAAAGTATCAAGACAAGTGTGAGTACCGTGGATGGCACTCTCTTAGGTGACGGGAGTGAATCCATGGTAGTCTACTAAAGTGGAGTTAGTGGACTCGTGTGCGACATCTCAAAACTTGTTTAAAGAACTAGTAGTCATAGTACAGGTTAGCCAGGAGTCAAAGCTGGCATTGCTGCATAAACCCCACTACTCCCCTTGCTGATACAAGAGCATGAATAGACTAGGTCTGATTTAAAGACTTGTTGAGTATTCTTGTACTCATGTTTGCTTAATAAATGTTGCATATGCGAACCAGGACCCCTCTGGTCAGTTCTTTCTAGACGTTGATGACGACGAGTAGCTGGTACCTCAGCTACGATCCGATGTCCTGGGATGCGTTGTAGATAGTTAGGCATTGTGCCTTTTTACCTTTAATCTAGGTGTACTCAGACAGCTTTAAGCTTCCGCTTCGTTTATATGAACCTATTTGTATGACGTGAGTGTCGGGTCATGTGACCGCTACCTGTATGAACATATTATGCAAGGCTCTTTTGATCCATCTAAATAAATGTTGTGTTGTTGTATGGTTATGTTGTGATGCCATAGTTGTATCTATGCATATCGGGCATGTCATGCGTACGTGTGACGTGCAATGATATGTATGAGATTTGACACCTAGTTGTGTGCCTTTAGTAGTACTCTTTACGAGGAAATGCCTCTTTGTGCTTCCATCGAGCCTTGGTAGCTTGCTACTGCTCCGGAAATATTGATTGACCAGCATATATCGTTCTTTGCTGTTGTGCATGTCCCTAAGGGGAAATGTCTCACAGTGTAATTGAGTCCCTGTAGCCTGCTATGACTCGTCTATGTGCAGTGATCAAATTTATGTCCTACGGCATAATGGAGTCCTTCTATCTTGCTATGACTCGTCTACACATGCTAGAGGCCGACACGTGCATTACTGGGTTACGTATGTCTATCCCTGTACAAATGTGACACTTGGGTTCTATGACTAGAGCATACTGATATGAACCCCGTCTCTCGCTCCTACCCTCTTTTACTGTATTAGGACAATAACGATTCAACTGCGTCCTTGATAGTTGAACCCATTCCGTTGCACGACCTGTCTTTGCCACACTAAATAGTTAAAACCACTTAGCCTTGATGTGTCTACTCATCCATGCTTTCTTACTTACTTTGCCTGCGACGCTTAGAGTCGTATCGTATAGAGTTTGATCCATCTAGGCGATGAATCAGAATGGCAGTGTTCATGTCCTGCTGTGTGAGAGCTAAGTGTGTGAACACAATTTGGTAAATGTAGCGATGAGAGGCCATGCGAGTACATGGCGAGTTATCTCATTGGGACCGTCCCTAAGAACTCAGTTCTATGTATGTTATCCAATACAAGATACTACCACACATTGGGCTCAGGGTACTCCAAGCTCTCTCGGCTTATTAATCGCCAAGATCTCTATCCAGGAGTTGTAACTAGTTTCTGGTGTTTGTAGGAAAAGGGTTGGCGGCCATCCATAGCGCAGCCCGACAGGGTGGGCTGTGATGCGGTATATACACAATGGCACGGTGTACCAAGTAGTACCCGAACGGTGGGCTTGGGAACCCTGTGCACATCATTTGAGGCTGTAGCGGAAACTTCGGCCAGACCCGTGCGGGTTTAGTCTCAAATAGGCGATAAACATGGACTAGGGGTCTTGTGTGATTGATGGTCGTGGCCGACTCCCTTGCTGGGCTTCTGCTTGAAGGTTGTCGAGGTTCCTTTTACGTGCACATGGCGATAAATGGTGGTAGCATGTGTGAAGAAGTACACCCATGTAGGGTTATGAATCAGTTCGGATAGCCGCGTCCTCGGATATGGACTACTTGGAGAATCCTAGACATGTGTTAGGTTCCTTTGTTAGGGTCATTGTAGCTTTTGTTAGGGTCATTGTAGCTTTTCAGGCTCCTCCAGCCACTTTTAGTAGATGTCTGTACCCAGACATGTGTTGCTTCCGCTTATTGTTTCTATGGCTTGAGTGTTGGGTCATGTGACCCCTGTTTGTAATACACACTATGTTGGCTCTTATGAGTCTTTGATAAATACTTGAGTCATAGAGTGATGTTGTGATGCCATGTTGTATCTACACATATCGTGTATATTGTGTATATGTTTGAAATGCATTGGCATGTGTGGGATTAGACACCTAGTTGTGTGCCTTTAGTAGTACTCTTTATGGGGAAATGCCTCTTTGTGCTTCCACCGAACCTTGGTAGCTTGCTATTGCTCCGGACACATTGATTGACTGACATGTATCCTTCTTTGCTGATGTGTCTCTCCCTTTGGGGAAATGTCTCGCAGTGTAATGGAGTCCCTGTAGCCTGCTACGACTCATCTACATGTAGTGATGAAATTTATGTCCCACGACGTAATGGAGTCCTTGTAGCTTGCTATGACTCGTCTACACACGCTAGAGACTGACACCTGCATTGTTGGGTTACGTATGCCTATCCCTGTACGGATGTGCCACTTGGGTTCTATGACTAGTCATGTTGACCTGGGTTCTCTGACATTTGAATGCTAGCGACACATTCACATATGTGAGCCAAAATACACAAACGGTCCCAACCCAGGTAAGGTGGCAGCCGTGGAGATAACCGTGCGTGAGGCCGCGAAGTGATGTGATGTGTTGCAGGTTGGATTCTTATGGCTTAGGATCGGGGTCGCTAAACCTAAAAACCCTAAAACCCAAACCCTAAACCCTAAACTAGACTCGTCTACACATGCTAGAGGCCGATACTTGCATTGCTGGGTTACATATGCTTGTTGCTGTACGGATGTGCCACTTGGGTTCTACGACTAGTCATGTCGACCCGGGTTCTTTGACATTTGAATGCTAGCGACATATTCACATACGTGAGCCAAAACACGCAAACTGTCCCGACCCAGGTAAGGTGGCAGTCGTGGACCACACACCGCGGCTGCGTCCGCGGTGGGATTTGGCTATAGGGCATCGTTCGATGTGAGGGACAGCTCCGTCAAATGGGGGAATGATGTCGCATCCATCGGTGGCCTTAGCCGGAGCCGGGGTTGTCGGAACAGACGGCAGCGACAGCTATTGAGGCGTCTGGAGCTCGAACATGCATGGGTTCAGCGACGCAGGGACCTAATCAAGGAAAGGCTAGAACCTACGGGGCTTACGGGTGCTCATCAACCCGAAGTATGCACACACAGATCCGACAGGTCACCAAATCTGCGTCCGCAAGGAGCTCGGGTTGTGGCATGCTATGGACAGCAAGGGGGCAATGGCTATGACGAGGGACAAGCCATGGGGGTTAGGGGGTTTGAAGCAAGAGCTCACAGCAATGCCAAGGGGAGGAGCAGTGTGCTCGGGGACGTCCTCACGACGACGAATTCGATGGTGAAGCTCCGGCGATTGAGGCAGTTATGATGAGCTCGAAGGCGATGATACGAGGCGACTCGGCTTGATTACTACAGCGGGAAGGACCAACGCGTCGCGGCGGACCTCGAGGTTAGCTTGAAGAGGCAAGGCAGTGGCGATGGATGCGGTGGCGACGTCGACACATTCTCGTGTGCGTGTAGTTGCGCACTACTACCTCTTGAGCTTGCGTTTGTTTTCCCTTGAAGATGAAAGGGTGATGCAACGAATTAGATAAGTATTTCCCTCAGTTTTTGAGAACCAAGGTATCAATCCAGTTGGAGGAACAAGCAAGTCACCAATGGATGCACCTACACAAAGAATCAAACTCTTGCACCCAACGCTATAAAGGGGTTGTCAATCCCTTCACGGTTATTTGTAAGGATTAGATCTAAAAGAGATATATGTAAACGAGTGCGGAAATTAAAAGGAAAGTAAAGTGCCGCAAGGTATAGATCTGGAAGTATATGATGGAAAGTAGACCCGAGGGCCATAGATTTCACTAGAGGCTTCTCTCTTGAAGGCAAATATCATGGTGGGTAAACAAAGTACTGTCAAGCAATTGATAGAAAAGAGAATAATCAGGTCGTTATCCAAGGAAATGATCATGCATATAGTCATTACGTTCATGAGAAGTGGACCAAAATGAGTCTGAATCTACTACTATTGCTCCACACATCGTCCGACTCCTGGCTACATCTAGAGTATTAAGTTCATGAAGAACAGCGTAATGCATTAAGAAAGATGACATAATGTAGAGGGATAAACTCAAGCAATATGATGAAAACCCCATCTTGTTACCCTTGATGGCAACAATACATTACGCGCCTCGCTACCCCTACTATGTCACTGGGTCAGGACACCACAAGATTGAACCCAAAACCAAGCACTTCTTCCATTGCAAGAATTACCAATCTAGTTGGCCAAACCAAACCAATAACTAGAAGAGACTTGCAACGATATGAAATCATGCAAATAATAATTCAGAGGAGAGTCAAATTATATTCATGGATAATGTGAACATAAACTCACAATTCATCGGATTTTGACAAACACACCACAAAAGAGGATTACATCGGATAGATCTCCATGAGGTTCATGGAAAACATGGTATTGAAGATCAAAGACAGAGACGAATCCATCTAGCTACTAGCTATGGACCCGTAGGTCTGTGGTGTACTACTCACGGATCATCATAGTGGCAATGGAGTTGACATAGATGCCCTCCGTGATTGAAACCCCCTCTGACAGATTACCAGAAAAGGCTACAAGATCGGATCTCTCGGGAACGAAGGCTTTCGGCGGCGGAAAATTATTTTCGTGGCTCTCTCTGATGTTGGGGGAATATCTGGGTATTTATAGTCCAGAGAATAGGGTTAGGAGACCTGCCAGGAAGCAACAAGCCTGCTAGGCACGGCCAGGGGGGGCCCGTGCCTAGCAGGCTTGTGGCGCCCTGGCACCTCTCCTAACGTGCACTCCAAGCTTGATTGACTTGTTTCCTTCCAGAAAAATTCCTTCCAAAGGTTTTATTTTGTTTGGACTCCGTTTAATATTCCATATCTGCAAAACTCAAAAACAAGGAAAAAAATAAACTGACACTTGGCTCTAGATTAATAGGTTAATCCCAAAAATAATATAAAATAGCATATTAATGCATCTAAAACATCTAAAACAGATTATATAATAGCATGACATCATCAAAAATTACAGATACGTTGGAGACATATCAACATCCCCAAGCATAACTCCCGCTCGTCCTCGAGTAGGTAAGTGATAAAAACAGATTTTTTGATGTGGAATGCTACTTAACATATTTATCCATGTAATATTCTTTATTGTGGCATAAATATTTAGATCTGAGGAGTTATCCACAGGATGATGTGTTGCGGAACGAGTAAAGAGACTTGCCGGTAACGAGATTGAACAAGGTATAGGGATACCGACGATCGAATCTTGGGCAAGTATCATACTGGTAGACAAAGGGAATTCTATACGGGATTGATTGAATCCCCGACATCGTGGTTCATGCGATGAGATCATCGTGGAGCATGTGGGAGCCAACATGGGTATCCAGATCCCGCTGTTGGTTATTGGCCGGAGAGGTGTCTCGGTCATGTCTACGTGCCTCCCGAACCCGTAGGGTCTACACACTTAAGGTTTGATGACGCTAGGGTTATAGGGAAATAGTGTACGTGGTTACCTAAGGTTGTTCGGAGTCCCAGATGAGATCCCGGACATCATGAGGAGCTCTGGAACGGTCTGGAGGCAAAGATTCATATATAGGAAGTGAGGAATTGGTCACCGGAAGAGTTTTGGGCGTCACCGGTAATGTACCGGGACCACCGGATGGGTTCCGGGGGTCCATCAAGTGGGGCCACCAGCCCCGGAGGGCTGCATGGGCCAAGAGTAGGAGGGAACCAGCCCATAGCTGGGCTGGTGCGCCTCCCACCCCGGCCCAAGGCACAACAAGGGGTGGAGGGGGCAAACCCTAGGGTTTGGATGGGCCCAAGGCCCACCCTAGGGCACCACCCTCCCACTCCCTCCTTGGCCGCCACCCTAGATTGATCTAGGGTTGGCCGGCGGCCCCTAGGGTGGAAACCCTAGGGCGCAACCCCTCCTCCTCCTTCCCCCTATATATATGTGAGGTTTTGGGGCTGTTCGAGATACGGTTCTCTCTCCCTCTCGGCGCAGCCATACCTCTCCCTCTCCTCGTTCTCCGTAGCGCTTGGCGAAGCCCTGCCAGAGTCCACGCAGCTCCACCACCACCATGCCGTCGTGCTGCTGTTGGAGCCCTTCCCCAACCTCTTCTTCCTCCTTGCTAGATCAAGGCGTAGGAGACGTCACCAGGCTGTACGTGTGTTGAACGCGGAAGCGCCGTTGTTCGGCACTAAGATCTGAGTCCACCGCGATTTGAATCGCTACGAGTACGACTCCACCAACCGCGTTCTTGTAACGCTTCCTCTTAGCGATCTTCATAGGTATGAAGATCCAATCACTCCCCGCTCATTGCTGCTTTCTCCATAGATAGATCTTGGTGAACGTAGGAAAATTTTGATTTACTACTACGTCTCCCAACATAGACTTGACGTGAAACTTGCCATAAGTATGGTAGGGAGGTACCAAAGTGATCCCGGAGCGGAACACTGGACAGCGGTCAAGAATATCCTGAAGTACCTAAAAAGGACAAAGGACATGTTTCTCGTATATGGAGGTGCCGAAGAGCTCGTCGTAAAGCGTTACATCGATGCTAGCTTCGACACAGATCCGGAAGACTCCAAGTCGCAAACCGGATACGTGTATATTTTGAACGGAGGGGCAGTTAGCTGGTGCAGCAGCAAGCAAAGCATCGTGGCGGCATCTACATGTGAAGCGGAGTACATAGCTGCTTCGGAAGCAGCAAAGGAAGGAGTCTGGATGAAGGAGTTCATCACCGACCTAGGAGTGATTCCCAATGCGTCGGGCCCGATGACTCTATTCTGTGACAACACTGGATCTAATGCCCTTCCGAAGGAGCCCAGGTTTCACAAGAAGACAAGACACATAAAGCGCCGCTTCAACTCCATCCGTAATTATATTCAGGAGGGAGATATAGATATTTGTAAAGTACATACAGATCTGAATGTCGCAGATCCGTTGACTAAACCTCTCTCACGAGCAAAACATGATCAACACCAGAATGCTATGGGTGTTCGATTCATCACAATGTAAATAGATTATTGGCTCTAGTGCAAGTGGGAGACTGTTGGAAATATGCCCTAGAGGCAATAAGAAAATGGTTATTATTGTGTTTCCTTGTTCATGATAATTGTCTATTGTTCATGCTATAATTGTGTTAACCGGAAACCGTAATGCATGTGTGAATACATAGACAACAACATGTCCCTAGCGAGCCTCTAGTTGGCTAGCTCGTTGATCAATAGATGGTCATAGTTTCATGACCATGGACATGGGATGTCGTTGATAACGGGATCACATCATTAGGATAATAATGTGATGGACAAGACCCAATCCTAAGCATAGCACAAGATCGTGTAGTTCGCCTGCTAAAGCTTTTCAATGTCAAGTATCGTTTCGTTTCCTTAGACCATGAGGTTGTGCAACTCTCGGATACCGTAGGAATGCTTTGGGTGTGCCAAACGTCACAACGTAACTGGGTGGCTATAAAGGTGCACTACAGGTATCTTCAAAAGTGTCAGTTGCGTTGGCACGAACCGTGACTGGGATTTGTCACTCCGTGCGATGGAGAGGTATCTCTGGGCCCACTCGGTAAGACATCATCATAATGAGCTCAATGTGTTACGAAACGAGTAAAGAGACTTTCCGGTAACAAGATTGAACAAGGTATAGGGATACCGACGATCGAATCTCGGGCAAGTATCATACCGGTAGACAAAGAGAATTGTATACGGGATTGATTGAATCCTCGACATCATGGTTCATCCGATGAGATCATCGTGGAGCATCTGGGAGCCAACATGGGTATCCAGATCCCGCTGGTGGTTATTGGGCGGAGAGGTGTCTCGGTCATGTCTACGTGTCTCCCGAACCCGTAGGGTCTACACACTTAAGGTTCGATGACGCTAGGGTTATAGGGAAATTGTGTACGTGGTTACCGAAGGTTGTTCAGAGTCCCGGATGAGATCCCGGACATCACGAGGAGCTCCGGAATGGTCCGGAGGTAAAGATTCATATATAGGAAGTGAGGTTTTGGTCACCGGAAGAGTTTCAGACGTCACCGGTAACGTAACGAGACCCCCGGAAGGGTTTCGATGGTCCACCAAGTGGGGCCACTAGCCCCGAAGGGCTGCATGGGCCTAGGGTGGAGGGAACCAGCCCCTAGGTGGGCTGGTGCCCCCTCCACCAGGCCCAAGGCGCAGGAAAGAGAGGAGGGAGGGGAAACCCTAGACCCAGATGGGCCTAAGGCCCATTAGGGCTGCGCCCTCCGCTTCTCCTCCCTCTGGCCGCCGCACCAGATCAATCTGGTGGCTGTCGCACCACCCTAGGGTGGGAACCCTAGGGTGCCACCCTACCTCCTCCTCCTCCTATAAATAGAGGTGCCCTTGGGGCTGTTTGAGACACAGTTCTCTCTCCCTCTCCTCGTTCTCCGTAGCGCTTGGCGCTGCCCTGCCGAAGTCCACGTAGCTCCACCGTCACCACGCCGTCGTGCTACCGGAGCTCTTCCCCAACCTCTCCTTCCTCCTTGATGGATCAAGGCATAGGAGACGTCACCGGGCTGCACGTGTGTGGAACGCGGAGGCACCGTTGTTCGGTGCTAAGATCAGAGTCCACCGCGATTTGAATCTCTACGAGTACGACTCCACCAACCGCGTTCTTGTAACGCTTCTGCTTAGCGATCCTCAAAGGTATGAAGATGCAATCTCTCCCCACTCGTTGTTGGTTTCTCCATGGATAGATCTTGGTGACACGTAGGAATTTTTTTGATTTACTACTACGTCTCCCAACATTATATTCATGAGAGAAGCCACTAATGAACCCTACGCGCCCCGGGTCTACTTTAATCATATTTCTTTCTAATCTACGTTTTTTGCACTCTTTGATTTCAGATCTACAAAACCAAAAACCCGAAATACCTTGCTGTCCTAAAAAAATTTCTATTTTATTTTGAGTTGTTGCAAGATCTATTATTCCAATCTCATAGAAAAATATCTATCTTTTACCGTTGGGAGATTGACAACCTCTCTTACGCGTCGGGGTTGCAAGTATTTGTTGTTTGTGTGCAGGTGTTGCTTATTGGGTGTTGGTGATCCTCCTACCGGTTCGATAACCTTGGTTTCATAACTAAGGGAAATACTTACCGTCGTTGTGCTGCATCATCCCTTACTCTTTGGGGAAATACCGACAGAGTCTCAAGCCACGTCAGTATACACATACCAACTATCGAATCTCAGGCAAGTAACATACCGATAGACAAAGGGAACTACACACAGGGATTGATTTGAATCATTGACATCATGGTCCGACCCGTAAAGATCTTTGTGGAATATGCACAACCAATATGGGCGTCTAGGTCCAGCTATTGGTTATTGGCCGTATAGTGTCTCGGTCATGTCTACATCATTCTCGAACCCGCAGGTTCTGCATACTTAACGTTCGGTGATGATATAGTATTGTTGAGTTATATATGTTGGTGACGGAAACTTTTTCGGAGTCCCGGACGAGATCCCGGACATCGTGAGGAGTTTCAGAATGGTCTGGAGGTAAAAATGATATATAGGAAGTTCCGTTTTGGTCACTAGAAGGAATTCAAACATCGCTTGTAATGTACCGGGAGAGCCGAAGGGTTTCGGGGGTCCACCGGAAGTGGTCCACCCACCCCGGTAGGTTACATGGGCTGGGAGGGGTGCAATAGCCCCTGGTGGGCTGGGCGCCCCTCCCACCTAGGCACATGCGGCCAAGGGGCTAGTGGGGGGAAAACCCCAAAGGGGCGGCTACCCCTTGGGAGCGGCCCACCACTTGGCCGCCGCCCCCCTAGGGGGGGGGAACCCTAAGGTGCCACCCCTCCTCCTTCCCCCTATATATACTAGAGGAGATGGAGGGCGACCGCACTAGAAGCCACGATGCAGCCCGCCCTCTCTCTATAGATCTGTTTCTCCTTCGAATGCTTCCGCGACAGCGCTTGGCGAAGCCTTGCTGTGATTGCTCCACCACAATTGCCATCATGTCGTCATGCTGTCGGAGAACTCATCTACTACTCCGCCCTCTCTCGCTGGATCGAGGAGGCGGAGACATCATCGATATGTACGTGTGATGAACGTGGAGGTGTCGTCCGTTCTTCGCTAGATCGAGACAGATCATGATTGGATGGCAGGACGGATTATGATTCGATCGCAAAGACATTCGACTACATCAACCGTATTTCTTAATGCTTACCACTTAATGATCTACAAGGATATGTAGATGTACTCCCCTCTCATAGCTATACATCTTCATATATAGATCTTGGGAGTCCGTAGGAAATTTTTTGTTTCCCATGCAACATTCCCCAACACTAGCATCATGAGCTAGGTCTATGCGTAGATAACATGCACGAGTATAATACAAAATAGTTTGTGGGCGTTGATGTTTAGAGCGCTTACCTCCTTAGTGTAATCTCGATTCAGCGGTATTGTGGGGTGAAGCGCCCCGGACCAACCTTACTCGTCCACTTACAAGTGACCGGTTCCATCGACTAACATGCAACTTGTTGCATAAAGATGGCTGGCGGTTGTCCGTCTCTCCCATTTTAGTCGAATTGAATTCGACAGAGGCGGTGCTAGTGAAATTTTAAATAGCTACTTGAGTATCACCGTTGTAGCTTTGCGTAGGTAAGAGCGATTCTTGCTAGTTGCCCATAGCAGCCACGTAAAACTAGCAACAACAAAGTAGAGGATGTCTAACTTGTTTTTGCAAGTCATGTTGTGATGTGATATGGCCAAAGATATGATATGATATATGTGATGTATGAGATGATCATGTTTGGTATAGATTATCTCGACTTGCATCTCGATGAGTACATCAGCCGGCAGGAGCCACATGGTTGTCTTTAATTTATTTTCGTAGTTTTTTTGCTTTACTTTATTGCTATGAGTTAGCAATAGTTGTAAAAACAATAGTTGGTGCGACAACCACATGACAATACGATGATGGAGATCATGGTGTCATGCCAGTGATGATGGAAATTATGCCGGTGTTTTGGAGATGGAGATCAAAAGCACAAGATGAGGATAACCATATCATGCCACTTATATGATTTGCATGTGATGCTTATCCTATTTTATGCATCTTATTTTTCTTAGAACGATGGTAGCATTATAATATGACCCCTCACTGTAATTTCAGGATCAATTGTGTTCTCCCCAAGTATGCACCGTTGTGAAGGATCGTCGTTTCGAAGCACCTCATGATAATCGGGTGCGATAGACTCTACGTTCGCATACAACTGGTGTAAGCCATATTTACACATGTGGAATACTTGGGTTAAACTTGACGAGCCTATCATATACAGACATGGCCTCGGAACACAGGAGTCCGAAAGGTCGAACATGAGTCATACAGTAGATATGATCAACATGGAGATGTTCACCATTGAAGCCATCCGTTCTCACGGGATGATCGGACTTGAATTGGTGGATTTGGATCATATCACACCTAGACAACCTGAGGGATGTTGATTTGAGTGAGATTTCTTTTGTAATATGATTAATTCAACTCATTATCATGAACATAGTCTAAGTTGTCTTTGCAAAATTATGTTGTACATCAATGGCTCGCGTAGTAGTTCCCCAGAATTTTAATGCGTTCCTAGAAAAAGCTAAGATGAAAGATGATGGAAGTAACTGTGCATACTGGGACCATAATCTAAGGATTATCCTCACGGCTTCGCAAAAGGCTTATGACTTTGATGCGCGCTTGGCATGCCGCCCCTCTAGTGTCGTCTGCAGAAGTTGTGAACGTCTGGCAGGCGCGTTCTGATGACTACTCGATAGTTCAATGCGCTATGTTGTACGGCTTTGAATTGGGACTTCAAAAGCGTTTTGAACGCCATGAAGCATATGAGATGTTTCAGGAGTTGAAGTTGGTACTTCAAGTAAATGCCCAGATCGAGAGTTATGAGACCTCCGTTAAGATCTTCGCCTACAAGATGGAAGATAATAGTTCTATCAGTGAGCACCTACTCAGAATGTCTGGGTACTACAACCATTTGACTAATCCGGGAGTTGAGCTTCCGCCCGAGATGGCCACTTACAGAATTCTCTAGTCATTGACACCTAGCTACAAAGGCTTCGCGATGAACTATAATAAGCAAGGAATGAATAAGTCAGTCTCCGAGCTATTCGCGATAGCCTGCTGAAGAAACTAACATGGTTGTTGAAGAAATTCCAGCTCCTGAACGGTACTACGGCCGACGGGGTCTGAGCGGAGGGGCGGCTGGCAGGGCCCCTGCAGGAGCGGAAGCGCCTAGCGGTGGCGGCGTGTGGGAACGGTGGTGGAGTGAGGGAGCGGCGGGGGCGGAAGTTCGGGAGTTCTTTTGTAGCTTATTTTGGGCTTCTAGAATAAGTTGCCTCCCACCCAGCTTATTTTAGAAGCCCAAACTTAAATCTTATTTTAGAAGCTTATTAGTTTACCTTCAATTAATAGGCTTATTATAAAATAAAATTTTATTTTGGACTTTTAGAATAAGCTGGGTAAAAAACAGCTTATTTTTACAACTCCAAATGAGCTACAAAAGAACTGACCCACATGCCTTTCATCGTTTTTAACCTTATACTATATCACCATCAGGACTACGGGGCTTCATGCGATGCTTTTCTGGATGCAGTCAAGTTGGACCCAGGGTGTCCTGAGATCGAGGCTGCGTTGCGGTACGTTACAGCTGACGACAAAAAAAACCCTTTTCAAAGAACCCACCCCACCCACACACAACTTGTCATATCTGAATCTACAGCCGATTTTGATCGTGATCTACATATATACACAATCGAAGGAGATTTATACATTGCAATCGTACATTTGTTGAACAATGCTGTCAAGCATTGAAATTCTAAGCCTGATTTTGCCAAAACTATAGTGGTTTTGCTATATAACCGGTGTTGTGAGCGTTGCAGGGAAGCTATGAATTCACTCAAGTCATCTTGTGGCACAACATAGCCCGTTTGAACAGCACAGGGCATGCAGTTTCTGTTGCTTCTTGTGGAGTGGAGCTATGCAACATCCCTGAATCGGACTTATTGTTTTACCAGTTAACTCCGTGAACCCGGATGAGAAAAGTAGTGGCGTTAGGGATCGATGGAGAGGCTCTTTTCATTTGCAGCAGCTCTGCCTCTGCTCTGCACTTTTCTCCAAAAGAATATGCAAGAAAGAATCTGCTCTGCACTTGTGAAGTGTAAAAGAATATGCAAGAAAAGAATCGTTCATGTAAAAAAGAAGTGTCTTGGTGTCAGAGGAGCTATTCGCTAAAAAAAGGAGCTAGAATGGGAAAATTCGCTTCTGAGCTCGAGCTCAGATGCTCCCGCTGACAGAAAAAATCAAAACAAACAGTAAACAAATTCAAAAAATTCCAATTTTTTTGTGGTAGATATTTTGATGCGTGAGGTTCATTGCAAATTTTAGTTTATTTGGACATTCAACCAGCTCTCGGCCAAAAAGACAAATCGTGTCACAAAATTCGTGAACAGTAACTTTTTTACAGACCCTGATTTGTTTTTTTTGCCGAGAGCTGCTCAGATGTCCAAATAAGATAAAATTTGCAGCAAAACTCATGCATCGAAATATCTATCACCCATATTTTTTGTTGGAATTTTTTGACTTTTTCTACTATTTGTTTTGATGTTTTTCGTCGGGCGGGTGCAGATGAGCCCGGGAGCCAAAACGCCGCACTCGCTAGAATGGTAGATGACCATCGATGTTGCTATCATGCATGACGGCTGCTGCTGCTGCTTGGGCATGGAATACAACAGTACTTAAATGTACTCCTTATACTCCCATAATATAAGGGGCTTATACCTACACATTTGATGTGAATTGAACAGAATGCGACGCGGTTCGAGAAAATGGCTGTCCTGCGACCATTTGAGGCCGTAAATAGCCCAGGGCCACACGGGTGTTAAATTGGTCATCAACCAAGCTGATTAGTGTGAAGACATGTGGGTCCAACTTAATAAGCACTGCATGTGGGTCCAACTTAGTCGACACTGCATGTGGGTCCAAGGGATCGCGGCCGCCAAAGAGTGCCCCCACTCTGCTTTCGTTCTTCTGCGACGGCAGTGAATCTTGCATTCTCGGTGGCGTAGGCGGAGCCAGCGGAGCCCTCATTCTCAGCGGCGGAGCCCTCGTTCTCGGTGGCTGCGGCATAAATGGTGGTGACTGAATTCGAGCCCTAGTCCCGTTCTCCTCTCGGGCCCGTAGATCTCAGCTAATTTCCTCTGTTTTTGCCCCGCATAGTTGGTGAGGGGAGCCCGTGGGCATACAGAGATGGAGCAGCCAGATTCCACTTCAAATAGGGGCGCCCCTTCGAATAGGGGCACACCTACCTCTATCTGATATAATTTTGCATGCAATTAGGCCCTCGTCTCCTCTTTCTCACACTGTCCGCCACTAACAGAGGGGATGTTGCCGCTCGGACCTTCGAATTGACGATAGAATTATTTCCATCGAAGGAAAAATTAGTTGATGGTAGCATACAGAACATTTAGATGGACACCATTGTGAAGTGGGAGGTTGTGTTTATAGATATTGATCCACAAATTCTATAGAACATGGGAGAGAAGTCGGTGAATAAATGGGTGGAGAAAATTGGGGATGATATTGTTTGGGGTCCAGAGCAAGAAGTATCATTGTTGCGGTTCGATGATTGGAAAGGAGAGTATGTCAGAATAGAAGATGGTGAAGATATTGTTGAAGAAATCGATCGGCAAAACGGCTGGACAAACAAACGGGCTAATGTTTTTGCTGAGCTTGTTGATCTGAATATCTTTTCAATGGTTGGATATGTGCCATCATGCTTGGCTACACAGATGGTAGATGATGATTGGGCTACACAAAGGCCGTTGATTCCCATGTGTACTGAACTAACAGTATTAGCCGTAGAGGGAGATGTGGCTGGAACTGAAACTGTAGTTATTGTTGATTGGAATGCAGTTGAATTAGATGACCCTACTGATTTGGTCATTTCACCAATGCCTGACACTGAGATGGTCAAACGTTTTGGCATTCCAGTCGATGAAAAAGATAAGGAGGGGGAGAGGGATGAATCTAATTTGCCTGCTAATGTTGATGAAGATGTAGATGCACATTTGATGGAAGAAGCTACAGATGATGTAGACGATGCACATGATGACTAGCTGGTGCATGTGTATAACAAGCAAAACCCTGTCATTCAAGTGGGGAAGTTGTGGCCAAGCATGGCTCAGTTTAGGATGTGTTTCAAGACTTATGCAATGAAACATGAGTTTGATACGAAGACTGTTTGGATTGACAACAAGAAGTTTTATGCGAGGTGCAGAGGATTTGACGATAGTGTCAGGCCTTGCAAATGGTACATATCTGCTAGACTGCAACCTGATGAAAGTACTGTCAGGGTTAACCAAATTCCCAATCAACATACTTGTATTACAAGTTCACAAAGAGTGTCAACCATGACATCACAACTTTGGGTTACAGAAACGAGCACCCCAATTTTAGCAAAAAACACCAAACACTACTGCTAAGAAACTCAAAACAGACTTGGAAAAGGTGTACTCCATTAAACTAAAATATACCACAGTGTGGAAGGCAAAACAAAGGGCGATGAAAAATTTATATGGTGATTGGGCAAATACATTTAGGATGCTTTTCAACTTCAAAGCAGAGGTGGAGAAGAGGTCACCTGGCAGTGTTGTGGAGATAGATACTGAGGTATCAGAGACAGGTGATGTCAAATTCTCCAAGTTCTTTTTGGCTTTGAAGCCTTGCATCGCTGGCTGCAAAGCATGGTGCCGTCCATATTTGAGCATAGACTCATGTTTTCGGACGGGCAAGTGGAATGGTCAGTTGGCAGCCTGCAATGCTCTAGATGGACACAATTGGATGTTCCCTATTGCTGTTGGCTTGTTTCAGACAGAATCAGAGCCTTCAGGGACATGGTTCATGATGCAGTTGAAAAGATGCCTAGGGCCAGTATCACCTTTGGCTATACACATAGATGCATGTAAGGGGCTGGAAAATGTAGTGAAAAATGTTTTCCCACATGCTAAGTAGAGGGAGTGTTTCGGCCATATGTGTATGATTTTGATCAAAAAATTCAGAGGAGAAGAATTTGGGCGCATATGGCCAGCAGCAAGATCTTACACTAGACAGACACACACATACCATCTTGGTAAGATAATGGCAGCATGCGATGAGTTTGCTCCTTGGCTGAACACCTACCATTCTTTGTTATGGTACAGGTTAGGATTCAACACAGCCATCAAGTGTGATCATATCAACAACAATTTGGCAGAAAGTTTCAACAACAAGATGAAGCAATTATAAGTTTTTCCTGTGCATGACATGGTTGATCAAATCAGGATCATGCTCATGCGGTTTTGGGAATTGAGAAGATGGATAGGTGATTGCCTGCAAGGTGATAAGCTTCCAGCAGTGGTACAACATGTGGTTAACAGGAGCAGAAATCTTTCACATTTGTCAGTTGAAAACTCTTCAATTTGGGGTGCTGAAGTTAGAGATAACAAAACTAGAAGGAGGCATGTTGTTAACACTGAATTGCATGATTGCACTTTCCTGAAGTGGCAACACACTGATAAACCATCTGAGCATGCCATTCTTTTCTTAGCCTCCCAACCGAAGATAAACATGCACCCATATTTGCATGAATATTATTCAGTAGCAAAATTCAAAGCTGCATATGCTACTCCAATTCCAGCACTTATAGATCAATCTCAGTGGCCTGAAGTGGAGATTAAATTTTCCATGTGTCCTCCCTTAACGAACTGAAAGGCTCGCAGGCCAAAGGAGAGTAGATTCAAGGGATAGTTTGAGAAAGGTGGGAGCAGTAAGAAGGGAAAGAAAGATGGAAAGCCAAAAATGGCCCAAAAAGGTAACAAAAGCAGATGCAAGTTGTGCCAGGAACTTGGGCATAGAGTAGGATCTGTCAAATGCCGTGACACTCCTGAAAAGCAAAACTATGTTCTTATTTATTTATGTGTGTTTTGATTTGGTGCTTCTTTTGAATTACTATATCTATGACATGTTTTTTTCCAATGGCTAGGAGGAAGCATGCAAGTCAACCCCTTCTTGTTGGGTCCCCCATGTTGTTGAAGAATGCTGGCCAAAAAAAAGCAAGAGTCAATGGCTGCAGAAAGAAGAGAAGTGTGCCTGCCGAAGTGCAGACTGAAGAAAATCCTGCTGCAGACGAGTTTTGGACTAAAGAAACTCAACCTGAAATTGTTGCAGACGAGTTTCAGACTGAACAAGCTCATGTGGAGGTGCACATTTACACTGAAGAAACTCAACCTGAAACAACTACAGACGAGTTTCAGACTGAAGAAGCTCTTGTGGAGGTGCGCATTCTGGTTGAAGAAACTGGTGTCAACATTCAGACGGAAGACATTGCTGGAAGCTTAACCCCAGTGAAGAAAACCAAGATGATCAATGAACTTGTGTGTGTAGTAGAACCAAAAAACAAGAAGTGGCAAGGTGAAGAAGGGCACACGGCGTGGTAGGAAGAAGTTGAACTAATAACTGTTTGAAAATTTGACATGTAATATTATTTGTAACTTGGTGAGTACTCGTTTGGTTATTGTCTTAAAACTCACATTCAATCTTGAAGCAAAATTCAAATTTGGCTTCAATTCAAATTTGGGCTTAAATTCAAATTTGGCTCAAATTCAACTTAGGACCCCATTGATGTTTCAATGATATCTCAACTCCCTCAACTCAACTATCTTTGTTAGCTGATCAATCAGAGCCCTTTTGCTAAGTTAAACTCATAGTAATGAAAAGTGTGCTTGGAAGGACCTCCAAAGGTAGGGTAAACAACATCTATATCTATAGCTATACTTACTTATACTAATTAGGCACTTCCTAGAAATTCCCACGCTAATTAGATTTTATGAGCCGTTAATCTGGTGGGACCGAATTATTACGGTGTAGATTGATTCATGGAGCAAAAAAAAAACTCTCTCGATCTCTCATGTCTCACGTATCTTTCCAATGGGAAAAAACTCATGTATCTCTCTCTCATGATCCATCTCCCTCAATCTCTAAAGGAATTTCTCACGTATCTCTCAAAAACGCATCTCTCAAAAACACTCTCATGTACAAAACTCTCATGTATCTCTCCCATGTCCCAACTCTCTTAATATCTCTCTCAGGTACCTCTTAAAAAATCTATTACGTATCTCTCTCAAGCCAGTAACAATAATTAATCGATGGTATTAAAGAGTAAATACAAACCGTTAGATGTATTGTTGATTGAACGAACGAGACCCCAATGATATATCTTCATGGAAGTAATAAAGGAGAAAAAAGAGTCCCGAACGGTTCAGCAAACTCCTAATGCAAATTCATCTCCACAAGTTTCTTTCTTCTAGCCCTTCTCAGGTTTGTCGCTCCATGGCGCCTGTCTAGCCAGCCGCCGTTCAGCCATCTGCAATAGCTCGAGGAAGTAAACGAAAACAAATTCTGCCATCCCAAAAACGTGATTTTTCTGGCCATACTGCGGCCGGTTCTTCGCCAGCCTGTTACCGCAGTTGCCGAAGCCGAGGTACTCCAACTGCAGTGCGTGCGCGCCCACCCATGTGTCCTCGATTTGCTACAATAAGTACATTCAGAGCAGCTCAACAGAGAAGTTGGTCACCCAATGTGTCAGGTGCTCTTCGTCGTCAACGAGACAAGGTCCGTTGTTGTCCGTCCATGTTGACCTTGACAAATTTGAAAAGGCTGTGATGCTATGCAATCCAATCTGTTCCTCTATTCCCTTCTCTTCAAGCTTTAAATCTCCAAAGCCTTTGTAATACAATTTGGCTTTCCTTTTTAGGCCTATCAATTAATCAATCTGAAGCTTGGTGGTGCAGCGCTGGTGTTGTACAAATGACAGTTTCAAGTAGAATATCTGGTCACTATAATCATTGAGGATGCAGAGTTCTTCTCAAACGACCAACCCCGTATATATGTACACAAAGAACTGAGTTTACATCTCATGATCGACCGTACGTCAGTCAGCTCTATCTCCTTCCACAAAGTTTGTCATAGAAAAACCTTTGTC
Organism: Hordeum marinum; assembly: GCA_022496015.1. NCBI lineage: Eukaryota > Viridiplantae > Streptophyta > Magnoliopsida > Poales > Poaceae > Hordeum > Hordeum marinum. The sequence goes on along the minus strand of CM039676.1, from coordinate 514,073,844 downwards.
CGCAAGTTCGACTTTAGACGTCACCCTAGCCGCTAGCGGCCACAGATTAACATTAAATAGATTTTGCCATGTTTGCTCTTTGAGGGCAAACATTTAAGCAAGTAAACCTCGAATGTATGATAAATTTCATGGAGTTTAAGTACAAACAATTTTTGGTGCAGATGTTGAACTTACAAGAAAACTGATTATAGAAAAAAAAATGGTGTCTCATTAGTTCTCATAGTAAGATATTTATGGTCCTGCAGGTCTAACTTGACTTCCCTTTGTTACGTAAGAATCAATTATTCTCAAAAATATTAATAGTTTCTTTGAATTTCACTTTGTATTGCCAAAAAACTAAATAAATGACTTAACACAAATATAGCTTCAATCCATTGTGCTTCAGAATATACGAAAATAATATATGATATTTAGACTTATTTGTTACCTTCTTAACCATATCGAATATCATTAAAATATTTTGAATTAATATATATTTTTTGAATGATTTTTTACCCTGAAAACTAGCAATCAATAATAGGATTACTCCCGGGTTACGCATTATTAGTAGATGTGATCTCCATTGCCAGTTTCTTACATTATACCAGTATATGTTTAACCCAAGGTTAGAACAAAAGCAGGTTTCTTCATGAAAATAATCATGCCCAAATTATATTTGATTCATTTCTAACAATACCATGCATAACAATATCCCAATAGGTAGTTGATTTAGAATTTATTCTTCTCATTTGTGGTACCCATAATATGTTTGCAGTTATATTCTTTTTTGTTATTGCGGAAGATTGCATCTTTCTTATAGTGAATTTATATTTGAGGAAATTACTAAATTTATGTTGAATTCCCCCCTCTACATCACCAAGGACTACTTTCACATGTTCGAAAACACATGCATTTTAAGTTCTTTTATGCTAGCCCGTGCAGTTGCACGGGTTGACGACTAGTCATTTCTAAGCATGTTTTTTTGCACCTTGTCTAAATCAGTCAAATAAATTTTCTACACATCTATTCTACCTATATGCTGTAAATCAGAAGTCTCACTATTTATTGAATTATTCTTCTATTATTTTATTTTCCTTTTGAAAATACATGGTTTAATAGGAAATCATATATAAAACATGAAAAATGGGAAAGTAAGTTCAGATCTTTCTTAGTCACTTCAAAATAAGACAATGTGCGCAAGTTTCATATTTTTTGGATTTTTTTGAATTAATTATGCTCAACCCTAATCACACACTCTACTCTCTCCGTCGAAAACCATACTACATTGTTCGAGGAATGGACACTTAGTGAAGGATTTTTCGTGCAAATGTATGTAACCCATATTTATATTTTTTTCTCTTTACTATACAACATAATAAGACAATGTGCGCAAGTTTCATATTTTTTGATTTTTTTGAATTAGTTATGCTCAACCCTAATCACACAAAACCCTCTCAAAACCCCGTCACGACGTCCTGGCCGTCGATCTTGAGCATGGACGGTCGAGATCAAGCGCTAGGGTTAGCTACAATGTTTGGCGATCCGCGTGAGATGCGGTGATTGGATGAATCTGTTTGGTTTAAGCGCATCTATTTTACATATATATTGTTCGATTCACATGAGACGCGGTGATTGGCTGAGTCTGTTGGGTTTGGATCAACCTCTCTCGTTGGAGCACCTGGACCGTTCATTTAAATCCCACGACACAAGTTGAAGCGGTGCATGGACCAAGTTTACACAACGCCCTTTCCATCCTTGCATGCATGCCCACCCACGGCTGTTGTAGCATGCATGCCCACATGCCGTCGCAGTGCCCGTGCGTGCCTGCATACCCCCCATGAGCACCGCCCGCCTTGCATGCATAATGCCGCCCTGCTCTGCTGCGCCCTTGATGTAGCCCTGCTCCGCACCCCTCTCCACACAGTAAACTGTCGCATGCCTACCATTAACACCAATGAACCGTCGCATCAAGGCGTGCACACCATGGGCCAGTGCAGGGGGCAGGGGCGACCACGACGCAGAGATGCCCAACAAAAACTAGAGGGCAAGCCCATTTTCGCATCAAAACCATAAGCCGTGCTCTTCTTTCCCACAACACAATACGGCGGGCTGGTATCGATGCAGGGGATGCTCCTCTTTCCACGAAGGGCACATTAAGGCATTCATTATTGTCACGGGCGCCCATTGTATCATTTCACACCGGGCACTTTCCCACCACGATGAAGGGCAAACGGCGTCATGGATCTCCCTATTTAACCCCACCTCTTCTACCTCTAACCCGCACCTCTCTCCCCTTTCAATCCCAAAACTACACACTCGCGTCCCCTCGCATCTTAGATCCAAGCCCCACTCGCCATCGGCACCATGCAGTACGTCAGGCCAACCTTCCTTGTGCCAAACATCATGCCAGAGAGGGAGTACCCCTCCAGGGTCATGGTCAAGAACGAGCTCCGGGTGTGGGCAATCTCAAGGTGGAGGGGTGCGCTGGAGTTTGCCACCATCTTCATCAGGGCCAGGTACTGTCACTTGCCTCCCATCTCTCCGCTCATGTTCACCATCAGGGAGGCTCGCATCGTAGGAAGTGGCCTCATAGTCCGCTTCACCAATCCCTTCGATGCATACCATCTCCTCGACCGGTCCTTCTTCTGTGGGTGCGAGTTCATCGCGTTCTCGACATAAAACTGTTGGAAATATGCCCTAGAGGCAATAATAAATAAGTTATTATTATATTTCCTTGTTCATGATAATCGTTTATTATCCATGCTATAATTGTATTGATTGGAAACTAAATACATGTGTGGGTATATAGACAAACACTCTGTCCCTGGTATGCCTCTAGTAGACTAGCTCGTTGATCAAAGATGGTCAAGGTTTCCTAGCCATAGACATGAGATGTCATTTGATAATGAGATCACATCATTAGGAGAATGATGTGATTGGTAAGACCAAAACTATGAACGTAGCATATGATCGTGTTAGTTTATTGCTGTTGCTTTCTGCATGTCAATGTATCTGTTCCTATGACCATGAGATCATGTAACTCCCTAACACCAGAGAAATGCCTTGTGTGTATCGAATGTCGCAACGTAACTTGGTGACTATAAAGATGCTCTACAGGTATCTCCGAAGGTGTCTGCTGGGTTGGCATGGATCAGGACTAGGATTTGTTACTCCGTGTGACGGAGAGGTATCTCAGGGCCCACTCGGTAATACAACATCACAACAAGACTTGCAAGCACAATGACTAAGTTTTAGTCACATGATCTTGTATTATGGAACGAGTAAAGAGACTTTCCGGTAACGATATTGAACTAGGTATCGAGATACCGATGATCGAATCTCGGGCAAGTAACATACCGAAGAACAAAGGGAACAACATACGGGATTAACTGAATCCTTGACATATAGGGTCAACCGATAAAGATCTTCGTAGAATATGTAGGAACCAATATGGGCATCTAGGTCCTGCTATTGGTTATTGACCGTAGAGGTGTCTCGGTCATGTCTACATAGTTCTCGAACCCGCAGGGTTTGCACACGTAAGGTTCAGTGATGTTTCGGTAGTATAGAGTTATGTATGGTGATAACCAAAGGTTCTTCGGAGTCCCAAATGAGATCCTAGATGTCACGAGGAACTCTGGAATGGTCTAGAGGTAAAGATTGATATATAAGAAGTCCTGTTTTGGTCACCGGAAAAGTTTCGAGCTCATCGGTAGTGTACCGGGAGTGCCGGGAGGGTACCAGGGGACCATCGGAAGGGATATTTTGACCCAAGAGGCTACATGGGCTGTGGGAGGATGTTTACCAGCCCTTAGTTTGCTGGCCGAAGTCCCACAACAGGCCCATGCGTATGGGAGGAGAAAGTCTAGGTTGAAAAGAAGTTTTCAAGTGTGGGAGAGAAGGAGTCCTAATCCTACTAGGATTGGAGGAGGACTCCTCCTCCTCCCACTTCGGCCGAAGCAAGAGGTTGACCCTTGGCTGCCAAGTCTCCTCCCTCCCTCATCTTATATATACTAGAGGTTTCGAGGGTTTTGAGACATTAGATTTTAGGCACGTGCTACCCTCACCTCTAGATCGTTGTTCCTCTAGTCTAGTTCGGCGGTGCTTAGGTGAAGCCCTTGTTGGGGAACGTAGTAGTAATTCAAAATTTTCCTACGTATAACCAAGATCTATCTATGTGAAATCAGCAACGAGTAAGGGGTTTGAGTGCATCTTCATACCTTTGAAGATCGCAAAGCGGAAGCGTTACAAGAACGCGGTTGATGGAGTCATACCCACGGCGATTCAAATCACGGTAGATCCGATCCAAGTGCCGAACGGACGACACCTCCGCGTTCAACACACGTACATCCCAGTGACGTCTCCCGCACCTTGATCCATCAAGGAGGAGGGAGAGGTTGGGGAAGAGCTCCAGCAGTAGCACGACGGCGTGGTGGTGGTGGAGCATCTTGGTATTCCAGCAGGGCTTCGCCTAAGCACTGCGGAGGAGGAAGAAAAGAGGTAGGGCTGCGCCGTGGAGAGAGAGAACTAATCTTTATCAAAACAGCCAAAACCTCAAGTATATATAGGTGGAGGGAGAGGTAGGGCTGCCTTGGCCCCTCCTCCAAGGAGGATAGCTTCGGCCGAAGCTAGGGAGGAGTCCACCTCCCACAAGGGAGGTGGATCTCTTCCTTTTAAACTTCCTTTTGCCTTATCTCTTGATCCCTATGTGCATGGACCTTTAGCAAAGGTCTTTCCCAGCCCAATAAGGGCTGTCACACTTTATCTAACATCCCATGAGGTCCTTTGGTCGTCACCCCCTTTCGGGGGTCCTCCGGCACCCTCCCGACACTCCCGGTACATTAGCGATGAGCCCAAAAATATTCCGGTGACCAAAACAGGACTTCCTATATATCAATCTTTACCCCCGGACCATTCCGAAGCTCCTCGTGACATCCAGGATCTCATCCCGGACTCCTAAGAACCTTCAGTAATCACGCATACCATTTCCCTATAACCGTAGCGTCATCGAACCTTAAGTGTGTAGACCCTACGGGTTCGGGAAGCATGTAGACATGACCGAGACACCTCTCCGGTCAATAACCAACAGCGGGATTTGGATACCCACGTTGGCTCCCACATGTTCCACGATGATCTCATCGGATGAACCATGATGTCGGGGATTCAATTAATCCCGTATACAATTCCCTTTGTCTACCGGTACGATACTTGCCCGAGATTCGATCGTCGATATCCCTATACCTTGTTCAATCTCGTTACCGGCAAGTCTCTTTACTCGTTTCGTAACACATCATCCCGTGACTAACTCCTTAGTCACATTGAGCTCATTATGATGATGTCTTACCGAGTGGGCCCAGAGATACCTCTTCGTCACACGGAGTGACAAATCCCAGTCTCGATTCGTGACAACCCAACAGATACTCTCGGGGATACCTGTAGTGCACCTTTATAGCCACCCAGTTACGTTTTGACGTTTGATACACCCAAAGCATTCCTACGGTATCCAGGAGTTACACAATCTCATGGTATAAGGAAAAGATACTTGACATTAGAAAAGCTTTAGCATACGAACTACACGACCTTGTGCTATGCTTAGGATTGGGTCTTGTCCGTCACAGCATTCTCCTAATGATGTGATCCCGTTATCAAAGACATCCAATGTCCATGGCCATGAAACCGTGACCATCTATTGATCAACGAGCTAGTCAACTAGAGGCTCACTAGGGACATGTTGTGGTCTATGTATTCACACATGTATTACGGTTTCCAGTTAATACAATTATAGCATCAACAATAGACAATTATCATGAAAAAGGAAATATAATAATAACCACTTTATTATTGCCTCTAGGGCATATTTCCAACAGCCCTGCCAGAGTAGCTCCACCACCATCACCTTCACGCCGTCGTGCTGCCAGAGAACTCATCTACCTCTTTGCCCCCTCTTGCTAGATCAACAATGCGGAGATTGTCATCGAGCTGGACATGTGTTGAACGCGGAGGTGCCGTCCGTTCGGCGCTAGATCAGGATGGGTCGTGGGACGGCTGCGATCTGGATCGCGAAGACGTTCGAGTACATCAACCACGTTTCTTAACGCTTCCCACTGTGCGATCCACAAGGTTATGTAGATCTACTCCCCCTCTCATAGGTGCTCATCACCATGGATAGATCATGCGTGCACGTAGGAATTTTTTTTGTTTCTCATGCCCCATAACCCAACAACAACATCTTCAGCCAGCTCGACTACATCTTCCCCACCCCGGGACACATGCACTCTCTCGCCCTCCCCAACCCGCCGGAAGATGAGGAGTGAAGATGTATCCATGTCGCCCCCTCCGCTATGGTTTGATGACGAGAGTCCAAGTTATATGGACTGATAATTATTAGTGATGAGTTGGAAGGGGGGAGGGGCTAATATATGTTTCCCTTAGTATCATGGGCAATGTTTGTGTCATCGAGTGAATGCTATCTTCTAATTTTTAATATATATATTTCTCCCGAGTTCATGTTGATTATTATATATATTTCTTTTCGATTTCAATTCAAGAAACCAATTTAATTAAGCTAAATGATCCATCACAACACCTACACACATCCTACACACATCTTCAAAACTTCAATAAACCACTTCTATGTACACACCAAAACTTGACACGTACACACCTATGTTTGAGCCAACTGGACATTTCTTTTAACTTGAGACGTTATTTTTCAAGCCAACACGACACACAATTTTTCTTAGCCCACAATATTTCATTCAAACCAAACGTGGCGTCCCAGACCTAAAGACAAAGAGTGCTTGGCTAGTTTATGAGCTTCTACATTCGCCCTACGACTTTCAAAAGTAAATTTACATTGAAACAAACTGGAATATGAGTTGATCTCACTAATAATTGGTCTGTTCCCACCTCTGGATCTAGTATTTATATCTTGAACAACTTGCTTGGCATCTGATGCTATCATCATATGTTGTATCTGATGCTATGATTTTGTTTCCTTCACTTAATTTAAGTGGGGCGCACTCATGGCTTGTCCCAACAACAGTCCCAACAACGGGCCCATGAACTTGTCGGTTTTTCTCTTTTAAATGCCTAACTGAACATGTTTGAGGTGTTAACTGAATTTAGAGCTAATTTCCACCTGAATTTATACGCTCTCAATTTCGACTTGAAACATTCAGAGCTAATTTATTCGAATTCATAACAAAGTTCACCTTACAAACAACTCCTAAATCGAAATTCCTAATCCGAATGACAAAGAAACGGGCTGCCCCAAAGAATTACCAAATAAATGACCATGACATCAAATAAACACACATAAAATACTCCGGCCATCATGTTTGACTCCTTTTTTAACTACATAATCTGGCTCAACTGCTTTTTCAATTTCCGTAACTCGCTATTCAGCAAAAAATCCTTCACTAGACGATCGACTCTGTTTGAGATCTCCTCCGTAGCGGACGAGATGTGAGCCGTCTGAATTGGGGGCAACACTTCAACTTGAAAGCCTTGATCCCAAATGTACTTATCCATCCACTCAAAATGGCCGCATTCCTCCAAATCCTGAAAAGGGGAACGAAAACCCTAATTCCCAAATCCATACTTGAAAAACAAAATCACGTCAAATCGATACAAATCAGGACAAACGCTGCCTTCCCATCCTTCCTAGGATGCCAGGCACTCTCGCATTTGACAAATTCCCGACCGACATTGCCCCTCGTCGAGTGCACACATGTCAAGCGCCTCAATGGATCTAGGCGAGGGAAGTCGGGCATCTAGTCATCAGGACTTCTCCATAACGCCGCCATGACTTCCGGGGCCCTGACTTCTGAGAGCCAGAAGCGAAGCTGGACATCCCTCACCGCCGCTGCCGTCCACTGTTGCCGGAGAAGAGGAATAATAAGGTGCGCGGAAGGACATGGGAATGGAGACAACGGTTTCCGTGAGGACAACCAGAAGGTTATGTCAATCCTAATGATGCTAAAAGGTATGCAAACTCCAGGTATCCTTCTAAGGACTGGAGCAAGCATCTCAGAGTTGGAATATGAGCTTTGATGAAGTGATCAAAGTTTTTGAGTTTATACAAAGTTTATGAGAAACTTGTATTTACAAAAAGGTGAGTGGGAGCACTATAGAATTTCTGATAAGAATATGTAGTTGACATATTATTGATCAGAAATAATGTAGAATTTCTAGAAAGCATAAACGGTTGTTTGAAAAAGGTTTTTTCAAAGGAAGACCTGGATAAAGCTACCTAATTGTTGGGCGTGAAGATTTATAGAGATAGATCAAGATTCTTGATAATACTTTCAATAAGTACATACCTTGACAAGATATTGAAGAAGTTCAATATGGATCAGTCCAAGAAAGGGTTCTTGCCTGTATTGGAAGGTGTGAGATTGAGCTCAGCTCAATGCCCGACCACGGCAAAAAAATAGAGAAAGGATGAGTGTCATCCCCTATGCTTCAGCCATGGGCTCTATATAGTATGCCATGCTGTGTACCGCACCTGTGTGTGCCTTGCCATGAGTCTGTCAAGGGGTACAAGAGAGATCCATGAGTGGATCATTGGACAGCGGTTAAAATTATACTTAGCAACTAGAGGACTAAGGAAATATTTCTCGATTATGGAGGTGATAAAGAGTTCATCATAAAGGGTTACGATGATGCAAGCTTTAACACCAATCTGGATGACTCTTAGTAGAAATCCGAATACGTATAGTGGAGTGGCCATTTGGAATAGCTCCAAGTGGAGCGTGAGAGCAGTATCTACAAGTATGACATAGAAAGTTTGCAAGGTACACATGGATCTGAATGTCGCAGACTCGTTGACTAAAACCTCTTTCACGAGCAGAACATGATCAAACCCCAAAACTAATTGGGTGTTAATCACATGATGATATGATCACATGGTGATGTAAGTGTTAATCACATGGCGATGTGAAATAAATTATTGACTCTAGTGCAAGTGGGAGACTATTGGAAATATTCCCTAAAGGCAATAATAAAATGATTATTACTATATTTCCTTGTTCATGATAATTGTCTATTGTTCATGCTATAATTGTGTTGACCAGAAACCGTAATACATGTGTGAATACATAGACCACAACATGTCCCTAGTGAGCCTCTAGTTGGCTAGCTCGTTGATCAATGGATGGTCACGGTTTCATGACCATGGACATTGGATGTCGTTGATAATGGGATCACATCATTAGGAGAATGATGTGATGGACAAGACCCAATCCTAAGCATAGCACAAGATCGTGTAGTTCATCTGCTAAAGCTTTTCAATGTCAAGTATCGTTTCCTTAGACCATGAGATTGTGCAACTCCCAAATACCGTAGGAATGCTTTGGGTGTGCCAAACGTCACAACGTAACTGGGTTGCTATAAAGGTGCACTACTGGTATCTCCGAAAGTGTGTGTTGGGTTGGCATGAATCGGGACTGGGATTTGTCACTTCGTGTGACGGAGAGGTATCTCTGGACCCACTCGGTAAGACATCATCATAATGAGTTCAATGTGACTAAGGAGTTAGCCACGGGATGATGTGTTACGGAAAGAGTAAAGAGACTTGTCGATAACGAGATTGAACAAGGTATAGGGATACCGACGATCGAATGTCGGGCAAGTATCATACCGATAGACAAAGGGAATTGAATACGGGATTGATTGAATCCCCGACATCGTGGTTCATCCGATGAGATCATCATGGAGCATGTGGGAGCCAACATGGGTATCCAGATCCCGTTGTTGGTTATTGACCGGAGAGGTGTCTCGGTCATGTCTACATGTCTAACGAACCCGTAGGTTCTACACACTTAAGGTTCGATGATGCTAGGGTTATAGGGAAATGGTATACGTGATTACCGAAGGTTGTTCAGAGTCCCGGATGAGATACTGGACGTCACGAGGAGCTCCGGAATGGTCCGGAGGTAAAGATTGATATATAGGAAGTCCTGTTTTGGTCACCGGAAAGTTTTTGGGCTCATCGGTAGTGTACCGGGAGTGCCGGAAGGGTGTCGGACGACCCCGGGATGGGTGTGACGACCAAAGGACTTCGTGGGACCTTAGAGGAGGTGTACCATCCCTTGTTGGGCTGGCCAAGACCTTCCGGAAGGGCCCATGCGGCTAGGGATAAGAGATAAGGCTGAAAAGGATTCATATGGAAGAGATCCACCTCCCTTGTGGGAGGTGGACTCCTCCCTAGGTTCGGCCGAACCTCTCCTCCTTGGAGGAGGGGCCAAGCAAGCCCTCCCTCTATCTCCTCCTATATATACCCAAGGGTTTGGGCTGATTTGAGATAAGATTTGATCTCTCTCCCACGGCGCAGCCCTACCTCTCTTCTTCCTCCTTCGAAGTGCTTAGGCGAAGCCCTGCCGGAATACCCTACTGCTCCACCACCACCACGCCGTCGTGCTGCTGTTGGAGCTCTTCCCCAACCTCTCCCTCCTCCTTGTTGGATCAAGGTGCGGGAGACGTCACCGGGCTGTACGTGTGTTGAACGCGGAGGTGCCGTTGTTTGGCGCTAAGATCAGAGTCCACCGCGATCTGAATCGCTACGAGTACGACTCCACCAACCGCGTTCTTGTAATGCTTACGCTTAGCGATCTTCAAAGGTATGAAGATGCAATCTCTACCCACTCGTTGCTGGTTTCTCCATGGATAGATCTTGCTGATCGTTGGAATTTTTTTGATTTACTACTACGTCTCCCAACAGGGCCGTGGCTATTTGGGCCGTTCCAACTGTCGGCTCTGAGCTATTTCATAGAACGACGTCGCTCTCCTGTGAATATCGGGGAAATATGCCGCACAGGAGCTATAAGCCCATAATATAAGAGCGTTTTTTACACTAGTCGATCATTTGTACATTAAACAACAGTTTCAATTCATGAACCCGAGGGTCGGTTATTGTACTACATAATGGTATATTTGCAGAACTAGATCTCATATTGATATCTTTCGACGACTTTTTTTAGGGTTAAAAGTTGTCATGTCTATTTCACATAAATTGCCATCATGATTACACTGAAGTCGCCATGATATATTTCAACTACTTTTTCTTCTACGTTTAAAATAAACTTTAAAATGTTATAAAAATGAAATTAAGAAACTAAACTTGCCATGATGAATTACTATTATTTTTCATGATCCATGAAATATGTTTGACATGGTTCATAAGTAAAAAAGAAATATGTCATCAATTATTTTAAAAATGAATGGTCACTCGCTCTAATTTGCCATGAACCATAAACTAAAATTGCCATGGTGAATTACTTAAATTTGCCATGAACCATAAACTAAAATTGCCATGGTGAATTACTTAAATTTGCCATGATACATGCACTAAAATTTGTCATGGTTCATACAAAAAATGTTTTTCATGTTCAAAATACAAGAATTTTCATGGTCAAAAACTAAATTTGCCATGATCTATAAACTCAATTTGGGATGATGAATTACCAAAAGTTGCCATGATCCATGAATTAAATTTGTCGTGGTTAATTACTAAATTTATTTCATGGCCAATTAATAAAAATTTCCATGAAAATTTGTTGAAATATAAATGGTAGCTTCAAATCTAGAAGAAAAACTAGATGAAACATGTGATGACAACTTTATTGTAAACTCTATGGCAACCTAAGTGTAAACATGTGGCAACTTGTAGCCCTCTGAAAAAATCATCGAGACATATCAATATGAGATCTAGTTTTAAAGATCTCGTCAGGACGGATTTAATGGTAAAAACAAAATTTTAATTCAAGTTTTTATTTAAGATATAAAAAAATTTAAGTCTGAAACCAAAAAAATTCTGCTCATGTCATATGTCTGATGTGAAAAGATGAATGATTATAGAGCCGTGTGAACCATGTTGCCCCGTTCCACACGTGTGGGCATTATCATTTAGAAAAATAAATCCTTAAATGATTTCTTAGATCCGACGGTCCGAAAAAATAGAGGCGGAGTTACACGAAATTACAATTCATAACTCACCAATCACCGTAAAAGATATGTTATATCTACACAAGATTAAAGTTTCTACTTACCACAATCTTGTACTGGATCGTTGTGCGTTATTTCAGATTGCCGTTCATGATCTTGGATTAGTCGTGGATTTAAATCACGGGTTAGCATGCATCTCTCTTTGTCCGTGTGTGTATGCCTCATCGTTATCTTGTTATGTTGTCGATCGATGGAGTAAATAAATTGATTAATTGATTGATAGATAGATGTGGTGTGCTAGCTGTTACCCATTCAGCACGTCCCCAGCAAAGGTTCATACGTAGTACCGTTGGTGCACCGCCCAACACATCAACCAATTAATTTTGTCATTCAAATTGAATGCTGGCAAAGACATGTTGCTACTAGCACTAGATCTTCAACACACCAGTTGTTGTTTGCCCTACTAATCAATTAAGCTAAGTAAAAAACAAATTAATTAAGATGTTTCCCCAATGCCATCTGTATAGTTCCATCCTTCTCACTTCCGACTCAATTTTCTTCCCTTTCCATCACTTTCCTTCTCCTCACTCATCCGGATCACATGGTATGGGAGATGATGATCCTAAAAAAGAAAAAAAACGGCACGGCAGATTGGTACAGACGTTGACGTTGTCTAGGAGCTGGAGGGACCTCTGGACCATTGACTAGCGGGAATTATGTACCTGCAATAATTTTATCTGCGGACAGCGGCGACCTCGACCATAATTAGGTGGAACACATTGTCATGTGCGCATATAAATTGGGTCTTGACAGACAGCACTGTTCTTCAATGCCACGAGTTTGCACTTGTCACATTTTGGGGTTGTGTTTTCTTTTCTTCTTGACATCCATTTTGTATCCATTTTAAAGATCAGAAACTGCCTGCCCCAGTTATAGTTGCTGCACCCTGATGATTATTTGAGGTTTCAAGTATTTGAGAACCTGAAGGACCTTGTCATGAGACGAGTGTTATATTACTTACGACTTCATCGGACTGGAGACTTACCCGCGGAACTCGTGTAACACGCAAAGAAGCTCACTTTCTACCGTTGCAAGGTGTTGCCACTTCTTCTTTCAACAACTATTACCACAGCTCAGTTCAGTCCGTAATATCAATTCCATCTTATTACGGTAATGATAAATTCCGAACGTTCGGATTTTACCATCTCATCCTGAACTAGCAACTTTAGTTGCCACGAGGTGACAAGTTTAGTTGACAGGAGGTGTCAACTTTAGTGGCAAACAGGGCAATTTTTTAAACTGGGACAAAGTTGTCATGTCTTAACAACTACAGTTGCCACCTCGCATCAACTAAAGTTGCAGTAAAAAACGTTCGGGACGAAATGCTAAAACCCGAACTTTTGGAACTTATTGGATTACTCTTATTATGCTGTAAACCGGTCTTGAATTCTGCAAATATAGAAGAGGAACCAACGGATTTCAGCTGTGACAGCCTTAATTAGGCTTATCGAAATCTTATACCGATAAGATGATAATGTTGTCCACCTGCTAGTCAAGTTTTTGGTGGGCATGTCGAGGAATCATGTCGAGGAATATGCCAATCATAAACTCGGTAATAAGGTTGACAACATTATCTGTAGTGCAACATTATCTAGTGACAAATCCCAGTCTCGATTCATGCCAACCCAACAGATAATTTCGGGGATACCTGTAGTGCACCTTTATAGCCACCCAGTTAAGTTATGATATTTGATACACCCAAAGCATTCCTACGGTATCCGAGAGTTGCACAATCTCATGGTATAAGGAAAAGATACTTGACATTAGAAAAGCTTTAGCATACGAACTACACAACCTTGTGCTATGCTTAGGATTGGGTCTTGTCCGTCACATCATTCTCCTAATGATGTGATTCCGTTATCAACAACATCCAATGTCCATGGCCATGAAAGCGTGACCATCTATTGATCAACGAGCTAGTCAACTAGAGGCTCACTAGGGACATGTTGTGGTCTATGTATTCACACATGTATTACGGTTTCCGGTTAATACAATTATAGCGTGAACAATAGACAATAATCATGAAAAAAGTAATATAATAATAACCACTTTATTATTGCCTCTAGGGAAAATTTCCAACAGCCCTGCTAGAATAGCTCCACCATCATCACCTTCACGCCGTCGCGCTGCCAGAGAACTCATCTACCTCTTTTCCCTCTCTTGCTAGATCAACAATGCGGAGATTGTCATCGAGCTGGACATGTGTTGAACGTGGAGATGCCATCGTTCGGCGCTAGATCATGATGGATCGTGGGACGGCTGCGATCTGGATCGCGAAGACGTTCGAGTACATCAACCGCGTTTCTTAACGCTTCTCACTGAGCGATCCACATGGGTATGTAGATCTACTCCCCCTCTCATAGGTGTCCATCACCATGGATAGATCTTGTGTGTGCGTAGGATTTTTTTTGTTTCTCATGCCCCATAACCCAACAACAACATCTTCAGCCAGCTCGACTACATCTTCCCCACCCCGGGCCACATGCACTCTCTCGCCCTCCCCAACCCGCCGGAAGATGAGGAGTGAAGACGTATCCATGTCGCCCCCTCCCCTATGGTTTGATGAGGAGAGTCCAAGTTATATGGACTGATAATTATTTGTGATGAGTTGTAAGGGGGGAGGGGCTAATATATGTTTCCCTTAGTATCATGGGCAATGTTTGTGTCATCGAGTGAATGCTATCTTCTAATTTTTAATATATATATTTCTCCCGAGTTCATGTTGATTATTATATATATTTCTTTTCGATTTCAATTCAAGAAACCAAGTTAATTAAGCTAAATGATCCATCACAACACCTACACACATCCTACACACATCTTCAAAACTTTAATAAACCACTTCTATGTACACACCAAAACTTGAGATGCACACACCTATGTTTGAGCCAACTAGACATTTCTTTTAACTTGAGACGTTATTTTTTAAGTTAAAAAACAATATTTTATTTCGCCAACACGACACACCATAATTTTTAGCCCACAATATTTCATTCAAACCATTTTTTCGGTCGAACACATCATAAAAACATTTAGCCAACATTCCAACACGTCTAATAATGATTTAGCGAAAAATAACGTGTCAAGCAAATTTTGCTATGATGGAACGCGTGTCATCCACTTAGCCAACCTTTCCCACCTTTTTTTCCAACACGAAATTCTTTTTTTTCCTTCACTTTTTTTTTGAGGATAACCAAGCTTTATTAAAGGAATACCACAGATTGTGGGATACAAGCGAGATCATAGGATTGGCCAAGACAAACGTGGCGTCCCAGACCTAAAGACAAAGAGTGCTTGGCTAGTTTATGAGCTTCTATATTCGCCCTACGACTTTCAAAGGTAAATTTACATTGAAACAAACTGGAATATGAGTTGATCTCACTAATAATTGGTCTGTTCCCACCTCTGGATCTAGTATTTATATCTTGAACAACTTGCTTGGCATCTGATGCTATGATCATATGTTGTTTCTGATGCTATGATTTTGTTTCCTTCACTTAATTTGAGTGGGGTGCACTCATGGCTTGGCTCAACAACGGTCCCAACAACGGGCCCATGAACTTGTCAGTTTTTCTGTTTTAAATGCCTAACTGAACCTATTCGAGGTGTTAATTGAATTCAGAGCTAATTTCCACCTGAATTTATATGCTCTCGATTTCGACTTGAAACATTCAGAGCTAATTTATTCGAATTCATAACACAGTTCATCTTACAAACATCTCCTAAATCGAAATTCCTAATCCGAACGACAAAGAAACGGGCTGCCCCAAAGAAACACCAAATAAAGGACCACGACATCAAATACTCCGGCCATCATGTTTGACTGCTTTTTCAACTGCACAATTTGGCTCAACTTCTTGTTCAATTTCCGCAACTTGCTATTCAACAAAAAAATCCTCCACTAGACAATCGACTCTGTTTGAGATCTCCTCCTCCGTAGCGGATGGGATGGGAGCTGTCTGAATTGGGGGCAGCACTTCAACTTGAAAGCCTCAATCCCGAATGTACTTATCCGTCCACTCAAAATGGCCGCATTCCTCCAAATCCTGAAAAGGGGAACGGAAACCCTAATTCCCAAATCCATACTTGAAAATCAAAATCACGTCAAATCGATACAAATCAGGACAAACGCTACCTTCCCATCCTTCCCACGATGCTAGGCACTCTCGCATTTGACAAATACCCGACCGACATTGCCCCTCGTCGAGTGCACACATGTCAAGCGCTTCAATGGATCTAGGCAAGGGAAGTCCGGGCATCTAGTCATCGAGCTTTTTCATAACGCGGCCCTGACTTCTGGGGCCCTGACTTCTGAGAGCCAGAAGCGGAGCTGGACATCCCTCACCGCCGCCACCGTCCACCGTTGCCGGAGAAGAGGAATAAGAAGGTGCGCGGAAGGACATGGAAATGGAGACAACGGTTATGTCGGGGGCAGGGCACCAGCACGGGAGCGGGGGCAGTCTACCTCTTATTAAATCGATAAGGTTGACATGGATAAGTGGTGGGTCCTAGTGTGAGGCGGCATGCAGTGGGTCCCAGGTAGCAACGGGCGACTGATGGGTCCCGCCTAGCAACGGGCGACTGGTGGGTACCGTGTAGCAATAGGGGACTGGTCGGTCCTGCGTTCAAATGGCCCAGCTCACATAATCCAAATTTGTTAACAGAGTCCTTCCGTTTTACGGCTTAAAAGAGCCGCATCGGGCCGTGGCTATTTTGTTGGGAGACGTAGTAGTAAATCAAAATTTTCCTACGTGTCACCAAGATCTATCTATGGAGAAACCAGCAACGAGAGGGGAGAGATTGCATCTTCATACCTTTGAAGATCGCTAAGCGGAAGCGTTACAAGAACGCGGTTGGTGGAGTCATACTCGCAGCGATTCAGATCGCGGTGGACTCCGATCTTAGCACCGAACAACGGTGCCTCCGCGTTCAACACACGTGCATCCCGGTGACGTCTCCTATGCTTTGATCCAGCAAGGAGGAAGGAGAGGTTGGGGAAGAGCTCCAGCAGTAGCACGACGGCGTGGTGGTGCTGGAGTAACAAGGTATCCCGGCAGGGCTTCGCCAAGCGCTGCGGAGGAGGAAGAAGAGAGGTAGGGCTTCGCCGTGTGAGAGAGAGTTCAGATCTATTATCAAGAGGCAAAACCCTTGGGTATGTATAGGAGGAGGGAGAGTGAGGTCTGTCTTGACCCCTCCTCCAAGGAGGAGAGGTTCGGCCGAGCTAGGGATAGAGTCCACCTCCCACAAGGGAGGTGGATCTCCTCCTTTTTAAACTCCTATGCCCTTATCTCTAGATCCCAGCCGCATGGGCCTTTCTAGGAGGTCTTGGCTGGCCCAATATGGTCTGGCACACCTCCTCTAAGGGCCCATATAGTCCTCTGGTCGTCACACCCCTCCCGGGGGTCCTCCGGCACCCTCCCGGCACTCCCGGTACAATACCGATGAGCCCGAAAACTTTCCGGTGACCAAAAATGGACTTCCTATATATCAATCTTTACATCCGGACCATTCCGGAGCATCTCGTGACGTCCGCGATCTCATCCAGGACTCCGAAAAACCTTCGGTAATCACATATACCATTTCCCTATAACCCTAGCATCATCGAACCTTAAGTGTGTAGACCCTACGGGTTCGGGAGACACGTAGACATGACCGAGACACCTTTCCGATCAATAACCAACAGCGGGATCTGGATACCCATGTTGGCTCCCACGTACTCCACGATGATCTCATCGGATGAACCACGATGTCAGGGATTCAATCAATCCCGTATACAATTCCCTTTGTCTATCGGTATGGTACTTGCCTGAGATTCGATCGTCGGTATCCCTATACCTTGTTCAATCTCGTTACCGGCAAGTCTCTTTACTCGTTCCGCAACACATCATCCCGTGACTAAATCCTTAGTCACATTGAGCTCATTATGATGATGTCTTACCGAGTGGGTCCAGAGATACCTCTCCGTCACACGGAGTGACAAATCCCAGTCTCGATTCGTGTCAACCTAACAGACACTTTCGGAGATACCCGTAGTGTACCTTTATAGCCACCCAGTTACGTTGTGACGTTGGGCACACCCAAAGCATTCCTACGGTATCCGGGAGTTACACAATCTCATGGTCTAAGGAAACAATACTTAACATTGAAAAGCTTTAGCAAACGAACTACACGATCTTGTGCTATGCTTAGGATTGGGTCTTGTCCATCACATAATTCTCCTAATGATGTGATCCCGTTATCAATGACATCCAATGTCCATGGTCATGAAACCGTGATCATCTATTGATCAACGAGCTAGCCAACTAGAGGCTTACTGGGGACATGTTGTGGTCTATGTATTCACACATGTCTTACGGTTTCCGGTTAACACAACTATAGTAGAATAATAGACAATTATCATGAACTAGGAAATACAATAATAACCATTTTATTATTGCCTCTAGGGCATATTTCCAACAGTCTCCCACTTGCACTAGAGTCAATAATCTAGTTACATTGTGATTAATCGAACACCCATACCATTCTGGTGTTGATCATGTTTTGCTCGTGAGAGAGGTTTAGTTAACGGATCTGCGACATTCAGATCCGTATGCACTTTACAAATATCTATGTCTCCCTCCTGAATGTAATCACGGATGGAGTTGAAGCGGCGCTTGATGTGTCTTGTCTTCTTGTGAAACCTGGGATCCTTCGCAAGGGCAATAGCTCCAGTGTTGTCATAGAGTAGAGTCATCGGGCCCGACGCATTCGGAATCACTCCTAGGTCGGTGATGAAATCCTTCATACAGACTCCCTCCTTTGCTGCTTCCGAAGCAGCTATGTACTCCGCTTCACATCTAGATGCCGCCATGACGCTTTGCTTGCTGCTGCTCCAGCTGACTGCCCCTCCATTCAAAATATACACGTATCCGGTTTGCGACTTGGAGTCGTCCGGATCTATGTCGAAGCTAGCATCGACGTAACCCTTTACGACGAGCTCTTCGGCACCTCCATATACGAGAAACATGTCCTTTGTCCTTTTCAGGTACTTCAGGATATTCTTGACCGCTGTCCAGCGTTCCGCTCCGGGATCACTTTGGTACCTCCGTACCAAACTTATGGCGAGGTTCACATCAGGTCTGGTACACAGCATGGCATACATAATAGAGCCTATGGCTGAAGCATAGGGGATGACACTCATCTCTTCTCTATCCTTTGCCGTGGTCGGGCATTGAGTCGTACTCAATCTCACACCTTGCAACACAGGAAAGAACCCCTTCTTGGACTGATCCATATTGAACTTCTTCAATATCTTTTCAAGGTATGTGCTTTGTGAAAGACCAATGAGGCGTTTTGATCTATCTCTATAGATCTTAATACCTAATATGTAAGCAGCTTCTCCAAGGTTCTTCATTGAAAAACACTTATTCAAGTAGGCCTTTATACTTTCCAAGAGTTCTATATTATTTCCCATTATCAGCATGTCATCCACATACAGTATAAGAAATGCTATAGAGCTCCCACTCACTTTCTTGTAAATACAGGGTTCTCCATAAACCTGTATACCACTCTGGTGCGGAACGTGTCCTAGTGGACCTTCAAATAGCAACTTGATCTGAAGCTTCATGATCATCATCATTAACTTCCTCTCTAGCCGATGTAGGCTCCACAGAAACAACTTCCTGTGCTGCGCTACTCTCCAGTTCGAGTGGAGGTACAATTACCTCATCAAGTTCTATTTTCCTCCCACTTACTTCTTTCGAGAGAAACTCTTTCTCGAGAAAGTATCCATTCTTGGCAACAAAGACTTTGCCCTCGGATCGTAGGTAGATGGTATACCCAATAGTCTCCTTGGAATATCCTATGAAGATGCACTTTTCCGCTTTGGGTTCGAGCTTCTCAGGTTGAAGTTTCTTTACATAAGCATCGCATCCCCAAACTTTTAGAAACGACAGCTTAGGTTTCTTTCCAAACCATAATTCATACGGTGTCGTCTCAACGGATTTAGACGGTGCCCTATTTAAAGTGAATGCGGCAGTCTCTAATGCATATCCCCAAAATGATAGCGGTAAGTCGGTAAGAGACATCATAGATCGCACCATATCCAATAGAGTGCGATTACGACGTTTAGACACACCATTTCGCTGAGGTGTGCCGGGCGGCGTGAGTTGTAAAACAATTCCACATTTCCTAAGGTGCGTGCCAAACTCGTGACTTAAATATTCTCTGCCACGATCAAATCGTAGGCATTTTATTTTCCTGTCACATTGATTCTCGACCTCACTCTGAAATTCCTTGAACCTTTCAAAGGTTTCAGACTTGTGTTTCATAAAGTAGACATAACCATATCTATTCAAGTCATCAGTGAGGGTGAGAACATAACGGTCGCCATCGTGAGCCTCGACGCTCATTGGACCGCATACATCGGTATGTATTATCTCCAACAAATAAGTTGCTCGCTCCATTGTTCCAGAGAACGGAGTCTTGGTCATCTTGCCCATGAGGCATGGTTCGCACGTGTCAAATGATTCGAAATCAAGTGACTCCAAAAGTCCATCAGCATGGAGCTTCTTCATGCACTTGATACCAATATGACCAAGCGGCAGTGCCACATGTAAGTGGGACTATCGTTATCAACCTTACACTTTTTGGTACTCACACTATGGACATGT
Source organism: Hordeum marinum (assembly GCA_022496015.1). NCBI lineage: Eukaryota > Viridiplantae > Streptophyta > Magnoliopsida > Poales > Poaceae > Hordeum > Hordeum marinum. Next base: position 514,053,208 of record CM039676.1, on the reverse strand, counting down.
GTAACATCACATTCGAGATTCATCAAAAATAAACCATTGACCAGCGGGGCATGAGCATAAAACATTTCTCTCATATAAATAGAACAACCATTATTCTCGGATTTAAATGAGTAGCCATCTCGCATCAAGCGAGATCCAGATACAATGTTCATGTTCAAAGATGATACTAAATAACAATTATTAAGGTTTAAACTAATCCCGAAGGTAGATGTAGAGGTAGCGTGCCGAAGGCGATCACATCGACCTTGGAACCATTCCCGACGCGCATCGTCACCTCGTCCTTTGCTAGCCTCTGCTTATTCCGCAGCTCCTGCTTGGAGTTATAAATGTGAGCAACTGCACCGGTATCAAATACCCAGGAGCTACTACGAGCGCTGGTCAAGTACACATCAATAACAAGTATATCACATATACCTTTAACGTTGCCGTCCTTCTTATCCGCTAAGTACTTGGGGCAATTCTGCTTCCAGTGACCGGTACCCTTGCAATAGAAACACTCAGTCTTCGGCTTGGGTCCATTCTTGTTCTTCTTCTTCCCGGCAACTTGCTTACCGGGCGTGGCAACAGCTTTGCCGTCCTTCTTGAAGTTCTTCTTACCCTTGCCTTTCTTGAAACTAGTGGTCTTATTTACCATCAACACTTGATGCTCCTTTTTGATCTCGACCTCCGCTGATTTCAGCATCGAGTACAACTGAGGAATGGACTTCTCCATCCCTTGCATGTTGTAGTTCATCACAAAGCTCTTGTAGCTACGTGGAAGCGACTGGAGGATTCTGTCAATGACCGAGTCATCCGGGAGGTTAACTCCCAGCTGAGTCAAGCGGTTGTGAAGCCCATACATCTTGAGGATGTGTTCACTGACAGAACTATTCTCCTCCATCTTACAGCTAAAGAACTTGTCGGAGACTTCATATCTCTCGACCCAGGCATGAGCTTGGAAAACCAATTTCAGCTCTTGGAACATCTCATAAGCTCCGTGTTGCTCAAAACGCTTTTGGAGCCCCGGTTCTAAACTGTAAAGCATGCCGCACTGAACAAGGGAGTAATCATCACAGCGAGAATGCCAAGCGTTCGCAACGTCTTGTTCTGCTGGGAGAAGGGGTGGGTCACCTAGCGGTGCATCAAGGACATATAGTTTCTTGGAAGCTATGAGGATGATCCTCAAACCACGGACCCAGTCCGCATAGTTGCTTCCATCATCTTTCAGCTTGGTTTTCTCTAGGAACGCGTTGAAATTGAGGTTGACGTTTGCGTTGGCCATTGGATCTACAATATAGATATTAAAGTCAATTTTAGACTAAGTTCATGATAATTAAGTTCACATAATCATATTATTCAATGAACTCCCACTCAGATAGACATCTCTCTAGTCATCCAAGTGATACATGATCCATGTCAACTAGCCCGTGTCCGATCATCACGTGAGACGGACTAGTCATCCATGGTGAACATCTTCATGTTGATCGTATCTTCTATACGACTCATGTTCGACCTTTTGGTCTTCCGTGTTCCGAGGCCATGTCTGCTAGGCTGGTCAAGTCAACCTAAGTGTTTCGCGTGTGTAAATCTGGCTTACACCCGTTGTATGCGAACGTTAGAACCTATCACACCCGATCATCACGTGGTGCTTCGAAACAACGATCCTTAGCAACGGTGCACAGTTAGGGTGAACACTTCTCTGGAAATTTTATTGAGAGATCATCTTATTTACTACCGTCATTTTAAGCAAATAAGATGTGAACATGATAAACATCACATGCAATCAATATAGTGACATGATATGGCCAATATCATCTTGCTCCTATGATCTCCATCTTCGGGGCACCATGATCATCATTGTCACCGGCACGACACCATGATCTCCATCGTCATGATCTCCATCATTGTGTCTTCATGAAGTTGTCTCGCCAACTATTACTTCTACTACTATGGCTAACGCTTAGCAATAAAGTAAAGTAATTACATGGCGTTTATGATTGACACGCAAGTCATACAATAAAATAAGACAACTCCGATGGCTCCTGCCGGTTGTCATAGTCATGGACATGCAAGTCGTGAACCCTATTACAAGAACATGATCAATCACATACATCACAATGCATCACATCACATCCTTCTGGCCATATCACATCATAAGGCATATGCTGCAAAAACAAGTTAGACGTCCTCTAATTTGTAGTTGCAAGTTTTTACGTGGTTGCTATAGGTTTCTTGCAAGAACATTTCTTACCTACGCCAAAACCACAACGTGATATGCCAATTGCTATTTACCCTTCATAAGGACCCTTTTCATCGAATCCAATCCAACTAAGGTGGGAGAGACAGACACCCGCTAGCCACCTTATGCAACTAGTGCATGTCCGGGCCGCTTCATCCCACAATACCGTCGAATCAAGATAAGACTAGTAACGGCAAGCACATTAACAAAATCGAGGCCCACAACTGCTTTGTGTTCTACTCGTGCATAGATTCTACTCATAGACCTAGCTCATGATGCCACTGTTGGGAGACGTAGTAGTAAATCAAAATTTTCCTACGTGTCACCAAGATCTATCTATGGAGAAACCAGCAACGAGAGGGGAGAGATTGCATCTTCATACCTTTAAAGATCGCTAAGCGGAAGCGTTACAAGAACGTGGTTGGTGGAGTCGTACTCGCAGCGATTCAGATCGCGGTGGACTTCGATCTTAGCACCGAACAACGGTGCCTCCGCGTTCAACATACGTGCAGCCCGGTGACGTCTCCTACGCTTTGATCCAGCAAGGAGGAAGGAGAGGTTGGGGAAGAGCTCCAGCAGCAGCACGACAGCGTGGTGGTGGTGGAGTAACAAGGTATCCCGGCAGGGCTTCACCAAGCGCTGCGGAGGAGGAAGAAGAGAGGTAGGGCTTCGCCGTGTGAGAGAGAGTTCAGATCTGTTCTCAAGAGGCAAAACCCTTGGGTATATATAGGAGGAGGGAGAGGGAGGGCTGGCTTGACCCCTCCTCCAAGGAGGAGAGGTTCGGCCGAGCTAGGGATAGAGTCCACCTCCCACAAGGGAGGTGGATCTCCTCCTTTTTAAACTCCTATGCCCTTATCTCTAGATCCCAGCCGCATGGGCCTTTCTAGGAGGTCTTCTCTGGCCCAATATGGGCTGGCACACCTCCTCTAAGGACCCATATAGTCCTCTGGTCGTCACACCCCTCCCGGGAGTCCTCCGGCACCCTCCCGGCACTCCCGGTACAATACCGATGAGCCTGAAAACTTTCCGGTGACCAAAACTGGACTTCCTATATATCAATCTTTACCTCCGGACCATTCCGGAGCTCCTCATGATGTCCGGGATCTCATCCGGGACTCCGAAAAACCTTCGGTAATCACGTATACCATTTCCCTATAACCCTAGCGTCATCGAACCTTAAGTGTGTAGACCCTACGGGTTCGGGAGACACGTAGACATGACCGAGACACCTTTCCGGTCAATAACCAACAGCGGGATCTGGATACAAATGTTGGCTCCCACGTACTCCACGATGATCTCATCGGATGAACCACGATGTCAGGGATTCAATCAATCCCGTATACAATTCCCTTTGTCTATCGGTATGGTACTTGCCCGAGATTCGATTGTCGGTATCCCTATACCTTGTTCAATCTCGTTACCGGCAAGTCTCTTTACTCGTTCCGCAACACATCATCCCGTGACTAACTCCTTAGTCACATTGAGCTCATTATGATGGTGTCTTACCGAGTGAGCCCAGAGATACCTCTCCGTCACACGGAGTGACAAATCCCAGTCTCGATTCGTGTCAACCCAACAGACACTTTAGGAGATATATACCCGTAGTGTACCTTTATAGCCACCCAGTTACGTTGTGACGTTTGGCACACCCAAAGCATTTCTACGGTATCCGGAAGTTACACAATCTCATGGTCTAAGGAAACGATACTTAACATTGAAAAGCTTTAGCAAACGAACTACACGATCTTGTGCTATGCTTAGGATTGGGTCTTGTCCATCACATCATTCTCCTAATGATGTGATCCCTTTATCAACGACATCCAATGTCCATGGTCATGAAACCGTGACCATCTATTGATCAATGAGCTAGCCAACTAGAGGCTTACTAGGGACATGTTGTGGTCTATGTATTCACACATGTATTACGATTTCCGGTTAACACAATTATAGCAGAATAATAGACAATTATCATGAACTAGGAAATACAATAATAACCATTTTATTATTGCCTCTAGGGCATATTTCCAACATATTTGGGCCGCTCCAACTGTCATCTCTGAGCTATTTCATAGAACGAGGTCGCTCTCCTGTGAATAGCGGGAAAATATGTCGCACAAGAGCTATAAGCTCATAATATAAGAGAGTTTTTTACACTAGTCGGTCTTTTGTACATTAAACAAAAGTTTCAATTCATGAACCCGAGGGTCGGTTATTGTACTACATAATGGTATATTTGCAGAGTTAAAGTGTTTACTTACCACAATCTAGTACTCCTACTCTGCGACAAATAATTCTGGATGGAGGGAGTAGTTCAGATTGCTGGGCATGATCTCGAATATGTCATGGATTTAAATCTCGGGTAAGCATGCACCTCTCTTTATCTCTCTGTACCAATTCATCATCGTTATCTTATTATGTTGTCGATCGATGGAGTAAATAAATTGATTGATTGATTGATAGATGTGGTGTGCTAGCTGTTACCCATTCAGCACGTCCCCAACAAAGGTTCGTACATAGTACCGTTGGTGCACCGTCCGTCATCAACAAATTAATTTCGTCATTCAATGCTGGAAACGACATGTTGCCGGATCTTCAACACATGAGTTATTGTTTGCCCAACTAATTAACTAAGTTTAGTTGGTCTTGCCATCTCAAAAGGTTGCATCTTTGCAACGTGTACTTGGGGCAAGAATTTTGCAATCCACATCACTGCCCTACTTGATGAAAAGCAATATTAAGATCGCCTCTTCCTCGCAGAAGAAATTGGTTGTTGATGGCTTCGAGCCTTCGACATGGCCATGGCATACGGTGACGATGAAGATGAATATTGTCATGAAGATTATGATACTCCTATATCTTATCACGATCAGGGACAGCGACCTCGACCAGTATTACGTGGAACACATTACCATGACTGCATACACATTGGATCTTCTTGTGGTGTTGTTCAATGTCACGAGTTTACACTTGTCGCATTTTCGGGTCATGTTCTGCTCTTCTTGTTGGTACCCATTTTATATCCATTTTAAAATCAGAAACTGACTGTCTGGGTTACGGTTGCAATATTACTGACGACTGATCTTGCGTAACCTGCAGAAGCTCACTTTCTACCGTTGCAAGGTGCTACCACTTCTTCTTTCAACAACTATTCCGAAAACTCAGTTCAGTCCGTAAAATCTATGCCTTTTTGTTATGCTGTCAACAGGTCTTGAATTCTGCACACATAGAGGAGGACCCAACGGATTTCAGCTGCAACAACATTAGGCTTACCGAAATCATATACCAACAAGATGATAATGACGTCCACCCACTAGCCATGTGTTTGGTGGACATGTCGAGGATTATGCCAAACATCAACTCTGTAATAAATAAACTGGTTGATCTCGATCGTGTGGTAGTTGTGCCCATTCAACCCTTCCAGAACAAATTACCGCACATAGATTTGGTGCACCGTCATCAGTCTATTAATGAATTTCTTCACTGAATCCTGTAAAGAGATGTTGCTAGATCTGCAACCCATGAATTATTGTTTCCTCAGCTATCTCCATCATCACACGGTTCCCTTTTCGTCTTCTCCTTGAGCTAGCGTAGGGGTGCGAGTGCCCCCGGAACCTGCTCTCGAGAAATGGTTTCGAGAAATTGTTAGTAAATTTTTAATTGGGTGAATTTCACTTTTATCATCTTCTTTGACATTTTTTATATTAATTACCCCGTTTAACATATTTTCAGCCAAATTACCCATTTATAAAAACTTTTATCAAATTTTACCATTTTGAATTTCTAGAGAGCGGTCTAACATATGGGTCACGGCATCAGGTACACGTGGCGTGTCACGTCGCGGTTTATATCCACACATACCTTTTCTGTGCATGAACCGATCGAATGGCTAGTGGAACACGATACGTACTGCATGGCATTGTGCGGTTAATTTTGCGAAACAATTGCAAGCGGTGCGAGGGACGAGTTCATGGATGTGAACTGATACAGGCGCGCGGGGAAAACGCAATGAGAAAAACCGCTACATGACACACCATGTGTACTTACGGGTGAGACCCGATCATTCTCAAAAAATCAAAATTGGGCAAAAGCTGATAACACTTCTCCTAAATTTGTAAAAGTTTGACATATTTTTTACTAAATGGGTAATGAAAACTGTAAAATGCGGCAATTAATGTTCGCCCAAACTATGAGCTATAGCAAACAAGGAGAAAAAACTAAGATGAGGGGGTGCTGATCTTTGTATGAAGCTTTCCTTGTCTATAAGTATCATGGTTATTTACAAATGCAGGATACGTTCTTGTATAGGACTCACAAACCGACTTCAGCTAGTACGTGTACAGCTAGGTGTCTCTAAACAAGGAGCTACTACACGGCTGTCTACAGTTCATCTCTGTTTTAACGACTACCTTAGTAAGGGCATCTCCAAGGACGACCCATAAATCGTCGCATCCATCCAAACCATGAAAACCATTCAAAATGGGTATGTATCGGCCCGTCAAGCGGTCTAGACGTGTTTCTTTCACAATTTTTCTCCCTTACTTTGCATCCACATGGTCCACCTTCAACGTCGCTGTTGTACGTCTCCGGCCGTCACAAAGGCATTGCCCGACGTCCGCAACCAACGCCGACGTGCCCGTTCGCCTCCACAATGGCGATGTCCATCCTGGCGCCGTTTGTGCCCAGGTACACTCCGCCCCCCAGTCGATGACCTCCATGACGTACATCACGCTCGGTAGGTGTTCAGTCAAAGGCCATTGAACTTATTCTCGAATGTATGTTGTTTTTTTCAGAGTATGAAAGATAGTGAGTTACTCGACCATGAAGGATGGGTTGTTGTGGGATGCGTGGTTGATCGTATCCGTGGATTTTGTACCAGGAGCAGAGGGGAGACGTCCTGACAGCAAGTGCATGAATCGTTTCACGCATGAAATTTGCGCCCTATGACATGTACATCATCCAAAAAAGCAATGTAAGGTCATTATCGTATCACTGTTACGCTATCCAGACCAGTGTCACCAAGCTTTGTAACATGGTTCGTCAGCTGGCAGCAGAGGCCGAGATCGTAAGCTTTGCTTTCTCTTGCTCAACTTGCTGATTAATTGGTTCACTCAATGTTGGTTTACACATTAGGCATCCATCGCGCGCTGCCATGATGTACCACATGAGAGTGGGACAACCATTTAAATACACAAAATGTTGGATGAAACTGAGGGGGGGGGGGGGTATGTGTGAAAGGGCATGATCCGCTGATGAAGAACTTGTTGGACATCCGGTTAATCTAGTTAAATTTGAGACACAGTTGTACTAGACTTAATTTGCATGCTATGTATTAAAGATTTGTGCTATTTTCTATCCAAATATTATGAATATCGACCGGTTTGCATGAATTTCATCCGATTAGTTTAGATGTGGGTTGAAATGTATGCAGACAGTGTTTCCAGCTATTCGCGGACAGATGCGAAAAGAAATTTGCGGGTTGCTGTTGGAGATGCCCTAAGGCACACAAGTGCTACACACCTGTCTATTACTTCTTAGCTAAGTAAATATTAAGTCCGCCATCCGGAGACAGGGGTGGATCCCACAATCTCCCCCTCAACTCTGACGAAGGAGCTTGATGTCGACGATCCCAACCTTGTTGTGCAACTTTTGAAAGCGTACACGATCAAGAGGCTTCAGAATGTTCGCCTTCTGTTCACCGGTTTTGATGAACTATGTTGCAATTGTGCCATGAAGTGGGCGGTTTGTGGTGTTTCAGACCTTGGATGCCTGGGCGGTGGTGGACCGCATTGTTAATTCTCCGGCGGGCACTATTGTGGTAGTCGTGGCTTTTCCCCTTGGTCGTGTGGGCGGCGAGAGGGTAGTGTATGGGGGCTCGGTTTCGACCTCTGTCGATGGCAGTGGCCGCGCCCTGATCCGGATATACCGGTCCGAGCTCATTGCGATTGTCCTGAGACCTTGTGGTGGCATGGGTGAGCAGTCGAGGCGCCGCTCTCTTTTTAAAGACATCGTTATGGTTCTCCTCCCCGTGTGAGAGTTTCGGGGTGAATACCCATGTCCACTTCGGACTCGGCAGCGGCGTTGCTTCGTGTGATCTTCCCTCTTGGGGGTGTTGCCGTGGAGGTTAGGTGTGTTAGGACATAGCGTGACGTTGTATTATGTCTGCCCTTTATTCTTCTTGGGTACCGTAGTTCCGAATGTTCTACGTGATTCGGTTATCTCGGGATCTGCTTTGTAAGAGAGTTTCATCTTCACTTTGTATCGTTCCGCCATGTATTTTAATCGTGGTTGTGGCTTTATATATATATATAAAACGGGAAGAAAGTCTATTTCGATGTAAATATGGAATTCACTCTTCTTAATTATCAGGAGCGTTTCTGTAGGATTGGGCTAGCGGTCCCATGTCTGGATTCTTCCGGTGTAATCATTTTCTTCAATTAATACAAACTAGATAGTACTCAACCAGAAACTTCCCAACCAGAAACAACCGGCCAGTACTATACCGCACAAAGCCTTTCGTTCTCCTCCCCCAATTTCTGGTGGCATCACTGCATATAAACACAACAAGCGCTCACCGTCTACACTAGACCACTAGTCCACCACTGCAGCCAGAAATCCATGTAGAACACCGAAAATGGATAGAGCAAGGCGCTCCACGGATGCCTCCGACGAGCAAGAGCTGAAGCGTCCGTGCCTTGCAGGCGGCCGCATTAGTGGTGCCGGCGGGGTCGGCGGTAGTACCAGTGATGCGGCTGGGGGCGGTGGTCATGAGGGTGACGGCGGCAGCAGCGGTGACGCGGATGGGAGCGGCGGCGTTGGTCATGCCGCCGCCGACCCGCTGACGCTGAGCACCTTGGGGGACGACGTCCTCCGTAACATCCTGTCGCGCCTCGAGTCGTCCCGGCAGACGGTGCGGATGTGCATGCTGTCCAGGACGTGGAGGCACCTCTGGCGCTCCGTGCCGTCCATCCACATCGACCAGCGGGAGTTCGGCAGCAACCACCAGCTGCAGAATTTCACCGACATCCTCCTGGAGCGCCATACCAACCTTGTGCTCCTGCATGCGTTCCGGCTGCTGCTAAGCACCGACGATCTCCGCCTACCGGCCTGCCACTGGGTCCGTCGCGTCATCAGTCAAGTTGGTACGCGGCCTTACCTGCTCAAGAGGTTGCACCTTTGCAAAGTGTACCTGGACAAGGATTTTGCGAGCCACATCAGTGATCCCAGGTGCCCTGCGCTGGAGGACGTGCAACTGGAAAACTGCAGCTACCTGACCGCCCGCTATAAGATCACCTCCCTCTCACTCAAGAGATTGGTTGTGGATGGCTTCTACATTGTGCAACATGACCAAAGTGATGATGATGAGGAGGATGAGATGTTTAACCTGATCATAGAGGCTCCTGCTCTTGTTTCTCTTCGCCTGGCCGGGGAGCTTGATCAAATTGCTGACACGTCCGAACCACATACCATGCCGTATCTTGTCGATGCGTCGGTTCATCTGCCCGTGTTGACCGACGACGAACTCAGTGACGATGAAGGAAATGATACCAGTGCGCAGCAATCAGTTCTTGGCATGCTGTCTAATGTGACGACTTTGACCCTGTCACATTTCAGGGTACGTATGTTCTTCTTGGGCTTGGCATCCTTTTTATTCCGTTTGCATCTCCTTTATCTATAGAGCTATTTAAAGAACCAGGAACTGGATTGGATGTCTTGTTTTCAGTTGCTGATCCAACCTGAGGATACTGAGGATTCTGAGGGTTCCTCAAAAAAACCTGAGGTTTCTGAGGAACTTCAACTTCCTGTATTCAAGAATCTAAGAACCTTGTTCCTGGACGAGTGTTACCTGGTTGGCGACGACTTCGTGCGGCTGGAGCCTTACCTGGACAAGTCGCCTAACCTGGAGAAGCTCACTTTGCGATGTAGCAAGGTGCAACGAGGATACGCTTGGGTTGGTGTAATGGTATTTTTTTCTCGAAAAGGAGGATAGCCCCCGGCCTCTGCATCTAAACTACTAGTCAGTATATATTTTCACAACAATGTCATTATTTACCACACTTTGTTTTTTTGCGGGGAATTACCACACTTTGTTTGACATACATGCTTAAAAGTTAGGCTATCAATATAAATTCTACACTTTGCCACATTGGAGAGAATCTTGCCACACTTTTCCAAGCCTATGACACGTGAACCAAACGAGTGACAAACTCGTTAAAATTTGTGGCATGGAGAAGTCTGGCAACTTTAGTATACCGACAAACATGCCCTACTTCTTTCATCTATTTGTTTTCACAACTAAATTTAGTCTGCAATATTAATCCTTCATGTTGTCAACAGGAATCTTATTTCGGACGTGACGACCTGGTGGATTTCATGTGCGAGAACCTTAGGCTTACTGAAATTATGTACCGACATGATGATGATGCAGCCCCCCTGTTGGTCGCGTCTTTGCTGAGAATGTCAAGGAGACTACCGAACAACAAAATCGAACTCATCAGAGTCGAATAGCAATGTCCCGTGTCAACATACCATGCTCTCTATCGTTTGCTGATTTGTGCACGATTTCTATCTCTAGTTGTATAATGTTTATCTCTTGGTATCATGTTTGACTTTTACTAGTAACTAGCGCAGAGTTATTGTGTGTGAAACATCTTTGATTTTCAACCTATATTGGCATGTAATGTTATTTTATTTTGATTTTCAACACATATTGGCATGTATTGTTATGGTATTTGTAAGAACACTATAATATTATAAATTTTGTTTGTTTGTACATAGTACTAGATCAATAAGCTAAATTAAAGTTTATATTGTGAACTATGGTCATTGGTTTGTACGTGACTTAGCAGGTTGTACGTGTTGGGAAACGTACAAGATATACCGATTATCATTTACCCTGAATCGATGAACAAAGAAGCCAAACAATTTTGTACTGTCATGCATATTAGAAGAATAACTCTCTGAAACGTGAGTTAACAGGTTGTCTACTGTTTGACCCGGGACCAACTTTCCGGTCGGTCATCCATCCTAAAACTACTTCAAGCCAAGCACGCTTAATCTAGCAGTTCTGTTTGAATGTGCTCTCGAAAAAAAAAAGGAATTTCTTATTGATATGAGTAGTCTATCATTCCTAATATGTCAAACTATCACACTCGGTCAGTACATACCAACTCTGTTTCCATCCATTTGTATTATAGTCTGGCCAAGATACTATTGTTGATTGATCTATAAAACTGAATTTTTTGGTGACAAACATAAGGCGATTGTGGTGCTTCGTTGAAGGATTTCAGCAAATTGTGAAATAGACCAAGGAATTTATCGATACCTACGTAGTTGAGGCAAGGCAGTTTGTTCACTCTGCAGCCACGGACCGAAGATGTGAGCCGCTCACTCGGCTTCATATTTATCACCTGTACGCAGAATCTGCTTCGAGATGAGAAGACGACACGTTGCAACACATTGAAAGAGTAAAAAATAATAAATCAGAAATAGCAGAGCAAAAACAAATTCAGATTGAATTTCTATGCTCAACTAAATCAGAAATAGCATAGAAAATAAATAAATAAATCAGACATAGCAGAGCAAAAACAAATTTAAATTGAATTTCTATGCTCAACTAAATCAGAAATAGCAGAGAAAAAATAATAATCAGAAATAGCAGATTGAATTTCTTCGTCGACATAGGCATAGTTTCGGTTTTATATGACTTTACTATTGCCACTTTGTCTTTTTCATATTCTTTGTCAGACTATTTGTGTGATGGCTGTGTGCATCTTACCTATGTGGAGGCTGGGTGTCGCTCCTTATGATTTGTATTGGCTTGATGCTACATTTTGAGTTAAGAAAACCGTCCTTTATCGGAAACTAAATCAACTAGATGCAAGAGATAGGATCTCGTGCACGCTTCTCACCGGCCCATCATCTATGTTACTAGTCACTTGCCTATATTGAACTTTTTTTACGAAAATAGCAGGAGCTCTGCCTTTCATTATAGGGAGAAGAAGTCAGGACATACTACCTCTGACCAAGAAAATAAAACTGGTTGAGGCACTCACACTCTTAACACTAGCAATTTACATGGAGGTGCAAATTACATCTCAGGAGCTGGGAGCACATCCCTCGCAGCATGAAACAAATACACGTCTTCCTTGATCATCACCGAAAGCATGATCGCAGATATTTCCTTCTGCTCAAATACACTCCGATTTTGTTCCTTCCACAAATGTCATGCGATGTAAGCAGTCGAAGTAACCTCCTCGTGTACCTTGTCCTGTCTGCCAGTAGTAGCACAAAGCCTCCTCCACCAATCCCCAATTGAGGATGCTGACGCTGCTGCAGTGCACATAGTGTCGTTTTCTTCTTGGAATTGGAACCAAGCTTTCCTCTTTATGGTCGCATAGTCGATATTTTCATTGTGTGGCCTTCCCCTCGCGTGTAACCGATCCGCAGTCCAGTTCTCGTTTTGTAGGAGCAACCACATGTAGAATTTGACCTTCCATTCCATTCCGCACTTCCAGACCTTTGCTAGTCCTGGCTGCTCGATCCTGACCGCAAACCGTATTTCGTAGGCAAAGGAGGCTGAGTACTTTGCATGTGCAGTTAGAGAACATCCGATCTGGTCCTTTGCGCCAGCTAGCGCCACTAGATGTAGCGCGTCCCACAACCTGCCGAACTGCGTCAGTTGAGCCTCAATGCTCATCATCTGCAACCCTTGCATCCATCGGCCATTCATGAGCGCTCATCTTATGGAGAGCTAGTTGAAACGAGCAAGCTTAAAAATCTCCGGGGCAACACAACAAGGAGCTTTGCCATGTAGCTATCAATCCAGTCGGAAAATTGCAAGGCGAACATCACCCAACTGAATTGTGGAGCTCTGCTCAAGAAAACTTGCTTGTCAGTGGCATCAGACGGCGTGGGGGAACCCTTCTAAGGCCGATGAACATCATCCCATTTAAACCACTCCCAAAGCAGACAAAGTGCCCTACGAAAACATTCGACGTTCGTCACCCCTATACCAGCATATCTCTTAGGAGAGCATAACTGTACCGAATTTACAAGGCTATTGCCACCAGTAGCAGCATCCTCCGCCTCCCAAAGAAAATTTCTTCTTAGCTTGTCCACTCTTGTGATGAACCATTTGTCTGGTTGGGAGGCTGTCAAGAAATATATGGCGGTGGCCGTGACAAGCGAATTTGTTGTAGACTAGCCTCCCCATCCTATTCATTAGGCGTCCTTTACGGGGATATAGTTTTCTCGCAATCTTGTCGAGTACTGGTTGAACCTCGTTTCTCCTCGTCTTCCTAACTCCAAGCGGCAGGCCCGAATATTGGCAAGGGAAAATTCCTTGACCCCACCAAATGGTGCCAGCATGGGAGCTATATCAATGGCCGCGCATGCAATAAGGTAAGACACCGTCTTTGCCATATTTTCTGTGAGGCCTGAAGCATTGCCAAAGAGCTTGAGGACTTGTTGAACACCAGAAATCCCTCCTGGCACGGGTTGATGAACAGTGATCCACAATCAACATAAAATCTTGACCGAAATTGCACAGCACGAGATCTCAATGGTGATAGAATCCCCCTATCGGTGGCTAGCAAGAATAATCTTTGCAGCGGCTCCATTGAGATGATGAAGAGCAGCGGTGACAGGGGGTCCCCTGCCTCAGCCCTGCCTATGGAGGAAGGGCGATCCGGGTGATCCATGTAACAATACCCTTGACGAGGAGGAGGACAAAATTAGCGATATCAACTCAACATAGATTCACACTAAAACACCTGCAATGAAACAACATTAAATTTACATGGTAAAAGTTTACAGTCCCTATCATTGGGCATTTGATTGTATAAAAAAACATCTCTATCAAGCCTGCTCCGTGATCAGCTAACCAGCCCATAGACATGAAGATACCTGCAAGGCTTGGTCGATTTCGACATGGATGGTGAGCTTTGGCGATGTAGGACATGGTGTAGTGAGCCCTGATCTCTTGCGTCTTGTGCGGGCAGGTAGAATGACCATCTTCTTTCCTCCCTCTCAATTAGAAAACTTTGCCAAACTTTGGATGCTTGTATTTTGATTTCTGCATGAAGATTTTCCTCCATGGGTTTGCTGAGTCGAGGGGTGGTGGCGGGGGTGGGGGGTGGAGAACCTACCTGTGCACGGAGTGATGGCCAACGTTGCTAGGCTTCACCGACTGGTCGACATAGGAAGGCGTTGCAGGGGCGGTGGGGCAGGGGAGGCTCGACGGATGTGGCCTGCCGCAACGGGTGGTAGGGGAAGGGGAGGGCGTCTGGATCCTTAGCGGCATGAGCGACACCAGGGAGGCGAACCGATGCTGCTTGCAATTGCCTGGATCATGGCTTCCGATGGATTTATTGATCGGAATGGTGGCCGCGGCTATGCGACCTGTACTGGATAAATCGATGTCGGGAATGGCGACATTAATATTGTGACAAAGGGATTGGAAGAAGTGAATGGATTACAATATTACCATCCTACCCTTTTTATAAAAATAAAGGGCCATGATAATGCCCACACGTGTCTAGTAGGAGCAACAACAGCCCACACGCTCAATGATTACAGGCTGCGTCACGTCACCGCATGAATGCACAAGTGATGAAGGTGATGATGTCAACATGAATCTTTTGTTTTTTTAGTTTTAAAATGGTTTATCTCTTAAATAAAAAATCTGATTGAAAAACCGTTTTCACCATTGAATCCGCCACGACGAGATCTTCAGAACTAGATCTCATATTGATATCTTTCGACGACTTTTTTTAGGGTTAAAAGTTGTCATGTCTATTTCACATAAATTGCCATCATGATTACACTGAAGTCGCCATGATATATTTCAACTACTTTTTCTTCTACGTTTAAAATAAACTTTAAAATGTTATAAAAAATGAAATTAACAAACTAAACTTGCCATGATGAATTACTATTATTTTTCATGATCCATGAAATATTTTTGACATGGTTCATAAGTAAAAAAGAAATATGTCATCAATTATTTTAAAAATGAATGGTCACTTGCTCTAATTTGCCATGAACCATAAACTAAAATTGCCATGGTGAATTATTTAAATTTGCCATGAACCATAAACTAAAATTGCCATGGTGAATTACTTAAATTTGCCATGATACATGCACTAAAATTTGTCATGGTTCATACAAAAAATGTTTTTCATGTTCAAAATACAAGAATTGTCATGGTCAAAAACTAAAATTGCCATGATCTATAAACTCAATTTGGCATGATGAATTACCAAAAGTTGCCATGATCCATGAATTAAATTTGTCGTGGTTAATTACTAAATTTTTTCATGGCCAATTAATAAAAATTTCCATGAAAAGTAGTTGAAATATAAATGGTAGCTTCAAATCTAGAAGAAAAACTAGATGAAACATGTGATGACAACTTTATTGTAAACTCTATGACAACTTTAGTGTAAACATGTGGCAACTTGTAGCCCTCCAAAAAAATCATCGAAATATATCAATATGAGATCTAGTTTTAAAGATCTCGTCGGGACATATTTAATGGTGAAAATGAAATTTTAATTCAAGTTTTTATTTAAGAGATAAAACATTTTAAGTCTGAAACAAAAAAAAATTCCGCTCCTGTCATATGTCTGATGTGAAAAGATGAATGATTATATAGCCGTGTGAACCATGTTGGCCTGTCCCACACGTGTGGGCATTATCATTTAGGAAAATAAATCCTTAAATGATTTCTTAGATCCGACGATCGAAAAAAATAAAGACGGAGTTACACGAAATTACAATTCATAACTCACCAATCACCGTAAAAGATATGTTATATCTACGCAAGATTAAAGTTTCTACTTACCACAATCTAGTACTGGATCATTGTGCGTTATTTCAGATTGCCGTCCATGATCTTGGATCAGTCGTGGATTTAAATCACGGGTTAGCATGCATCTCTCTCTGTCTGTGTGTATGCCTCATCGTTATCTTATTATGTTGTCGATCGATGGAGTAAATAAATTGATTGATTGATTGATAGATAGATGTGGTGTGCTAGCTGTTACCTATTCAGCACGTCCCCAGCAAAGGTTCGTACGTAGTACCGTTAGTGCACCGCCCAACACATCAACCAATTAATTTCGTCATTCAAATTGAATGCTGGCAAAGACATGTTGCTACTAGTAATAGATCTTCAACACACCAGTTGTTGTTTGCCCTACTAATCAATTAAGCTAAGTAAAAAACAAATTAATTAAGATGTTTCCCCAATGCTATCCGTATAGTTTCATCCTTCTCACTTCCGACTCAATTTTCTTCCCTTTCCATCACTTTCCTTCTCCTCACTCATCCGGATCACATGGTATGGCAGATGCTCATCCTAAAAAGGAAAAAAACGGCGCGGCAGATTGGTACAGACGTTGACGTTGTCTAGGAGCTGGAGGGACCTCTGGACCATTGACTAGCGGGAATTATGTACCTGCAATAATTTTATCTGCGGACAGCGGCGACCTCGACCATAATTAGGTGGAACACATTGTCATGGGCGCATATAAATTGGGTCTTCACGGACAACACTGTTCTTCAATGCCACGAGTTTGCACTTGTCACATTTTGGGGTTGTGTTTTCTTTTCTTCTTGACATCCATTTTGTATCCATTTTGGGAGCCAACATGGGTATCCAGATCCCGTTGTTGGTTATTGACCGGAGAGGTGTCTCGGTCATGTCTACATGTCTAACGAACCCGTAGGTTCTACACACTTAAGGTTCGATCATGCTAGGGTTATAGGGAAATGGTATACATGATTACCGAAGGTTGTTCAGAGTCCCGGATGAGATACTGGACGTCACGAGGAGCTCCGGAATGGTCCGGAGGTAAAGATTGATATATAGGAAGTCCTGTTTTGGTCACCGGAAAGTTTTTGGGCTCATCGATAGTGTACCGGGAGTGCCGGAAGGGTGTCGGACGACCCCGGGAGGGGTGTGACGACCAAAGGACTTCGTGGGACCTTAGAGGAGGTGTACCATCCCTTGTTGGGCTGGCCAAGACCTTCCGGAAGGGCCCATGCGGCTAGGGATAAGAGATAAGGCTGAAAAGGATTCAAAAGGAAGAGATCCACCTCCCTTGTGGGAGGTGGACTCCTCCCTAGGTTCGGCCGAACCTCTCCTCCTTGGAGGAGGGGCCAAGCAAGCCCTCCCTCTATCTCCTCCTATATATACCCAAGGGTTTGGACTGATTTGAGATAAGATTTGATCTCTCTCCCACGGCGCAGCCCTACCTCTCTTCTTCCTCCTTCGAAGTGCTTAGGCGAAGCCCTGCCGGAATACCCTGCTGCTCCATCACCACCACGCCGTCGTGCTGCTGTTGGAGCTCTTCCCCAACCTCTCCCTCCTCCTTGCTGGATCAAGGTGCGGGAGACGTCACCGGGCTGTACGTGTGTTGAACGCGGAGGCGCCGTTGTTTGGCGCTAAGATCAGAGTCCACCGCGATCTGAATCGCTACGAGTACGACTCCACCAACCGCGTTCTTGTAATGCTTACGCTTAGCGATCTTCAAAGGTATGAAGATGCAATCTCTACCCACTCGTTGTTGGTTTCTCCATGGATAGATCTTGCTGATCGTTGGAAATTTTTTGATTTACTACTACGTCTCCCAACAGGGCCGTGGCTATTTGGGCCGTTCCAACTGTCGGCTCTGAGCTATTTCATAGAACGACGTCGCTCTCCTGTGAATATCGGGGAAATATGCCGCACAGGAGCTATAAGCCCATAATATAAGAGCATTTTTTACACTAGTCGATCATTTGTACATTAAACAACAGTTTCAATTCATGAACCCGAGGGTCGGTTATTGTACTACATAATGGTATATTTGCAGAACTAGATCTCATATTGATATCTTTCGACGACTTTTTTAGGGTTAAAAGTTGTCATGTCTATTTCACATAAATTGCCATCATGATTACACTGAAGTCGCCATGATATATTTCAACTACTTTTTCTTCTACGTTTAAAATAAACTTTAAAATGTTATAAAAATGAAATTAAGAAACTAAACTTGCCATGATGAATTACTATTATTTTTCATGATCCATGAAATATGTTTGACATGGTTCATAAGTAAAAAAGAAATATGTCATCAATTATTTTAAAAATGAATGGTCACTCGCTCTAATTTGCCATGAACCATAAACTAAAATTGCCATGGTGAATTACTTAAATTTGCCATGAACCATAAACTAAAATTACCATGGTGAATTACTTAAATTTGCCATGATACATGCACTAAAATTTGTCATGGTTCATACAAAAAATGTTTTTCATGTTCAAAATACAAGAATTTTCATGGTCAAAAACTAAATTTGCCATGATCTATAAACTCAATTTGGGATGATGAATTACCAAAAGTTGCCATGATCCATGAATTAAATTTGTCGTGGTTAATTACTAAATTTATTTCATGGCCAATTAATAAAAATTTCCATGAAAATTTGTTGAAATATAAATGGTAGCTTCAAATCTAGAAGAAAAACTAGATGAAACATGTGATGACAACTTTATTGTAAACTCTATGGCAACCTAAGTGTAAACATGTGGCAACTTGTAGCCCTCTGAAAAAATCATCGAGACATATCAATATGAGATCTAGTTTTAAAGATCTCGTCAGGACGGATTTAATGGTAAAAACAAAATTTTAATTCAAGTTTTTATTTAAGATATAAAAAAATTTAAGTCTGAAACCAAAAAAATTCTGCTCATGTCATATGTCTGATGTGAAAAGATGAATGATTATAGAGCCGTGTGAACCATGTTGCCCCGTTCCACACGTGTGGGCATTATCATTTAGAAAAATAAATCCTTAAATGATTTCTTAGATCCGACGGTCCGAAAAAATAGAGGCGGAGTTACACGAAATTACAATTCATAACTCACCAATCACCGTAAAAGATATGTTATATCTACACAAGATTAAAGTTTCTACTTACCACAATCTTGTACTGGATCGTTGTGCGTTATTTCAAATTGCCGTTCATGATCTTGGATTAGTCGTGGATTTAAATCACGGGTTAGCATGCATCTCTCTTTGTCCGTGTGTGTATGCCTCATCGTTATCTTGTTATGTTGTCGATCGATGGAGTAAATAAATTGATTAATTGATTGATAGATAGATGTGGTGTGCTAGCTGTTACCCATTCAGCACGTCCCCAGCAAAGGTTCATACGTAGTACCGTTGGTGCACCGCCCAACACATCAACCAATTAATTTTGTCATTCAAATTGAATGCTGGCAAAGACATGTTGCTACTAGTACTAGATCTTCAACACACCAGTTGTTGTTTGCCCTACTAATCAATTAAGCTAAGTAAAAAACAAATTAATTAAGATGTTTCCCCAATGCCATCTGTATAGTTCCATCCTTCTCACTTCCGACTCAATTTTCTTCCCTTTCCATCACTTTCCTTCTCCTCACTCATCCGGATCACATGGTATGGCAGATGATGATCCTAAAAAAGAAAAAAACGGCACGGCAGATTGGTACGGACGTTGACGTTGTCTAGGAGCTGGAGGGACCTCTGGACCATTGACTAGCGGGAATTATGTACCTGCAATAATTTTATCTGCGGACAGCGGCGACCTCGACCATAATTAGGTGGAACACATTGTCATGTGCGCATATAAATTGGGTCTTGACAGACAGCACTGTTCTTCAATGCCACGAGTTTGCACTTGTCACATTTTGGGGTTGTGTTTTCTTTTCTTCTTGACATCCATTTTGTATCCATTTTAAAGATCAGAAACTGCCTGCCCCAGTTATAGTTGCTGCACCCTGATGATTATTTGAGGTTTCAAGTATTTGAGAACCTGAAGGACCTTGTCATGAGACGAGTGTTATATTACTTACGACTTCATCGGACTGGAGACTTACCCGCGGAACTCGTGTAACACGCAAAGAAGCTCACTTTCTACCGTTGCAAGGTGCTGCCACTTCTTCTTTCAACAACTATTACCACAACTCAGTTCAGTCCGTAATATCAATTCTATCTTATTACGATAATGATAAATTCCGAACGTTCGGATTTTAGCATCTCATCCTGAACTAGCAACTTTAGTTGCCACGAGGTGACAAGTTTAGTTGACAGGAGGTGTCAACTTTAGTGGCAAACAGGGCAATTTTTTAAACTGGGACAAAGTCGTCATGTCTTAACAACTAAAGTTGCCACCTCGCATCAACTAAAGTTACAGTAAAAAACGTTCGGGACGAAATGCTAAAACCTGAACTTTCGAAACTTATTGGATTACTCTTATTATGCTGTAAACAGGTCTTGAATTCTGCAAATATAGAAGAGGACACAACGGAACAACCTTAATTAGGCTTATCGAAATCTTATACCGATAAGATGATAATGTTGTCCACCTGCTAGTCAAGTTTTTGGTGGGCATGTCGAGGAATCATGTCGAGGAATATGCCAATCATAAACTCAGTAATGAGGTTGACAACATTATCTGTAGTGCAACATTATCTAGTGACAAATCCCAGTCTCGATTCATGCCAACCCAACATATACTTTCGGGGATACATGTAGTGCACCTTTATAGCCATCCAGTTACGTTATGATGTTTGATACACCCAAAGCATTCCTACGGTATCCGAGAGTTGCACAATCTCATGGTATACGGAAAAGATACTTGACATTAGAGAAGCTTTAGCATACGAACTACATGACCTTGTGCTATGCTTAGGATTGGGTCTTGTCCGTCACATCATTCTCCTAATGATGTGATTCCGTTATCAACGACATCCAATGTCCATGGCCATGAAACCGTGACCATCTATTGATCAACGAGCTAGTCAACTAGAGGCTCACTAGGGACATGTTGTGGTCTATGTATTCACACATGTATTACGGTTTCCGGTTAATACAATTATAGCATGAACAATAAACAATTATCATGAAAAAATAAATATAATAATAACCACTTTATTATTGCCTCTAGGGAAAATTTCAACAGCCCTGCCAGAATAGCTCCACCACCATCACCTTCACGCCGTCGCGCTGCGAGAGAACTCATCTACCTCTTTTCCCTCTCTTGCTAGATCAACAATGCGGAGATTTTCATCGACCTGGACATGTGTTGAACGCGGAGGTGTCGTCCGTTCGGCGCTAGATCAGGATGGATCGTGGGACGGCTGCGATTTGGATCGCGAAGACGTTCGAGTACATCAACCGCGTTTCTTAACGCTTCTCACTGAGCGATCCACAAGAGTATGTAGATCTACTCTCCCTCTCATAGGTGCCCATCACCATGGATAGATCTTGTGTGTGCGTAGGAATTTTTTTGTTTCTCATGTCCCATAACCCAACAACAACATCTTCAGCCAGCTCGACTACATCTTCCCCACCCCGGGCCACATGCACTCTCTCGCCCTCCCCAACCCGCCGGAAGATGAGGAGTGAAGACGTATCCATGTCGCCCCCTCCCCTATGGTTTGATGATGAGAGTCCAAGTTATATGGACTGATAATTATTTGTGATGAGTTGTAAGGGGGGAGGGGCTAATATATGTTTCCCTTAGTATCATGGGCAATGTTTGTGTCATCGAGTGAATGCTATCTTCTAATTTTTAATATATATATTTCTCCCGAGTTCATGTTGATTATTATATATATTTCTTTTCGATTTCAATTCAAGAAACCAAGTTAATTAAGCTAAATGATCCATCACAACACCTACACACATCCTACACACATCTTCAAAACTTTAATAAACCACTTCTATGTACACACCAAAACTTGAGACGCACACACCTATGTTTGAGCCAACTAGACATTTCTTTTAACTTGAGACGTTATTTTTTAAGCCAACACAACAATATTTTATTTAGCCAACACGACACACCACAATTTTTAGCCCACAATATTTCATTCAAACCATTTTTTCGGTCAAACACGTCATAAAAACATTTAGCCAACATTCCAACACGTCTAATAATGATTTAGCCAAAAATAAGGTGTCAAGCAAATTTTGCTATGATGGAACTCGTGTCATCCACTTAGCCAACCTTTCCCACCTTTTTTTCCAACACGAAATTCTTTTTTTTCCTTCACTCTTTTTTGAGGATAACCAAGCTTTATTAAAGGAATACCACAGATTGTGGGATACAAGCGAGATCATAGGATTGGCCAAGCCAAACGTGGCGTCCCAGACCTAAAGACAAAGAGTTCTTGGCTAGTTTATGAACTTCTACATTCGCCCTACGACTTTCAAAAGTAAATTTACATTGAAACAAACTGGAATATGAGTTGATCTCACTAATAATTGGTCTGTTCCCACCTCTGGATCTAGTATTTATACGGACGTTGACGTTGACGTTGACGTTGGTACGGACGTTGACGTTGTCTAGGAGCTGGAGGGACCTCTGGACCATTGACTAGCAGGAATTATGTACCTGCAATAATTTCATCTACGGACAGCGGCGACCTCGACCATAATTAGGTGGAACACATTGTCATGGGTGCATATAAATTGGGTCTTCACGGACAACACTGTTCTTCAATGCCACGAGTTTGCACTTGTCGCATTTTGGGGTTGTGTTTTCTTTTCTTCTTGACATCCATTTTGTATCCATTTTAAAGATCAGAAACTGCCTGCCCCAGGTATAGTTGTTGCACCCTGATGATTATTTGAGGTTTCAAGTATTTGAGAACCTGAAGGACCTTGTCATGAGACGAGTGTTATATTACTTACGGCTTCATCGGACTAGAGATTTACCCGCGGAACTCGTGTAACACACAAAGAAGCTCACTTTCTGCCGTTGCAAGGTGCTACCACTTCTTCTTTCAACAACTATTACCACAACTCAGTTCAGTCCGTAATATCTATTCCATCTTATTACGGTAATGATTAATTCCGAACGTTCGGATTTTAGCATCTCATCCCAAACTAGCAAAGGTGACAAGTTTAGTTGACAGGAGGTGTCAACTTTAGTGGCAAACAGGGCAATTTTTTAAACTGGGACAAAGTTGTCATGTCTTAACAACTAAAGTTGCCACCTCGCGTCAACTGAAGTTGCAGTAAAAAACGTTCGGGACGAAATGCTAAAACCCGAACTTTCGGAACTTATTGGATTACTCTTATTATGTTGTAAACCGGTCTTGAATTCTGCAAATATAGAAGAGGACCCAATGGATTTCAGCTGTGACAACCTTAATTAGGCTTATCAAAATCTTATACCGAGAAGATGATAATGTTGTCGACCTGCTAGTCATGTTTTTGGTGGGCATGTCGAGGAATATGCCAATCATAAACTCCGTAATAAATGAACTGATTGAACTGATTGATTGCACAATTTGCTTTTGAATACGAAAGCGGTCAGTGGCAGACACAGAAAATTTACGTTAGGGAGGCCAGAAAGGAACCGAAAAATGAGGGGAGGCGATCATGGGTGATCCGTTGGCGACCATGGACTCTCCTTGGCGGCCAGGCCGCTGGTGGACACGGCGGCTCCATTCCTGGGTGGCAATCGGTTCTGGGCCCTAACGGGTATTTCTGGTGACATTGGAGTATCTAGGTGACATTAAGGTTTTAATTGATGTGTATCTTAAGGTGTTATTTTAGTACGAACTCTAAGGTTGTTCGTTACATTTATAGGGATAGCTCATAAGATTGATCGGAAAAGATAACTTTGAGGTGGTTTCATACCGTACAATAATTTTTTCGTTTGTTCTCCGCTATTTGTGACTTTGGAGTGAACTCTTTGTCCCACATGAGAGATTTACATATGATGCAACTATGTTAGTATTATTGAGAGAACTTGCACTAGTGAAAATATGAATCCTAGGATTTGTTTCTAAGCATTGCAATACCGTTTGTGCTCACTTTTGCTACTTGTTACCTAGATATTTTTATATTTTTGTATTACAAAAACCTATATCTACCATCCATATTGCACTTGTATCACCATCTCTTCGCCGAACTAGTACACCTATACAATTTGCTATTGTATTGGGTATGTTGGGGACACAATAGATTTCTTGTATTTGATTGCAATGTTGTTTGAGAGAGACTATCTTCATCCTACGCCTCTCACGGATTGATAAATCTTAGGTCATCCACTTGAGGGAAACTTGCTATTGTCCTACAAAACTCTGCTCCTAGAGGTGCAACACGAGTCTACAAGAAGAAGGTTGCGTAGTAGACATCAATGATGAATACTGTTCATGATTATGGCGCAATAAGCAAGTGACACGCGCGAAGAAAAAGTTTTATACACCAAGATCCCACTTTGGGATGTGATCGGCTTCACCGTCATCACTTTTCTTCTCTAGTGAGTAGCCGAGATGGTCCAGTTTGTACACAAAGTACATCCAATTTTTGTCGTAACCCTCTCAACTTTTTAGCACATGCTATGTAGGTGAAATTATGATACCATGCCAAGTTTCAACATTTTCAGAGTTCATTTGAAGTGCTTTTAATTTTAGGGTCATTTAGCTCAATTTTTTTTATTAAATGCATGAAAAATAGCAAATGAAGTTAGAAAGGGTTGAAATTTGAGGATGTGTCTTAGAATGGTGCATATTGAATGCACAAAAAGTCTGGAGTTGAAAACAATTTAAAAAATGAATTGCCTATGTAACACATGAGCTCTCGAACGAAACCATCATACTTCGAAGGAGATGATTCAGCTTGTACACGAAGTGTATCCAGATTTTGTCGTAACCATACCAATTTTTAGCACATGGTATGTGCTTGATACGATGATACCATGCCAAGTTTCAAGCTTTTCAGAGTTCATTTGTAGTGCCTTTTCATTTCAGGGTCATTTAGCT
The DNA here is from genome assembly GCA_022496015.1 of Hordeum marinum. Classification (NCBI taxonomy): domain Eukaryota; kingdom Viridiplantae; phylum Streptophyta; class Magnoliopsida; order Poales; family Poaceae; genus Hordeum; species Hordeum marinum. Next base: position 514,028,183 of record CM039676.1, on the reverse strand, counting down.
CGAAATAAACCGTTAAATGAATGAAAAAATAAAAAAATGAAGTTAGAAATGGTTGAAATTTGAGGATGTGACTTTGAATAATTCATATTGAATGCACAAAATGTCTGGAGTTGAAATAAGTTTAAAAAAAATGAAATGCTCATACTTCGAAGAAGATGGTACAGTTTGTACACGAAATGCATCCAGTTTTTGCTGTAACCCTATCAACTTTTTAACACATGCTATGTGGGTGAAGTGATGATACCATAGCAAGTTTCAACCTTTTCAGAGTTCATTTGTATCGATTTTGATTAAAATAAATGAAGGTATCCTCCACAAATAATAAAAGGACTGCTGCTTCTGGTCGTAGGTCGGCGTCACCGTACGTCGTCACCGTTTTTGCAAAAAGGCCCCTGTATTATATGGTAATTGAACCCGCAGTCCTTAACTTAAGTGGAAAAAACATTTCGCGTTTTTATAAAAAGCCCCCGGGCATCGTCTCTCCGGCACATCTCGTCGCCTGCACGGCCTCGGCGGCGCCGCAGCGGCCACCCCTCCTCCTCGTCTCCCCTCCTCCCCCCGGCCGGGGAGCTCGCCCGCCATTCCTATGCTTCTCGTCGGCCTCGGCGCTGGCTTAGGCAGGCCAAGGCGGGAGGCAGGGCGCGGCGGCGCGGTCCGGCAACCTCGATGGTCAACGGGGCGGCGGGGATTTGGCTGCAGGCGAGGTTGATGGCGGGCCAAGACGGGATGCAGGGCGCGGCGGCGCGGTCTGGCAACCTGGATGGTCGACGGGGTGGCGGGAATGCGGCTGGAGGCGAGGATGATGGCGACGGCGACAGGCGCGCGCGGGACGAGCGGCGGCGACAGACGCACGCGGGACGAGCGATGGCGACAGGCGAGCGCGGGACAAGCGGCGGCAACAGGCGCGCACGGGACGAGCGCCTGCCTCACGAGCAGCTCAGGTAGGTCGTGCGCGCTGCCTCACGAGTAGAAGAGCTCGGGCAGGTCGTGCGCGTGCGCGCTGCCGCACGAGCAGAGGAGCTCGAGTAGGTCGTGTGGAGGCACGGCTGGCCATCCGGGCGCTGGACACGGACTCCTGCGGACGTTGGACGCGTCCAGGAGGCAGAGGCTAGGGAGGCGTCGGTGCAATGGTCAGTGTCCGATTCAAAATACAGTCCGTCTCCTTGTCAAACTTAGATTGATAGAGTGCCCGTCGTGGATTTTTGTTGGCTGCTATAAGAAGGACACCACCATGGCCGAAATCTTCATCAATCCATTGTCGATGAATCTAATGTCGCTGCCGAGTTCGCCGGCAAAACTAATGTCGCCGCCGAGTTCGCCGGAGAAAGAAGCGCCGACTTCGCCGGAGGTAGAAGATCATCCATCGAGCACTCCAATGTCGCCGACTTCGCGAGAGGTAGTATGATTTTTCTGTCAGCTCTCTGTCTGAATCCTCTAATTCTGACACTATATCTCCTTTTGGTTCAGTATACTGCCTAGAAGTATATCTCTGAATATTTGGCGTGTGTGTTCATGTGTGTGGAGTTTCCAGGGAGGAAGTGGTTGGTTTCTGGTAGAGGAGGCTACTGGCTGTTGGCACAATACAATCTGATTATGCTTGTATGGCGTAGTGTGTGCCATTGGATGTGTGTGTCTGTTCATGTTTGTGGAGCTTTACAGGGAGGAAGTAATTAGTTTCATTAAGAGGAGGCTGCTTGCTATTGGCAGAATACGATTAGGATTAGGAGATTAGTAATTTTGAATGAGCTCTTCTTGTGGACATGTTTGTTTTTGAATTTTAGCATCAATGGATAGAACTCCTTGCAAATTATAATTTTGCTGTTCAAGCGTAGGATAATTGGTTTTAATGTCTCTGTTGGGTGTGCGTGTGCAGCTGCCAAAGGAGTCTGATAGAATTCAGGTTGAGGCCAAGGAGGTTCGGCTCCCGGACATGCCACCGATAACACTCGGTGATACAAACGTAAACAATGTAATTTTCCACCATGCAAATTGCATAATTTTTATACATGAATCAGGTGGCATATGTATTTTAGATTTTTTTTTGTTATGGTTAAAGTGCACAGGGTATTGTAAGATCTATTTTCAAATGGTTTTAAATTTCAAACTTAAAGTTCATATGCCCCTGAGACTGTATTTTCCACCATGAAAATTGCATATGTATTTCAGATTTTTTTTTATGGTTAAAGTGCACAGGGTATTGTAAGATCTATTTTCAAATGGTTTTAAATTTCAAACTTAAAGTTCATATGCTCCTGTAAAGCTAATGCACACATGAAACTACACTTACTCTGAGACTATAATTTTCCACCATGAAAATTGCATATGTATTTCAGATTTTTTTTGTTATGGTTGAAGTGCACAGGGTATTGTAAGATCTAATTTCAAATGATATTGATACACACATGAATTGTAAAGACTTAAATTTATAAGTAGTGATTAACAATATATATAGTTGAGAATCTATTTTGGGCTAATTGTAATTATGTTGTAACTGCAGCAAGAAGATGGCATCGCTGAATTGGACATCGCAGAGGATTTGGATAACCGACCTTCAAAAAAAGCAAAAAATTCTGAATCAGGTGTTCTAGAGCCAAAACCAATGTCACCAACTATGTCAGCATCTTCTCCAAATTCTGAATGCTTTCACTCGATTGTGCCAGAATCAGATAATGATCCATTGCCATCACCTCCATCCCCATCTAGCTTGACATTATCTCCTGTTTTACCCTTACATGATGTTAAGGAACCAGATTCAAATAAAGAGATCAAAGTTGATCAAAATTATAATTACCTACCACAAGGTATTTGTTTGATTTATTTTGTGTACTTTATTATTCAATATATTCTTAAATTATTTGACTTTTTGCAGACTATACACTGAGCGACTATGATCAATGTGCTCATATAAGAATAGAATCATCTTCGAGAAAACAACTGTTGGTTCAGATAGATGGAAGTTCTGTGTTACAAAATCAATTGATGTGCTTGCTAGATGAAAAAGAGTGGGTAAATGATGATGTAAGTATACCCTTACTCAAACGGAAATAAGTTTCTAATCACTAATATCTATTACTAATGTATTTTTGGTAAAATAATCTTAATATAGGTGATCAATGCATATATATGTTGTATAAAGGACCATATACATGTCAAGAATGGCAACAGAGTGTATTTTGAGAGTCCTTTTGTTATCTCACTATTAAAACGGGATGGTGACCTTGTCATACAAAAATATAGTTCCTTCATAACAGATATTGTCAAAATATATATGGAGCATGACATGGTAATATCCATATCCATCATTTTCATGTTCCATGTTTCAATTATTTTTATATTTATTTGCCTAATTATTTTTTTTACATATTGAACTTCCAATAAATACCGGCAACACACATTGGTATCTAGCTGTTGTAAATATAAAAAACATGAGATTCAAGTATTGGATTCATTGTGTTGGAAGTTTGACCGAGATGATCTCGTTATTATGGTTAGTTACAACACCACTTTTAATCCAACATGTATCATAAATTCATACATTGTTAGTGTCTGTCGTTTCTGATCAGTAAATCTTTTTCAGGCTACGAGGAATACAATTTCATTTGGACCTTCTTAAAAGTCAAAACTTGATTAATGATGATTGGAAAGACGTTGATCTTACTGAATGGAAGATCACCGAACAATTTCAGATGCCAATTCAAAAAGACAGTTCTTAATGTGGTTTATTTATGCTCAAATATATGGAATATTTCACAGGAAGCGGACTATCCTACGCAATTACACAGGTATTTATATTAATTTTACATAAATTATGTTAAATTTTGAAAATATACTAATAATTGTTTGTATTGCACAGGAAATGATTACTTCATTTAGGTTTAAGTTAGCCAACATACTGTTATGTTGGAAAACAAACATTGCATCAATGACTACAATCGTTGAAGAAAGTGATGATGACACCAATTGAGATCCTGATGATGTCTAAATACTGGAAACTCTAGATGATATAAAAAAATCAAAACAGAAAATCCCATTATCTGTTGAAAATAAATACAGATCACTAATATCTATTCTTTCGCATATGAGCTCACTTGAGTTAACAACTGGACTCTGTAGCTTCATTAAATCAATCAATTACATCGAGGTTTTAGAGTAAGTTATTTCAAATTAGTAATGCAATTGTACAATATCTTACTTCTTATATTTTCTTAACATTTTATTTTCTTAATTTTTTCATTACCAGGAAAGTATGGCTTCAAAGTTCAAAGCCATATCCAATTAGCTTGTCTCTCAAAAAACTACAAGGAATGCTAAATGATGATTTACCTATGGACCGAGATTGCTTCAATTTTGTCGTACGGAAGATTATGTTTGATGACATCCAAACGACACACAAAAATAAACAATTGATAACAAAACATTATGTGGACATGAAATTTTGGGTACGTTCTTAAATTCATTATTTACTATTTTCTACATTCTTATTTTTTAATCACCTTTCTAACCAATTCTTTTATATGCTAGATGACTACTGATTTTGGACGGCACCCAGACTTCCGTAAAAAGTTAGATTTGGAGCAACTAGCAAATTCTATTCGTAGTTGGCCTGGTATCAAACATGATGTTTCAAAATGCAAATCGGTAAGAACACTTCTGTCTACTTTTGACCACACATTTTTATTACATCTAATATTATCCTATTTCAGATCCATATTCCAGTACAATCCAACAATGATTTCATTCTATTCACATTGGACAAAGATACAAGAACAGTGTACATTTTGGACCCTGCTCCTATTAATCCCATTTACAGATGCAACCCACTCGCAAAATATGTGCACAAAATTATATGGATTGCAGAACACTTACCAAAAGCAATGTCAAAAGTATGTCCTGGGTCTAGATGGAACGAGAATATTCTCCTATGGCATCAAATAATCCTAGATGATATTCCAGTTTACAACAGGTATTTTTTTAAGGGATGAATACTAAATAGTGAATATTTGTTGTTTTGAAAATTAATATAATTTGAATTACTAATAACATATATATTCTTATGTATATAAGGGAACTGTCCGGTTATATTGTTCCCATGTTCATGTCAACATGGGAAGATGAAAGACCGCATTTGTCATTTTTGAAGGTAAATATCACAATCGTATAGAACATTAATATTATAATTTCACATTTGATTCTAATGTCATTTGTTTAAAAAAATTATATATGTACAGGATGGATATGAACTCAGAAAAGTAATTTTGGGCCAACTGTTGACATTCAAGGACAATGAATGTGAAGATAACATGCCTGCCGGTGTACTTGAATTCATCAGTTGTATCAGGAAAATCCAACGTAAATCAGGTAAAGATAGTACGATTAATAAGATTTCATAATTAAAAATGATTTTTTTCAAGATTTATTGCTTGGTCGTGCTAACTCCTATTTTCTCAAACACGACGTACGTGCTATTTCTGAAAAAAAGAAGCTTCGCTGTTTGCTGGCATCTCTGGTGGTAGTTTTAGCTATCTAGAAAATGAAAGGGCTTCTCAGAATTCGGTTTCTAGCTTACAATATAGTTGGTTGTAAATGACATTCAGTTTCTAGCTTACAACAGAATCTAGACATGTACTCTTTAACAATATTCGGTGCTTGATGGTGGTCATATGTATTGGTTGAGATTGTCATGTTATTTACTAGCAATAGCAGTGACGCCACGACCCAGAGACTGCGGGTGAGGGTCTCGGTGAGCTCGAAGACGGAGTCCTAAGGGATATTGGGAGGGCCGGCCGCCGTAGCAGGACCTGCAATCGGTGGCCGCCGTCGCCTGCAGCAGATCGGCCAGGTTGGGGAATGGAGATTCATCTGGAAACGGATGAGAGAGGTACAAGACGAGGTGCTCAGCTGCCGGCTGCTCACGCACCTAACCAGACACACCCAGCCGGTCCAATTTGGACCGCACTTAGTACCTGGGCCAAATGTAACCCGTATATTAACATACATGTAGTAATGTATTCCAATGAATTCCAAGGATTAAAAATAAAATTGATTGAAAGATTAGAATAAAAATAAAGGGCAAAAAAATTTGTATTCCAGTGAATTCTAAGGATTAAAAATAAAATCGATTGAAAGATTAGAATAAAAATAAAATTAGAAAAGTTTATATTTAATATTCGCCCGGTGCAACGCACGGGCATTTGTACTTGTGTTGTATACTGCATTGTAGACACCTTGAGTACACTTCAAAAATCATCACACCTTTATGTTTTTGCATAACACCACATATCATGTTGCTTGTTACGTGGCATCATGAAAGATTTTAAGAGATTTCCTGATGTCGTCAAGCGTGTGTATGAGGGGTGTATTTTTTTCTACCGTGCAACGCACGGACATGTTTGCTAGTAAAATTAAAAGAGTTAAACAGAATCTGATTTTGATTAAAACACCTATTTAAAATATCCTAAAAATTTCCAAATTGAACATAATGATAAAACATACTAATATTAAACAATAGGAAAAACAATCACTCAAAAATCTATTTTTAAAGTAAAGTTATTCACAAACTAGTTATTCACACAAATTTCAAAAGAATTCATATTTAAATTATTTAAATTTGAAAACTACTAGCACTAACACATAGTTTGTAATTTTTTTGACCTAAAGAAAAAAGATTCATTCGAAAATTATAAATATTCCAACAATTATTCCAAATCTAAAAAAAGAAAATGTTCTGTTTAGAAAAACAAAACAAAACAAAAAAAGAGAAATTAGACATTTAGTCCAGGTGGGAGCCACCAACGAGGACTAAATGTCCCTTCCCGTGCGGAATTTGGGCCACCAAAAAGGAGACCTTTAGTCCCGATCGGTGTTACCAACAGGGACTAAAGACCCTTTAGTCGCGGTTGGTGCTACCAACCGGGACTAGGTCCATCTTTAGTCCCGGTTGGTAACACCAACCGGGACTAAAGGAACTGGGGTATTTAACCCCACCTTCTCCTTCTTCTCCTCATTTTCTCCCCCGATACTGAACCACACCACTACGCCACCAGGCTACCGAATCATTGTTCCCGTTGCCCTCAGCTCCGCCGGTGAACGCCAATGATGCCGGCCGTCCCCGTCCAGTTCGGTGCCATCCCCATCCCCCTCCCCCTCCGTGCGCACGCACCGCACCTCGATCCACGCCCGCTCCTCCAAACGCCGCTACGGCCCGAGCCCGCATCGGCACCAGTCTTCCCAGCCTTTAGGACCCTCCTCCATTTCTGGCGCTCCTCAGTCACCGGTGCTCCTTTGTCTCCGATGAGGGAGTCCTGGACTAAGGAGTCCTCGGGCCGCCGACCTATCTCTCATAGGACGGCCTGGTGGGACGCTCTCTGACTATTGACAAACCCGTATTCTAGAAGGAAACCTCCGAAGGCGCGGCATGCACTCCATGTCAAGATGATGGGATCAGCATCTTCACCTCCGACAGGAGACTTATCATACGTAAACCCTAGGTACCCCTGGTGTCTATATTAACCAGGGGGTTTTAGATAGCAAAGACAGAGAAACACATCTAGGGTTTTAGCTACTTGATCTCGTGGTAGATCGCCATTGTAACCTCCATACTCATCAATAAAACCAAACAAGACATAGGGTTTTGCTTCCATAGGAGGGCCCGAACCTGGGTAAACATCGCCTCCTTTGTCCCTTGTTAACCATCGATCCTAGACTCACGGCTCGGGAGCCCCTACCCGAGATCCACCAGTTTTGACACCATAGGAGTCAAAATAATATAAATCTTAAAACACATGATAAACCATGCAATCACATTATAAAGCGGAACAGTCATCGGACACACGACAAGGCACTTATTCGAACATTACATCCTTGGAGCACTGGGTTTCTATCGCCCGAGCACCATCTATCACAATGGAAAACTATTGCTCACGGCGCCTATGCTCCTTCCCAGGGGTGGAGGTGTGGTGTCCATATCGGTCGGCTTGAGCCTCGGCAAGTGCACCATGGTCCTTGAAAGGCCATCTGAGCTCCCTCGATACACGTAGAGCGCTTTAGAGCGTCAATCCGAGGCGCAACATCATGCAGTCTCTGCACCAAGCCAAAGTAGCCTCTCTACAATGGCCGTTTGGGCCACAGACAGATGCAGAGGTCCCTCATAGCCAGCTACGCCATCTTGTGCATCTCCACCAACTGTTTCATTTGATTACTCGGGAGATGAGATCGCTCGGGGCTTCAAATTGCACCCAGAAAAGCCAAGCTTTGTCATCCACATCTCGAGAAGCGTAATATTTGATCACGCCCGCTGCACTCCTTGGGAGGTCCGTAAAGGCGCCTGAGGAACGCCACACCTAGTAGAGCAATGCAAACTTGCTAGCACCAAAGGCAAATTCACTACTAGGAGAAACCCTACTAGCAGCGCTGGCTTTCCCCCTACTAGTAGCGCTGGGGCGAGCGCTACTACTAAGGCGCTACAACTATGTCTTTAGCAGTAGCGCTAGAAAACCAGCGCTACTGGTAAGTTTTGTTAGCAGTAGCGCTGGTTTACAACAAGCGCTGCTGCTAAACCAGCACTATTGCTAAGCCTAGGTTTTAGTTTATTTATTTATTTTCTGTTCCTTTTTTGTTCACTTTTTTGTGCATGCTCTCTATGGTAGTTTCATCATATCATAATAAACATACATTATTCTGATCATATCACACACATACAAGAGACTCGTCATATATACCACCACCACCATCATCATTATCCAACATAAATATCATCATACATCTCAAAAATAGTGATACACAAGTCATGTCTCAAATATATGCAACTGCATGGTCATGGCACACCCACAAGATCTTGTCCTCTTCATATTCTACATTAGACTTTGATTTGCGTTTACCTAATGTTTTACCATGGCCTCCTTTTTTGAATGCTTTAACGGGTGTTCCCAAATCTGCACTCTCTTTCCTCTTGAAAGATTTCAAAGGAGTTCCCAAATCTTCACTCTCTTTTACATCCGCGATGGCATCATCATCATCATCCGAGCTACTGGATATCTCTCCTGGAATGGAGGCTGTTTCCCCGGTGACATGAGCATTCTCAAACATAACATCCATCTCCTTCAAGTTGGGAGGGCCCATGTACCTCCACCTTGCATGTCTTGGGTATTTCTGAAAATAGCATACAAATTAACACAATGACATAAACAATTGAAAACTTAACCATAAATAATTTATGAACATCCTCACCTTAAGATGAGTGTCGCACCATCTATCATGAGCTTCATTTGTTCCCATCTTATCATTCCAACCTAGTCCAGTTGCATAATTCTTCAACGCCATAACCCGAGCATATTGTTTCTTCAATTGGTCCCATTTGTTTTTGAACTGCCTTCTTGTGCATCTTTTCTTAGTTAGTTTATACAATTTCTCGTGAAGATTGTTGTAACCTTTGGGACTCAAATAACCACTCGGCCTATTGTGATTCTTCGTCTCTTCTTTACATATCTTGCAAAATACTTTGTCCATCTATTTTATTCCAAGTTAAACATTACACACGCGTATATGCATATATTTTCTGGTGATAGAATCACACACATAGGCATGTATTTTCTGCTGATAAAATCACACACATAGGCATGTATTTCTGCTCATACAAATAACCTTTGGGCTCAATTTCATACAAATATTGCATACACAGTTCAGGCTCATGTTAAAAGAGAGAAGAACATAAGATACCTCAATGGTGCTCCAGATCCGACCTTGCTGGGAGATGTGATGGCGAGGGGGGTGTGTTGGCTGGTCCAGGTCGCCGGAAGATCCCTTGCACGTCAACGAAATAGGTCCCGGTGGCTGGAGGGGAGAGGGTTTTGGCTGCTTCTCGGGGTTGACAGGGGAGGTCCAAGCGGCTGGAGGTGACAAGGGTGCTTGTGGTCTCCGGGAAGAGGTGAGAACGGACCGACGTCGGCTTTCGTGGTCACTGGCAGCGAACGACAAGAGGATGCACCGGCGGCGGAACCCTAGCGCCGCCCTGGCTGCTCCATCTCCTCGGTGGCGGTAGTTTCATCATATCATAATAATGGTGGAGAGGGGAGAGGGCAAAGGGAGAGGAACAAGTGGGAGAGAGGGGGGAGGGGGGAAAAAGGTGGCTCTACTGCGCTTAGTTGTAGTGCTGGAATGCACAGCGCGCTAGTGCTATGAGGCTTGTTAGTAGCTCTTGCTAGGAGCAGCGCTACTACTAAGCAGCAGTAGCGCTTTCCTCACAGCACACGCTACTTCTATGAGGCTTAGTAGTAGCTCTTTGTTGCGAGCAGCGCTGCTAATAGAAATACTGTCAGTGGGCTCATCGGGCCCCCCTTAGCAGTACCGCGCTTGATGATTCTAGCGCTACTGCTAAGTCATTTCTTGTAGCGCTACATAAATACAACACAACTGCACTAGTAGAAAATTGGGCTTTGGTTCAGGCCTGGCCAGCCCATTAGTCCCGGTTCAGTCACGAACCGGGACCCATGGGGGCATACGTACCGGTTCGTGCGCCCAGGGGGCCGGCCAGGCCTCGTGGGGCATTGGTCCCGGTTCGTATGGACCCTTTTGTCCCGGTTCCAGACACGAACCGGGACCAATGGGCCTCTCTCCTAGCCCACATCCATTGGTCCCGGTTCGTGGCTGGAACCGGGACTAAAGTGCGACCTTTAGTCCCGGTTCCAGCCACGAACCGGGACCAATGATGTGGCTATATATACCCCTCCCCCGCGAGTAGAGCACTCCACTGCTCTGTTTTTTCCTGGAGTGTGAGGGGAGGGCTTTGTGGTGCTCTAGCTTACCTCCTATGCACATGAGGTGTTCGATGAAATGCCCGAGCCACACTACTTAAGCTTTCTCCTCTCCAAACTCGACCTCCAAGTTTCATTTTCCTCAAGATTTCTCTACGTTTAGCGGTCCGTCACGTCCCGTCCCCGTCTTCACCGCCGTGGATCGCCCGCGCCGATCTCGTCGCCGACACCACCGTGGTGAGCCTCTTGTTCTTATCTTCTTTCTAAAAGAAAAGAAATTTATATTAATTTGGTCACTTATCTATTCATGATGTTCTGTAATGGTTTCTGACACACTTAATTATATATAATGCACGCAGATGAATCGGCAATGGATGTACGGTGACAGACGCACCGCCGAGTACATTAAGGGCGTGCATAATTTTCTCGAAGTGGCTGAGGCAAACAAACAGAATGGTTTTATGTGTTGTCCATGCCCTCTATGTGGGAATACGAAGTCTTACTCTGACCGGAAAATCCTTCACACCCATCTTATTTATAAGGGTTTCATGCCACACTATAATGTTTGGACCAAGCACAGAGAAATAGGGGTTATGATGGAAGACATCGAAGAAGAAGAGGACGATGACAACTATGTGCCCCCTGAATACGGTGATGCTACAACGGGGGAAGCTGAAGATCAAGAGGAACTAGACGGTGATGTGCCCGATGATGATCTCCGTTAGGTCATTGTTGCTGCAAGGAGACAGTGCGAAAGTGAAAAGGAGAAGCTAAAGTTCGATCGCATGTTAGAGGATCACAGAAAAGGGTTGTACTCCAATTGCGAAGAGGGCAACACAAAGCTCGGTGCCACACTAGAATTGTTGCAATGGAAGGCAGAGTATGGTATACCTGACAAGGGATTTGGGAAGGTACTGAAAATATTTAAGAAGAGGCTTCCAAGGGATAACAAATTTCCCGACAGTACGTACGCAGCAAAGAAGGTCATATGCCCTCTAGGATTGGAGGTGGAGAAGATACATGCATGCCCTAATGACTGCATCCTCTATCGTGGTGCGTACGAGGATTTGAACGCATGCCCGGTATGCGGTGCATTGCGGTATAAGATCAGACGAGATGACCCTGGTGATGTTGACGGCGAGCCCTCCAGGAAGAGGGTTCCTGCCAAGGTGATGTGGTATGCTCCTATAATACCACGGTTGAAACATCTATTCAGAAACAAAGAGCATGCCAAGTTGTTGCGATGGCACAATGAAGACCGTAAGAAAGACGGGAATTTGAGACACCCCGCTGACGGGTCACAATGGAGAAAAATCGAGAGAAAGTACGGCCGGGATGAGTTTGGAGCTGACCCACGGAACGTATGGTTTGGTTTAAGCGTGGATGGCATTAATCCTTTTGGAGAGCAGAGGAGCAATCACAGCACCTGGCCCGTGACTCTATGTATGTATAACCTTCCTCCTTGGATGTGCATGAAGCGGAAGGTCATTATGATGCCAGTTCTCATCCAAGGCCCTAAGCAACCCGGAAACGACATTGATGTGTACCTAAGGCCATTAGTTGAAGAACTTTTACAGGTGTGGAATGGAAACGGTGTACGTGTGTGGGATGAGCACAAACAGGAGGAATTTGACCTGCATGCGTTGCTGTTTGTAACCATCAATGATTGGCCTGCTCTCAGTAACCTTTCAGGATAGACAAACAAGGGATACCACGCATGCACGCACTGTTTAGCTGACACCGAAAGTATATACCTGGACAATTGCAGGAAGAATGTGTACCTGGGGCATCATCGATTTCTTCCGACCAACCATCAATGTTGAAAGAAAGGCAAGCATTTCAAAGGCGAGGCAGATCACTTGAAGAAGCCCGCCATGCGTACCGGTGATCACATACTTGCTATGGTCAATGATTTACACGTAATATTTGGAAAGGGTCCCGGCGGACTATCTGTTCCGAATGACGCTGAGGGACGCGCACCTATGTGGAAGAAGAAATCTATATTTTGGGACCTACCCTACTGGAAACACCTAGAGGTCCGCTGTTCAATCGACGTGATGCACGTGACGAAGAAACTTTGCGTGAACCTGCTAGGCTTCTTGGGCGTGTATGGGAAGACAAAAGATACACCGGAGGCACGGGAGGACCTGAAATGTTTGCACGAAAAAGACGGCATGCCTCCAAAGTAGTATGAAGGTCCTGCCAGCTGCGCTCTTACCAAAGAAGAGAAGGAAATCTTCTTTGAATGCCTGCTCAGTATGAAGGTCCCGTCTGGCTTCTCGTCGAATATAAAGGGAATAATAAATATGGCCAAGAAAAAGTTTCAGAACCTAAAGTCTCATGACTGTCACGTGATTATGACACAACTGCTTTCTGTTGCATTGAGGGGGCTTCTACCGAAAAACGTTCGAGCAGCCATTGTGAAGCTATGTGCATTCCTCAATGCAATCTCTCAGAAGGTGACCGATCGAGAAATCCTACCAAGGCTAAGGAGTGATGTGGCGCAATGTCTTGTCAGTTTCGAGCTGGTGTTCCCACCATCCTTCTTCAATATCATGACGCACGTCCTAGTTCATCTAGTCGACGAGATTGTCATTCTGGGCCCCGTATTTCTACACAATATGTTCCCCTTTGAGAGGTTCATGGGAGTCCTAAAGAAATATGTCCGTAACCGCGCTAGGCCAGAAGGAAGCATCTCCATGGGCCATCAAACAGAAGATGTCATTGGGTTTTGTGTTGACTTCATTCCTGGCCTTAAGAAGATTGGTCTCCCTCAATCGCGGTATGAGGGGAGGCTGACTGGAAAAGGCACGCTTGGAGGGGACTCAATAATATGTAGGGACGGGCATTCTTGGTCTCAAGCACACTACACAGTTCTACAGAACTCTACCTTGGTGACCCCATATGTCGATGAACACAAGAACGGTCTGCGCTCCAAACACCCGGAGCAGTGTGACGACTGGATTACACGTGAACACATCAGGACTTTCGGCAGTTGGTTGGAAACACGTCTCAGAGCTAACAACATTGTTTCTCATGAGCTGTACTCGTTGACCAGGGGACCATCTTATACTGTATTGACTTACAAAGGATACGAGATAAATGGGAATACATTTTACACGATCGCCCAAGATCAAAAGAGCACCAACCAAAACAGCGGTGTCTGCTTTGATGCAGCAACCAAGAGGGGAAAGGACACATATTATGGTTACATAGTGGACATATGGGAACTTGACTACAGACATGATTTTAAGGTCCCTTTGTTTAAGTGCAAATGGGTCAATCTGTCAGGAGGCGGGGTATAGGTAGACCCACAGTACGGAATGGCAACAGTGGATCTGAACAAACTTGGGTACACAGACGAACCATTCGTCCTAGCCAATGATGTGGCGCAGGTTTTCTATGTGAAGGACATGTCTACCAAACCGAGAAAAAGAAAAGATAAGGAAGCGAATACATCATACGATGAGCCAAAGCGCCACATAGTTCTTTCAGGAAAAAGAGACATCGTGGGATTGGAGGGCAAGACAGACATGTCTGAAGATTATGAAAAGTTTCATGAAATTCCTCCCTTCAAAGTCAAGGCTGATCCAAGCACCCTGTTAAGCGATGAAGAATATCCATGGTTACGACGCAATAAGCAAAGGACACAAGCGAAGAAAAAGTGAAGACAGATGAAGTCAGAAAGGGTTGAAAATTGATGATGTGGCTTTGAATGGTTCATTTTGAACACACAAAAAGTCTGGAGTTCAAATAAGTTCGAAAACCTTTGTAACAGATGAGTTTTTGTCCGAAACCCTAATACTTCGAAAGAGATTGTCCATTTTGTACACGAAGTGCATCTAATTTTTGCCATAACCCTCTTAACTTTTTAGCACATGCTATGTTGGTCAAATGATGATACCATGCCAAGTTTCAACCTTTTCTGAGTTCATTTGTACTGCTTTCCAATTTCAGGGTCATTTAGCTCAAAATAAATCATCAAATGCATGAAAAATAGAAAATAAAGTTAGAAAGGTTTGAAATTTTAGTATGTGACTTTGAATGGTGCATATTGAATGCACAAAAAGTCTTGAATTGAAATAAGTTTAGAAAAATGAAATGCATTTGTCACATATGAGTTTTCGTCCGAAACCTTGATACATCGAAGGAGATGGTCCAGTTTGTACACGAAGTGCATCCAGTTTTTGCCGTAACCCTGTAAAATTTTGTACACATTCTATGTGGGTGAAATGATGATACCATGCCAAGTTTCAACATTTTCAGAGTTCATTTGTAGTGCTAGAACATTTGGCATATCTTTATTGCTTCTGCTTCTGCGCGGGAAACCTAGAACATGTGGTGGCATGGTGGCGGCGGCGCGGGAAACTTAAAACATTCAACAAAGTAACATCTCAAACCTAGAACATTTTATTTTAAAACATAAAAAAACTACTCCTCCTCGTCGTCGGAGAAATCGTCTTCGGTGACGTCGGAGTTGATGTCATCCTCTAGCGCTATCCAGCGGGGGTCACCGATGGGCCAGTTGGCGGCGCCTCTCGCCAGTTCTGCCTCCGCCATCGCCTTGGCCGCCCGCCTCTCCTCCCGTCATTCATGATGCTCGCGCCTCCGCTCCGCACTCTCGGCCACTAGCCTCGTCCATTGTTCCCCTCCTCCGCGGCTTCACGGGGATGGCTCGCATGCCAATCCTGCACGGCGCGCTGGTCCTGCTCCGAGACGAGGCCGAGCACCACTCGTCGGCGATGGAGGTGGTGGTCCTCTTTAGTGAGGAGGCGCGGCGCATCTGCCATGTCCGCTGCCTCTTCCGCGTTACGGCAGTTGCGAAAATTCATCTCCGCGCGCGGACGGCCGAGCCTCCACGCCGCAGCGTCGTACGCGCGGGCGGCTGAAGATGCATGGGCGAACGTGCCAAGCCACACGTGCTCGTTGTTGGCGCAGGTGATCACCACCGTGTATGTGCCGTCGAGGCGCCCGCGGACGCCGTGGTAGCGGGGGTGGATTGGGCGGCGGGGCGGCATGGTGGCGGTGGCGCGGAAGGGGAAAGAGTGCACGAGAAGAGAAATAGTGGCGTATAGCTTTGCACGCGCCACGCCCTTTTAACCCCACACGATTTTGAATCCAACCAATCAGGAAGAAGCACACGAATCGCATGTTTCTTTCAAGCGCTTGTGAGTCGTTGGATCACGCTTGTGAGTCGTTGGATTAGGGTTGTGTTTCCCTATCGCGCAACCGGTACTAAAGAGGCACATGACCCTATTTCTTCGCGTGTTTCCCTATAGTATTATTAAAACTAAAATTATATAAAATTTATGCAACTAAACTTATCATAGTATTTTCTGTTCAAAACATTAAAAGCAAAAAAGTGGAAACAAAATAAATTAAATAAAGCAAAAAAATAAAACAAAAAAATAAACAAAAAATAGAAAAAAGTATTTTCTGTTCAAAACATTAAAAGCAAAAAAGTGGAAACAAAATAAAATAAAGAAAAAAAATGCCACCTACAGGGCCATCACGGCCTGAATACCCTGAATACGACTAGAAACCCAACAATGGGCCAGGATTCAGGCCCGCAGAAGGCCCAGTAGGCCCATGGGCAAAGAGTGACACAATAGGCCCGGCAGCCTGCAGTTGAGACGAGAACGAGAGGGTTGGCGCAGCAGCGCTTATAAACCACTCTCGCGCTCCCTCGACTAGCGAGGTGGGACTAACCATCCCACCGCACCGCGGCGCAAGGCCTTGGGTTCCGGTTGGTAGCACCAACCAGAACGAAAGGGTGGCATTGGTACCGGTTCATAGCACCAACCGGGACCAATGCCCCCTTTAGTTCCGGTTGGTGGCACCAACCGGAACCAAAGGTCTCTGTTTCCCGCCGTTTGGGCTGCTGAAAAGAGACCTTTGGTCCCGGTTGGTGGCACGAACCGGAACGAAAGGGGGGAATTGGTCCCGGTTGGTGCTACGAACCGGGACCAATGCTCTGGGTATATAAGTGGCACTTCGGAATTTTCAGTCATCATCTTGCCATTAGCCCCCGACGACACCGGAGACGACACCGACGCTGTCAGGCTGCCCCACCGCCACGCCGTCGCCGCCCTCTGCCCCGTCGACGCCCTCTGCCCCGACCTCCTCGTCGCCGCCCTCTGCCTCGACCTCGCCGTCGCCGCCTTCTGCCCCGACCTCGCCGTCGCCGTCCTCTGCCCCGACCTCGCCGTCGCCCCCCTCTGCCTCGCTATGAGCCCCTCCCCACATTCCCCCCTCTTGTTCCCCGCCTCTCCGCGCTCCTCCCCGCGCTCCCCATCGCCGTCTCTGCCGTGGCTGTGCTCCGGCCGCCGCCCGAGCTCGATGTCGGCAAGGCTATGGGGAGCACGGCGGCGGCGCCGGCCAAGCCCGCTGCTGGCCTCCCCCGCTCCGCCTGCCACTCCCCTCGCTGCCGTCCTTGGAGCTCGCCGCCAGGAAAGAAGTTTTTTGTTCATAGAAAGTTTTGTGTTCATAGAAAGTTTTTTGTCAATTGATGTATATGTTCATATATATGTGCATTTTTAGAAAAAAATTGTGTATGTATGTTCATATATACAAAAGTTACATTTAAGAAAAAAAGAAAATGTATGTATTATGTTCATATGCAAAGAATATCCAAAAGTTAGAATTTTTTGTACCAAGTTAAAAGAGCGTTGTCGTCAAGCCACTGTAGAAGGAGGAGAAGAAGGAGAAGAAGAAGGGGAGAGGAAGAAGCAGAAGAAAAAAAAAGGAGAAGAAGAAGGAATAGAGGAGAAGAAGAATTCTTCTCCTCCTTTTTTTTCTTCTTCTTCCTCTTCGACATGGTTTTATTTGTTGAATCCTTTGACACTAGACAAATGTGACATGAGGGGGTCGAGGGTCGGGAATCGCCGAGGGGTCGAGAGGTTGCCTTGTGTCAAAGTATTGAAGAAATCCATGGCTTCATCATTAGCCGGAAGTAACCGAGGCATGATGGTACGAAGTTCTCTCCAAAGTTATTTTGGAACGGAGTCCCGGATAGGATAATTCGCTTTTTGGTACGAATTTTAGCAAAGGCCTTCCAAATAGCGATATTCGGAAGGCTCTTGCTGAACTTTGTACCAAAAAGCAAATTATCCTATCTGGGACTCCATTCCAAAATAAGTTTGGTGAGCTTCATACGTACTTTCGCCTGTTACTTTCGCCTAATGATGAAGACATGGTTTTATTTTTTGAATCCTTTGACACTAGACAAACGTGACATGAGGGGGTCGAGGGTCGGGAACTAGGGTAGAGGGTCGTGGATCGCCGAGGGGTCGAGAGGTTGCCTTGTGTATCCATCCCCAAACCGTAGAAGCGTCGAGCTAGCTAGGTCTATGTTTGCCACTAATATATTAATTGTCGTGTTGTAATATTTGCAGAAACTATGGACGATCCGAATCTTCCGCAAAGAAACTTACAAGAAGAAGCGTTGTTGGGGGACATCATCCGGGAAGGAGGTGATGTTGTCTTATCGTTTCTGAACGGCACCGATGGTCTGGAAGAAGAGGGTGAAGAAGGCTCCGATGATCGGACAATGGAGGTGGAAGAACATGATTATGATGGCTCCGGTGAGCGAACGGAGGAAGGAGCAGTTGCAAAGTCCGGCGAGGTATATATATTAATTAAGCCTGTGTTGACTAGCTAATTAATGCATTAATTGTTTTGGTATGTACACATATTAACTCTTTTCTTTCTTCTTTTCTAGCCCTCCGGATCCGGATCGAGCCAAACTTCGCTAACGAGACGAGGCTCGAAGAAAAAGTTGCGCCAGGATGAAAGGTTCACGATCACCAGCATCAATAGAGATGGCCAACCGATTGAACCCAGCCGGACCAAGGAAGCATTTTCTGCTCAGTGCGGGGTTCTTGTTAGGGACATGATCCCGATCACCATCCACCAATGGAATAAGCCGAAGAGCGGAGACCCTGAAGTGTCTTTTGTCAACGATAGACAGAAAGATGATCTTTGGACCGCGCTGAAGGCAAATTTCACCCTACCGGCAGAGGAGGATCCGGATAAGCCAGTTATAGAGCCATTGGTCAAGGCTCATGCTCTTAAGAAGATGGCAGATCTATTCAGGAGGTGGAAGAATGAGTTTAAATCAACGTTTGTCGACAAAGGGAAGACTCCAACATTCACCGGCCGATTTGAGAAGATAAGATATCACTGCACCGCAATTGTGGCCCACAAGACATCGGAGAAGAGTAGGAAGATGTCAGCGACAAACAAGATAAATGCTGCAAAGAAGAAGCTTCACCATCGCACGGGGTCAGGTGGC
This sequence comes from Hordeum marinum, assembly GCA_022496015.1. Lineage (NCBI taxonomy): Eukaryota > Viridiplantae > Streptophyta > Magnoliopsida > Poales > Poaceae > Hordeum > Hordeum marinum. The sequence continues at coordinate 514,009,142 of CM039676.1, read as the reverse complement.
TACATCAAAGCCCGGCCGTTGTGGGACAAGGCTGAGAAGGACCTGCTTGCTAAAGGGGTCCAACCAGAGAGATTGTGCTGGCCAGACCGTGCAAGGACTTGGTTCTTCGGGGCTGGGGGAACCTTGGACCCTGAAACAGGGAAGTGCGTTTGGACGAATGAGCAACTGTCAATACCGGTCAAGAATCTTCAACAGTATATTGCCGCAGCGCAGGAAGGGACGTTCGTTCCCGACAGTGAGAATGACGAGCTCACACAGGCCCTCGGGAATCCTGAGCACCCAGGACGAACACGAGGCACGGTAGGCTCCATTCCGTGGAAGGTTGGGTTTCCCAACGCAGACGGTTACAAATCCCGGGAGAGGAAGTGGAAATAGGAGCAAAGCGATATGCAGAAGCTGAACGAAAGAGTACTAGCGTTAGAGAAACAAGCAGTTGAGAACCAGCGATCTCAGCGGGACAAAGCTATCCAAGAAGCTACCCTGCCATCTCAGCGGAGAAGCAGCGTGGCTTCCACCGAGCTTGACCAGCCTAACTTCATGGCTCCCAGCTACCCCGTGGATGCTATCAAGGAGGCTCAACCTTGCAACCTTATGACGCAATGGCATCACCGCAAAGTCAAGGCAGCTGTCAGCTCCGTTGCACCTTCCAAACCCGGTGCAACTTTTCACTGCCTTCCGATTCCACAAGGCTATTCTATTGTGATGGTCAATGAGATAGAGGAGGGATTTGAGGACCTCGAGCTTGACCACCCTACCGGTGAAGGGGAGACTCTGCTGGAATATGCTCTGAAGACTACATGTCTATGGCGGAAGGAGCTCATCAAGCTTCCAAACTGGACGCCTCCGCCTCCTCCTCCTCCTCCGGCGAGTCAGGGCACTCCGCCTCCTCCTCCGGCGAGTGATCAGGGCACTCCTCCTGCTCCGGCGCGTGGTGGCACTCCGCCTCCTTTTCCGCCTGCGCCGGCGCGTCCGAGCAGCCCGCCTCCTCCTCCGCCTCCTCAGCAAGGGCGGAAGAGAGCCGCCGCCGCTCCGGCTGCTCCGCCTCCTCGTAACACTCCTTCTCCGCCTCGTAAGCAACAAAGGAAGACAGCCGCTGCCGCTCCGGCGTCTAGCAGTACAACCAGTGGCAGGAGGCGATACCAATACGGTCCATCATCTCTCAAGCCTCTTGAGCAGTTACCTTACGAGAAGAGCGACGAGGAAAACGTGAAGATCTCTAAAGGCCAAGTGAAGGAGTTTTTTGCAAATAAAAATCCACCTCCGGAGGAGAAGATAGATCCGGTGAAAGTGAAGTGCACTTTGGATGCCCTAAAGCGACCACCACCGCCTCCGCCGGATGACAACTATGTCCGCACTATTAAAAAGACAGCGCTAGAAGCGGGCCGGTCCGGAACCACTAGAACTGACAAAAGGAGACAAGAACAAATTACAAAAGGGAAAAAATTCCCCAGCTCGGCGAACAGGCGAACCAATCGTGCCCCCCACTGAAGGTGTCTAGCGATATCGTCCCAAATCTGCCGATAATGGTGCCCGGTACCAATCCTGGTGATTACCTGCCCGATGATGTACATTTTGATATAATGGAGGAGGACGATCACAAATACCAGCACGGGAAGCCTCTCGTCAGACCTGGTCATTCTCCTCTAACAACGATGATGCGAAGATTCCATGAGTGGTACATGGACACCTGCAAGTCTGGGACGGATACTTTGATGCTGACAGTTAAAGAGGAGCACGACCTCGTTGGAATTGAACTGTTGTGTGTTCCATTTGAGGAGTTATTCCAGCTTTCAATCAAATGGCCATCGATAAAGTAATCGTCACTTGCTACTGTCTGTAAGTACTACTTATTTAATTAAGTCTCTATATATAGCTGAGCTCTTTCATTGCATGTACATATAATTATCCTCAATATATCATGTAGATTGAAGATCGTCGAATGCAAGAAAAAACAAATCTATAATATTGGGTTCATTAACCTAAATCTCTTTAATGAATGGGAAATTAAACATGATGCCAAACCAGCCGAGGCCAACTTGCTAAATTCGTTGCTTAAACATCAAAACAAAGATAAAATAATCTTTCCTTACAACTTCGAGTGAGTGTTACTGTCTTGTGCATATTCGATTTTCCTTATTACTCGAGGTTATAGTAATGTAATTGATGAGTTATGCATGCGTGCGCAGCTTCCACTTTATTCTCCTAGAGATTATGCTTGTGGAGGGACTAGTAACCGTCTTAGACTCAAGACGAAAAGATCGCAAGCAGTATGCGGCGATCACTGAAATGCTCGTGAAGTAAGTTCAATCGATCATTATCGCACCATATCGGTAACTTTATTCATTTCCTGATATTAGGTAATAATTATTTTCTTTGTCTGGCAGGGTTTGGAAACAGTTTACCGCAATAGCTCCGGGACTGCCGGGGAAGCTGCAATTTACATACCCGAAAGTAAGTATTACTAGCTAGTTCCGCGCATCTCCCATTGATTCTAGCTAGTTTTCATCAATACCATTTATAATGCTTGATTATCAGTTTGATTGACCTCTATTTCTCGTAAAGTGGTTGTGGCAGGAAGAAGGGACTAATCTTTGTGGATACTACGTTTGCGAGTACGTCTACGACGCGACGACCTCTAAGCATGTCGGCTACTCTAAAGAAGATTTTGAAGTGCGTAAGCAATAATATTCACAATTTTATTTTATTACCATCATTTGTATTGAGTTTCATTCATATATATGTATTGACCCCCTTCTTCAAATTAGCTTTGGGAGCTGCAGGATCAACTCCTACCACAAGATCGCATAAAAGCAATTCAAGAGGAATTGGCGGGTTTCTTTCTTGACCACGTCATCGATTAACACGGAGAATACCATGTGGAAGTTGAGTTCAGATGTTAGGGGATTGTAAGAGATCTTATATTGTATATATGTAGCCAGTAGCGTCAGATAGATATACGAAAACTTGTTGTTCGACCAATCTCTCGGAGAAGGAGAGGTCGACCACTTCTCTCTGTATACGTTCATGACGATCTTCTGTACTTAATGGTTTCTTTCATTTTCTTACTAGCTAGCGTGTCGAGTCCTCTGTATACGTATAGTTCGTAGCGTCGACCAAGCACGAAGATAAGAGAGGACACTTCTCTCTATTAGCTAGCTAAAATAATATATGAAACCCCTAAATTAACCCTACAAAACCCCCTAAACCCCTCACCCCCCCTTTCAAAAAACAAACAAAACCCCAGGCCCTGGACTACTGACGCGTGGATGCCTTTTGGTCCCGGTTCGTGTTACCAACCGGGACTAAAGGTCCTCCGCCCCAACGCACCACAGCAACCCACGTGGAGCCCCATTTGTCCCGGTTCGTAGGCGAACCGGGACTAAAGGTATTGGGCTTTAGTACCGACCCTTTAGTCCCAGTTTCGGAACCGGGACAAATGGGCCTCTGGAACCAGGACAAATGGGCCTTTTTCTACCAGTGCTGGTAGTTAGCAGCAACGTGTTTAGTTTTCCAGCGCTTCTAGTAGGCTCCTGCCTATAAGGTTTCTCCTAGTAGTGATTGTAGTAAATACGTCTTACCATCCACGATCGCCTTGACTTGGTAGAGTTCTTCTTCGAAGAACCGTCTCTCAACTCGCTCTGTTTTGAGTTCGGAGCTCAGCATGGATAGTTCGGTGGCCTGGTCTTTGTTCTTTTGCTCAAGGTCCTCGCACTTCGTGCTGGCATACTTGAGCTCCAGTTGCACCTCTCCCACCCGGGCCTCATGCTTGTTGATTGTGGCTTTCAACACCGACAGCTCGGCCGCTGCTTGTTCGGCCGCCTCCTTCCCATCTGCGGCCTCCCAAGTTGCCTTTCTCAACTTGGCCTTGAGGTTTTCGAACGTCGTGGCTGCATCTGAAGTAACAAAATAGTGCATAACACTCAGGGTTAATAACACGAATAACTCAGTTAATGATGACAGATAAAAGCCCGAATGGTATAGTTCGTACTTGCCTTGTGAATCATCAAACCTCTTGTTCAGGCAGTCGAGCTCTTCATCAGATCTCTATAGCTTCCGGTTTAGTCCGGCAATCTGCACGGCATAGACGACCGCTGCCGATTACGAGGCCTACAAAAACAATTTATGTGCATTCAAACTCCCGAGCTAATAGCTTCCGGACACTTGACCCTTGGGTGGGTTTTTCAAACTCACCTAGGGCTCGGGGGCTACTACACGTATAAGGATGACATAAATTTGGTAAATCAACTTTGTTGGAAAAATAACATTACGTGGCTCACCTTGAAATCCGTCAAAAGGTTGTTGAAGGCCTCTTTCAATCCGTTATGAACGGACTGAATACCTTGCAAAACTGTACCCATAAGGGTACGGTGATCTTCGGCGATGGAGGAGTTGGATAGAACCTCCTCAATCATGACCGGCCACCTAGTCATGGGCAGCACCGGTGGTGACCTACAAGCCCTATCTCTGATGGGGGATTGAACTGGCAGCTCTGGAGGCATCGAGCCCTCCGTAGATGTCCTCAGTGAGGACGGGACCATAATTCATCACCTCTCTTTTGTTGATAGGAGATGTTCCACTTCCTGATCTTCGGCGGCTGAGGTATTAACCTCGGCCATAACATTGTCAACCTAGCCATCGATGTTCGGCTCAGAAGGAGACCGACATGATGACACATCTAGGGCCTCCCTCGAGATACCGAGAGGCGTAGGATGTGATGTAGTCCCGCTCTCCTTTGAGTTGGGGGGCAGAGACTCCCCGTTCGAGATTGGATCGGTGGGGAGGTGGCGCGGTGGGCTGCAAATCAAAAGGACGTTTGTCCATTTAGCATTAAAAAACTTTATATGAGTGGACCAGAAGGTCTTCGGATTCATACCTCTGGGCTGGGGGCTTAACCCTTGGGTTCCTTCGGGGAACCCTTTCAAAAGACCTAGTATCCTTATTAGAGTCCGAGCTATCATCCGACGGGACAACCTTTGTCCGGCACGCCCTCTTCAGGGTAGGAGGAGGTAGGTCCGCCGTAGCGTCCGCAGATGCTGCCCTCTTTCTTGTGGAGGGGGAATTGTTGGGGAACGTTGCATGGGAAACAAATATTTTTCCTACGTGCATGCAAGATCTATCCATGATGATGAGCATCTATGTAACATCCCAAAATTCAAAATTTTGGAATGTTATATTAAATAAATAAGTAGGATTGTTTGCTTGAATGTTGTGTGATTGATTGTGTGAAATTGAGTGGAATTTTGAAACTTTTGAAATTTTAATGAGAGGGAATAAAATGACTTTCCCAAAATTTTCTATTTCGAATCCCTATTCAATTTTGAGTTCAAATATTTTCAAAACCCTCTTATAAAATCAAATGAGAGGAGGTAAATGATACTCAAAAATAAGATACAATGTTTTGACTCAAATTTTAAAATAAAAACTATTTGCCATTTATTTGAAATTCTAGTTTCTTTTCATTTTGGAGTTATTGCAAAAAAATACTATTTTTTAAAGTATTTTAATCGGCCTTAAAAAAATGTTCATGTTTTAGGAAAAAACATTCTAAAAAGTTTGATATATAATATGCCTATATAAAATGTTCTTCTATTTTTTTTATTTGTTTTTTTGCTGGTTTTAAACTGGGCTGCGCCCCGGCCGGCTGAATCAGCCCATGTGGCCCTCTTCTTCTCTCTTTTCCTCTTTGTCTATGATTTTAGTCCCACCTTGCTTAGCTTTACACCTTTGTACCTTTCTTCCATCTATAAATATAGACTCATATGTGAAGCCAAAAGTCATCCACTTCGGATTGAATCGAATCGTTTCGGTTTGACTAGCTTTATAAAAAAAATCTTTTCTTCGGCGGGATTTCTGGAAGTCGTCTCCTCTTTGGATTTATATCTCCTCTTCATTTTAAAGGTATTCTCTTCGTATTTTTTTTACTCCTGTAGTTTAATATTTCTAGACTAGTATTTCTATAGTAGTATACGATAGAGTAATTAGATTATTAATTAGTCTCCGTATTTACTCGTTAGTCCTAAAATTCTTTTAGACATAGCATTTTTACTACGTAAAACAGCTTGGCCCAAAATTTTCAAATAGCCATAACTTTCTACTCGTTTATCAGAATTAGACGAAACCAACGTCTAGATTTTTGTCTTGACCTCACCTATCCAATCAACCTATCCCGTCAACTTTTTCAAAATTTCAAAATTCGAAATTTATTCAGATTTATATTCAAACTTTTTTTGATCATATCTTTTTATCCGTAGCTCCGTTTCCGATGAAACCAATTGCGTCGGATTCGTATCGAAGTAATCTTTCCGTTCACATCATTAGTATTATCATATCAACATATAATTTTGATCTTGCTCATACTTCTCTATTAGTCCCCAAAATGTGTTCACACATTGTACTAAGATAATTCAATGCCATATTGAATTGCTTATAACTTTTGATCCGTCATTTTGAACCTAGTAATTATTTTTTCTACACGTTCATATTGACTTCCCATATATAGTAACATCATTAGTTTCAATCTTTGAACCTTTCAAATTGGAGCGATTCAATTTGAATCCGAACCTTCATTTGATCATATCTTGCAAACTGTAACACCTTTTCAATTGATTCCTTTTGCCCCTAAATACCCGTGTCATATATTTCTATTCATAACCATCGTACTTTGGTTCAACTTCTTTTGTTGTGAAATTCAGATTCAATTCATACTTGAATTTACTGTTCAACTTCTTTTGACCTTTTCAATTAAATTCTTTCTACAAAAAAAGTCTTATGTCTTATACTATTTGTCAAACAACGTTCATGTTGTTCTCCCATACTTTGGATCGTCTTTCGTAGTCTCTCCAACCTAAGCTTATATAGCAATAGTTCATCATCCATTAACTCTTTTGAGTTGATTCCTTCACTTTCACTTTATAACATAGTTAGAACCTATATTTTCTTATTTTAACCTTAGTATGTTGTTATATTCGCTCCAAGACATGTTTTGTTCTTGCGTTCTTTTGGTTCTTTGTTTTGGCATGAATGTTTATTGAATGTTACTTGCTTGCAATAGATTTCATGGGAGAGTGACGTATAGTTCTATCAAGTATTTTCTGAGAGCGATACTTATCTTCATCAACAGTACAGGCAAGTTCACTTGACCATTTTGTTCATACCTATGTTTTATTGCATGTAGTGACATCATTCAACAAATCCCTCCCGTAGTGTTATTGAAATTCTTGTAGTTGAGTAGAATGCATGAGGTAGGAACCCACCACTTGTTACTAAAGCCCCGGGAACGCTAGTTAGTGCAATGCTATGCTAAAGTAGACGGGTCTGGTATGAGTGTTTGTGAGTGGTGTGAAGAAGGACTCCACGTCAAAACGACGACTTCATGAAGGCTTCTTCAAGACCTGCATATTCAAGACCTCAAGACTTCAAGACTCGAGAAACAAGTTTTTCAATATACACTACTGGGTGAGGGATGGTTGGAACGGTACCCTGGAGAAACCAATGGATTTGCCTAGGTGTTGCTGGAGATGGCCAGTATTCACGCGGAAAGCCTCACCCAGACTCAAAGAGAAGGATGAATACTTCATGCCCGGAAGCTTACCTGTGTAGCCACAAGTCATTATGGGCTCTGGCTTGGTTGATCTTTGTTGTGACTCTGCTGGGCAGTGCTACGAGATGTAGTCGACGTTAGGATTGGATGGGCACTGCTGGACAGACAGGGAAGCACTCTGAAAGACCATGTTTCGTTCATCCTGTTCCCAAACACCATGAAGTGCGAGGACTTACCAGGAGGGAACGAATCTTGTGGGTAAAGTACACAACACTCTGCAGAGTTAAACCTAATCGATTAGCCGTGTCCCCGGTTACGGACAATTTGAGCTTCTAGACTTGGATCTATCTCTGAACTCTCAACACTGGACTGATAACTAATTGTGGGCAACTTAATGATGCTTGTGGGCAATTGAGACATTGGTTGGCGGAACCATGTCATGATAGGTAACTCCATAGTGAAATTCCTGATATTCCTTTGTTGTAGGAAAATAAAATCAGCTTTTACGCAAAAACTCAGACACAGAGCCATAAAGCCTTTGCATATAGAATAGTCTTTATTCTTCTGTTCTACTATGGTGATCTTGCCAGTACATTCCATGTACTGACCTACACGGCTGCAACGTCTTATGTTGCAGATACTCTTCTACGACGGGTAAGAGTACGATTCAGGGTTACGGTCCGCACTCAACTTGCCGTTGGTGTTATTGGGACTCCACTCCCGTTGACTGTATCCGCTGCTATTTTAAGGTATATATCAGTTTTACGTTATTTACATGTGATTGCACTTTGATATATACATTGATGTACTGTGTGTGCCAGCATACTGATCCAGGGATGGCACAGAACACACAGAGGCTTGACTCGTTTTGAGTCGGGTCGCTACAATCTATGAGAGGGGGAGTTGATCTACATACCCTTGTAGATCGCACAACGGGAAGCGTTAAGAAACGCGGTTGGTGTAGTCGAACATCTTCACGATCCAAATCGTCGAGCGTCCCAAGATCCCATCACGATCCATCTCACGATCTGATCACGATCCCTCTCACGATCCGATCACGATTCGTCCCACGATCTGATCACGATCCGTCCCGCGATCTCATCACGATCTGTCCCGCGATCTGATCACGAATCGTCTCGCGATCTTGATCACGGTCCTTCCGATCTAGCGCCGAACGGACATCACCTCCGCGTTCAGCACACGTACAGCTCGATGACGATCTCCGCCTTCTTGATCCAGCAAGAGAGGGTGAATAGGTAGACGAGTTCTCCGGCAGCGCGACGGTGTTGCGACGATGGTGGTGAAGAACAATCTCCGCAGGGCTTTGCCAAGCACAACGGAAACTATGACGGAGGATAAACTAGAGGGACAGGGTTGCCGACACACGGCTTCGTTAAACTTGATGTGTTCTGGGTGCTAGCCCCGCCCCTTTATTTATATGCTGAGCCCTGGGGTCGAAACTTGGAGAAAAATCCTCCTCAAGCTCGGTTTGGCCCGAAGGAAAGAGTCCTTCTCGGACTCCAGGACCAGACGCCAGGGTCCCTGGCGTCTGGTCCCTGGCCTCCGCAAAACTCCTTTTGCACCTTCCTAAAAGCCTCGTGGGCTTTACCCCTTGGCCCAAATAAAGTGTCCTTGTACCCGAACATTTGGGAAACATCCGAAACCCCTTCTGGTGAGTTCCGGAACCTTTCCGGAGACCAAACACTATTATCCCATATATCAATCTTTACCTCCGGACTATTCCGAAGCTCCTCGTCATGTCCGGGATCTCATCTGGGCCTCCGAACAACCTTCGATCATCACCATACATAACTCTATACTACCGAAACGTCACCAAACCTTTAGTGTGCAGACCCTGCGGGTTCGAGAACTATGCAGACATGACCGAGACACCTCTACGGTCAATAACTAATAGCGGCACCTGGATGCTCATATTGTTTCCTGCATAGCCTACGAAGATCTTTATCGGTTGAACCTCTATGCCAAGGATTCAGTTAATCCCGTATGTTGTTCCCTTTGTTCTTTGGTATGTTACTTGCCCGAGATTCGATCGTCGGTATCTCCATACCTAGTTCAATCTCGTTACCGGCAAGTCTCTTTACTCGTTCCGTAATACAAGATCCTGTGACTAACACTTAGTCATTGTGCTTGCAAGGCTTGTTGTGATGTTGCATTACCGAGTGGGTCCTAAGATACCTCTCCGTCACACGGAGTAACAAATCCCAGTCTTGATCCATGCCAACCCAACAGACACCTTCGGAAATACCTATAGAGCATCTTTATAGTCACCCAGTTACGTTGCGACGTTTGATACACACAAGGCATTCCTCCGATGTCAGGGAGTTGCATGATCTCATGGTCATAAAAACACATACATTGACATGCACAAAAAAGTAGCAATAAACTGACACAATCATATGCTACGTGTATAGTTTGGGTCTTGTCCATCACATCATTCTCCTAATGATGTGATCCTGTTATCAAATGACATCTCATGTCCATGGCTAGAAAACCTTGACCATCTTTGATCAACGAGCTAGTCTACTAGAGGCATACTAGGGACATAGTGTTTGTCTATATATCCACACATGTATTTAGTTTTCAATCAATACAATTATAGCATGGATAATAAACAATTGTCCTGAACAAGGAAATATAATAATAACTTATTTATTATTGCCTTTAGGGCATATGTCCAACAGGAATTGCACTCCCCTCCGTCTTCAAGCTCTTCCTCATGATTGGAAGAGGCACGGGTCTCCTCGGACATAGTGTCTGAAGGACCCCTTAAACGGAGACGCTCTCAGGCCTTCATCTTCTCCTTCTTCTCTGGCGCCGTGTATGGCACCATGACGAGCATCGCCGTCAGCAGATCCAACCAAGGGGCTTCGGGCTCTGGTGCCGGGCAGCCTATTCCCTCGACCTTGCTCCGCCATTTCTGCAAAGATGAGGGGAGGGAGTTCATCTCTTTGTCAGAAATTGGAGCGGAGTATCAAAAAATTATTGTACCTGGGAAGGAGGGTTGTCAGCGTATAGACATGTGTCCTCCTCCTCGGCCGGCCAGCTTTTCTGGGGCTTGAATAGCACTTTCCACAATCTCTCGGAAGAATTGACACACGGTGGTTGAGTCCTCGAGCTTGTAAGCCCACATTGGGGAGGCCCGATGCTAGCAGCGAAGGAGTCCATGGTAGAGCATGACCTGGACCATGTTGACCAACTCAATCTTGGCACCAACCATCGAGGAGATGCGATTCTGCAGCAATTGTACCTCTGCGGCCGATCCCCAATTAAGGTCTTTCTTGAGCCACGAGGTTAGCCTCGCGGGGGGCCCAGATCTGAACTCAGCAGGCTCCACCCAACACTCCCTCCTTGGTTCGGTGATATAGAACCATTCCTTTTGCCAGATTTTGATCGTGTCGATGAAGGTGTCGACCGGCCACTTGACGCAGGGGAGTTTACAGATAACCACCCCTCCGCAATCCGCATGCTCACCCGTAACTATTAAAGGATGATGGACACAAGGCTTTGCAGGATGCTCTTGCATGCAGATATACGCGGCTTGGCTGGCCATAGGGCTGCTAGCGGCAGGGCACAATGCTCATGCTACTGAACGTGTGATCGACCATATCTATCTGTCTGGCTAGTTTGTTATTGATTATGTCGTGGCATGTCGTTCATTGTTTTTCACCTTACATGCATTGTATCATCATCAGGACTACGGGGGTGTACGCAGTGCTTTCCTGGATGCAACCAAGTTGGACCCGGGGAGTAGTAAGATCGAGGCTGCATTGCGGTACATGCTACATTTCTTCAAACTGTTTTACAGTTTATGAGGAAACCCCCGTTGACAGAACGCACCCCATGCCACCCGCCCGTAACTTGTGATATCTGAATCTACAGTTGATTTCCACAACTATTGACCTCCATATTCGAAGGCGATTTATACATTTATTAGCCAATGTAGTCGTGCATTGAAAAGCCTAAGCCTAATCTTGGTAAAGCTATAATGGTTCTGAAATGTAATAGTTGGTATTTGGAACGTCGAGGGGAAGCATGAATTCCTTGAGGAGATCACATGGCCCAACAAAGGCTAATTGAATATCATTGGGGCATGCGGCTTCTTGTGGAATGGAATTGAAATTCCCTTAATTGGCCATTATAGTTAGTGAACCAGGGAGAGGAAAGAAGCAGCGTTACAGGGGCGTGGAGTGGCTTGGGGGCACTTCATTTATTGCTACTCTGTCTCTTCTCTTTTGGTTTCTATGTATGTATGTTTGTATGTATGTATGTATGTACGCACATATGTAAATATTGCTACCAATCTCCAAAGGGACCAAACAATGTAAAAAAGAAGTGGTGTCGGCCAGAGGATATATCCCCCAAAGTGAGGAAAAAAGGGACCATTCTTGGTGGCGGCTGGTGCTGGTGGTAATGGTATCGTCGATGCCCATGGTGCGCCCATGGTGCATGTGTGAGTCAAACTGGGAAGCTACACCCTAGCTAAACTAGTGAGAATGCTTCCCAACATCTCCTGCACAAGGAAAAACCCAAGCCAAGAATGGCTATTTGAGATTCCCAAACTGCAATATAAGTAGAAAAAACAACTAAAATTAGGCTAAGCTAATGGGAAGGGGTCCCTGATCCTGGTGGCCGGGGACGAGGGAGCGTGAGAGGGAGGAAGGTAGAGGTAGAGGTACTTGGTCGAGGAGATAGGTGTCGATGTGGACGCTGTCGACGACGAATGTACGTGCCTCTCGAAACCATAACTTCTCTCTATGTGGTTTAAATAATTAACAATAACATATAGTTCATTAAACCAATGAGTCTATGAAGTATATTTCAGCAAAAGTTTAATGAATGGATTGGCTAGAATTGTGAGGAGGATCTCCTAGATGCAAGCAACACAAATTGGAAGAGCTTTAAGACTCTACATCTTATTTTATGTGAGAAATCATAATTGAGTCCATAGGAAAGTCAATACCAATAAAAGGGGATGAGGTATTAAAAACAATATGGTTGCTCAAAGTGTTTAGAGATTTGCCACCAAGTGCCTTAATCAATCTCTGACAAAAGATTCTGTGAAACCCAAATGATCAGAATCGGTAACACCAACATATTCCATTTCGGCGCCATCGAGTTTTTTTAGACAGAACCCAAGCCGAACCTTAGCAATTCGCTACAACTGAGTTTTGGTTTGATACAGCCGAAAAGTAGTGACCACCTTACTTGTATCTAATTGTCAGAAATGGGAATTTCTGAGTTTTGCATTTCGGCGCCACCGAGTCACTAAAGCTGCCTAGGCCAACCGAATCGGTCTCACCGAGTTGTTATGTATCAGTCTCACCGAAATGCCAGAAGTTAAGACATTTTGCACTAGTCTGTGTAATCGAGTTTTTATTTGGTTCCATCGAATTGGGCAATAATGTTGTAACTGTTGGATTTTTGGAGATGGCTATATGTACCCATCCACCTCCTTCTCATTCGTAGAGAGTGCACCCAGAACAAACAAACACTTTCACCATTCAATTTGCGACAGAGAATCACCTACTTATGTGTTGAGATCAAGAAGTTCCACTCCAATCATATGAATCTTGATTTCTAGCCTTCCCAAGTAGCTTCTTATCCAATCAATCTCTTCTACCAAGCCAAATTCTGTGAAATGATTGAGTGTTGATGAGACTATCTTTGAAGCATTATAGAAAGGAATTCATTATTCATATCACATATATTACCTTTTAAAGAGTGGTGTCTCCTAGATTTATTATGTGTCACTTGGGAGCCTCCAAATTGTGTGAAGTTAATCAAGAAGTTTGTAAGGACAATGAGCGCCTACTTCGTGAAGATCTACCCCGAGTGTGAGGCTAGTCCTTCGTGGACGTAAGCCATGGTGGAATAGACAAAATTGCTTCTTCGTGGACCCTTCGCGGTGAAGCCCTATGTGGACTCACACATCCATTACCTTTCGTGGTTGGTGGTTCTTTTCTTAAGACAAAGAAAATAGCAAGGTTTTGACAATGGGTGTAGTTATAAACACCATAGGTTTTTGGGTAGCCAAACAACTCATGGCAATAAAAACCGTAGTAATTCAGAAAACCATAGTATCTTCTATTCGTAAATAGGTACAACCCACTACCTAATTTTTATCTTTATGCAACAATGCCACAACATCAACTCATGCATGGAGTGATAAGTAATTTTGTTAGATTAATCTCTTCATGCAAAACATATCCACCTCATGCATGATTTTTTTCCCGATGAATTAAGTGTTGTAAGAAACATTTATATTTAATTTTGCATTAGTTTTCGTCTTTTACCACTTATTCATACATTTTCTTAAACAAGGTTTCCGTAGCAACGTGCGGAAGAACGTCTAAATTCATATAATACTTAGAAAAAACTGAGCTATCAAACGGGGCCTCGGGATATGTAATTCCACTGAGAGATTTTATCTCCAAACCGGCAACGGATTGTTTGGTTGTTACAATATTGTCTTGCGTAAACAACGAAATCAGCCGCGTCTAGTATAAATTATTGTTTTGAGAGAACGCGAGTGTCTTCGTGGACGACGAGGCGCCCCGCCGCCTCCCTGAACCAGCTCTCTGCCTGGGCGTCTCATTGCTACGTCACGGTCCTAATGAAGACCCGCACTTGGATGCCTTCGGGAGCAACATCGTCATCACGGGTAACTCTGTCACCCTCTCTGAATCGAGCGACGGTGCCTACTTCTTCACCATGGTCTACGACACCAAGACGGCCAAGCTGGTGTGATCCGATCTGAAGAGCTGGCCCAACAGCCCACGATTATGGTCGGATGGCTATGCTTGAAAATTATACATATATATGATCAATTAAACCATCATTTTTAATAAGTGATCACCATTTTTTATATACGTGTTCATCCTTTTCTGAACGCTTATTCAACATTTTTCAATACTTCTTCAACATCTTTCAAATATTTTTATAGAGTTTTTTATAATATATATCAAAGTATAAAAAAGAGTACAAAAATAAAGCAAAAAACTAAAACAGAAAACATTAAAATACACATAAAAAAAGCATTTGGCCTGCCTAGCGTGTGAGCTCATCCATCTAGGTTGCCCCTTCAGCGAGTCCGAAGGTGGACATCCCCAGTAATAATACTTGAGAGAATTCCTTATTTGGCCTTCTCTTAAATTTTGGTTCCCTTTTTGGCCCTAAAAGATAGTTTTTTTTCTTTTTGACACTCAAACTTCATTTTGTTCCCTCTATGACATTTCCGTCAGTTTTGCCAACTAACACCGTTAAATGTAACATGAAAAGTTCATTTTACCCCTGGTGTATTTTGTGACCAAAATTGTGAAACAATAGCAATATGAACTAGAAAGCATATCTGCGTAACAATTTTTACTTCAGATCACATCTTCAATTTTAATTGAAAATTTGGACAGAGCCTCCCTTGTATTTTGGAGCCATATCCCCTGGACAGTATACATATGCACAAATTATCACATATTTGGAGCAGGTTCACATATATGCAAACAAAAAAATCACACAAACTTGGTCCAAGTTCACATATATACAAACAGCCCACATATTTGGTCCTCCACACATTCAGGTTCACATAAAGAAAATAGTCCAGGTTCACATAAAAGTGAGATACAATAGTCCAGGTTCACACATATAGTACGCACAATAGCCCAGGTCCACACATATATCACAAAAACAGCTCAAAAGTTTCCAAAATGAAACATGACACCGGAAGTAATCACATGAGAATCACAAACTAAGCCTCCTATTGCTTTGCGTGCTCATTGCAGGGCTAGCAGGGTTGAATTTTTTGCTGCGTGTACCCATTGCAGGGCTGTCAAGTGGCACCATAGGAAGGTGCGGAGTAATTTCAGCAACCTCTTTACTTTTCCTTTTGGCATGTATCTTCACAACAACATGTTTTTTCTTGTTGGCGACGTCATGTTCGCCACAAATGGGTTGCGTTCTTGATCTACACATACACATAAATCACATACAGTAGCCCAAGTTAACAACATAACAATGCATAACATAACATTAGAACTACACTTCAGAACTACCATAGGTTACCTTTTTGCTCCTCCGGATGCAGATTTACCATCTTTCCCTTTTTTCTTGGTTGTTTTCTCCAAGATTTGGCTATGGTGAGAAGAATGCAATTAGAATACAAAATCAAGATCTCATCTAATCTACTTTAAAAAGGTGAGAAGTTAACCTTGGCGGAAATTGCATAGCTGATGGAGCATCATCCTCGCAAGGCACAATTGATGATTGAGCTGATTTGGTGATCTTTGCCCTCTTCTTTGGTGGTCCTCTACATGAGCAACAAAAAAGTAGTTAACATGTATGGTTTTTACAAAAAAATATGCAAGTGAAGCAGTTATACAATTAAATTTATTACCTCACAGCTAAAATAGCAGCAATGTCATCTGGGTTACCCTTCTTGCATTTCTGCCAATGATGCCCATAGTCCTTACAAATAGGGCATAAGTGTTGCCCGCTTTTTCTTTTCTTCTCACCGCAACCTTTATACGTCTCGGTTTTAGGCCTACCCGTTGTGGCTTTTAGTAGTGGTGGAAACATGAAGAATCCATGGTCAGATTTAGGCCACTGGTTCTTGTCAACCATGGCAGGGATTAGTTGGTCATAAGACACTCTAAATTTTTCAACAGAGTAACACGAGTCCACATAGTTCTGTATATGTGCATCGTAAGAGATGTGATAAATGCTAGACCATGTTTGCAAGGAAGGCCAGAAACTTGCCATTGTCTACAAGAACATGTCCTTTCAAGCAAATTGACCACAAACCTAAAGCCGCTGCCTCCCAATGCGGTCACTTCAGCAACTTCTTCTGAGCTTTCTACCACCTCCAAGTTTAAGTCTCTCGTCTTTGCATTCAACTTCTTAATTATGTGGGGAAGAATCAACCCAACTAACTTTCTTGCTACTTTCCTCCTTCGGTTCCACATGATCATAATCAACTGCCTAAGCTTATCAAAGAAGTCATCCAAGTTCAAGGATTTGTGGTGCTTAATCCAATTATTGAAGCACTCAGCCAAGTTGTTTGTAACATAATCCACCTTGGAAATTGTTGAGAACTGACTCCTAGACCACAACCTAGTGTGCCACCTCCTAAGATATGCGGTTGCCGTTGGCTTCGCTATGTCCATTTCAACCCAATTTTTCTCAAATAAATAGGGGTTCCATGAGTAAGCAGCAGCCCAAAGGTGGTCATCAAACACCTTTCCATGAAACTTCTTCTTGAAGTTGGACACCAAGTGAAACATACATTCCCTATGTTCAGCCTCTGGGAACACTTCTTTTACACCTGTCATCACTGGCTGCCCAGCATCGGTGCATATGGTTAAACCCCTCGGGGAGCCTATGGCTTGTCTAACCAATTGCATGAACCAGATCCAATTCTCATTAGTTTCAGAATCGAAAACACCTATACAGACTGGATACATCCAACTATGGCCATCAACGACAGTAGCACTAGCCACTTGCCCCTTGAATCTGCCTGTCAAGAAGGTGCTATCTACTGCCAAGTATGGCCTGCAACCACTAAGGAACCCGTCGATGCAAGGCTTCAAAGCAACAAAAAATCTCTTAAATCTGATTTTATCTTTTATTGTGTAATGCTCAATTATCACTATGCTACCGGGGCAGCAGCTTTCAATTTGTGCCTTAAAACTATATAGATTATCAAAGCTTGTGTCCCAATCACCATATATTTGCTTCAAGGCTAGCAGCTTACCCATGTATACTCTCTTGTAGTTGATGTTGATTCCATGGTGCTCTTTAAGCTTCTTTCGCAATGCCTTTGGTCCCAGAGTTGCATCCTCAATTAGCCAGACCTTCACGTGCTCACATATCCACCGCTTGGTTGCATTCCTCACCTTCTTTTTCCTTTTTGTACTAGAGCAATCATGACCGCTGGAGTTCTTTCTCACCTACAAAAGACGAACATAGATAATTAGTAAAGATCTTTTAACAATTGAAGCACACATGAGTAAAGTTAGAAAATTACCATTACGGTGTACTCATCTTCCATTGTAGAAGCATATATCCTCCATGGACACTCATCTGCATCCCTTCTTGAACAATAAGCCCTGAACCTATGTGGTGCACTCTTCTCTGTGTTAAACTCAAATTCATGTTTGATTGCATGCTGAGAAAGCGCCAACTTAAACTCTGCCATATTGGGATATTTTCTTCCTTCGGTCATTGGAGGATCTACTTTATCATATTCTAAATGTGGTGCATGATCTACCTCGTGCACTTCCTCATATTCCTCTACTTCAATCTCTGAATCACTCTCATCTTCGCTCTCATCCTCGCTCTCATGATCAGGAACATAGTCTTTGTCCTTTTCTTTATCGGAACAGGGAACCACAATAAGAGGTACGGGTATTGGGTTGCAAAGATAATCATCATCGTCTAAATAAATATTTTCCTCATCAACACCAACATGCTCATTCTCAGGTATTGGGTTGCGAAGATAATCATCATCGTCTTGTTCTATGTTGTTAGGTTGGCTATGCACATCACTATGCCACTCGGTGATAGGCTCATATGGTTGAGATGGATCACAATATGTAACAAACAATTGCACAACCTCTGTCTTAGAGTGTTTCTCAAATATAGACACCAATTCTTGGTCAGATGTTACTTCTGGGTATATTTTAAGAAAAGGATCATAGTACTGAACATGTGCAACTTCCAAATAACGAGGCGGGTACTGCTCTACGATTGATTCCACCAAGTCTTTATAATTTGTTAAGTCGGAATCAATAACCTTATCATAACAAAAGGATTTGATATCCTTCCTAGCTTTTTTGGGGTTGCCAAGCAATTTGATTTTCAGCAAATAAGTTGAATTTGGGTCCATCCTGTACAAGTAAAAGATCAATTGTGTATGAACATACTTGCTTCATGTCATGTGTAAACATATTATCCAATATCTGAACATATTGTTTTTATATGAACCTAATCTTTGTCTTCTTTTCATTGTAGATTTGGCAGCATTCGAGGCACTTACCCTTCCAGCCATGCCGGTGTACTTGCATTCGAGGCCGCTGAACCATCGTCGCTGCCCTGCTCCGGTTGTCCTTGGCAACCCTCCGGCGCCGCACCTCGAATGCCCTCCGCCTCCCCGCCATGGCCGCCCTCCGCCTCCCCGCCATGGCCGCCCTCCGCCTCCCCGTCATGGCCGCCCTCTGACTCCCCGCCATGGCAGCCCTCCGCCTCCCCGCCATGGCCGCCCTTCGACGTCCTGCCATGGCCGCCCTTCGACGTCTCGCCATGGCTGCCCTTCGCCTCCCCACCATGGCCGCCCGAGGCCAAAATCGGTGCAGCGCCGTAAATGCCCTCCACCATCGCGCCGTCCATCCCGCCATCCGTAGCAACGTCGGCCACGCCCTCCTCCATCCGCGCTTGAAGCCTCGCACGCCGAAGGTTAGGGTTAGGGACGAGGAGAAGGGGATCGAGAGAAAGGGGAGGGGTCGAGAGAAAGGGGAGGGGGATCGAGTGGGGATGACTGGAGCGGTTGGGTCAACAGAATTGATTTTTTTCTCCAAGGTCGTAAAGCAGGGGTATAAAGGACTTTTCATGTCGCAGTTAACGGTGTTACCAGCAAAAACTGACGGGAGTGTCAGATGCGAGTGCTGGAAAATCGTGGATACTAGCAAATACGGCAGCAAGACAGGCGGACGGCGCGGCCCGTCGTGGTGGGCCGTGGACCAGGACGTTTGCTTTTTGTCTGGGCCACGGACCAGATAATGGGTCCAGGACGGCAACCGCGCGTCTGAGCCGCTTTCTGTCGGTCGGCGGGACACCACACGTGCGTGTCCGTGGGCTAAAAAAAAGGATCCAACCATTTCCCCCTCTCGGCTGGTTCACTCTGGGAAACCCTCGCCGCCGCCAGCGCTATTGTGAGTAAGGTCCCGGCGTAGGGGCGTGTGAGGGTGCGGCGGCAGATCGAAGAGGGTGGGGTGGTGGCGGTGGGTCGCAAGGAACTCGGCGGGGCTGCGCCGTCGGAGCAAAATCGTCGGAGCTGCGCCGTCGGAGCCACTCGCTGGAGCTGCGTGATGAGTGATTCGTGCATGGAGTTCCTACTTGACGCGGTCGACAGGTTAGGCCCCGGCACGTCTATGTATTCAAGCTTTTTGGGAAAATACGTGGGAAAGCTGCATCCGTTCTGTGCGCACTTTGGCGAGATGGGAATTAAGCCGGCGATTTCCCCTGTTGATTCCGCAGGTTCCCTGTTGGCGAGGGGTTCGCAGACAGTCTTGGACAACCATTTCCAATCCGCTCCTTTACCTGTTAGCAAATGGGGTTCGGGTTATGGGAGCTGCTCAGTCGAACAGTGTGTCTGCTGTGGCTCAGGAGGTTGGAGGGATGTGTCGCCTGGTGCCCCTGAGGCTGTCCGGCGACGGCGAGATGCGTCTCCGACGAAATCTGCCCAGTCCACGGACAGGGTGAACCCAGAAGCACCTGGCCGAACAAAAAGGTCCATCTCCCTCCCACTCCCTCATCCCGTGGCAACCAAATTTGTTGTTTTGTTTTGCTTAAAACCCAAATGATTCTCCTTATATGACTGTTCAACCTTTAATCCATCAACGAATGTTAGGAAAAACTAATGAAACCGAAGAGATATAATTGTAAGGTTCTGTTGCCAAAATACAATTGTAAAATAAAAATCGGATCAGGCAAACTAACCATATACTTCATTTTGGTTTTAAAGTGTCTAAAATAACATTCTGTTTTTCTGCTATTAAAAACGAAGAGACATCGATTCGCAAGTATGCAGAGCAACCTGATGCTTGCAACGTGGCAATCAATTTATGCCCTAAACCCTAAATCACTATTGTATTTGATTTGCTTGTTCTATAGTCAGATCACCCTAAAGTTACGAAATTCCTTCCCACGGGGTTATATTCCACACTATGGTCCAGCTTTGATGTTGTCATAATGTGGTTGCATCCATAATTAAGGTAGTTAAACCGGAACCATGCATAATTTTGGTGAATCATCGTATCTCATATTGTCTTCTGTCCTCATAGATCTCTCAATCCGTCGCGTTGGAGGTCAGAGATTTCCTATACAATATGTGTTACCTGTGTAGGTCTTGGGATCAAGTTGTGTGGGCCCTTAAATTGGACAACATGCATAGCACTCACCACAGTATAACAACTTACTAGACAAATCATAAGACTACAGACATGAATGACGAACTATAGGATGGGCATAAATACTTACCACTCACCTATTTCTCACACGCCTAGGGGAAATTACTCACACATTCGAAAAGAATAACCAATCATCGTAGAGAATAAATTTGCGAAAACCATATCGATAATATTGTGATGATCCACAATAAGATGGATGATTTAACAAGTCTCAGTATTCATATGAGTATGAATAGAGTTATACACCATGATCTTACAACTTGTAATTCCTCTTATGACGGTGACGATGAGTTGAAATGAGTAGTTTGAACTTGGAAGAACAAAACAAGAAGGATCTCTGGTCGATCTTCTTCTCCGGATCTCTTCTCTCTATTCTGGATGAAGTGGTGGCCACTAGGTATCTCTTATGTGTTCTTGCCCTTCATGAAAGTTGCTCCTGTAGAAAAGAGGGAGCCCTTGGCGTATCGTACGACCACCCATATGAGCGCTTGCGCTTGTTTTCTTGGATGTCTTGCGCTCTGGTGCGCCAAGTGGTGAATGTCCCATCATTGAAGTTGCTCATTTTGGCTTGATTTGGAGTAATCCTCCTTGGTTTCCTTTCATCAAAGATTAGCGTTGGAAATAACTGAGAAATAATGAAAACTCAATGAAAAAACAAGTCAAAACCTCTTATAAATAGTCACAAGTTCTCGAGCCATCATATGCCTGTAACTCGAATGGTCGTGGGCCTAAGCCCACGACTGTCTACCTGGATGCTTATATATTGGAGGCGTTGTCCAGCCAGAGGGCTAACCAACTCAGTTCCTACTCGCGCAACACTAGTCATCATCTATTGTTCCTCTCTTTATGCTACTTCTGGTTATCCCCTCCCGCCGACCACGTGCACCACTGGACAGGAGAGTAGGCCTCCAGAACCCCATCCTTTTGTAACCCTGCACCAGGAGAAGGGCCATAAGATTTTTGGGAAACGTCTTGGTGTATGCACCTAGACTTACTTATCCTAATAAGTATGAACTAGAATGTGATGAACTATGGTGAAGATGGTGGTTATGGAGATGGGAATGGTGGCAACTAGGGTTTAAGAGAGGGGATGAAGAGAGGGGAATAGTGGCAGCTAGGGTTGAACGATTCCTGCTTAGCGATCTACAAGCATACGTAGGTCCACTTGTTGGGGAACGTTGCATGGGAAACAAAAAATTTCCTACGAGAGGGAGAGAGTGGATCTACATACCCTTGTAGATCGCTAAGCGGGAAGCGTTAAGAAACGCGGTTGATGTATTTGAACGTCTTCGAGATCCAAATCGCCAAGCGTTTCGCGATCCAATCACGATCCGTCCCGATCTAGAACCGAACGGACGGCACCTCCGCGTTCAGCACACGTGCGGCTTGATGACGATTTCCGCCTTCTTGATCCAGCAAGAGGGAGTGGAGAGGTAGACGAGTTCTCCGGCAGCGCGACGGCGTTGCGGCGATGGTGGTGAAGTGATTCCAGCAGGGTTTCGCCTAAGCACTGCTTAAACCGATCTAGAGGAGAAACTACGGACTAGAGGGTAGGGTTGCAAGTGGTTGAAAATCTTAGTGCAAAACCCCTAAAACCTCTAGTATATATAGGAGGAGGAGAGGAGGAGGCTTGGCGCAAGGGCCAGCCCTAGGAGGCTTCGGCCGAAGTGGAGAGGAGGAATCCTCCTCCTCCACTCCTAATACGATTTGAACTCCTTCCTTATTTCCACCTTTTTGCCTTTTTCCACCTTTTTCTCTTTGGAATTCCTTTCCAGATGCATGGGCCTTCTGTGGGACTTTGGCCAGCCCACTAAGGGCTGGTATTCATCCTCCAACAGCCCATGTAGCCTCTTGGGTCGAAATACACGTCCCGATGGTCCCCCAGTACCCACTCGGCACTCCCGATACACTACCGATAAGCCCGGAACTTTTCCGGTGACCAAAACAGGACTTCCTATATATCAATCTTTACCTCCGGACCATTCCGGAGCTCCTCGTGACATCCGGGATCTCATCCGGGACTCCGAACAACCTTCGGTAACGAGCATGCATAACTCTATACTACTGAAACCTCACCGAACCTTAAGTGTGCAGACCCTACGGGTTCGAGAACTATGTAGACATGACCGAGACACCTCTACGGTCAATAACCAATAGCGGGACCTGGATGCCCATATTGGTTCCTACATATTCTATGAAGATCTTTATCGGTCGAACCTCTATGCCAAGGATTCAGTTAATCTCGTATGATGTTCCCTTTGTTCTTCGGTATGTTACTTGTCCGAGATTCGATCATCGGTATCTCCATACCTAGTTCAACCTCGTTACCTGCAAGTCTCCTTACTCATTTCCGTAATACAAGATCCCGAGACTAACACCTAGTCACATTGCTTGCAAGGCTTGTTGTGATGTTGTATTACCGAGTGGGCCCTGAGATACCTCTCCGTCACACGGAGTAACAAATTTCAGTCTTGATCCATGCCAACCCAACAGACATCCTCGAAGATACCGGTACAGCACCTTTATAGTCACCTAGTTATGTTGTGACATTTGATACACACAAGGCACTCCTCCGGTGTCCGTGAGTTGCATGATCTCATGGTCGTAAGAACATATAATTGACATGCAGAAAACTATAGCCATAAACTGACACGATCATATGCTACGTTTATAATTTGGGCCTCGTCCATCCCATCATTCTCCTAATGATGTGATCCCGTTATCAAATGACATCACATGTCAATGGCTAGGAAACCTTGACCATCTTTGATCAACGAGCTAGTTCACTAGAGGCACACTAGGGACAAAGTGTTATCTATTTATCCACACATGCAATGTGTTTCCAATCAATACAATTATGGCATGGATAATAAACAATTATCATGAACAAGGAAATATAATAATAAACACTTTATTTATTGCCTCTTGGGCATATTTCCAATAGTCTCCTACTTGCACTAGAGTCAATAATCTAGTTCACATCACTATGTGATTTACATTGTAATGAATCGAAAACTCATGCAGTTCTGTTGTTGATCATGTTTCGCCCTTGGAAGAGGTTTAGTCAACGGGTCTGCAACATTCAGATCTGTGTGCACTTTGCAAATATTTATGTCCTTCTCCTCGATGTAATCGCGGATGGAATTGAAGCGTCGCTTTATGTGTCTGGTCCTCTTGTGAAACCTTGGTTCCTTGCCCAGAGTAATGACACCAATGTTTTCACAGAACAGAGTCACTGGATTCAGTGCACTAGGCACTACTCCAAGATTTGTCATGAACTGCTTCATCCAGACACCTTCCTTTGCTGCCTCCGAGGCTGCGATGTACTCTGGCGCGCATGTAGAATCGGCTACTACACTTTGCTTGGAATTGCACCAGCTTACTGCTCTCCGATTGAGAATAAATACGTATCCGGTTTGTGACTTAGAGTCATCCGTATCAGTGTCAAATCTTGCATCGATGTAACCCTTTACGACGAGCTCTTTATCACCTCCATAAACGATAAACATTTCCTTAGTCCTTTTCAGGTGCTTAAGGATATTCTTGACCGCCATCCAGTGCTCCATTCCGGGATCACTTTGAAACCTTCCGTCCATACTTATGGCAAGGATGACATCGGGTCTTGTGCACAACATTGCATACATGATAGATCCTATGCTGAAGCATAGGGGATTACACTCATCTTCTCTCTATCTTTTGCAATCACTAGGCATTGAGTCTTACTCAACTTCACACCTTGTAACACAGGAAAGAACCCCTTCTTGGACTGATCCATTTTGAACTTCTTCAAAACTTTATCAAGGTATGTGCTCTATGAAAGTGCTATTAAGCGTCTCGATCTATCTCTATAGATTTTAATGCCTAATATGAAAGAAGCTTCTCCTAGGTCCTTCATTGAAAAACTCTTATTCAAATATTCCTTCACGCTTTCCAGCATTTCTATATTGTTTCCAATCAGCAATATACCATCCACGTATAATATTAGAAATGCTATAGTGCTCCCACTCACTTTCTTGTAAATACAAGCTTCTCCATAAACTTGTATAAACCCAAACGCTTTGATCACCTCATCAAAGCGTTTATTCCAACTCCGAGATGCTTGCACCAGTCCATAAATGGATCGCTGGAGTTTGCAAACTTTGTCAGCATTTTCTGGATCGACAAAACCTTCTAGTTGCATCATATACAACTCTTCCTTAAGGAAACCGTTGAGGAATGCTGTTTTGATATCCATCTGCCAAATTTCATAGTCGAAATAAGAAGCTATTTCTAACATGATTCTGACGTCTTAAGCATCGCTACGAGTGAGAAGGTCTCATCGTAGTCAACTCCTTGAACTTATGAAAAACCCTTTGCCACAAGTCGAGCTTTATAGATGGTGACATTACCGTCCGCGTCCGTCTTCTTCTTAAATATCCATTTGTTCTGAATGGCCTTTCGCCCTTCAGGTAATACTTCCAAAGTTCATACTTTGTCTTCATACATGGATCCCATCTCGGATTTCATGGCCTCTAACCATTTCTCAGAATCCGGGCCCATCATCGCTCCTCCATAGCTCGTAGGTTCATTGTTGTCCAACAACATGACCTCCAAGAGAGGGTTGCCGTACCACTCAGGAGCAGTACGCGCGCTTGTCGACCTACGAGGTTCAGTAGTAACTTGATCCGAAGCTTCATGATCATCATCATTAACTTTCTCTTCAACTATCATAGGATCCACAAAAACATCTTTCTGTGCTGCGCTACTCTCTGGTTGAAGTAAAGGTTCACTAACCTCATCATGCTCTATTTTTCTCCCACTCAATTCTTTCGAGAGAAAGTCTATCCCAAGAAATGTTCCGTTCTTAGCGACAAACACATTGCCTTCGGATCTGAGATAGAAGGTATACCCAACTGTCTCTTTCGGGTATCCTATGAAGACGCATTTCACTGCTTTGGGTTCCAGCTTTTCAGGCTGAAGCTTTTTGACATAAGCATCACATCCCCAAATTTAAGAAACGACAACTTTGGCCTCTTGCCAAACCACAGTTCATATGGCGTCGTCTCAACGGATTTCGATGGTGCCCTATTTAAAGTGAATGCATCTGTCTCTAACGCATAACCCCAAAACGATAGTGGCAAATCGGCAAGAGACATCATAGAACGCATCATATCTAATAAGGTTCGATTACGATGTTCGGACACACCATTACGCAGTGATGTTCCAGGCGGTGTCAACTGTGAAACAATTCCACACTGTCTTAAGTGACTGCCAAACTCATAACTCAGATATTCACCTCCTCGATCAGGTCGTATGAATTTGATCTTCTTGTTACGATGATTCTCAACTTCACTCTGAAATTGCTTGAACTTTTCAAACGTTATAGACTTATGTTTCATTAAGTAAATATACCCATATCTACTTAAGTCATCAGTGAAGGTAAGAAAATAACGATATCCACCGCGCGCTGCAACTTTCATTGGACCGCACACATCAGTATGTATGATTGCCAACAAGTCACTTGCCCGTTTCATTGTTCCAGAGAATGGCGTTTTAGTCATCCTGCCCATGAGGCATGGTTCACATGTGTCAAGTGACTCCAAAATTCCATCAGCATGGAGCTTCTTCATGCGTTTTACACCAATATGACCCAAACAGCAGTGCCACAAGAAAGTGGTACTATTATTATGAACTCTACATCTTTTGACATCAATGTTATGAACATGTGTATCATCACTATCAAGATTCAATATGAATAAACCCCTCACATTGGGTGCATGACCATAAAAGATATTACTCATGTAAATAGAACAACCATTATTCTCTGATTTAAATGAGTAACCGTGTCGCAGTAAACAAGATCCAGATATAATGTTCATGCTTAACGCAGCCACTAAATAACAATTATTCAGGTTCATCACTAATCCCGATGGTAATCGAAGAGAGAGCATGCCAACGGTGATCACATCAACCTTGGAACCATTTCCCACACGCATCGTCACTTCGTCCTTAGCCAGCCCCCGTCTATTTCGTAGGTCCTGCTTTGAGTTGTAAATGTGAGCAACCGAACCGGTATCAAATACTCAGGCACTACAACGAGAGCTAGTAAGGTACACATCAATAACATGTATATCATATATACCTTGTTTGTTCTTGGCCGCCTTCTTGTCAGCCACGTACTTGGGGCAGTTTCACTTTCAGTGACCAGTTTCCTTGCAATGAAAGCACTTAGTTTCTGGCTTGGGTCGAGCCTTGGGTTTCTTTACAGGAGGAGCAACTGCTTTGCTATTCTTCTTGGATTTACCATTCTTGCCCTTGCCTTTGCCATTCTTCTTGAAACTAGTGGTTTTATTGACCATCAACACTTGATGTTCTTTCTGGATTTTAGACTCAGCGACTTTCAGCATCGCAAATAGCTCGGCGACTGATTTGTTCATCCCGTGCATGTTATAGTTCATCACAAAGCTCTTGTAGCTAAGTGGCAGTGATTGAAGAACTCTGTCAGTGATTGCCTCTGACGGAAGGGTAATTCTCAACTCTGCTAGACGATTCGAATATCCAGACATTCTGAGTATATGCTCACTGATAGACCGGAACTCGCGGTACACTACCGATAAGCCTGGAGCTTTTTCAGTGATCAAAACGGGACTTCCTATATATCAATATTTACCTCCGGACTATTTCGGAGCTCCTCGTGACGTCCGGGATCTCATCCGGGACTCCGAACAACCTTCGGTAACGAGCATGCATAACTCTATACTACTGAAACCTCACCGAACCTTAAGTGTGCAGACCCTACGGGTTCGAGAACTATGTAGACATGACCGAGACACCTCTACGGTCAATAACCAATAGCGGGACCTGGATGCCCATATTGGTTCCTACATATTCTATGAAGATCTTTATCGGTCGAACCTCTATGCCAAGGATTCAGTTAATCTCGTATGATGTTCCCTTTGTTCTTCGGTATGTTACTTGTCCGAGATTCGATCATCGGTATCTCCATACCTAGTTCAACCTCGTTACCTGCAAGTCTCCTTACTCATTTCCGTAATACAAGATCCCGAGACTAACACCTAGTCACATTGCTTGCAAGGCTTGTTGTGATGTTGTATTACCGAGTGGGCCCTGAGATACCTCTCCGTCACACGGAGTAACAAATTTCAGTCTTGATCCATGCCAACCCAACAGACATCCTCGAAGATACCGGTACAGCACCTTTATAGTCACCTAGTTATGTTGTGACATTTGATACACACAAGGCACTCCTCCGGTGTCCGTGAGTTGCATGATCTCATGGTCGTAAGAACATATAATTGACATGCAGAAAACTATAGCCATAAACTGACACGATCATATGCTACGTTTATAATTTGGGCCTCGTCCATCCCATCATTCTCCTAATGATGTGATCCCGTTATCAAATGACATCACATGTCAATGGCTAGGAAACCTTGACCATCTTTGATCAACGAGCTAGTTCACTAGAGGCACACTAGGGACAAATTGTTGTCTATTTATCCACACATGCAATGTGTTTCCAATCAATAAAATTATAGCATGGATATTAAACAATTATCAGGAACAAGGAAATATAATAATAAACACTTTATTTATTGCCTCTAGGGCATATTTCCAACACCACTCTCCTTCTCGTAGATGATCATCACCATGGATAGATCTTGCAGGTGCGTAGGAAATTTTTTGTTTCCCATGCAACGTTCCCCTACACTTAGTGCCTTCAACAATGTCACTACCTGGCACAACCAATTAAGGCAAGGCCTTGGGTTTTCACCTTGAAAGCTAAGACTTTTTACTCTGCCTATGCTGCCGCCACCACTTGTCGATGTTGTTGCTATGATTCACGAATCACCAAGCAAATTCCTCTCATCGCCATGAAAACTCGATCCGCCATTACAAGGCCTCGGACCTCAGCCGCCATGACGTTCTCTGCCCCTGTCTTCACCATGAAAAACAAAATACTAACATGTTCCACCATGTCAACAGACACGAAGCTTTGCAACACACCCCCGTGAAGCCACCCGAGCTAAAATAGGGACGCACACGACCGAATCCCATCCGATCTAGAAATCTCACGCAACACTGTACTAGCTCCAACGAGTCGCTCCGGCCACCTCTTCTCTAAGCAACCATGATTGAGGTCCACCGGAGTGCAGCAGGGCACCGGCATGGACCATATCCTGGAGAGGTTAACCAGATCCACCTGCCAGCCACCAGAGGTGCAGTCGGAAGAGTTCCTACCAGTGGTCCATAGCAGGACTAGGGCCACACGCGCGGGATGAATCCCAGAAGCGGCGATGCAATCCGCTACATGAGGAGAGAGGGAGGGGCGCCAGTCCCAGACGAGTTGCGAGCACCCGCCACCGCCGACCACCACACAAGGCTTTGCCCTGGCGGTGGCGATAGCGACGGGAAGGGATGTAAATTTTGGTTAGAGGAGCGGCGACGGGATCACTACCCATGTTGCCCGCTTGGACGACGCAAGGTCCTTTAGTTGCGTATTAAAAATTGGAAAAAAAATTCACTTTCTAGCCTCTACACCAACTAGGGATGCATATGACTATTTTAGTATGAGTACGAAGATAAACATGAAGAGTATCAAAATATTCCTTAATGGTTTCACCACACACAAAGCTTGATTCTCAATAAATGGGTGGAAACTCATGTGCTTCATCTGTCAATTTTAAAAATTGAACTCGGGTCGTTAGGCTGCATAACCGCAGGTTCAACAACTGAGTCAAGGTTCTCTTTGCTAAAAATATAATTAATTATCTCACTTCTACATGTTTTGTGATGTTTCATCTAAATAAGGAAAGTTCCACGGATACCATTATCTACTTCATCTAGTTTATGTCAATTGCATCGTCAGTAACATAACATCCAAATCCGACTGAAACACAAAGCAGTAGAATGGTTCGCAGTCACCGCAACTAGACTGAAGCATCTGCTTAAAATTACTAGTGAGTGAAGGCTCGGGCCACATTGGTAACATCACCATATAATACATCTACTTACAATATATGTATGTGTATACTTGTATCTCCAGGTCAACTTTCTCTCCAGTGCAACTTGGAATTTCTAAACGTGCATGGCACAGAGCTCTTTCTTGAATGCCTATAGATAGCATCGTCTCTAGTTCCTACGTATATTGTGCAGTACTCCTTAGTTGTGTCTTCCTCTCTGAAGTCTCTAGCCACTTGCTTGCCGCGTACAACAAACAATGGCTTATGCCGGTTCATCCACTACTCTCGCTCTCAAGGCAGCCTTCATCACCGCCATTCTCTTCGTCCTGGTTCTGCCTTCCATGGGCCGCTGCCCGTCGCTCGGGCCGCTGCCGCAAGCAGCGGCCGCGCCTGCGCCGACACCGACGATACGGTGCAGCGATTGTGACCAACGCTGCAGCACAACGTGTTTAGCCAACGGCGTCCTTGTATGCAAGAACGACTGCGAGCTCTCGGGCTTCAAATGTCGCGACTGCTGGGACATGCAACTGGTCGTGTGCCTCAGACCCTGCAAAAGTGACTGTCGCGCCGCCGCCTGCGTCAGCAACTAGTTTCTGGGATTCCATCGGAGTAAGAGAAACATTGCTTGGAAGCAACAGGTAAAGACTATAGGAAACATTGTATAAGTGAGGCAAATGGCACGGCACATCAGAAGGCTAAATTTTGTTTCACTCTTAACAATTTGCTAAATTCTGTTTGCTTCTCTATCTAGCTCGTCCTCGTTTCCTCCTTTCAATAAAAATCCATGCGGTGCTGCTTTGTTCTTCTTGCTGGTTTCAGATCTAAAACAATTTCTTACTAGTGAGTTGTTAGTTGTGCTTTCGATCTGGTTTTCGCAGATCCGAGTTGCAGGCTAGTTCAGGTCAGGAGCATTTTCTGCTTCCTCGTCACATGGCTTCTGACACTTCTTGTGTCGGCGATGTTTCCTTTCCCATCTCATGCGTTGTATCTCCAGGTCAACTTTCTCTCCAGTGCAACATGGAATTGCTAAACATGCATGGCACACACCGCTGACTTTTAGCTTGTGTATTTAATTCGATCGATTGATTCATAAACCAAGTGAAGTGTAGCTAACCCTGGAGCTCTTTCTTGATTGCCTATAAATAACATCTTCTCTAGGAGTGAGGCGTTTTGGTGCCCAGGCTCATCTGCACCTGTTCAGTAAAAAAATACTAAAATAATTTAAATAATTCCAAATTTTTTTGAGTGTAAGATAATTTCATGCGTGAGGTTCGCTCCAATTTTTGTATTATTTGAACATCCGAACAACTCTCGGCAAAAAAGACAAATCGGGTCAAAACAATGTGTGAACAGTAAACTTTTTTGGAGACCCTGAATTTGTCTTTTTTTCCGAGAGCTGCTCAGATGTTCAAATGATACAAAAATTGAACGAACTTCGCGCATGAAATTATGTACCACCCAAAAATAATTTGGATTTTTTGAATTTTTTTAGTATTTATTTTAATTATTTTACTCAGCGGGGGTGCAGATGAGCCCGGGCGGAGAAATGGATTTTGGCTTCTCCAGCTCATATATTGTGCTACCTAGCAAAAAAGCTATTGTGAACTCGAGCTCACATGCACCCTTTGCTACAATATAATATAAAGAAAATGGTAAACAAATCCGAAAAAAAACTGAAAACAATTCAACACACATCGATGTGTTTTTCGCATGCGTGAAAAATTTCATGAAAAAATGACATCAGCAAACAAAAATCGATGCTCTAAAATGCTTTTAAAAACTGTTTTTAGCATGATTTTTTTTGCTTTGACCTCTACAAATGCCATACCATCACGAAAATTGACACACCTAGAAAATCTTTGTTGTAAAGAAAATTATTTTTTTTCAAATTGTTTTAATATTTTTTTTAGATTTTACGTTAACAAAGGATGCATGTGAGCTCGAGCTCGCATACCCCATGTCCGCTACCTAGTTGTATCTTCCTCTCTGATGTCTCTGTCAACTTGCTTGTTGTTGCTGTTGGAACAAGCGAGGGTAGAGGATGAACCTGCAGAAGCCATTGTTTGTTATGGATGTAGTGGTTGCTAGAACAAGCACATGCACCAGTGCATCAAACCCTGGGAAAGTGACTGTCATGCCGCTGCCTGCTTCAGCGACTAATTTTTGGGGTTCTGTTTGAATAAGAGAGATGTTGCTTGTACAAGCGGTAAAAACTATATAGCAAGCATTATCTAAGTGAGGCAAATGACATGACACATCAGAGTAGCCAATTTTTTTTACTTTTAGTAATTTTTCTAATTGGGTTTGTGAACCCCTTAGTTTTTCTTAAAAGAACACGTAGACGATGTAGGGAGATTGGATGATTTGCCCCATTTTACTCCGTGATTAGATTATTTGCCCCACTTTAGTAAGGATTTGATTATTTGCCCCATTTTTCTATGATCTTTTGATCATTTGCTTTCTCCGTATTCTAATGAATTATTAATCATTTTAAATTTGTAAATCGACATGAAAATGACCTTTATGTCCCTATGTCAGATTGCAATTTCTCTGCGTGATCCTTCGACCGAGCCATCCAATTCACCCTCCTCTCCTACAACTCGTCCTGCTTGATCGGCTACTCCTACTGACCCACTGAATTGAGAAATCACGCCGTTGGGAACACAAAGCATGCTGCAGCTTGACGGCATGGTGGCTTACCCTGCTGCTTGGAGGCTCAATGGTTCCCGCTGCTGCACGACAGCTCGACGGTTCCTGCTGCTGTTGGCGGCCCGACGTCTCCCGTTGCTGCTCGACGACACACGGCATCTCTCTCTCTCTGTCTCTGCACCCCGGCGGCTCCCCCTTCCACTAGTAGAAAATGGCTCATTTGTTCCGGTTCCAGAGGCCCATTAGCCCCGATTCTGAAACCGGGACTAAAGCCCAAAACCTTTAGTCCCGATACACTTATGAACCGGGACAGAAGGGGCTCCACGTGGCCGCTGCAGGGAGCCCAGGCAGGAGGACCTTTAGTCCCGATTGGTAACACCAACGGGGACCAAAAGGCATGCACGCGTCAGCCTCTGGCAGGAGCTGTTTTTTTCTGAAAGGGGGTTTAGGGGGTTTTGGACGGCTAATTTAGGAGTTTCATATTGTGTTACCTAGCTAATAGAGAGAAGTGACCTCTCTTTCTCCGTGCTTGGTCGACGCTGCTAGCTACTATACATATAGAGAGAACTCGACGCGAGCTAATAAGCAAATGAAGGAAACCATTAATTACACAAGATCTAACAACTCATCATCATCATCTTAATCATGCAAAGTTAAAGTCTCATAAACCAAAAAAAATGACATATTCCTCCCTCATAGGACCTACTCCTCCCTCCTAGGTAAAATGATATAAAAAAGAGTAACACCTATGTCTCCATCATGAAGCAAAGAGATCCAATGGTCTCCAACTTGTGGCTTGCGATCCTTCTTTATTTGTCCCCATGCTTCAATTTGGAGCCGTCTTGGTGGTTTGCGCTCAGTCCAGTATGCAAAAGAGAACTCGGGATGGAAGGGGCTTTTAATTGTCATATTACCTTCGGGTTGCATTAACGGTGGCACAACTTCATATGACAATTTCTGTTGAAGAACATGATAGTAGTCTAGTTAGCAATGAAATCAGTACCATTTACGCAACAACACTAGTGTACTTAATTAGCAACTCTTACCAAGATATTTCGGTGAATGTCATCCGCCCTCAACCTATGCACTAGTGTCCTGTACAATGTATAATTTGGGCCAGTTCCCAAATTATACGGGAAGATGTCCCTACCATCTAGGACACTACTAACAAAATAGATAAGATCATCCTTCTCCTCCCAAGTTAGATGTGATCCATAAGTGTAGTGTTGTCACGCATGAGACGTGTTTGCAACCAACTGTCAATAGTCCTGACGTGTTCACATGTAATTCAGTCGTCACACTGCTTCGGATGTTTGGAACGCAGAATATTCTTGTGTTCATCGACATACGGGGTCACCAAGGTAGAATTCTGTAGAACCGTGTAGTGTGCTTGAGACCAAGAATGCCCGTCCCTCCATATTATTGAGTCCGCTTCTAGCGTGCCTTTTCCAGTCAGTCTTCCCTCATACCGTGATAGAGGGAGACCAATCTTCTTAGGGTCAGGAATGAAGTCAATACAAAACCCAATGACATCCTCTGTTTGATGGCCCATTGAGATGCTTCCTTTTGGCCTAGCGTGGTTACGAACATATTTCTTTAAGACTCGCATGAACCTCTCGAAGGAGAACATATTGTGTAGATATACAGGGTCCAGAACGACAATCTCGTCGACTAGATGAACTAGGACGTGTGTCATGATATTGAAGAAGGATGGCGGGAACACCAGCTCAAAACTAACAAGACATTGCACCAAATCACTCCTTAACCTTAGCAGGATTTCTGGATCGATCACCTTCTGAGAGATTGCATTGAGGAATGCACATAGCTTCACAATGGCTAATCGAACGTTTTCCGGTAGAAGCCCCCTCAATGCAACCGGAAGCAGTTGCGTCATAATCACGTGGCAGTCATGAGACTTTAGGTTCTGAAACTTTTTCTCTGCCATATTTATTATTTCCTTTATATCCGACGAGAAGCCAAACGGAACCTTAAACTGAGCAGGCATTCGAAGAAGATTTCCTTCTATTCTTTGGTAAGAGCGTATTTGGCATGACCCTGAAACTGCTTGTGATCCATGCCGTCTTCTCCGTGCATACGTTGTTGTTCCTCCCGTGCCTCCGATGTATCTTTTGTCTTTCCATACACGCCCAAGAATCCTAGCAGGTTCACGCAAAGATTCTTCATCGCGTGCATCACGTCGATTGCAGAGCGGACCTCTAGGTCTTTCCAATAGGTAAGTCCCAAAATATAGATTTCTTCTTCCACATGGGTGCGCGTCCTGCATCATCAGTGAGAACAGAAAGTACGCCATGACCCTGTCCAAAGATTACTTGTAAATCATTGACCATATCAAGTATGGGATCACCAATACAGAGGGTGGGCTTCTTCCGGTGATCTGCCTCGCCTTTAAAATGCTTTCCTTTCTTTCTACATTGATGATTGGTCGGAAGAAATCGACGATGCCCCAGGTACACATTCTTCCTACATTTGTCCAAATATATACTATCGGTGTCATCTAAACAGTATGTGCATGCGTGGTATCCCTTGTTTGTCCCATAAGGTTACTGAGAGCTGGCCAATCGTTGATGGTTACAAACTACAACGTATGTAGGTCAAATTCCTCCTGTTCTTTCTCATCCTACACATGTACACCTCTTCCATTCCATAGCTGTAAAAGTTCATCAACTAATGGCCTTAGGTACACATCAATGTCATTGCTGGGTTGCCTAGGTCCTTGAATGAGCATTGTCATCATAATGAACTTCCGCTTCATGCACAACCAAGGAGGAAGGTGTTGACACACAAACACGTCACCGTGTACCCTCAACATCGGGGGTGATGCACTGCAGCTCACGTCGAAGGAGGTCCGTCCGGCAGCGCGATGCGCAAGGCAGTCGGCGGACGCTTTTTGCAGACCTGAAACCCCGCACGCCCGGGAGGGACCCCGTCAGGGAGTGCGGCGGCTATGGGCTGACCTAGGTCGATTCGCTCGCCCCTAGAGCCTCGGAATTTGCAGCTCTCAAACAAAGAACAACGAAGAACGAGAGAAAAACGAAGAACGTAGATGAAAAAGTAGTATAGATTGATTTCTTCGATTGTGTGTTGTTCAATCGGCCGTCACCCCCAACATATATAAGAGGCGGATGGACTTCCCGTATAAGCAAAGGATTCATCTAGGCTTTCCTTACAAGAAAATTACATCAATTCACGTCCTAGAGTCCTTGTTCTAATTCCACTCGGATTCAGCCCAAATCTGGCCTAATCTTTTGTCTTGCTTCTTGCGTGGACTATGAAATCTGTATATGACCTTCGATGGAGACGGTCCAAAGATCAATTTCGTGTGCCTCAACGAGGCCAATAATCCATATGTTCATCACTTTCCCAAATAAAGCCATCTCGAATACTCCACTAGGTCACCTTTAACTTCGAATCGGACTCGGTGACGTAGCAGACTAGGCTGTCCGAGTGTTGTAGCATCTCTGCAGGCCGTATACTATGTCAGATGATAATGACCTTAAAAGCAAAGTTGACCGTTTCGATGTTATGAACAACTTTCATGTTGAACACTTTTCCATCCGAGGCCATTTTGAACTTTCAATCGATCAAAATTTTCACTCGGCCGAAACTATCACTCGACGCTGATTTTCACTCGGACGACAATTGTACTCGGGCCAGTATTTTCACTTGACCAGTACTTTTCACTCGGACGGCGATTTTCACTCGGATGGCAATTTCACTCGGCTGGCGATTTCACTCAGCCGGACGGGAAACTTTTCACTCGACGGCAAACGTTTCCCTCGGTCGGCAAACTTTCACTCGGAAATCCCGAGTGAAACCTCAGGCTGATTTTGTTTTGCCTCTTTCAGGTCGCATACAACCTCGGATTGAGGAGATTTATATATTAAAATCAATCGCCTCGACGACGTGAAACTTTTTTCATGTTGTAAGTTTTTCCATACGAGGACGTCTTTAGGGCCGAATGACTCGCGCGACCCATCAGACATATGTCTGATCTCCTGCGGCATATTTTGCTTTGTGATAGAGCTGCAGTCTGGTTGCTCTAACTTTTGCGTACGACCTTAGATTGAGATGATTTATATATCAAAATCGATCAACTCAACATGGCGAAGACAATCCATGTAGAACATTCCTTCATCCGAGGTTGTCTTGGAGGCGTAATAGACCAAAAAGCATTCAGAACATCTACATGACAATCCAAGTGTGATTTGGCCCTTGAAATGATGCCGAATGGTGATGGCCTAGACATCAAGGTTGTTTCACTTGGCAATATGAACTTTCTTGTAGAAAAAACCCTTTCGTTTGAGTCCATATTTATTGCATTTTGCACCGTGCTAAAATCAAGTGTCAACACATGCCCTCCTGTTTTTCGGCAAAGCTAGTATGCCGAAAAATAATTTGCACTATGTTCGTTCTAAGGATGATGTCAACACTCCATCGGACATCTATATTTCTCAGGGAGATAATTATGTATCGGCCATGTTTATGCTAAGGGCGATAATCATATATCGTCCATTGCCTAATTAGGCTTCTTGCCACACACTTGGGTGGTACTTCTTCAGATATCTGCCATTGAGAGCTCGAGGTAATAATACTCCTTGTATGGATTCCACTAAATATGAATTTACAGGAACTATTCTTGCAATCCTGAAAGGACCTTCCTAGTTTGGAGACCACTTATCGAATTTTCTATCTCTAGAACCAATCGGCAGAATCACCTTCCACACAAGATCGCCAACCTGAAAATTCTTCAACTTGACCTTTTTATTGTAAGCTCTTGCTACCCTCAATTTGTCTTTCTATATGGCCTTTAATGCAGCCAAACGTTTATCAGCAACCTCATCAATATTGTCCATCATCAAATCATAAAAGTCCACAACCGATAAATCATTTTGTTTGGCTATTCTTAAAGCACTCAAATTTACCTCCACTGGTAAAACAGCCTCTTGCTCGTATACTAGCTCATACGGAGTTACCTTTGTAGCACCATGCCTTGAGAGCTTATGTGCCCACAAAGCCTCAGACAACAACTCATCCCATTTTCTTGGATTATCCTCAATCTTATTCTTGATGAGTTAATCAATATTTTGTTGCTAGACTCAGCTTGTCCATTAGCTTGGGCATAATATGGAGATGAATTGAGCAACATTATGTTGTATGATTTGGCAAATTCTCTAACTTGACGTGACATGAAAGATGAACCTTGATCTGTAGTTAATGTCCGAGGAATGCCGAATCTATGAATAATGTGGTTGGTTATGAATTGAATTACATTTGTATGTGTCATGTTCTTGAGAGGTACTGCTTTAGACCATTTAGTGAAATAATCGGTTGCCACCAACACGAACCAATGCCCCTTCGAAGAAGATGGATGAATTTATCCAATGAAGTCTAAACCCCATCCCCTAAAAGGGCACGGCTTGATAATAGGATGCAACATAGCAGCAGGAGCCAACTGAATATTACCAAATTTTTGACAAGCTTCACACCCTTTATAATATCTAAAGCAATCATTGATCATAGTCGGCCAATAAAATCCAGCACGTCTTAAGAGCCATTTCATTTTGGGTGCCGACTGATGAGTACCACAGATGCCTTCATGTACCTCTCCCATAGCAACTCTTGCTTGGTATTTCTCCAAACACTTCAAAAGAACATCTTCAACCGTTCGGCGATAAAGACCATCATCTCTCATTGTATATTTGAAAGCCATACGCCGAACAGCCCTGTCCACCCTTTCACTCGGATTGCACAAGTAATCAATAATGGGCTTCCTCCAGTCATGATTTTCACCTGCACTAGATTTATTATTAGTGGCCGAACCAGTGGGCTCCAGTTCAGCCTCTCCCATATTAACAAGACAAGACATCGGCTTCTGAGAAATATGAAACATGCCATGATCAATATGATAGCCGGATGCTTGTTGTGCCAACTCATTTGCTTTCCAATTGTCACATTTAGATATATGAGCAATGCTAAAATAATCCAAAGCAGAAATCGCATCTAGACACTTATCAAGATAAACATTAAGTGATTCGTCCAAACATTGAAAGATTTTGGACACTTGTTGCACTACTAAGAACGAATCACCGAAAGCCTTAACATGTGTAGCACCTATAGCGAGCAACATCTCTAAACCGAATAACAATGCTTCATATTCAGCTTGATTATTTGTGCAAAAATATTCCAGTCGGTATGAGGCTTGAAAAATAGCACCATGAGGAGATATATAAATAATACCAACACCTTGGCCATTGCTACAAACTGAACCATCAAAATATAACCTCCATGGCACAAATGAGACAAGGTTTATATCAACATCATGCTTGTCATTAATCCAATGCTCAACTATAAAATTAGCAACAATTTGGCCTTTCATGGATTTTAGAGATTCATAAGCCAAATCATATTTAATTAAAGCGTAAGCCCACATGCGAATTCTACCACTAAGAATTGGCCTATGCAACATGTACTTAATGACACCGGTTTGACAAGCTACTATTCAAGCACTCGGCACAAGGTAATGTCTCAGTTTTGTGCAAGCATAATATAAACAGAGGCATAACTTTTCAATAAATGTATACCTTGTCTTAGCATTCAATAAGCGTCGACTCAAATATGTAATAGTATGGTCTCTTCCTTTGGTTTCTTGAGTCAATACAGCACCAATAACACCTTCCTCTGCCGCAATGTAAAGCCTAAAGGGCTCTTTATGTTTAGGTGCTCTCATTACTGGAGGAGTGCTTAAATAAGTCTTGATCATGTCGAATGCCTCTTGCTGTTTTGCCCCTAAGTAAAATCAGCATCATTTTTTAACCGAAGGATAGGAGTGAATGCATCAACCTTCCCTGAGAAATTAGCTATGAACCTTCTCAAATAATTGACCTTGCCAAGGAATTTTTGCATATCTCTCTTGCATGCTGGAGCTTCCACTTTCTGTATAGCTTCTATCTTTTTGGGATCAATTTCTACGCCATTCTCATGAATAATGAAACCCAAAAACTTTCCAGCCGACACGCCGAATGCACACTTCAAAGGATTCATCTTCAGTCCATACTTTTTCATTCTTTCAAAAGCTTAACAAAAATCGGCCAGATGAGACTTGAAAGCATCCGATTTTACAACAATATCATCAATATAGACTTCAAGTATAATTCCAAGTAAATCATGGAAAATTAAATTCATAGCCCTTTGATATGTGGCACCCACATTTTTCAATCCGAATGTCATCATTGTCCACTCGAATAAACCAAGGAAACCAGGGAAATGAAAGGCTGTCTTGGACATGTCCTCTTCAGCCTAAAAAATTGATTATAACCCGCATTACCATCAAGAAAGCTAATAACCTTATGTCCAGAAGCATCATTAATAAGCATGTCGGCTATTGGCATGGGGTACTCATCTTTGGGTGTAGCTCTATTCAAATCTCTGAAATCAATGCATATCCTTATATTGCCGGATCCTTTCTTCTCCACCGGCACAATGTTAGAGATCCACACGGCATACCTGCAAGGCCGAATGAAATTAGCTTTGAGCAACCGACCGATCTCCTCCTTGATCCGGTCATATGTTTTTGGATTAAATTTTCTGGCCGATTGTTTGTAAAGTCTAAAACCGGCCATTATAGGTAACCGATGCTCCACTAGCTCTCGGCTTAAACCTGGCATCTCATGATATTCCCATGCAAAGCAACAAACATATTCTTTCAATAGCCTGATCAACTCAACTTTATGATCGTCTTTCAAATTCTTGTTTACAGACGTCGGCCTAGGAACTGAACCATCCCCCATATCTATTTCTTCTAATGGATCTGCCGATTGAAAACCCTGTCCTAATTTATCCATGTCATCCAACTCCCCTACAGATTCATACATATCGTTCTTACTAGACCGATATTCTGCAAGACGTTTCTGTAACCACTCGGAATTAGAATCCATTTAAACATATCATACCTTGGAGCTGATTGCCACAAATCAGCTTTAAAGAGACGAGCACAAAGCCATTCTTCATTGCACCGAGGAAATCAAACTCCGGCAAGTCGCGTCCCATCAAGCAAGTAGCATTGGGATGTTGCCAATCCACCGATGCATCGGCCAAAGCAACACAAGCCGAGTTATTCGCATGAATGACTTCCACCTCATCATCAACCCACTGGATCAAAACCTCGTGCATGGTAGATGGCACGCGCTGGTTTGCATGAACCCAATCACGGCCTAGTATGACGTTGTAGTTACCTTGCACCTCAGCGACAAAGAATGCAGTAGCCAACGTTTTGCTCCCGACTGTAAGCTCCACATACATCACACCTTTGGCTTCAGTTTTCTCTTTGCCTTCAAACCCATTAAGCACCATATTGGTCTTGATTAATTCATCATCGGGCAAACCCAACTTCTTGAAGACCGAATAGGGCATGAGATTCACCACAACACCACCATCAACAAGCATCCGAGTGAGTGGTGATCCATTGATATGACCTCTGAGGTATAAAGGTTTCAAGTGCGTCACTGGTTCTTTTGGCTTCTCAAATATTGCATTTCTGGGGCCAAAATCCAGCTGAGCCACTTCCCCTTCTTCATCTACAGCACGGAATTCAGCAGGTAAGTAATACACCATATTGATATCCATACCTTCATGAACCAGTGTAGACTCATATTCCAACAGATCATCTTCCTCCTCGCGCACGTCCACCGAATCTGAATTCTGTCCGAGTGAAGGAGAAGTAACAGGCGTCTGAGACGATGTCATAGCTACATCGTCCTCTTTTGGTGGTGTAATTGCTACTGCGATAGATGTAGAAGAATCTATGTCTCGCATTGGTTTGGGCTTCCATATTTGCTTCGCTGGTATCATGGGCCGAGTGACATTAAACAAATCGTCCCTTTGCTTCTCAGCCTCTTGTTCTGCCATTTCTTGATTCCTCAACCTCTGTAATTTCTTCTTTTGTGTCTTTGTTAACCCTGGAGGACACCACTTTGGCCGAGTGTATTTAGGATCAATTGGCTTCATTTGGCTGGTACTTGCTTCATGATCATTGGTCGAGTGCTTTGGCGCGATAACAAGTACCAGCTCAATTGGGTTGCTACGCACAGTCGACTGTTGCGTGTTGAACGTTTCACTTCCCAAGACGAGTGAATCAGCATTGATGTTTACCTTGCCTTTCCCGGACTCCACTTCTGCAACACTCGGCAGCTTGACACGCCATTCTTGTCGACTTTTCTGGCTTACGAAGTTTTCACTCGGGCGCACCTTTTTACTCGGATGAAATCCATTCGGATGTTTGACTAAGTAGAACCCACTCGACCGTATTCTTTCATTCAAATACTTTCCACACGAGTGCATTCTTACACTCAGATAGTTTTCACTCGGAGGCATATTTTGACCACCTGAGTAATGGACACCAATGTTCAGTCGGTTTTCATACGAGCATCCAAGTCGATCCCAAACAGGTTGCCGTTGTTCTTATGAAAACGACACCCTTGATCCACTCGGTTTTGCATACCGACTGAACATATCAACTGATGGTGACCTTGGTTGCTTCAGGTACGATGTCCGATTAGAGCTAGAACCAGTCGACTGATTTGCATATTTGGACAGTAGCATATCAAAAGTTGGCTTGATTCGCTTACAATGTACCTTGACTGCATTCCTCTTCCACTTGCCAACTTCTGGACTCTTGGGTTTAACAAATTTAACATGAGTGTCTTGTTGCACCGGTGGTTGCCCCCGAGTGCAGGATTCTTGATGGTGATCTTGATTACTTCCTTGCCATCGGGTTGCTTGTCAAGCACAACCTGCCTTCTCAAGACCTTGTTGTCCTCCTTGCTTTTCCTAGGTTCACCAATAATGACATTAGTTTTATTAGCAGATTCGGCTACCTCTGGCCGAATGAGCAACGTTTTCCCCTCCAAATCCAGAGTGTTCATTGGGAAGGGCTGCTTATCAATTTGCATCTCAGAAAAGTTCAATCGTCCGTCATTAATGGCCGATTATATCTGTCGTCGTTAAACATTGCAATCATTAGTAGCATGAGAAAAAGAATTATGATATTTGCAATAACAAGCCGTTTCAACTCTTCAATCGACGGTAAAGTGTGAGATATCCTAATGATCTTAGCTTGCAGCAAAGCATCGAATGTTTTGTCACACTTAGCAAACCTAGACAAGGGCGCGGGCGATTGAGGCGGTCAGGACGGGGACAGGACAAGACGAACCGCCAAACCTAGACAAATCATGAGGAAAATGGAGTTTAGACAAGGAGCTTCGAGAGGAGAAAGCTTAAGTGTGGCTCGGGCATTTCATCAAACACCTCATGTGCATAGGAGGTGAGCTAGAGCACCACAAAGCTCTTCCACGGTCGGCCAAAAAAAAATAAAGCAATGCGCTGGCAGGGGATATATATATAAGCCAATCTTTGGTCCCGGTTTTTAGCTGGAACCGGAACTAAAGGATCCCATTGGGTCCCAGTTCCTGCCACAAACCGGTGCCATTGGTCCTGCTTCGTGGCTGGAACCGGGACCATAGAGGTCAGACGAACCGGGACCAATGGCCCACGAGGCCCCGCCGGTGTCCTGGCCTCACGAACCGAAACCGATACCGTCATGGGTCCCGGTTTGTGAGTGAACCGGGATTAATGACTTTTCAGGCCTGAACCGAAGGCCTGTATTCTACTAGTGTTTTTCTCGGCAGGCTGGCAGACCGGCAGCGCCCTCTGGTGCTCGCTAGCGCGACGGCCCCTGGCGACCCATGTTTTCTTTCCCTACTCGGTCGCTCGATCTCATTGCTCCTGTCGATTCATGCGCATGCAGCGTGCAACACGCAGCAGTAAAGAGAAAATTAGTCTCGAACTTTGAGCAGTGCACAGTGCTTGGCAAAGGGATCCAGCATCCAGGCCAAAAAATTAGTCTCATCCATTTGGAGCGACAGCCGTTGCAGGCTCGTTGTTGTCGCCACTGTCGCTGCCGTGGAACATCGCCGCTCTGTGAAGTTCCCGGAGTCACCTCACCCCACCGTGATCGCACAGTGGTCGTGTCCCGATGTATGCCTTGGTGTGCCCGGCGACGCTTCCGCCTCTTGCACTTGATAACGAACACAGAGACGGGTTGGGCATGACTCGATTGGTGTGTTGGGATAAAAACTGGAGGCCTCCGTCGAACACCAGGTAGAGAAAAAATTAGGAAGAGAAATGCAATCAGCCATAGGGGTGTAAAGGTCATTTCATGTCGATTATCAGTATTAAAATAATTAAAAAATCATTAGAATACAGATTAGGCTAAATAATCAAAACATTAAAGAAAAACGGGGCAAATAATCAAATCCTAACTAAAGCGGGGCAAATCATCCAATCTTCCAGACGATGTAACTATTGTTTGCAATTAACAAAGCTAGCCATGATGCCCCCCTCCCCGCAAAACAATACTCTTCTATTTCTAAATAGCTATAGCTTACTACCTATAATTCCTACACATGCAACAATGTTATGTTAGCAAGTCATGCATGTAAGTTGCAAATTAAATTGTTTTCACATTACTCTCTATGCATGTAGCGCGCCAATCAGTGCATGTGTGTTAATTATAAGTTATACTTTGCAGTAGATTTTGTATTGAAAATATGTGTTTGGCGATTTGCAGCATACAAATGTGAACTTTAAGAAATCACAAATATGAAAAAAAATCGCATATTTTTCCTTTTACGGATTCTTTTAAGAACTAGGTCTCTTCGAGCTCATCAACGGTGGGATGCAACGGTCAATGGGAAGCTTTCACGGTCACCGACTGGGACATTCTCGACCTCAAGAAGGCTGGCTACCTCTCTGCCAACATCCCTCACCGCGCAGCGAAGGAGGGCCAAGTCATCCCCACCCCTAAGCCAGGCGAAAGGGTGGTGTTCATCCCCCACTTCATCAGGGGGCTGAGCTTTCCTCTCCACCCCATCGTGGGGGGGCTGATGTTCTTCTACGACCTCGACTTCCATGACCTACCGCCGAACTCCTTCATGCACATCTCGACATTCATCCTCGTCTGCGAGGCCTTCCTGCACATCGAGACACACTTCGGGCTCTGACTTCAG
Source organism: Hordeum marinum (assembly GCA_022496015.1). Classification (NCBI taxonomy): domain Eukaryota; kingdom Viridiplantae; phylum Streptophyta; class Magnoliopsida; order Poales; family Poaceae; genus Hordeum; species Hordeum marinum. The sequence goes on along the minus strand of CM039676.1, from coordinate 513,964,711 downwards.
GTATTCACCATCAAGCCTAAGTACGTCGGCGACAAGCACGCAGATTGCGACGGGGCCATCATCGGTAAGCTCACCAGCGTCGGGTGGTCGTCGGGCACCCTTATCGATACCATCAAGGGATAGCAGAAGGAGTGGTTCTACGTCACTGAACCACAAGAAGAGGTTCAGCACCCCACTGCCGCATTCAGATCCGCCCCCCCCCACCAGACTGGCTTCATGGCTCGAAAAGGGCCTTGTCTAGGGACCAGGCAAGGAGGTGAGCGACCTGCAGAAGCGCATCCGCTCCATGGTCGAGGAGGACACCAAGTTGACCGATGTGGTCTAGGTGATGCTCCGAAGACGCATCCTCCCCTGCCAGCACCAGGACACCCCCCTATGGGCTCGTGAACTCAACGCCGAGCCCACAGTCCGGAATCTCTTCCCGCACTACGCGGGAGAAGTTGTGGAAGGTGCTCTTCAAATAACAGAAGATTTGGCCATTCGAGGAGGAGGACAAGGGTCTGCACGCTGCCAAGCCCGATTCCGAGGTACGATACACCCTCACTTGGTCGGCTTTATTACATAGAACATTCTCATAACCCCTTATTCGATCTGTCTTTGCAGAGATGGCTGAAGAAAGCCGTCAATACTAACAGTACTACGCCTTAGCCCGAAGACGATAGGACCGGGCTGTTAGCCAAAATTCTCCTGGTAAAGCCTTATGAGGCTCCCACAAGGAAAAAGAAGAAGAAGAAACCAGGCCAGGCTGGCATCCGCATCAAGGACCAGCCTGATGCCGCATCCGAGGATACCTCCGTCTCCTCGAATCAGGAGGAGGCTGTGAAGGAGGAAGAGGATGAAGGGGAGGAGGAGGAGGCCGAGGTCGAGGGCGAGGGGGAGGCAATTCCCACCGTGCCAGGAAGAGAGCGGCGTCTTCGGACGCTTTGGAGCAGGTCCCTTCTCCTGCCCATGCTGGTTATTAGCCTTGCAGCCCCCGCGTGCTATCCCCACTGAGGTGATATCGGACGGGGAGACTCCGCCCGCCGAACAAGCGGAGAGCGGGCATGCCTCGCATCCCGCCACTCCAGGCGCCACGAGGGACGCCATGGAGGTGTCGTCCCAATACATTCCTATAGAGGTGTACACCAGTGTCAAGGGAGACCATACCGTGGCCGAGGCTAACGCCTTGGCTACTGAAGACCGGGGGGAAAACCCGCCCGGATACCGAGGAGGCCGGACGAGCGGATGCTCAGTCCCCTCTGAGAACATCTCCGGAGCGCACTATGCCTCCGGAGGCATCGGTCCAATCTCCGATGGGTGATCGGGGAATCCGATCATCCCCGGCACCACCAACCAATAGGTGGTCGGTCATGGAGGAGGCTCTATCGAGCGCCTCCATCCCCGAGGATCACCGCACCCTTATGTGTGTGGTACTACAGAGCATCCAGTCGTTGACAACGGACTGAAGGAGGCCTTCAAATCTCTCCTTACGGGTTTTCAACTAAGTCACCTGATGTGTCTATTTTGCAAAGATTTTATTTATTCGCATTATATACATGGCAGCCCCCGAGCCCTAGGTGAGGTGAAAATTCTCACCTGAGGGTCACGCCTGAAACCGATACCGAACTAGATGCACTTTAAGTGTCCGACATGTTAGAATAACTCGACATATGATTGGATGGTCTATAATTCGGGAATTGAGAGCCCATATAATGTATTAACTGTGTGTGTGTGTAATGTAGGCTTCGTCATCGGCGGCGGCCATAAATGGTGTCCAGATGGAAGAGCTAAATCGGAAGCTGAAGCGCCCCCGAGCGTCCTCCTCTTCTCGTGGAGCAGCTGAAACAGCTGATGGAGCTGCACCAGATGTCAGAGCCATCCATGAAGGAACTCTGCATCCGCTTATGGCCCGACGAGCCACTACGAGGCAACTACTTTGGCCTGGTGTAGACGTTGATTGCTGCTTCGTCCCGCCTCGACACCGTCAAGCACTCCTCCTGAATCGAAGGAGTCCGGATGGCCCTTGCGAAGGCCAAGGTGCACTGGCCGGGGCTAAATCCGATGAAGGTAGCCACCGACCCGCCGCCACCCGGGAAGGAGCATCGACGCCCCGAGCTATACTTTGATGGAGTGATGGAGAGTGCTCGGGTGATAGCATCACAGTGTTCGGGTGTTAACATGTTTGAATGAGCTGTAATGCGTTCGAAGACTTGCCCAAAGTTTTAATGATACAAGTGTTTGTTCTTATATGGTTTTGCATTCCTTTATGACTCCTATGTGGTTGTTTAATACTGAAAGATGCGAGTTGTCGGCTTCAGCCCCCATGTAGATACTACATGGGGTGTCTATGCCAATGCAGTATGTCCCTTAGCTCTATTATCGGAACCCAAAGGCAATACAGTGCGGCAGACTAGGCAATCAGACTATAGTGCTTTATTTCTTTCACTTAGCCGTAGGGGCGCGAAAAGGACTACAGGAAGCGTACGATTAGCCACCAAAGTGTTGTGATGTTCGGACGAACCGTGGCCAAAGCCGGTATCACAATGTCTACACAAAGGGCAAGTTCCTCGTATAACATGGAATAAGCGTTTACGAGGATTGAAGTATAACACTTCCAGCTCGGGTTTACAGACCGGATCGTGCATACTATGACAGTCTGTTTTTGGCTTTCTCCCCTGAGGTGCTTGACCAGACTATCAGGAAGCACAATCGTTGGGGTGCTCCCTTTGCCCTTTTAGCCGAACGAGCGGAATGTAAAGGGGAAAGCATAGGAGCTGGGCAACCCAACTTATTGACCAAAGACATAGTTCGGAACCGATGCATATAAAGTGAACGCCAAGATGCCGAACACATGATAGATAAGGCGATTTGTGTTTCAACTCGAGCCCTTGGTCTATTAGCCGGTTACATCACGTCATTCCAAACAGGTTCACGAGAAGAGGAGGAGAGGAGGAAAAATATGCGCCGAAAAAAGGACAGATGAGGCGAACTTGTGCCCTGCAATTTTGCATTTTGTCAACAACTCTTATAGCTCGGATTGACGAAGCAACTGTTTAGAGGTATGTGAAAGAAATGAAAATATACAAGAGTTGTTGTATCAGGGGTCTTCGATTGGTAACCTGACGTCCTCGATATGCCCCTTGCTAGTTGACTCCTCCTCTTAGATGCACCTTGATGGGTGTTAGTGTTCGGTGGGCGGATTTTGCAAACAAAGTCTTGAGAGGCCGCCGAAATGTAGGTGAGCTTTACACCGTAGGCAAGCTCTTTTAGGAGCGCCTGCATTTTGTTTGAAGACGTGTTGATGGTAGCAGTTCGGGCCAGCCGAAAACCTATCTTTATTTCCCCACCGCTATCCATGGAATCTTAAGTGCGAAGTTGTGCCTCCTCAGCACATACTTTTCTGGTCTTGAGGTTATGTGGTGGCGGGTGTGTCCCTATAGAGGGGAGGAGGAAGGATCTAAGTTTCGTTTGAAGCCGAACTTGCTTCCCAGCCTTGTGTGCCTTTATGGCGGATGGCGGAACATGCCGATCTTCTTTGTAGCTAAATTTGACCGCTAGGGCCAATGCATGTTCCTCAATTCTAAGGGAGCACTCAGTATTGCTGTTGACAGTAATGAGCCCCTTGGGGCCCGACATCTTGAGCTTGAGGTATGCGTAGTGTAGGACCACGTTGAAACGAGCGAATGCTGTCCGACCAAGCAGCGTGTAATACCGCTGCGGAAGGGAACAATATCGAAGACCAAGTCTTCGCTGCTAAAGTTATCGGGCGAGCCGAACACCACTTCCAGAGTTATGGAACCCGTACATCGGTCCTCAATGCCTGGGATCACTCCTTTGAAGGTAGTGCTGCTGGGTTTGATCCTTGACGGATCTATGCCCATCTTTTTCATCGTATCTGAGTAAATCAGATTGAGGCTACTTCCTCTGTTCGTTAGTACGTTTGTGAGGTGATACCCATCTATAATGGGGTCTAAGACGAGGGCCGCCGAACCCCCATGACGGATACTGGTCGGGTGATTGCACCGCTCAAAGGTGATCGGGTATGCCGACCATGGGTTGTACTTCGGGGCTACGGGTTCCATAGCGTAGACCTCCCGAAGGGCGTGCTTCCTCTCTTTCTTGGGTATATGGGTGGCGTATATCATGTTCACCGTTTTGACTTCGGGAGGGAATTTCTTTTGTCCGTCACCAATTGGACCCCGAGGCTCATCCTCGTCCTCGCTGCAAGAGCTTTTGCCTTGGTCCTTGGGTGGTATCTTGACGGCCTGCTTAAACACCCTGCAGTTGCGGTGTGTGTGGTTGGCGGGGTTCTCCAAATTCCCAAGGATTTGGCAAGGCCTTTCCATGATCTTCTCCAGTTGAGTGGGTCCGTCGTGATTGCCTTTAGGAGGCTTCTTCCGCTACCTAGGTCAGGAGTTGCGAAATCCGGCGTTTACAGCCGTGTCATCGGCATACCTATTATTGTGCCGAAACTTATTCTTATTGCACTTTGGTTTTAAGTTTCCATCCCGGGCTTCAGGTGCTATGGGATCTTCGGAATTGTGGTTGTGTCTTTCCAACTAATTGTCTTCGCCCGCGTAAAAGCGGGTCATGAGGGAGGTAAGGGTGGACATGGTCCGAGGTTTGTGCTGGCCTAGTTGGCGGGCTAGCTATTCGTCCCAAATATTGTGCCGGAAGGAGGCTATGGCCTCAACATCCGGACAGTCAATGATTTGGTTCTTCTTAGTCAAGAACCGATTCCGTAATTGCCGAGCAGACTCGCTAGGCTTCTAGACAACGTTGCTGAGATCAGAAGAGTCAGCCGGGGAGGCATAGGTTCCTTGGAAGTTAGAGCGGAACGCATCTTCCAGGTCTTCCCAGCATCCAAGGGAGTTTTCGGGGAGGCTGTTTAACCAGTGCCGAGCTGGCCCCTTAAGCTTAAGAGGGAGATATTTGATGGCATGAAGATCGTCTCCTCGCGCCATGTGGATATGGAGGAGGAAGTCCTCAATCCATATGGTTGGGTCAGTGGTCCCGTCATAATATTCTATATTCACGGGTTTAAACCCCTCGGGGAATTGATGTCGCATTACCTCATCTGTGAAGTACTCTAGGTGAGCGGCGCCTCTGACCCGTGCTATGTCGCGCCTGTATTCGGTGTGTATGGGGCCGGCTGCGTTCCCGGACTCTGTTGTTTTGGTCGAACCATGGTCTGTATCCGCCCCGTGTTTCGAGCGAGTACTCTCTGGATCCATAAATGGATCTTGTGAGGCCTGCTCTGTGATCCATGTCATCTCGCAGGTCGAACCTGTCATTGGGCTCTAATGGCTCCTTACCTAGTCTTCGAGGCACTACCGGTATATAACCTGTGTCCTCAGCTGTCCTGTCCCAACTAAACCAAAGATTCGAAGAAGAAATACGAGTCTATAAGTAATCATGCATATAAGAGATCAAAGAAGACTCAAATAATATTCATGGATAGAAACTGATCATGAACTACAACTTCATCGGATCCCAACAAACACATCGCAAAACGTTATTACATCAAATAGATCTCCAAGAGACCATTGTATTGAGAATCAAAAGAGAGAGAGAGGAAGTCATCTAGCTACTACCTACGAACCCATAGGTCTATGGTGGACTACTCATCCATTATCGCAGAGGCACCCATGAAGACGGTGCACCCCTCGGTGCTGGTGTTAGATTGGAACTCGTGGTTCTGGAACTTGCGACGGTTGGAATTGTGTTTCGTCGACTCCACTAGGGTTTTGGGAATATTTGGGTATTTATAGAGCTGATAGGTGATGGATAGGGGTCACGTTGAGGGCAAAACCCACCAGGCCGTGCCTAGGGCCTCTGGCACGCCCTAGTGTCTTGTGGCCTCCAAGCAAAAAAAACTACAACTGGCACTTCGCACTATGTCAATAGGTAGTCCGAAAAAATGATATAAAGGTGCTATAAAATGATTTTAAAACATCCAAGATTGATAATATAACAACATGGAGCAATAAACAATTATAGATACATTGGAGACGTATCACCTGCCTATTTAAACAACCAACAATTACGATTCGTCTTGGTTTCAGGATTGTCTCGAGTGCTGTGAATTTGACAGGGTCTGTCCATTATTCTTTCAAGGTGAGAGGGTCCATCACTATTCCCTTGGACATGCTTCTTCCGCTGTGACAATTTTGAGTTACAAAAGCCGTCGTTAATCGTCGTGTCTTCGGCTTCGGCGCCGTTCTACCAACGTTTATTCTTGTTACGTCTTGGCTTCCCGTTGTTGTCGCGCACTTCAGAAGTGCCGGGGTTTGTAGGAGGATTGCTCCGACGTGCTAGTGAACTCTCCTCACTCGCGCAAAAGCGGGACATGAGTGAGGTGAGGGCGGAAAGTGTTCGAGGCTGTTGTTGTCTCATCATCGCTTTTGTCTAACCGTTTCTAAAGCTCTTCAAGTGCACTTTGTTGCTTAGTGGATATTAGCAAGTTTGGCATAGCTGGGTTTCACATATTCATCAAATTCACCTTGACTCGATTAAAAAGAAGAGTTATGCTTGTGTACCTTGGAGCCTTTTGCCATGAAGCAATAGGTGGGAGCATAATCATCATTGCTGAAGTCTGAGTGGTTGGAGTAGTCATTTTCTTCATTGTTGAAGATGGACTTGCTAACGAAAGCAGTAGCAAGAGCAAGGCTAGCAACACCATATTCTTATTCCATCTTAGATAATTCCTCTTCTTCATATTCTTCAGATTCTTCTTCGGAATCCATTTCCTTGCCAATGAAAGACCGAGCCTTTTACGAAGCATTCTTCTTGTGAGATGAGGACTTTGAAGATGAGACTTTGCAGATGAAGACTTTGAAGATTTGTTCTTTTTCTTTGAGTCATCAGAACTGTCATCCTTGTACTTCTTCTTCTTTGATTATTTTTCCTAGAGAGGACAATCAGAGATAAAGTGACTAGATTTCTTGCATTTGTGAGAAGTTATCTTGTAATCTTTTGAGGAATCCGATTTCCTCAAACCACTTTTTGATGACTTTACAAATTGGCATCTCCTTGAGAACTTCTAGAATTTCCTCATGAGCATTGCCAGCTCCTGACTCAGTTCTTCAGGATCACCAAGTCTACTATCAGAATCTTCACCTTCGGATGAAGAAATTGCTTTTGCCTTCAGAGCATGAGATCTTCCATAGGTTGGCCCATAGAGGTCTCTCTTGTCATCTTGTTGGAATTCATGAGTATTGAGTCTCTGAAGTATATTAGTAGGATCAAGTGACTTGTAGTCTTCACTCTCTTGGATCATCAAAGCCAGTGTGTCAAATGAGGAATCAAGAGATCTTAGCAGTTTCTTCACCACTTCGTGATCGGTGATGTCAGTGGCACCCAGTGCTTGAAGCTCGTTGGAGATATCAGTGAGACGATCAAAAGTTTGCTGAACATTTTCATTGTCGAGTCTTTTGAAGCGGTTGAAGAGATTGCAAATAACATCAACACGGGAGTCACGTTGAGTGCAAACACCTTCGTTGACTTCGGACAGCCTATCCCAAATAAGCTTAGCAGAATCCAAAGCACTCACTCTGCCATACTGACCTTTGCTCAGATGGCCACAGATGATATTCTTTGCTTGAGAATCGAATTTCTTGAATCTCTTCACATCAGCAACGCTGATCGTGGGAGTAACAAAGGGAACACCATTCTACATAATGTACCAGAGATCGTTGTCAATAGCTTCAAGATGGATGCGCATCTTGTTCTTCCAATAGGGGTAATCCATCCCATCAAAGGTAGGGCAACCTGCGGAAACCTTGATCATACCGGTAGTCGACATATCTAGAACTCCAGGTGGTTAAACCAAAATCACACAGAACAAGGGACTACCTTGCTCTAATACCAATTGAAAGTGTGTTATACCGACTGGAGGGGTGAATAGGCGATTTCTACAAATTCATCACTAAGGAATTTCAACTTGAGGAATTTGAAACGTGATGAATAACTAGCAGCGGAATAAGTACTCAAGTGCATGAGAAACACAGCAGTAGCATAGTCATCATGATGAAATAAAGCATGCACAGATTACAGGTAGCGTGATATAGGATAAGCAGGTGAGGAACAAGGTAACTTGAAGACTTTTAGGTGAGGAAATTGAGAAAGTCTTCAGTCAAACTCTTCAAACAGTAAAGATTAGTTTCATCAACAAGTATATGAGGAAATGAAAGGGTTGAGAAAATAGAACTAGGTAGCTCGATGAAGACAATGGTTTGATGACCCAATTCCAACTGCTGTGACAGTTGTACGTCTAGTTTGGAGCGGCCTAGTATTTAAACCAGATGACACATAGTCCTAGGACACATAGTCCTTACCGTATTCTCCTTGAGCTAAGGTCACAAAGTCCTTACCCAACACTCGTGGTAAGTCTTCAGGGTAGACTTCCAAAACCCTCACAAACTGGTCACCCGGTGATCCACAATTGACTGCTGGAGGCTCTAGACCAAGGTCACTTCATGATCCCCAACTGACTGCAGGATGCACTAGACCATGACGCCTAACCGTTTGGAAGATACACGGTCTTGAAAGGTAAGAAGCATCAGTTCCACACAGGAACAATCTCTTTAGTGATGCTCAATCACTTTGGGTTTGGTGGTTTGGATTTTGGTTTTTCCTCACTGATGATTTTCTCTCAAAGTCCTTGAAGGATGGGTTGCTCTCAAATGACAAGTGTCAGTTCTCTCTCGGAGCAGCCAACCAACTAGTGCTTGTGGGGGTGGCTATTTATAGCCAGGGTGCAACCTCACATGATAAGACATAAATGCCCCCAATGATATGACCGTTATGTGGATAGGCTGATTGGTGACAGCTGGCGCTAAGCACAACAATGGTCGGAATTTCAAACTATGATAGGCCTCAGACTTATCATATTCCTCACTTGTAGGCAACTCGCACTGGGGAAATCCTAACTCCTCGGTCAGACCAATTTCCTTAGAGATCAAAAGAACTTCGTCTCTGTCACTGAAGAACTTGACTGAACCGTAAGAGATTTCCAAAGGCTTCACTCGAAGGATTGGATATGTTGAGGCTTTTGAGTTGAGCAATAGTTGGAAATATTCCTTAGTATTGCCTCGGCCCCCTTTAATAGTACGGCGTTTCCTATTACTCAAAGAAAGGAAATGAAACTACGAAAACAAAAGTCTTCATGCTTCATGGTCCTCGTTCATATCTTTAAGGTCACACCAACTTGTTCATTTTAAAAGTCTTCAGGGAATACCAAAGTCTTCAGCCGAAGACATACATTTTTAGCACTACTACGAAAAGGGCTATAGCTAATATAGACATTAGTGGCGCACTATGCATGTGGTGCCCCACTGCTATATAGCAGTGGTGTACCTGTATCTGGTGCGCCATTAGTGTCCATATTACTAATGGCACACCAGGTGTGTGGTGCACCATTACTAGTTGTGTCCTGGCCCCACACCCCTACCCAGACTTAGCAGTGGCGCACGAGGTGAAAGTGCGCCATTACTAGTTTTAACTAGTAATGGCACACCACACCCACGGTGCGCCACTACTAACAATTTTTTTTTCATTTGTTTTAAACCTAGTAATGGCGCACCACACACCAGGTGTGCCATTAGTAACCCTGGTTACCAATGGCGCATTCTTAGGAGGTGCACCATTGATATACCTCTCCAGTCTACACCGCACCTGCTTCTCTCTCTTTCACCCGACGCCAATCTCCCCCTCCTCGAATCCATCCTCCACCCCACCCCTCTCCCCGCCGATCAGCCCTCCGCCGCCGCGCCGCCCCCTCGCCGCCGGCAACCCCCCGTGGCCCCCTCCCGCCACCCCTCCCCCGCGCGCACGTGCCCCCTTCCCTTGCCCCCTGCCCCCTGCCCCACCCTTCCCCTGCCCCCTCCCCGCCGATCAGCCCTCCGCCGCCGCGCCGCCCCTTGCCGCCGGCAACCCCCCACGGCCCCCCTCCGGCCACCCCTCTCACGCGCGCACTTGCCCCCTTCCCCTGTCCCACCCTTCCCCTGCCCCTCTCCTCCGCTGCTCCCTTCCCCTGCCCCGCCCGGCCGCCCCCTTCTCCTCGCTAGGCGCCGGCTCACCCGCGGCGGCGCAGCCACCCCCTCCCCTCGTTGCGAGCTCCTGGGGCACCGGCGAGGTCCAGCCTCCACCCCTAGGCTCCAAGGAACACACGGGACTGCTCGGTAGCATCACCGGCGGTGAGAACTAGCACATTATGAGATTTTATATGTTGTTTGATAATGATTGGCTTGGTTGATATATAGATTCTCATTCTGTTTGTGCCATGAATGATTTTATATGTTATTTGATGATGATTTTGTGCCCCGTGTTGTGTGATTAAATGGGGTGTAGTATTTGCACTTAAGAGCTACATGTGGATATGCAATGATGTTTAGATTCCCACATTTGTCCTTTTCCACTATAAAGAGTTAATTAGGATACTTTTATAGTGTGGGCTTTAGTTCATGAGAGAAAGGTCTCGGCTAGCTGTACTGGCTTTAATAATTAGCATCATGGAGTTGTAAGATTAGGTAATTAGCTCCACTTGCTGGATGTAACGAGAAAATAACTAAACTTTTTTCTGTAAGACATTGGAGCTAGTGTGAACTTTTCAGCCGGATTTCGTGTTAATTTTATGTGCTTTTCCATGATATGGAGCTAGTATTGTAGGGTTTTTTTCTTAGCGAAAAATGTGGGCTTTGGAATGGCTATTGCCTTGCTGGCTTAATCATTTGTTTGCTAGTGTTGGTTGGTTTGATTGGAAGAAGAAGAATGGGTTGTAATTATAAAATCATTCATATAAAATCATTTTGAGTTGACTATAAGTCGGTCGGGGCTCCATACATGACAGTGAAAAAATCAGTGAGGGAGAGTCTCAACAATATATGAGAGAAGAAGAATGCCGACTGTTGTCGTGGGGGTCGCTTCTCCTTATTCTCCTTGTGCTAGACCTTTGTTATGCACTAGGGGGAGAAGGAGTCGCGACCATCATCGACGGTCAAAAAATCAGTGAGGGAGTGTCCACCATATATGAGAGAGGAAGGAGAATCCCGACAGACCGATAGTTAACTTGTGATGAATAAATATGAGAGAGGAAGAATCCCGACTTTTGTCGTGGGGGTCGCTTCTCCTTCGTTCCCGTGTGCTAGACATTTTGGTGTAATGCACTCGGGGACGAATGGAGGAGCCACCATCATCGACTGTCGCAATATCAGAAGAGTGCCCATCATATACGTGAGATGAGAGTCTAGGAAGGAAAGACTCGACACACCTAAAGTCAACCTGTTGCATATTGAGTAATTTAATAGTGATCTGTGTGTTGATCAGTTCTCTCTTAGTTTCCTTCGATCGGTTTTAAATGTTTCAACTATGAACATAGGAAATGTTTGACGACGAAAGTGAATTCGGTATGTGCGAATTATGCGAAGACGAGCGCGGCCTCTGTGACAAGACTTTCCTAGTTGATGGTAGGCGCTTCGGCATCATGCTGGATGAGAACTTCGAAGTGGATACAGTAAGTCACAATGACAAGTCTTTTTGTCGTGATTAAGCATGCATGACTTCTTCCTCTTTTGCTTCGACTTATAATTAATTTTAATTTTTTACTGTTCTACTAGCGTATCCCCTGCCATGCAAGAATTGCTGTCTTAGATAAGATTGGTTTCGATACTAAAAAAGAAATGGAGGTAAAGATAGTTCACTTGAGGACCGAGCATAGTTTTACTTTTGCGGTGAAATTGTACCATGCAGACACCTATTGCTATTTTGAATGCAAAAGTTGGCAAGCACTATGCAAGGCTTATGCATTTGAGCCTAATATGCTTATCACCTTTGATATTCGTCTGGAAGATGAAATAGAAGGTAATATCGACATCTGGGTCGATGTGCAGACGCCTCCAGTTCTACCATTATGTGAGTTTCTCAAGCATATTTATTAAGTAATTTATATTGTTTATTTTAAAATAGTTGACAACTTATTTGCATTTACAGCTTATTTTCATTCTTCAAAAAATGTACGGAAGATGGTAGACAGAACCTACTACTACAATGATGAAGCAGAATTAACTTATATGGAGAAAGATCATCTTACCGCATTTCTTAGTCATCTTGAGAATTACAATAGCTATTATCAAACTTCTGCACACTATGGTCAATACGTGCCACTAGTGCACGTGGTGAACTACAGTAACATCCATGGAGATGGCATGGTAAGATTTTAAATCTACTATTACGACATCCGTGCATCTTTTGCATAAATTATTTTAAAACTAAACTACATTGCTAACTACAAAGTTATTACTATGTTTTTCAACAGAACATCCTGGAGGATTGTGTGCCTCATCTGATGTTTCCGAGAGGCCTCGTTGTTGTCACAAGCTTAGGGCCACCACGGCCAGGTCAGCCTACGTGTCACTCCTGTCCATACTGTATTTCTAAAACCGATGGAGTCGTAACAATCAAAGATTGGAAAAAATGTATGCTCAATCTTACAGAGATACTTGTAAGCGACATTGTGCGTAGGCTAAGACTGGGAGACAGGATGATCTCCGTTCTTCATAATGGAGAGTCAGGGTCTATTTTGTTTTATGATATTGTACCTAAGAGAGGGTAGAGTAGGTCCTACGAGAGAGGACTAGGTCCTAGGTACAATCTGTTATTTTGTGCTACAATGTGTTAGAGTTGATGATGATGAGGAGGAGGAGTTGTAATTATGACTAGTGACCAACTTATTATATGATGTCTCATGGACGAAAATGATGATGATGAGGAGTTCTTATATGACAATGATGTATTATGTGTTGTAACGTATTCTGTGCTGTTTATATTGTGTGATGTTTATATTCTGTGCTGTAACATATTATGTAACCTGTGCAAATGCCAGAAAAAATAATAATTCCTAATACTCATAGTAGTGGCGCACCAGGGCCAAATACCAGTGACGCATTATGGGGCATAGTAATGGCGCACCAGGGGGCATAGGTGAAGGAAAATATGCCCCCCTAGGAGGCATAGTAATAGCGCACTGTTGGACATAGTAATGGCGCACTATGTGGTGCGCCACTATTATCTGGGATACTAATGGCGCACCAGAGGTCCGCCATTACTATTTGTTACTAGTGGCATGTTAATAGTGACGCACCTATAGTGCGCCATTAACAGCAAAAACAGGTGCGCCACTAACAGCCTATTCCCAAGTAGTGTAGGGGTCGATAATCTCCGAATATATCAAACTCCTTAGCGACTTATAGAGCCTGTGTACACTTTCAAACACATCGTTCTCTTAACCTATAAGTATTCAATACACAAAAATCACTACGGGGCACTAGATGCACTTACAATCTCTCCCTTTTTGGTGATTGATGACAAATAGGTTAAGTTTTCAACGGGGATAAAAATATCGAACGTAAGTACTGAGTTTGAGGAATTTGATTGCAAGATATAGAAAAACTCCTCTGAAGATGTGCATATTTGAGGAATTTGCTTTGGACTGCAAATGCACGTGACAGGTAAAAAACATGGAGAACGCCCCCTATATCTTGTAATTCATAGATGTATTTAACTTAAGATATGAAGAATTTGAAATGCATGATGAAAATAGTGTCTGACGAAATTCAGCATGCATGCATTAAGGTAACTTGAGGAAATAGCATGCGGAAAGCAGTTCAAAAGAGTCAGACCACCATCGGACTTAAGTTTACAACTCAACCAACAAAAGCTCCAGAAGAGCGAGAGTTGTAACTTAAACAAAAATAGCCCATATATAGAGACCTGTTTGAAGACTAACTCAAATTTTCTCCCCCTTTGTCATCGAAGACAAAAGGGACGAAAACTGAGGACTAACGCCCCTTGCAGAATTTCATTTTGAAGTTGAGGGAGGAGCGCCAGCATTGTCGGGGTCGTTTGTCGATGCAGGGCCAGCTGCAGTGTCGTCAATGTCCTCAGCTTCATCCACCTCGCGCGATGAATAATATGAGCTTGTAACCAGCTGAGGAACCTGTATTTTCTTGAATTTCTTCAGAGGAGGACGAGCCCAGTCAAGGTTCTACTCAAGGTTCAGCTCTTTCAGTTCTTCAGGAGTCTTGTGGTGAGACAAAATGGCCCAAGTGCGGTTGAAGACTTCATGAATATAGTATTGGTTCTTCCTCACACTGTTGTGCGTGACAGTCATGTCTCGAAGAAGTGAACCAAATTAACGCTTGACCCACTTGTGGTTGCGATCAACCTTCTCATGTAGACTTATAAGGAGCTCACGACCAGTCATCACTGTTGGAAATATGCCCTAGAGGCAATAATAAATTAGTTATTATCATATTTCCTTGTTCATGATAATCATTTATTATCCATGCTATAATTGTAATTATCGGAGACTTAGATGCATGTGTGGATACATAAACAAAACCATGTCCCTAGTATGCCTCTAATAGACTAGCTCGTTGATCAAAGATGGTTAAGGTTTCCTAGCCATGGACATGAGATGTCATTTAATAACGGGATCACATCATTAGGAGAATGGTGTGATGGACAAGACACAAACTACAAACGTAGCATATGATCGTGTCAGTTTATTGCTACTGGTTTCTACATGTCAAGTATCTGTTCCTATGACCATGAAATCATGCAACTCACTGACACCGGAGGCGTGCCTTGTGTGTATCATTTGTCGCAACGTAACTGGGTGACTATAAAGGTACTCTACAGGTATCTCTGAGGGTGTCTGTTGGGTTGGCATGGATCAAGACTGGGATTTGTTACTCCGTGTGACGGAGAGGTATCTCAGGGCCCACTCGGTAATACAACATCACAACAAGCCTTGCAAGCAATGTGACTAAGTGTTAGTCCCGGGATCTTGTATTATGGAAGGAGTAAAGAGACTTGGTGGTAACGAGGTTGAAATAGGTATGGAGATACCGACGATCGAATCTCGGGCAAGTAATATACTGAAGAACAAAGGGAACATCATACGGGGTTAAATGAATCCTTGACATAAAGGTTCAACCGATAAAGATCTTCGTAGAATATGTAGGAACCAATATGGGAATCCAGGTCCCGCTATTGGTTAATGACCTTAGAGGTGTCTCGGTCATGTCTACATAGTTCTCGAACCCACAGGGTCTGCACACTTAAGGTTTGGTGATGTTTCGGTAGTATAGAGTTATGTATGGTGGTGACTGAAGGTCGTTCGGAGTCCTAGATGAGATCTCAGATGTCACGAGGAGCTCCGTGATGGTCCGGAGGTAAAGATTGATATATAGGAAGTCCTGTTTTGGTCACCGGAAAAGTTTCGGGCTCATCGGTAGTGTATCGGGGGGCCATCGGGAGAGGTATTTCAACCCAAGAGGCTAGATGGGCTGTGGGAGGAGGTAAACCAGCCCCTGGTGGGTTGTTCGAAGCCTCCTCTAAGGGCCCATGTGGCTGGAGTGGTTTGAGAAGGAAAAAATCCAAAGGTGGAGAGGTGGAAAGAGTTTCCAAGTGGAAAGGAGGAATCCTTCTCCTAATAGGATTGGAGTAGGACTCCTCCACCTCCAATTTTGACCAAACCTTGAGGGTTTGAGGCTGACTCCTCCCCTCCCTCCCTCCTATATATACTAGAGGATTTAGAGGAAAAATCTAACCCTAATAGCCACGTGCTACCTCTCCTTTAGATCACAGTTTCTCCTCTAGATCGGTTTTCAGTGGTGCTTAGGAGAAGCCCTGTTGGAATAGCTCCACCACCATCGCCGCAACGCCGTCGCGCTCCCGGAGAACTCATCTACCTCTCCGCTCCCTCTTGCTAGATCAAGAAGGTGGGGATCATCATCGAGCTGTATGTGTGCTGAACGCGGAGGTGCCGTCCGTTCGGCGCTAGATCGAAAGGACCGTGATCAAGATCGCGAGATGGATCATGATGACATCGCGGAATGGATCGTGATGAGATCGCGGGACATATCATGATGAGTTCACAGGACAGATCATGATTTGATCGCGGGACGGATCGTGATGAGATCGCGGGATGCTTGGCGATTTGAATCGCGAAGACGTTCGACTACACCAACCGCGTTTCTTAACGCTTCCTGCTTAGCGATCTACAAGGGTATGTAGATCCACTCTCCCTCTCGTAGATGCTCATCACCATGGATAGATCTTGCGTGTGCGTAGGAAATTTTTTGTTTCCCATGCAACGTTCCCCAACAGTGGCATCATCAATTAGGTCTATGTGTAGATGAGATCTCGAGTAGAACACAAAGAGTTTGTGGGCGTTGATGCTTAGATTGCTTCCCCTCTTGGTCCTATTTTGGTTCAGCGGTATTGTGGGTTGAAGCGGCCCGGACCAACCTTACTCGTACTCTTACGAGAGACCGGTTCCATCGACTGACGTGTAACTTTGTTGCACAAAGATGGCTGGCGGGTGTCTGTTTCTCCTACTTTAGTTGGATCGGATTCGACTAAGGCGATCCTTGAGAAAGTTGAAAAGCAACTTATGTATCACCGTTGTGGTTTATGCGTAGGTGAGAATTGTTTCTTGCTAGATACCCGTAGCAGCCCAGTAAAACATGCAACAACAATTAGAGGATGTCTAACTTGTTTTTGCAGGGTATGTTGTGATGTGATATGGCCAATTACATGATGAGATATATGTGATGTATGAGATGATCATGTGTTGTATAGAATATCACGCCTTGCATGTCGATGAGTAGGGCAACCGGCAGGAGCCATAGGGTTGTCTTTAATTATTGTATGACCTGTGTGTCAATCATTAAGCGCTATGTAATGATTTACTTTATCGCTAAACGGTAGCAATAGTAGTAGAAGCATGGTGGGCGCGACAACCCCGATGGCGACACGTTGACGGAGATCAAGATGATGGAGATCATGGTGTCATGTCGGTGACGATGGAGATCATGCCGGTGCTTTCAAGATGGAGATCAAAAGCACAAGTTCATGGCCATATCATGTCACTTATGATTTGCATGTGATGTTAATCCTTTTATGCACCTTGTTTTGCTTAGGATGACGGTAGCATTATAAGGTGATCCCTCACTTAATTTCCAGATAAATTGTGTTCTCCCCGAGTGTGCACCGTTGCGAAAGTTCGTCGTGTCGATACACCACGTGATGATCGGGTGTGATAGACTCTACGTTCACATACAACGGGTGCAAGCCAGTGTTGCACATGCAGAACACTCGGGTTAAACTTGACGAGCCTAGCATGTACAGACATGGCCTTGGAACACAAGAGACCGAAAGGTCAAACATGAGCCATATAGTAGATATGATCAACATGATGATTTTCACCATTGAAACCACCTCAACTCACGTGATGATCGGACTTGAGTTGGTGAATTTGGATCATGTATCACTCGAATGACCCGAGGGATGTCAATTTGAGTGGGAGTTCTTAAGTAATATGATTAATTGAACTCATCGTCATGAACATAGTCAGCAGTGTCTTTGCAAAATTATGTTGTAGATTACTAGCTCACATTGTAGCTCCCTTGAATTTCTATATGTTCCTAGAGAAATAGAGTTGAAAGATGATGGTAGCAATATTGCGGACTGGGTCCGTGATCTGATGATTGTCCTCATTGCTGCACAGAAGGCTTACGTCCTTAATGCACCGCTTGGTGCGCCACCCCCTAGCATCATCTTTAGATGTTGTGAACATCTGACAGGCACGTTCCGATCACTACTTGATAGTTTAGTGCGTCATGCATTACGGCTTAGAATTGAGGCTCCAAAACGTTTTGAACGTCACGGAACATATGAGATGTTCTAAGAGCTGAAATTGGGATCTCAAGCTCGTGCCCATGTTGTGAGATATGAGATCTCCAACAAGATTCTTTGCCTACAAGATGAAGAAGAATAGCTCAATCGTTAAGCATGTGCTCAGATTGTCTGGGTGCTACAATCGCTTGAATCGAGTGGTAGTTGATCTTCCAGATAAGATAGTGATTGATATAGTTCTCCAAGTCACTGTCACTAAGCTACTAGAACTTGGTGATGACCTATAAAATGCCAGGGATAGAAATAATGATTCCTGAGCTGTTTGCGAAGTTTCACAGCGCGAAGGTAGAAATTAAGAAGGAGCATCAATTGTTGATGGTTAGTAAAACCACTAGTTTCGAGAAGGGCAAGGGCAAGGAGGGAAAATTCATGGATGGCAAGTCAATTGCTGCTCCAGTGAAGCAACCCGAAGTTGAACCCAAACCCGAGACTAAGTGCTTCTATTGTGAGGTGAGCGGTCGCTGAAGCGGAACGACCCTAGATACTTGGTAGATAAGATGGCTGGCAACGTCGACACAAGTATATTTGATATACGTGTTATTGATATGTACGTTGCTAGTACTCCTAATATAACCTGGGTATTGGATACCGGTTCGGTTGCGAAATGTTAGTTACTCGAAGTAAAAGCTACGGAATAAATGGAGACTAGCTAAGGGTGAGGTGACGATGTGTGTTGGAAATGTTTCCAAGGTTGATGTGATCGACATCGCACGCTCTCTCTACCTTCGGGATTACTGACGAACCTAAATAAATGTTATTTGGTGTTTTGCGTTGAGCATGAACGTGATTAGATCGTGTTTTTTGTAACACGATTATTCATTTAAGTTAGAGAATAATTGTTATTCTTTTTACATGAATAATACCTTCAAGGTCATGCACCCAGTGAGAATGGTTTGTTGAATCTTGATCATAGTAATACACATGTTCATAACATTGATGCCAAAAGATACAAAGTTAATAATGATAGTACCACATACTTGCGGCACTGCCGCTAAATGTCATATTGGTATAAAGCGCATGAAGAAACTCCATGTTGATGGATCTTTGGACTCATTCGATTTCGAATCGGTTGAGACATGCGAACCATGCCTCTTGGCAAGATGACTAAGGACCCCGTTTTCTGGATTGATGGAGCGGGCAAGTGATGTATTGGAAATGATACATGTTGATGTATGCAATTTAATGAGTCTTGTAGCATGCGGTAGATATTGTTATTTTCTTACCTTCACTGATGATTTGAGTAGATATTGTGTATGTTTACTTAATGAAACACAAGTCTGAATCGTTTGAAAAGTTCAAGCAAATTCAGAGTGAAGTTTAAGATCGTCGTGACAAGAAGATAAAAATGTTTGCGATATGATCGTGGAGGCGAATATCTGAGTTACGAGTCTGGCATACAACTTTAGACAATATGAAAGTCATTTCACAACTCACGCCACCTAGAACACCATAGTGTGATCGTGTGTCCGAACGTCATAGTCGTGCTCTATTGGATATGGTGCGGGCTATGATGTCTCTTATCGTTTTGCTACTATAGTTTTGGGGTTATGCATTAGAGACAACTACATTCACTTTAAATAGGGCACCATCTAAATCCGTTGAGATGACACTGTGTGAATTATGGTTTGGCAGAAACCTAAGCTGTCATTTCTTAGAGTTTGGGAATGCGACACTTATGTCTGATAAGCTCGAACCCAAAGCGGAAAATGCGTCTTCATAGAATACCCTAAGAACAGTTGGGTATACCTTCTATCTCAGATCCGAGCACAAAGTGTTTGTTGCTAAAACTGGGTCCTTTCTCGAGAAAGAGTTTCTCTCGAAAGAATTGAGTGGGAGGAAGATAGAACTTGATAAGGTTGTTGAACCGTTGTTCAACCAGAGAGTAGCATAGAGCAGAAAGATGTTTCTGTGGAGCGTACGTCAGTTGAAGAGGAAGTTAATGGTGATGATCCTGAAGCTTCGTATCAAGTTAATATCAAACCTCGTGGGTCGACAAGGATGCGTACTACTCCTTAGTGGTACGACAACCCTGTCTTAGAGGTCATGTTGTTGGACAACGATGAACCTACGAACTATGGAGAAGCGATGATGGGCCCGGATTCCGACAAATAGTTAGAGGCCATGAAATCCAAGATAGGGTCCATGTATGAAAACCAAGTATAGACTTTGGTAGACTTGCTCGTAGGACGGCAGGTCGTTGAGGACAAATGGATTTTTAGAATGAAGACACACACTGATGGTAAATGTCACCATTTGTAAAGCTCGACTTGTTGCAAAGAAGTTTGCATCAAGTTCAAGGAGTTGACTGCGATGAGACTTTCTCACTCATAGCGATGCTAAAGTCTGTTGGAATTATGTTAGCAGGTGCTGCATTTTTCAATTATGAAATCTGGCAGATGGATGTCAAAACATCGTTTCCTTAACGGTTTACTTGAGGAAAGGTTGTATGTGATACAACCAAAAGGTTGTATGTGATACAACCAAAAGGTTTTGTCAGTCCAAAAGGTGTGCAAGCTTCAGTGATCCTTCTATGGACTGAAGCAAGCATCTCGGACTTGGAATATACACTTTGATGAGGTGATCAAAGTTTTTGAATCTATACAAAGTTTATGAGAAACTTGTATTTACAATAAGGTGAGTGGGAGCACTATAGAGTTTCTGATAAGCATATGTGGATGAAAGATTGTTGATCGGAAATGATGTAGAATTTTTGGAAAGCATAAACGGTTGTTTGAAAAGAGTTTTTCAAAGGAAGACCTGGATAAAGCTACCTAATTGTTGAGCAGCAATATCTATAGAGATAGATCAAGATGCTTGATGAGACTTTCAATGAGTACATACCTTGACAAGATTTTGAAAGAGTTCAAAATGGATCAGATAGACAAAGAGTTCTTGCCTGATTTGTAAGGTGTGAAGTTGAGTGAGACTCAAAGCTCGACAACGGCAGAAGAAAGAAAAAGGACGAACGTCGTCCGCTATGCCTTAGCCATAGGCTCTGTATAGTATGCCATGCTAATAGCGCACCTGTGTGTGTGCCTTGCCATGAGTCCGTCAAGGGGTACAGGAGTGATCTAGGAGTGGATCACTAGACAGTGGTCAAGATATCCTTACTAAGGAGATGTTTCTCGATTATGGAGGTGATAAAGAGTTCGCCGTAAAGAGTTACGTCGATGCAAGCTTTAACACCAATCCGGATGACTCATAGTAGCGATCTGGATACATATAGTGGAACAGCCATTTGGAATAGTACCAAGTGGAGTGTGGTAGCAGTGTTTATAGTTTGACATAGAGATTTGCAAAGTACACACGGATCTGAATGTCGCAGACCCGTTGACTATAAGACCTCTCTCACATGGAAAGCATGATCGAGCCCGAGAACTCATTGGGTGTTAGATTCATAACAATGTGAATCACATGGTGATGTGAACTAGATTATTGACTCTACTTCAAGTGGGAGACTGTTGGAAATATGCCCTAGAGGCAATAATAAATTATTTATTATCTTGTTTCCTTGTTCATGATAATCATCTAATATCCATGCTATAATTTTATTGATCGGAGACTTAGATGGATGTGTGGATACATAGACAAAACCATGTCCCTAGTATGCCTCTAATAGATTAGCTCGTTGATCAAAGACGGTTAAGGTTTGCTAGCCATGGACATGAGATGTCATTTGATAACGGGATCACATCATTAGGAGAATGGTGTGATGGACAAGACCCAAACTACAAACATAGCATATGATCGTGTCAGTTTATTGCTACTATTTTCTGCATGTCAAGTATCTGTTCCTATGACCATGAGATCATGCAACTCACTGAAACCGGAGGAGTGCCTTGTGTGTATCAAACGTCACAACGTAACTGGGTGACTATAAAGGTACTCTACAGGTATCTCCGAGGGTGTCTGTTGGGTTGGCATGGATCAAGATTGGGATTTGTTACTCCGTGTGACGGAGAGGTATCTCAGGGCCCACTCAGTAATACAACATCACAACAAGCCTTGCAAGCAATGTGACTAAGTGTTAGTCATGGGATCTTGTATTACGGAACGAGTAAAGAGACTTGCTGGTAACGAGGTTGAACTAGGTATGGAGATACTGACGATCGAATCTCGGGCAAGTAATATACCGAAGAACAAAGGGAACATCATAGGGGATTAACTGAATCCTTGACATAGAGGTTCGATCGATAAAGATATACGTACAATATGTAGGAACTAATATGGGCATCCAGGTCCCTCCATTGTTTTTTGACCGTAGTGGTGTCTCGGTCATGTCTACATAGTTCTCGAACCCGCAGGGTGTGCACACTTAAGGTTCGGTGATGTTTCGGTAGTATAGAGTTATGTATGGTGGTGACTGAAGGTTATTAGGAGTCCCGGATGAGATCCCGTATGTCACGAGGAGCAATGGAGTGGTCCGGAGGTAAAGATTCATATGTAGGAAGTCCTGTTTTGGTTGCCGGAAAAGTTTCGGGCTCATCGGTAGTGTACCGGGAGTGCCGGTATTGTACCGGGGGACCATCGGGAGAGGTATTTCGACCCAAGAGGTTACATGGACTGTCGGAGGAGGTAAACCAGCCCCTGGTGGGCTGGCCTAAGCCTCCTCTAAGGGCCCATGCGGCTGGAGTGGGTTGAGAAGGAAAAAATCCAAAGGTGGAGAGGTGGAAAGAGTTTCCAAGTGGAAAGGAGGAATCCTACTCCTAATAGGATTGGAGTAGGACTCCTCCACCTCTAATTTGGACCAAACCTTGAGGGTTTGAGGCTGCCTCCTCCCCTCCCTCCCTCCTATATATACTAGAGGATTTAGAGGAAAAAGCTAACCCTAATAGCCACGTGCTACCTCTCCAGATCGGTTTTCAGCGGTGCTTAGGCGAAGCCCTGCTGGAATAGCTCCACCACCTTTGCCGCAACACCGTCGCGCTTCCAGAGAACCCATCTACATCTCCGCTCCCTCTTGCTGGATCAAGAAGGCGGAGATCTTCATTGAGCTGTACGTGTGTTGAACGCGGAGGTGTCGTCCATTCGGCGCTAGATCGGAAGGATCTTGATCAAGATCATGAGACGGATCATGATGAGATCGCAGGACGGATCGTGATGAGATCACGGGACGGATTGTGATGAGTTCGCGGGATAGATCATGATTGGATCGCGGGATGGATCGTGATGAGATCGCGGGATGCTTGGCGATTTGGATCGCGAAGACGTTCGACTACACCAACCGCGTTTCTTAACGCTTCCCGCTTAGCGATCTACAAGGGTATGTAGATCCACTCTCCCTCTCGTAGATGCTCATCACCATGGATAGATCTTGCATGTGCGTAGGAAATTTTTTGTTTCCCATGCAACGTTCCCCAACAATCACACGAGGGGCAGTTTCTCGAGGATTTTGCACTGAGGCTTTTGCAGAAGAATCTTGGATAGCAGTGTCATCATTTGTGGAGTAAGATGCAGCTTTGCAAAACTAGCGATCCAATGGACGAGTACCTTCATCAATGACAGCCTTGCCTTTTCTCTCAACAAAAGAAAATGTGTGCTTGAGGACTTCGATAGGAGGCAGAAAGCCAAAGTGATTCTGAAAGTTAGCCTTGAAGGGAAATGAAGACCTTGATCTGATGAATTTCATGATCCAGGGAGCATAAGGCTTCAATTCTAATGGGGCTAAAGCTGCATTGGCCAAAGTCCACAGGAAAAAATCATGGTAATTGATGGGAATCCCATGAATGATGTTTAAGAGCATGTTCTTCATGATTCCCTCCAATTCTTCTTCTTCGGAGTTGTGACCCTTCTGAGGACTAAGGATTTTGGTCAGAATGCGATTGATGGTCCTGGGAACATAGAGCAAATCCTTCACTAGGAAGGTAGTCCTTGGAGATTTTCTAGGAGCCAATGGCTTCATCGGCACTTGCATCATGTGATTGGGCAATGCAGGTTCATCAAACAGGCAGCTTGCTCCTTCTGAGGGAATTGGGATTGACAGAGCTCGAAGCAATTCCAAGGCTGGGGCTGTGTAGTGAGTTGATCCTGTCATCCAGTCCAGAACCCAAGAATTGACATCAGAAGCTTTCTTGTGATATGCAAGGTGGCATGGAATTGAAGAATTAGCTCTTCATTCCAATCACATATGTCCACACAGAATGGAAGAATTCCAGCATCTTGAAGAAATGTGAGCACCGGGGTGAAGCATGGGATAGTTTCCATATCTGCATGAGGAATTTGCTGATGCTCAAAGACTTTCTCCTTGTCAAACAGTACTAATGCATAGTAGTTCATCTGCGTGGGAGTCCAGAATCTGGTGCGACTGTCCCTTGATTAGTCATAAGGATTTGATCCAGTGGAGAATATGTGCTCATTGAAGAAATTCATCTTGATGAATTTGGGGCACTTTGAGCCTTTGAATGGCATCTTAGGCTTAGGCTGAAGGTTTGGCTTGAAGCGGCCCATAATTTCCTTAGGCATGGGTGGAACTTCTTCACACTGAGGAATTTCAATAGCAGTTTCCTCAGTTGCAGTTGGAGCAACAATTTCTTCAGTTGATGCAGCTGGAATATCTTCAGGGACAGGTGCAGCCAAGTCATCAGATCCTGTATGAATTTCTTCAGTCTGGGCTGGAGACTGAGGAATTTGTTACAGAGGAGTGGTCATTGGAGAATTTGCGTGTGCATCTTCCCAATATTCATCATTGATAAGAGGAGTTGTGTTTCCAATGTCCACGTCCTCTTCAATTTCTTCAACGCCAGACTCTTCAGCAGTCAACTGAGACTGGGGCGATGATAACAGGGGGTTGGAGCATTTGCTTCAACTTCAATTTCTTCACCAATATGCTCTGAGGAAGCAGCAGAGTGATCCTTTTCTACATGTTCATCATTTGGGATGATATAGTCAACACCAAATGGCACTAATTCATAGGCTGGAATGGAGGTAATGGGAGTTGCATCAATCGAGTTAGTTGAAGAACTTTGCAGTGTCTTCAATTTCTTCACTGTTGAGGAATCTGAAGTTGATGCTTTTCTCTTCTGTGTAGTCATCTTCTCTGCAGCCTTTGTCTTCTTCACTTCTGATGCAGAAGGAAGGTTGATATTCTTCACCCTTGAAGATTTTGCAGTTTCAGCATAGGGTGATGGGGTAGCAGTTTCTTCAGGCACGACTGATGCAGTCGCCCTTGTTGTCTTAATTTCATCAGGCGCGGCAAAAGCTTCAGCTTGGTTGGCAATTTCTTGAGGCGCAACAGTGGAGGTTGCCCTGAGAAGTTCTTCAGCAGCCTGAAGTTCTTCAGTTGTGCTTGCAGTTTCTTCAACAGGTTGAGCCGATTCTTCAGCCTCGGGAATTTTCGGTTGCGATTGAGCTACAACTCTGTTGTTGTGTTCATTGTTGGGTCTTGTAGCCAACTTGACAAAGTGGACCTTGGCACCTTGCCAATCAGCATAGTAGCGACAGAATTCATCATTGAGTCCCTTAATCTCAGTTTGCATAGTGACAAGTTGCTCTAGGGAAAGCTTCAGAACATTATTCTTCAAGAAATTTTCTTTCTTGTATTGAGCCTTCTTCGTTGGTCGAGCCTTCTCATACTTCCATTTTTCTTCAGCTATGAAGGCGGTGAGGATATGATCTGGTCCAGGAGGCAGTTTCAAATCATCAATTGGATTGTTGGGATCCTTGTGCCAGATGTCAATGAAGTTCAGCACCATCTTAGGATCCAACCGGAGAGGAATTTGAGTCCTTTGCTTGAGCCACTCATTCTTGCTTGTTTCTGATGATGGCCTCAAGTTCCTCATCATCAGCTTCATTATCTGAAGAATCTGATGGTACTTTGAACACAACTTTCTTGGGGTGAGGTCTTGGTCGACATCCTCGTCCATCAGAGAAGGACTGGATGAGGAATGTGCTTGGGCTGATGAACTTGCCGAGGCCCCTGAAACAATTGAGAAGCCTGTAGTCCTCTGACATGTTGCAAGATGTACATGTGTTGATGACTTTTTGGTGGCAGCTAATGATTGTACAGCTACTGAAGGCATTGTAGAGGCCTTTGAAGACTTTGCTTGAGGATTCTGCAGTGACGACTTTCAAGTTGAGAATTTTGGCTTCACTATAGACTTCTTCACCATTGATTTTTTCGGAGCACTAGCAGAGGCTCCGGCAGAGGCAGCAGCAGCAGAATCTTCATTGAATTGCTTTACGTCCGCTTTGATAGTTCTTTGAAGTTTTTGTTAATACTTTGCCCATTCAGCTAGAAAGTCTTCACCATGAGCAACACTTGTGGGATCAACCTCTTGATCATCAGCAGGAGGTGCCCTTCTGCAAGGAGGTTTGAGTGTGAATTTCTTCATGTACTTAGGAGTTACATAGTGATAGTCTCTCCATTCCTTCACCCACCTACGTTCAATCCTCTGAATTCTGATCTTCCTCTGCTCCTTGGTTTCTTTCCCATGAATGGCTTCATCAGGAGTACAGTAACCAGCACACAAATCCTCGGGTATTTCAAAAGCAGTATTATGCTCACCCTTCTTTCCACACTTCTGAGGTCTTTTACCATCTGCCATTTTGTTTACTTGATGACTTTGAACTCTTGATGATTCTGAAGATGTATACAGTTTTTTCTCAAGAAATGCTGCAAATGAGTTAAGTTGATGAGAACCTAGTGATTCATCAGCAAACATTTTGTACCTGTGAACAGAGTATAGGTGCGAGGAATTTGAAGAGGTCATATGCATTCTCACAAATTTTGCAAAGTACATCAAGTTGAGCATTTTGACCATAGGTGTCTTGAGGAATTTCACTAAGTGTTCTTGACTTAGGTTCCAGAGTTGTGCAAATTTGTGGATCCACACAATTGAGGAATCTTGACGAAAACTTAGGAAAAACATCAAGGGAATGAAGCATGTAAGGTGCTTAAGAAAATGATTCTTGAGGACTAAACACCTTTGAGGATTTTGTGAAAAATATGAAGATCAAACAAGGGTAGTAAAATTAGATTTTATTTACCCTGATGAAGAACACGACGAACTGTGAGATGAAATCGGGGAAGTCCATCCGTCCAGATCTCCCATGCCTTAGCCTGGCAGAGGGAGACAGCTACAACATCGGCGAGATGAAGACTTCCACGGCCAATGCGAGTACCGCGACAGCGAGGTCGAGGCAGTGAAGCTCTTCCTCTCCGGCGGCGATGATTTTAGCAGCGGCACTAGGCTTGAGCTCGGAGAGTGAGGGAGTGAGGAGTAACTCGAGCACAATGAAGGGAAGGGGGTATTTATAGTGGCAGTAAAACCAACCGGTCCGAAGATTTTGGACCAGATTGCCCCTGACCCTTGCTTTCCGCATGACAAGTATCACCCACGTTCTAAGTAGTGGATATAATGGGGGGTCGTGGGTTATCCATTTGTGGGAATCGGAATGGTTTGAGCGGGAAGTGCCAAAAAATTTGATAGTAAAAACTTTATAGTTTTCGTTCGCAAATTCTTCAGCTGTCAAGGACAAAGTGAAGACTTTGAACGAGTTTCAAAGTAGAACACATATGAAGAATTTGTGAACATACTGGGTTGAGTTTAGCATAGAGGGGGAACGAGTCCGATCACATTCACTTAGATGAAAATCAACTTGAAGAATTAGCAATAAGTGAATGTTGTTGAGGACATTGAAAACCCAAATATATATATATATATATATATATAGTCAATAAAGAACATTAGTTTAATAGTTTGAAGAAATTGAAAATTTGAGGATTTTGCAAACTTGAAGAATTTGAAAATTTGAAGAATTTGCAAATTGATGAAAAAATCAACTTTGAAGAATTTTAACTATTGTTGGTGGCGTGAACCACCATATAAGAATGATGATTTCAGACACCGCATACAATTGTCGTAGGGTTCTGAGTATCAAACTCTTCATTAATTTCTTCACACTTAGAGAGTTATTCTTCATTGATTGAAGAAAAATGTTACTTCGTGTGTTGCACATCTAAGTCATCAATTTTTCATAAGGTTTAGGATGTGTGTATTTGCAAAGAACATTCAAAGATTCTAAGAAATTTAGCTTAGACCGCAACTTGCAAAATTTCTTTTCATCCAAGGGCTTTGTGAAGATATCAGCCAGCTGTTCTTCAGTGGGGATATGGTCGATGGAGATGTTGCCCTTGAGTACATGATCTCAAAGAAAATGATGACGAATCTGGGTGTGCTTGGTCTTGGAGTGCTGAACTAGGTTGTAAGCAATCTTGATAGCTCTCTCGTTGTCGCAGTAGAGAGGCAGATTCTTCACCTTGATGCCATAGTCCTTGAGGGTTTGCTTCATCCACAACAACTGAGCGCAACATGAACCAACAACAATGTACTCAGCTTTAGCAGTAGATAGTGTTAGCAATTTTGCTTCTTCGAGGACCAACATACTAAGGATCGTCCGAGGATATGGCATGTGCATGAGGTTGACTTGCGATCCACATGATCTCCAGCATAGTCGGCATCTAAGTATCCGACGAGGTGAAGAGTTTAGCCCTTGGGATACCATAATCCAAGCATTGGTGTGTGAGCTAAGTATTGAAGAATATGTTTCATAGCCTTATGGTGTGATTCCTTTGGTGTTGCTTGGAATCGGGCACACATGCAAAGACTCAGAATAATATCAGGCCTAGATGCACATAGATACAATAAATAGCTAATCATGAAGTGATATACCTTGTGATCGAAATCTTTACCATTTTCGTTAGTGCAGAGGTGGCACGTTGAAGGCATTGGAGTTTTGACGCCTTTGCAGTCTTGCATGTTGAATTTCCTCAGAACATCCTTGAGGTATTTCTCTTGAGACATGAAGATGACATTGTCTTGCTGGCGAATTTGAAGACCTAAGAAGAATTTCAACTCTCCCATCATAGACATTTGATATTATTCACTCATCATATAGGAAAATTCATAACTCTAATGTTTGTTAGTACAACCAAAGATAATATCGTCTACATATATCTATCATATGAACAGATCATTGTCATAGGATTTAGTGAAAAGAGTTAGGTCGAGTGAACCGAGTTTGAAGCCTTTCTTCATGAGGAATTCCTTCAGAGTGGCGTACCACGCCCGAGGGGCCTGCTTGAGGCCATATAGGGCCTTGTTGAGTCTGAATACTTTGTCAGGATGCTTAGGGTCTTCAAAACTTGGGGTTTGAGCAACATATATTTCTTCCTCGAGCGTACCATTGAGGAACACACTTTTCACATCCATTTGATATAAGATGATATCATGATGGTTAGCATAAGCAAGCAATATGCGAATAGCTTCAAGTCTAGCAACAGGTGCAAAGGTTTCATCAAAGTCAATTCCTTCAACCTGTGTGGAGCCTTGAGCTACAAGAAGAGCCTTATTACTTACCACAAGGCCATTTTCATCTTGCTTGTTGCGGTAGATCCACTTGGTACCTATGATGTTGTGCTTGCGAGGATCTGGCTGCTTGACAAGTTCCCACATGTTGTTCAACTTGAATTGATGTAATTCCTCTTGCATGGCTTGAATCCACTCAAGCTCCTTGAATGCTTCATCAACTTTGGTGGGCTCTATGGTAGAGACAAAAACAAAGTGCCTACAAAAGTTAGTTAAATTTGAAGCTCTTGAGCGAGTGAGGGGACCTAGTGCATTGATGTTGTCGATGATTTTCTCAATTTGCACTTCATTTGCAACTCTTGGATGAGAATTTTGATGAGGTTGATGATTTTCTTCAGCACCATTTTCTTCAGGTATATCAGCATGAATGTCTTCATTGGTTGGATTCACTTCCTCAGTAGGTTGAGGTTGTTCAGTGGGTATGACAACTTTAGTAGCCTTCAACTTAATGGATTCTTCAGGAAATTTTTCATTTCTTCGCGATCCATTAGTTTAATTGAACCGCACATCTACAGTTTCAACAACCTTTTGGTGGTAGGTCTTGAAGACTCTCTAGGTGTGCGAGTCCTTTCCGTAACCAAGCATAAAACCCTCATGTGCTTTTCGTGCAAATTTAGAACCGTGCTGAGGATCTCTAATCCAGCATTTTGCACCAAAGACTTTGAGATAACTTACATTGGGTTTCTTGCCAGTCATGAGTGCATATGAAGTCTTCTTGAAGAATTTGTGAAGATATACCCAGTTGATGATGTGACAAGATGTATCAATTGCTTCAGGCCAGAAGCGATGAGGAGTCATGTTCTTGCGCTCCACGACGCCGTTCTGCTGAGCAGTATATGGGGTAGATAACTCATGAGTAATACCAAGTTCATCAAGATATTCATCAAGGTTGGTGTTCTTGAACTCAGTCGCATTATCACTCCTGATATGCTTGATCTTGATGCCGAAGTTTGTTGAGGCCCTTAAAGCAAATCGTCTGAAGACATCCTGCACTTCATTTTTGTACAGAATAATATGCACCCAAATGTAACGGGAGTAATCATCAACAATGACAAAGCCATATAAACTTGAAGAATTTTTAGTGAGGAATAATGAGTGGGACCAAAGAGGTCCATATGAAGCAATTCAAAAGGTCGAGTCGTGGTCATGATTATCTTCGAGGGATGCTTGGATCTTGTCATCTTCATAGACTCACAAGCACCATAGAAGTGGTCCTTGAGTAATTTGACACCTTCAATGCCAATGATGTGCTTTTTCTTCACGAGTGTGTGCAAGTTCCTCATACCAGCATGTCGAAGTCATCGATGCCATAGCCAGCCTTCTGAGGACTTTGCAAGTAGGCACGTGGCAGGCTGAGGACCTGTATATACAAGTCTCCTCTCCTAAAGCCTTCGAAGACTTTGCAATAGTCAGATTCCATGATGACAACACAACGATATTTTCCAAAGACGACAACCATATCAAGATCACAAAGCATTGAGACATACATGAGGTTGAACCCGGGGGGTTCGACAAGCATCACCTTATCAGTGTGTCGGTCCTTTGAGATTGCAACCTTACCTAGACCCAATACCTTGATTTTTCCTTTGTCAATGTAGGTGATATGCTTCAGATGAGGTGGGGCAAGTGGCATATTCACCAGTAGATTCTTGTCACCAACCATGTGGTTGGTGCATCCACTATCGAGGACCCACTCAATAGCTTTTGGAGGTTCATCCTGCAGATGAATTAGTAGAACTTACGAACTCATATGCTTCAGATTGAAGAATATGACATCAAATTTATCAGGCAGAATTTCATCACACAATATGGTAAGTAAAGCAGTGTGAGGACGTCAGAAATAAGGTATTCATTTCTGCATGATTAGCTTGTGTCCTTCCAAGCATTTCCTCAGGTCTCCAGCAAATTCATCAGACGTTCAAGTTCATATGGAGACCTGACCCTACATAAGAGATTAGTTTAATTTCTTCACCACCCAAATCTGAAGGGGTGGCAAAGAGTTCATCATTCTGCGAGCACCATATGAGAAGGGAAGCATTGAAGCTAGTGCACTTCGTTTCACAGGACGAGGGTTAGATTACTCATATGAATAAGTAGAGAAATTCTTCGAGGACTTATGAACATAGTGATTTGAAGAATAATGCACATATTCAGAACTCTTACATTTTCCCTGCGAAACAGATACATTAGCACGAGAATGATACTTTTGACCATTTGAGGAATTTGGTCCAAGTGAAAACTTTGGTCCATATGAGGAACTAAATTTAGGGTTCCTTTTGTTCATGAGGGGTGTCGTGAGGACATTCACTTGAAGATTTTCCAAGCAGCTCTTGGGAACCCAGATTTTCTTCATAGGTGAAAGATTCCTGCAGTTAGTTCCAACAAATCTGGCAAATACTTCACCTTTCTTATTTTTGAAGAATTTGTAGTTGGAGTCAAGTGACTCATCAGAGGAATATGAAGTTTCACAAGTAAAGTCAGATAAAGTAGATGGATCTATCGAAGGTCCTTTTGCAGCAACCCATGAGGTTTTGGGGTATTGCTCAGGTGTCCAGTAAGATCCATCAGCATTGAGTTTCCTCTCAAATGCAATACCCTCTTTCCTAGGGTTCCTGTTCAGAATCTACTTTTTGAGCACATCGCAAAGGGTTTGATGGCCTTTGAGACTTTTGTACAAGCCTGTCACATACAATTCCTTCAACCCTGCATTTTCGTCAGAAATACTTGTGGTATCCTGAGGTGAGGAATTTGTGACCACGGGGACAGTTGAAGAATTTGCAGCAATAGAAGCATTCGAACATTCAGGTGAAGAATTAGTAGTTTCACGTTCGATGCATTTCAAACAAGGTGGAACAAATTCTCCCTGAGCGGTACATATCTGTTGAGCCAGTAAGGAATCGTTTTTCCTTTGGAGATCCTCATGAGACACTCTTAGTTTCTCAATATCTTGCTTTCTTTGAAGAAATTCATAAGAAAGCTTCTCATGATAGACTAAGAGAGCATTATGATGACTTTGAAGGTTATTTACTTTAACTGAAGAGTTTTGAGATCATCAGTTAGAGTTTGCATCCGATCCACTTCCTCATTTAATAGATCATCGCTTTTGTCTAACAGTTTCTGAAGCTTTTTAAGTGCACTTTGTCGCCTAGTGGATATTAGCAAGTTTGGCATAGTTGGGTTTCATATATTCATCAGATTCACCTTCACTTGATTCAGAAGAAGAGCGATGCTTGTGTACTTTTGAGCCTTTTGCCGTGAAGCAATAGGTGAGAGCATAATCATCATTGCTGACGTCAGAGTCGTCTGAGTAGTCATTTTGTTCATTGTTGAAGATGGACTTGCTGACGAAAGCAATAGCCAGAGAAAGCCTAGCAACACCAGATTCTGATTCCACCTTAGATTCTTCCTCTTCTTCATATTCTTCATATTCTTCTTCAGAATCCATTTCCTTGCCAATTAAAGCCTGAGCCTTTTTGGAACCATTCTTCTTGTGCGATGAGGACTTTGAAGATGATGACTTTGAAGATTTCTTCTTTTTGTTCGAGTCATCAGAACTGTCGTCCTTGTACTTCTTCTTCTTTGATTATTTTTCCTAAAGAGGACAGTCAGAGATAAAGTGACCAGATTTCTTGCATTTGTGACAAGATCTCTTCTTGTAATCACTTGAGGAATCAGATTTCCTCAAACCACTTTTTGATGACTTTCCAAATCGGCCTCTCCTTAATAACTTCTAGAATTTCTTCACAAGCATTGCCAGCTCCTGACTCAGTTCTTCAGGATCAGCAAGGCTACTATCAGAATCTGCACCTTCGAATGAGGAAATTGCTTTTGCCTTCAGATACGAGATCTTCCATAGCTTGGCTTGTAGAGGTCTTTCTTCTCAGCTTGTTGGATTTCCTGAGTATTGAGTCTCTCAAGTAAATCAGCAGGATCAAGTGACTTGTAGTGTCCCTGATCTTGGATCATCAAAGCAAGTGTGTCAAATGTCAAATGAGGAACACCATTCTCCACAACGTACCAGAGATTGTTGTCAATAGCTTCAAGATGCATGCGCGTCTTTTTCTTCCAGTCGGGGTAATCCGTCCCATCGAAGGTAGGACAACATGCTGAAACTTTGATCATACCTGCAGTCGACATAAGTAGAACTCCAGGTGGTTAAACAAAAATCATACATAACAAGAGAGTACCATGCTCTGATACCAATTGAAAGTGCGTTATATCGACTAGAGGGGGTGAATAGGCGATTTTTACAAATTCATCACTAAGGAATTTCAACTTGAGGGATTTGAAATGTGATGAATAACTAGCAGCAGAATAAGTACTGAAGAGCATGACAAACATAGCAGTAGCATAGTCATCATGATGAAATAAAGCATGCACAAATTACAGGTAGCGTGATACGGGATAAGCAGGTGAGGAACAAGGTAACTTGAAGACTTTCAGGTGAGGAAATTGAGAAAGACTTCAGTCAAATTCTTCAAAAGTAACGATCAATTTCATCAACAAGTATTTGAGGAAATTAAAGGGTTGAGGACATAGAACCAGATAGCTCAATGAAGACAATGGTTTGATGACCCAGTTCCAACTGTTGTGACAGTCGTACGTCTGGTTTGGGGTGGCCTGGTATTTAAACCAGAGGACACATGGTCCTAGGACACACGGTCCTTACCGTATTGTCCTTGAGCTAAGGTCACAAAGTTCTCGCTCAACTCTCATGGTAAGTCTTCAGGGTAGACTACCAAAACCCTCACAAACTGTTCACCCGGCGATCCACAGTTGACTTTTGGTTGCTCTAGACCAAGGTCCCTGCGTGATCCCCCAATTGACTCCCGGATGCACTAGACCATGACGCCTAACCGTCTGGAAGATACACAGTCTTCAAAGGTAACAAGTGTCGGTTCCACACAAGAACAATCTCTTCAGTGATGCTCAATCACTTTGGGTTTGGTGGTTTGGATTTGGGTTTTTCCTCACTGATGATTTTCTCTCAAAGTCCTCGGAGGATGGGTTGCTCTCAAATGACAAGTGTCAGTTCTCTCTGGGAGCAGCCAACCAACTAGTGGTTGTGGGGGTGGATATTTATACCCGGGTGCAACCTGACATGATAAGAAATAAATGCCCCCAATGATATGACCGTTATGTCGATAGGATCATTGAGGACAGCTGGCGCTAAGCAAAGCAATGGTCGGAATTTCAAACTATGAACGTCCTCAGACTTATCATATTCCTCACTTGTAGGCAATTCGCACTTGTGAAATCCTAACTCCTCAGTCATACCAATTTCCTTAGAGACCAGAAGAACTTTGTCTCTGTCACTAAAGAACTTGAGTCAACTATAAGAGATTTCCAAAGGCTTCACTCGAAGGATTGGATAGGTTGAGGCTTTTGAGTTGAGCATTAGTTGGAAATTTTCCTTAGTATTACCTCGACCCCCTTTAATAGTACGGTGTTTCCTATGACTCAAAGAAAGGAAATGAAACTACGAAAAAAAAGTCTTCACGCTTCATGGTCCTCGTTCATATCTTTAAGGTCACATCAACTTCTTCATTTTCAAAGTCTTCAAGGAATACCAAAGTCTTCACCAAAGTCTTCAGTTGAAGACATACGTTTTTAGGGGTCAATATATCTCCGGATATATCAAACTCCTCAATGACTTATAGAGCCTGTGTACACTTACAAATGCGGCAGTCTATTAACCTATAAGTCTTCAATACACCAAAATCACTAAGGGGCACTAGATGCAGTTACACATTCAGAGTGTGTCGTAGGTCGAATGGGTCAAGTTGACTTGGCTATTTTTGCCTTTATGAGGGCATTTGGGTCCTCCTCCTACTTTACTAGCCGTCGTGTCCCGACCTCGAGGGGGGTGGTCCGGTTGGTCGTCTTTGGTGTGTTTAGGGAGTGCGGACGCGGGGGCATCATCATCGAATTCTGGCAACAAGCCGCGGTGCGGGTATTCTTTATTTTGATCCTGCCATCCGTGCACGTACCCTTCCTTGACAGCTAGGACTTCTGTCCATCTGTCATTGAGGGTGTCTTGTTCAGCTTTGATTTGTTGTTTCTTCAACTTGAGGCTCCGAGAGGTGGCAATCAATTGATGCTTGAATCGCTCTTGCTTGAACGGGTCCTCTGGAACGATGTAATCCTCCTCACCAAGACTGACCTCATCCTCAAAATGTGGGACGTAGTTGCTGTCTTCGGAATTCGCGGGGTCCTCAGAGTCTTCAGGGTCTATTTTCCCCACGGGATCATCGTGCCGCTGTTCGGGAGCGGCTGGGTCAGCGGGATCTTCAGGGTTATCAAGCATAAGGTTTTAGGATGCAGTGTTATTCTTCATGGCATGCGCCCCTTTGAGTTTTTACACTGACGACGACGCTTGAGGGTGTCGTTACCACTATTTTTGGGTGGTATGCTGTCGCCGGTCGAGGCGGACGTGTTGCCGTCCTTGTTGCTGGGCATGTCCACCATGTAAACATCGTATGTGAAGGTGGTCGTCCACCGCCCTATATTGGCAGGGAGGATTGGGTCAGCCTCTTCCTCCATGTCTTGTGCCTCCTCAGAGGCGAAGTCCAAGATATCGGTTAAATACTCAATAGTGGCTACCAAGTTGGTGGTGGGTGGGCCATAAAATTCTTCCTGGCCTTCCTCCAGATCGAACTGAGAATGGGTCGAGGTTAGGTCATTCGTCATTTTCATTGACTGGATCCAGTCCAGTGGTTCATTCAAGAACAAATAGTCAACTGGAATAATCTGCTGGACTCCATTGAGGTCGACCTCCTGAACGTCCGTACGGGGGGAGTATCCGGCCAGGGCTGACCCCTGATCCCCGGGCGCTGTAATCAGGTGCAAGATTAAAGTCGGACTCTCAGCCGAGAGGGACCCTTGGGCGGGCCCAAGCAAAAGGCCTGAAGTTAAGGCTTCGGGGTATCCAGACTCATTGGAAGGGACCGCGATCCCGATGAAGAGTTGGTCGCCTGGGGAGTCGGCGGAGAACTCTAGGTTCCCAAACCTGATCTCTTGATCGGGGCCAAAACCTCTGATCTGGCCAAGATGGATAGTTGGGTCAGGATGTAGCACAACATTGTTGAACATGAAAGTCTGTCTAGGAACAAAGGTGTCCCCATTACAAACTTCATTTCTAGTGATGAGGCGAGCGATCTACCCTTATAGTGATCTCGTAGCAGAACTCTCAATGAAAGCACCAATATCAGTGTCAAAACCGGTGGATCTCACGTAGGGGGTCCCGAACTCTGGATCTTGGGTTGATGGGTTCCAGGAAACAGCGGAGACAATATTCTCTTGATGGAGGTAAAACCCTACGTCCTACTTTGATTGTATTGAGTACGGGATATCAAGTACAGAGTTGATCTACCTCGAGATCGTATGATGTGGTCTAAACCCTAAGAGTAATGAACTTAACTTACCCTACGAACTAAAACCCTCTGATTTATATAGGCACCAGGGGTATCTAGGGAATATGCCGAAGCCATCGTCTTGTATTTGGAGTGCACATCACGTCCTGGGAGATTCCAGCTTGGTCATGGTGTCCGGACCTTCATAGGGCGGCCCATTGTCTGGCCCACAAAGATAGACCGGCAGACCAAGGGCCCCTTAATCCTGGACTCCCTCACCTGGCACAACAGCTGCATGACACATCGACGACAGTATGGATGCTCTGCAATTCGCTCATGCCTGTGTTGTTTGTCTTCTTACGACGAGGTGTCTTCAAGGTTCGAGATGCGTGTCGTTGCACTGCTCACTGACATCATGACCGCCTGTGTTGCTTGATGTGTGCCATCGTTCATGGGCAGCAGCGCTGTGGTCGACGAACTGCTTGAGAACATTTCTTGAAGCGACGTGCAAGCAGAAAGCACGAGCGCCCAGAAACCTGTTGGCTGACGGTCCTAGCGGCCGAAGAGTTTGTTCTGGGTTCTTAGTCATGCTACATGCCAATTTTTAAGCCCTGCTTTCTTCACTTTAGCATTTTGATCTTGCATGTTGAGTTGTTGCTACTTGTAACTGGTATACGCCCCTTAATAAAACATCAACATGCGTTTATTTCTTTGTTTATCTTGCATTGCTAATTTTTATAGTCGATCTCTAGGGAAGTTTTTAAGATGGAGTATTCAATGTGGGAACCTCTGCTCTGAAGAGATTTGATGTTGAATTTGAGTTTCTTCTGATTCATCTCCAAATGATGGAGGAAACCATTAAATACCATTCCTTGGTATCATAATTAGGATCTTTTGGAAAACCGAGGATTTAGGATGCATATCTGAAGGAGATGTGCATCTACCATGTTTGTCAGTGGTTCCGATACAGTAATTTTTTAACTTGATTTGAGATGATGAATCTGTTGATACTTGTAGTTCGCTAAATGCATGTTTTGCTGCACTTTGTGCTATTGAAAATATAATTCGAGTGGGAATCCTCCTGAGTAATTCGAGCGGCTTGACTTGGCACATGTGCACACATGTAGTTGATTCAAAACCAATGCAGCCTTCATGATGTTTAAATTCAAAGTGTTCATATCCTACTCATGCTATGTTCAATGTTAATTATTCACAATGCATGTTTATGATCATTTTTGCACTCTATCTAGTCGCTTCTCAATCTATTGCTATTATTTACATGTACTAAGCGGGAATACTGCTTGTGCATCCAAAATCCTTAAACCAAGTTATTCCACATGAGTTCACCATACCTACCTATATACGGTATTACCCTGCTGTTCCAAGTACATTTGCATGTGTCACCTCCAATATTCAAATAAAAATCTATTTTGTGCGCTCGTACCACTCGTGAAGCTATAGGGCGTTTGGTATCTTCCATACTAAGTGGATTATTCTCAAGATGGGTGTTTATTCACCCGTCATTGCACGAGAGAGGCCGGTAAAAAGGATGCCTAGTCCTCCAAAACCAAAATTAATTAAACAATACTCCCGGGACAGTTGAAATGTTGGAGGACATCTATGGATTCTGTAAGCCATGGCTTGTGTATGTATGGTGGATGGCAGTATACTTTACAATTCCGCTTGGAAACCACCAATAATGTGTTTAGCATGGAAAATGTTGAAATCCTTTGATGTGACATTTGAGAGGAAAAGCGCACCACCCAAAACTATACTTTCAATATTTTTAAACCTTGAGCTCTAGCACCTCTACAAATCAATGCTTACCTTGGCGAAGGGCTTGTCTATTTACTTTTAAGTTGTGTAATCACCCCCTTACTAAAAGCATTCCGCTTGGAAACCGCCAATAATGTGTTTAGCAAGGAAAATGTTGAAATCCTTTGTCGTGACATTGACAGGAAAAGCGCACCACCCAAAACTACACTTTCAATCTTTTTTTAAACCTTGAGCTCTAGAACCTCTACAAATCAATGCTTACCTCGGCGAAGGGCTTGTCTATTTACTTTTAAGTTGAGTAATCACCCCCATACTAAAAGCACCAGACCAAAGAGCACTATTGTCAATCTTATGCATTGAGTTTAGTTAATGTTGAATGTGAAATGACTCGATTTTTTTTGCCCTGAATTATAATGTTTAGTCGCTGCTTGAACCTCAGAGGTGCTATGCATTTATATTGTGCAGTCCTGGAAAGGGCTAGCGAAATACCATGTCATCATATTATATGATGATTGTTTTGAAAAATTGTTGGTATGCAAGATATCTTATTATTAATCTTTAGTTGGTTATGTATTTCCATGAGTGAATATGATGTTTAATTGCTATCATGGATATGGTTACTCATGATTTATGTTGAAGACCTGAACACTAGCTAAGCATCTGTATAACGACGAGAGCAAAAGAGTTTATAAAAGTTTTTTTAATCACTTTCAGTTTATTAACTGAATTTCTTGAGGACAAGCAATGAGTTAAGCTTGGGAGAGTTGATATGTCTCAAACGTATCTACTTTACCAAACATTTTTCCCCTAATTTTGGACTCTAATTTGCATGATTTGAATGGAACTAACCTGGACTAGCGCTATTTTTCGCAGAACTACCATGGTGTTATTTTTGTGCAAAAATAGAAGTTCTTGGAATTTGACGAAACTTTCTGTGAATTATTTTTGGAATAAATAATGAATTACTTGAAAGTTTTTCTCTGGTTGTGAAGATCCACCGAAGGGGGGCTTCCTGTGAGCCACAAGGCAAAAGGGACTGGATGCACCCTATTGGCTTGTGGTGCCCACGTGGCTCCCCTGACCCTAATTCCACTCCTATAAATTCACATCTTTGGAGAAAAAATAGAAGAGAAGATTTCATCACGTTTTACGAGACGGAGCCACCGCCACCTCCTGTTCTTCCTCGGGAGGGCTGATCTGGAGCCCGTTTGGGGCTCTAGAGAGGGGGATTCGTCGTTGTCGTCATCACCAACTCTTCTTCATCAACACCGCCATGATGCTCACCACCGGGACTGAGTAATTCCTTTGTAGGCTTGATGTACGGTGATGGGATTGGACGAGATTTGTCATGTAATTGAGTTAAGTTTGGTAGGGCTTGATCCCTAGTGTCCACTATGTTCTGAGATTGATGTTGATATGCCTTTGCTATGCTTAATGCTTCTCACTAGGACCCGAGTGCCATGATTTCAGATCTGAACCTATTATGTTTTCATGAACATAAGAGTGATTTGAATCCGATATTGCAAGTTGTATGCGCCTATTACGTGTCATGATCTGCATACCCTAAGGTGACAATAATTAGGATTTTCTCTGGTGATTGCCATAGTTTGAAGAGTTCATGTATTCACCATGTTTTAATGCTTTGTTCCGGTTCTCTATTAAAAGGAGGATTTAATAGCCCTTACTTTCCATTAGGACCCCGCTGCCACAGGAGGGTAGGACAAATGATGTCATACAAGTTCTTATCACAAGCACGTATGACTATATACGAAATGTATGCCCATGTTACATTGATGAATTGGAGCTAGTTCTGTGTCACCCTAGTGTGTAACTATTACATGATTGATGTCATCTAAATCATTATACATCACTGATCCACGTGCCTACGCATTACATATACTGAAACTTGCTAAGTCACTACTACTGCTACTACTGTCACAACTACTACAAAATTATTGTTGTCATTATTGCTGTTACTACTACTACTACTACTACTACTACTACTACTACTACTAGTAGTAGTAGTAGTAGTAGTGGTAGTAGTAGTACTACTACTACTACCACTATCACTTGTCGTGCTACTAAAACTTTGATGCACAGAGATGTCCCAGGTGTGGTTGAATTTACAATTCAACTGCTAAGGCCGATAAATATTATTTTTCTCTCCTTGTGTCGAATGAATAAATCAGGTGAAATGCTACTCGCAAAGACTGTTGCGATCCCCTATACTTGTGGGTTATCACGAATCTAGATCCCATCCAGATCCGTCATTGATTGTTCATGTGGATGGTCGGCAGCATGATGAGGGCTCCGGTGAAGGGATGGTGGACATCTGTGGGAGTATCAGCGATGGTATACGTCTTTCTGGCAAAGCTCCGTGCAGTTCCAGCGAGCCGCGAGATCGGGATGATGCGACTTCTGCTGAAAACCGCGCCGTACTGCGGTCTTGGTTGACGATGGCGGCGTCTCTGATGTCGTTTCTTTCTCAAGGCATCGTCATTGCAGGTCACGTCAACCTGATCGGGATGTTCCTGGGGAAACCCTAGATATGGGTCTACCGGATCGGATGATGATGGCGCCTTCGGTGCCGTTCTGTAGTAAGTGCTGGATGGAAGGGACTCGAGGAGGAGCGGTGTTACATCGACTGCAAGGCCAATGGCGGATCCCGGCGGCATGACAATGTAGAGATTTGACGACATGCACATGTGGATGCATACATGCAGGATGGTGGCATTGTCTAACATTGTGGTGGCGCTGATGGAAGGCTTGACAAGGTCGGTGCGTCAATATCTGCTCTGGAGATGGATCAATGGAAGAGGGCAGCGGCGGCGGTCTCTGAGAGTGCGGCAGACCGGTGTGTGGCGCAGTCTCCGCATCATAGCTTGGCTGGACCATCCGGCTTTAGATGTTAGACCTTGGTGCGATGTCTGTTTGGTATTCGGCTTCATTAAATGGATAAGAGTAGAAACATGTATTGCCAAGATAGTAACTTCAAACTTATTAATATATTACTTTGTCAGGTTTTCTGAATAAATAAAATGGTTCAGTGTATCCTCCTTTTCTAGAAAAAAGATACCGGCAGTTGTAAAGCAAGGAAAACATTATTCATAAGTGAGTTTAGCCAATAATAATCGAATAAAGCAAGCGTAATGTAGTAAGAAGACATTCTATCTTATCGCTTTAGTTGTCTGCCCTTTCGCTCTTGTTGCGGGAAACGAAGCGGGACTTGATGACTTTGTACCGCAAAGTCTAGTCATGACTTGACCCGTTAGTGCATCTCCAAGGACGATTTGTAAGTTGACAAGTATATGTACCTAGGGTAGGGTGTTGGGGAACGTCGCATGGGAAACAAAAATTTTCCTACGCACACGAATACCTATCCATGGTGATGAGCATCTACGAGAGGGAGAGTGGATCTACATACCCTTGTAGATCGCTAAGCGGGAAGCGATCCAAATCGCCGAGCGTCCCGCAATCACATCACGATCCGTCCTGCGAACTCATCACGATCCGTCCCGCGATCTCATCACAAACTGTCTCGCGATCTCGATCACGGTCCTTCCGATCTAGCGCCGAACGGACGGCACCTCCGCGTTCAGCACACGTGCAGCTTGATGACGATCTCCACCGTATTGATATAGCAAGAGGAGGTGGATAGGAGAGAGAGTTCACCAGCAGCGTGACGGCGCTCCGGTGATGGTGGGGGAGTGATTCCGGCAGGGCTTCGCCTAAGCACTGCAGAAAACCGATCTAGAGGAGCACCGGTGGAACCGGTAGCACGTGGCCGTCGATTCTGTGCAAAAACCCTCTATTCCACCAGTATATATAGGAGGGAGGGAGAGGAGGACGCAGCCTTGGCCTCCAAGGCTGTTTGGTTCGGCCGAGCCACAAGAGGAGGAGTCCTACTCCTTCCTCCACTCCTAGTAGGAGTAGGACTCTTCCTTTTTGCCTTTTTTCACCTTTTTCCTTTGGGATTATTGCCTCCTGTGCCATGGGCCTTGTTGTGGCTGTTTCTCCAGCCCACTAAGGGCTGGTTATCACTCTCCACAGCCCATGGACCCTCTGGGGTCGAAATACCTCTCCCAGAGGTCTCCCCGTACACTACCGGCACTCCCGGTACACTACCGATGAGCCCGAAACTTTACCGGCGACCAAACTGGGACTTCCTATATATGAATCTTTACCTCCGGACCATTCCGGAGCTCCTCGTGACGTCCAGGATCTCATCCGGGACTTAGAATAACCTTCGGTCACCACCATACATAACTCTACACTACTGAAACGTCACCGAACCTTAAGTGTGCAGACCCGACGGGTTCGAGAACTATGTAGACATGACCGAGACACCTCCACGGTCAATAACCAATGGCGGGACCTGTATGTCCACATTGGTTCCTACATATTCTATGAAGATCTTTATCGGTCGAACCTCTATGTCAAGGATTCAGTTAATCCCGTATGATGTTCCCTTTGTTCTTCGGTATGTTACTTGCCCGAGATTCGATCGTCGGTATCTCCATACCTAGTTCAACCTTGTTACCTACAAGTCTCTTTACTCGTTCCATAATACAAGATCCAGCAACTAACAATTAGTCACATTGCTTGCAAGGCTCATTGTGATGTTGTATTCCCGAGTGGGCCCCGAGATACCTCTCCGTCACACGGAGTAACAAATCCCAGTCTCGATCCATGCCAACTCAACAGACACCATCGGAGATACCTGTAAAGCACCTTTATAGTCACCCAGTTACGTTGCAATGTTTGATACACACAAGGCACTCCTCCGGTGTCCGTGAGTTGCATGATCTCATGGTCATAGGAGC
Organism: Hordeum marinum; assembly: GCA_022496015.1. Classification (NCBI taxonomy): domain Eukaryota; kingdom Viridiplantae; phylum Streptophyta; class Magnoliopsida; order Poales; family Poaceae; genus Hordeum; species Hordeum marinum. Next base: position 513,921,655 of record CM039676.1, on the reverse strand, counting down.
ACATACTTTGACATGCAGAAAACAGTAGCAATAAACTGACACGATCATATGCTATGTTTGTAGTTTGGGTCTTGTCCATCACATCATTCTCCTAATGATGTGATCCTGTTATCAAATGACATCTCATGTCCATGGCTAGGAAACCTTAACCATCTTTTGATCAACGAGCTAGTCTATTAGAGGCATACTAGGGACATGGTTTTGTCTATGTATGCACACATGCATGTAAGTCTCCGATCAATATAATTATGGCATGGATAATAAACGATTATCATGAACAAGGAAATATGATAATAACTAATTCATTATTGCCTCTAGGGCATATTTCCAACATAGGGTCCTAAGCAGGGCCCATGTACCCTTCCCAAGGACACTACCATGGAGGAGTTGAAGATCAAGCATGGATTTCCGGGTGCGGTCACTCAGAAATCCTTCACTCGGAAACCCTCTTCCCACTTGGCAGTCGCGGGACACTCGACATGCTTCGTTGCACTCGACTCCAGAAGACCAGGAGCCCTCCTCGTCCCGACCGACGCCATCGGAAACCTCACGACAATGTCGAGGTATACCGAACTCCCGTCCTGAACATTGCTGCTGCTACAAGGATAGCAGATTCCATTCAGCCGTCCCGGTCAGAGGCCGGAAGGGGGTTGACCCAGATCAGGACATTGTTAGATGCTGCGCAGCATCAGAACTCAACAGTTTCTCAGTCCCGCCACAGGATTCACAGCGATTCTCCCAGGGCGGAGACCATTCAGTCGGCACACAACCCTGGGTCGTCCTTGCGGCGTCGAGACAGTAATCACCCGCGAGAGACAAGATAGAGAGCAGTTCCGCTATGATGGCCACCCTCGAGTGCCTTCTCCTCCGCGGAGTGATCCATATGTGCCCCGGCACCAAGACGGTCGGCGCTCCCTTGGTGGCGAGCGAGATGCTGGTTTTGATGCCCGCACATATCTTCTCCAGAAGAGGATTGACAAGAGCAGAGCACACAGGGACGGACTCGACCAAGATATTCCGAGTGGAAGCTCAACCATGGTGTCAGGTCCCGAGTGCTTCAGCAGGGCCATATGTTCTGCAGAGATTCCCCCCAATTTTAGGATGGCAGCAGGAATCAGAAAGTTTTCCGGTGAAACTAAGCTGGAGACTTGGTTGGATGACTACTGAGTGGCAGTGCAGATTGGCGGCGGGAATGACAACGTCGCGATGAAGCACCTTCCTCTGATGTTAGATGGCCCGGCCCATGCGTGGCTGAACTGTTTGGCCCCTTCCAGTATACATTGTTGGGAGGACCTCGCTCAGGTGTTTGCCCGGACCTTCGAGGGCACATGCAAGCGCCCGGCCGGTCTGGTCGACTTACAGCACTGCGTCCAGAAGCCCAATGAAGCTCTCAGAGATTACATACAGCGATGGTCCACTCTGCATCACACTGTGGAGAACGTGTCGGAACATCAGGCCGTTTGTGCTTTCAAGGCTGGTGTGAGATACAAGGAGCTGTATCTAAAGTTTGGAAGGACGGGTGATATTTCACTCGGAAAAATTATGGAAATTGACACTCGGTACGCCAATGGCGAGGAAGAAGACCGCCTCCGAAGCGGCAAAGGAAAGGTTGTCGCTAATGAAGGCAATAGCAACAATCGCAAGAAGAAGCGAAAGGACGAAGACCCAAATCTGGCAAAGGCAGCTCTGCTGTCGAATCAGCCGAAGAACAAGGGCAAGGCCAAGGCTCAGTACCCCTCTAAGAAGGGGAAAGGTCAGCCAGGAGCTAACATTTTGGATCAGCCGTGTATGATTCACACGAAGAAAGACGCCGAAGGCAATTTGATTTTGCCTAAGCATACCACTCGGGAGTGTCGGACCCTAATTCAGCAGTTCAAGGGCGATCAGTCGAGTGAGAAGTCCCTCGAAAGGGAAGACGAAGAAGAAAAAGAAACATTTTCGGATGTCACCGCAATGCTAGTGATTTTCGCTGATGTCGAAAGCAAGAGCAAGTTGAAAGTCATCAATAGTGAGATCAATATGGTTGTGCCAGACACTCCAACTTACCTCAAGTGGTCTCAGTGTGCCATCACATTCGACCAGAAAGACCATCCTGCTCGGGTCGCCACGCCCGGTCGCCAGGCTCTGGTAGTCGACCCAGTGGTGCAAGGGACTCGACTCAGGAAAGTCCTGATGGACAGTGGCAGTGGCTTGAATATTCTGTATGTGGACACACTGAAAGGGATGGGCATTCCGATGTCTCGTCTGAGTGAGAGCAGCATGCAGTTCCATGGAGTCATTCCCGGAAAGAAGGCCAAGTCACTCGGCCAAATAGCCTTGGATGTGACATTCGGAGACAGCAAGAATTTCCGAAAGAAAAAGTTGACTTTCGAAGTCGTTGATTTCAAGAGTGCGTACCACGCCATTCTGGGGCGACCCGCCTATGCATGTTTCATGGCATGTCCATGTTACGTGTATCTTAAGCTGAGGATGCCAGGCCCTAAGGGCGTGATCACGGTCACTGGCAATCGACAGCAGGCGGAGGAGTGCCTCCAGCAGGGCTCCAGAATCGCTGATCATCAGATGGCCATGGTGGAGCTCGAGGAGTACAAGAAGACCGCCGATCCCGCCGACGTGCTCCGCGCAAAGAAACCGGCTTCCGAGTCAGCGTTTCAGTCGGTGGGAGAGGTGAAGAAGGTCCATATTCACCCGACGGATCCCGACGTGGCCCCAAGGAACATTTCGATGACACTCGACCGCAAATAGGAAGGCGAGCTCATCCAGTTCCTCCGTGAGAACGGGGATATCTTTGCATGGAAGCCTGCTGACATGCCGGGGATTCCCAGGGAGCTGGCTGAGCATCGTTTGTGAGTGGATCCAAAAGCCAAACCAGTTCGGGAGCACTTGCGTCGATTCGCGGCAAAGAAGCGCAAGGCGATCGGAGAAGAAGTGGCCCGTCTGTTGCAAGCCAAGTTCATTCGAGAGGTTTACCACTCCGAGTGGCTCTCAAATGTAGTGATGGTGCCGAAGAAAGATAAGTCGTTGCGCATGTGCATCGACTTCAAGAATCTCAACAAGGTGTGTCCCAAAGACCATTTCCCGCTCCCTCGCATAGATCAAATTGTTGACTCGACAGCGGGGTGCGAGCGGTTATCGTTTTGAGATGCATACTCCGGGTACCATCAGATCCGTCTGTTTGGCCCTGATGAAATAAAAACAGCCTTCATCACCCCTTTCGGGTGCTTTTGTTACATCACCATGCCCTTTGGTCTTAAGAACGCTGGCGCTACTTTCATGCGCATGATTCAGAGATGCCTGTTGGATCAGATCCCTCAGAATGTTGAGGCATACATGGATGACATAGTGGTCAAGTCGCGCAAAGGTTCCGACCTGCTGACTGACTTGGCCGAGACATTCGCCAATCTGAGGCGATTCGACATAAAACTGCATCCAGCTAAGTGCACCTTTGGCGTCCTTGGTGGCAAGTTGCTCGGTTTTCTCGTTTCCGAGAAGGGAATTGATGTTAACCCGGAGAAGATCAGCGCTATCACCCGAATGAAGACTCCCGTGCGAGTGCACGACGTGCAAAGTCTCACTAGCTACCTGGCGGCTTTAAGTCGATTCATTTCCCGTCTTGGAGAGAAGGCTCTTCCCTTATATCAGTTGATGAAGAAGTCTGGCACTTTTGAATGGACTAATGAAGCCGAAGCCGCGTTTGCAAGTATCAAAGCCTTGCTTTCCACCCAGCCGGCGTTGGCCTCGCCTGCCAGCAAAGAGCCCTTGCTCTTGTACATCGCGGCCACGAATCAGGTCGTCAGTACTGTGCTGACTGTCGAGCGAGAGGAGGAAGGAAAGCCACTCAAAGTTCAGCGGCCAGTATATTATGTCTCGGAAGTGTTGTCCCCTTCAAAGCAAAGATAACCACACTATCAGAAGCTGGTGTATGGTATTTATCTGTCAGCAAAGAAGGTGGCTCATTACTCCAAGATCATTAGATTACAGTCGTCAGCGATGCTCCCTTGTCAGAGATCTTCAGCAATCACGACGCTACAGGTCGAGTGGCCAAATGGGCCATAGAGCTTGCTCATTTTGATATCAGGTTCGAGGCCAAAAAATCTATCAAGTCCCATGCATTAGCAGATTTCATGGCCGAATGGATCGAGCAGCAGCAGCCTATCCCAGCTCATTCGGCGCATTGGACTATGTTCTTTGATGGATCTAAGATGCTGAATGGATCTGGTGCTGGAGTTGTCCTTATCTCTCCTAAAGGCGACAAGCTCAGCTACGTATTGCAGATTCACTTTGATTCCTCCAACAACGAGGCTGAATACGAAGCACTACTGTATGGATTGCGCATGGCCATCTCGCTCGGCGTAAAGCGCTTGATGGTTTATGGCGATTCAGATCTGGTAGTAAATCAAGTGATGAAGGAGTGGGACGTCAGAAACCCCTCTATGACTGGATATTGCAACACGGTCCGAAATCTTGAGAAGAAATTTGAAGGCCTGGAACTACACCATGTTCCCCGACTGAAAAATCAAGCGGCTGACGAGTTGTCCAAGATCGGTTCCACTCGACGAGCTATTTCGAGTGGTGTGTTATTGGAACATTTGCACACTCCTTCTATTCAAGAGGATCCCTTCACTGAAGAATCTCCACAGGCTCTGAGTTCCACTGACTCGACTTAAGTTGACGTTCCTGCCGTGATCGACCTCGTCATGGAGATCCTGGTTATCATCCCCGACTGGACTGTGCCGTACATCGCGTACATCCTTAGACAGGAGCTCCCGGATGATGAAGCCGAGGCTCGCCAGATCGTGCACAGGTCCAAAGCTTACACTGTTATGGGAGATCAGTTGTTCCGAGAGAGTGTGACTGGCGTCACTCAGCGCTGTATTTCCCCCGAAGAAGGCCGAATGATCTTGGAGGATATTCACTCGGGCACTTGTGGACATCATGCATCTTCGAGGGCGATTGTCGCCCAGGCATACCGAGCTGGGTTTTATTGGCCTCGAGCTAATGAGATGGCCAAAGACATCGTAGATCACTGCGATGGGTGCCAATTCTATGCAAACCTCTCGCACAAGCCAGCTTCTGCCCTGAAGACTATCCCTCTTGCCTGGCCGTTTGCGGTTTGGGGACTCGACATGGTCGGACCCTTCCGACCTGGAAAAGGAGGATTCACCCACTTGTTAGTAGCAGTCGACAAATTCACCAAGTGGATTGAAGCCAAACCCATCAAGAAGTTGAATGCTCAAACCGCAGTTACCTTTATGAGGGAAATCATTATCCAGTATGGCATCCCGCACAACATCATCACAGACAATGGTACAAACTTTGATTCAGATGAGTTTAGAAGCTTCTGCAACTCCAACGGCACCCGAGTGGACTATGCTTCCGTTGCTCATCCTCAGACCAACGGGCAAGTCGAGCGAGCCAATGGACTCATTCTGCAAGGATTGAAGCCCCGTCTAATGCGTGATCTGGGCCATGCTCCTGGTGCCTGGGTGACCGAATTGCCATCTATCTTGTGGGGGTTGAGGACAACGCCAAACTGGTCGACGGGGCGAACTCCTTTCTTCCTTGTGTATGGAGCGGAAGCCATACTGCCGAGTGATCTAGCGCACAATGCCCCACGAGTGGAACTTTACAATGAAGCTGAAGCTGAGCAGGCAAGACAGGATGGGGTGGATCTTCTGGAGGAGGAACGTGAGATGGCTCTAATCAGAACTACTGCTTATCAGCAAGACCTGCGATGCTTCCACGCAAGAAACGTCAAGAGTAGGGCGTTCCATGAAGGAGACCTGGTGCTCCGAGTGAATCAACATCGTGCGCACAAACTTGCTCCTGCATGGGAAGGCCCTTTTGTAGTCACTAAGGTGCTGAACAATGGAGCCTACCACTTATACAACCTCATGAAGCAGGTGGACGAGCCACGAGCTTGGAATGCAGATTTACTTAAACGCTTTTACACTTGAGACAAGAATTTGCTGATGTAATAAGATTATCTTTGTCAATCCAGTGCCATAGTCACACTCTGGAGCTTAGTCGCGATTCCATATCGCCTAAGTCAAAAACTACTCCGAGTGCGGACATGCTCCACACTCGGGGGGCTTAGCCGCGAATCGACATTCGCCTAAGTTCTAAAAATACTCCGAGTGATGATAAAACCTCACACTCGGGGGCTTATCCGCGAATCGACATTCGCCTAAGTTCTAAAAATACTCCGAGTGATGAGCAAACCTCACACTCGGGGGCTTAGTCGCGATTCCGTATCACCTAAGTTCTAAAAATACTCCGGGTGATGAGCAAACCTCACACTCGGGGACTTAGTCGCGATTCCGTATCGCTTGAGTCAAAAACTACTCCGAGTGATGAGCAAACCTCACACTCGGGGGCTTAGTCGCGGTTCCGTATCGCCTAAGTCCTAAAAACACTCCGAGTGACGAGCAAACCTCCACACTCGGGGACTTAGTCGCGATTCCGTATCGCCTGAGTCAAAAACTACTCCAAGTGCGGACATGCTCCACACTCGGGGGCTTAGCCACGAATCGACATTCGCCTAAGTTTTAAAAACACTCCGAGTGATGAGCAAACCTCACACTCAGGGACTTAGTCGCGATTCCGTATCGCCTGAGTCAAAAACTATTCCGAGTGCGGACATGCTCCACACTCGGGGGGCTTAGCCGCGAGTCGACATTCGCCTAAGTTTTAAAAACTACTCCGACTGCGGAAATGCTCCACACTCGGGGGCTTAGCCGCGAATCGACATTCTCCTAAGTTTAAAAAACACTCTGAGTGGTGAGCAAACCTCACACTCGGGGACTTAGTCGCGACTCCGTATCGCCTGAGTAAAAACTACTCCGAGTACGGACATGCCCCACACTCGGAGGCTTAGCCGCGAATGGACATTCGCCTAAGCTCTAAAAACTATTCCGAGTGCAGACATGCTTTACACTCGGGGGCTTCGTTGCGATTCCGTATCGCCTAAGCCTAGAGACTCTCCGAGTGATGAGCCAACCTCACTCGAGGGCCTAGTGGCAAGCATGCTTTGCCCAAGTCAAGCATGTCGAGCGAACGAAAATCTAAATGCTTGACAAAATCAGGCATCAGCCAAACGAAAGGTCAAAAATCAAATTCCGATCGGATTAAAAGGGTTGAAACCACGTCAGATGTTCTAACGAAGGCAAAAGTGCTCAGGCCTAACGCCTGAATGAAGTTTAAAGGATACAGGTACACTCGGCATACCGAGGCAAATTTAATTGTTTCTCTCTCTCAGAGGTTAAGTTCTCAAGTGGGCAAAGGGATGGAAGGCTCGACAAAAGTGTCCAGGTCAATGCCATCGGCAATCCTGGTAGCTTCTTCAATGAAGGTCTCCATGAAGTCCTCGAATTGCAGTTTTGTTGTGTTCACCACCTGGAGCTCCTTCAGCTTGTCCTCCCGCACCTCCCGGCAGTGCACCCTGACGAGGGACAAGGCCACGTCCGCCCTGCAACGTGCCGCTGCTTCTTCCATGCTCCAACTCGACCAGGAAGGTCATTCAGTCGAGCCATGATGGCGTCGAGGTCTAGCTGCAGAGTGTCTTCCGGCCAGAGCTCCTTGTCAATCTGCTCCATAACGGACTTGAGCCGAGTGATAGGAGCCTGGACGCCCTAGAGCCTAAAATTGAGCCGCAACATGTTCATCGCCACTGCATCAGCCACATGCGACTTGGTGGGGTCAAGGTTGGGCTCAACCTCTTCGGTCTCTTTCTCGAAGTCATGGCAGAAGTCTGGAGGAAAGAACGAGAAAAATTCAGTCGGCAACGAAAAAGCTCGCAGAAGGCAGTCGGCAGAATAAAAAAACTCACCATCAAGCATGAGATACATCTTCCTGGAGAACTCGCCCAGATGCCTCTCCGGACCAGCACTCCTTTTCGTCAGCTTCTCGGCTTCCTTGGCAAGGTCGGAGTTCTCCTGCTTGAGCTTCGCATTCACGTCCTCAAGTTTCTTCGCGGCCTCCATCTTCCGATCCACGGCTTCCATCTTATCCTTGGCCGCTCGCTGAGCATCAGTGAGTGCCTTGTCCTTCTCCTCCAGTGCCCTTTTCATGGTATCTAAAGAAATAACATCGTTGAGTCGCGCTTGGAGTCGGCGGTTCTCCTCGCGCACGTCTGCTCGAGTGAAGACCCTCGGTTCTAAATGGGTCGAGTGAGGAAAGAAATTCAGAATGTCAACAATCATTACCTCCTAGAGTCTTCACCTCCTCGCGAGCCCGCTCCAAAGCGTTGTTGGCGACCGCCAGATCCACCCGTAGCCCGTTCCGTTCATCCTCCATTTCCTTGTATTGCGCTCCCAATTCGCATGCTCTCTGGAGTCAGTACACGAGGGAGTGTCAGTCAACAATTGATAGTTCAACCATTCTCCAAGCATATTCAAGAGAGTTCAAATAAAAGTCCACTCGACATGTCGAGTGGCCACGCTCCAAGGTCTTCTCTATTAAGACCACTACCAGTGCAAGCACTCGACGGTGGCCTCGGGGACTACACCCAGTGGGTGCGCTAAGAGCGCCCCCACTGAGACGGTTGTCTCTCGATCCGTCGAGCAGCAACTCGTCAAGAAAAAATAAAAGTCCACTCGACATGTCGAGTGGCCACGCTTCAAGGTCTTCCTTATTAAGACCGCTGCCACTGCAAGCACTCGACAGTGGCCTCGGGGACTACACCCAGTGGGTGCGCTAAGAGCACCCCCGCTGGACCATCTATCACTCGATCTGTCGAGCGACCCGCCACCATACTCCCCACCTTTGAAGTAGCGTCATATCATGGTTGACGAAATTATGTCCATAAAACCTAAAAGGCAGCTACAGAGTGGTGCGGTTGCAAGGGGCATGTATCATGTATACAACAAACTCTAAGACCTCTCCTAGTGCAAGCACTCAACAGTGGCCTCGGGGACTACACCCAGTGGGTGCGCTAAGATCACCCCCACTGAGACGGTTGACTCTCGATCCGTCGAGAAGCAACTCGTCAAGAAAAAAATAAAAGTCCACTCGACATGTTGGGTGGCCACGCTTCAAGGTCTCGACATGTCGAGTAGTGCTACGCGTGCTATCAATACCTACAGCAGTATGATCTATTCAAGGAAAAGTACTCTCTCTACAGCAATCACCCAATGGGTATGAAGCGGACAAGGAGAAGATGGAAATTCACTCGACAGCAAACTTACTATAGAACTTACTCAGACGTTGGTGCGGAGCGCGGAGCTGACGTCAAACGCCAGTTTGCTCGCCTTCGACTTCTGCATCTGTTGCTCCGCCTGAATCAGAGCTTCCTTTGCAGCCCCGGTTTGATCTTCCGGGGTGCGGTACAAAGGGAAGGCCGTCACGGGGGGAGTCGACACAGTTGCTGGGGCAGTCAGGACAACCTCCACGAGTCCCGTGGGAGTCGCCGTCACCGCCGTCGAAGTGGTTGGAGGAGCGTGGGAGAACTCCGCAACCACACGACGTGGAGCCTGCGCCGAAGAAACCCCGCATGCGCGAAGACTCGGAGCGACCTGTCGTTCCTCGTCGTCTTCCAACTGGATAACTTCTGCAGCCACAATCGACAAATATCATCAATCGTGTATAACGAGTCACACACAGACACGCCGGCGGCCTACTAACCACGGTGAGAGGTGGCCGCGTCTGCGGTGTCGACCTCCATGGCATCCCCGCCGTCCCTCCGAGGCGAGGTCATGGACGTCGCAGCTCTAAAAGACCATACAAAATTCAATAACAATGCAAGACTTCAGTCGACAGAAATTTTTCAAGGGCAAGCACTCACGCAGAGACGACCGAAACAGTCATGTTCATCCGGGGCAAGGCTTTGCGAGGTTTAGCGGCAGCCGGTTTGGGCTGCTTGGCCAGCTTCTCACTCGGTTCGGCGGATGAGGGGCGACTCCGTTTTGGGTTCCTGTCGCTGGGGCCTGGGGCCGACCCCCCCGCAGCTGCAGGGTCCTGACGAGCCTTGATGCGAGCTTCACGCCGAGGACGTAGCACGGCTCCTTCCTCTTCACCGGAGTCCTTGTACTCGCCCTCAGACTTGGAAGAGCCGTCGCCATCCGCGCTCCCGCTGTCACTCGCCACACCTTCCTCCAAGTAGTCCCCGTTGGGGACGGGCGAGTGCATGTTCGTCCACTCATGCAAGATTCAAATAGGCGTCAGTCCACGAGCCAATATTTCACTTGACGTCATTTTCTGGCGAGTCGACATAATGACATTCACCAGGTTCTTGGGAGGGTTGTGGGCGGAATACGGCTGGATCCTTTTGGCTCCCACAGGATTGTCGCAAGTGCCAGTGATGCTCTGAAGCCACTGCTCGACAACATCCTGGGAAACCTCTTCAGGGTGTGCCCTGGTCGTGTCTTCCGCGCCAGTATAATGCCACATAGTGTGGTCCCTGGCCTGGAGGGGCTGGATGCGTCGACCCAAGAACGTCTCTAGAAGGTCCAGCCCTGTCACCCCGCCTCTGATCAGCTGCACCACCGCCTCGACCAAGATCCCGACCAGGACGTGCTCCACGGCTGTCTTCGTCAAAGTCTTGGGGGCGGCAGGACGATCCAGCGTGAGCGGGGGGAGGCCAGTCGACATATTCGGCGACGCGGCATCTTTGCAGTAGAACCAGGTCGACTGCCACCCCCGTATCGACTCGGGCAAGGTGAGGGTAGGAAAGGAGGTGCGGAGTCTCTTTTGCACACCAAGACCCCTGCACAGCTGGAGGACGTGGGTCTTCTCGTCGTCTGGAAGGGCCTTCTTCACGGTCTAAGATCTCACCGTGAAGATGTGCTTGAACAGTCCCCAATGGGGAGGACAACCCAGAAAGCACTCACACAGAGTGATGAACGCAGACAAATAGTTGATAGTGTTTGGCGGCACGTGATGCAGCTGTGCCCCGAAGAAATTCAAGAACCCCCGGAAAAATGGATGGGGAGGCAGAGAGAAACCCCTTTCTACGTGGGACAAGAGGAGTACCCGCTCTCCGTCGCGCAGCGCTGGCTCGGTCTCGCCTCCGGGCAGCCTCCACGCTCCGTGGGCTACGATCCCGTCGGTGACGAGACCCTCGACGTCCTCGGCGGTGACGACAGAGGGAAGGAAATCCCCCTGCATCCAACCCGCCGGCGCCATGAACCGGGCGGTCGAGGGCTTCTTGCCCCTGCGTGTCGAGGCGCTCCTCTTCGCCCGCTCCAGCTTCTCGGTGGCGCTCTTCGTCATTGCCGGGCGGCGGCTGTCGTCGGTGCAGAGCGAGAGGCGGCAACGGAGATAGGAGACGAAGGAAGAAAGGGGCAAAAGACTGCGGTGGATGCCGTGCGGATCGAGCCGAAGGAGGCTTATACACCGTCGAGCGAGTCACTAACCAGAGGGCCTACGAGATAACCGCACACGCCAACCGCTGACAGCACCCGATACGTGGCGAAATGTCTGGCACGAAGATCGATGCGTCGTGCGAAATGTCTGGTGCAGTAATCGAGGCGTCGTGCGCCCGCTTGCCCAGATCACGCCGTCCTCTTCACGCGCGCGCACGCTGCCCAGATTTTCGTATCCCGAAGAATCCGGGTCTGATAGGCCGACCCATCCTTTCTCAAGACATCCTTGGTTCACTCGGTACGGGATAGATCCCTGATATTCACTCGAACACTTTTGAGGCTGAATGGATTCGGGCGAACGGAGAAGAATCCAGCTGGCGCAAATTTCCCTGATGCCTCAAATATCATTCGGAAGCTTTTTTATGACAAATCCAGTTAGACTTCAAAGGTCAAGATCCAATCGACATAAAGTTCACAGAAGCTCAAGACACTTCTCCAAGGATTAGGCGCGCCAGCCCAAGGTCGACTTTGAAGTCTTCTTTTCCCATTCACACCCCGATCCATTCGAGGGCTAATGATGAGTATATGTACCTAGGGTAGGGTCCTAAGCAGGGCCCACGTACCCTTCCCAAGGACACTAACATGGAGGAGTTGAAGATCAAGCATGGATTTCCGGGTGCGGTCACTCGGAAATCCTTCACTCGGAAACCCTCTTCCCACTCGGCAGTCGCGGGACACTCGACATGCTTCATTGCACTCAACGCCAGAAGACCAGGAGCCGTTACGAAGATCCCAACGGGCCGACGTTGGTTTAATGATCATTATTACTCTTTATTACATACGTTACCTATAACTGCAATCTTTACACCCCATGATCAGCTCTTGACTGCAGGACAATTATGAGGGGTAACGGACTCTATATAATTCACCCCTCCCCCTCCTGTACAAGGGTTAGAGACAACACTGTTGTAATCTCCATATTCCACTCGACAACAAAAGCTCCCCGGAGCACTGAGACGTAGGGCTTTTACCTCCACGAGAGGGCCCTGAACTCATACATCTGTGTGTACACCCCCGCCGTAGCTAGGACTCTGCCCTCTCCTTTCTACCCATACCTCCTACTGTCAGACTCGTTCCCACGACATAAGTCGTCCGCATACATTTTGGATCGCGGGCCTGTATCGATCCTGTACTAGTTTGCAGGATGGTCCGGATGTATTTTTTTCACAAACCGAAGATAAATGTAGGGGCTTTGCACATGTCTGGATCATTGCCAACGCCCGTTACTGACCGCACTGGTCCACCCAAAACCAAATCTGCCCCTCGCGTGCTTTTCTTTCGATGCACACGTTGTTTACTAGTAGCCGACATTGATGTTGCGATGTGACCGGAGGTAGGGAGGGAGACGCTGACCGATGTGACCTTTCGGGAGCCGCTCCTTCAATGAGGACGCAACTTTCCAAGGAACCAACTCTGGTGTTATGCCGCATTGAAGCGGCTGACTGGCCCATCGCATGGCCCGGCTTGAACCCCGCTCCGACACCGTCCACATCGCAATCTATCCTCCTCCTCCTTCCCCTCCTCGCCCATCTCCCTCAACGGCTTCGACGATGGGCAAGTCCTGGACGTCGGTGCCGGCAGACGACGGTTCTATGGCGGGCTCGGGCGGATCTTGGCGACGCCACCCTCAAACTTTGGGGCCGTCGTCCCCATCCATGGGAAGCTCCTCAACAAAGGCGGAAATCTCCATCTCCTCCGACGATGAGGAGGACCAGTCGCCGCAGCAGCAGCAGCAGTCTATGTCGGCATGGACCGCCAGGTGTACACTGCCACCGACACGGAGTGCGAGGAGCTGATGAAGGTGATGCTCCGTCGCTTCGTGCTCCTACCTATGAAGCTGAAGCAAGCATCCTCTCCACACTCTCCGTCATGGAACCACGGCGTCCAAATCGGACGCCGCATGAAGGAAGAGTGTCTCTCTCTATCGCCCCGACGCGTCAAGGAGGACGGTTCTTGCTGCCCCGACGCGTCCTCAAGGAGGAACGGTTCTCGCCACCCCAACGCGTCGTCAAGGAGGAGCGTCGTGCGGCGCCGGCCTTGACTAGTGCGATCGTGGCGAAGGCGCGTGGTCGCATTATCCATTACCTTGGCAGCGGCAGGGCGATGACAACTGTTCGTCCTTCCAGTGCGCCATGATGACGTGGGAGTACGCCAACAGGGAACAGTTGTTGGAAATATGCCCTAGAGGCAATAATAAAATGGTTATTATTGTATTTCCTTGTTCATGATAATTGTCTATTGTTCATGCTATAATTGTGTTAACCGGAAACCGTAATACATGTATGAATACATAGACCACAACATGTCCCTAGTGAGTCTCTAGTTGGCTAGCTCGTTGATCAATAGATGGTCACGGTTTCATGGCCATGGACATTGGATGTCGTTGATAACGGGATCACATCATTAGGAGAATGATGTGATGGACAAGACCCAATCCTAAGCATAGCACAAGATCGTGTAGTTCGTCTGCTAAAGCTTTTCTAATGTCAAATATTGTTTCCTTAGACCATGAGATTGTGCAACTCCCGGATACCGTAGGAATACTTTGGGTGTGCCAAACGTCACAACGTAACTGGGTGGCTATAAAGGTACACTACGGGTATCACCGAAAGTATCTGTTGGGTTGGCACGAATCGAGACTGGGATTTGTCACTCCGTGTGACGGAGAGATATCTCTGGGCCCACTCGGTAAGACATCATCATAATGAGCTCAATGTGACTAGGATTTGGAGGGAACCAACCCCTAGGTGGGCTGGTGCGCCCCCACAAGGGTCCAAGGCGCAGCACAAGGGTGGAGGGGGCAAACCCTAGAGCAGATGGGCCCTAAGGCCCACCCTAGGGCAGCCGCAACCCTCTCCCCTCCTGGGCACCGCACCAGATGAGATCTAGGGCTGCCACCGGCCCCTAGGGTGGGAACCCTAGGGCGCAGCCCTCCCTCCTCCTCCTCCTATAAATAGAGGAGCCCTTGGGGCTGCCAGGGACACGCATCTCTCTCTCCCACGGCGCAGCCCTACTCCTCCCTCTCCTCGTCCTTCGTAGTGCTTAGCGAAGCTTTGTTGGAGAACCACGCAGCTCCACCGTCACCACGCCGACGTGCTGCCGAAGCTCTCCCTCAACCTCTCCTTCCTCCTTGTTGGATCAAGGCGTAGAAGACGTCACCGGGCTGCACGTATGTTGAACGCGAAGGCGCTGTTGTTCGGCGCTTAGATCGGATTCCACCGTGATATGAATCGCTGCGAGTACGACTCCACCAACCACGTTCTAGTAACGCTTCCGCTTTGCGATCTTCAAAGGTATGAAGATGCACTCTTCCCTTACTCGTTGTTGGTTTCTCCATAGATATATCTTGGTGAACACGTAGGAAAATTTTGATTTACTACTACGTCTCCCAACAGCAGTGTCGGTGGGACAGGCGCAACGCCATGCACCGGTCCAAGTTCACGGACTCTGACGTCCTGCCTCCACACATCGTCATGGACCCGAACTGGTGTACGCCTGGGCACTGGACCGCTCCGTTACCACGTCGGAGATGACCAAGCGTCGTCTTTGCCACCTTGACGGGGAGATGGCCAAGTATGGCGAGAATGGTCTCTCAACAAGATCGCCGCCACCAACGCTGCCTCCTCCAAGCACCACCACACTGTCCCCAGCCCACATCCTCGGTGGTCACGGCTGCACTGCGCACAACACAGGAGGAACCAAAGAGGATCATTCGTGAGTGTCAGACGGCTGCCAGGAAGCCCTGTCGTGACGACGTCACCTTCCGTTGCCCGAAGCCTGACTCCGACGCCGAATCGGTCGGCGACGACGAAGGAGGAGCCGCCCGCCAGCCTGGTATGGCCTACGAGGCCACCGTCAAGTGTAAGGAAGTTTAGGATTTTAATTTAAGGTTTTTATTTTATCAGACGAATATCTTCCGGCTTTACGTACAAATTATCCCTAGTTTAAATGAAATCCGTCATGTTTATATATGAAAATTCACTCGGTTTGCACGAATTTTGTGTGGTTGATTTCTATTGTTGTTAAAAGGTATGCAGTTATGGTTGGATGGCGGTCTTTCATATATATACTCACAAACTAGTCCTTCCTATCCGCGGACGGATGCGGGAGAAAATTTACGGATTCTTATGAAAGATTCCCTTAGATGGAAATGGAGTGCCCAGATTGAATCCTGCAAAACACGGATAGCACTGCTCATGTCGATCTGACCCCTGATTCCCAAATGTAGGAGAGGTTAACCGGTTGACTTTTACTGAATCGTGCTACTCTGCTTGGCGGAGTATGAAAAGGACAGTAGGAATATCTTCTCTACATCCACGGGAGGTGGCATTTTCACTCCTCTCCTCTGCTCCTTTTCCAACCGAGGGATGAAGAGAAGCATCCGATCCGCGCGCCTTTTCTAACCAACCGAGGTATGCACAAATATCTCATCTCTGATTGTAAACTATCTCAATGCGATGTTTGCACTCCCACCATTAGTATTAGAATTTACAAGTCAGGCTAAGCGGGTAAAAATCCCAGCCATGCTTCCTAGCTTCGCTCCGGATTCCAAGGACTTGCTACGGCGGCGGCACCGGCGTCGGCGGCGGCGGTGCACTACCCTTGTGATCCTGCCACCAACGAAGCTCTGTCCTCATCCCCAATTAGCTGCCAGCTTAGACGCCAGATCTGGAGTTTTTTACTTTCTATTTTTGTGTTCAGATCCATCTTGGGGTCTTGCCGTTTGATTTGGAGCCATCTTGTGTGGGAATTTATCTTTTTTCATGAGAAAAGCTGCATTATATTGTTTAGTTTGTGGCAAATTTTCAATGCTACTACAGCACTGTTTTTCTCTCTGAAATGTCGGCTGCTTCTTCCCTTTGCTTCCCCTCCCTTCCGTTTGTTTGCTAGCGCTTTGCTGGATCTGCAATTTTTTAAAGCTTCATCCGATTCTTTGAGAAACATTATCTTTCCTCGAATCCACGTGCTACCTACCACGACTCCACCAGGGAGAAATGAGAAGATGGGAGCTGGGGGGTTGACAAGGGAACTCTGTATTGGCAGGATTTTGACCAGTACGAAAATTCAACATTTCTGATATCCCATATGTATGAATAAACAAGATTGTAGTATCTCAGTCCGAAATTATTTGTCTATATATGGATGTTCGAGTGCCTTTGGTGTTTTTCTTGATTGCCTCCAAGCCACCACTCATCGATGCTCCGGCTCTTAGATTCACCACTGGGCTCCTTCTTCGCCGTTCTTTGGTAGCGTCAACCACTAAAGACCCAGCAGTCTTGGCAAAGTTCCGTAGCTAGGCAAACGGGAGGGAAAGCATGATGATTTTTTCTTTTGAAGATTTTTTTTACTAAATAAATGAATTCTTCCTACTCAAATCACTTCAGTTCTGACCATTTAGACCTAAAACTTGGTGCCTGGAACAGAAGAAAAACAGTGTTAATATCGTACGTAGTGAATCAAATATTGGGACATTAAACTTTGTAGTTCTTGATAAATTCATGTTTAATTTTTAGTTTATTGAATTTCTTGTCACAATTATATTATTAGTTTATTTAATGTTCATTTCAAATATTAAAACTCTTATTTGTTTATCAAACTCTGATATTTTTCAAGAAAAATCAGTATGTTGCATGGTTTATTTAATAAACTTGATAAACGACCAACTTATATATATATATATATATATAATATATATATAATATATATATATATATATATATATATATATAAATTTACAGTAGTCTTATTGGTATATTATAGTCCAGAATTTATTTTGGTCTAACTAGTTGAACATACTAGTATATATATAAATTAAGAGAGCTTAGCAAGCCAATCAAGAGTTTCCTTTGGTTTTGAGGAAACCACACTGAGTTGATTTTTTCTATTAATATCCTTATCACGTGCAGGTTGGTGGCATATATATAGTAAATCGGATTGACAATGGCGAGCTTGCTGCAACTATTTAATGATTGGGAGATCCAACTGCTTGTTGTTCTCAGCTTCGTGTTACAAATATTCCTCTTCTTTACTGGTTGCCTTCGGCAACGTGGCGCCAAGTTTCTTAGTGGCATTATTTGGATAGCTTATTTGGTGGCAGACTTGGTAGCAGTTTATGCCCTTGGTTTGCTATCGAAACAAGATGAAAACGCCACTGCCCTCACAAAAAACCACCCATTAGCTTTCTTTTGGCCACCCTTCCTACTCATTCATCTTGGTGGACAGGACACCATCACAGCTTTTTCCTTGGAGGATAACAGCTTGTGGTTGAGGCATTTGTTGAATTTGATAGTTCAAGTGGTCCTAGCATTGTATGTCTTCTCAAAGTACATTGCTGGGCGCAATGCACAGCTTCTTGTTCCGGGCATCTTTATGTTTGTTGCTGGAATCATCAAGTATGGGGAGAGGACAATGGCTCTCATGTACGGGAACCTACAAAACATAAGTGGCTACGACAATAGTGAAGAAAGTAAGTTGAACCAGCATCAAGAACTAGATCAAGATGCTAGCTACTCTAGCATTGTTGGTTTTTCCTTGGATTCAGCGCCAATCATTCGACATTTATTTGCTGGATTTACGCTCTTCCAGATACCACAAGGCTTCTGTGCAGCAACTTGGATGAGTTAGGCCGGGTCAGGTGAAGTTCAATTGTCCAAGCTGGTCAAGTTGGTTGATGTCGAACTTGGTATCATGTATTGTGATGTCTATACCAAGGCGGCAATGCTTCGGACAAGAAGCGGGGTTATACTTCGATGCACATCTCAAGTATCGGCTTTGGTTGCCCTTGTGCTCTTCATAGTTGGCGACAAACAGAGATACAACAGGGCCGACGTTGCAATCACCTACATGTTATTCATGGGGAGCTTTTTTCTGGAAGTTTTTGCAATGTTTATGATGGTCATAGTGTCACCTTGGACATGGGCATGGCTCAAGGCCAGGAAGTGTGTTTGGCTCACTCGCTTGTCCTGGACGCTTGTCTCCAATAATGTTATTGGATGGCCGGAGGAGAAGCCGCTGTGGTCAAACCGCATAGGGCAGTACAACTTTCTGAGCTATGTCGGTCGCGAGGAAAAGCCAAGTAGCCCGTCCATGTCGGAACGAGTGATGGGCATGAGTAGGAAGATGGCGAAAGCAGTTGGCGCTGGAGAGGACAAGTTGTTTTGGTTGAGCAAGGTATTAGACACCAAGTACGAGGAGGTGGATAAGGATATCACAGAGAGTTTTGTGAAAGAGATTAGAGTCATTCTCCAATCCCCTTTTGGAGGCCAAAATCCACAGTGGCAACATCTCAGCCGGTTCCTGCGTAGTATGGCAAGAGAATTGTCTGACAATTTTAGTGCTGTCATAATCCGATTGAATATATCAACAATAATACACCTGAGTGAGGTTTCAAGCGTGGACGCCAAGATAGTTGCCTTGGTTGGTGTCTGCCGGAAACTATCTAATTATATGATGTTCCTTCTTGTTACACACCCAGTTATGTTGCAGGTCACTGCTAGCAGTGCCAAATCAGTGCTACAAGGCTTCCGTAAGAAGTTTATGGTGATGGCAGGCAGCATCAGCAAGCATGATGTTGTTCTACGAAATCTCAAAGAGTTCTTATCCAAGGAGGATTCCGCCTTGTCTTTACCAGAACCATGCAAAGAAACACTGGAGGAGATGAGAGACATGTGGGTGAGGATTATCATGTACGCTGCAAGCAGGTCACGGCCCGAGACGCATGCGACCCAGCTGGCCAGAGGAGGGGAGTTCCTTACCTTCATCTGGCTGCTCATGGCACACAAAAATCTTGGGGCTTCTGCGGCCTTTCCGATCGACCTTATTAGTCCACCTACTACTTTTGGACCTCACATTGATGTGCGATTTTACGCCTTTGATTTTCGCTGATAAATTCACAGCGAATGTCCGAGGTAACATACAACTGCATATGCAAACCCTTTCTCATATGAATGAATGAACTTATTATTGGTAGACTTAAAAAGCTAGCGAGGCTACGTACCGTATGCTGCATATCCAATTAATTAAGTTTTCACCGTCAACCATGTATATTTGTCTAATGTTAATCATTTTGTTTATTGTATCTTTCCTTAGATCGGTTGCAGACGGCACACAGTGAGAGACGGGGAGCTCGTGGGCACCATTGGTCGGTTGGCTCCAGTTGCTTCTTCTTCACTTAAGAACAGAGCAGGAGCTGTCAGTCATCCAAAATGTGCACTTGTAGGAGCTAGGCCAGTGCATTCACTACCAGAAACTGAAATTTTCTGGTTGAACCGTGTGTTATGCTTCCCAAACTTTCTAAACTAATCCTCAGTGCTCTAGTTCTTCTCTTCAGAATTTAAATTTGACTGAAATGGCTTATCGATAAGAGTATATGCTGTTCGCACGATACAAGGCACCCAGACAACTTCTCTTTTTCCATGGCAGCCATGCCCCAGATCACGCCCTGAATAGCACACTCGACCCCTGCATACCAGAGGATCCTGAAGATTGATGAGGTGAGCTTGCTAGCACACTCGACCCCTGCATACCAGAGGATCCTGAAGATTGATGAGGTGAGCTTGCTAGCACACTCGACCTCTGCATACCAGAGGATCCTGAAGATTGATGGGGTGAGCTTGCTATCGTCGACGTAGGCGCGAAGCAGACGTCTCTAGTTAACTCTGGGTTGGTGTCTGCAGGGGAAAACAATCCTCCGAAGCTCTGCCTTTGCCCTCCCAGAGGTCTCAAGCAGAGACCGATATGCTTTAAGCCCAGTGCTAAGTGCTAAATAGAGACAAGATAAAATTCCTGCCACATCGTTTGCAGATTCAGAGTGTGCGTCCATGGGCAACAAAAATATCGCCCTGTTGTACAAATTAGTGACTGGGTTTCTTCAATCATGTAATCCATTCAACTATGAGATTTTGGTAACTTGATTCATCTGCCAGTTAAATTTCTTTCCAGAGCTTTTCTCCTTTCATTCATTTAGTCATCATGTGATCCTTGATGTTCCTGGACAAAAAGCTTGCATTCCCTAAGAAGCAACTTGTAGTTTTGGACCAGAAGATCAATTCAGTTCTCAAAACATCAGGTATTTGATCAGCAGGATGAAACTCGATGAATTTCTGTTTTCCAGACAAAATAAATACTGTACACTTTGCACCGTGAAACATGACTCTGCTTGAAACCGGTATAAACATCTGAATCCCTGTCCTGCTGATCCTTTACTGTAAAAACATTCGTATCTTAATGTATGTTAATAATACTATGTCCAGGGCCAAACTGGTAGGAAATCACTACTACTTGGCAGCAAAGAAGATGCTGGAGCTTTATACAGAAGTTGTGGTCAGTGATGATCCAACAGGCCAAACGTTAAAGCCCTTTATCCCTCATCATCTTCTTCACCTTCTCGAGGTCTTCCAACCTACCCGTGTTTTCATACATCTTCATCAGAGTGAAGAAATTGTGAGCGTTGTCAGGCTCCAGGTCGAACAGCTTCTTCGCGGCAATTTCTCCTATCCTGATGTTGCCATGTACTGAGCCAGCATGCAGCAAAGCCCTCAAGACTGTTGCCTAGACGCGCCCGCTTTGACATGAACTCGTATGCCCTGTTGACCATCCCAGCTTTGCCTAGCATGTTCACCACAGAGGTACAGTGCTGTACAGTAGGCTGAATTATGTACTTGTTCTCCATCTCGGAGAATATCCTCATGCCGCCCTCCACCAAGCCTAGATTGTCGCACGCTGAGAGCACCGCAGCAAATGTGGTCTCATCCGGCAGCACTCCAGAGTCCACCATGCGACGGAACATCATGAGAACTCTGAAGTCTTGACTGTGCGTAGATATTATATAGCATGAACCTCCAGTCCGTGTTTGCATCGTCGACAGCACGACAGAGTCGGGCTTGTGCCCTTCTCCGAGCATCCTTCTCCAGACCTCCGTTGCCTGAGGAGAGAGACCACCGTGCCCCAGCAAGCCAGCGAGCATGACGTTCCACGAGACGGCGTCCCGCTCCGGCATTGCGTCAAACACCTGGCACGCCATCGCCAGGTCGCCGCGAGGATCGGGGCCAGGAGGGACGGCGTGAGGAGGCGCGGCTGGGCCTCCAGGTCGGCCAGCACGCGGTCGAGGGTCGTCGGACGCGGCGGCGGTGGCCGTGGCGGCGCGGCAAGGGGAGGGGCGAGGCGGGTGGACGGAGTCGGACCGCGGCGGTGGCGCCGCCGTCGGAGTGCGGGGGAGGCGCGGAGCTGCGGAAAGTTTCACGCAAAATCAAATTTTTTGTGCCCTGAGCAAAAAAGACAAAATATACCGTCACGAAATGATATTTTCAAGCACTAAAATTTGTTTTTTTAGAGACAAAATAAAAAGACTTCTTTTTACAAAACTTTGTGTCACGGACATATTTGTGCGAACATGTATGCACAAAATTTTGTTTGAAACTTTTTAACATTAGAGAATGTGTTTAAAATACATTTTTAAAAAGCGGGTTCATATGTAACCGGGTTCAGGAAGTCCACACTCTCTAGAAGAGCTTCTTGGAAGAATCTCGAAGTGGAGTCACACTTGCTTCATTCAATGTTGATTGTCATGTTGTATTTACGCAATTTTACTTTTCTATTTGATCACTAGATAATGGTTGAAATTTCATCATGTAGGGAAGGACAGATATTTCATCGTGCACATGTGTATTTAAGACTGCAATGAGTCTACCACGAGAATTCTAACTTCAACAAGTTTGGTTAGAACACCTGGTCAAAGATATGAGATTGATCATAGCTTGAGGATTGGTGATGCTAGTCATTTTTTACTATGTTTTTACCTGTTCTTTAAAATAATGTTTGAGTATCACTTCATTTTTCTAGACCAAATTGTGCCTTCTCGGTGAAAGGTGTCGAATACCATCATTGCAACACTAATTTGGGATACAATGTTGTTGTTGTTGGCATCACATGTTTCCACAATAATTGTGGGGCTATGTTCACTGAAGCACCTTAAGCTGAGGTAGTAGTTCTTGGGCTAGTCTTTAAATCGGGCAATTTATGGACCGACGAACAAGATTGGAAAGAGCTTAACATAGGATCACATAGCAGAAAA
The DNA here is from genome assembly GCA_022496015.1 of Hordeum marinum. Lineage (NCBI taxonomy): Eukaryota > Viridiplantae > Streptophyta > Magnoliopsida > Poales > Poaceae > Hordeum > Hordeum marinum. Next base: position 513,899,224 of record CM039676.1, on the reverse strand, counting down.
CAAAAAAAATCGTCCTACACACCAGCCCAGGACCACTATGAAGACGCATACAAGGTTTCGATCTGATCGTTACCAACTCCTAACACAGCGAAAGTACAATTGATGAAGATCGTCGATGAAGATCCCCGCAGCTAGGATTTACAACCTCCCAACCATGAGGATGTTCTCCCTCATCTGCTCCTCGGATGGTCTCTCAAACAGTCCTTCGGGAGGCAGCTAGACAGTCCCTTGGATGGTGTCAAGGACAGCCATTCGGGAGGACCCTCGAACAACTCCTTGGGCAGAAGATCGAACCTATGACCTCTCTACGGGGTTGCACACATATAGTGTCAGCTATCCGGCAGGTCTTTGCCGTCTAGTACTAGTTCCTACCGAAACCGAGACATCCTTTCGGCTCTATAAAACTATTTCATGTGACGGAGAGAAGAAAGTCAGATCATGCATGGCATTTGTATGAGAGTTACTGTGAGTGTGGAGAGCTCCTCTCCTCCTCATTTTTAAGGAAGGAGGAGGTGGTGGCTAAAATTTCATCCCAAAAGGTAGGCACCCCCCACATGGAAGTGGCTAACAAAAAGCCACCAAACATGGGTGGTCCCTCCCCCAAAAGCCACCAAACATGGGCTGCCCCCCCTATTGGGAGACGTTGTAGTAAATCAAAAAATTTCCTACATGTTCACCAAGATCAATCTATGGAGAAACCAGCAACGAGTGGGAAGAGATTGCATCTTCATACCTTTGAAGATCGCTAAGCGGAAGCATTACAAGAGCGTGGTTGGTGGAGTCATACTCGTAGCGATTCAGATTGCGGTGGACTCCGATCTTAGCGTCGAACAACGGCGTCTCCGCGTTCAACACACGTGCAACCTGGTGACGTCTCCTACGCCTTGATCCAGCAAGGAGGAAGGAGAGGTTGAGGGAGAGCTCTGGCAGCATGACAGCGTGGTGACGGTGGAGCAGCGTGGTCTCCGGCAGGGCTTCGCCAAGCACCGCAGAGAACGAGGAAGAGGAGGGATAGGGCTGCGCCGAGGAAGAGAGGACTCGTGTGTTGGCAGCCCCAAAAAACCCCACTATATATAGGAGGAGGGGAGGAGGGTGCGTAGCCCCTAGGGTTCCCACCCTAGGATGGTGCGGCAGCCCTAGATGGCCTTTGGCTGGCGGCCAAGAGGAGAGAGAGGGAGGGCGCATCCCTAGTGGGCCTTAGGCCCATCTAGGTCTAGGGTTTCCCCTCCCTCCCACCTTTCGTACACCTTGGGCCAGGGTGGAGGGCGCACCAGCCCACTCTCGGGCTGGTCCCATCCACTCTTGTCCCACGCAGCCCTCTAGGGCTGGTGGACCCCCGAAACCCTTCCAGTGGTCCCGGTACGTTACCGGTAATTCCCAAACACTTTAGATGGCCAAATCCTCACTTCTTATATATCATTCTTTACCTATGGACCATTCCGGAACTCCTCGTGACGTCCGGGATCTCATCCGGGACTCTGAACTACCTTTGGTAACCACATACACTATTTCCCTATAACCCTAGCGTCATCAAACCTTAAGTGTGTAGACCCTACGGGTTCGGGAGGCACGTAGACATGACCGAGACACCTCTTCGGTCAATAACCAACAGCGGGATCTAGATACCCATGTTGGCTCCCACATGCTCCACGATGATCTCATCGGATGAACCACGATGTCGGGGATTCAATCAATCCCGTATAAAATTCCCTTTGTCCATCGGTATGATACTTGCCCAAGATTCGATCGTCGGTATCCCCATACCTTGTTCAATCTCGTTACCGACAAGTCTATTTACTCGTTCCGTAACACATTATCCCGTGGTTAACTCCTTAGTCACATTGAGCCTATTATGATGATGTCTTACCAAGTGGACCCAGAGATGCCTCTCCGTCACACGGAGTGACAAATCCCAGTCTCGATTCGTGCCAACCCAACAGACACTTTCGGAGATACCCGTAGTGCACCTTTATAGCCACCCAGTTACGTTGTGACGTTTTGCACACCCAAAGCATTCCTACGGTATCCGGGAGTTGCACAATCTCATGGTCTAAGAAAATGATACTTGACATTGGAAAAGCTTTAGCAGACGAACTACACGATCTTGTGCTATGCTTAGGATTGGGTCTTGTCCATCACATCATTCTCCTAATGATGTGATCCCGTTATCAACGTCATCCAATGTCCATGGTCACGAAACAGTGACCATCTATTGATCAACGAGCTAGCCAACTAGAGGCTCACTAGGGACATGTTGTGGTCTATGTATTCACACATGTATTACGGTTTCCGGTTAACATAATTATAGAACGAACAATAGACAATTATCATGAACAAGGAAATACAATAATAACCATTTTATTATTGCCTCTAGGGCATATTTCAAACAGTCTCCCACTTGCACTAGAGTCAATAATCTAGTTACATTGTGATGAATCGAACACCCATAGCATTCTGGTGTATCATGTTTTGCTCGTGAGAGAGGTTTAGTCAATGGATCTGCGACATTCAGATCTGTATGCACTTTACAAAAATCTATATCTCCCTCCTGAATGTAATCACGGATGGAGTTGAAGCGGCGCTTGATGTGTCTTGTCTTCTTGTGAAACCTGGGCTCCTTCGCAAGGGCAATAGCTCCAGTGTTGTCACAGAATAGAGTCATCGGGCCCGACGCATTTGGAATCACTCCTAGGTCGGTGATGAACTCCTTCATCCAGACTCCTTCCTTTGCTGCTTCCGAAGCAGCTATATACTCCGCTTCACATGTAGATGCCGCCACGACGCTTTGCTTGCTGCTGCACCAGCTAACTGCCCCTCCGTTCAAAATATACACGTATCCGGTTTGCGACTTGGAGTCGTCCGGATCTGTGTCGAAGCTAGCATCGACATAACCCTTTACGACGAGCTCTTTGGCACCTCCATATACGATAAACATGTCCTTTGTCCTTTTCGGGTACTTCAGGATATTCTTGACCGCTGTCCAGTGTTCCGCTCCGGGATCACTTTGGTACCTCCCTACCAAACTTATGACAAGGTTCACATCAGGTCTGGTACACAGCATGACATACATAATAGAGCCTATGGATGAAGCATAGGGGATGACACTCATCTCTTCTCTATCCTTTGCCGTGGTCGGGCATTGAGTCGTACTCAATCTCATACCCTGTAACACAGTCAAGAACCCCTTCTTGGACTGATCCATATTGAACTTCTTCAATATCTTGTCAAGGTAGGTGCTTTGTGAAAGACCTATGAGGCGTCTCGGTCTATCTCTATAGATCTTGATTCCTAATATGTAAGCAGCTTCTCCAAGGTCCTTCATTGAAAAACATTTATTCAAGTAGGCCTTTACACTTTCCAAAAGTTCTATATCATTTCCCATTATCAGTATGTCATCCACATATAATATGAGAAATGCTACAGAGCTCCCACTCACTTTCTTGTAAATACAGGGTTCTCCATAAACCTATACAAAATCAAATGCTTTAATCACCTCATTAAAGCGAAAGTTCTAACTCCGAGATGCTTGCACCAGCCCATAAATGGAGAACTGGAGCTTGCATACTTTGTTAGCATCTTTAGGATCGACAAAACCTTCCGGCTGCATCATATATAGTTCTTCCCTAAGGAAGCCATTAAGGAATGCCGTTTTGACGTCCATTTGCCAGATCTCATAATCATAAAATGCGGCAATTGCTAACATGATTCGGACAGACTTCAGCATCGCTGCGGGTGAGAAAGTCTCATCGTAGTCAACTCCTTGAACTTGTCGATAACCCTTAGCGACAAGCTGAGCCTTATAGACGGTCACATTACCATTTTGCGTCAGTCTTCTTCTTAAAGATCCATTTATTTGAATGGCTCTCTTATCATTGGGCAAGTCCACCAAAGTCCATACTTTGTTCTCATACATGGATCCTATCTCGAATTTCATGGCTTCAAGCCATTTGTTGGAATCCAGGCCTGCCATCGCTTCTTCATAGTTCGAAGATTCACCGTTGTCCAACAACATGATCTCCAGGATAGGGTTGCCGTACCACTCTGGGGCGGAACGTGTCCTAGTGGACCTTCGACGTTCAATAGTAACTTGATCTGAAGTTTCATGATCATCATCATTAACTTCCTCTCCAGCCGGTGCAGGCTCCACAGAAATAACTTGCTGTGCTGCGCTACTCTCCGGTTTGAGTGGAGGTACAATTACCTCATCAAGTTCTATTTTCCTCCCACTTACTTCTTTCGAGAGAAACTATTTCTCGAGAAAGGATCCATTCTTGGCAACAAAGACTTTGCCTTCGGATCTGAGGTAGAAGGTATACCCAATAGTCTCTTTGGGATATCCTATTAAGACGCACTTTTCCGCTTTGGGTTCGAGCTTCTCAGGTTGAAGTTTCTTCACATAAGCACCACATCCCAAACTTTTCGAAACGACAGCTTAGGTTTCTTTCCAAACCATAATTCATACGGTGTCGTCTCAACGGACTTTGGCGGTGCCCTATTTAAAGTGAATGCGGCAGTCTCTAATGTAAATCCCCAAAATGATAGCGATAAGTCGGTAAGAGACATCATAGATTGCACCATATCCAATAGAGTGCGATTACAATGTTCAGACACACCATTTCACTGAGGTGTGCCAGGCGGCGTGAGTTGTGAAACAATTCCACCTTTCCTTAGGTGCGTGCCAAACTCGTGACTAAAATATTCTCCGCCACGATCAGATCGTAGGCACTTTATTTTCCTGTCACGTTGATTCTCTACCTCACTCTAAAATTCCTTGAACCTTTCAAAGGTTTCAGACTTGTGTTTCATTAAGTAGACATACCCATATCTGCTCAAGTCATCAGTGAGGGTGAGAACATAATGGTAGCCACGGCAAGCCTCGATGCTCATTGACCGCATACATCGGTATGTATTATCTCCAACAAGTCAGTTGCTCGCTCCATTGTTCCAGAGAATGGAGTCTTGGTCATCTTGCCAATGAGGCATGGTTCTCACGTGTCAAATGATTCGAAATCAAGAGACTCCAAAAGTCCATCAGCATGGAGCTTCTTCATGCGTTTGACACCAATATGACCAAGGCAGCAGTGCCACATGTAAGTGGGACTATCGTTATCAACCTTACATTTTTTGGTACTCACACTATGGACATGTGTAACATCATGTTCGAGATTCATCAAAAATAAACCATTGACCAGCGGGGCATGACCATAAAACATTTCTCTCATATAAATAGAACAACCATTATTCTTAGATTTAAATGAGTAGCCATCTCGCATCAAGCGAGATCCAGATACAATGTTCATGCTCAAAGCTGGTACTAAATAACAATTATTGAGGTTTAAAACTAATCCCGAAGGTAGATGTAGAGCTAGCGTGCCAACGACGATCACATCGACCTTGGAACCATTCCCGACGCGTATCGTCACCTCATCCTTTGCCAGCCTCACTGACAGAACTATTCTCCTCCATCTTACAGCTGAAGAACTTGTCGGAGACTTCATATCTCTCGACCCGGGCATGAGCTTGGAAAACCAGTTTCAGCTCTTGGAACATCTCATATGCTCCGTGCTGCTCAAAACGCTTTTGGAGCCCCAGTTCTAAACTATAAAGCATGCCGCACTAAACAAGGGAGTAATCATCGCAGCGTGACTGCCAAGAATTCGTAACGTCTTGGTCCACTGGGAAAATGGGTGGGTCACCTAGCGGTGCATCAAGGACATACAATCTTTTGGAAGCTATGAGGATGATCCTCAAGCCGCGGACCCAGTCCGCATAGTTGCTTCCATCACTACTAGAAAAAAGGCTGTTAGTGGCGCACCTATTTTGGCTATTAATGGCGCACTATAGGTGCGCCATTATTATCACGCCACTATTAATAAATAGTAATGGCGCATGCCTCGTGCGCCACTAGTAATCTACATAACAGTGGCGCATCACCTGGTGCGCCATTACTATCCCAGACACTAATGGCGCACCTAAAGTGCGCCATTACTAGGCCCAGAAGTGCGCCACTGCTGTTACTCCAAGGGGCCATGTGTACCTTGTGCTCTGGGTTACTAATGGCGCACTTTTAGATAATGCGCCACTGGGGTGTTTATCTATGTGCGCCACTAAAGTGCAATATGGTGCGCCACTACTATGAATATTAGGAATTGTTTTTTTTGCTTTTCTGATATTTGCAAAGGTTACAAAATACGTTACAGCACAGAATATAAACACCACAACATATAAACAGAAGATTTATCGAATACAATAGAAGATTAGTCTCCAAATACAATTCATCATATTAGTCTCTGAATTCAAAATACCAAACAAAGTTAGAACATTACAAGTCTTGAGACCGCGAGTAGCGAGTTTGTCTTCACATTACAAGTCGATATCTAAACTACCATCACATAGAAGAGGGTTGCGGTCACGATGAGCATCATCGCGATGAAACTGATCTTCATCCGGTTCCTCCTCCTCTCCCTCCTCTCTCCCGCTAGATAGAGCGCGTATCTAGCTTCCGCCTCCGCCCTTGTGGTGTACCCTTTGTAACTGTTATCGCTGAAACGGTGAACCTGTCTCCGACACTCCTCCCAGTCGTCGTAGACTCCGGGAACCTCACCCTTGTACACGACATACGACGGCATATCTATGCACTATACAAACAAAACGTTAGTTGCAATTCACAGATAATATATAAGCAATATATAAGTATGCAACAAAAGGATCGGAAGAGAAAAGCAACACATTAATAGCATGATTCATGGTCCTACTAATAAATAGCATCGATTACATATAAGTTGAACGACTGTCCAAACTAAAGAGACATACAAGTTCATTAAAGTTTAATTACAACATGAGCTAATCGATATTTCAGAACTACATAGCATCAATACTTTCGACTCGACTCAGGGACCGGAGCGTGGATGAAGCCGCCGTCTTTCGTGATGGTCATGAATGTGCGGTCGTTGTCAGCCTGCATTTGTAGCATTGTTTCTATTTCACTGTTGGACGGGTGATAGTTGAGGTTGAACTGCCCCGAGGTACGAAGGACATCTTGATAGATGATTTCTGCAAACTCCGACTAGATGCGAAAGAATTCTTGTCTAATGTCCTCGTCCTGGATTGCCGACAAGCTTGTGGCCCATTCTTTGAGATTATTTGGTAGCATAAGGTGATGATGGTTCCGTACGATCGCCCGCATGTGATGGAGGGCGTAGTAGGCATCCTTCTGACTGCCAGGCGGCTGCTTGAGTAGGGGAACATCGTTACGTGGGTGAACACGTTCTTGCCGTACCTACAAATTGGCCTCTTCAAGGTGCCTCCAGATTTGGCGTAGACGGGGAGAGCATCATCAATAACTTTCTTGATATTTGTGTAGTCTTTCTTAGACTGACGGTCCGAGTCGAAATACGTGGCCATGGAATATTTCGGGCTTAAGAGGATGAGTGTGCAATGTGTGTCACTGCACAAAACACGGAATGTTAGAAAAAAAGAATGATCAAAATCTAAGAAATCATATGTTACGGGGCGGTGAGGGGATGACTTACTCGGAAAAGTAAGGCAGGAGGAAGTTATCCTTATCTGGGTTCGCCAGAAGGACGTCTTCGAGGTATGAACTCACGACTTGCCGGTCCCCAGCGCTGCCCAAGATCTTGGCACACATGTAGAAGGGGTTGACTATCACGATGTCCGGGGTCTTGTCTCTAATGATCCACATCTCCATACTGAGCGAAAATAGCCGAATGAAGGTGTAGTGCAGTGGATAAAGGTTAAACATAGCAAAGGTCTCATCAAACCGTAGGACGATCATACGCCCGATGGTGCTATCGACAAAGCCCTTGCCCGCAGGCACCTTGGCCACAAAAACCGGGTATGCCACATCATTCTCGGAGAGACGCCGCTTCTCCATAGAAAGAACACCGTCATGCAGACTCCGCATAGCACCGGTTGCAGCATTGAGCAGATTAGTCGGTAGCATCGGCCTACCCGCCACATGCACCCTCCTCGAGATATCCTTAGGTATTGGTGGCCCGTCCTGAGCACGGATCGTACTCGGTGCTGGCTGGCTCGCACCCTTGTTATTTTTTCTTTTCCATCCCTTCTGCTTCTTCTGCGGTAATGGGATCGAGTTCTGCTCAGAGACCACCCTCTTGAGTGTGTTGGTGCTGATAATATTTCACACCTCGGCTATTTGAGTCTCGGTGAAGGCGGCAGATGGAGGCATCTCCTGAGAACTGAACAGACGATGCCTGTTGCAATTGGGTTTCTCCGCGGTACCAGCTAGATCGTGATCGTCTTTTGCAGGGTTGGGTTCTTGAGAAGGAGGCCCCAAGAATTTGTCACCGTACCCATGTTCGTTGATGTACTTATCGATGTTGGAAACTGTACCGTCATCGTTGTCCGGATCCTGTGCCATATGCATGTCCAGATCAGCTGATGGCGGTAGCGTTGCGGCGGTCTTGCCATGGCTTGGCACTGACACGAGTGGCGGTGTTGTCTGTGGGGTGGTGTCCCCCACCCCCAAACGAATCTAGCTCTTCGGCCAAAGCATGGACCAGTTTAAGCAGGCATTGAGGGTCATCACATCATCTTCGTCAGCCCCAGGGGGTCGATACGGAGGTAACAAGTCGTCGCAGCCCCGCAGCACCCGAACCAGTTGAACCCTATACACGGTGGGTGGCATCGGATTACCGTGGAACACGCGGTTTCCCGGTTCAACAATTTTGGCCTTGGCGACATCGATCAACTCGCCGTCCACGAAGTGCAGGAGAGTGCATGGAACGTTGGTGGCGGCCTACGAAAACATGTAGGGCGTCAGGGATGCCCAGTCAAAGGCAAGGAGATGAAGTCATCGGCCGAGGCTTAGGTACCGTGATGGCGTCGAGCTCGGTTAATGTCGAGGCACCGCCAACTGTGGGCGAGCAAGTGATGGAGGGGCCGCTTGCTGTCGAGGTGCCGGCCGGCATATTCTTCCCACACCCGGGTGCATTAAGCTCCAATACCGGCGCCGACGCCGGAGAAACCAATGCCGCCTCCGACGGAGACACCAATGTCGGCGCGTTGTGCGATTTGCTGCCCGTGAAGCTGGGAATCAGGGGCGGCCCCTGTTGGCCGCCCGCAATCCACCCTCGCAGCCCCTCAAGCAAGGAAGGCATAATGGCGGTGATCGTCACTCTCAGTTGGTCTCGCACTTGCTCTTGGACTATCTCCGGAATCCGCGCCACTTGTGCCTTGAGTTCTTTAACCTTGCGCTCCAGGCTTTCCAAGCTGGTCTTTCTCTCCTTTCTCCCAGCCTTATAGTATTTTGACCATTTCGTGGACAAGCCTCCGCCGGCCACACGACCATCTGACGACGGCTTACTGAACTTATCCTTGTGTTTCATTACGTTCAACGCCCTATTTAAAGTGGTGTCCCAAGGGGCAGACGGGGATCTCTGAGACCCCGCGCTACTGCTTTCAGTTTCCTGCGGAAGGAACGTGAACCATTTAGAAACTTGGCTTCATTAATTAAAATGCAACCATATGGAGCTAATTACAGGGTGGTGTATTCCTTACCAGAACACGCTCAAGCTCCTTCACATTCGAATCCGTGGTAAGCTCCTTTGTTACCGGGTCCACCTGTTGGGGAACGTCGCATGGGAAACAAAAATTTTCCTACGCACACGCAAACCTATCCATGGTGATGAACATCTACGAGAGGGAGAGTGGATCTACGTACCCTTGTAGATCGCTAAGCGGGAAGCGTTAAGAAACGCGGTTGGTGTAGTCGAACTTCTTCGCGATCCAAATCGCCGAGTGTCCCGCGATCCAATCACGAACCGTCCCGCGAACACATCATGATCCGTTCTGCGAACTCATCACGATCTGTCTCACGATCTTGATCATGATCTGTCCCGCGAACTCATCACGATCCATTCCGTGATCACATCACGAACCGTCTCGCGATCTCGATCACGGTCCTTCCGATCTAGCGCCGAACGGACGACACCTCCACGTTCAGCACACGTGCAGCTTGATGACGATCTCCACCGTCTCGATCCAGCGAGAGGAGCTGGAGAGGATAGAGAGTTCACCGGCAGCGTGACGGCGCTCCGGTGATGGTGGTGGAGCAATTCCGGCAGGGCTTCGCCTAAGCGCTGCAGAAAACCGATCTAGAGGAGAAACTATGCACCGGTGTAACGGGTAGCACGTGGCCGGAAATTCTGTCCAAAATCCACCCAATCCACTAGTATATATAGGAGGAGAGGATAGGAGAGGCAGCCAAGGCCTTTGGGTCGGCCGAAATAGGAGGTGGGAAGCAATCCTACATCACCTCCAATCCTAGTTGGAGTAGGATTGCCTCCTATTGGCTGATTTTCCACTTTTTGCTTTAGGACTTTCTCTCCTGCGCCATGGGCCTTTGTGGCTGTTTTCCCAGCCCACTAAGGGATGGTTATTATTCTCCCACAGCCCATGGACCTCTTGGGGTCGAAATACCCCTCCCGGTACACTACCGGCACTCCCGGTACACTACCGATGAGCCCGAAACTTTTCCGGAAACCAAACTGGGACTTCCTATATATGAATCTTTACCTCCGGACCATTAAGGAGGTCCTCGTGATGTCTGGGATCTCATCCGGGACTCCAAACAAACTTCGGTCACCACCATACATAACTCTACACTACCGAAACGTCACCGAACCTTAAGTGTGCAGACCCTGCGGGTTCGAGAACTATGTAGACATGACCGAGACACCTCTACGGTCAATAACCAACGGTGGGACCTGGACGTCCACATTGGTTCCTACATATTCTACGAAGAGCTTTATCGGTCGAACCTCTATGTCAAGGATTCAGTTAATCCCGTATAACGTTCCCTTTGTTCTTCGGTATGTTACTTGCCCGAGATTCGATCGTCAGTATCTCCATACGTAGTTCAACCTCGTTACCGGCAAGTCTCTTTACTCATTCCGTAATACAAGAACCCACAACTAACAATTAGTCACATTGCTTGCAAGGCTTGTTGTAATGTTGCATTACCGAGTGGGCCATGAGATACCTCTCCGTCACACGGAGTAACAAATCCCAGTCTCGATCCATGCCAACTCAACATACACCATCGGAGATACCTGTAGAGCACCTTTATAGTCACCTAGTTACGTAGCGACGTTTGATACACACAAGGCACTCCTCTGATATCTGTGAGTTGCATGATCTCATGGTCATAGGAACACATACTTGACATGCGGAAAACAGTAGCAATAAACTGACACGATCATATGCTACGTTTGCAGTTTGGGTCTTGTCCATCACATCATTCTCCCAATGATGTGACCCCGTTGTCAAATGACATCTCATGTCCATGTCTAGGAAACCTTAACCATCTTTTGATCAACGAGCTAGTCTATTAGAGGCATACTAGGGACATGGTTTTGTCTATGTATCCACACATGCATCTAAGTCTCCGATCAATACAATATAGCATGGATAATAAACGATTATCATGAACAAGGAAATATGATAATAACTAATTTATTATTTCCTCTAGGGCATATTTTCAATAGTCTCCCACTTGCACTAGAGTCAATAATCTAGTTCACATCACCATGTGATTCGCATTGTTATGAATCTAACACCCAACGAGTTCTGGGGCTCGATCATGCTTTGCTTGTGAGAGAGGTCTTATAGTCAACGGGTCTGTAACATTCAGATCCGGGTGCACTTTGCAAATACCTATGTCAAACTGTAAACACTTCTACCACACTCCGCTCGTTACTATTTCAAATGGCTGCTCCACTATACGTATCCAGATTGCTACTACGAGTCATCCGGATTAGTGTTAAAGCTTGTATCGACGTAACTCCTTACGACGAACTCTTTATCCCCTCCATAATCAAGAAACATCTCCTCAGTCTCTTAGTTACTGAGGATAATCTTGACCGCTGTCCAGTGATCCACTCCTGGTTCACTCTTGTACCCCCTGATGGACTCATGGCAAGGCACACACAGGTGCGGTACACAGCATGGCATAATATAGAGCCTATGGCTAAGGCATAGGGGACGACGTTCGTCCTTTCTCTTTCTTCTGCCGTTGTCAAGCTATGAGTCTCACTCAACTTTCACACCTTACAAATCAGGCTGGAACTCTTTCTCTGACTGATCCATTTTGAACTCTTTCAAAATCTTGTCAAGGTATGCACTCATTGAAAGTCTCATCGAGCATCTTGATCTATCTCCATAGATTTTGATGCTCAACAATTAGGTAGCTTCATCCAGGTCTTCCTTTGAAAATCACTTTCCAAATGACCGTTTTATGCTTTCCAGAAACTCTACATTATTTCTGATCAACAATATGTCATCCACATATACTTATCAGAAATTCTATAGTGCTCCCACTCACTTTATTGCAAATACAAGTTTCTCGTAAACTTTGTATAAACATCAAAACTTTGATCACCTCATCAAAGCGTATATTCCAACTCCGAGATGCTTGCTTCAGTCCATGGAAGGATCACCGAAGCTTGCACACCTTTTAGCATCCTTAGGCTTGACAAAACCTTCTGGTTGTATCACATACAACCTTTCCTCAAGTAAACCGTTAAGGAAACGATGTTTTGTCATCCATCTGCCAGATTTCATAATTGAAAACACAGCAACTGCTAACATAATTCCAACAGACTTTAGCACCATTACGAGTGAGAAAGTCTCATCGTAGTCAACTCCTTGAACTTGTCACAAACATCTTTGCAACAAGTCGAGCTTTACAAATAGTGACATTCACCATCAGTGTCTGTCTTCATTTTAAAGATCCATTTGTACTCAACGACCTGCCGTCCAACGAGCAAGTCTACCAAAGTCTACACTTGGTTTTCATACATGGATCCTATCTCGGATTTCATGGCCTCCAACCATTTGTCGGAATCCAGGCCCATCATCGCTTCTCCATAGCTCGTAGGTTCATCGTTTGTCCAACAACATGACCTCCAAGACAGGGTTGTCGTACCGCTTAGGAGCAGTACACACCCTTGTCGACCTACGAACTTTGATAGTAACTTGATCCTGAAGCTTCATGATCATCATCATTAACTTCCTCTTCAACTAACGTAGGCTTCACAGAAACAACATCCTGCGCTGCGCTACTCTCTGGTTGAACAAAGTTTTAACAACCTCATCAAGTTCTATCTTCCTCCCACTTAATTCTTTCGAGAGAAACTTTTCCTCGAGAAAGGATCTGTTTTAGTAACAAACACTTTGCACTTGGATCTGAGATAGAAGGTTCACCCAACTGATCTTAGGGTATTCTATGAAGATGCATTTGTCCGCCTTGGGTTCGACCTCATTAGGTGAAAACATTTTCCACACAAGTGTTGCAGCCCCAAGTATTAAGAAATGACAGCTTAGGTTTCTATCAAACCATAATTCACATGGTGTCATCTCAACGGATTTAGATGGTGCCCTATTTAAAGTGAATGTAGTTGTCTCTAATGCATAACCCCAAAATTATAGTAGTAAAACGACAAGAGACATCATAGCACGCACCATGTCCAATAGAGCATAACTATGATGTTTGGACACACCATCACACTATGGTGTTCCAGGTGGCGCTTAGTTGTGAAACAACTTTCACATTGTCTTAAGTTGTATACCAAACTCGTGACTCAGATATTCACCTCCACGATCATATCGCAATCATTTTTATATTCTTGTCACGATGATCTTTAAACTTCACTCTGAATTTGCTTGAACCTTTCAAACGATTCAGACTTGTGTTTCATTAAGTAAATATACACTATATCTACTCAAATCATCAGTGAAGGTAAGAAAATAACGATATCCACTACACGCTACAAGACTCACTAGATTGCATACATCAACATGTATCATTTCCAATGAATCACTTGCCCGCTCCATCCAACGGGGTCCTTTAGTCATGTTGCCCAAGAGGCATGGTTCGCATGTCTCAACCGATTCGAAATCGAATGAGTCCAAATATCCATCACCATGGAGTTTCTTCATGCGCTTTATACCAATATGACATTTTGCGGCAGTGCCACAAGTATGTGGTACTATCATTATTTAACTTTGTATCTTTTGACATCAATGTTATGAACATGTGTATTACTACGATCAAGATTTGAACAAACCATTCTCACTGGGTGCATGACCATTGAAGGTATTATTCATGTAAACAGAATAACTATTATTCTCTGACTTAAATGAATAACCGTATTGCAACAAACATGATCTAATCATGTTCATGCTCAACGCAAAACACCAAATAACATTTATTTAGGTTCGTCACTAATCCTGAAGGTAGAGAGAGCGTGCGATGTTGATCACATCAACCTTGGAAACATTTCCAACACACATCGTCACCTCACCCTTAGCTAGTTCTCCGTTTATTCCGTAGCTTTTATTTCTAGTTACTAACATTTAGCAACTGAACCGGTATCCAATACCCAGGTGCTACTAGGAGTACTAGCAAGGTACACATTAATAACTCGTATATCAAATATACTTCTGTCGATGTTGCCAGCCTTCTTATCTACCAAGTATCTAGGGTTGTTCTGCTTCAGCGACCTCTCACCTCATAATAGAAGCACTTAGTCTCGGGTTTGAGTTCAACTTTGGGTTGCTTCACTAGAGCAGCAACTAACTTGCTATCCATGAAGTTTCCCTCCTTGCTCTTGCCCTTTTCGAAACTAGTGGTTTGATTAACCATCAACACTTGACGCTCCTTCTTGATTTCTACCTTTGCGGTGTCAAACATCACGAACAGCACAGGGATCAATACTTCTATCCCTGGTGTATTATAGTTCATCACTAAGTTCTAGTAGCTTTAGTGACAGTGACTTGGAGAACTATATAAATCACTATCTTATCTGGAAGATCAACTCCCACTTGATTCAAGCGATTGTAGTACCCAGACAATCTAAGTACATGCTCAACGATTGAGCTATTCTCCTTCATCTTACAGGCAAAGAATCTTGTTGGAGATCTCATATCTCGCAACACAGGCACGAGCCTGAGATCACAATCTCTGCTCCTAGAACATCTCATATGTTCCGTGATGTTCAAAACGTTTCGGAGCCTCAATTCTAAGCCGTAATGCATGACGCACTAAACTATCAAGTAGTCATCGAAACGTGCCTGTCAGATGTTCACAACATCTATAGACGACACTAGTGTTGGAAATATGCCCTAGAGGCAATAATAAATTAGTTATTTTCATATTTCCTTGTTCATGATAATCGTTTATTATCCATGCTATAATTGTATTGATCGGAGACTTAAATGCATGTGTGGATACATAGACAAAACCATGTCCCTAGTATGCCTCTAATGGACTAGCTCATTGATCAAAGGATGGTTAAGGTTTCCTAGCCATGGACATGAGATGTCATTTGATAACGGGATCACATCATTAGGAGAATGATGTGATGGATAAGACCCAAACTACAAACATAGCATATGATCGTGTCAGTTTATTGCTACTGTTTTCTGCATGTCAAGTATATGTTCCTATGACCATGAGATCATGCAACTCATGGATATCGAAGGAGTGCCTTGTGTGTATCAAACGTCGCAACGTAACTGGGTGACTATAAAGGTGCTCTACAGGTATCTCCGATGGTGTCTGTTGAGTTGGCATGGATCGAGACTGGGATTTGTTACTCCGTGTGACGGAGAGGTATCTCAGGGCCCACTCGGTAATACAACATCACAATGAGCCTTGCAAGCAATGTGACTAATTTTTAGTTGCGGGATCTTGTATTATGGAACGAGTAAAGAGAATTGCCGGTAACGAGGTTGAACTAGGTATGGAGATACCGACGATCGAATCTCGGGCAAGTAACATACCGAAGAACAAAGGGAACGTTATACGGGATTAACTGAATCCTTGACATAGAGGTTCGACCGATAAAGATCTTCGTAGAATATGTAGGAACCAATGTGGACGTCCAGGTCCCGCCATTGGTTATTGACTGTAGAGGTGTCTCGGTCATGTCTACATAGTTCTCGAACTCGCAGGGTCTGCACACTTAAGGTTCGGTGACGTTTCGGTAGTGTAGAGTTATGTATGGTGGTGACCGAAGGTTGTTCGGAGTCCCGGATGAGATCCTGGACGTCACGAGGAGCTCCGGAATGGTCCGGAGGTAAAGATTCATATATAGGAAGTCCCAGTTTGGTTTCCGGAAAAGTTTCGGGCTCATCGGTAGTGTACCGGGAGTGTCGGTATTGTACCGGGAGTGCCGGTAGTGTACCGAAGGACCTCCGGGAGGGGTATTTCGACCCCAAGAGGTCCATGGGCTGTGGGAGAATAATAACCAGCCCTTAGTGGGCTGGGAAAACAGCCACAAAGGCCCATGGCGCAGGAGAGAAAGTCCTGAAGCAAAAAGTGGAAAATCAGCCAATAGGAGGCAATCCTACTCCAACTAGGATTGGAGGTGAAGTAGGATTGCTCCCACCTCCTATTTCGGCCGACCCAAAGGCCTTGGCTGCCTCTCCTCTCCTCTCCTCCTATATATACTAGTGGATTGGGTGGTCTTTGGACAGAATTTCCGGCCACGTGCTACCCGTTCCACCGGTGCATAGTTTCTCCTCTAGATCGGTTTTCTGCAGCGCTTAGGCGAAGCCCTGCCGGAATTGCTCCACCACCATCACCGGAGCGCCGTCACGCTGCCGGTGAACTCTCTCTCCTCTCCACCTCCTCTTTCTGGATCAAGACGGTGGAGATCGTCATCAAGCTGCACGTGTGCTGAACGCGAAGGTGCCGTCCGTTCGGCGCTAGATCGGAAGGACCGTGATCGAGATCGCGAGACGGTTTGTGATGAGATCGCGGAACGGATCGTGATGAGTTCGCGGGACAGATCGTGATCAAGATCGTGAGACGGATCGTGATGAGATCGCGGGACGGATCGTGATGAGTTCACGGGACGGATCGTGATTGGATCGCGGGACGGATCGTGATGAGATCGCGGGACGCTCGACGATTTGGATCGCGAAGATGTTCGACTACACCAACCGCGTTTCTTAACGCTTCCCGCTTAGCGATCTACAAGGGTATGTAGATCCACTCTCCCTCTCGTAGATGCTCATCACCATGGATAGGTTTGCGTGTGCGTAGGAAATTTTTTGTTTCCCATGCGACGTTCCCCAACAGTGGTATCAGAGCTAGGTTGATGGTTCGATGAGATCTCGAGTAGAACACAAAAGGTTTGTGGGCGTTCATGCTTAGATTGCTTCCTCCCTTAGTCGTATTTTGGTTCAGCGGGATTGTGAGATGAAGCGGCCCGGACCAACATTACTCGTACGCTTACGAGAGACCGGTTCCCTCGACGCAACTTGTTGCCTAGATGGCTTGCGGGTGACAGTTTCTCTCACTTTAGTTGGATCAGATCCGACAAAGGCGGTCCTTGAGAAGGTTTAAAAGCAATCTATGTATCACCGTTGTGGTTTATGCGTAGGTGAGAATCGTTCTAGCTAGATACCCGTAGCAGCCACGTAAAACTTGCAACAACAATTAGAGGACGTCTAACTTGTTTTTGCAGGGTATGTTGTGATATGATATGGCCAATTACATGATGTGATATATGTGATGTATGATATGATCATGTGATGTATAGATTATCACGACTTGCATGTCGATGAGTACGGCAATCGGCAGGAGCCATAGGGTTGTCTTTAATTATTGTATGACCTGCGTGTCAATCATTAAAGCGCTATGTAATGCTTTACTTTCTCGCTACGGTAGCAATAGTAGTAGAAGCATGCAGGGTGTGACAACCCCGATGGCGACACGTTGATGGAGATCATGGTGTCATGCCGGTGACGATGGAGATCATGCCGGTGCTTTCTAGATGGAGATCAAAAGCACAAGTTCATGGCCATATCATGTCACTTATGATTTTCATGTGATGTTAATCCTTTTTATGCACCTTGTTTTGCTTAGGACGACGGTAGCATTATAAGGTGATCCCTCACTTAATTTCAAGATAAATTGTGTTCTCCCCGAGTGTGCACCGTTGCGAAAGTTCGTCGTGTTGAGACACCACGTGATGATCGGGTGTGATAGACTCTACGTTCACATACAACGGGTGCAAGCCAGATTTGCACGCGCAGAACACTCGGGTTAAACTTGACGAGCCTAGCATGTACAGACATGGCCTCGGAACACAAGAGACCGAAAGGTCGAGCATGAGTCATATAGTGGATATGATCAACATAATGATGTTCACCATTGAAGCCACCTTAACTCACGTGATGATCGGACTTGAGTTGGTGAATTTGGATCATGTATCACTCGAATGACCCGAGGGATGTCAATTTGAGTGGGAGTTCTTAAGTAATATGATTAATTGAACTCATTATCATGAACATAGTCAAAGTGTCTTTTCAAATTATGTTGTAGATTACTAGCTCGTGCTGTAGCTCCCTTGTATTTTTATATGTTCCTAGAGAAATAGAGTTGAAAGATGTTGGTAGCAATATTGCGGACTGGGTCCGTGATCTGAGGATTGTCCTCATTGCTGCACAGAAGGCTTATGTCCTTAATGCACCGCTCGGTGCGCCACCCCCTCTAGCGTCGTCTATAGATGTTGTGAACATCTGACAGGCACGTTTCGATGACTACTTGATAGTTTAGTGCGTCATGCATTATGGCTTAGAATTGAGGCTCGGAAACGTTTTGAAACGTCACGGAACATATGAGATGTTCTAGGAGCATAGATTGTGATCTCAGGCTCGTGCCTTTTTTGCGAGATATGAGATCTCCAACAAGATTCTTTGCTTGTAAGATGAAGGAGAATAGCTCAATCGTTGAGCATGTACTCAGATTGTCTGGGTACTACAATCGCTTGAATCAAGTGGGAGTTGATCTTCCAGATAAGATAGTGATTGATATAGTTCTCCAAGTCACTGTCACTAAAGCTACTAGAACTTAGTGATGAACTATAATACACCAGGGATAGAAGTATTGATCCCTGAGCTGTTCGCGATGTTTGACACCGCGAAGGTAGAAATCAAGAAGGAGCGTCAAGTGTTGATGGTTAATCAAACCACTAGTTTCGAAAAGGGCAAGAGCAAGGAGGGAAACTTCATGGATAGCAAGTCAGTTACTGCTCCAGTGAAGCAACCAAAAATTAAACTCAAACCCGAGACTAAGTGCTTCTATTATGAGGTGAGAGGTCGGTGAAGCGGAACAACCCTAGATACTTGGTAGATAAGAAGGCTGGCAACATCGACAGAAGTATATTTGATATACGAGTTATTGATGTGTACCTTGCTAGTACTCCTAGTAGCACCTGGGTATTGGATACCGGTTCGGTTGCTAAATGTTAGTAACTCGAAATAAAAGCTACGGAATAAACGGAGAACTAGCTAAGGGTGAGGTGATGATGTGTGTTGGAAATGTTTCCAAGGTTGATGTGATCAACATCGCACGCTCTCTCTACCTTCAGGATTAGTGACGAACCTAAATAAATGTTATTTGGTGTTTTGCGTTGAGCATGAACATGATTAGATCATGTTTGTTGCAATACGGTTATTCATTTAAGTCAGAGAATAATAGTTATTCTGGTTACATGAATAATACCTTCAATGGTCATGCACCCAGTGAGAATGGTTTGTTGAAATCTTGATCGTAGTAGTACACATGTTCATAACATTGATGTCAAAAGATACAAAGTTAATAATGATAGTACCACATACTTGTGGCACTGCCGCTAAATGTCATATTGGTATAAAGCGCATGTAGAAACTCCATGCTGATGGATATTTGGACTCATCGATTTCGAATTGGTTGAGACATGCGAACCATGCCTCTTGGGCAAGATGACTAAAGGACCCCGTTGGATGGAGCGGGCAAGTGATTCATTGAAAATGATACATGTTGATGTATGAAATCTAGTGAGTCTTGTAGCGTGTAGTGGATATCGTTATTTTCTTACCTTCACTGATGATTTGAGTAGATATAGTGTATATTTACTTAATGAAATACAAGTCTGAATCGTTTGAAAGGTTCAAAAAAATTCAGAGTGAAGTTTAAAGATCATCGTGACAAGAAGATAAAAATGACTGCGATATGATCGTGGAGGTGAATATCTGAGTTACGAGTTTGGCATACAACTTAAGACAACGTGAAATTTGTTTCACAACTAACGCCACCTGGAACACCATGGTGTGATGGTGTGTCCGAACATCATAGTCATGCTCTATTGATATAGTGCATACTGTGATGTCTCTTATCGTTTTACTACTATAATTTTTGGGGTTATGCATTAGAGACAACTACATTCACTTTAAATAGGGCATCATCTAAATCCGTTGAGATGACACCGTGTGAATTATGGTTTGATAGAAACCTAAGCTGTCATTTCTTAATGTTTGGGGCTGCGATGCTTGTGTGGAAAATGTTTTCACATAATAAGCTAGAACCCAAAGCGGACAAATGTATCTTCATAGAATACCCTAAGAACAGATGGGTATGCCTTCTATCTCAGATCCAAGTGCAAAGTGTTTGTTGCTAGAACTGGGTCCTTTCTCGAGAAAAAGTTTCTCTCGAAAGAATTGAGTGGGAGGAAGATAGAACTTGATGAGGTTGTTAAACCTTTGTTCAACCAGAGAGTAGCGCAGTGCAGAAAGATGTTTCTGTGAAGCCTACGTTAGTTGAAGAGGAAGTTAATGATGATGATCATGAAGCTTCAGGATCAAGTTACTATCGAACTTCGTAGGTCGACAAGGATGTGTACTGCTCCTGAGCGGTACGACAACTCTGTCTTGGAGGTCATGTTGTTGGACAACGATGAACCTACGAGCTATGGAGAAGCGATGATGGGCCCGGATTCCGACAAATGGTTGGAGGCCATGAAATCCGAGATAGGATCCATGTATGAAAACCAAGTGTAGACTTTGGTAGACTTGCTCGTTGGACGACAGGTCGTTGAGTACAAATGGATCTTTAAAATGAAGACACACACTAATGGTGAATGTCACTATTTGTAAAGCTCGACTTGTTGCAAAGATGTTTGTGACAAGTTCAAAGAGTTGACTACGATGAGACTTTCTCACTCGTAGTGGTGCTAAAGTCTGTTGGAATTATGTTAGCAGTTGCTGTGTTTTCAATTATGAAATCTGGCAGATGGATGTCAAAACATCATATCCTTAACGGTTTACTTGAGGAAAGGTTGTATGTGATACAACCAGAAGGTTTTGTCAGGCCTAAGGATGCTAAAAGGTGTGCAAGCTTCGGTGATCCTTCCATGGACTGAAGCAAGCATCTCGGAGTTGGAATATACGCTTTGATGAGGTGATCAAAGTTTTGATGTTTATACAAAGTTTACGAGAAACTTGTATTTGCAATAAAGTGAGTGGGAGCACTATAAAATTTCTGATAAGTATATGTGGATGACATATTGTTGTTCAGAAATAATGTAAAGTTTCTGGAAAGCATAAAACGGTTATTTGGAAAGTGATTTTCAAAGGAAGACCTGGATAAAGCTACCTAATTGTTGAGCATCAAAATCTATAGAGATAGATCAAGATGCTTGATGAGACTTTCAATGAGTGCATACCTTCACAAGATTTTGAAAGAGTTCAAAATGGATCAGCCAGAGAAATAGTTCTCGTCTGATTTGTAAGGTATGAAGTTGAGTGAGACTCAAAGCTCGACAATGGCAGAAGAAAGAGAAAGGACGAACGTTGTCCCCTATGCCTTAGCCATAGGCTCTATATTATGCCATGTTGTGTACCGCACCTATGTGTGCCTTGCCATGAGTCTGTCAAGGGGTACAAGAGTGGTCCAGGAGTGGATCACTGGACAGCGGTCGGAATTATCCTTAGTAACCAGATGACTAAGGAAATGTTTCTTGATTATGGAGGTGATAAAGAGTTCGTCGTAAAGAGTTACGTCGATGCAAACTTTAACACCTATCCGGATGACTAGTAGTAGCAATCTGGATACGTATAGTGGAGCAGCCATTTGGAAATAGTACCAAGTGGAGTGTGGTAGAAGTGTTTACGGTTTGACATAGAGATTTGCAAGGTACACACAGATCTGAATATCGCAGACCCGTTGACTATAATACCTCTCTCACATGCAAAGCATGATCAAGCCCCAAAACTCATTGGGTGTTAGATTCATAACAATGCGAATCACATGGTGATGTGAACTAGATTATTGACTCTAGTGCAAGTGGGAGACTGTTGGAAATATGCCCTAGAGGCAATAATAAATTAGTTATTATCATATTTCCTTGTTCATGATAATCGTTTATTATCCATGCTATAATTGTATTAATCGGAGACTTAAATGCATGTGTGGATACATAGACAAAACCATGTCCCTAGTATGCCTCTAATGGACTAGCTCATTGATCAAAGGATGGTTAAGGTTTCCTAGCCATGGACATGAGATGTCATTTGATAACGGGATCACATCATTAGGAGAATGATGTGATGGATAAGACCTAAACTACAAACATAGCATATGATCGTGTCAGCTTATTGCTACTGTTTTCTGCATGTCAAGTATATGTTCCTATGACCATGAGATCATGCAACTCACGGATATCGAAGGAGTGCCTTGTGTGTATCAAACGTCGCAACGTAACTGGGTGACTATAAAGGTGCTCTACAGGTATCTCCGATGGTGTCTGTTGAGTTGGCATGGATCGAGACTGGGATTTGTTACTCCGTGTGACGGAGAGGTATCTCAGGGCCCACTCGGTAATACAACATCACAATGAGCCTTGCAAGAAATGTGACTAATTGTTAGTTGCGGGATCTTGTATTATGGAACGAGTAAAGAGACTTGCCGGTAACGAGGTTGAACTAGGTATGGAGATACCGACGATCGAATCTTGGGCAAGTAACATACCGAAGAACAAAGGGAACGTTATACGGGATTAACTGAATCCTTGACATAGAGGTTCGACCGATAAAGATCTTCGTAGAATATGTAGGAACCAATGTGGACGTCGAGGTCCCGCCATTGGTTATTGACTGTAGAGGTGTCTCGGTCATGTCTACATAGTTCTCGAACTCGCAGGGTCTGCACACTTAAGGTTCGGTGACGTTTCGGTAGTGTAGAGTTATGTATGGTGGTGACCTAAGGTTGTTCGGAGTCCCGGATGAGATCCCGGACGTCACGAGGATCTCCGGAATGGTCCGGAGGTAAAGATTCATATATAGGAAGTCCCAGTTTGGTTTCCGGAAAAGTTTCGGGCTCATCGGTAGTGTACCGGGAGTGTCGGTATTGTACCGGGAGTGCCGGTAGTGTACCGGAGGACCTCCGGGAGGGGTATTTCGACCCCAAGAGGTCCATGGGCTGTGGGAGAATAATAACCATCCCTTAGTGGGCTGGGAAAACAGCCACAAAGGCCCATGGCGCAGGAGAGAATGTCCTAAAGCAAAAAGTGGAAAATCAGCCAATAGGAGGCAATCCTACTCCAACTAGGATTGGAGGTGAAGTAGGATTGCTCCCACCTCCTATTTCGGCCGACCCAAAGGCCTTGGCTGCCTCTCCTCTCCTCTCCTCCTATATATACTAGTGGATTGGGTGGTTTTTGGACAGAATTTCCGGCCACGTGCTACCCGTTCCACCGATGCATAGTTTCTCCTCTAGATCGGTTTTCTGCAGCGCTTAGGCGAAGCCCTGCCGGAATTGCTCCACCACCATCACCGGAGCGCCGTCACGCTGCCGGTGAACTCTCTCTCCTCTCCACCTCCTCTTGCTGGATCAAGACGGTGGAGATCGTCATCAAGCTGCACGTGTGCTGAACGCGGAGGTGCCGTCCGTTCGGCGCTAGATCGGAAGGACCGTGATCGAGATCGCGAGACGGTTCGTGATGAGATCGCGGAACGGATCGTGATGAGTTCGCAGGACAGATCGTGATCAAGATCGTGAGACGGATCATGATGAGATCGCGGGACGGATCGTGATGAGTTCACGGGACGGATCGTGATTGGATCGCGGGACGGATCGTGATGAGATCGCGGGACGCTCGGCGATTTGGATCGCGAAGATGTTCGACTACACCAACTGCGTTTCTTAACGCTTCCCGCTTAGCGATCTACAAGGGTATGTAGATCCACTCTCCCTCTCGTAGATGCTCATCACCATGGATAGGTTTGCGTGTGCGTAGGAAATTTTTTGTTTCCCATGCGACGTTCCCCAACAGCTAGAGGGGGTGGCGCACCGAGCGGTGCATTAAGGACATAATCCTTCTGTGTAGCAATGAGGACAATCCTCAGATCACGGACCCAGTCCGCAATATTGCTACCAACATCTTTCAACTCTATTTTTCTAGGAACATATAAAAATTTAAGGGAGCTACATCGCGAGCTAGTAATCTACAACATAATTTGCAAAGACACTATTGACTATGTTCATGATAATGAGTTCAATTAATCATATTACTTAAGAACTCCCACTCAAATTGACATCCCTCGGGTCATTCGAGTGATAAATGATCCAAATTCACCAACTCAAGTCCGATCATCACGTGAGTTAAGGTGGCTTCAATGGTGAACATCATTATGTTGATCATATCCACTATATGACTCATGCTCGACCTTTCGGTCTCTTGTGTTCCGAGGCCATGTCTGTACATGCTAGGCTCGTCAAGTTTAACCCGAGTGTTCTGCGCATGCAAATCTGGCTTGTACCCGTTGTATGTGAACGTAGAGTCTATCACACCCGATCATCACGTGGTGTCTCAACAGGACGAACTTTCGCAAAGGTGCACACTTGGGGAGAACACAGTTCATCTTGAAATTCAAGTGAGGGATCACCTTATAATGCTACCACCGTACTAAGCAAAACAAGGTTCATAAAAGGATTAACATCTCATGCAATTCATAAGTGACATGATATGGCCATGAACTTGTGTTTAAGATCTCCATCTTCGAAACACCGGCATGATCTCCATCGTCACCGGCACAACACCATGATCTCCATCATCTTGATCTCCATCAATGTGTTGCCATTGGGGTTGTGGCGCCAGCCCTGCTTCTACTTCTATTGCTACCGCTTAGCAATAAAGTAAAGCATTACATAGCGCTTAATGATTGACACGCAGGTCATACAATAATTAAAGACAACCCTATGGCTCCTGCCGGTTGCCGTACTCAACGACATGCAAGTCGTGAAATTCTATACATCACATGATCATCTCATACATCACATATATCTCATCATGTAATTGGCCATATCACATCACAACATACCCTGCAAAAACAAGTTAGACGTCCTCTAATTGTTGTTGCATGTTTTACGTGGCTGCTACGGGTATCTAGCAAGAACGATTCTCACCTACGCATAAACCACAACAGTGATACATAGATTGATTTTCAACCTTCTCAAGAACCACCTTTGTCGGATCCGATCCAACTAAAGTGAGAGAAACTGTCACCTGCAAGCCATCTAAGCAACAAGTTGTGTCGAGGGAACCGGTCTCTCGTAAGCGTACGAGTAATGTTGGTCCGGGCCGCTTCATCTCACAATCCCGCTGAACCAAAATCCGACCAAGGGAGGAAGCAATCTAAGCATCAACGCCCACAAGCCTTTTGTGTTCTACTCGAGATCTCATCGAACCATCAACCTAGCTCATGATGCCACTGTTGGGGAACGTCGCATGGGAAACAAAAAAATTCCTACGCACACGCAAACCTATCCATGGTGATGAGCATCTACGAGAAGGAGAGTGGATCTACGTACCCTTGTAGATTGCTAAGCGGGAAGCGTTAAGAAACGCGGTTGGTGTAGTTGAACTTCTTCGCAATCCAAATCGCCGAGCATCCCGCGATCCAATCACGAACCGTCCCGCGAACACATCATGATCCGTCCCGCGAACTCATCACGATCCATCTCATGATCTTGATCATGATCTGTCCCGCGAACTCATCACGATCCGTTCCGTGATCACATCACAAACCGTCTCGCGATCTCGATCACGGTCCTTCCGATCTAGCGCCGAACGGACGGCACCTCCCCGTTCAGCACACGTGCAGCTTGATGACGATCTCCACCGTCTTGATCCAGCGAGAGGAGGTGGAAAGGAGAGGGAGTTCAGCGGCAGCGTGACGACGCTCCGGTGATGGTGGTGGAGCAATTCCGGTAGGGCTTCGCCTAAGCGCTGCAGAAAACCGATCTAGAGGAGAAACTATGCACCGGTGTAACGGGTAGCACGTGGCCGGAAATTCTGTCCAAAAACCACCCAATCCACTAGTATATATAGGAGGAGAGGAGAGGAGAGGCAGCCAAGGCCTTTGGGTCAGCCGAAATAGGAGGTGGGAAGCAATCCTACTTCACCTCCAATCCTAGTTGGAGTAGGATTGCCTCCTATTGGCTGATTTTCCACTTTTTGCTTTAGGACTTTCTCTCCTGCGCCATGGGCCTTTGTGGCTGTTTTCCCAGCCCACTAAGGGATGGTTATTATTCTCCCACAGACCATGGACCTCTTGGGGTCGAAATACCCCTCCCGGAGGCCTCCCGGTACACTACCGGCACTCCCGGTACACTACCGATGAGCCCGAAACTTTTCTGGAAACCAAACTGGGACTTCCTATATATGAATCTTTACCTCCGGACCATTCTGGAGCTCCTTGTGATGTCCGGGATCTCATACGGGACTCCGAACAAACTTCGGTCACCACCATACATAACTCTACACTACCGAAACGTCACCGAACCTTAAGTGTGCAGACCCTGCGGGTTCGAGAACTATGTAGACATGACCGAGACACCACTACGGTCAATGGCGGGACCTGGATGTCCACATTGATTCCTACATATTCTACGAAGATCTTTATCAGGCGAACCTCTATGTCAAGGATTCAGTTAATCCCGTATAACGTTC
This sequence comes from Hordeum marinum, assembly GCA_022496015.1. NCBI lineage: Eukaryota > Viridiplantae > Streptophyta > Magnoliopsida > Poales > Poaceae > Hordeum > Hordeum marinum. The sequence continues at coordinate 513,872,402 of CM039676.1, read as the reverse complement.
CCTTTGTTCTTCGGTATGTTACTTGCCCGAGATTCGATCGTCGGTATCTCCATACCTAGTTCAACCTCGTTACCGGCAAGTCTCTTTACTCGTTCCGTAATACAAGATCCCGCAACTAACAATTAGTCACATTGCTTGCAAGGCTTATTGTGATGTTGCATTACCGAGTGGGCCCCGAGATACCTCTCCGTCACACGGAGTAACAAATCCCAGTCTTGATCCATGCCAACTCAACAAACACCATCGGAGATTCCTGTAGAGCACCTTTATAGTCACCCAGTTACGTTGCGACGTTTGATACACACAAGGCACTCCTCCGATATCTGTGAGTTGCATGATCTCATGGTCATAGGAACACATACTTGACATGCGGAAAACAGTAGCAATAAACTGACACGATCATATGCTACCTTTGCAGTTTGGGTCTTGTCCATCACATCATTCTCCTAATGATGTGACCCCGTTATCAAATGACATCTCATGTCCATGGCTAGGAAACCTTAACCATCTTTTGATCAACGAGCTAGTCTATTAGAGGCATACTAGGGACATGGTTTTGTCTATGTATCCACACATGCATCTAAGTCTCCGATCAATACAATTATAGCATGGATAATAAACGATTATCATGAACAAGGAAATATGATAATAACTAATTTATTATTGCCTCTAGGGCATATTTTCAACACCACCTTGTACCGGGCCCTGATATAGTTCCTGATCTGCTTGTCATGGTATTTATCGAAGAGGGGCGGTAGGCCTTGCTCGGCACGCTCCGCATCCTCCTTGTCCCATTTAGGTTCCGCCACTCTGTAACTGTCGGGACCGAGTTTGTGGACCCCTAAGTTGAAGTCCCGCATATCTTTCCCCCGCTGACTTGATTCCGCGGATGCGTTGCTCTCGCACTTGATCTTGAACTCCAGGTAGTCAGCTTCACTGATCGAAGGATTTGTCTCCTTTATCTTCTCATAACTATCACCCCTTAGAATCATTCTCTTCACCGTGGCTCTCCAAGTAGCCAGGGCCGTGCTCATCTTCGTGAGGGCGGCACTGTTCACTTTATTCCCTGAGAGGCGTGTGTTTGCGAAGTCACCGGGGAACTTGTATCGTTCGTCCAGCTTCGTGAAGAGGAGGTTGCGTAAATTCCCGCGGTCATGATGCCTTAGGTTCTCGGTGTTGATCGAGACGGTGCTCCGGAGAATGCACCCGAGTTGTCCCGCGTACCCACCCACTAATTCTTTGGGCGCCGTTGGATGCCCACTAGAGGACACTTCGGTAAATTCCTCCTTGACGGTGCCGAGCATGTTCGGGCGCCGGTCCTTCCATTGCCTCTTCGGTAGGCTGCCATCTGTGCGTTCGCTGCCATCATCAATGGTGGCATCCCCGGCGGCACCATCAGTGGTGTCATCCCCGACGCCACTAGGGGTTGTATAGTCGGGATCGGTGTCTTCCGTGGCGTCCTCATAGCGGTGAGGTTCTTCCTCCATCTCCTGGGACAGCTCCCAGAATGGCTTGCCCGAACCGCCGGCCTCATCGTTGTCGTCCATGTTCGCTCTAAATAGGAAGAAAGGCTACTAGAGTTATTGGAAGAGATCAGGGTAGTATCTATTCTTCTCAGATTTAGAGGAAAACTGAGAATAAAACATGCAAATTGATGCACACCCATAGGTAAGATCTCCTTTTCTTGGTTTATTTTACTTTGCATGTGATTCATACAAGTCCTTAGAAAAACTTGCTATCCCTGCATTATGATTACCAAGCATACAAACAAAGCATTTTTCATGATAAACAACCAAGGCAACCAATATATATATCAAACAAATAAACAAATAAAAATGAATTATTGCTAGAGCCTGATGGTTGAGCTTTCGTTAGCATGGCATATGTATGGAAGAAAAAATAGTTTGCAAAGGGCAAGACTATAAAAACCACACCTCGCTGAAGACTATGCAACAACTTGCAAAGGGGAAGTGCCAACTAATTTCATATTTACATGAACAAAGAAGGGCTATGAAAATTGGTTACAGTCTATGGCACAACTAATCTCTGTAAGCTGGTACTTCCTGTTTCGGTGTTCTTTGCCTAAGATGATGTTGGTTGTTTACTATAGTATGCCTGTTACATGCTAGTTAGTCATTGCTAAATGCTAACTCCTTATGAAACTAAAATTTTGATTCCTGAACCCCCATATGTTGATGTTGCCATTTCTTAGAGAAGATCTATGTAAATGAGAAGTCCATGGATATATATTTGATTCTGACTTCCATTGAAGATCATGCAAATCGGATATGTGGGTGGATCAATTTCATGTTGAAACCAGCACCAATGAAACTATAAAGCAAAAGAGTAATAATCTGTCATTTTCCACCGAAACGTATCACCCTGCTGTTTGGATTCATAAACTTTTCTTAAAAAAGTTGTACTCAAGCAAAATTAGTGGTTAAGATGCTAGACTTTTTCACTGGTATTAGACTTATGTTCTACTCATAAGTTCCAGCTAATTATCTCTCAAATAAAAGAAGACGGACCTAATTAGTCTGATGTAAATTTTCTACTGCACTGGAACATAATATTGCGAGGCTGAATTACCATAATTAAGCATGAGTATATTTTTCTTACTTTGAAACGAGGGATGACTGCAGATGGGTTAGGTTTTGGTATGTTCAGTTCTGACTATTGATCATTCATTTTTAACTGAAGCATTGGATGTTTCGATTGATTGTCTCAGGCAAAATATGTATGTATGATTAAGGTCAGTGGTGTGTTTCTCAAGTTTACACTGCAATGACCACTGTTCTTTCTTAGAAACAGAAAGAGGATTTATATACTAGGCCCACATAATTATTTTCTTTGGGCAAGGTCGCTACAGTTGCATGCCTATTTTGGTGATTATTAACTTTATAAGAAAATTGGGCATGACCTTTGCTAATTTTCTTGACCTAGGAGTGCCCCATTCTCAACCGAAACAGAAATTAATCAACATTTCAGGAGAAAGGGGTAACTATTTGTCCCTGCACAAAAAAAGGCCTACATATAGGCACAACCAACATATAGGCACAAGCAGCATATCTTCAATGCCAGCCGAATCAAAACGCTGTTGAAGTAGTACATCATAAGATAAGTTAGCCAGCTGCAACGGTGATATGAAAACAGAAACCTACTGCTGCATCAATAGACGATGCAAGGACTAAGAAAACTATTTTGGGAGTGCGGAATGACCAGAAAATCGATACACGAGCAATTGAAAGTGCTTCTGGAACGGAGCTACAAATAACCAATAAATATAGCAGTGGATGAACACCTGTTGGAGTAAGAAATCACAAAATAAATTAGCAGGTTGCAACAACAAAGATAATAAACAGAACCCTACAGCCAGATTTGTAGAGGATAACATATGAGAATATAGTGATGAGCTTACACAAATGTACAAGTGGGAAGCAGAGTTGTAGGAGCTAGCGCAGAGACGAGGCAAAGTCGGAGGAGAGGCAGATAGTAGGAGCTAACAATGTTGTCTTGCAAGAGAATAAGAGGCAGAAATCCCCAAACAGCAGGTCAACAAGGCAATAGCAGATCTGATCCAGCTAGCGCCAGCCGAATCGGATCGACCGCTCCTCCAATGCGGGGCACGCACGGCGGATTCCCTCGGTCTTTGCTGGGATCACGTAGCCCCCGCCGGCCCGTTCGCGCGCCCGTGGCCACAAGATCGCGCGGCGGCACAGGATTTCCACGGGCCGGGCCGGACCACCGTCCGTCAGGTGACGACGGTGACGCGCGCGTACAGGTGCAGCACGGGGGCCTTGGCGTCTCGCGTGACAGTGCACAAGCCCCAGCGCGGAAAACGCTAGCTAGAGAGAACGATGGCGGGCCGTACGTGCTCGCTGGCCGTGACCGTGGACGCCTCCTATTTTCTCGATGGTGGGTGGCGGCGAGGCGGGACGAGCCGGGTGGCGGCGGTGGCTGGCGAGAGATGAGTGAGGGAAGGAAATGAAAGAAGGGGAAAGGAGTAGGATAATGCCGTACTGGGGAAGGGTTAGCAATGACGCATCTCGGAGGGGTGCGCCATAAACAAGGATAGCAATGGCGCACCTTTTAGGGGTGCGTCATAAACACCGTGATAGCAATGACGTATTTTCTCGTGGTGCCTCCATTACTAACTTTTTTTTTGGATTTTTAGTTGCATGTAATAATTTAAGATTTGAGATAAAATATAAGGAAGATTCAAATGGAGTGATAAAACCATTGTGCAAAGATTTAGAATTAGATGACATGGTTGAAATCAAGTGACATGAAATAACAGTCATCAAAGATTGAGCTTGCCACTGACACACACGCGGCCGACACGTCGTGATTCGATCTTAGCTATCTTTTCACAATCTTCTTACCCTTCTTTCTCGCGATTGAATAATTTAGCCCCGGAACCCCTTGAATTCTTTTCTTGAACGGACGTCCTTTAGGTAGGATGGTCCTGCTTCTTCTTGTGGTGTATGATACTTCATCGTCGTCGTCATCTTGCATCTTCGGGTCGTCATACTTGTCGAAGTCTTGCTCATTGGCGACTCCATCCATTTCGATGATGTTCCTTTTGCCTCTCCTCACGATAACACAACTGGGCTTTGACGGGTCGGTAATGAAGAAGCATTGGTCCACTTGGCAAGCCAGTACCCATGGCTCATTTTTTGCGGTGACGTTTGCGGCCGCGGTCTTTGATTTGGCTTCGGGTATAACCATGGTGGTGAAATACCGGTCTTCTTTTAGGACGCTCTTGGCCCATCTGACACGGAACATCGGGACCTTCTCTCCAACGTAGCTCAGCTCCCAGATCTCCTCGATCCTTCCGTAGTATCTATCCTTGTCGTTACCGGTGTGGGATTCCATCGTTACCCCGGAGTTCTGATAATCACTCTTCATGTCCTTTTCCTCGGTGTAGAATGTGTAGCCGTTGATATCGTACGCCTAGGTCATCAGGTTGTCCTCGGCGCCCTGTGACAAGGCGAATATGAGTTTTTCTTCCGCCGGAAGAATCCTCATGTAAAGGGTACGACAGAAGCTTGTCCTTGAACCAACGCGTGAAACACGAGTTGTGCTCTTTGATTATATCTCCGTCCGTCCTCTGTTGGCCTCGGTCATTGTACGTCTTATTAATAAAGGTTTTGTGCTCTACCACCCAACGATCGACCACGTCTATGTGTTGTAGCGCGACTAGGTTTGCTTTTCAAAGTCGGCGAGTCGACCCTTGAAGTCGACATGCATTTCGCGGCGACCCTCGCGGTGACCCCATCCAGCGAGCCTGCCGAGGTACCTGTTGACGGGCAGACCAACGGGGTTCTCGATGCCTAGATAATTCATGCAGAAGGAGATGCACTCTTCGGTCAGAAAGCCCTTGGCTATGCTTCCATCTGGACGTGCCCTGCTGCGAACGTATCCTTTGATGACACCATTCATCCTTTCGAACGGCATCATGCTGTGCAGGAACGTCGGCCCGAGTTGGATGATATCCTCAATGATATGGACCAGCAGATGCACCATAACGTCGAAGAATGCGGGCGGGAAGTACATCTCAAGCTCGCATAGTATCACCACGATCTCTTCCTGTAGCCTTCTGAATTGCCTCATGCCAACGTCAAAAAAGTTGCATAGGCCAAATAGCATTTCACGGACGTGCGCGTCCATGATCCCACGGATTACAATTGGAAGTATCTGCGTCATCAGCACGTGACAGTCGTGAGACTTCATCCCGCTGAACTTCTGCTTCGCTGAGTCTAGGTATCTTCTTATCTTCCCCGCGTAACCGTAAGGAAGTTTTACTCCTACGAGGCAGGTGAAAAACTGCTCGATCTCCTTCTGACTTAGAGTGAAGCACGCGGGAGGGCAGTCATATTCGATCTTCTTGACCTTTTTGCCTTTGCAACGACTTTCCGTATCCTTCGCCTCATCATCATCATCATCATCATTAGGGCGTTTTGCGTGAAGCTCCTCCCTGATGCCCATTGATTGCAAGTCTTCCCTTGCTTTTGGCCCATCTTTGGTCCTCTCTGGCATGTTGAGCAGGGTACCAAGCAGACTCTCACACACGTTCTTCTTGATATGCATGACATCAAGGCTGTGAGGCACATGGAGGATCTTCTAGTACGGTAAGTCCCAGAAAATAGACCTCGTTTTCCATACCTTCAGCAGCGGCTCTAGCGCCTTTCGCTTCTTTCCCGACGGTGGGCACTCTTTCCAAATTTTCAACAACTCGTCTATTTCCTCGCCGCTCCTCGTACGTGGGGTCTTCGGGTTTCGGTTTCACCATCGAACAGATCCTTGCATTTTCTCCATGCGTCATCGTCGCGAAGCCACCTTCGATGTCCCATGAACACAGTTTTCGAAGACCCGAGATCTCTATCTAGCTGGCGATACGTTGTGTCATCCATGCACCTGACGCATGCACAAAATCCATGGACCACTTGCCCCGCGACATATCTGTAACCGAGATAGTCGTGCACCGTCGTGAGCAGTGCGGCTCTCATAGGGAAATATTGTTTCGCTGCGGCGTCCCACGTATTGGCTGGCGTTTTCCACAAAGTGTCTAGCTCCTCTTTCAGCAGCCCTAGATACAGACTGATGTCGTTCCCTGGTTGTTTCGGCCCTTCAATTAGCATACTCATGTGAATGTACTTCCTCTTCATGCATATCCAGGGGGAAGGTTGTACATCCACACAAACATAGGCCAGGTGCTATGTGTGCTTCTCTGGCTGCCAAACGGATTGACTCCATCGGTGCTCGTGCCCAGCATGATGTTCCTTGGATCCTCCCCAAATTTTGGGTGTTCGAAGTTCAACGCTTGCCACTGGCTCGCATCCTTAGGGTGACTCAGCATCTTGTCTTTTTATTTATCTCCGGATCATTTCCGTCATCTTCTCGCTTCTTCTCCTCCCTATCTGCTTGCCAACGCAGGAGCTCACGTGCTTAGGGTCCACGAAATACCGTTGCAGACGAGGAGTTATCAGAAAGTACCACACCACTTTTCGAGGAGCTTTCTTCCTCTTCTTGTATCGAGTGACGCCGCACACCGGACATATGGTAGACTCCACGTGCTCCTCTCGATAAATGATGCAATCGTTCATGCACACATGGTATTTCACGTGCGGTAAATCCAGAGGACACACGATTTTCTTCGCCTCCTCGAAACTGGTCAGGCATTTGTTCCCCTTGGGAAGATGTTTGTGCCAGAATGACATGTTGTTGTCGAAGCATGCGTCGGTCATTTTGTGTTTTACCATCATCTCCAGAGCCATGAGCGTTACTTTCAGGCGGGTATCCTCGGGCCTGCATCCTTCATACAGTGGAGTAACCGCGTCTATCTCCAGTTGATCCAGCTTGGCTTTCTCTCAGGCGGTAGCTCTTGCATTACCCGTGTTCTTGAGAAGCAGATCTTGAATATGAGGGTCCTGCACCCAAGCCATCGATGGTCCATCATCGTCTGCTCCGACATCTTCATCTTCATGATCATTCCCTTCGTCTTGATCTTCCTCATGATCATGTCCGGCATCTTCTACATGATGACTGTGTCCTGCATCTACTTCATGATCATGTCCTGGAGATTCTTCGTCTTCTCGCTCGCCCTCGCCGCTATTGTCTTGCTGCCCTTCCTTATTTCTTGCCCGACCCCCATGGACGACTTCATAGTCATCTTCATCACCTTGCCACCGATAGCCATCCATGAACACGAGCAGGTGGTCTCGCACCTGTCTGGAATCCGGGTCCATAAGGCCCTTCAGCTTGCATCTTCGACACGAACATCTTATCTCCGTCTTGTTCTTTTGAAGTATCTCGGCCTTCGCGGATCTCAAAAACCTATTCACGATGCCTTCGGTCATCGTGCAGACCATGGTCGCCTGCGGGGTAGAGCAAAACGATACTTTAGAACCAAAAAAAAATTGGCATGACTTTGCCTAAAAATAGGACCAAAAAGAATGCATAGTGCCAAATTCTTGCCAAAACGGAAATGAATCAACATTCCGGCAAAATATTGGCAACTATCGCATTTCAAATACCGGTACCTGCAAACACAAACATATGCAACACCACAAACATACATAGATCTAGGCCATAAAAAGTGTGTACGTTGGAGGGAGAAAAAAGTAGATCTAGAACATAAAGAAAGCTTTCCCCTTACTTACCTATCAAAAAAAGGAAATTTAACCACTAAATTTGGGTGAATCTATGGTGCAAATGAGGTGAGGAGGACGAGGCAGTCGAGACCAAGCTTGGTAGAGGTGGAGAGAATGAAGTGGGGAAAGTGAGTGTGGTAGGTGGGTGTCAAAAATATCTAGCTGCTCTCAGGTTACCAATGGCGCACCTCCTAAGAATACGCCATTGGTAACCAGGGTTACTAATGGTGCACCTAGTATGTGGTGCGCCATTACAAGTTTTGAAAAAAAATTGTTAGTAGTGGCGCACCGTGGGAGTGGTGCGTCATTACTAGTTGCGCCATTACTAGTTAAAACTAGTAATGGCGCACTTTCCCCTGGTGCGTCATTGCTAAGTCTGGGAAAGGGTTTGGGGCCGGGACAAAACTAGTAATGGCGCACCACACACTAGGTGCGCCATTAGTAACATGGCCATTAATGGTGCACCCATATCTGGTGGCGCACCACATACATGGTGCGCCATTAATTTTCATATTATCTATAACCGTTTTTCTAGTAGTGCATCATCTTTCAGCTTGGTTTTCTATAGGAACGCGTTGAAGTTGAGGGTGACATTAGTGTTGGCCATTGGATCAACAATATAGATTGTAAAGACAATTTTAGACTAAGTTCGTGATAATTAAGTTCACATAATCAAATTATTTAATGAACTCCCACTTAGATAGACATCTCTCTAGTCATCCAAGGGATACATGACCCATGTCAACTAGCCCATAACCGGATCATCACGTGAGATGGACTAGTCAGCCATGGTGAACATCTCCATGTTGATCGTATCTTCTATACGACTCATGTTCGACCTTTCGGTCTTCCGTGTTCCGAGGCCATGTCTTTACATGCTAGGCTCGTCAAGTCAACATAAGTGTTTCGCGTGTGTAAATCTGGCTTACACCCGTTGTATGTGAACGTTAGAACCTATCACACCCGATCATCACGTGGTGCTTCGGAACAACGATCCTTAGCAACGGTGCACAGTTAGGGTGAACACCTTTCTTGAAATTTTATTAAGAGATCATCTTATTTACTATCGTCGTTCTAAGAAAATAAGATGTAAGCATGATAAACATCACATGCAATCAATATAGTGACATGATATGTCCAATATCATCTTTCTCCTTTGATCTCCATCTTCGGGGCACCATGATCATCACTGTCACCGGCACGACACCATGATCTCCATCATCGTGTCTTCATGAAGTTGTCTCGCCAACTATTACTTCTACTACTATGGCTAACGTTTAGCAATAAAGTAAAGTAATTACATGGCGTTTATGATTGACACGCAGGTCATACAATAAAATAAGACAACTCCTATGGCTCCTGCCGGTTGTCATACTCATCGACACGGAAGTCGTGAATCCTATTACAAGAACATGATCAATCTCATACATCACAATGCATCACATCACGTCCTTTGGCCATATCACATCACAAGGCGTATGCTGCAAAAACAAGTTACACGTCCTCTAATTTGTAGTTGCAAGTTTTTACGTGGCTGCTATAGGTTTCTAGCAAGAACGTTTCTTACCTACACCAAAACCACAACGTGATATGCCAATTGCTATTTACCCTTCATAAGGACCCTTTTCATCGAATACAATCCGACTAAGGTGGGAGAGACAGACACCCGCTAGCCACCTTATGCAACAAGTGCATGTCAGGCGGTGGAACCGGTCTCACGTAAGCGTACGTGTAAAGTTGGTCCGGGCCGCTTCATCCCACAATACCGCCGAATCAAGATAGATTCTACGCATAGACCTAGCTCATGATGCCACTATTGGGAGACGTCGTAGTAAATCAAAAAATTTCCCACGTGTTCACCAAGATCTATCTATGGAGAAACCAGCAACGAGTGGGAAGAGATTGCATCTTCATACCTTTGAAGATCGCTAAGCGGAAGCGTTACAAGAACGCAGTTGGTGGAGTCGTACTCGTAGCAATTCAGATCCCGGTGGACTCCGATCTTAGTGCCTAACAACGGCGCCTCCGCGTTCAACACACGTGCAGCCCGGTGACGTCTCCTATTCCTTGATCCAGCAAGGAGAAAGGAGAGGTTGAGAGAGAGCTCCGGTAGCACGACGGCGTGGTGACGGTGGAGTAGCATGGTCTCCGGCAGGCCTTCGCCAAGCACCGCAGAGAACGAGAAGAGGAGGGGTAGGGCTGCACCGAGGAATAGAGAACTCATGTGTTCGAAGCCCCCCAAAACCCCACTCTATATAGGATGAGGGGAGGAGGGTGCACATCCCCTAGGGTTCCCACCCTAGGGTGGTGCAGCAGCCCTAGATGGCCTTTGGCCGGCGGCCAAGAGGGGAGAGGGGGAGGGCGTAGCCCTAGTGGGCCTTAGGCCCATCTGGGTCTAGGGTTTCCCCTCCCTCCCACCTTTCCTGCGCCTTGGGACAGGGTCCCTTCCACTCTCGGCCGATGCAGCCCTCTGGGGCTGGTGGCCCCACTTGATGGACCCCCGGAACCCTTCCGGTGGTCCCGGTACGTTACCGATAATTCCCGAAACACTTCCGGTGGCCAAATCCTCACTTCCTATATATCATTCTTTACCTCCGGACCATTCCGGAATTCCTCGTGACGTTCGGGATCTCATTTGGGACTTCGAACTACCTTCAGTAACCACGTACACTATTTCCCTATAACCCTAGTGTCATCGAACCTTACGTGTGTACACCCTACGGGTTCGGGAGGCACGTAGACATGACCGAGACACCTCTCCAGTCAATAACCAACAGCGGGATCTGGATACCCATGTTGGATCCCACATGCTCCATGATGATCTCATCGGATGAACCATGATGTTGGGGATTCAATCAATCCTGTATACAATTCCCTTTGTCTACCGGTATGATACTTGCTCGAGATTCGATCGTCAGTATCCCCATACCTTGTTCAATCACGTTACCGGCAAGTCTCTTTACTCGTTCTGTAACACATCATCCCGTGGCTAACTCCTTAGTCACATTGAGCTCATTATGATGATGTCTTACCGAGTGGGCCCAGAGATACCTCTCCATCACACGGAGTGACAAATCCCAGTCTCGATTCGTGCCAACCCAACAGACACTTTCGGAGATACCCGTAGTGCACCTTTATAGCCACCCAGTTACGTTGTGACGTTTGGCACACCCAAAGCATTCCTACGGTATTCGGGAGTTGCACAATCTCATGGTCTAAGGAAATGATACTTGACATTGGAAAAGCTTTAGCAGACGAACTACACGATCTTGTGCTATGCTTAGGATTGGGTCTTGTCCATCACATCATTCTCCTAATGATGTGATCCCGTTATCAACGACATCCAATGTACATGGACATGAAACCGTGACCATCTATTGATCAACAAGCTAGCCAACTAGAGGCTCACTAGGTACATGTTCTGGTCGATGTATTCACACGTGTATTATGGTTTCCGGTTAACACAATTATAGCATGAACAATAGAAAATTATCATGAACAAGGAAATACAATAATGAACATTTTATTATTGCCACTAGGGCATATTTCCAACACCCCCCTCACCAAAAAAGCCTCCACCAAACATGGATGCTTGATACTTGTGATCTGCGTAGGATTTTCCATGAAGAGGAACGGGTAATTGCAACACAATGCGGATAATTATTTTTCTCGGTTAAGAAACCTAGGTTTATTGAACCAATAGGAATATCAATCCATAACCGTCTTCAACGGTTGCACACAAAAGCACAAACACTTGCACCCAACGCGGCAAGAGGGTTGTGAATCCCCTTGATCTCGTTATTTGCAAGCATGTGAAGTTTGTAGATAATAGTAGATAATTGTAAATTGTGAAATGAAATAAAAAGTAATAATGGCCGCAAGGTAATGATAGATTTTCTACATATATAAGTGAATAGACTCGGGGGCATAGTTTTCCCCAGCGGCATCTCTCATGTAGGCAACATATGGTGGGTAAACAATTCACTGTTGGATAATTTATAGAAAAGTGCATATTTTGTGGTATTCACAGCAATGATCATGTATATATAGGCATCACGTCCATAACCAAATAGGCTGACTCCTACATGCACTTGAGTACTTATTCCGCTGCTAGTTATTCATCACATTTCAAATTCCTCAAGTTGAAATTACTCAAGTGATGAATATGTAAAAATCGCCTATTCATCCCCTCTCTATTCGATATAACGCACTTTCAATTGGTATCAGAGCAAGGTACTCCCCTGTTCTATGTGATTTTGGTTTAACCACCTGGAGTTCTAGTTATGTCGACTACAGGTATGATCAAGGTTTCCGCAGGGTGTCCTACCTTAGATGGGATGGATTACCCCTAGTGGAAGAACAAGATGCGCATGCATCTTGAAGCTGTTGAAAACAATCTTTGGTACGTTGTGGGAAATGGTGTTCCCCGCATTTCTCCGACTGTTACTGCTACTGATACGAAGAAATTCAAGCAACTTGATTCTCAAGCGAAGAATATCATCTGTGGCCATCTGAGCAAAGGTCAGCATGGCTTATCTGGGATAGACTTATCTGGGATAGGCTATCCAAAGTCAACGAAGGTGTTTCCACTCAACGTAACTCTGATGTTGACGTTCTTCACAATCTCTTCAACCGCTTCAAGGGACTCGACAATGAATATGTTCAGAAAACTTTTGATTGTCTCACTGATATCTCCAATGAGCTTCAAGCACTGGGTGCTACTGATATCACCGACCATGAGGTGGTGAAGAAACTGCTAAGATCTCTTGATTCCTCATTCGATACTCTGGCTTTGATGATTCAAGAACCTGGAGACTACAAGTCACTTGATCCTGCTGATATTCTTGAGAGACTTAATACTCATGAATTCCAACAAGCTGAGAAGATAGACCTCTACGGGCCAAGCTATGGAAGATCTCGTGCTCTGAAGGCAAAAGCAATTTCCTCATCCGAAGGCAAAGATTCTGATAGTAGCCTTGGTGATCCTATAGAACTAAGTCAGGAGCTAGCAATGCTCGTGAGGAAATTCCAGAAGTTCTCAAGGAAAGGTGGATTTGGAAAGTCATCAAAAGGTGGCTTGAGGAAATCAGATTCCTCAGATGACTACAAGAAGAGAAGTTGTCACAAATGCAAGAAATCTGGTCACTTCATCTCTGACTGTCCTCTCTAGGAAAAAGAATCAAAGAAATAGAAGAAGAAGTACAGAGATGACAGTTCTGATGACTCGAATTAAAAGAAGAAATCTTCAAAGTCCTTATCTGCAAAGTCCTCATCTTCAAAGTCCTCAATGCACAAGAAGAATGGTTCTAAAAAGGCTCGGGCTTTCATTGGCAAGGAAATGGACTCAGAAGAAGAATCTGAAGAATATGAAGAAGAGGAAAAATTTGAGGTGGAATCTGAATCTGGTGTCGCTAGCCTCGCTCTTGCTACTGTTTTCATTAGCAAGTTCATCTTCATCGATGAAGAGAATGACTACTCCAACGACTATGACGTCAGCAATGATGATTACGCTCCCACCTATTGCTTCATGGCTAAAGGTTCCAAGGTACATAATCATCACTCCTCCTCTGAATCAAGTGATGGTGAATTTGATGAATATGTGAAACCTAGCTATGCCAAACTTGCTAGTATTGTTACTAGGCAACAAAGTGCACTTGAAAAGCTTCAGAAAATGATAGAAAAAAGCGATGATCTATTGAATGAGGAAGTGGATAGGACTCAAACTCTGTCTGATGATCTCAAAAGTCTTCAGACAAAGTATGATAACCTTCAGAGTAATCATACTGCTCTCTTAGCCGAAAATGAGAAGCTTTCTTATGAATTTCTTCAAAGAAAGCAAGATCTTGAGAAACTAAGGGTGTCACATGAGGATCTCTAAAGGGAAAATGATTCCTTACTAGATCAACAGATCAATACCGCTCAGGAAGAATTTATTCCACCTTGTTTGAAATGCATCGAACGTGAAACTGCTAATTCTTCACCTGAATGTTCAAATGCTTCTGTTGCTGCAAATTCTTCAACTATTCCAATGGTCAAAAATTCCTCATATGAGGATACCACAAGTATCACTGACAAAAATGCAGGGTTGAAGGAATTGTATGTGACAGGCATGTACAATAGTATCAAAGGGCATCAAACCCTTTGCGATGTCCTCAAAAAGCAGATTCTGAACAGGAACCCTAGGAAAGAGGGTATTGCATTTGAGAGGAAACTCAATGTTGATGGATCTTACTGGAAACCTGAGTAGGACCTCCTGTAGATCAATCCACTTTATATGGCTTTACTTGTGAAACTTCATATTCCTCTAATGAGTCACTTGACGGCAACTACAAATTTCTCAAAAATCACAAAGGTGAAATATTTGCCAGATTTGTTGGAACGAACTGCAGGAACAATTCTCCTATGAAGAAAATCTAGGTTCCCAAGAGCTACCTACAAAATCTTCAAGTGAATGTCCTCACAACACCACTCATGAAGAACATGAACCCCAGATCAAATTCATCATATAGACCAAAGTCTTCACTTGGACCAAATTCCTCAAATGGTAAAAAATATCATTCTCGTGCTAATGCATCTGTTTCGCAGGGAAAATCTATGAGTTCTGAATATGTCCATTATTCTTCAAATCATTATGTTCATAAGTCCTCGAAGAATTTCTCCGCTTATTCATATGAGTACTCTAACCCTCGTCCTGTGAAACAAAGCGTACTTGTTTCAATGCCTCCCTTCTCATATGGTGCTCGCAGAATGATGAACTCTTTGCCACCCCTCCAGATATGGGTGGTGAAGAAATCGAACTAATTTCTTATGCAGGGTCAGGTCTCCAGATGAACTTGAATGTCTGATGAATTTGTTGGAGACCTGAGGAAATGCTTGAAAGGACGCAAGCTAACCATGTAGAAATGAATTCCTCATTTCTCACGTCCTCACACTACTTGCTTACTATCTTGTGTGATGAAATTATGTCTGATGAAATTGATGTCATATTCTTCACTCTAAACCATATGAGTTCGTAAGTTGTACTAATTCATCTGTAGGATGAACCTCCAAAAGCTACTGAGTGGGTCCTCGATAGTGGATGCACAAACCACATGACTCGTGCCAAGAATCTACTGATGAATTTGCCACTTGCTCCATCTCATCTGAAGCATATCACCTACGCACACAAAGGAAAAAAACAAGGTATTGTGTCTAGGTAAGGTTGCAATCTCAAAGGACCGAACCATGGATAAGGTGATGTTAGTCGAATCCCTCGGGTTCAACCTTATGTGTGTCTCAATGCTTTGTGATCTTGATATGGTTGTCGTATTTGGAAAATATCGTTGTGTTGTCATCATAGAATCTGACAATTCCGAAGTCTTCAAAGGCTTTAGGAGAGGAGACTTGTATATTGTTGATTTCTCTATAGGTCCTCAGCCTGCCACATGCCTACTTGCAAAGTCCTCAGAAGGCTGGCCATGGCATCGATGACTTGGACATGCTGGTATGAGGAACTTGGACACGCTCGTGAAGAAAAAGCACGGCATTGGCATTGAAGGTGCAAATTCCTCAAGGACCACGTTTGTGGTGCATGTGAGTCTGGGAAGATGACCAGATCCAAGCATCCCTCGAAGACAATCATGACCATGACTCGACCCTTTGAATTGCTTCACATGGATCTCATTGGCCCCACTCATTACTCCACACTAATAAATTCTTCAAGTTTTATGGCTTTGTCATTGCTGATGATTACTCTCGTTACACTTGGGTGCATATTATTCTGTACAAGTCTGAAGTGCAGGATGTCTTCAGACGATTTGCTTCAAGGGCCTCCACGAACTTTGGCATCAAGATCAAGCATATCAGGAGTGATAATGGGACTAAGTTCAAGAACACCAATCTTGATGAATATCTTGATGAACTTGGTATTACTCATGAGTTATCTGCCCCATATACACCTCAGCAGAACGACGTTGTGGAGCGCAAGAATAGGACTCTTGTTGAGATGGCTCGTACCATGATTGATGAATACAAGACTCCTCGTCGCTTCTAGCCTGGGGCAATTGATACTGCATGCCACATCATCAACAGGGTATATCTTCACAAATTCTTCAAGAAGACTTCGTATGAACTTATGACTGACAAGAAACCCAATGTATGTTATCTCCAAGTCTTCGATGCAAAATGCTGGATTAGAGATCCTCACCATAGTTCTAAATTTGCGCCGAAAGCACATGAAGGTTTTATGCTTGGTTACGGAAAGGACTCGCACACCTATAGAGTCTTCAACACCTACCACCACAAGGTTGTTGAAACTGTAGATGTGCGGTTTGATGAAACTGACGGCTCACAAAGAGAGCACCTGCCTTCTATGCAAGATGAACAATCTCCTGAGGAATCCATTAAGCTGAAGGCTACTGAAGATGTCATACCCACTGAGGAAGTCATTCCGACGAATAAAGACATTCATGCTGATACACCTTAAGAAAATGTTGCTGAAGAAAATCCTTAGCCATTTCAACCTGCTCACCCAAGAGTTGCAAATGAAGTGGAGATTGACAAAATCATGATGACATCAATGCACCAGTTCCCCTCACTCGCTAAAGAGCTTCACATTTGACTAACTTTTGTGGGCACTTTGCTTTTGTCTCTATCATAGAGCGCACCAAAGTTGATGAAGCATTCAAGGAGCCTGAGTGGATTCAAGCTATGCAAGAGGAATTACATCAATTCAAGCTCAACAACGTGTGGGAACTTGTCAAGCGGCTAGATCCTCGCAAGCATAATATCATAGGTACCAAGTGGATCTACCACAACAAGCAATATGAAAATGGCCTTGTGGTAAGGAATAAGTCTCGTCTTGTAGCTCAAGGCTACACACAGGTTGAAGGAATTGACTTTGATGAAACTTTTGCATGTGTTGCTTGACTTGAAGATATTTGCATATTGCTTGCTTATGCTAACTATCATGATATCATCTTATATCAAATGGATGTGAAAAGTGCATTCCTTAATGGTTAGCTTGAGGAAGAAGTATATGTTGCTCAACCCCAAGGTTTTGAAGACCCTAAGCATCCTGACAAAGTCAGCAGACTCAACAAGGCCCTCTATGGCCTCAAGCAGGCACCTTGGGCATGGTACTACACTCTAAAGGAATTCCTCACGAAGAAAGGCTTCAAACCCGGTTCACTCGACCCAACTGTTTTCACAAAATCCTATGACAATGAACTGTTCATATGCCAAATATACGTAGACGATATTATCTTTGGCTGTATTGACAAATGTTATAGTGAAGAATTTGCCTATATGATGAGTGAAGAATATCGAATGTCTATGATGGGACAGTTGAAATTCTTCTCAGGTCTTCAAATTCGTCAGCAAGACAACGACATCTTCATCTCTCAAGAGAAATACCTCAAGGATGTTCCGAGGAAATTCGACATGCAAGACTGCAAAGGCGTCAAAACTCCAATGCCTTCAAAAGGCCACCTTTGCACTGACGAAAATGGTAAAGGTTTCGATCAGAAGGTATATCGCTCCATGATTGGCTCTTTATTGTATCTATGTGCATCTAGGCCTGATATTATGCTGAGCGTTTGCATGTGTGCCCGATTCCAAGCAACACCAAAGGAATCACACCATAAGGCTGTGAAACATATTCTTCGATACTTAGCTCACACACTAACGCTTGGATTATGGTATCCCAAGGGCTCAAATCTTCATCGTGTCGGATAGTCTGATGCTGACTATGCTGGAGATCGTGTGGATCACAAGTCAACCTCAGGCACATGTCATTTCCTCAGGCGATCCTTAGTCTGTTTGTCCTCGAAGAAGCAGAACTGCGTGTCACTATCTACTGCTGAAGCTGAGTACATTGCTGCTGGTTCATGTTGTGCTCAGCTGCTGTGGATGAAGAAAACCCTCAAGGACTATGGCATCAAGTTGAAGAATGTGTCTCTCTACTGCAACAACGAGAGCGCCATCAAGATTACTTGTAACCCAGTTCAGCATTCCAAGACCAAGCACATCTAGATTCGTCATCACTTTCTTCGAGATCATGTACCCAAGGGCGACATATCCATCGACCACATCCCTACTGAAGAACAACTGGCTGACATCTTCACAAAGCCCTTAGATGAAAAGAGATTTCGCAAGTTGCGGTGTGAGCTAAATATCTTAGAATCTTCGAATGTTCTTTTAAAAAGGACACACATCCTAACACTTAGATGCGCAACACACGAAGTAACATTTTCTTCAATCAATGAAGAATAACCCTCTAAGTGTGAAGAAATTAATGAAGAATTTGATTCTCAGAACCCTACGACAATTGTATACGGTGTCTGAAGTCATCATTCTTATATGGTGGGTCACGCCACCAACAATAGTTGAAATTCTTCAAAGTTGAGTTTTTCTTCATTTTGCAAATTCTTCAATTTTTCAAATTCCTCAAAGTTTGCAAATTTCTCAACTTTTAAAAATCATCAAAATTTTCAAATTCTTCAAACTATGAAACTCATGTTCTTCATTGACCATATACCTATATATTTGAGTTTTTCAATGTCCTCAATAGCATCCACTTATTGCTAATTATTCAAGTTGATTTTCATCTAAGTTAATGTGATCGGACCCTTTCCCCCTCTATGCTAAACTCAACCCAGTCTGTTCACAAATTCTTCATATGCGTTCTACTTTGAAACTCATTCAAAGTCTTCACTGTGTCCTTGACAGCTGAAGTATTTGCGAACGGCAACTTTAAAATTTTCACTATCAAATTTTTGGCGTTTCCCACACAAACCGTTCCGATTCCCACGAATGGATAACCCACGACCCCCCACTGTCGCCACTACTCAGTATGTGGGTGACACATGTCGCGCGGAGAGCAAGGGTCAGGGGCATTCTGGCCCAAAATCTTCGGACAGATTGGTTTTCACCTCCGCTATAAATACCCCTTCCCTTTCACTATGCTTGGTTACTCCTCACTCCTACTCTCTCCCAAGCTCAAACCTAGCGTCGCCGCTAAAATCATCGCCATCGGTGTGGAAGAGCTTCACTGCCTCAACCTCGCCGTCGTCGTACTCGCATCGGGCGCGGATGTCTTCACCCCGCCGCCGCTGTAGTTATCTCCCTTTGCCAAGCTAAGGCGTGGGAGATCTGGACAGATGAACTTCCTCGATTTCTTCTCACAATTTGTCGTGTTCTTCATCAGGGTAAATAAAATCTATTTTTAATACCCTTGTTTGATCTTCAAGTTTTCCTCAATTTTCTCAAAGGTGTTTATTCTTCAAGAATCTCATTCTAAAGCACCTTACATGCTCATAAACTTGATGTTTTTCCCTAAGTTATGATTTTCTTCAAGATTCCTTAATTGTGTGGATCCACAAAATTTGCACAACTCTGGAACCAAAGATAAAGAACACTTAGTGAAAATCCTCAAGACACCCATGGTCAAATTCCTCGCACTTGATGTTATTGAAAAACTTCCGAGGACACATATGACCTCTTCAAATTTCTCGCACCTATACTCTGTTCATAGGTACAAACATGTCCGCTGATGAATCACTAGGTTCTCATCAACTTAACTCATTTGTAGCGTTTCTTGAGGAAAACCTGTGCATTCTTCAGAATCTTCAAGAGTTCAGAATCCTTAGTCGAAGAAAATGCCTGATGGGAAGAAGCCACATAAAGGTGGAAAGAAACCTGATTTGCAGACTGCTTTTGAGATACCTGATGACTTGTATGAGGAATATTGCACGCCAGATAAAGAAATTCATGGCAAAGATACAACAAAGCAGAGAAAGATCTGCTTATAGAAAATCGAGAGGAGATGGCCAAAGGAGTGGAAAGAATATCGCTATGTCACTCGCAAGTATATGATGAAATTTGCAGTTAAACCCCCTTGCAGCAGGCCACCCTTGGCTCCAAATCAAACAGCTGATCCCACTAGTATCAAGACTGGTAATGACATTCCTCATGAATGGGAAAAACAGCAAGCCAAGTTGGCTAAGAAAGCAAAAGAGGCTATGAAGAAATTCAACGAAGACTTTGTTGCTGTTGCGACTGCTGGAGCCACTACAAGTGCTCCAAGGAAATCAATTGTGAAGAAATTTGCTGTGAAGTCACAGTCTTCAATGTCAAAGTCATCACTACATATTCCTGAAGCAAAGTCTTCAAAAGCCTCAGCCACTGGTTCAGTAGCTGCTCAGTCCTCTACTGTTGCCGCAAAGTCTTCAACACCTGTGCACCTTGCATCATGTCAGAGGACAAAGGGATACTCAATTGCTTCATGGGTCTCTGCAAGTCCCTCTACTCAAGCAAAGTCTTCAACAAGTCCTACTATGTTGAAACTGAAGAAAACTGCTGGACGAGGACAAAGACCAAGTCCTCACACTAGCAAAGCTATAGTGAATGTACCCTCAGCATCTGAGGATGATGATGAGGCTGATGATGAAGAATTGGAAGAAATCATCAGAGAAAGTCAGCAAAAGGCTGCAATAGCCAAAGGCAACTTTGTTCCTCTCATGCTGGATCCCAAGATGATCCTCAACTTCTATGACATCTGGCATGAGGATCCAAGCACCCCACTTTCCTCACTGAACCTGCCTCTTGGTGTGGACCATGTCCTCACCCACTTTATTGGTAAGGAAAAATGGAAAAGCGACCAAGCTCGGAGAGCTAAGAGGAACAGGGCTCGAAAAGAAAATTTTCTCAGGAATAACGTGACGAATTTGACTCCAAATCAACTCATCACTGTTTAGTCTGAAATTTGCTGCCTCTCTAAGGAACAAGACAAATATGATGCTGAATGGAAGGGCACCAAAGTGAGATTCGTCAGGGCAGCCCAAGCTGCTGTTAAGGACCATAACTCAAGGGTTGCCGCTCGATCGCAACCAAAAATTCTGCAGGCTGAACAATCTGCTCAGCCTGCTGATGAAGCTGCTCCCGCAGCTGAAGAAACTCAGGCTGCTGAAGAACATAGTAGGACAACCTCCACTGTTGTGCCTTAACAAACTGACAGGCTAGTGGAAGTTTTTGCTGCGCCTAAGGAAATTGATACCACAAGGGCGACTGCATCAGTCGCACTTGAAGAAAATCAACCTCCTTCACCCTCTATCGAAACAGCTAAATCATCAAGCGTGAAGACAATCAACCTTCCTTCTGCATCAGAAGCAAAGAACACCAAGACTGCGGAGAAGAAGGCACTAAATATAAAGGCATCAACGACAGATTCCTCGGTAGTGAAGAAATTGAAGACACTGCCAAGTTCCTCAACAGAACCGTTTGATGCAACGCCTATCAGCTTCGTGCCAGCTTATGCAATAGTGCCATTTCGTGTTGACTATGTCATCCCAAATGATGATCAAGATGAAAAGGATCAATCGGCTGCTACCTCAGAGCAGATTGATGAAGAAATTGAAGTGGAAGCAAATGCTTCAACTCCACAGGTATCATCGTCCTAGCCTCAGTTGACTGCTGAAGAGGCCGGCGTTGAAAAAATTGATGAGGACGTGAACATTGGCAATACAACCCCTGTCATCAATGATGAATATCGGGAAGCTGCTCACCCAAATTCCCCAATGACCACTCCTCTGTCACAGAGTCCTCGGTGTCCAGCCTACACTGAAGAAATTGAACCAGGATCTGATGACTTGGCTGCAACTGGCACTAAAGATATTCCAACTGCATCCACTACTCCAACTGCCACTGAGGAACCTGCAGAGCAAATTCCTCAGTCTGAAGAAATTCCTCCTATGTCTAAGGAGATTGTGGGCCACTTCAAGGCAAACCTTCAGCCGAAGCCTAGGATGCCATTCAAAGGCTCAAATCGCCCCAAATTCATCAAAACCAATTTCTTCAATGAACACATTTTCTTCGATGGGCCGAACGCTTATGACTCAGCTAGGGCCGGTCAGACCAGGTTCTAGACTTCAGCACAGATGAACTATTATGCATCAGTCCTGTTTGACAAGAAGAAAGTCTTCGAGTACCATCAAATTCCTCATGCGGATATGGAAACAATTCCATCCTTCACACTGGTGCTCGTAGTTCTTCATGATGCAGGAATTCTTCCGTTCTATGTGGATATTTGTGATTGGAATGAAGAGCTCATTCATCAATTCTATGCCACTCTGCACATCATAGGTGATGCTTCTGACATCAACTCCTGGGTCTTGGATTGGGTGACTGGATCAACCCATTATGCTGCACCAGCCTCTACATTGCTTCGGTCAGTCCCAGTTCCAATTCCTTCAGAAGAAGCCCACTGCCCGTTTGATGAACCTGCTCTGTCCGACCATATGATGCAAGTGCTAATCAAACCACAGGCTCCTAGAAAATCTCAACGCACCACCTTCCTTGTGAAGGATTTTCTCTATGTGCCCAGGACAGTTTATCGCATCCTCACCAATACCCTTTGTCCTCAGAAGGGTCACAACTCTGAAGAAGAAGTTGAGGGAATCATGAAGAACATGCTATTCAACATCATTCATGGAATTCCCATCAACTATCACGACTTCTTCATGAGGACATTGGCCAATGCAACATTAGCCCCATTTGAATTGAAGCCTTATGCTCCCTGGATCATGAAATTCATCAGATCAAGGTCTTCAATTCCCTTCAAAGATGACTTCCAAAATCACTTCGGCTTTCTGCCCCCGATTGAAGTCCTCAAGAGCACAATTGCCTCAGTTGAAGGAAAAGGCAAAGCTGTCATTGATGAAGGTACTCGTCCATTGGATGGTCAGTTTCGCAAAGCTGCATCTTACTCCACCAATGATGACACTGCTACCCAGGACTCGGCTGCAAAAGCCTCAGCACAAAAGCCTCGAGAGTCTACCCCTCCTGTGATGACTGATTGTGAACTACTCATAAGTCTTCATCAGAAGGTTGATCACAATCACAAGTGGGTGAAGCGTCAGTTTGCTTCCATTGTTCAGAACATGACTGTGACGTAGAACTCTCTGAGGAAAAATCACTACTACGTGCATGAAATCTTCGATCATATGTTAAATGCGTGTATGAATTACAAGATATAGGGGGAGTTCTCCATGCTTTTTAACCTATCATGTGCATTTCCAGTCCAACGCAAATTCCTCAAATATGCACATCTTCAGGGGGAGTTCTTCTATATCTTGCAATCAAATTCCTCAAACTCAGTATTTACACTTTATAGTATTATCCTTGTTGAAAACTTAACCTATTTGTCATCAATCACCACAAAGGGGGAGATTGTAAGTGCATCTAGTGCCCCTTAGTGATTTTGGTGTATTGAAAACTTATAGGTTGAGGAACTAATGTGTTTGTGAGTGTACACAGTCTCTATATGTCGATGAGGAGATTGATATATTCAGAGATTATCGACCCCTAAAAATGTATGTCTTCAGCTGAAGACTTTGGTGAAGACTTTACTAAAGACTTTGGTATTCCCTGAAGACTTTGAAAATGAAGAAGTTGGTGTGACCTTGAAGATATGAATGAGGACTATGAAGCATGAAGACTTTTGTTTTCATAGTTTCATTTCCTTTCTTTGAGTCATAGGAAACACCGTACTGTTAAAGGGGGTCGAGGTAATACTAAGGAAAATTTCCAACTGATGCTCAACTCCCAAAGCCTCAAACTATCCAATCCTTCGAGTGAAGCCTTTGGAAATCTCCTGCAGTTCAGTCAAGTTCTTCAGTGACAGAGACGAAGTTCTTCTGGTCTCTGATGAAATTGATCTGACTGAGGAGTTAGGATTTCGCCAGTGCGAATTGCCTACAAGTGAGGAACATGATAAGCCTGAGGACTTTCATAGTTTGAAATTCCGACAGTTGTTATGCTTAGCGTCAGCTGTACCAAATCATCTTATCCACATAACAGTCATATTATTGGGGGCATTTATGTCTTATCATGCCAGGCTACACCCTGGCTATAAATAGCCACCCCCACAACCAATAGCTAGTTGGCTGCTCCGAGAGAGAACTGACTCTTGTCATTTGAGAGCAACCCATTCTCCGAGGACTTTGAGAGAAAATCATTAGTGAGGAAAAACCCAAATCCAAACCACCAAACCCAAAGTGATTGAGCATCACTGAAGAGATTGTTCCTGTGTGGAACCGACGCTTGTTACCTTTGAGGAGTGTGTATCCTCCAAACGGTTAGGCGTCATGTTCTAGTGCATCCTACAGTCAATTGGGGATCACGGAGTGACCTTGGTCTAGAGCATCCAGCAGTAAATTGGGGATCTCTAGGTGGCCAGTTTGTGAGGGTTTTGGAAGTCTACCTTGAAGACTTACCACGAGTGTTGGGCGAGGACTTTGTGACCTTAGCTCAAGGATAATATAGTAAGGACTGCGTGTCCTGGGACTGTGTGTCCTCTGGTTTAAATACCATGCCGCTCCAAACCAGACGTACGACTGTCACAGCAGTTGGAACTGGGTCATCAAACCATTGGCTTCATCGAGCTACCTGGTTCTATTTCCTCAACCCCTCTATTTCCTCGTATACTTGTTGATGAATTGATTGTTACTATTTGAAAATTTGACTGAAGACTTTCACAATTTCCTCACCTCAAATTCTTCAAGTTACCTTGTTCCTCACCTGCTTATCCTGTATCACGCTACCTGTAATCTGTGCATGTTCATTTCATCATCATGACTATGTTGTTGCTATGTTTCTCATGCACTTGAGTACTTACCGCTGCTAGTTATTCATCACATTTCAAATTCCTCAAGTTAAAATTCCTCAAGTGATGAATTTGTAAAAATCGCCTATTCACCGCCCCTCTAGTCGATATAATGCACTTTCAAAACTGGACCATCTCCTTCGAAATATCAAGGTTTAGGACGAAAACCCATCTGTTACAAAGGCATTTTATTTTACTTAACTTATTTCAACTCCAGACTTTTTGTGCATTCAATATGCACCATTCAAAGCCACATCCTCAAAGTTTAACCCTTTCTAACTTTATTTGCTAATTTTCATGCACTCAGTGATTTTTTTGAGCTAAATGACCCTGAAATTGAAAAGCACTATGAACTCTGAAAAGGTTGAAACTTGGCATGGTATCATCATTTCACCTACATATCTTGTTCTAAAAAGTGGAGAGGTTTACGACAAAAACTAGATGCACTTCGTGTACAAACTGGACCATCTCCTTCAAACTAGATGAAATATTTTTAAACTCAAGTTAGTCACAATCTAGGGTTTGAAGAAAATTTGAAACAATTCATATTTAAACCGTTCAAATTTGAAAAATAATGGCATAAAGAGAAACTAGACAAAATTTTGAATCTAATGCAAAAAGAATCACTCAAAAACATCAAATATCCTAAAAGATATAAGCAATTTAAAACAGAAACTTTTAGAATCCCTTTAGTCCGGGTTGGTGTCTCCAATCGGGACTAAAGGTCTAACCTTTAGTACCGGTTCGTGGCACGAACCAGGAGTAAAGGTCCGGAACAAACCGGGACTAATGATGCCCGTCCCGGACCGGGACTAATGGACAAAAGGTTCAAAACCTAACCAGGACTAATGTTATGGACAAAAGGTCTGTTTTCTACTAGTGTCACACATCTTCATGAGGGAAGCAAGGTTAATGAAGTGGCCCTCTGTGATCGATCCCCCCTTCGGCAGGGTGTTGAAACGGAGCTCCAGATGGTATCGCGGTGGAACAGAGACTTGCAGCGGTGCAAAAAGTGTTTCGAGATTCCCTCTAGGGATTTTGGAATATATGTGAATTTATAGGCCAGAGAATGGGGGTAGGAGGGCCACGAGGGAGGGACAAGCCATCAGGGCATGTCGACCACCCTAGGCGTGCCCTGTTGGCTTGTGCCTCCCTCGTGCGGCCTCTGGTCTTTCCAAAGCTTCCAGGTCTTCTTTTGGTCTATTAAAAATAATAAAAAGGTTTCGGGGCAATTCGACTTCATTTCGTACTGTAAACAAGAAAAGTAAAAAACACACAGAAAATAGCAACTTGCACTGGGTACTAGGTCAATAGGTTAGTGCTGGAAAATAATATAAATTGGTAAATTATTACTCAAAAAGTATCATATAATGATAATGTAATAACATGAAACTATAAAAAATTATAGATAAGTTGGAGACGTATCAACATCCCCAGCCTTAATTTTTGCTCGTCCTCGAGTAGGTAAATGATAAAACAGATTTTTTATGTGACATGCATCCAATATGTAATCTTTTGCATCTATGCTTATTATGAAACGATGAATTAACAAATATTAACCTAGTAATATTTATAAGCACAAGCAACTAAATCATCAAACTTTCAAAGCATACGATCCTAAAAGAATACTTACCCCCATTCATTTTATCATATTAACAAGGCATGGCTCCGTCTTCACCACATTAATACAAATGTCAAGCACCACGGTGTCCAAGTTAGGCAATTGGATCAACTTTTTCAATGTGCATCAACTTTCTTGTAGACGATGTAACTATTGTTTGCAATTAATAAAGCTAGCCACGTGTCATCTTTTGTATCTAAATAGCTAGCCCTCTCCCTGCGAAACAATAAATTTTATTTCTAAAGAGATACAACCCACTATTTGTTTTCTTTAGACATGCAATCATGCCATGTAGGCAAGTCATGCATGTAAGTCATAAATTAAATTGTTTTACGTTATTCTCTATACTTGCAACGTGGCAATCAATTTATGCCCTAAACCCTAAGTTACTATTGTATTTGATTTGCTTGGTCTATAGTCAGATCACCCTAAAGTTATAAAACTCCTTCTCATGGGGTTATATTCCACACTCTGGTCCGGCTTTGATGTTACCATAACATGGTCGCCTCCATAATTAAGGTAGTTAAACCGGAACCATGCATAATTTTGGTGAATCACCATTATCTCATATTGTCTTCCATACTCATAGATGTCTCCCCCTGTCACATCAGAGGTCACAAATTTCCTAAACAATATGTTTTACCTATGTAGATCTTGGAATCATGTTGTCTGGTCCCTTAAATTGGACAACACGCATAGCGTTCACCACAGTATAACAACTTACTAGACAAATCATAAGAGTACATACATGAATGACAAACTATAGGATGCGCATAAATACTTACCACTAACCTATATATCCAACGCCTAGGGGAAAGTACTCACACATTGGAAAAGAATAACCAATCACCGTAGAGCATAAATCCATGAAAACCATATCGATAATATCGTGGTGATCCACAATAAGATGAACGATTTAACAAGTCTCGGTCTTCAGAAGAGTATGAATAAAGTTATACACCATGATCTTACAACTTGTAGTTCCTCTTATGACGGTGCTGATGAAATGAAATGAGTATGAAGAAGAAAACAAGAAGGATCTTTGGTCGATCTTCTTCGCCGGTCTTCTCTCTTTGTTCTGGATGAAGTGGCGATCGCTAGGTATCTCTTATGTGTTGGTACCCTTCATGAAATTTGCTCCTGTAGATAAGGGGGAGCCCCTGGCATCTCGGACGACCACCCATACAAGCACTTGCGCTCTGGTGCGCCAGGTGGTGAGTGTCCCATCATGCAAGTTGCTCCTTTTGGCTTCATTTGGAGTAATCCTCCTTGGTTTCCTTTCATCAAAGGATTAGCGTTGGAAATAACCGAGAAATAATGAAAACTCGATGAAAAAACAAGTCAAAACCCCTTATAAATAGTCAAAAATTCTCGAGCCATCATCCGGCTGCACGTCGACTCGGCCGTGGGCTTTGTCTCACGACTACCTACCCAGATGCTTATATCTTATTGGAGGCGTTGGCCAGCCAGAGGGCTAACCGCCAAGTTGCTACTCAAGCAACCCTAGTCATCATCTATTGTTTCTCTCTTTTTGCTACTTCTGGTGATCCCCTCCCATAGACCACGTGCACCGCTGGACAGGAGAGTAGACCTTTTGAACCCTATCTTTTTGTCACCCTACACCGGGAGAAGGGCCATAAAATTTGTGGGAAATGTCTTGGCGTATGCACCTAGACTTCATCTTCTCCCTGCCCTTAGCTTCTCCATGACTCGCTCTCCCATATCTTGGGTACCTGCAGGATGAAGAACATGGACAAGGTAAGATACAACTACAAAACAATTTTATTTCGCACATATGAGATGTTAATTCAAAGCACTGATAAATCTCAATCGTATTTACTTTTACTAACACTTTTGCTCTTGTTTTGGACTCTAATTAGCATGATTCGAATGAAACTAATCCAGACTGATGTTGTTTTCAACGGAACTACCATGGTGTTTCTTTTGTGCCGAAAAAAGTTTTCGGAATTGAACGAAACTTTTTGAAGATTTATTTTACAATAAATAAAAAAATATTGAATCCAAAAACCACTGGAGGAGGGGGCTAGCTGGGCACAAGACACCAGGGAGTGCCTGGGCTAGCGTGCCTTGGTGGGTTGTGCCCACCTTGTGGCCCTGCAGACTCTAATTCTGGCACTATGAATTCCTATTTCCGGAGAGAAAAATCATGAAGAAAGTTTGGGTTAGTTGCTCTAACTCAAATAAGGACCTCTCCATCGGGTTGGGTTTTTTGGCTGGGTTAGAGCAACTAACCCTACTCTAACCCTCATGTTTGGATGCTTTTGGGTTATTTGAGCCCCCAACTAACCCAAACTAGCTCTAACCCAGGGCCTATGTGAGGCAAATGGCAAGAAACATCAGAAGGCTAAACTTCGTTTCACTTTTAATAATTCACTAAATTATGTTTGCTTCTATCTCAAGCTCATCCCTATTTCCTTCTTTCAATAAACCCTGCGGTGTTGCTTTGTTCTTCTTGCTAGTTTCAGATCTAAAAAAAGGTTCTTACTATTGAGTTGTTCCTTGTGCTTTCGATCTGGTTTGCCCAGATCCGAGTTGCTCTCAATCGTTCTAGCCTAGTATAGGTCAGGAGCATTTTTTGCTTCCTCATCACCTGGCTTCCTATAGAGTATATTGATTATTAGGAAATATGAGATAGACTAGGATTTGTCCTACCTAGCCTTGTACTCCAAGTAGATCATTGTACTCCTATATATATTTCCACGAGGCTCAAGTAATACATCAACTATTCCATCAAATCTCTCTTCCTTCTAACATGGTATCTGCCGCAAGTTCCTAGACCTAGCCGCCACCCACCGCTTCCGCACCGCGTGCCGCCCCCGAGGCGGTCGGCCCCCATGACCGTCGCCAGGGGCCGTGCCACCCGTACCTATGGTTCATCCGAGGGCATGTTGACCAGCTTCCCTAGAGAGTCTTTTCCCGACCTCTTGATCTAGGGTTTTCTCTGTTCCGCCGGTCGCATGGATCGGCGTTTCCTTTTTGGTTTTCCGATCCACGATCGGTTTGCGTCGCCTACCGCCGCCGTCGACCCCGCACCTCTACTCCAACATCCGCACAACCCGGCTTCTACGCCGGACGTCATCGCCCTGCTCCGATCGGGACTCCTGCATCGCACCGATCCGATGGCCTTGCGCCATGTGGTGGCCCATCACAGCCGTCTTTCGTGCGTGGACCTGCCCGTCGATCTCCATCATTGCCTCGTCCGGTTGCGCACCGGCTGCGTCGGGCCGGCTCCCAGCTCCATCCGCGTCGGCTGCCTCGGGCCGACTTCCGGCTCTGGCCACGTCGGCCTCACCGCCTGCCTCGGGCCGGCTACTGGCCGTCGACTGTGTCAGCCTCGTCGGCTGCCTCACGACGGTTGTGTCGGCCTCGCAGGCTACCTCACTCGACTGCGTTGGGTCGGCCATCGACTCCGGCTGTGTCGGGCTCGTACGCACGTCGTCTCGCGCCGACTGTCGTCGCCGGCTTCATCTCGGACTCCACCGGCATCTCGCCTCCACCGAGCGGCGTCCCCGACCTCACACGCGATTGGATTGATCACCCAGCTGCCGCCGTGATATGCCTCATCTACTCGTGCACCCTACCTGGCCTGTCGGTTGCGCGCGCCTCCACAGGTCCCGTGAAGACTATCCCGAGTAAAGCCGCTACATCGCCCCGTCGGGCCGTAGCGCCGCCGCCCCATGGTTCTCCTCGCGGCTGCACCGACTCATGTGTTGCCGCTACGTCGCCCCTTCGGGTCGTAGTGCCGTGACACGCAGTCCCCGCGACCCGCGCCGCCACTACACCGCCCCTTCAGGTTGTAGTGTCGCGACACGCGGTCCCTGCCGCCACCCGAGGTCGTCCCCGCGGTCGCACCGACCCGCGCTTCGCCGTCGTGTCGTCCCTTCGGGCCGTATCACCGCGGGCTGCGCTTATCGCCGCTGCCCAAGGTCTTCCCGCCGTTGCCCCAACCCGCCTGCTGCCGTTGCGTTGCCCCTTCGGGCCATAGTGCCACGTCTCGCGGTCCACTCCACCGTCCCCGCACTTCGACTTCCCGTGGTATGTGCCGCGTCGCCTCCCTTGGTGCGGGAACGCCATCGTACGCTCTGGTCTTCGTCACGTTGTCGGGTTCTTCCTCGCCTACTTCGAGCATCGCCGTCGCGCTCCTAACCAGCCGCCGCCGCTCTTCTTTGCCACCACAACTCCCTTCTATACGTGAAAGAGCTGCTAGAACCGGGCTGAGTGTGGGCATGCCCAAAAGCGATGGTAGATCATCTCTTCTCTCCTAGAAGCAACACAAAAGATTCCAGGCTTAATCCGACGTCGATGTAGTTCTGATCCAACCGCAAGTCCATTCTTTATTAACCTCCACATATGAATCTTGGCCTTAGCCGGCGCGCTAGTATCCCATAGCGCCAAGTAACCCCTATGCTTGAACACCGAACAAGAGGATTCCAGTCGTCCGTTCCTTGTTCTGCCCATAGCCATCTTCAGGTGGCATGCAGACATTACAGTGAAGACTCCATTCTTGGTGAAGTTCCATGCCAGATACTCACGTGTACCAGGTCCACTGATTGCAATCTATTTTATATCCTTCGCATCATCGTATGTGAACATAGTATCCACCTGGTCATCATTCCATGAGCCCCCATCCGCAGAGAGTAAGTCAGCCACTTTTATCACGCCTTGCACATACATCTTCCCAATGGGCCTCATGCTTCCACTCCTCGGTATCCAATTTGCATGATGAATGTTAACCATGTTACCATCACCAATGCTCCAAATGAGCCCCTCACGTAGCAGATCCCTTCCATGTAATATGCTCCTAAAAGTATACGAAGCATTGAGTAGACAAGTTGCGGATAAGATAGAATCCTCTTTGAAGTAGTGTGCCTTAAGAACTCTAGCACAAAGAAAAGAGGACTCCTACACAATCCTCCACGCTTGCTTTGCCAAAAGAGCTTGGTTGAAAGCCTCTGGATCACGAATTCGAACTCCCCCATCTCTTTTTGCTGCACACATTTTCTGCCATGAGATCCAATGTACTTTCCGTTCACCATTCATTGCACCCCACTGGAATTTCGACGAGATAGAAGTCAAATTCTGACACATTTTCTTTGTGAGGTGAAAACAACTCATGGTAAACGTCGGTACAGATTGAAGACCTAATTTTATAAGGACCTCCCTTGCTGCAATGGATAGACCTTGCCTCTTCCAACCACAACACTTTGTCCTAGATGATTCAGTTACATATTTAAAAGTGCCATCTTTAGATCTTCCAACCAGTGTTGGGAGACCAAGATACCTCTCACTCAATGCTTTTGAGTCAACACCCAAAGCATTTTTGAGCTCTACCTTAGTTTCATCCGTGCAACCCTTTCCAAAGAAAATGGAGGATTTCTGTCAATTTACTCTCTGCCACGAGGCTGCTTCATCTGAGTTAAAGTTAGCTTTTAATACCTCCATATTGCCTGGTGATGCTTCCAGAAAAACTATGCTACCATTCGCGAAGAGTAGGTGTGTAACCTGGGGGCCAGTGCCACCAAATGTTACACCTTTGAGCTCCTTTCCCCTTTGTGCTTTCCGCATCATAGCAGAAAAACCTTCAACACAAAATACGAACAAATAGGAGGATAGGGGGTCACCTTGACGGAGACCTCTCGAAGGATAAGAACACCTGGAATTTTCCTCATTCAATTTCACTTAGAATTTTGCTGATGTTACACACCTCATAATCATATCTACCCACCCTGTCGCGAAACCAAATTGTCCCATCATGTGACGTAAAAACACCCATTCCACCCTGTCATAAGCCTTCATCATATCAAGCTTGACTGCACACGGGAGTTTCTTCCTCTTCCTCTTTCGTATAACATGAACACATTCATAGGCAACTAGAACATTGTCCGTAATTAGACGACAGGCACAAAGGCACTTTGTTCCTCCGAAATAAGAATGGGTAGAATTCCTTTCAGTCTATTTGCCAACACTTTCGTTGCAATTTTATATAGGACATTACAGAGACTGATTGGTCGAAACTGAGATAGCAACTCCGGTGAGTTTATCTTAGGTATCATGACGATGATCGTGTCATTGAACGCTTCCGATGCAGCCACACCACTCAGAAAGTCTCATATCGCACAGCAGACGTCGGCCTTCACCATCGGCCAGTGCCGTTGGTAGAACAATGCCTATAATCCGTCAGGTGCCGGAGCCTTCGTCGGCCCCATCTCAAATAAAGTTCTCTCTATCTCATCATTAGAGATTGGAGCAGCAAGAGCTTCGTTCATCTCAGCCGTGATTGAGCGCTCTATATTTTGCAAAAGAGCATTAGCACCAGTTGACCCATCAGAAGTAAAAAAGCTTCTCATAAAAACTAGCTGCCATCTCTCTCATCTCATCATTGACCATACATCGTGATCCATCCTCTCTAACCAGTGCCTTGACAGTGTTCTTTCGCCTGCGATGAGAAGCTCTATTTTGGAAGTACTTTGTGTTTTTGTCAACCGCTCTCAGCCACTCCACCCTTGATCGTTGCGTGTACATAATTTCTTACCTCTCACACACCTCTTGTTGGAAATATGCCCTAGAGGCAATAAATAAAGTGTTTGTTATTATATTTCCTTGTTCATGATAATCGTTTATTGTCCATGCTATAATTGTGTTGATTGAAAACTAAATACATGTGTGGGTATATAGACAAACACTGTGTCCCTAGTATGCCTCTAGCAAGCTAGCTCGTTGATCAAAGATGGTTAAGGTTTCCTGGCCATGGACATGAGATGTCATTTGATATCGGGATCACATCATTAGGAGAATGATGTGATGGACAAGACCCAATCTATAAACGTAGCATAGGATCATGAGAGTTTATTGCTACAGTTTTCTGCATGTCAAGTATATGTTCATATGACCATGAGATCATGCAACTCACTGACACCGGAGGAGTGCCTTGTGTGTATCAAACGTCGCAACGTAACTTTGTGACTATAAAGGTACTCTAGAGGTATCTCCGAAGGTGTCTGTTGAGTTGGCATCGATCAATACTGGGATTTGTTACTCCGTTTGATGGAGAGGTATCTTAGGGCCCACTCGGTAATACAACATCACAACAAGCCTTGCAAGCAATGTGACCGAGTGTTAGTCGTGGGATCTTGAATTACGTGACGAGTAAAGAGACTTGTCGGTAATGTGGTAGAACTAGGTATAGAGATACCAACGATCGAATCTCGGGCAAGTGACATACCAAAGGACAAAGGGAACATCATACGGGATTAACTGAATCCTTGACATAGTGGTTCGACCGATAAAAATCTTCCTAGAACATGTAGGAACCAATATGGGCATCTAGGTCCCGCTATTGGTTATTGACCGTAGAGGTGTCTCGGCCATGTCTACATGGTTCTCGAACCCACATGTTCTGTACACTTAAGGTCCGGTGATGTTTCGGTATAGATGAGTTATGTGTGTTGGTGACCGAAGGTTGTTCGGAGTCCCAGATGAGATCCCGGATGTCACGAGGAGTTCCGAAATGGTACGGAGGTAAATATTCATATATGGGAAGTTGGTATTTGAGTTCCGGAAAAGTTCCGTGACCTGCAAGTGGTGTGATGGAGTATCGGAAGTGTTCCTGGGGGTCCACTGGTGGGCCCATCTACTCCAAAGGGCCACACGGGCTGTGAGAGGGTGCGAACCAGCCCCTGGTGGGTTGGCGGCACCTCCCACCTCAAGTCCCATGCGACTAGAGGCTTGGGCTGGGCCAAAAGGGTTGGCTAGCCACCAAACTTGGTGGCCAAGCCACCCTGGCCGCCGCCCCACCTCCCTTGGCCGCCACACCAAAACCGAGGGGAAACCCTAGGGCAGCCAGCCCCTCCTCTTCCCCTATATATATGAGAGGGGAGCGAGGGCTGCAAACACAAGTCATGGCACAGCCCTTCCTCCCTCCCCGATTACCTCTCCTCTAGTAGATTGGTTTGGCACCACTTAGCGAAGCTCTGCCGGATCAGCTCCATCACCACCGCTGCCACGCCGTTGTGCTGCCGGTGAACCCATCTACCTCTCCACTCCCTCTTGTTGCACGTGTGCTGAACACAGAGGTGCTGTTCGTTCGGTACTGGATCGGGAGTTTGTGGGACGGCTTGCGATTTGGATCGCGGAGACGTACCACTGCATCAACCGCATTCTTTAATGCTTCCGATTAGCGATCTACAAGGGTACGTAGATCCAATCTCTCCTCTCATAGATGCTCATCTCCTAGATTGATCTTGGTGAAGCGTAGGAATTTTTTTGTTTCCCATGCAACGTTCCCCAACACCTCCCTCAGGTGCTCCTCAATATCACGGACCTCTAGGGAAAGTCCCGTCATTGCTGCTCTCACCTTTGCATCAACAAGCTGCACATTTAACTTGGCGATCTTCCTTCTGATAGAGTCGAGACCTCTCTTGCCCACCTCTGAATCAAATTTGTTACAGAACTCAACCGCTGCCAGACTGCCGCATGTCCGATCTCCCCTGTACCTGCCGCTTCCCATGCCTGCCTGAACATCTCTTCATACTGATCATGTCGAGTCCATGCTTCTTCATACCTAAAAGGCCTATCACCCAGTCGGTTGATGCATGGAGCCATCTCCATCGCACGGACCAGAAGCGCCTGGTGATCAGACTCCTTGGTAATGATATGTTCCACCGTTCCGGGAATAGTTGTAGAAAGCTATTGGTACAAGTTGCACGGTCCAACCTCACCTGTATATTATTGTTACCGTCCCTCTTATTGTCCCAAGTATATGGATACCCTGAAAAGCCCAAGTCCGCCAGGCCACAATCATCCAAACAGTCACGAAAGTCTTCCATTACATGTAGCTCCTTGGGTTACCTCCCATTTGATAAGTTTGGAACAAAGCCTCATTGAAATCGCCAAGGCAAATCCAAGGGAGATCATCTTGTGTGCATAGATACCGGATCGCATCCCAAGATTTTTTTTCTTAGCTCCGTACGAGGTTTCCCATAGAATCCAACGATTCGACATCTTTTCTCCTCGCACACCACCTCTGCATCTATGAAATATTGGCTCCACGGCCTCACCGTAACCTGCAAATGATCCATCCACCATAATGATAGCCCACCAGATTGGTCATTACAGTCCACCGCCACTCCACAATTAAACCCCATACTCCACTTTAGCCGCTCCATAGCCATTGCTTTCTTCTTCGTTTCACACAGAAAAACCACCGCTGGGTTGTGTGACCGTATCAGGTCTCGAAGTTCCCCAACTGTCGAGTCCAACCCCAAGCCTCGATAGTTCTAGGCTAAGAGATTCATTGCGACCGGCGGCCCTGTGATCCAGGGTCCACCGACACATTCTTGTTCTTTGAAATGCGGTCAAACGCAGTATACATTTTGCGCCTCGTATCGCGAATGAACGCATCATGTATAATTTACATGTCTGGTCATCCTTTGCTACCCACAGCTGCTTCGTCCTCCTTTTATTATTCTCATTCATGAAACGAGTTTGAGAATTATCATGTGGGGATGTTCTAAAGCCTGGCCTTGGTTTCCTGACATAATAACATTTCCTCCTGCCCCGGAATCCCGAGAACGTGAACAAGTGTCCACGTTAGGCCATCTCCCTCCATCGTTGCGATTTGCATGTTGGCAGTATGCGTCATTTTTCTCTCTTATATCCCGATTGTTTTGTGGGCTTCCATGCTGTCTCTGCTTATCAACAAGCTTGTTTCTCAGGTCCTTTTCACGCCTTTGCTCAAGATCATTCCTCAGATCTCTCTGATTTTGCACACCCTCCCTCCTCACACCCTTGCTCGGACTGGTGATCTCTCCTTTGTTAGACCTAATCCCCATGCCAGTGCATGTGTCGGTCGACCGAGAGAATTCCTCTTGAAGGCTGCGTTTTATTGGCTGGTCACGATCTTTTGGTTGGCCTTGTCTACTCTTTCCATTATCCACAGCTCTACTGCTACCCCTGCTGTTGTTGCTACTAGCCGCCGCAGATTGAGAGCCCTCCTTTGACGAGCTAATCTTCCCAATGGGAGCCCTCAGCCAGTCGCCCCACTGTTGCGATGAATCTACCGGCGGCTCGCAATCACCATTAGCATGCACCAGCCTGCCACACTCGAAACAGAAGTAAGGCACTTTTTCATAACAGAAATCATAACATGTCCTACCCTTATCCTCCAGTGAGGATTTCAGGAAAAAGCCACGCACAAGAGGTTCAAACACAGAAATTTTCACCCGGACTCTTAACTGGTTCCCTCTTGCAATTCCCTCCTTATCCACATCTACCCTCACAGCCTTCCCCAGCCAGTTCCCAAAGAGCCATGCCCAATTCCTCCGTCCTTCTGTCCGGTGGTAGATCGAGCATCTGTACAGCTGTACCCAAACATCCACCTTGTCAAAAATCATTTGCGAGGGATTAGTCCCCCCCCTCCTAATCTTTCAGCACCAAGACATTAAAATTGTACTGCCATGGACCATTTTTCAGAGCATGTCTCCAATCACCCTCACATCCAAAGTGCACCACAAAAATATCGTTTCCTAGATCCCTGAAGCGAGCCTCCTTGTGCAGTCCCCATGCCGCCGTCATCGTGTTTTCCATTGTTGATTGGTCGCGGGGAGTAAGCCTTACCCACCGCAGACCACTTCGTCGTTGCTGGGAGAACCTGCTCCGATGGCGCCAAAACAAGGCCCTCGGCCTCCTTATCCATCAGGACCATACTTCCCAACCTAGCAGACAAACTCGCAGCTGGATCCGGGGTTTTGCATTCTGTAGGGGATTTGGAGACTCCTCTACTATCCGATCCGTTCGATCTCTCCCCCACCCACGTCTCCGTGAACGTCGCCACCGCGGTCGATTTGTTCCTCGGAGTCGCTGGAATTTTCCTACCCATCTTCTCCGCCATCAGCAACGCCACTAGCAAAGACGAGAGCCGCCGATCCGTACCCGAGGTTGCGTCGTTGCCCCCCTAGGCACCACCGGAGCCAAAACCACCCCCGCCGACAAAAAACCCTAACCCTAGCGAAGGAGGAGAGTCGCCATGCGATCGCCTCCCAATCGCTGGAGCGTTATTTCCGCGTGGTGGACCCTGGGCCACGTACGTATGTGTTTTCATTAAAGGTGGAGATTAGGAGGTGGAGTGCCTCTTAAATCAATCTAAATTCAATACATCTGCTTTTTTGCAAGCTAATATGAATATAGCATTTTTAAGTAACCTTAAGATTCATGCAAACTTTTAAAGCAACACTCTATTTTGCAATTAATGGCGCTAACCAAACGATATTTTGGCTGGAGCACGTGCTGACTGACAGCTCCTACTCTGTTCTAAACCGAACAAGCAAAGATAAGTCGATGCTAGCCAACCAATGGCGCTAACAGCGACCGTCACCCACGCCTCGCGCGCGCTCCCGCGGCGGCGCCACCGCCGCGCTCCGGCTCCCTCCACCCGCCTCCCTCCTCCCCTTGCCGCCCCGCCACCGACGCCGCGTCCGTCGACCCTAGACCGCGTGCTCTGCGACCTGGAGGCCCAGCCTGGCCTCCTCACGCCGTCCCTCCTGGCCCCGCTCCTCGCCGCGCTCCCGCTCCACCCGTCCCCGCGCCGCCGCCTTGCGGCCCTTCGCGGCCTCCTGCCCGTCTCCCTCCTCCGCCGCCACCCGGACCTCGCGCTGCGCCTCCTCCACATCCACGCCTCCCTCGGCCTCCTCGCCTACGCGCACCACATCTTCGACCACCTTCTTCCCGCGCGCACCCGCCGGGAGCGCGCCTTCCCGTGGAACTGCCTCATCGCCGGATACGCCTTCGTCGGCCGCCACGAAGACGCGCTCGCGCTCTACCTCCAGATGGACGAGGAGGGCGCGCCGCGCGACGGGTTCACCTTCGTGAGTGCGCTCCGGGCCTGCGCCGGCGCCCGGTCCGCCGAGCTCGGTCGGGCCGCACACCGCGACGCCCTGAGCGCCGGCCTCGCCGCCGACGTCTCCGTGTGCGACGCCCTCGTGGAGATGTACGCCCAGTGCGGCGAGCTGGAGATGGCGTGCCAGGTGTTCGACGCAATGCCGGAGCGGGACGCCGTCTCGTGGAACGTCATGCTCGCCGCCTTGCTGGGGCACGGTGGTCTCTCTCCTCAAGCAACGGAGGTCTGGAGAAGGATGCTCGGAGAAGGGCACAAGCCTGACTCTGTTGTGCTGTCGACGATGCTCCACCATCACCCTGATGATGATGGCAAACACGGACTGGAGGTTCATGCCTGGGTGATCCGCCATGGGCTCGAGACGGAGTTTTCAGTGGCAAACGCTCTGATTGGAATGTACTCCAGAAAGAATGAGCTAGGCCATGCCCTGTCCGTGTTCGAGTTGATGCCGGTCAGGGACCTGGCCTCGTGGAATGCTATAATATCTGCGCACAGCCAAGACTTCAGAGTTCTCATGATGTTCCGTCGCATGGTGGACTCTGGAGTGCGGCCGGATGAGACCACATTTGCTGCGGTGCTCTCCGCGTGCGACAATCTATGCTTGGTGGAGGGCGGCATGAGGATATTCTCCGAGATGGAGAACAAGTACATAATTCAGCCTACTCTGGAGCACTACACCTATGTGGTCAACATGCTAGGCAAAGCTGGGATGGTCAACAGGGCATACGAGTTCATGTTGAAGCAGGCGTGTCTCAGCGCTGAGCCAACAGTGTTGTGGGCTTTACTGCATGCTAGCTCAGTACATGGCAACATTAGGATAGGAGAAATCGCCGCGAAGAAGCTGTTTGACCTGGAGCCTGAAAATGGACACAATTTCCTCACTCTGATGAAGATGTATGAAAACACGGGTAGGTTGGAAGACCTCGAGAAGGTGAAGAAGATGATGAGGGATAAAGGGCTCTAACCTTTGGCCTGTTGGATCATCACTGATCACAACCTCTGTATAGAGCTCCAGCATCTTATTTGCTGCCAAGTAGTGGTGATTTCTTACCAGTTTCGCTTTTGCACATAGTATTATTAACATGCATTGAGATGCAAATGTTTCTACAGTAAAGGATCAGTAGGACAGGGATTGTGATGGTTATACCGGTTTCAAACAGAGTCATGTTTCACGGCGCAAAGTGTACATCATTTATTTTGTCTAGAAAACAGAAATTCTTCGATTTCATCCTGCTAATCAACTACCTGATGCTGTGAGAACTGAATTGATCTTTTGGTACGCAGAAAGCAACAAGGATCCAACGATGAATGAATGAAAAGAGAAAAGCTTTGGAAAGAAATGTAACTGGAAGATGAATCAAGTTACTTAAATCTCAAAGTTGAATGGATTACATGACTGAAGAAACTCAATCACTAATTTGAACAACGGGGTGATATTTTTGTTGCCCATGGGCGCCATCTCTGAATCTGCGAATGACGTGGCAGCAATTTTATCTTGTCTGTATTTAGCACTTGGCACTGGGTTTAAAGCATATCGATCTTTGCTTGTGACCTTTGGGAGGGAGGGTTGTACAACTGAACTGAACTGACTGTTGCCGATGCAGGGCAAAGGCAGCGCTTCAGAGGATTGCTTCCCCTGCAGACACCCACCCAGAGTTGAATACAGACGTCTGCCTTGCGCTTCCGTCGACGATAGCAAGCTCACCTCATCAATCTTCAGGATCCTCTGGTATGCAGGGGTCGAGTGTGCTAGCAAGCTCACCTCATCAATCTTCAGGATCCTCTGGTATGCAGGGGTCGAGTGTGCTAGCAAGCTCACCTCATCAATCTTCAGGATCCTCTGGTATGCAGGGGTCGAGTGTGCTAGCAAGCTCACCTCATCAATCTTCAGGATCCTCTGGTATGCAGGGGTCGAGTGTGCTATTCAGGGCGTGATCTGGGGCATGGCTGCCATGGAAAAAGAGAAGTTGTCTGGGTGCCTTGTATCGTGCGAACCGCATATACTCTTATCGATAAGCCATTTCAGTCAAATTTAAATTCTGAAGAGAAGAACTAGAGCACTGAGGATTAGTTTAGAAGGTTTGGGAAGCATAACACACGGTTCAACCAGAAAATTTCAGTTTCTGGTAGTGAATGCGCTGGCCTAGCTC
This sequence comes from Hordeum marinum, assembly GCA_022496015.1. Taxonomy (NCBI): domain Eukaryota; kingdom Viridiplantae; phylum Streptophyta; class Magnoliopsida; order Poales; family Poaceae; genus Hordeum; species Hordeum marinum. The sequence goes on along the minus strand of CM039676.1, from coordinate 513,831,928 downwards.
CTACAAGTGCACATTTTGGATGACTGACAGCTCCTGCTCTGTTCTTAACTGAAGAAGAAGCAACTGGAGCGAACCGACCAATGGTGTCCACGAGCTCCGTCTCTCGTTGTGTGCCGTCTGCAACCGTTCTAAGGAAAAATACAATAAACAAAATGATTAACATTAGACAAATATCTGAGATGTTGCCACTGTGGTTTTTGGCCTCCAAAAGGGGAATTGAGAATGACTCTAATCTCTTTTGCAAAACTATCTGTGATATCCTTGTCCACCTCCTCGTACTTGGTGTCTTAATACTACCTTGCTCAACCAAAACAACTTGTCCTCTCCAGCACCACCTGCATTTGCCATCTTCCTACTCTTTTTTTTTGAGAGGTTTGCCATCTTCCTACTCATGCCCATCACTTCCGACATGGACGGGCTCCTTGCCTTTTCCTCGCGGCCCACGTAGCTCACAAAGTTGTACTGCCCTATGCGGTTTGACCACAGCGGCTTCTCCTCCGGCCATCCAATAATATTATTGGAGACAAGCGTCAAGGACAAGCGAGTGAGCCAAACACACTTCCTGGCCTTGGGCCATGCCCATGTCCAAGGTGACACTATGACCATCATAAACATTGCAAGAAGACGCGGCCAATTTCTAAAGATGTTCGTAATTTTGAAAACAATTTTTTGAGAAATCAAAAAATGTTCATTATTTTTTTCAAAAAGTTTGTGTATTAAAAAATGTTAATGAAATTGAACAAAATTTCGCCAACTCAAAAAATGTTCATGAATTGAAAATATCTTGACAATTCAAAAACTGTTCGTGACTTACAAAATAATTTATTGATTCATAAAATGTTCCGCTCATTCAATAATTGTCGTGCAATTCAAAAAATGTTGGTTAAATTAAAAAATATTCATGAATTTCAACAATTGTTTCACCAATTTCCAACAAAAATGTTCGTCAATTCTATAAATGTTTGCCTATTCAATAAAAATGTTTTTAAAAACGTTCATTTAATTTTTTTTTTGCAAATAATTCAAAAAGTTAATGGATTCAAAAACTTCCATGATTTTAAAAAATATTCGAAAATCTGTAAAAATGTTCGTGAATTTGAAAAATGTTCACGATTTCAGGTACTCGCGAGTTTAACAAATGCTCTTGATTGTCAAAAATAATTCACGATTTCACGATAGTGATGCAGCAAAATGTAATCATGGTCATTAAAAATTATATATTTTTTTCTTCCGTCACAACGTAGGGGCCGCTTTGCTAGTGTACCTAAAGAATATATGGCTGACCCTGACCGTCAATTTTCCAGGGATGAAAATCTCAGCCTTCCATCAGTACCCGATTGACCTCCTGTTTTTGACACTTATTAAAAGGTAAGAATACGTACATGTTCTGCCTATGTGCTGCGCCGCCGTGTGGCGATGGATGTGCTCCCCAGAGGACGTGATCGGAGAAGTGCTGCGCCGCCTCCCCGGCCGTAGCCTCGCGGGTTCCCGTCGCGTCTGCACGGCGTGGCGCGCCGTCGTCGACGGTCTGAACCTGCTCCTGCCGCACATGCTGCCGCACTCCCTCCGCGGCATCTTCACCAACTATTGGGGCTCCTCGCGCCCGCGCTTCTTCGCCCGTCCCTGCAGCCCGGGGATCGACGCCGCGTTCGGCTTCATCACGCCCGCCGTGCAGCGGCAGAGCCGGCGTGGACAGCGTGATCGTGGACCACTGTAACGGCCTCCTCCTCTACGACGACGGTCGGCACTGGACGAACCTCTACGTCTGCAACCCCGCCACGCGACGCTGGGGCGCTCCTCCCGCCTGTTCCGGGGGGCAGTAATACCCAGGTCTGTGCTTCGCCGGCGCCTACCTTGCCTTCGACCCTGCCGTGTCGCTGCACTACGAGGTCTTCGTGATCCCAGACGTGCCCGAGAAAACCAACGATGACAATGACGAGGAGGAGGACCCGGAGGGCTTGCGGGAGTGGCCACCGTCGTGCCATCGGCTGCAGGTGTTCTCGTCGACGACGGCAAGATGGGAGGAGACGGCCTTCGTCCGCGTAGGCAAGGCGGTGGGAACCGTGGAGGAGGTGCAGTCGCATCTGGAGGATCGTGACAGATTCAACAAGGAGTATAGCTACGCCGAGTACTGGAGAGGAGCCATGTACGTGCATTGCCGCGCCGGCGCTTTTGTTTCCAGGTATGTAAGTTATACTGTACTACTTGACTACTCTTCCTATGCTTGACAATAAGGCGGTAAGTTTTGCCTGAATTTGAAACCTTTTTTTGCGAGAAAACAGTGCAAGCTGACTAATCCAAGTTTGATTGTGATAATTATAGATTTTGCACTTCCCAACGTAACTATCAAGTAATAAAAGCGTCAACAAGCATGGAGGAAAACGAACACATGCAATCCAACTTCGCAAGATCCGAGAAGGGGATGTATTATGCTAGTTTGGATTGCCTTAGACTTCGGGTGTGGATACTCTTGGAAGAATCACATGACCTACCAGAGTGGGTGCTAAAGTATGATGTCAATCTCAACCCGCTTTCCTATCGAACGAACACTTTATATTCTGAGGAGATCAACAGGCCATGGACCGTAGATGATGACGACAACAAGTATGAGGAGAATCAAAAGATCGCTGAATGGAATTCCGACAATGATGATGTCCTAGAGTATGAATATGGCCAAGAGAGGAAGGGTGAGCGGGGCTTTCACTTCTTGGGCTTCCATCCGTACAAAGAGGTCGTCTTCTTGAGTCATTCTTATACTGATTTTGTGGTACCTTGTTATTATTTTAATGCGGTGGCCTGTCACTTGGGAAGCTTGAAGGTTCAGTATTTAGGTAAAGACCGTCCAAAGGATGTCTCTCATTGGCAAATCGAAGAGGGATCATTTATGTACACTCCTTGCTTCCTTGATTTGCTTCCACAAAGGGACTGATATTGGAGAGTCAGCTCGATATCTTTGTTGGAGATGTTTTAATTTGTGCAATCCAAAGATTTCTCTAAGCCTCGGAAATTATTTACTACAGAATGGTGTATCATTTTCTCTAAAATCGAAGACAATGGTCCAAGAGATATGCACCACACCTCCTCCTCCTTTTCCACCACATCTTCATATGTAGCCTTAGAGAATATTGGGCTAGTCTATATTGAACTTAAATTGTTCTCTACTCTTCCTATGCTTGAAAGGAAGGAATATATATTTTGCCTGAAGTTGAGCGGTACGAACTCTATTTTTTGCAACAAAGCGATCCATTCAAGTTTGATTGTGACGATTATAGATTTTGCGCACCTCGAACATAACTATCAAGTATTAAAAGCACTAACAAGGACCGAGGAAAGCGAAAACATGCAATCCAACTTTGGAAGATCGAAGAAGGGGATGTATTATGCTTGTTTGGATTCACTACTGGAATTTTCATATACGCCAGGTGTCAGGCTCTTAGCTGAGGGCTAAATCACGGGCACTCGGCAAAGTAAGCAACGTCGAGAGAGAATTTTGGCAAAAGGAACATCTCGGAAAACACATGATATTGCCGAGAATAGACCTCGGCAACGTGAAAACACTCAGCAAAGGCACTATTTGCGAAGAGCCAAGCAGCCGCCGAACAACGAAGTTTTGCCATGTGGCACATCCTGCGATGAATAACGGAGCGGCCACATTTACACTTATTTGCCTAGCAGAGCTCTCGGTAAAGATCAGGCTCTCAGCAAACTTTAGTACCACCTCACCCAGAGACAAGCAACATGACTAGATGGATGCCGTCGCTTTTTATTAATTTAATTACTATTATTCACATTGACCTCTTTTTATTAACCCTTGGGAAATCGTATGATGCTGGAATTCCTCAAGAGTTGGCCGTGTTTGGGTGTGTCGGGCCCGATGGGGTGTGGTAAAAGTTTGGCCGTGTTTCGAATAAGCTTCTCCTGAGGCCGCTTGTAAACCGCACCATCTCCGAGTTAGTCTCTAGGTATCGAGAGGGAACGTGTCTGGTTTTTGAAGGAAGTGCGGGTCATGATGCCCTCTTGCCCTCGAAACTTCTCGTACTCTTGAAGGAGGCCATCACATGACACGTGTTAGGCCCCCACATTTTTTCGACATGCGGGCACTATTTGAGACATTTATTGCTCTGCTAGGGTTTCATCACCGGAATTGCAGATCTGCAATGCGGCACATGAAATCTTGCCTGAAAGTGGCATGGAAAATCCTTTATGATGTCCTTGCGGCATACGTAGGCCTTGTGCAGACGAGGGAGTGGCCGGCCGTGCCACCAGTTGGGGAAAGTACCTCACTGGCATGCCTAATGCAACCGTATTAATCCTCAAAAAATTGTACTACGTCGGAATTCCTGAAGAGCTGGCACGGTCTCATCACATAGCCCCTATATGGTGTGATAAAAGTTTGGGTGCATTTTAAACCAGACTCCCCTGAGGCCGCTTATAAACCGAACCATTTCCGAGCTAGTCTCCGGGTATCGAGAGGGAACATGTCGAGTTTGTGCAGTAAGTGCGGGTCATGTTGCTTTGTTGGCCTCGAAACTTACCATGCTCTCAAAGGAGGCCATCACATGACACATGCCAGGCCCCTGCATTTTTCGAAACTGCGTGTAATGTTCAAGACATTTATTGCTCTGTTGGGGTTTCCGCGTCAGAATTGCATGATGTCAGATTTTCTCGAGAACTGACATGGTGGCATCACATGGCCCCTATAGGGTATGGTAAAAGTTTGGGCGTTGCTACCTCTTCAGCGTGCGTTGGTTTTCCCTTGAGGAGGAAAGGATGATGCAGCGAAGTAGATAAGTATTTCCCTCAGTTGATGAGAACCAAGGTATCAATCCAGTAGGAGGAAGAAGCAAGTCACCAATGGATGCACCTACACAAACAATCAATCCAGTAAGAGGAAGAAGCAAGTCACCAATGGGTTGCCAATTCCTTCACGATTATTTAGAAGGATTAGATCTGATAGAGATAGATGTAAACAAGAACGGAAAGTAAAAGGTAAATAAATTGCAGCGAGGTATTTTTGGTATTTTTGGTTTATAGATCTGAAAGTATATTACGGAAAAATACCCGGGGGGCATAGGTTTCACTAGAGGCTTCTCTCTCGAGGGAAAATATCATGGTGGGTAAACAAATTACTGTCAAGCAATTGATAGAAAAGCGAATAATCATGTAGTTATCCAAGGCAATGATCATGCATATAGGCATCACGTCTGTATCAAGTGTGTTGGAAATATGCCCTAGAGGCAATAATAAATTAGTTATTATCATATTTCCTTGTTCTGATAATCGTTTATTATCCATGCTATAATTGTATTGATCGGAGACTTAAATGCATGTGTGGATACATAGACAAAACCATGTCCCTAGTATGCCTCTAATAGACTAGCTCGTTGATCAAAGGATGGTTAAGGTTTCCTAGCCATGGACAAGAGATGGCATTTGATAACGGGATCACATCATTGGGAGAATCATGTGATGGACAAGACCCAAATTACAAACGTAGCATATGATCGTGTCAGTTTATTGCTGATGTTTTCCTCATGTCAAGTATATGTTCCTATGACCATGAGATCATGCAACTCACTGACACCGGAGGGATGCTTTGTGTGTATCAAACGTCGCAACGTAACTGGGTGACTATAAAGGTGCACTATAGGTATCTCCGAAGGTGTCTGTGGAGTTGGCATGGATCAAGACTGGGATTTGTTACTCCGTGTGACGGAGAGGTATCTCAGGGCCCACTCGGTAATGCAACATCACAACAAGCCTTGCAAGCAATGTGACTAATATGTTAACCACGGGATCTTGCATTACGGAATGAGTAAAGAGACTTGCCGGTAACGAGGTTGAACTAGGTATGGAGATACCGACGATCGAATCTCGGGCAAGTAACATACCGAAGAACAAAGGGAACGTTATACGGGATTGATTGAATCCTTGACATAGAGGTTCGACCGATGAAGATCTTCATAGAATATGTAGGATCTAATATGGACGTCCAGGTTCCACCATTGGTTATTGGCCGTAGAGGTGTCTCAGTCATGTCTACATAGTTCTCGAACCCGCAGGGTCTGCACACTTAAGGTCCGGTGACGTTTCGGTAGTGTAGAGTTATGTATGGTGGTGACCGAAGGTTGTTCGGAGTCCCGGATGAGATCCCGGATGTCAATAGGATCTCCGGAATGGTCCGTAGGTAAAGATTCATATATAGGAAGTCCCATTTGGTCGCCGGAAAAGTTCCGGGCTCATCGGTAGTGTACCGGGAGTGCCGGTAGTGTACCGGGAGACCACCGGGAGGGGTATTTCGACCCAAGAGGCTTTATGGGCTGTAGGAGGATGAATACCAGCCCTTAGTGGGCTGGTGGAAGTCCTACACAAAGCCCATGAGGCTGGGAAGAAAATACCAAAAGGAAAAGGATGGAAAAAGGCAAAAAAGGGCCAAATAAGGAAGGAGTCCTAATCCTACTAGGAGTCGAGGAGGAGGACTCCTCCCACCTTGGTTTGGCCGACCCAAGGGCTGCCTTTATGGGAGCCAAGCCTCCTCCTCCTCTCCTCCTATATATACTACAGTATTTTAGGGTTTTGGCACAAGATTTTCAGCCATGTGCCACCCGTTCCTCTAGTGCATAGTTTCTCCTCTAGATCGGTTTTCTGCGGTGCTTAGGTGAAGCCCTGCAGGAATAACTCCACCACCATCACCGGAGCTCCGTCACGCTGCCGGTGAACTCTCTCTCCTCTCCGCCTCCTCTTGCTGGATCAAGACGGTGGAGATCGTCATCAAGCTGCACGTGTGCTGAACGCGGAGGTGCCGTCCGTTCGGTACTAGATCGGAAGGATCGTGATCAAGGCCACGGGACGTTCGTGATCGGATCGCGGGACGGATCGTGACGAGATAGCGGGATGGTTCGTGATTGGTTCGGGGGACGGTTCGTGATTAGATCGCGGGACGCTCGGCGATTTGGATCGCGAAGAAGTTCGACTACACCAACCGCGTTTCTTAACGCTTCCCGCTTAGTGATCTACAACGGTACGTAGATCCACTCTCCCCCTCGTAGATGCTCATCACCATGGATAGGTTGGCATATGCGTAGGAAATTTTTTGTTTCCCATGCAACGTTCCCCAACAGTGGCATCATGAGCTAGGTTGATGGTTCGATGAGATCTCGAGTAGAACACAAAAGGTTTGTGGGCGTTGATGCTTAGATTGCTTCTCCCTTGGTCGTGTTTTGGTTCAGCGGTATTGTGGGATGAAGCGGCCCGGACCAACCTTACTCGTACGCTTACGAGAGACCGGTTCCCTCAACTGCACTTGTTGCAACAGATGGCTAGCGGGTGTCAGTTTCTCCTACTTTAGTTGGATCGGATTCGACAAAGGCGGTCCTTGAGAAGGTTGAAAAGCAACCCAGTGTATCACCGTTGTGGTTTATGCGTAGGTGAGAATCGTTCTTGCTAGATACCCGTAGCAGCCACGTAAAACATGCAACAACAATTAGAGGATGTCTAACTTGTTTTTGCAGGGTATGTTGTGATGTGATATGGCCAATTACATGATGTGATATATGTGATGTATGAGATGATCATGTGATCTATAGAATTTCACGACTTGCACGTCGATGAGTACGGCAACCGGCAGGAGCCATAGGGTTGTCTTTAATTATTGTATGACCTGCGTGTCAATCATTAAGCGCTATGTAATGCTTTACTTTATCGCTATGCGGTAGCAATAGAAGTAGAAGCAGGGCTGGCGCCACAACCCCAATGGCAGCACATTGATGGAGATCAAGATGATGGAGATCATGGTGTTGTGCCGGTGACGATGGAGATCATGCCGGTGTTTTGAAGATGGAGATCTTAAACACAAGTTCATGGCCATATCATGTCACTTATGATTTGCATGTGATGTTAATCCTTTTTATGCACCTTGTTTTGCTTAGGACGAGGGTAGCATTATAAGGTGATCCCTCGCTTAATTTCAAGATAAATTGTGTTCTCCCCGAGTGTGCACCGTTGCGAAAGTTCGTCGTGTTGAGACACCACGTGATGATTGGGTGTGATAGACTCTACGTTCACATACAACGGGTGTAAGCCAGATTTGCACGTGCAGAACACTCGGGTTAAACTTGACGAGCCTAGCATGTACAGACATGGCCTCGGAACACAAGAGACCGAAAGGTCGAACATGAGTCATATAGTAGATATGATCAACATAATGATGTTCACCATTGCAGCCACCTCAACTCACGTGATGATCGGACTTGAGTTGGTGAATTTGGAGCATGTATGAATGATCGGAGGGATGTCAATTTGAGTGGGAGTTCTTAAGTAATATGATTAATTGAACTCATTATCATGAACATAGTCAATAGTGTCTTTGCAAATTATGTTGTAGATTACTAGCTCGCGCTGTAGCTCCCTTAAATTTTTATATGTTCCTAGAGAAATAGATTTGAAAGATGTTGGTAGCAATATTGCGGACTGGGTCCGTGATCTGAGGATTGTCCTCATTGCTGCACAAAAGGCTTATGTCCTTAATGCACCGCTCGGTGCACCACCCCCTCTAGCGTCGTCTGTAGATGTTGTGAACATCTAACAGGCACGTTTCGATGACTACTTGATAGTTTAGTGCGTCATGCATTACGGCTTAGAATTGAGGCTCCGAAATGTTTTGAACGTCACGGAACATATGAGATGTTCTAGGACCAGAGATTGTGATCTCAGGCTCGTGCCTGTGTTGCGAGATATGAGATCTCCAACAAGATTCTTTGCCTGTAAGATGAAGGAGAATAGCTCAATCGTTGAGCATGTACTCAGATTGTCTGGGTACTACAATCGCTTGAATCAAGTGGGAGTTGATTTTCCAGATAAGATAGTGATTGATATAGTTCTCTAAGTCACTGTCACTAAAGCTACCAGAACTTAGTGATGAACTATAAAACACCAGGGATAGAAGTATTGATCCCTGAGCTGTTCGTGATGTTTGACACTGCGAAGGTAGAAATCAAGAAGGAGCGTCAAGTGTTGATGGTTAATCAAACCACTAGTTTCGAAAAGGGCAAGAGCAAGGAGGGAAACTTCATGGATAGCAAGTCAGTTGCTGCTCTAGTGAAGCAACCCAAAGTTGAACTCAAACCCGAGACTAAGTACTTCTATTATGAGGTGAGAGGTCGCTGAAGCGGAACAACCCTAGATACTTGGTAGATAAGAAGGCTGGCAACATCGACAAAAGTATATTTGATATACGAGTTATTGATGTGTACCTTTCTAGTACTCCTAGTAGCACCTGGGTATTGGATACCGGTTCGGTTGCTAAATGTTAGTAACTCGAAATAAAAGCTACGGAATAAACGGAGAACTAGCTAAGGGTGAGGTGACGATGTGTGTTGGAAATGTTTCCAAGGTTGATGTGATCAACATCACACGCTCTCTCTACCTTCAGGATTAGTGACAAACCTAAATAAATGTTATTTGGTGTTTTGCATTGAGCATGGACATGATTAGATCATGTTTGTTGCAATACGGTTATTCATTTAAGTCAGATAATAATGGTTATTCTGTTTACATGAATAATACCTTCAATGGTCATGCACCCAGTGAGAATGGTTTGTTGAAATCTTGATCGTAGTAATACACATGTTCATAACATTGATGTCAAAAGATACAAAGTTAAATAATGATAGTACCACATACTTGTGGCACTGCCGCAAAATGTCATATTGGTATAAAGCGCATGAAGAAACTCCATGCTGATGGATACTTGGACTCATTCGATTTCGAATCGGTTGAGACATGCGAACCATGCCTCTTGGGCAAGATGACTAAAGGACCCCGTTGGATGGAGCGGGCAAGTGATCCATTGGAAATGATACATGTTGATGTATGCAATCTAGTGAGTCTTGTAGCGTGCAGTGGATATCGTTATTTTCTTACCTTCACTGATGATTTGAGTAGATATAGTGTATATTTACTTAATGAAACACAAGTCTGAATCGTTTGAAAGGTTCAAGCAAATTCAGAGTGAAGTTTAAGATCATCGTGACAAGAAGATAAAAATGACTGCGATATGATCGTGGAGGTGCATATCCGAGTCACGAGTTTGGCTTACAACTTAAGACAATATGAAAGTTGTTTCACAACTAAAAGCCACCTGGAACACCATAGTGTGATGGTGTGTTCGAACATCATAGTTATGCTCTATTGGACATGGTGCGTGCTATGATGTCTCTTATCGTTTTACTACTATAATTTTGGGATTATGCATTAGAGACAACTACATTCACTTTAAATAGGGCACCATCTAAATCCGTTGAGATGACACCGTGTGAATTATGGTTTGATAGAAACCTAAGCTGTCATTTCTTAATATTTAGGGCTGCGACACTTGTGTGGAATTTTTTTTCACCTAATGAGGTCGAACCCAAGGCGGACAAATGCATCTTCATAGAATACCCTAAGATCAGTTGGGTGAACCTTCTATCTCAGATCCAAGTGCAAACTGTTTGTTACTAAAACGGATCCTTTCTCGAGGAAAAGTTTCTCTCGAAAGAATTGAGTGGGAGGAAGATAGAACTTGATGAGGTTGTTAAACCTTTGTTCAACGAGAGAGTAGCGCAGCGCAGAATGTTGTTTCTGTGAAGCCTATGTTAGTTGAAGAGGAAGTTAATGATGATGATCATGAAGCTTCAGGATCAAGTTACTATCGAACTTCGTAGGTCGACAAGGATGTGTACTGCTCCTAAGCGGTACGACAACCCTGTCTTGAAGGTCATGTTGTCGGACAACGATGAACCTACGAGCTATGGAGAAGCGATGATGGGCCCGGATTCCCACAAATGGTTGGAGGCCATGAAATCCGAGATAGAATCCATGTATGAAAACCAAGTATAGACTTTGGGAGACTTGCTCGTTGGATAGCTGGTCGTTGAGTACAAATGGATCTTTAAAATGAAGACAGACGCTGATGGTAATTATCACCATTTGTAAAGCTCGACTTGTTGCAAAGTTGTTTGTGACAAGTTCAAGGAGTTGACTGCGATGAGACTTTCTCACTCGTAGCGATGCTAAATTCTGTTGGAAATATGTTAGCAGTTGCTACATTTTTCAATTATGAAATCTGGCAGATGGATGTCAAAACATCGTTTCTTTAACGGTTTTACTTGAGGAAAGGTTGTATGTGAGACAACCAGAAGGTTTTGTCAGTCCTAAGGATGCTAAAAGGTGTGCAAGCTTTAGTGATCCTTCTATGGACTGAAGCAAGCATCTCGGAGTTGGAATATGCACTTTGATGAGGTGATCAAAGTTTTGAGTCTATGCAAAGTTTATGAGAAACTTGTATTTACAATAAAGTGAGTGGGAGCACTATAGAATTTCTGATAAGTATATGTGGATTACATATTGTTGATCGGAAATAATGTAGGATTTATGGAAAGCATAAATGGTTGTTTGAAAAGTGATTTTCAAAGGAAGACCTGGATAAAGCTACCTAATTGTTGAGCATCAAAATCTAGAGATAGATCAAGATGCTTGATGAGACTTTCAATAAATACATACCTTGACAAGATTTTGAAAGAGTTCAAAATGGATCAGTCAGAGAAAGAGTTCTCGCCTGATTTATAAAGGTGTGAAGTTGAGTAAGACTCAAAGCTTGACAACGGCAGAAGAAAGAGAAAAGACGAATGTCGTCCCCTATGCCTTAGCCATAGGCTCAGTGTAGTAAGCCATGCTGTGTACCGCACGTGTGTCTGCCTTGCCATGAGTCTGTCAAGGGGTACTAGAGTGGTCCAGGAGTGGATCACTGGACAGCGGTCGAAATATTCTTAGTAACCAGAGGACTAAGGAGATGTTTCTCGATTATGAAGGTAATAGAGAGTTCGTCATAAAGAGTTACGTCGATGCAAGCTTTAAACACCAATCCGGATGGCTCGTAGTAGCAATCTGGATACGTATAATGGAGCAGCCATTTGGTAAATTACCAAGTGGAGTGTGGTAGCAGTGCTTACGGTTTGACATAGATTTGCAAAGTACACACGGATCTGAATATTACAGACCCGTTGACTATAAGACCTCTCTCACATGCAAAGCATGATCGAACCCCAGAACTCATTGGGTGTTAGATTCATAACAATGCGAATCACATGGTGATGTGAACTAGATTATTGACTCTAGTGCAAGTGGGACACTATTGGAAATATGCCCTAGAGGCAATAATAAATTAGTTATTATCATATTTCCTTGTTGTGATAATCGTTTATTATCCATGCTATAATTGTATTGATCGGAGACTTAAATGCATGTGTGGATACATAGACAAAACCATGTCCCTAGTATGCCTCTAATAGACTAGCTCGTTGATCAAAGGATGGTTAAGGTTTCCTAGCCATGGACATGAGATGGCATTTGATAACGGGATCACATCATTGGGAGAATGATGTGATGGACAAGACCCAAATTACAAACGTAGCATATGATCGTGTCAGTTTATTGCTGCTGTTTTCCGCATGTCAAGTATATGTTCCTATGACCATGAGATCATGCAACTCACTGACACCGGAGGGATGCTTTGTGTGTATCAAACGTCGCAACGTAACTGGGTGACTATAAAGGCGCACTATAGGTATCTCCGAAGGTGTCTGTTGAGTTGGCATGGATCAAGACTGGGATTTGTTACTCTGTGTGACGGAGAGGTATCTCAGGGCCCACTCGGTAATGCAACATCACAACAAGCCTTGCAAGCAATGTGACTAATATGTTAGCCACGGGATCTTGCATCACGGAACGAGTAAAGAGACTTGCCGGTAACGAGGTTGAACTAGGTATGGAGATACCGACGATCGAATCTCGGGCAAGTAACATACCGAAGAACAAAGGGAACGTTATACAGGATTGATTGAATCCTTGACATAGAGGTTCGACCGATGAAGATCTTCGTAGAATATGTAGGAGACAATGTGGACGTCCAGGTCCCGCCATTGGTTATTGGCCGTAGAGGTGTCTCGGTCATGTCTACATAGTTCTCGAACCCGCAGGGTCTGCACACTTAAGGTCCGGTGACATTTCGGTAGTGTAGAGTTATGTATGGTGGTGACCAAAGGTTGTTTGGAGTCCCGGATGAGATCCCAGATGTCACTAGGCGCTCCGGAATGGTCCCAAGGTAAAGATTCATATATAGGGAGTCCCAGTTTGGTCGCCGGAAAAGTTCCGGGCTCATCGGTAGTGTACCGGGAGTGCCGGTAGTGTACAGGGAGACCATCGGGAGGGGTATTTCGACCCAAGAGGCTTTATGGGCTGTAGGAGGATGAATACCAGCCCTTAGTGAGCTGGTGGAAGTCCTACACGAAGCCCATGAGGCTGGGAAGAAAATACAAAAAGGAAAAAAGTGGAAAAAGGCAAAAAAGGGCCAAGTAAGGAAGGAGTCCTAATCCTACTAGGAGTGGAGGAGGAGGACTCCTCCCACCTTGGTTTGGCCGACCCAAGGGCTGACTTTCTGGCAGCCAAGCCTCCTCCTCCTCTCCTCCTATATATACTACAGTATTTTAGGGTTTTGGCACAAGATTTTCAGCCACGTGCCACCTGTTCCTCTAGTGCATAGTTTCTCCTCTAGATCGGTTTTCTGCGGTGCTTAGGCGAAGCCCTGTAGGAATAAATCCACCACCATCACCGGAACACCGTCACGCTGCCGGTGAACTCTCTCTCCTCTCCGCCTCCTCTTGCTGGATCAAGACGGTGGAGATCGTCATCAAGCTGCACGTGTGCTGAACGCGGAGGTGCCGTCCGTTCGGTACTAGATCGGAAGGATCGTGATCAAGGCCACGGGACGTTCGTGATCGGATCGCGGGACGGATCTTGACGAGATCGCGGGACGGTTCGTGATTGGTTCGCGGGACGGTTCGTGATTAGATTGCCGGACGCTCGGCGATTTGGATCGCGAAGAAGTTCGACTACACCAACCGCGTTTCTTAACGCTTTCCGCTTAGCGATCTACAAGGGTACATAGATCCACTCTCCCTCTCGTAGATGCTCATCACCATGGATAGGTTTGCGTGTGCGTAGGAAATTTTTTGTTTCCCATGCGACGTTCCCCAACAAAGTGGACCGAAACGATTCTGCATCTACTACTATTACTCCACACATCGATTGACTCCTGCCTGCATGTAGAGTATTAAGTTCATGAAGAACAGAGTAATGCATTAAGTAAGATGACATGATGTAGAGGGATAAAATCAAGCAATATGATGAAAAAACCATCTTGTTACCCTTGATGGCAACAATACAATACGTGCCTCGCTACCCCTACTATGTCACTGGGTGAGGACACCGCAAGATTGAACCCAAAACCAATCACTTCTCCCATTGCAAGAATTATCAATCTAGTTGGTCAAACTAAACCAATAACTCTAAGAGACTTGCAAGGATATGAAATCATGCAAATAAGAATTCATAAGAGATTCAAATAAGATTCATGTATAATCTGAACATAAAGTCACAATTCATCGGATCTTGACAAACACACCACAAAAGAGGATTACATCAAATAGATCTCCACGAAGATCATGTAGAACATGGTATTGAAGATCAAAGAGAGAGAATAAGCCATCTAGCTACTAGATATGGACCCGTAGGTCTATGGTGGACTACTCACGCATCATCGGAGGGGCAATGGAGTTATGTAGATGTCCTTCGTGATCAAAACCCCCTCCAGCAGATTACCAGAAAAGGCTCCAAGATTGGATCTCTCAGGAACGGAGGCTTCTGATGGTGGAAAAGTACTTGCGTGGCTCGTTCTGATGTTGGGGGAATATTTGGGAATTTATAGGCCAAGAATTAGGGTTAGGAGACCTGTCGGGAGGTGACAAGCCTGCTAGGCGCGGCCTGGGGGCCGCGCCTAGCAGGCTTGTGGCTCCCTGACACCTTCCCTGCCGTGAACTCCAAGCTTGATCGATTTGTTTCCTTCCCGAAAAATTCCTTCCAAAGGTTTTATTTCATTTGGATTCCGTTTAATATTCCATATCTGCAAAACTGAAAAACAAGGAAAAAACAGAAACTGGCACTTGGCTCTAGATTAATAGGTTAGTCCCCAAAATAATATAAAATAGCATATTAATGCATATAAAACATCAAAAACAGATAATATAATAGCATGCCATCATAAAAAATTATAGGTACGTTGGAGACATATCAGGCGTGTTCCGAATAAGTCTCCCCTGAGTGTCATGGCCTTTTCAAGAGAGTAGATCTAGGGTTTGATCTTTACCGAGGGCAACCCTTGGCACAAGTTTAACCCTAGATCTAGGGCTTAATCTTTACCGAGAGCAACTCTTGGCACAAAGTTAACCCTAGATATAGGGTTTGATCCTTACCTAGAGCAACCCTCGGCGCAAGGTTAATCATAGATCTAGGGTTTGACCTTTACCCAGAGGCGCACCGACAAGCTCCCGGGAAAGCTTTGCGGGACACTTAAGTTTCTACCCCATCGGGCTTTTCTCATTTTTCAATCCACTCTCCACCGACCGACCTCCCGCTACTGGCCGTCTTCCCCACCACCGACCGGCCTCCCCACCACTGACCGGCACCCCCTTCCCTGACCGACCTCCCCACCACCGACTGGTGCCCTCCCTACCCTTCGGCACCATCACCTCCCCATCGGCGCCCTCCTCTACCAGTGCCATCACCTTCCCGCTGGTGCCATCACCTCCTTGCCAGCACCCACCTCCACCGGCGCTCCCACCCCCCTCCGGTCATCCCCTTAATTTTTTTGGTGAGCCTGGATGAATGTTATATGGATGAATGCTAGATATATGCTAGATGAATGTTATATGGTTAGATGTTTGCTAGATGTTAGATGAATGCTACATGTTGGATGAATGTTGGTTAGATGTTTGCTAGATGTTAGATGAATGCTACATGTTGGATGAATGCTAGATGGTTAGATGTTTGCTAGATGTTAGATGAATGTATGCTAGATGTTTGCTTGTATGAATGCTATATGGATCAGCGCTATGGATGAGATTTTATATATTGATTTCATAGTAGTTTTTAGAGATTTTTCAGAGGAATATTACTGATTATTCTTGGAGGAAGAGAATACTTTAGAGAGTGTCCACCATATATACCACCACTAGAGAGAGTGTACACCATATATAAGTAAGAGAGTGCCGATGAGAGTTTGTTTTTGGAGGAAGAAAATCGACTTTTGCCGATGGCAGTCAATCTGCGCAAGTTCGTCCTGTGATATACATTTTTCATGCACGATGGACTTGACCAGCTAGAGATAATGTCGATGAGAGTTGTTCTTGGAGGAAGAGTAATATTTGATGTTTGATTCTTATGTTATTTTTCATTGTGTGATTCAAGGTGTTAAATCCGATCGATTTCGTGGCTATGGCTTCCTCCAACGACGCAGCTGATAAGTGTGCCGATCACCGCTTGGCGACGCTCAATGAGGAGAACCCACAACTAATACTAATAATTGTTTTGAGGGATTTTCCAAGAAGAATCTGCCAGCTAAGGAGAGGAAGGCCCCACTGCGTAAGGAGAGCAAGGCCCCACCACATAAGCAGAGCAAGGCCGCACCGCATAAGGAGAGCAAGGCCCCACCATTGAGTCCACTAACCATCATTCCCAACGATGCTTGGTCCTCCACTGTGGGGGATGGCCACGCGTCTTCTGACTCCACGATCATTGGTTTCACCAACTACATCTCGGACTCCTCCACCGGCCGGCGGCCTCCCGATGGTAATCGAAGAGCGAGCGTGTCGACGGTGATCACATCAACCTTGTGTTGGAAATATGACCTAGAGGCAATAATAAAATGGTTATTATTGTATTTCCTTGTTCGTGATAATTGTCTATTGTTCATGCTATAATTGTGTTAACCGGAAACCGTAATACATGTGTGAACACATAGACCACAACATGTCCCTAGTGAGCCTCTAGTTGGCTAGCTCGTTGATCAATAGATGGTCACGGTTTCAAGACCATGGACACTGGATGTCATTGATAATGAGATCACATCATTAGGATAATGATCTGATGGACAAGACCCAATCCTAAGCATAGCACAAGATCGTGTAGTTCGTCTGCTAAAGCTTTTCCAGTGTCAAGTATCATTTCCTTAGACCATGAGATTGTGCAACTCCCGGATACCGTAGGAATACTATGGGTGCCAAACGTCACAACGTAACTGGGTGGCTATAAAGGTACACTACGGGTATCTCCGAAAGTATCTGTTGGGTTGGCACGAATCGAGACTGGGATTTGTCACTCCGTATGACGGAGAGGTATCTCTGGGCCCACTCGGTAAGACATCATCATAATGAGCTCAATGTGACTAAGGAGTTGGCCACGGGATGATGTGTTACGGAACGAGTAAAGTGACTTGCCGGTAACGAGATTGAACAAGGTATAGGGATACCGACGATCGAATCTCGGGCAAGTATCATACCGGTAGACAAAGGGAATTGTATATGGGATTGATTGAATCCCCGACATCGTGGTTGATGAGATCATCGTGGATCATGTGGGAGCCAACATGGGTATCTAGATCCTGCTGTTGCTTACTGACCGGAGAGGTGTCTCGGTCATGTCTACCTGTCTCCCAAACCCGTAGGGTCTACACACTTAAGGTTCGATGACGCTAGTGTTATAGGGAATTAGTGTACGTGGTTACCGAAGGTTGTTCTGAGTCCCAGATGAGATCTCAGATGTCACGAGGAGCTCCAGAATAGTCCGAAGGTAAATATTCATATATAGGAAGTGAGGTTTTGGTCACTGGAAATGTTTCGGGAATTACCGGTAACGTACCGGGACCACCGGAAGGGTTCCGGGGGTCCACCAAGTGGGGCCACCTGTCGCAGAGGGCCGCATGGGCCGCAAGTGGGAGGGAACCAGCCCCTAGGTGGGCTGGTGAGCCCCCCACAAGGGCCCAAGGCGCAGCTGAAGGGGGAGGGGGCAAACCCTAGGGTAGATGGGCCCTAAGGCCCACCCTAGGGCAGTCGCACCCCTCTCCCTCTTGGCGGCCGGCCAAATGGGATCTAGAGGTTGCCGCACCACCCTAGGTTGGGAACCCTAGGGCGCAGCCCTCCCTCCTCCTCCTCCTATAAATAGAGGAGCCCTTGGGGCTGCCGGGGACACGCATCTCTCTCTCCCATGGCGCAGCCCTACTCCTCCCTCTCCTCGTCCTCCGAAGTGCTGAGCGAAGCTCTGGCGGAGTACCACGCAGCTCCACCGTCACCACGCCGTTGTGCTACCGGAGCTCTCCCTCAACCTCTCCTTCCTCCTTGCTGGATCAAGGCATAGGAGACGTCATCGGGTTGCACGTGTGTTGAACGCGGAGGCGCCGTTGTTTGGCGCTTAGATCGGATTCCACCGCGATCTGAATCGCTGCGAGTACGACTCCACCAACCGCGTTCTAGTAACACTTCCGCTTTGCGATCTTCAAAGGTATGAAGATGCACTCTCCCCAATCGTTGTTTTTTTGTCCATAGATAGATCTTGGTGAACACGTAGGAAATTCTTTGATTTACTACGATGTCTCCCAACAGTGGCATCATGAGCTAGGTCTATGCGTAGAATCTATGCATGAGTAGAACACAAGTTGTTGTGGGCGTCGATCTTGTTAATATTCTTGCCTTTACTAATCTTATCCTGTTTCGACGGTATTGTGGGATGAAGCGGCCCAGACCAACTTTACACGTACGCTTACGTGAGATCGGTTCCACCGCCTGACATGCACTTGTTGCATAAGGTGGCTAGCGGGTGTCTGTCTCTCCACCTTAGTCGGATTGGATTCGATGAAAAGGGTACTTATGAAGGGTAAATAGCAATTGGCATATCACGTTGTGGTTTTGGCGTAAGTAAGAAACATTCTTGCTAGAAACCTATAGCATCCATGTAAAAACTTGCAACTACAAATTAGAGGATGTCTAACTTGTTTTTGCAGCATATGCCTTGTGATGCGATATGGTCAAAGGATGTGATGTGATGCATTGTGATGTATGAGATTGATCATGTTCTTGTAATAGGATTCATGACTTGCATGTCGATGAGTATGACAACCGGCACGAGCCATAGGAGTTGTCTTATTTTATTGTATGACCTGCGTGTCAATCATAAACACAATGTAATTACTTTACTTTATTGCTAATTGTTAGCCATAGTAGTAGAAGTAATAGTTGGCGAAACAACTTCATGAAGACATGATGATGGAGATCATGGTGTCGTGCCGGTGACAGTGATGATCACGGTGCCCTGAAGATGGAAATCAAAGGAGCAAGATGATATTGGCCATATCATGTCACTATATTGATTGCATGTGATGTTTATCATGTTTACATCTTATTTTCTTAGAACGACGGTAGTAAATAAGATGATCTCTCAACAAAATTTCAAGAAATGTGTTCACCCTAACTGTGCACCGTTGCTAAGGATCGCTGTTCCGAAGCACCATGCGATGATCGGGTGTGATAGGTTCTAATGTTCGCATACAACATGTGTAAGCCAGATTTACACATGCGAAACACTTAGGTTGACTTGACAAGCCTAGCATGTACAGACATGGCCTCGGAACATAGAAGACCGAAAGGTCAAACATGAGTCGTATAGTAGATGCGATCAACATGGAGATGATCACCATGGATGACTAGTCCGTCTCACGTGATGATCGGACACGGGCTAGTTGACATGGATCATGTATCAATTGGATGACTAGAGAGATGTCTATCTAAGTGGGAGTTCATTAAATAATTTGATTATGTGAACTTAATTATCATGAACTTAGTCTAAAATTGTCTTTACAATCTATATTGTAGATCCAATGGCCAACGCTAATGTCTCCCTCAACTTCAACGCGTTCCTAGAGAAAACCAAGCTGGAAGATGATGGAAGCAACTATGCGGACTGGGTCCGTAGCTTGAGGATTATCCTCATAGCTTCCAAGAGATTGTATGTCCTTGATGCACCGCTAGGTGATGCACCCATTTTCCTAGCGGACCAAGACGTTATGAACGCTTGGCAGTCACGCTGCGATGATTACTCCCTGGTTTAGTGCGGCATGCTTTACAGTTTAGAACCGGGGCTCCAAAAGCGTTTTGAGCAACACGGAGCATATGAGATGTTCCAAGAGCTGAAAGTAGTTTTCCAAGCTCATGCCTGGGTCGAGGGATACGACGTCTCTGACAAGTTCTTCAGCTGTAAGATGGAGGAGAATAGTTCTGTCAGTGAGCACATACTCAAAATGTCTAGGTTGCACAATCGCTTGCCTCAGCTGGGAGTTAATCTCCCGGATGACTCGGTCATTGACAGAATCCTCCAGTCGCTTCCACCTAGCTACAAGAGCTTTGTGATGAACTACAACATGCAGGGTATGGAGAAGTCCATCCCTGAGTTGTACCCGATGCTGAAATCAGCGGAGGTCGAGATCAAAAAGGAGCATCAAGTGTTGATGGTGAATAAGACCACTAGTTTCAAGAAAGGCAAGGGTAAGAAGAACTTCAAGAAGGACGGCAAAGCTGTTGCCGCGCCCGGTAAGCAAGTTGCCAGGAAGAAGAAGAAGCATGGACCCAAGCCTGAGACTGAGTGCTTTTATTGCAAGGGTAGCGGTCACTAGAAGCGGAACTGCCCCAAGTACTTAGCGGATAAGAAGGCCGGCAATGTTAAAGGTATATATGATATACTTGTTATTGATGTGTACCTTACCAGCGCTTGTAGTAGCTCCTGGGTATTTGATACCGGTGTAGTTGAGCACATTGTTAACTCCAAGCAGGAGCTGCAAAATAAGCGGAGACTGGGAAAGGACGAGGTGACGATGTGCGTCGGGAATGGTTCTGAGGTCGATGTGATCGCCATCGGCACGCTACCTCTATATCTACCTTCGGGATTAGTTTTAAACCTCAATAGTTGTTATTTAGTACCAGCTTTGAGCATGAACATTGTATCTGGATCTCGTTTAATGCGATATGGCTACTCATTTAAATCTGAGAATAATGGTTGTTCCATTTATATGAGAGAAATGTTTTATGGTCATGCCCCGCTGGTCAATGGTTTATTTTAGATGAATCTCGAACGTGATGTTACACATGTTCATAGTGTGAGTACCAAAAAGTGTAAGGTTGATAACGATAGTCCCACTTACATGTGGCACTGCTGCCTTGGTCATATTGGTGTCAAACGCATGAAGAAGCTCCATGCCGATGGACTTTTGGAGTCTCTTGATTTCAAATCATTTGACACGTGCGAACCATGCCTCATGGGCAAGATGACCAAGACTCCGTTCTCTGGAACAATGGATCGAGCAACTGACTTGTTGGAGATAATACATACCGATTTATATGGTCCAATGAGCGTTGAGGCTCGCGGTGGCTACCGTTATGTTCTCACCCTGACTGATGACTTGAGCAGATATGGGTATGTCTACTTAATGAAACACAAGTCTAAAACCTTTGAAAGGTTCAAGGAATTTTAGAGTGAGGTAGAGAATCAACGTGACAGGAAAATAAAGTGCCTACGATCTGATTGTGGTGGAGAATATTTGAGTCACGAGTTTGGCGCGCACCTAAGGAAATGTGGAATTTTTTCACAACTCACGCCGCCTGGCACACCTCAGCAAAATGGTGTGTCTGAATGTCATAATCGCACTCTATTGGATATGGTGCGATCTATGATGTCTCTTACCGACTTACCGCTATCATTTTGGGGATATGCATTAGAGACTGCCGCATTCACTTTAAATAGGGAACCGTCAAAGTCCGTTGAGACGACACCGTATGAATTATGATTTGGAAAGAAACCTAAGCTGTCGTTTCTAGAAGTTTGGGGATGCGACGCTTATGTGAAGAAACTTCAACCTGAGAAGCTCGAACCCAAAGAGGAAAAGTGTGTCTTCATAGGATACCCCAAAGAAACTATTGGGTATACCTTCTACCTCATATCCGAAGGCAAAGTCTTTGTTGCCAAGAATGGATCCTTTCTTGAGAAAGAGTTTCGCTCGAAAGAATTAAGTGGGAGGAAAATAGAACTTGATGAGGTAATTGTACCTCCACTCGAACAATAGAGTAGCGCAGCACAAAAAGTTGTTTCTGTGGAGCCTGCACCGGCTCAAGAGGAAGTTAATGATGATGATCATGAAACTTCAGATCAAGTTACTATTGAACGTCGAAGGTCCACTAGGACATGTTCCGCACCAGAGTGGTACAGCAACCCTGTCCTGGAGATCATGTTGTTGGAAAACGGTGAACCTTCGAACTATGAAGAAGCGATGGCGGGCCCGGATTCCAACAAATGGCTTGAAGCCATGAAATCCAATATATGATTCATGTATGAGAACAAAGTATGCACTTTGGTGGACTTGCCTGATGATAAGCGAGCCATAGAAAATAAATGGATCTTTAAGAAGAAGACTGACACGGATGGTAATGTGACCATCTATAAGGCTCGGCTTGTCGCTAAGGGTTATAGACAAGTTCAAGGTGTTGACTACGATGAGACTTTCTCACTTGTAGCGATGCTGAAGTCTGTCAGAATCATGTTAGCAATTGCCACATTTTATGATTATGAGATCTGGCAAATGGATGTCAAAACGGCATTCCTTAATGGTTTCCTTAAGGAATAACTGTATATGATGTAGCCGTAAGGTTTTGTCGATCCTAAAGATGCTAACAAGGTATGCAAGCTCCAGTGCTCTATGTATGGGCTGGTGCAAGCATCTCGGAGTTGGAACATTCGCTTTAATGAGGTGATTAAAGCGTTTGGATTTATACAGGTTTATGGAGAACCCTGTATTTACAAGAAAGTGAGTGGGAGCTCTGTAGCATTCCTCATATTATATGTAGATGACATATTGTTGATGGGAAATGATATGGAAATCTTGGAAAGTGTAAAGGCCTACTTGAATAAATGTTTTTCAATGAAGGACCTTGGAGAAGCTGCTTACATATTAGGCATTAAGATGTATAGAGATAGATCAAGACGCCTCATAGGTCATTCACAAAGCACATACCTTGACAAGATATTAAAGAAGTTCAATATGGATCAGTCCAAGAAGGGGTTCTTGCCTGTGTTACAGGGTGTGAGATTGAGTAGGACACAATGCCCGACCACGACAAAGGATAGAGAAGAGATGAGTGTCATCCCCTATGCCTT
The DNA here is from genome assembly GCA_022496015.1 of Hordeum marinum. Classification (NCBI taxonomy): domain Eukaryota; kingdom Viridiplantae; phylum Streptophyta; class Magnoliopsida; order Poales; family Poaceae; genus Hordeum; species Hordeum marinum. Next base: position 513,808,804 of record CM039676.1, on the reverse strand, counting down.
AGCCATAGGCTCTATTATGTATGCCATGCTGTGTACCAAACCTGATGTGAACCTTGCCATAAGTTTGGTAGGGAGGTACCAAAGTGATCCCGGAGCGGAACACTGGACAGCGGTCAAGAATATCCTAAAGTACCTGAAAAGGACAAAGGACATGTTTCTCGTATATGGAGGTGCTGAAGAGCTCGTTGTAAAGGGTTACGTCGATTCTAGCTTCGACGCAGATCTAGATGACTTCAAGTCACAAACCAGATACGTGTATATTTTGAATGGAGGGGCAGTCAGCTGGTGCAACAGCAAGCAAAGCGTCGTGGTGGAATCTACATGTGAAGCGGAGTATATAGCTGCTTCAGAAGCAACAAAGGAAGGATCCTGGATGAAGGAGTTCATCACTGACCTAGGAGTGATTCCCAATGCGTCGGGCCCGATGACTCTATTCTATGAGAACACTGGAGTTATTGCCCTTGCGAAGGAGCCCACGTTTCACAAGAAGACAAGACACATAAAGCGCCGCTTCAACTCCATTCGTGATTACATTCAGGAAGGAGATATATATATTTGTAAAGTACATACGGATTTGAATGTCGTAGATTTGTTGACTAAACCTCTCTCACGAGCAAAACATGATCAACGCTAGAACTCTATGGGTGCTCGATTCATCACAATGTAACTAGATTATTGAATCTAGTGCAAGTGGGAGACTGTTGGAAATATGCCCTAGAGGTTATAATAAAATGGTTATTATTGTATTTCCTTGTTCATGATAATTGTCTATTGTTCATGCTATAATTGTGTTAACCGGAAACCGTAATAAATGTGTGAACACATAGACCACAACATGTCCCTAGTGAGCCTCTAGTTAGATAGCTCATTGATCAATAGATGGTCATGGTTTCATGACCATGGACATTGGATGTCATTAATAACGAGATAACATAATTAGGAGAATGATGTGATGGACAGGACCCAATCCTAAGCATAGCACAAGATCATGTAGTTCGTCCGCTAAAGCTTTTCCAATGTCAAGTATCGTTTCCTTATACCATGAGATTGTGTAACTCCCGGATACCGTAGGAATACTTCGAGTGTGCCAAACGTCACATCGTAACTGGGTGGCTATAAAGGTACACTACGGGTATCTCCGAAAGTATCTGTTGGGTTGGCACGAATCGAGACTGGGATTTGTCACTCCGTATGACAGAGAGGTATCTCTGGGCCCACTCGGTAAGACATCATCATAATGAGCTCAATGTAACCAAGGAGTTGGCCACGGGATGATGTGTTACAGAACGAGTAAAGAGACTTGCTAGTAACGAGATTGAACAAGGTATAGGGATACCGACGATCGAATCTCAGGCAAGTATCATACCGATAGACAAAGGGAATTGTATACGGGGTTGGTTGAATCCCCGAAATTGTGGTTCATACAATGAGATCATCGTGGAGCATGTGGGAGCCAACATGGGTATCCAGATCCCGTTGTTGGTTATTGACCGGAGAGGTGTCTCGGTCATGTCTATGTGTCTCCCGAAGCTATAGGGTCTACACACTTAAGGTTCGATGACACTAGGGTTATAGGGAATTAGTTTACATGGTTACCGAAGATTGTTCGGAGTCCTGGATGAGATCCTGGACATAATGAGGATCTCTGAAATGGTCGGAGGTAAAGATTCATATATACGAAGTGAGGTTTTGGTCGCCGGAAATGTTTCGGGAAGTACCGGTAACGTACCGAGACCACCGGAAGGGTTCCGGGGGTCCACCAAGTGGGGCCACCAGCCCCAGAGGGCTGCATGGGCCGCAAGTGGGAGGGAACCAGCCCCTAGGTGGGCTGGTGCACCCCCCACAAGGACCCAAGGCGTAGATGAAGTGGGAGGGGGCCAAACCTAGGGCAAATGGGCCCTAAGGCCCACCCTAGGGCAGCCGCACCCCTCTCCCTCTTGGCGGCCGGCCAGATGGGATCTAGAGGCTGCCGCACCACCCTAGGGTGGGAACCCTAGGGCACAGACCTCCCTCCTCCTCCTCCTCCTCCTATAAATAGAGGAGCCCTTGGGGCTGCCGGGGACACGCATCTCTCTCTCCCATGGCGTAGCCTAATCCTCCCTCTCCTCGTCCTCCGTAGTGCTTAGCGAAGCAATGTCGGAGTACCATGCAGCTACACCGTCACCACGCCGTCGTGCTGCCGGAGCTCTCCCTCAACCTCTCCTTCCTCCTTGCTGGATCAAGGCGTAGGAGACGTCACCGGGCTGCACATGTGTTGAACGCGGAGGTGCCATTGTTTGGTGCTTAGATCAGATTCCACGACGATCTGAATCGCTGCGGGTATGACTCCAGCAACCGCGTTCTAGTAACGCTTCCGCTTTGCGATCTTCAAAGGTATGAAGATGCACTCTCCCCACTCGTTGCTGGTTTCTTCATAGATAGATCTTGGTGAACATGTAGGAATCTTTTTGATTTACTACTACGTCTCCCAACCCCTTGGAACCATTTCCCACGTGCATCGTCACTATGTCGTTTGCCAGTCTTCGTCTATTTCGTAGCTCGTGTTTTGAGTTGCAAATGTGAGAAACTATACCGGTATCAAATACCCAGACACTACAACGAGAGTTGGTAAGGTACACATCAATAACGTGTATATCATATATACCTTGTTTAGTGTTGGATGGCTTCTTGTCGGTGAGATACTTGGGTAGTTCCGGTTCTAGTGACCAGTTCCCTTGCAATGAAAGCACTCAGTTTCTGGCCTTGGTCCAGCCTTGGGTTTCTTCACGGGAGGGGCAATTGCTTTGCCACTATTCTTAGAATTACCCTTCTTGCCCTTGCCATTCTTCTTGAAACTAGTGGTTTTATTGACCATTAACACTTATGCTCTTTCTGGATTTCAGTCTCAACGATTTTCAACATCACAAACAGCTCGACGACTGACTTGTTCATCCCGTGCATGTTATAGTTCATCACGAAGCTCTTGTAGCTAGGTGGCAATGATTGAAGAACTCTATCAGTGATCGCCTTTGGCAAAAGGGGCATCCCTAACTCAGTCAAACAGGTTGAATACCCAGACATTCTAAGTATATGTTCACTGACAGACCCGTTCTCCTCCATCTTGCAAGTATAAAACTTATCGGAGGTCTCATACCTCTCAATCCGATCATTCTTCTCAAAGATAAATTTGAACTCCTAGAACATCTCATATGCTCCATGGCATTCAAAACATCTTTGAATTCCCAGCTCTAAGCCATACAACATTGCACGTTGAACTATTGAGTAATCTCTAGAACGTGTCTCCCAAGCGTTCCTAAAGTCTTCAGACGACATGGGAGTGGGTGGATCACCAAGCGGTGCATCAAGGACATAAGCCTTTTGGAAGCCATGAGGATAATCCTTAGATTCCGGGCCCAGTCCACAAAGTTAGTTCCATCATCTTCAAACTTGGCTTTCTCTAGGAACGCATTAAAATTCAGGGGTGCTACTGTGCGAGCCATTGATCTACAACATAAATATGCAAAGGGTACTAAGACTATTGTTCAAGATAATGAGTTTGGTTAATCAAATTACTGAAGCTCACAATCAAGTTGACATCCCTCAGTTCATCTGAGTAATACATGATCTAAATTCACCAACTCGAGTTCAGTCATCACGTGAGTTGAGGTGGTTTCAATGGTGAACATCATCATGTTGATCATATCTACTTTATGACTCATGTTCGACCTGTCGGTCTCTTGTATTCTGAGTCTTGTCAAATATAACCTCAGTGTTCCGCATGTGCAACACTGGCTTGCACCCATTGTATGTGAACGTAGAGTCTATCACACCCGATCATCACGAGGTGTCTCAACATGACGAACTTTCACAACAGTGCACACTCGGGGAGAACACAATTCATCTTGAAATTTAAGTGAGGGATCACCTTATAATGCTACTGTCGTGGTTTCGTCATGGCAGATGTTCGGGTCACGGACTTAGGTTCGGGGCGAGACGCAACTACGTGGCGGCTTGAAGGGGTTGGTCGGAATCGAGAAGACACGGAGTTTACCCAGGTTCGGCCCCTCAAGTCAAGCTAAAAGCCTACGTCCTGCTTGTCTGGTATTGATGATGATGAAGATCTCTCGGTTACAAGGGTGCTAATCGCTACCTCTAATCACGAGAGCCTCTAATCTGTCTATCTCTAATTGTGTTGTCTAAACTTGTGGACTTGTGTCTCTTCTGAATCTTGTCCCTCTAGGGATGCTGTACCCCTCCTTATATAAGTGGAGAGGTGGGTTTACAAATAGAGTCCTACTAGGAGTAGGATTAGGACTCGTCTCTCACGAATCCTACTCCGGGTCTTATTTCCTTTAAGGGAATCCTTCTCTCGTGGGCCTTCTCTTGTGGGCCTTCTCTTGTGAGCCGCCTGGCGCCGGCTCACCCACCGGGTCTTGGGTTTGGTCATCCTGTAACCCGCCTGCCGGGTCTTAAATAAGAATGTCATGTCTTCGGCCGGGTCTTTAATAAGAATGTCATGTCTTCGGCCGGGTCTCCTGTGAGTCGCCAGGGCGGGTCATAACGCGGGGTATATCCCCGACATTAGCCCCCAGGTTAGCTTGAATTTATTCATGGTAACCTCCTAAAATAGGAATAGCAAATATGTTAAGTGGCCGGCTTACTCCTTTGGCCGGCTTATAAAATGGCTTCTCAGGAATCCGGGTCTTCTCTGTATATGAATGAACCATCTTGATAATCTTGATTGTCAATGTCCTTTTGAAAAATATTGAGAATAGAATACCCATATGCCATTGAGCTGGCTTCCAATGCTCTTTGGAGGGTGATCTCCGCCGGGTTATAATCATTGATGATGCCGGGTCATTATCGTTGGTGACTCCGGGTTTAAATAAGTAGAATCCAGATGACTTGATAAAAATATTGGGATGAAAATCCATCTGATGTAAAGTCGGACTTCCATTGTTGTAAAACAAGGCGGCTTATAAAATCTTGGCGGGTTATGATCTTTTGATAATACCGGGTCATAAGTATTTGGTGACACCGGGTCTAAAAACTGAACTCCATATTTAACATCTTGAAAATTCCCCTCAAAGTTTTTGATATGTCTATATTACCTGTAGCCCCCAAGCTCCAAGACTATCCATGATAACTTGGTGCTTTGCAAATAACATTTTGGACTGTGTAGCCCCCAAGTGTCGGGTTGTCCTGCTTGCAGCCACCTGGGACTCATAATTGCTTTATACCTTATAATGTTTCGGCGGGTGTAGCCCCCAAGAACCGGCTCATCAGAAAGCTTCGGCGGGTGTAGCCCCCAAGAACCGGCTCATCAGAAAGCTTCGGCGGGTGTAGACCCCAAAGGCTGGCTCATCAGAATGTGATGTGCTGGGTCTTCAGTTTGAACCTTATAATCTGCTTAACCGGCTGAATACTGTAGCCCCCAGGTGCCGGGTCAGTAAGAATTTACTGGGCTGGGACTTATAAAAATATGGAAAGGCCGACTCATATTCTTGAGAAAATATAGAAGGATCGGGTCATCTCTTTGAGATAATAGGGTCTTGCTTGACAATGTAATAATTTTGAAAGATGGCTTGCATTAGCCCCCAAGTGCCGTGGTGCATGCTTGCAGCGACATGGGACTTGCATATTTGATATAAACTAAACTTTGAATAGTGTAGCCCCCAAGTGTCGGGTCGTCAGCCTGCGGCGACTCGGGATTATGTGAAAATGATATGACTCATCATAATTTGTTGAATGAACCTTTGACCGTGGTTGTAATATAACCCGGAATGAATATCCTGAAATAATTCCTTTGTCTCTGATATGAAATTCCTGCTCGTGGATGCGGTGCAACCCGGCAAATATAAGTTTGAGAAACCCATGAGTGTTGTAGATTACTACAGAGCACAATTGAAGAAATCCGAGAGCTTGTCAATTAGATGACACGACATCTTATCTGATAGGGTGACTCTTGAAAAATAATAAATTTCTTCGAGCTGGCTTAAAAAACCTCAGTCATTTTAACACTTGTTATGATAACCATGAAGATCCAGCCATGTTGGCCATGAAAAGATCCATTTGCTTTTGCCAAATATTTAATGGCGGCTCAGATTAAGAAATAACACCTGCAAAAAATAAACAAGACAGAATATATTCTGCATTGTTGTGAGGGCGGCTTGAAGAAGCTCAACCCGGAGATGTTCATACCTTTCATAACATTGCTCCTTTCTCATAATCTTGCTCTGATCCGGCTTTCATAAGCCGGCATGTTAATCTGGAGGTGGGAAGCCCCCATTGAATAATCCTCTTGTGAGATATCAACCGGAGTAGCATGACTTCGAGTCTTATAAGCTCTGATGGTAGGAAGCCTCTATCGACAACGGCGACTGTTGATGAACTTGAAGCGGCCTACAGCCGGCTGCATGAGGGGTGATGTAAACTGTACCATGATGGTAAAAAACCTCATTTTAACAGCAAATACTTATCCATTGTATTCCAACACCGGTTGTCAATAGGTTTATCTAAGCTATACCAAAGGTAAGAAGCCTCTACTGACAACCGCAGCTCAAAAAGCCTGTTGTTGGAGGGTGATGTAAGCTATACCCGAAGTCAAGAAGCCTCCTCCAATCAGCCAATATTGTATAGGGCCGCCTGCCGATGGTATTATGTAAGCTATACCTTATGGCAAGAAGCATCCATTCGACAGCCGCGACTAGTAATTGTACTAGCCGACTGCGTGAAGGGTTTATGTAAGCTATACCCAAGGGCAAGAAGCCTCCTTCCGCAACTATTTTTGGCGTAAAGGTCGGCTGTTAGGGTGAGATAAGCGAACCCGTCGGTAAGAAGCCCCCTTCGACAACCGCGGTTAATAAGTAACCGGAAGTGGCATAAAGCCGACCATTAGGGTGAGATAAGCGATACCCGTCGGTAAGAAGCCCCCTTCGATGGCCGCAGTTGATAAGCAACTGGAATTTGATGTACACGCTGTTGCCTTAGGGGAATTTTTTAAGATATACCAAAGGTAAGAAGCCTCCATCAGCAACAACGCTTAATGTACTCAAACTATATATCATACCAGTTCAGGGTCTCTAAAGCGAGATTGGCCGTCAACTATGTGAGCCGGCTCAGGGTCTCTAAAGCGAGATTGACTGATAAGAACTTAAGTGTGTAACTTATAGCAGTTCAGGGTCTCTAAAGCGAGATTGGCCATCAACTATGTGAGCCGGCTCAGGGTCTCTAAAGCGAGATTGACTGGTAAGAGTAACATCAGGTCAGGGTCTCTAAGGCCAGATTGGCCGTCAACTCTGTTAACCGGCTCAGGGTCTCTAGGGCGAGATTGACTGAGAAGAACTTATTGTATTGACATCAGTTCAGGGTCTCTAAAGCAAGATTGGCCGTCAACTCTGTGAACCGGCTCAGGGTCTCTAAAGCGAGATTGACTGAGAAGAACTTCGGCGGGTCACAAACCACTTCGACTTAAACTTGTTGAGCCGGAAAATTTCATCTTGGCAAAAGATCCGGGCTTCTCATTGGAAACAACCAAATGTGTCTTGCCATGTCTGTAGCCCCTGAGTCTCAAGTTGACTCGAAGAGGCGGCTTGAGAATCTTCATCGAAAAATTGAGGCTGGCCGTGGCGGGTTATAGATGATCCCGTACTAACTGCTTCAATGATCCGGCCGACGTTCCGGCTGTTTGTTGAAATGAATCAAAGTGTCAGAGCGGCGACTTGCATGCCTGTCCATTGGGTGGCTCGTATAGATGAGCACCGCACCGATATGTTGATGTAGACATAGAAAGCAACCACGGCATTGTAAGCCGGTTCTGTAAGAAACGTCACGATGTTTAAAAGCCGGCGCGGATGATGAAAGACAACGAGGTCTTTGTAAGCCGGCGTGGGTGGTCGAAACTCGGCCACGGCGTTGTAATCCGACATGGTGGCGTCGTAAACTGGCACAGGCGTCTTGCGCTAAATGATGCTGGTATGCCTCCGCAATAAGATGCCACTTCGACAATGAATAGTTTTGCCCTGCGGAAAAATATTACAAATCAAAGTAATTGCCCTCAAGGAAATTTAATGTATATGGAACAATAGATAAGAAAAACACCACCTGATATATTTGTTGGATGAACACGAACGCTGGAGTTTGATAACATTGGATATAGTCGGACGTCCGGATACTTGTGTTTCCAATGTACCAGTAACACCCCATAGTCCAAACTGTAGTGGCAGCGGCTTATGCACTTGTACGTTGGGCGGCTCATATTGATGAGCACCACACCTGAATATTGATGTAGATCAAATTGTGGGTGGTGTCTTGCACGCATCCATTGGGCGGCTCGTACAAGCGAGCACTGCACCAATATGTTGTAGACATAGAAATCAGCTGTGGCGTTGTCAGCCGGTTCTGTTGTGAAAGACGGCCGCGGTATTGTAAGCCGGTGACGATGGATGAGTCGGCCACGGGTGTTATAAACCAGCACGAACGGTTGGTTCATCCGCGATCGTTGTAAGCCGGTGCATACAGATGAGAGACGACCATAATAGTGAGAGCCGGCGGGGGTGGCGAGAGTCGGCCACGGGATTGTAAACCGGCGCAGTGGAGTGAGACGGTCACAGCGTTGTAAGCCGGTGAAGTTGCGAGAGACAACCGTGGCGTTTGTTGGTGAAGACCATACTGCGGTTCCGGCAGCTTGCCGCACTTATTAGATGGCTCATACTGATTTAGGATGACGGATGGCCCCTGTGTCAGTGAACTCTCCGGCAGCTTGAAGTGATGGAGGTGGAGGGCGAGGCGAGACGGGGCGACTCGGCCACGGCGGCCGAAGGTGAGGCGAGAGACGGCGCGTTGATGTAGACCACGGGCGAGTCGCCGACGCCCGCAATCGTCATATATCAAACGGGCCTGAGAGGGGCGTTGAGCCAGCAGGTGCAGAGACGGCAGCAGGCCAGACGGAGGCAGCGTATAGGGGCGATTCGGAGAGGTCGGACGGACCGAACGGTCAGGCGGCTCGATAGCGTTGGATGTGCCACCTCCACACGCGGGTGGGTCGGCGGCAGAACCAAGGGCGGCTCGGCAAAGGCAGAGCCGGCGAGGGCGATTTGGCGACTCGACGACGCAAGGCGGCTCGCCGACCGGCGGCTCAAGCAGTGAGCGGGCGAGACTGGCTCCACGGCGGCTTGCGAAAGCGGAATCGGCGCAGCTATGGCTCGCAGTGTGGTGCGGCGCAGCTGCGGCTGCCGGGTTAGGAGGCATGCGGCTCTGTGGTGAGAACCGGCCGCAGCGGAGTGATGAGGGGGCGAGAGGAGCCCACGGTGGCGCAGTCTGCAGAGGCGGCGAGAGGGCATGGCCGGTTTGGCCAGAAGCGGGAGAGCCGGACGCGGCTCAATGGATGAGGCGGGGAAGGTGTGTGGTAAAGCCGGCCAGCGATTGAGGCGGAGGCGGCTCGGCAAACTGGCAGACCTTACCGGCGGCTGTGGGAACAGTTGACGGCAACGACTGGCCGCCCAAGCACGGCCGGGGCAGAGACCGGTAGAGCAAATCTGTTGAGGCGGGGCGGCTGAGACCGGTAGATTCTTTTCGAACCGGCTCTTCTCATCCGGCTCATAATGAGCTTCTCGATTCCTGAGGAGAGATCCCTCCAAGAACACAAAACCATCATGCGCAGCCCCACGGTGGGCGCCAACTGTCGTGGTTTTGTCACGGCAGATGTCCGGGTCACAGACTTAGGTTCGGGGCGAGACGCAACTACGTGGCGGCTTGAAGGGGTTGGTCGGAATCGAGAAGACACGGAGTTTACCTAGGTTCAGACCCTCAAGTCGAGGTAAAAGCCTACGTCTTGCTTGTCTGGTATTGATGATGATGAAGATCTCTCGGTTATAAGGGTGCTAATCGCTACCTCTAATCACGAGAGCCTCTAATCTGTCTATCTCTAATTGTGTTGTCTAAACTTGTGGACTTGTGTCTCTTCTGAATCTTGTCCCTCTAGGGGTGCTGTACCCCTCCTTATATAAGTGGAGAGGTGGGTTTACAAATAGAGTCCTACTAGGAGTAGGATTAGGACTCGTCTCTCACGAATCCTACTCCAGGTCTTATTTCCTTTAAGGGAATCCTTCTCTTGTGGGCCTTCTCTTGTGATCCGCCTGGCGCCGGCTCACCTGCCAGGTCTTGGGCTTGGTCATCCTGTAACCCGCCTGCCGGGTCTTAAATAAGAATGTCATGTCTTCGGCCGGGTCTTTAATAAGAGTGTCATGTCTTCGGCCGGGTCTCCTGTGAGACGCCAGGGCGGGCTATACCGCGGGGTATATCCCCGATAGCTACCATAGTCCTAACAAAAACAAGGTCAATAAAACGATAAACATCATATGTAAATCATAAGTGGCATGATATGGCCATGAACTTGTGCTTTTGATCTCTATCTCCAAAGCACCAGCATGATCTCCATCGTCACCGGCATAACACCATGATCTCCATTGATACGTCTCCAACGTATCTACTTTTCCAAACTCTTTTGCCCTTGTTTTGGACTCTAATTAGCATGATTTGAATGGAACTAACCCGGACTGACGTTGTTTTCAGCAGAATTGCCTTGGTGTTATTTTTGTGCAGAAATAAAAATTGTCGGATCGTCCTGAAAATTTATGGAGAATATTTTTGGAATTAATAAAAAGTACTGGCACAAGAATTAACCAGAGGAGGGCCACCTGTAGGCTAGAAGCCTGCTAGGCGCAGCCACTCCCCTGATCACGCTGAGCAGGCTTGTCGGGCACTCATGGCTCCTCCGACCTCCTCTCCAGCTCCATATAACCCTATTTGTCGAGAAAAAATCGGAGAGAAGAGTTCATCACATTTCACGATACGGAGCCGCCGCCATCGCCTGTTCTTCCTTGAGAGACCAGATCTGGAGTCTGTTTTGGGCTCCGGAGAGGGGAAATCAACACCTTCGTCATCACCAACCATCCTTCACCACCAATTCCATGATGATCCCCACCGTTCGTGAGTAATCTCATTGTAGGCTTGCTAGACGGTGATGGGTTGTATGATATTTATCATGTAATTGAGTTAGTTTTGTTACGGTTTGATCCCTACTATCCACTATGTTCTGAGATTGATGTTGTTATGACTTTGCTATGCTTAATGCTTGTCACTAGGGCCCGAGTGCCATGATTTCAGATCTGAACCTATTATGTTTTCATGAATATATGTGTGTTCTTGATCCTATCTTGCAAGTTGTAGACGCCTATTACGGGTTATGATCTGCATCCCCCAGGGTGACAATAATTGGGATTCTTTCTGGTGATTACCGTAGTTTGAGGAGTTCATGTATTCACTAAATGCTAATGCTTTGGTCCGGTTCTCTATTAAAAGGAGGCCTTAATATCCCTTAGTTTCCAATAGGACCCCGCTGCCACGGGAGGGTAGGACAAAATATGTCATGCAAGTTCTTTTCCATAGGCACGTATGACTATATATGGAATACATGCCTACATTACATTGATTAATTGGAGCTAGTTCTGTGTCACCCTATGTTATAAATTTTACATGATGAATGCCATCCAACATAATTATCCATCACTGATCCATTGCCTACGAGCTTTCCATATACTGATCTTTGCTAAAGTTACTTTTCCATTGCTACTGTTACAATCACTACAAAACTGCTACTATCACTTTGCCATCGTTACCGTTACTACCATATTACCTTGCTACTGAATCTTTGCTGCAGATATTAAGTCTTTCAGGTGTGGTTGAATTGACAACTCAACTCCTAATACTCGAGAATATTCTTTGGCTCCCCTTGTGTCGAATCAATAAATTTGGGTTGAATACTCTACCCTCGAAAACTGTTGCGATCCCCTATACTTGTGGGTTATCAAGACCTTTTTCTGGCGCCATTGCCGGGGAGCATAGCTTTTCTCTGAGTCACTTGGGATATATAAATATATATCTGTTGATCACTATGAAGAATCTGAAAGATCCAAAAACCAGGATATGTCCCTCTACTATGAGGGGAGGTAAGGAACTGCCATCTAGCTCTGCACTTGATTCACCTTCTGTTATGAGTAAGTTTGTGACACCACCACCTACTAGTAATTCTGATATGTCGCAAGTAATTGATGATGAGACTTCTGCTATGCATGATGCTTATGACAATACTTTGCCTGATGATACTGTGCCACTGGGTGAATTTCTTGATGAACAAATTGCTAGAGCTAATGCTGAAAGTGATAATATTTCTGAATCTGATGAAATTATTAAAACTGAACACTATGCTACACCTGCTAGACCTAGCTCTCCTAGATATGAATTGCATGACATACCTAAGGGTTATGTTATGGAAGGAGAGGTAGCTAGGGACTTTCTTGCTTGTCAGGATAGAGATGATCTTAAGAAATTGCTTCGCAAGTGGAAGGAAAAATCTCTGACTACTAGAATGCAATATGATCCTAAGTTTGCCACTTCACCTATCTTTGTTACTGATAAGGATTATGAATTCTCTATCGATCCTAAGTTAATTACTTTGGTTGAATCTGATCCTTTCCATGGTTATGAATCTGAAACTGTTGTGGCACATCTTACCAAATTGAATGATATAGCCACCCGATTTACTCATGCGGAAAAAATTCTCTATTACTATATTATTAAGTTGTTTCCTTTCTCATTAAAGGGTGATGCTAAGAAATGGTTTAATTCTCTTGCTCCTGGTTGTGTGCGTAGTCCCGAGGACATGGTTTATTACTTCTCTAAAAAATATTTTCCTTCCCATAAGAAACAAGCTGCCTTGCAGGAAATATTTAACTTTGTGCAAATTGAAGAAGAGTGTCTCCCACAAGCTATGGGGAGGCTTCTCCAATTACTTATTGCTTTGCCTAATCATCCTCTCAAGAAAATGAAATACTTGATATCTTTTATAATGGACTAACCGATGCTTCTAGGGACTGCCTATATAGTTGTCCTGGTTGTGTTTTCAGGGAGCGAACTGTTGAACAAGCTGAATTACTATTCAATAATATATTCAGCAATGATAATGATTGGACTATTCCCGAACCACCTCCAAAACCAACTCCAAAGGAAAGAGGTATTCTATTCCTCAGTCCTGAAGATATGCAAGAGGCAAAGAAATCTATGAAAGAAAAGGGTATAAAATCTAAAGATGTTAAGAATCTACCACCTATTGAAGAAATACATGGTCTTGATAACCTGACACGGGCAGTAGAGGTAAATTCTCTCAGTAGATTTGATGAAGGACATATTCCTTATAATAAGTCTGCTAGCTAATGCTTGGATGAATTTGATAATTTTATTATGAAGCAAGAAAATTTCTTGGGTGATTATTTGAGTAGAATTGTCAATGATCTTAAGCTTATTCATAAACATGCTTCGATGGTAACCACTCAAGTAGAACAAGTACTTAAGGCTCAAAATGATTTGGTTAATGAGATGAATAGTAAAGATAATGATCATTCTGTTAAAGTTGTGCCTAGAGGTGGTAGAATGACTCGGGAACCTTTGTATCCCAAGGGCCATCCTTGGAGAATTGAACAAGATTCTCAGAGAGTTAATACTGATGCACCTATTCCTTCGAATAAGAGTAGGAAAAAGAATGATGATGGTACTTTGCGTGCTGCTAATGAGCCTGTTATAGATATGTCTGAGAATCCAAATGATATTTCTATTTTTGATGCTGAGACACAATCTAGTGATGAACATGAGCCTAGTGATAACATTAATAATGATGTTCATGCTGATGCTCAACCTAATAATGATAATGATGTGGAGATTGAACATGTTGATGATCTTGATAATCCACAACCTAAGAATAAAAGATATGATAAAAGAGACTTCATTGCTAGGAAACATGGTAGAGAAAGAGAACCATGGGTTCAGAAACCCATGCCCTCTCCTCCTAAACCATCCAAGAAAAAGGATGACGAGGACTTTGAGCACTTTGCTGAAATGCTTAGACCTATCTTTTTTACGTATGCGCTTGACTAATATTTTGAAAATGTCTCCTTATGCTAAGTATATGAAAGATATTGTGACAAATAAAAGAAAGATACCGGAAACTGCGATTTCCACCATGCTTGCTAATTATACTTTTAAAGGTGAAATCCTTAAGAAACTAGGAGATCCCGGAGTACCGACTATACCATGCTCTATTAAAGGAAATTACGTTAAAACTGCTTTATGTGATCTTGGAGCTGGTGTTAGTGTTATGCCTGTCTATTTGTACCGTAGACTTGATTTGAATAAGTTCACACCTACTGAAATCTCTTTGCAAATGGCTGATAAATCAACTGCTCTACCTATCGGTATTTGTGAGGATGTACCTGTCGTAGTTGCAAATGCTACTATCTTGACGGACTTTGTTATTCTTGATATTCCCGAGGACGACAGTATGTCGATCATCCTTGGTAGACCATTTTTGAATAGTGGAGGGGCTGTTATTGATTGCAACAAGGCCAATGTCATTTTTCATATTAACGGTAATGAACATATGGTACACTTTCCGAAGAAACAACCTCAACTTCATAGTATCAACTATATTGAAAAAATTCCAACGATTATTATTGGAGACTTTGAGTTCCCTCTTCCTACTGTCAAGAAGAAATATGATATACTTATTGTTGGGGAAATGCATATCCCCATTGAGGTAACTTAGTGTTATTCGAAAATTCTTCGGTTTCATGATATTCGAAAGAAGTTTGTTAATAAGACCTTATCAACATTATTGATGGATTCCTTTTGGTAACCATGAGATGGATGAATTTAGAAAGCACAACTTCCTGCACCTAACTTTTTCTTTCTGTTACCTAGATGAAATTAATTAAAAATGCTATTATTTTTCTGTTTTCTGAGTTTTCTGTGCAATAGAAAAATGACCTGAAAATAAAATTTCCCAGAATCCCCTGAAATTTAGTATGATTTTTTCTAGAATATTTAAGAATTTTTAGCACTGAGAATGCATCATGGGCCTGCACCAGTGGGCCACAAGCCTGCAGGGCGCGACCCCCCTAGTCGCGCCCTTGGGGCTTGTCGGTCCCACGTGACCCCCCTCCACTTATTCCAGCACCCATTCACTTCATCTTCCCCCAGGAAAAATCCCACCATTGCTCAAACCCGTGTTCTAGCTCATCTGGCTGCCATTTTCGATTTCCTTGCTCAAAGCTCCATTTGCAAACCTGTTTTAGGGGATTGCTCATCGGTATGTGACTCTTCCAATGGTCAAATTAGTTTTTGTTCTAGTGCCTTATATATTGCAAATTTTTGCTGTGATGGTGACCTTGTTCTTGAGCTTGCATGTCAAATTTGTATGGTCCCAAGTAGCTTTGATGCATGATATAGTCTCTAGGCACTTGAGGGAGTAGTTGCTATGAGTTTTGTTGAGTTTTGTTCACCTTTATTTTCACTCACTAAAAATTTCAGAATTCTTCAGAAATGTTGTGAAGGTTACTAAGAGGTTCTTCAAGCCGAGGTTCTAAGGAAGATGAAAATGAAATGAAGGAGAAACCCAAATATAATCTTCCTCGCGTTGCAGAAATCCGATCATGTGAATGGCCGTGTGACACATTCTTGAGGGCGGCCAGAATTTATGAAGATTTCTATTATTTGGCCGAGAATGCAGGCATCACCGACTTCCTCAACGATAAGTGTGACCAGTACGTCTTGCTCTCTAATACCTTTCTGCAAAATTTTCACTATCATCCTAGGGATGACCCTCCTACGGTAGAATTTCACTTATATGATGTGCCTAAGAAAATGAACCTTTATGATTTTTGCAAAGTTTGCAAGATACCCTACGAGGGCAGCATCAGCGAACCATGTCCTCGAGACATGGAAGATTTTATTGCCGCAGTCACTGCAGTAGAAGAGAGAGGCATGTCAAGGGCAAGAGTAGGTATTTTACATTTTCATATGCTACACTATTATTCATTATTTGCGGGAAAATGTTTAGTTGGTCTCTAGGAGAGTGGAAGCCTTAATGCCCCTGACCTCGCTATTTTACGCAATGCTTTATTGGCTGATAGAACCTTTAGTCCGGGCTCTATGGTGGCCCAACGGTTGAACACCAACCGTTCGAAGGGGCCCATATTTGGAGGTATCTATGCATCTCGTTTAGCTAAACATTTTGAGATACCCATTAGGCTTCACGAGAAAGATGAAAAGCTGATACCCTCGAAGTTTCTAGATTATGACTGTATGGTAGCCCATGATGTTATTAAAAAGAATGATGATATGAGGTCGCTTTACAATTTAGTATTTAGTCAGGGTACTTGTGAGATTATTACTCTACCAGCTTCTTCTCCGTTCGATATTCATTTAGGCAGGTACGTTGTTATGCCCGATGACATCTACCGATACTGGGGCTTGGCGCAACCCTCAGCACCTGAGATAGCACCGGCTCTGGATCCATATCAGACCCTGGTTTTTTAGTGGGATCCATAGGAGGTTGCTAACCAGTGGAACCCTTAGTGTCCTTCGGATTATCCCGGAGAAGGTTATTTCTAGCCATGGCCCTAGACCAACTTAGGCCAAAAGTCTAAGCTTGGGGGGAATACGTATGTCTGACCGGCATGACATTCATGTTCACACACTTATTTCAGTTGTCGATGTTCATACTTTTTCATTGTACTATCCATGGTATTTTAATTCTTGTTTTGCTTTCTTCTTGTGTGTTTAATTAACTTTGAGTAAAATGCACAAAAAATTAGTTCTAGCTTTATTTCCTAGTTGCTTATAAGTTGTAGCACTAAAGAGAAAACCAAAAAATATTTCTTGTTCTTCTTTTTGCTTGTTGGGAGCTTTCCCGTGTAAATAATTTTCCTTTATTTTCTTTGGGTCGTAAGGAGAAGACCACGATGACGTGTTGAGTGGCTCCCATATGCATTATTTTTTATCTTACGAAGAGCCCATATTGCCTTGTCTTTCTCCTTTGGTTTATTGTTTGTAGATTCCAGCTTAGTCCAATGCACACGCACTCTTATTATTATTCACATCGTTCGGTCATGCAATTGAAATGTAATAATGACTATATTTGATGAAAATATTGAGATGGAGAAAAGCTGGTATGAACTTGACCTATCTTGCTTTTGTAAATGTGATTAGCTGATTGTTCTGAATTCAGTACATTATGGGTTGAACATGTTTGCAATGACAATTAGAGATTATAGTTATTCGTGCCATGCTTAATTATCTAAGAGTGGATAATGGTTCGTTTTGAGTGGCAACATGTGTTGGGGAACGTCGCATGGGAAACAAAAATTTTCCTACGCACACGCAAACCTATCCATGGTGATGAGCATCTACGAGAGGGAGAGTGGATCTACATACCCTTGTAGATCACTAAGCGGGAAGCGTTAAGAAACGCGGTTGGTGTAGTCGAACATCTTCGCGATCCAAATCGCCGAGCGTCCCGCGATCTCATCACGATCCGTCCCGCGATCCCATCACGATCCATTCCGTGATCTCATCACGATCCGTCTCACGATCTTGATCACGATCTGACCCGCAAACTCATCACGATCCGTTCCGCGATCTCATCACGAACCGTCTCGCGATCTCGATCACGGTCCTTCCGATCTAGCGCCGAACGGACGGCACCTCCGCGTTCAGCACACGTGCAGCTTGATGACGATCTCCACCGTCTTGATCCAGCAAGAGGAGGTGGAGAGGAGAGAGAGTTCACCGGCAGCATGACGGCGCTCCGGTGATGGTGGTGGAGTGATTCCGGCAGGGCTTCGCCTAAGCTCTGCGGAAAACCGATCTAGAGGAGAAACTGTGCACCGGTGAAACGGGTAGCACGTGGCCGGAAATTCTGTCCAAAAACCACCCAATCCACTAGTATATATAGGAGGAGAGGAGAGGAGAGGCAGCCAAGGCCTTTGGGTCGGCCGAAATAGGAGGTGGGAGCAATCCTACTTCACCTCCAATCCTAGTTGGAGTAGGATTGCCTCCTATTGGCTGATTTTCCACTTTTTGCTTTAGGACTTTCTCTCCTGCGCCATGGGCCTTTGTGGCTGTTTTCCCAGCCCACTAAGGGCTGGTTATTATTCTCCCACAGCCCATGGACCTCTTGGGGTCGAAATACCCCTCCCGGAGGTCCCCCGGTACACTCCCGGCACTCCCGGTACACTACCGATACTCCCGGTACACTACCGATGAGCCCGAAACTTTTCCGGCGACCAAACTGGGACATCCTATATATGAATCTTTACCTCCGGACCATTCCGGAGCTCCTCGTGACGTCCGGGATCTCATCCAGGACTCCGAACAACCTTCGGTCACCACCATACATAACTCTACACTACCGAAACGTCACCGAACCTTAAGTGTGCAGACCCTGCGGGTTCGAGAACTATGTAGACATGACCGAGACACCTCTACGGTCAATAACCAATGGCGGGACCTGGACGTCCACATTGGTTCCTACATATTCTACGAAGATCTTTATCGGTCGAACCTCTATGTCAAGGATTCAGTTAATCCCGTATAACGTTCCCTTTGTTCTTCGGTATGTTACTTGCCCGAGATTCGATCGTCAGTATCTCCATACCTAATTCAACCTCGTACTGGCAAGTCTCTTTACTCGTTCCGTAATACAAGATCCCATGACTAACACTTAGCCACATTGCTTGCAAGGCTTGTTGTGATGTTGTATTACCGAGTGGGCCCTGAGATACCTCTCCGTCACACGGAGCAACAAATCCCAGTCTCGATCCATGCCAACTCAACAAACACCATCGGAGATACCTGTAGAGCACCTTTATAGTCACCTAGTTACGTTGCGACGTTTGATACACACAAGGCACTCCTCTGATATCCGTGAGTTGCATGATCTCATGGTCATAGGAACATATACTTGACATGCAGAAAACAGTAGCAATAAACTGACACGATCATATGCTATGTTTGTAGTTTGGGTCTTATCCATCACATCATTCTCCTAATGATGTGATCCCGTTATCAAATGACATCTCATGTCCATGGCTAGGAAACCTTAACCTTCCTTTGATCAACGAGCTAGTCCATTAGAGGCATACTAGGGACATGGTTTTGTCTATGTATCCACACATGCATTTAAGCCTCCGATCAATACAATTATAGCATGGATAATAAACGATTATCATGAACAAGGAAATATGATAATAACTAATTTATTATTGCCTCTAGGGCATATTTCCAACAGTCTCCCACTTGCACTAGAGTCAATAATCTAGTTCACATCACCATGTGATTCGCATTGTTATGAATCTAACACCCAATGAGCTTTGGGGCTCGATCATGCTTTGCATGTGAGAGAGGTCTTATAGTCAACGGGTCTGCGATATTCAGATCCGTGTGTACTTTGCAAATCTCTGTGTCAAACCGTAAACACTGCTACCACACTCCACTTGGTACTATTTCCAAATGGCTGCTCCACTATATGTATCCAGATTGCTACTACTAGTCATCCGGATAGGTGTTAAAGCTTGCATCGACGTAACTCTTTACGACGAACTCTTTATCACCTCCATAATCAAGAAACATTTCCTTAGTCCTCTGGTTACTAAGGATAATTCCGACTGCTGTCCAGTGATCCACTCCTGGACCACTCTTGTACCCCTTGAAAGACTCATGGCAAGGCACACATAGGTGCGGTACACAGCATGGCATAATATAGAGCCTATGGCTAAGGCATAGGGGACGACATTCGTCCTTTCTCTTTCTTCTGCCGTTGTCGAGCCTTGAGTCTCACTCAACTTCACACCTTACAAATCAGACAAGAACTATTTCTCTGGCTGATCCATTTTGAACTCTTTCAAAATCTTGTCAAGGTATGCACTCATTGAAAGTCTCATCAAGCATCTTGATCTATCTCTATAGATTTTGATGCTCAACAATTAGGTAGCTTTATCCAGGTCTTCCTTTGAAAAAACACTTTTCAAAAAACCTTTTATGCCTTCCAGAAATTCTAAATTATTTCCGATCAACAATATGTCAACCACATATACTTATCAGAAACTCTACAGTGCTCCCACTCACTTTATTGCAAATACAAGTTTCTCGTAAACTTTGTATAAACTACAGAAACTTTGATCACCTCATCAAAGTGTATATTCCAACTCCGAGATGCTTGCTTCAGTCCATAGAAGGATCACTGAAGCTTGCTCATCTTTTAGCATCCTTAGGACTGACAAAACCTTCTGGTTGTATCACATACAACCTTTCCTTAAGTAAACCGTTAAGGAAACGATGTTTTGACATCCATCTGCCAGATTTCATAATTGAAAATGCAGCAACTGCTAACATAATTCCAACAGACTTTTAGCATCGCTATGAGTGAGAAAGCCTCATCGCAGTCAACTCCTTGAACTTGTCACAAACATCTTTGCAACAAGTCGAGCTTTACAAATAGTGACATTCACCATCAGTGTCTGTCTTCATTTTAAAGATCCATTTGTACTCAACGACCTGCCGTCCAACGAGCAAGTCTACCAAAGTCTACACTTGGTTTTAATACATGGATCCTATCTCAGATTTCATGGCCTCCAACCATTTGTCGGAATCCGGGCCCATCATCGCTTATCCATAGCTCGTAGGTTCATCGTTGTCCAACAACATGACCTCCAAGACAGAGTTGTCGTACCGCTCAGGAGCAGTACACATCCTTGTCGACCTACGAAGTTCGATAGTAACTTGATCCTGAAGCTTCATGATCATCATCATTAACTTCCTCTTCAACTAACGTAGGCTTCACAGAAACATCTTTCTGCGCTGCGCTCCTCTCTGGTTGAACAAAGGTTTAACAACCTCATCAAGTTCTATCTTCCTCCCACTCAATTCTTTCGAGAGAAACTTTTTCTCGAGAAAGGACCCAATTCTAGCAACAAACACTTTGCACTTGGATCTGAGATAGAAGGCATACCCATCTGTTCTTAGGGTATTCTATGAAGATACATTTGTCCGCTTTGGGTTCTAGCTTATTATGTGAAAACATTTTCCACACAAGCATCGCAGCCCCAAGCATTAAGAAATGACAGCTTAGGTTTCTATCAAACCATAATTCGCACGGTGTCATCTCAACGGATTTAGATGATGCCCTATTTAAAGTGAATGTAGTTGTCTCTAATGCATAACCCCAAAAATTATAGTAGTAAAACGATAAGAGACATCACAGTATGCACTATATCAATAGAGCATGACTATGATGTTCGGACACACCATCACACCATGGTGTTCCAGGTGGCGTTAGCTGTGAAACAAATTTCACGTTGTCTTAAGTTGTATGCCAAACTCGTAACTCAGATATTCACCTCCATGATCATATCGCGGTCATTTTTATCTTCTTGTCATGATGATCTTTAAACTTCACTCTGAATTTGCTTGAACATTTCAAACGATTCAGACTTGTGTTTCATTAAGTAAATATACACTATATCTACTCAAATCATCAGTGAAGGTAAGAAAATAACGATATCCACTGCACGCTACAAGACTCACTAGATTGCATACATCAACATGTATCATTTCCAATGAATCACTTGCCCGCTCCATCCAACGGGGTCCTTTAGTCATCTTGCCCAAGAGGCATGGTTCGCATGTCTCAACCGATTCGAAATCGAATGAGTCCAAATATCCATCAGCATGGAGTTTCTACATGCGCTTTATACCAATATGACATTTAGCGGCAGTGCCACAAGTATGTGGTACTATCATTATTAACTTTGTATCTTTTGACATCAATGTTATGAACATGTGTACTACTACGATCAAGATTTCAACAAACCATTCTCACTGGGTGCATGACCATTGAAGGTATTATTCATGTAACCAGAATAACTATTATTCTCTGACTTAAATGAATAACCGTATTGCAACAAACATGATCTAATCATGTTCATGCTCAACGCAAAACACCAAATAACATTTATTTAGTTTTGTCACTAATCCTGAAGGTAGAGAGAGCGTGCGATGTTGATCACATCAACCTTGGAAACATTTCCAACACACATCGTCAACTCACCCTTAGCTAGTTCTCCGTTTACTCCGTAGCTTTTATTTCGAGTTACTAACATTTAGCAACCGAACCGGTATCCAATACCCAGGTGCTACTAGGAGTACTAGCAAGGTACACATCAATAACTCGTATATCAAATATACTTCTGTCAATGTTGCCAGCCTTCTTATCTACCAAGTATCTAGGGTTGTTCCGCTTCAGCGACCTCTCACCTCATAATAGAAGCACTTAGTCTCGGGTTTGAGTTCAACTTTGGGTTGCTTCACTGGAGCAGCAACTGACTTGCTATCCATGAAGTTTCCCTCCTTGCTCTTGCCCTTTTCGAAACTAGTGGTTTGATTAACCATCAACACTTGACGCTCCTTCTTGATTTCTACCTTCGCGGTGTCAAACATCGCGAACAGCTCAGGGATCAATACTTCTATCCCTGGTGTATTATAGTTCATCACTAAGTTCTAGTAGCTTTAGTGACAGTGACTTGGAGAACTATATCAATCACTATCTTATCCGGAAGATCAACTCCCACTTGATTCAAGCGATTGTAGTACCCAGACAATCTGAGTACATGCTCAACGATTGAGCTATTCTCCTTCATCTTACAAGCAAAGAATCTTGTTGGAGATCTCATATCTCGCAACAAAGGCATGAGCTTGAGATCACAATCTCTGCTCCTAGAACATCTCATATGTTCCGTGACGTTCAAAATGTTTTGGAGCCTCAATTCTAAGCCGTAATGCATGACGCACTAAACTATCAAGTAGTCATCGAAACGTGCATGTTAGATGTTCACAACATCTATAGACGACGCTAGAGGGGGTGGCGCACCGAGCGGTGCATTAAGGACATAAGCCTTCTGTGCAGCAATGAGGACAATCATCAAATCACGGACCCAGTCCGCAATTTTGCTACCAACATCTTTCAATTCTATTTCTCTAGGAACATATAAAAATACAAGGGAGCTACAGCGCGAGCTAGTAATCTACAACATAATTTGCAAAGACACTTTGACTATGTTCATGATAATGAGTTCAATTAATCATATTACTTAAGAACTCCCACTCAAGTTGACATCCCTCCAATCATTCCAGTGATACATGATCCAAATTCACCAACTCAAGTCCGATCATCACGTGAGTTGAGGTGGCTGCAATGGTGAACATCATTATGTTGATCATATCTACTGTATGACTCATGTTCGACCTTTCGGTCTCTCGTGTTCCGAGGCCATGTCTGTACATGCTAGGCTCGTCAAGTTTAACCCGAGTGTTCTGCGTGTGCAAATCTGGCTTGCACCCGTTGTATGTGAACGTAGAGTCTATCACACCCGATCGTCACGTGGTGTCTCAACACGACGAACTTTCGCGACGGTGTACACTCGGGGAGAACACAGTTCATCTTGAAATTCAAGTGAGGGATCACCTTATAATGCTACCGCCGTACTAAGCAAAACAAGGTGCATAAAAGGATTAACATCTCATGCAATTCATAAGTGACATGATATGGCCATGAACTTGTGTTTAAGATCTCCATCTTCGAAACACCGGCATGATCTCCATCGTCACCGGCACAACACCATGATCTCCATCATCTTGATCTCCATCAATGTGTTGCCATTGGGGTTGTCACGCCCTGCATGCTTCTACTACTATTGCTACCGTAGCGATAAAGTAAAGCATTACATAGCGCTTAATGATTGACACGCAGGTCATACAATAATTAAAGACAACCCTATGGCTCCTGCCGGTTGCCGTACTCATCGACATGCAAGTCGTGATAATCTATACATCACATGATCATCTCATACATCACATATATCTCATCATGTAATTGGCCATATCACATCACAACACACCCTGCAAAAACAAGTTAGACGTCCTCTAATTGTTGTTGCATCTTTTACGTGGCTGCTATGGGTATCTACCAAGAACGATTCTCACCTACGCATAAACCACAACGGTGATACACTAGTTTGCTTTTCAACCTTCTCAAGGACCACCTTTGTCGAATCCGATCCAACTAAAGTGAGAGAAACTGTCACCCGCAAGCCATCTAGGCAACAAGTTGCGTCGAGGGAACCGGTCTCTCGTAAGCGTACGAGTAATGTTGGTCCGGGCCGCTTCATCTCACAATCCCGCTGAACCAAAATACGACCAAGGGAGGAAGCAATCTAAGCATCAACGCCCACAAACCTTTTGTGTTCTACTCGAGATCTCATCGAACCATCAACCTAGCTCATGATGCCACTGTTGGGGAACGTCGCATGGGAAACAAAAATTTTCCTACGCACACGCAAACCTATCCATGGTGATGAGCATCTACGAGAGGGAGAGTGGATCTACATACCCTTGTAGATCGCTAAGCGGGAAGCGTTAAGAAACGCGGTTGGTGTAGTCGAACATCTTCGCGATCCAAATCACGATCTCATCACGATCCGTCCCGCGATCCCATCACGATACATCCCGCGATCTCATCACGATCCGTCTCACGATCTTGATCACGATCTGACCCGCGAACTCATCACGATCCGTTCCGCGATCTCATCACGAACCGTCTCGCGATCTCGATGACGGTCCTTCCGATCTAGCGCCGAACGGACGGCACCTCCGCGTTCAGCACACGTGCAGCTTGATGACGATCTCCACCCTCTTGATCCAGCAAGAGGAGGTGGAGAGGAGAGAGAGTTCACCGGCAGCGTGACGGCGCTCCGGTGATGGTGGTGGAGTGATTCCGGCAGGGCTTCGCCTAAGCTCTGCGGAAAACCGATCTAGAGGAGAAACTGTGCACCGGTGAAACGGGTAGCACGTGGCCGGAAATTCTTTCCAAAAACCACCCAATCCACTAGTATATATAGGAGGATAGGAGAGGAGAGGCAGCCAAGGCCTTTGGGTCGGCCGAAATAGGAGGTGGGAGCAATCCTACTTCACCTCCAATCCTAGTTGGAGTAGGATTGCCTCCTATTGGCTGATTTTCCACTTTTTGCTTTAGGACTTTCTCTCCTGCGCCATGGGCCTTTGTGGCTGTTTTCCCAGCCCACTAAGGGCTGGTTATTATTCTCCCACTGCCCATGGACCTCTTGGGGTCGAAATACCCCTCCCGGAGGTCCCCCGGTACACTACCGGCACTCCCGGTACACTACCGATACTCCCGGTACACTACCGATGAGCCCGAAACTTTTCCGGCGACCAAACTGGGACATCCTATATATGAATCTTTACCTCCGGACCATTCTGGAGCTCCTCGTGACGTCCAGGATCTCATCCAGGACTCCGAACAACCTTCGGTCACCACCATACATAACTCTACACTACCGAAACGTCACCGAACCTTAAGTGTGCAGACCATGCGGGTTCGAGAACTATGTAGACATGACCGAGACACCTCTACGGTCAATAACCAATGGCGGGACCTGGACGTCCACATTGGTTCCTACATATTCTACGAAGATCTTTATCGGTCGAACCTCTATGTCAAGGATTCAGTTAATCCCGTATAACGTTCCCTTTGTTCTTCGGTATGTTACTTGCCCGAGATTCGATCGTCAGTATCTCCATACCTAATTCAACCTCGTTACTGGAAATTCTCTTTACTCGTTCCGTAATACAAGATCCCATGACTAACACTTAGCCACATTGCTTGCAAGGCTTGTTGTGATGTTGTATTACCGAGTGGGCCCTGAGATACCTCTCCGTCACACGGAGCAACAAATCCCAGTCTCGATCCATGCCAACTCAACAAACACCATCGGAGATACCTGTAGAGCACCTTTGTAGTCACCCAGTTACGTTGCGACATTTGATACACACAAGGCACTCCTGCGATATCTGTGAGTTGCATGATCTCATGGTCATAGGAACATATACTTGACATGCAGAAAACAGTAGCAATAAACTGACACGATCATATGCTATGTTTGTAGTTTGGGTCTTATCCATCACATCATTCGCCTAATGATGTGATCCCGGTATCAAATGACATCTCATGTCCATGGCTAGGAAACCTTAACCATCCTTTGATCAACGAGCTAGTCCATTAGAGGCATACTAGGGACATGGTTTTGTCTATGTATCCACACATGCATTTAAGTCTCCGATCAATACAATTATAGCATGGATAATAAACGATTATCATGAACAAGGAAATATGATAATAACTAATTTATTATTGCCTCTAGGGCATATTTCCAACAACATGCGCATTAAAATGGTTGTGTTGTAGTATGATAGAATGGTATCCTCCTCTGGATGATTCAAGTGGCTTGACTTGGCACATTTTCACGCATGTAGTTGAAACAAATCAACATAGCCTCCACAATATTTATGTTCATGGTGAATTATATCCTACTCATGCTTGCATTCAATGTTGGTTAATCTCAAATAAAGCATGTTGATGACTGTGTCGCTCTCTATTTGGTCGCTCCCCTGTCTTTTGCTAGCCTTCACTTGTACTAAGCGGGAATACTGCTTGTGCATCCATCTCAATAAAACCAAAGTTGTTCCATATGAGTCCACCATATCTACCTATATGGGGTATTTACCTGTCGTCCCATGTGAATTTGCATGTGCTAAACTTTAAACCTTCAAATAAACTTTCTGTTTTGTATGCCCAAATCGCTCATGTGGCGACTAGGTGCTGTTAGTATCGTCCATGCTAGATGGGTTATTCTCACGATATGTGTTAATTCACTATCATTCATGAAAAGGTGGCTGGTAATCGGGATGCCTAGTTCCATGCTCGAAATAAAAAGCAAAATATAAGTAAACAAAACAGCCCTAGGACTGTGTTTGTATGGACGGTACACGTGAATTCGGCCCGCCATGGAGTGTGACTGATTGGTTGAGGGGGGTAAAAAACTTTGCCATTCTGTTTGGGAACCGCCTATAATGTATCTAGCATGGAAGATATTGAAAACCTCTTGTTCGTTATATGAGCAACGAAATCATACCGCTCCAAAATCATTACCTATCTCTGTTTTAAAAGCTTGAGCTCTGGCACCTCTACAAATCAATGCTTCCCTCTACGAAGGGTCTTTCCATTTACTTTATTTTTGAGTCATCATCCTCTTATAAAAGCCACCAGTTAGAGAGCACCATTGTCATTTGTATGCCTTGCTATTAATTGATAATGAGTGTGAGCATGACTGGATCTCTCTCACTGTGAATTACAATGTTTAGTCAGTCCTTGTTCTCTAGAGGTGCTCTGCATTTATGTTTTGCGGTCTCAGAAAGGGCTAGTGAGATACCATTATGTCATGTTGTATCATGATTATTTTGATAAAATTGTTGTCATCCGAGACTTGTTGTTATTGCTCGCTAGTTGGTTATTCCATTGACATGAGTAAATGTGAGACCTAAATATTACTGTGAATGTGGTTAGTTTATAATCTTTGCTGAAAATCTGAACGTAAGTTAGACATATTTACAACAGCAAGATCAAACAGAGTTTGTAAAAGTTTTTCTTTATCACTTTCAGTTTATCAACTGAATTGATTGAGGACAAGCAAAGGTTTAAGCTTGGGGGAGTTGATACGTCTCCAAGGTATCTACTTTTGCAAACTCTTTTGCCCTTGTTTTGGACTCTAATTTGCATGATTTGAATGGAACTAACCCGGACTGACGTTGTCTTCAGCAGAATTGCCTTGGTGTTATTTTTGTAGAAATAAAAGTTCTCAGATCGTCCTGAAAATTTATGGAGAATATTTTTGGAATTAATAAAAAATACTGGCGCAAGAATTAACCAAAGGGGGGCCACTTGTAGGCCACAAGCCTGCTAGGTGCGGCCACCTCCTGGCTGCGCCGAGAAGGCTTGTGGAGACCTCGTGGCTCCTCTGACCTCCTCTCCAGCTCCATATAAACCTATTTGTCAAGAAAAAATTGAAGAGAAGAGTTCATCGCGTTTCACGATACGGAGCCGCCGCCATCGCCTGTTCTTCCTCGGGAGACCAGATCTGGAGTCCGTTTTGGGCTTCGGAGAGGGGAAATCGATGCCTTCGTCATAACCAACCATCCTTCATCACCAATTCCATGATGCTCCCAACCGTTCGTGGGTAATCTCATCGTAGGCTTGCTGGACGGTGATGGCTTGGATGAGATTTATCATGTAATCGAGTTAGTTTTCTTAGGGTTTGATCCCTAGTATCCACTATGTTCTGAGATTGATGTTGCTATGAATTTGTTATGCTTAATGCTTGTCACTAGGGCCTGAGTGCCATCATTTCAGATCTGAACCTATTATGTTTTCATGAATATATGTGTGTTCCTTATCCTATCTTGCAAGTTGTAGACACCTATTATGAGTTATGATCCGCGTCCCCCAGGGTGACAATAACTGGGATTCTTTATGGTGATTATGGTAGTGTGGGGAGTTCATGTATTCACTAAGTACTAATGCTTTGGTCCGGTTCTCTATTAAAAGGAGGCCTTAATATCCCTTAGTTTCCAATAGGACCCCGCTGCCACGGGATGGTAGGACAAAAGGTGTCATGTAAGATCTTTTCCATAAGCACGTATGACTATATATGGAATACATGCCTCCATTACATTGATGAATTGGAGCTAGTTCTGTGCCACCCTATGTTATAACTTTTGCATGATGAATGCCATCCGACATAATTATCCATCACTGATCGATTGCCTACGAGCTTTCCATATACTGATCTTTGCTAAAGTTACTTTTCCATTGCTACTGTTACAATCACTACAAAACTGCTACTATCACTTTGCCATCGTTACCGTTACTACCATATTACCTTGCTACTGAATCTTTGCTGCAGATATTAAGTCTTTCAGGTGTGGTTGAATTGACAACTCAACTGCTAATACTCGAGAATATTCTTTGGCTCCCCTTGTGTCGAATCAATAAATTTGGGTTGAATACTCTACCCTCGAAAACTATTGTGATCCCCTATAGTTGTTGGTTATCATCCATCATCATGATCTCCATCATTGTGTCGCCATCGGGTTTGTCACGCCCACCATGCTTATAATATTATTGCTACCGCTTAGCCATAATGTAAAGTATTACAAAGCGCTTAATGATTGACACGGAGGTCATAGAATAATTAAAGACAATCCTATGGCTCCTGCCGGTTGCCGTACTCATCGACATGCAAATCGTGATATTCTGTACAAAACATGATCATCTCATACATCACATATATCTCATCATGTAATTGGCCATATCACATCACAACATACCCTGCAAAAACAAGTTAGACGTCCTCTAATTATTGTTGCATATTTTTCGTGGCTGCTATGGGTATCAAGAAAGAACAATTCTCACCTACGCAAAAACCACAACGGTGATACAAAAATTGCTATTCAACCTTCTCAAGGACCGCCTTTGTCTAATCCGATCCAAATAAAGTAGGAATGATATACACCCGCCAGCCATCTTTGTGCAACAAAGTTACACGTCAGTCGATGGAACCGGTCTCTCGTAAGTGTACGAGTAAGGTTGGTCCAGGCCGCTTCATCCCACTATACCGCCAAATCAAAAACCTACCAAGGGAGGAAGCAATCTGAGCATCAACGCCCACAAACTCCTTTGTGTTCTACTCGTGATCTCATCTACACATAGACCTAGCTCATGATGCCACTATTGGGGAACGTTGCATGGGAAACAAAAAAATCCTACGCACATGCAAGATCTATCCATGGTGATGAGCATCTATGAGAGTGAGAGTGTATCTACATACCCTTGTAGATAGCTAAGCGGGAAGCGTTAAGAAATGCGGTTAATGTAGTCGAATGTCTTCGCAATCCAAATCGCTGGGCGTCCCGTGATCCAATCACGATCCGTCCCGATCTAGCGCCGAACAGACAACACCTCCGCGTTCAGCATATGGACAGCTCGATGATGATCTCCACCTTCTTGATCTAGCAAGAGGGAGCGGAGAGGTAGATGAGTTCTCCGGCAGCACAACAGCGTGGTGGTGGTGGTGGTGAACTAATCTGGCAAGGCTTCGCCGAGATCCGCCGAACCAATCTAGAGGAGAAACTGATCTAGGGAAGAAGAGGACAACACGTGGAAATTAGGGTTGGGGCTGCTCTAAAAAACCTCTAGTATAGATCGGAGGAAGGGGAGAGGAGGCAGACCTAGCCCCTCCTCCAAGGAGGGCTTTGGCCGAAGCCAAGGGGAGGAGCCCACATCCCATAAGGGAGTTGGATTCCTAGTAGGACTCCTACCTACTTGCTGTTGGGGAACGTTGCATGGGAGACGAAAAATTACCTACGCACACGCAAGATCTATCCATGGTGGTGAGCATCTACGAGAGGGAGAGTGGATCTACATACCCTTGTAGATCGCTAAGCGGGAAGCATTAAGAAACGCGGTTGGTGTAGTTGAACGTCTTCGCGATCCAAATCACCGAGCATCCCGCGATCTCATCACGATCCGTGCCGTGATCCAATCATGATCCGTCCCGCGAACTCATTATGACCCGTCCCGCGATGTCATCACGATCCGTCTCGCCATCTTGATCACGGTCCTTCCGATATAGCGCCGAACGGACGGCACCTCCACGTTCAGCACACGTACAACTCGATGACGATCTCCGCCTCCTTGATCCAGCAAGAGGGAGCAGAGAGGTAGATGAGTTCACCGTCAGCACGACGGCGTTGCGGCGATGGTGGTGGAGCTATTCCAGCAGGGCTTCGCCTAAGCACCGTTGAAAACCGATCTAGAGGAGAAACTGCGATCTAGAGGAGAGGTAGCGCGTGGCTATTAGGGTTAGCTTTTTACTCTAAATCCTCTAGTATATATAGGAGGGAGGGAGGGGAGGAGGCAGCCTCAAACCCTCAAGGTTTGGTCAAAATTGGAGGTGGAGGAGTCCTACTCCAATCCTATTAGGAGTAGGATTCCTCCTTTCCACTTGGAAACTCTTTCCACCACTCCACCTTTGGATTTTTTCCTTCTCAAACCACTCCAGCCGCATGGGCCCTTAGAGGAGGCTTCAGCCAGCCCACCAGGGGCTGGTTTACCTCCTCCCACAGCCCAAGTAGCCTCTTGGGACGAAATACCTCTCCCGATGGTCCCCCGGTACACTATCGACACTCCCAGCACACTACCGATGAGCCCGAAACTTTTCCGGCGACCAAATCATGACTTCCTATATATCAATCTTTACCTCCAGACCATTCCAGAGCTCCTCATGACGTCTGGGATCTCATCTGGGACTCCTAACAACCTTCGGTCACCACCAGACATAAGCACTGTAGAAATCCGATCTAGAGGAGAAACTATGCACTAGAGGAACGGGTAGCACGTGGCTGAAAATTCTATGCCAAAATCCTAAACTCCTCTAGTATATATAGGAGGAGCGGAGGAGGATGCTTGGCTGCCAAAGAGGCAGCCCTTGGGTCGGCCGAACCTAGTGGGATTGGAGGATTCCTCCTCCAATCCTAGTAGGACTAGGACTCCTCCTTTATTTTTGCCTTTTTTTGCCTTTTTCCACCTTTTTCTATTTGGGCTTTTATTCCCAGTCGCATGGGCCTTGTGTGGGACTTCCACCAGCCCACAAAGGGCTGGTATTTACACTCCCACAGCCCATAAAGCCTCTTGGGTCGAAATAGCCCTCCTGGTGGTCTCCCGGTACACTACCCGCACTCCGAGTACACTACCGATGAGCCCGAAACTTTTCCGGTGACCAAAACAGGACTTCCCATATATGAATCTTTACCTCCGGACCATTCTGGAGCTCCTCGTGACGTCCGGGATCTCATCCGGGAATCTAAACAACCTTCGGTCACCACCATACATAACTCTATACTACCGAAACGTCACCCAACCATTAGTGTGCAGACCCTGCGGGTTCGAGAACTATGAAGACATGACCGAGACACCTCTATAGTCAATAACGAATAGCGGGACCTGGATGCCCATATTGGTTCCTACATATTCTACGAAGATCTTTATCGGTCGAACCTCTATGTCAAGGATTCAGTTAATCCCGTATGATGTTCCCTTTGTTCTTCGGTATGTTACTTGCCAGAGATTCGATCGTCGGTATCTCCATACCTAGTTCAACCTCGTTACCGGCAAGTCTCTTTACTCGTTTCGTAATACAAGATCCCGTGACTAACACTTAGTCACATTGCTTGCAAGGCTTATTGTGATGTTGTATTACCGAGTGGGCCCTGAGATACCTCTTCGTCACACGGAGTAACAAATCCCAGTCTTGATCCATGCCAACTCAACAGACACCCTCGGAGATACCTGTAGAGCACCTTTATAGTCACCCAGTTACGTTGTGACATTTGATACACACAGGGTACTCCTCCGGTGTCAGTGAGTTGCATGATCTCATGGTCATAGGAACATATACTTGACATGCAGAAAACAGTAGCAATAAACTGCCACGATCATATGCTACGTTCGTAGTTTGGGTCTTGTCCATCACACCATTCTCCTAATGATGTGATCCCATTTATCAAATGACATCTCATGTCCATGACTAGAAACGATAGCCATCTTTGATCAACGAGCTAGTCTATTAGAGGCATACTGGGGACATGGTGTTGTCTATGTATCCACACATGTATCTGAGTTTCCGATCAACACAATTATAGCATGGATAATAAAAGATTATCATGAACAAGGAAATATGATAATAACCAATTTATTATTGCCTGTAGGGCATATTTCCAACAGTCTCCCACTTGCACTAGAGTCAATAATCTAGTTCACATCACCATGTGATTCGCATTGTTATGAATCTAACACCCAATGAGTTCTGGGGCTCGATCATGCTTTGCATGTGAGAGAGGTCTTATAGTCAACGAGTCTATGACATTTAGATCCGTGTGTACTTTGCAAATCTCTATGTCAAACTGTAAACACTGCTACCACACTCCACTTGGAGCTATTCCAAATGGCTGCTCTACTATACATATCCGGATTGCTACTAAGAGTCATCCGGATTGGTGTCAAATCTTGCATCAACGTAACTCTTTACGACGAACTCTTTCTTACCTCCATAATCGAGAAACATTCCCATAGTCTTTTAGTTACTAAGGATGATCTTGACCGCTGTCCAGTGATCCACTCTTGGATCACTCTTGTACCCCTTGACGGACTCATGGCAAGGCCCACACAGTTGCGGTACACAGCATGGCATACTATACAGAGCCTATGGCTAAGGCATAGGGGACGACAATCGTCCTTTCTCTTTCTTATGCCGTGGTCGAGCTTTGAGTCTCACTCAACTTCACAGCTTACAAAGCAGGCGAGAACACTTCTCGCTGACTAATCCATTTTGAACTCTTTCAAAAACTTGTCAAGGTATGTACTCATTCAAAGTCTCATCAAGCATCTTGATCTTTCTCAATAGATCTTGATGCTCAACAATTAGGTAGCTTTATCTAGGTCTTCCTTTGAAAAACTCCTTTCAAACAACCCTTTATGCTTTCCAGAAATTCTACATCATTTCAGATCAACAATATGTCAACCACATATGCTTATCAGAAACTCTATAGTGCTCCCACTCACTTTATTGTAAATACAAGTTTCTCATAAACGTTGTATAGACTCAAAAATTTGATCACCTCATCAAAGTGTATATTCCAACTCCGAGATGCTTGCTTCAGTCCATAGAAGGATCATTGAAGCTTGCTCACCTTTTAGCATCCTTCGGACTAACAAAACCTTCTCATTGTATCACATACAACTTTTCCTCAAGTAAACTGTTAAGGAAACGATGTTTTTTCATCCATCTGCTAGATTTCATAATTGAAAAATGCAGTAACTGCTAAAATAATTCCAACAGACTTTAGCATCGCTATGAGTGTGAAAGTCTCATCGCAGTCAATTCTTTGAACTTGTCAAAAACTTCTTTGTGAAAAGTCGAGCTTTATAAATGGTGACATTTACCATCAGCGTCTGTCTTCATTTCAAAGGTCCATTTGTACTCGACGACCTGCCGTCCAACGAGCAAGTCTACCAAAGTCTATACTTGGTTTTCATACATGGATCCTTTCTCGGATTTCATGGCCTCTAACCATTTGTTGGAATCCGGGCCCATCATCGCTTCTCCATATCTCGTAGGTTCATCGTTGTCCAACAACATGACCTCCAAGATAGGGTTGTCGTACCACTTAGGAGCAATATGCATCTTTGTTGACCTACGAGGTTCGATAGTAACTTGATACGAAGCTTCATGATCATCATCATTTACTTTCTCTTCAACTAATGTAGGTTCCACAGAAACATCTTTCTGCGTTGCGCTACTCTCTGGTTGAAACAAAGGTTCAACAACCTCATCCAGTTCTATCTTCCTCCCACTCAATTCTTTCAAGAGAAACTTTTTCTCGGGAAAGGACCCATTTTAGCAACAAACACTTTATGCTTGGATCTGAGATAGAAGGTTCACCCAACTATTCTTAGAGTAATCTATGAAGATGCATTTGTCCGCTTTGGGTTCGAGCTCATTAGGTGAAAACATTTGTCCACACAAGCGTCGCAACCCCAAACATTAAGAAATGGCAGCTTAGGTTTCTATCAAACTATAATTCACACGGTGTCATCTCAATGGATTTAGATGGTGCCCTATTTAAAGTGAATGTAGTTGTCTCTAATGCATAACCCAAAAACTATAGTAGAAAAACGATAAGAGACATCATAGCCTGCATCATATCCAATAGAGCACGACTATGTCGTTCGGACACAACATCACACTATGGTGTTCCAGGTGGCATGAGTTGTGAAACGACTTTCACATTGTCTAAAGTTGTATGCCAAACTCGTAACTCAGATATTCACCTCCACGATCATATCGCAGACATTTTAATCTTCTTGTCCCGATGATCTTAAACTTCACTCTGAATTTGCTTGAACTTTTCAAACTATTCAGACTTGTGTTTCATTAAGTAAACATACACTATATCTACTCAAATCATCAGTGAAGGTAAGAAAATAACAATATCCACCGCACGCTACAAGACTCATTGGATTGCATACATCAACATGTATCATTTCCAATAAATCACTTGCCCGCTCCATCAATCTGGAAAATGGGGTCCTTAGTCATCTTGCCCAAGAGGCATGGTTCGCATGTCTCAACCGATTCGAAATCGAATGAGTCCAAAGATCCATCAACATGGAGTTTCTTCATGCGCTTTATACCAATATGACATTTAGCGGCAGTGCCACAAGTATGTGGTACTATCATTATTAACTTCGTATCTTTTGGCATCAATGTTATGAACATGTGTATTACTATGATCAAGATTCAACAAACCATTCTCACTGGTTGCATGACCATTGAAGGTATTATTCATGTACACAGAATAACAATTATTCTATAACTTAAATGAATAACCGTGTTGCAATAAACACGATCTAATCACGTTCATGCTCAATGCACAACACCAACTAACATTTATTTAGGTTTATCACTAATCTCGAAGGTACAGAGTGCGTGCGATGTCGATCACATAAACCTTGGAAACATTTCCAACACACATCGCCACCTCACCCTTAGCTAGTCTCCGTTTATTCTGTAGCCTTTACTTCGAGTTACTAACATTTAGCAACCGAACCGGTATCCAATACCCAGGTGCTATTAGGAGTAGTAGCAAGGTACACATCAATAACACATATATCAAATACACTTGTCTCGACGTTGCCAGCCTTCTTATCTACCAAGTATCTAGGGTTGTTCTGCTTCAGTTACTGCTCACCTCATAATAGAAGCACTTAGTCTCGGGTTTGGGTTCAACTTTGGGTTGCTTCACTGGAGCAGCAACTGACTTGCCATCCAGGAAGTTTCCCTCCTTGCCCTTGCCCTTCTCGAGACACGTGGTTTTACTAACCATCAACACTTGATGCTCCTTCTTGATTTCTACCTTCGCGGTGTCAAACATCGCGAACAACTCAGGGATCATTATTTCTATCCCTGGCATTTTATAGTTCATCACCAAGTTCTAGTATCTTAGTGACAATGACTTGGAGAACTATATAAATCACTACTTTATCTTGAAGATCAACTCCCACTCGATTCTAGCGATTGTGGCACCCAGACAATCTGAGCACATGCTTAACGATTGAGCTATTCTCCTTCATCTTGTAGGCAAAGAATCTTGTTGGAGATCTCATATCTCACAACATGGGCACGAGCCTGGGATCCCAATTTCAGCTCTTAGAACATATCATATGTTCCATGACGTTCAAAACGTTTTGGAGCCTCAATTCTAAGCCGTAATGCATGATGCAATAAACTATCAAGTAGTCGTCATAACACGCCTGTTAGATGTTCACAACATCTACGGACGATGCTAGAGGGGGGGCACCGAGCGGTGCATTTAAGACATAAGCCTTCTATGCAGCAATGAGGACAATCCTCAAATCATGGACCCAGTCCGCAATATTGCTACCATCATCTTTCAACTCTATTTCTCTAGGAACATATAGAAATTCAAGGGAGATACATCGTGAGGTAGTAATCTACAACATAATTTTGCAAAGACACTACTGACTATGTTCATGATAATGAGTTCAATTAATCATATTACTTAAGAACTCCCACTCAAATTGACATCCCTCCGGTCATTCGAGTGATACATGATCCAAATTCACCAACTCAAGTCTGATCATCATGTGAGTTGAGGTGGTTTCAATGGTGAACATCATCATGTTGATCATATCTACTATAGGACTCAGATTCGACCTTTTAGTCTCTTATGTTCCAAGGCCATGTCTGTACATGCTAGGCTCATCAAGTTTAACCCGAGTGTTCTGCATGTGCAATACTGGCTTGCACCCGTTGTATGTGAACGTAGAGTCTATCACACCCGATCATCACGTGGTGTCTTGACACGACGAACTTTCGCAATGGTGCACACTCAGGGAGAACACAATTTATCTTGAAATTAAGTGAGGGATCACCTTATAATGCTACCGTCATCCTAAGCAAAACAAGGTGCATAAAAGGATTAACATCACATGCAAATCATTAGTGACATGATATGGCCATGACCTTGTGCTTTTGATCTCCATCTTGAAAGCACCGGCATGATCTCCATCGTCACCGGCACTACACCATGATCTCCATCATCTTGAAAGCACCGGCATAATCTCCATCGTCACCGGCATGACACCATGATCTCCATCATCTTGATCTCCATCAACATGTCGCCATCGGGGTTGTCGAGCCCACCATGCTTCTACTACTATTGCTACCGTTTAGCGATAAAGTAAAGCATTACATAGCGCTTAATGATTGACACGCATGTCATATGATAATTAAAGACAACCCTATGGCTCCTACCGGTTGCCTTATTCATCGACATGCAAGTTGTGATATTCTATACAACACATGATCATCTCATACATCACATATATCTCATCGTGTAATTGGCCATATCACATCACAACATACCCTGTAAAAACAAGTTAGACGTCCTCTAATTATTGTTGCATGTTTTACGTGGCTGCTACGGGTATCTAGGAAGAACAATTCTCGGTTGCTACGTGTATCTACCCTTGTAGATCGCTAAGCGGGAAGCGTTAAGAAACGCAGTTGGTGTAGTCGAACGTCTTCATGATCCAAATCACCGACCATCCAGTGATCTCATCATGATCCGTCCCGCCATCCAATCATGATCCATCCCGCGAACTCATCACGATCCGTCCTAAAATCTCATCACGATCTGTCTTGCGATCTTGATCACGGTCCTCCCGATCTAGTGCCGAACGGACGACACCTCCACGTTCACCACACGTACAACTCGATGAAGATCTCTGCCTTCTTGATCCTGCAAGAGGGAGCAGAGAGATATATGAGTTCCCCGGCAGCGCCTGTGGGTTCGAGAACTATGTAGAGATGACCGAGACACCTCTACGGTCAGTAACCAATAGCGGGACCTGGATGCCCATATTGGTTCCTACATATTCTACGAAGTCTTTATTGGTCGAACCTCTATGTCAAGGATTCAGTTAATCCCGTATGATGTTCCCTTTGTTCTTCGGTATGTTACTTGCCAGAGATTCGATCGTCGGTATCTCCATACCTAGTTCAACCTCGTTACCGGCAAGTCTCTTTACTCGTTCCGAAATACAAGATCCCTTGACTAACACTTAGTCACATTGCTTGCAAGGCTTATTGTGATGTTGTATTACCGAGTGGGCCCTGAGATAATTCTCCGTCACACGGAGTAACAAATCCCAGTCTTGACCCATGCCAACCCAACAAACACCCTCGGAGATACCTCTAGAGCACCTTTATTGTCACCCAGTTATTTTGCGATGTTTGATACACACAAGGTACTCCTCTGGTGTCAGTGAGTTGCATGATCTCATGGTCATAGGAACAAATACTTGACATGCAGAAAACAATACCAATAAACTGACACGATCATATGTTACGTTTGTAGTTTGG
Source organism: Hordeum marinum (assembly GCA_022496015.1). Classification (NCBI taxonomy): domain Eukaryota; kingdom Viridiplantae; phylum Streptophyta; class Magnoliopsida; order Poales; family Poaceae; genus Hordeum; species Hordeum marinum. The sequence continues at coordinate 513,770,465 of CM039676.1, read as the reverse complement.
GTCTTGTCCATCACATCATTCTCCTAATGTCGTGATCCCGTTATCAAATTACATCTCATGTCCATGACTAGGAAACCATAGCCATCTTTGATCAACTAGCTAGTCTATTAGAGGCATACTAGGGAGATGGTGTTGTCTATGTATCCACACATGTATATGAGTTTCCGAACAACACAATTATAGCATGGATAATAAACGATTATCATGAACAAGGAAATATGATAATAACCAATTTATTATTGCCTCTAGGGCATATTTCCAACACTTGCCCCCGACTCCTCCTCCTTACGCATGGGCCTTCTTGGGCTGACTTCCCAGCCCACCAGGGGCCGGTCCGCCACTAAGGGAGTACTGGATTGGGTCCTCGGGAGGCCGGACTATATGGTGCACTTACCTAACACAGGATTAATTGAAGACCTTATCTCCAAGATGGAAGCTTCGGGAAGTATGGCTTGCGCTCCACGTTTGATGTTGCAAATAGGCATGTTTATCTCTTCGACGTGTAACCGACCATGTGAAAACCCTAATACCCTCGACGTCTCTATAAGCCGGAGGGTTTTAGGTTGTAGACATAGAACTACTTATCTAGGGTTAGCTATTCGATCTTGAGGTAGATCAACTCCGTAACACCCAATACCATCAATACAACCAAGCAGGACGTAGGGTATTACCTCCATAGGAGGGCTCGAACCTAGGTAAATATGTGTCCCCTTCGTCTCCTATTACCATCGGTTCTAGTCTCACATTTCGGGATCCCCTACCCGAGATCCGCCGGTTTTGACATCGACATTGGCGCTTTCATTGAGAGTTCCTCTGTGAGCACCCAAGGAACTGATGTCTCACCTTGTCATCAACGAAGAGGTCCGCAACATGGACACTTTTGTCCCCGGAGAGATACTCGCCTTCGGCAGCGTTGTGCTGCACACGGACCCAGCCGGCCATCTAGGCTGTGTCGAGAGCTTCGCCCCTGATCAAGAAGTCAGATTCGGGAACCTAGGGTTTTCCATGGATTCTCGGGGTGACTTGTCACTAACCAGGCTTGTGACTTCACTTTCGATGCTCAAAGACTCTAAGGCTTGGACGTCGAGTTCCTTCTTCGGTCACACCAATGGGTGTTGGTGAACGAGACAGAAAACAAAAACTTCTAGTATAGCGAGCACGCCCAGGACCACTATGGAAACTGCATACAAGGCTTGATCTGATCCGTACCGACTTGAATCGCAGCGGAAGAAGAGTTGGTGGAGATCGTTGGTGCAGATCCCCGTAGCTAGGATTTTACAACCTCCCAACCATGAGGATGTACTCCCTCGTCGGACAGGCCTTCGGGAGGCGGTCCGACAGTCCCTCAGATGATGTCACGGACAACCCTTCGGGAGGACCTTCGAAACTCGGACGGTCACCCGAACAGCCCTCCGGGAGGACCTCTCAAACTTAGACCAAAACTACGATTTGTCTACAGAGTTGCACACATACGGTGTCATCTATCCGGAAGGGATTCGCCGTCCAGAAATAGTTCCTGCCGGAACCCAGACAGCCTTTCGGCTCTATGAAAAACTCTTTTCATGGGAGGGAGAGAGAGAGAGAGCTAGCAAAGCATAGCATGTGTATGAGAGTAAGGGATGAGAGTGGAGAGTGCATCTACACCTCTATTTATAGGAAAACCCAAGGGGTAGGGTGACACTTGAAACACCCAAAATGCCCTTCACAAGGGCAAAAAGGTAAAACAAGTGGGCAGCCTATATCCTGCCATGTCATCCCAAAAGATCTTGGGAAGATATTTGTGGAAAGCCAACTTCCAACCATAATCATAAATGCATTTTCACTATTCAAGAAACCAATTTTTCGTGATTGATAAATCCGAAAAAAATTCTATGGGTCCTAGAATAATTCCAGTACCCACCAAAACAATTCTGGACATCATCCAAAACATTTTCAGATTAGTAATTTTCATTTGTGAAAAATAACCAAAGCGGTTCTGGCAATCCGAAACATTTCCGATTTTTCTTCTAGAAAATTCCATAAAGTTTCCAGAACGATTCTGGCATCCTCCAAGAATTATCAGGCATGTGCCAAAACCAATTTGACTTTATGGTATCCCGTGAAACAACTTTTCAATTTCATCGGAACTCATCCGGTGACCTCTCTCTTCGGAACTTTTCCGCTATCTCCGAAAACTTTTTCCGGAAACTTTCTCTCCGACTCCCTGTCTAGTAGTCAGCAGATAGACGACCCTTAAGCATGTGACCCTATAGGTTCAGTGAAGTATAGACATGACCCAGAACCCCTTCCGATCAATGATCAACATCGGAGTCATGGACACCCTTATTGACCCCTATACCCACACGAATGCATATTCGAGTGAACCTCCAGTTGCCATGTGCTATTCATGTTGCTTCACGATATGTTACAAACACCTGAGGTGAGATTTTCTGCATCCCCATGGATCAATAACTTGTCCACTATGCAAGTTACCTCGTTACTGGTTTTGTTCTCTTTTCTCGTTTTCGTCTTCCGACATCCCTATGATCAAATCACACTGTGTCTGGCCAGAAGATGATGGATACCGTAACACCGAGAGGGCCCGAGAATATCTCTCCATCGTCGAAGGAGAAAATCCCAATCTTGAGCTATCTTGTTACTTGCCATACTCTTCCGTGAAACTATAAGCCGGCGTAATAGCCACCCAGTAACGGATGACGTTTAACAAACCCCAAAGTTCACGAAGCAAGCACGAAGGAACTTGATATTCTCATGGTCTAAGGAATTATGTAAACATTAACTATCTCTGTGTTATTAACCATTAACTTGTGACGAATGTATCTCATAGCATAACATCAATATAGGTTGATTCAACACAAGTGTTCTACCAACATCGTGCCCTCAAAATTGCCGGCATAGCCATGCCTATGATCAGGAAAACAGGATCATCATGCAATACTTGAGCCAGTCTTAGGGGCAAGACTAGGAATACAATTTACCGTTTATTATACCACACTTGCACATGAGTTTCCCTTCAAGCCTCGTGGTTATAGCAGACTCGAGAATCATTGCAGTTAGAGCATGGAACTTAAACATTCATTACAAACTCGGAGATACAAAATAACTTTTATTAGTGCCTCTAGGGCATATCTCCTACAGACTCCCACTTGCACTAGAGCCATAATCCAGTTACATGGCTTCCCTAACACTAATGGCTATCCGGTGTTGCTCATGCTTTGCTCGTGGTAAAGGCTTTGTCATCGGGTCTGACACATTCAGATCTGTGTGAACTTTGCGTACTTTCATTAAACCTTCTTCGACATGATGTTGAATGAGTTTATATTTGCGTTTAATATGCATTGTCTTATGGTGTGAACATGGCTCCCTTGCCTGAGCCACAGCGCCACTATTAACACAATAGATCTCCACCGGGTCCAGAGCACTTGGAACCACACCAAGGTCTTCAAGAAATTGTTTGATACCGACAACTTTCTTGTAGGGTTCTGAAGCAGCAACATATTCCGCCTCCGTCATAGAATCCGCCACAGTCTTTTATTTGGAACTTTTCCAATCAACTGCGCCACAGTTCAATATGAAAACATAGCCAGATTGAGATTTGGAGTCATCTGGGTCAGTCATGAAGCCTGCATCAGTGTAACAACTTACAATGAGCTCTTAATCACCTCCGTACACAAGGAGTAAATCCTTGGTCCTTCTGAGGTACTTACGAATACCCTTGACTGTGGCCCAGTGTTCCAATCCTGGATCACCTTGGTACGGGCTGCTAACACTTAGCGCATAGGAAACATCCGGTCTTGTACATAGCATGGCATACATAATAGAACCAACTGCCGAAGCATATGGAATATCATTCATTTGAACTTGCTCATCGAGGGTCCGAGGACTCTGATTCTTGCAAAGCACTGTGCCAAGTGACATGGGGAGTAGGCCTTTCTTGGAGTTCTCCATGTTGAACCTTTTCAACACCTTGTCAATGTACATGCTTTGGCAAAGCGCTATCAGGCATCTTGATCTATCTCTATAGATTCTGATGCCCAATACATATGCCACTTTGCCTAAGTCTTTCATTGAAAAACTACTTTTCAATGAGTCTTTTATTTTGCTAAGAAATTCCATGCCATTTCCAATCAACAATATGTCATCCACATACAATATTAGAAATGCTTTTGCGCTCCCACTAAACTTCTTGTAAACACAAGATTCTTCATCGTTCCTGATGAAGCCAAACTCTTTGACTACTTCATCGAAACGAATGTTCCAGCTCCTTGATGCTTGCTTTAGACCATAAATGGCTTTCTGAAGCTTACATACCTTTCTAGCATTCTTAGGATTGACAAAACCTTCTGGCTATATCATGTATACATCCTTTTCAAGGTTTCCATTTAGGAAAGCTATTTTGACATCCATCTCACATATTTCATAATCGAAATAAGCAACAATTGCTAGTAATATCCGAACAGACCTAAGCATAGCTACGGGCGAGAAAGTCTCATCGTAGTCCACTCCTGGAACTTGCGTGAACCCTTTCGCGACAAGTCTAGCTTTGTGGATAGTAATGTTACCATCTATGTCTGTCTTTCTTTTGAAAATCCATTTTTAACCAATGGGTTTTATACCATCATGAAGTTCTTCCAAGTTCCAAACTTGGTTTACGTACATGGATTCCATTTAAGATTTCATGGCCTTGTTGTTGGGGAACGTTGCATGGGAAACAAAATTTTTCCTACGCACACGCAGATCTATCCATGGTGATGAGCATCTACGAGAAGGAGAGTGGATCTACATACCCTTGTCGATCGCTAAGCGGGAAGCGTTAAGAAACGCGGTTGGTGTAGTCAAACGTCTTCGCGATCCAAATCGCCATGCGTCATGCAATCCAATCATGATCTGTCCCGCAATCCAATCACGATCTGTCCCACGATCCGATCATGATCCGTCCCACAAACTTGATCACGGTCCTTCCAATCTAGCACCGAACGGACGACACCTCCGCGTTCAGCACACGTACAGCTTGATGACGATCTCCACCATCTTGATCCAGCAAGAGGGAGTGGAGAGGAAGAAGAGTTCTCCGGCAGCCTGACGACACTCCGGCGATGGTGGTGGAGCAATTCCGGCAGGGCTTCGCCTAAGCACTGCACAAATCCATTCTAGAGGAGAAACATTGCACTACAGATTATGGTTGCACGTGGCTGGAAAAACTAGTGCAAAAACCTAGAAATCCACTAGTATATATAGGAGGGAGGGAGGAGGAGAGGCAGCCTTGACTCCAAGCCTTGGAGGCTTCGGCCGAAGTGGGAGGTGGAGGAGGACTCACCTCCTCCACTCCTAGTAGGACTAGGATTCCTCCTTTTTGCCTTTTTCTCCACCTTTTTCCTTTGGGTTTCTTTCTTCCAGCCACATGGGCCTATTGTGGTTGTTCCACCAGCCCACTAAGGGCTGGTTATTACTTTCCCACAGACCATGAAGCCTCTTGGGTCGAAATACCCTTCCGGAGGTCTCCCGGTACACTACCGACACTCCCGGTACACTACCGATGAGCCCGAAACATTTCCGGCAACCAAAATGGGACTTCCTATATATGAATATTTACCTCCGGACCATTCTGGAGCTCCTCGTGACGTCCAGGATCTCATCCGGGACTCCGAACAATCTTTGGTCACCACCATACATAACTCTATACTACCAAAATGTCACCAAACGTTAAGTGTGCAGACCCTGCGGGTTCGAGAACTATGTAGACATGACCGAGACACCACTACGGTCAATAACCAATGGCGGGACCTGGATGTCCACATTGGTTCCTACATATTCTATGAAGATCTTTATCGGTTGAACCTCTATGTCAAGGATTCAGTTAATCCCGTATTATGTTCCCTTTGTTCTTCGGTATGTTACTTGCCCGAGATTCGATCGTCGGTATCTCCATACCTAGTTCAACCTCGTTACTGGCAAGTCTCTGAATGTTACAGACCCGTTGACTATAAGACCTCGTTCAGTGTTTACCGTTTGACATAGATTTGCAAAGTACACACGGATCTGAATGTTACAGACCCGTTGACTATAAGACCTCTCTCACATGCAAAGCATGATCGAACTCCAGAACTCACTGGGTGTTAGATTCATAACAATGCGAATCACATGGTGATGTGAACTAGATTATTGACTCTAGTGCAAGTGGGAGACTGTTGGAAATATGCCCTAGAGGCAATAATAAAATAGTTATTATCATATTTCCTTGTTCATGATAATCGTTTATTATCCATGCTATAATTGTATTGATCGGAGACTTAAATGCATGTGTGGATACATAGACAAAACCATGTCCCTAGTATGCCTCTAATAGACTAGCTCGTTGATCAAAGGATGGTTAAGGTTTCCTAGCCATGGACATGAGATGGCATTTGATAACGGGATCACATCATTGGGAGAATGATGTGATGGACAAGACCCAAATTACAAACGTAGCATATGATCGGGTCTGTAACATTCAGAGACTTGCCGGTAACGAGGTTGAACTAGGTATGAAGATACCGACGATCGAATCTCGGGCAAGTAACGTACCGAAGAACAAAGGGAACGTTATACGGGATTGATTGAATCCTTGACATAGAGGTTCGACCGATGAAGATCTTCGTAGAATATGTAGGAACCAATGTGGACGTCCAGGTCCCGCCATTGGTTATTGGCCGTAGAGGTGTCTCGGTCATGTCTACATAGTTCTCGAACCCGCAGGATCTGCACACTTAAGGTTCGGTGACGTTTCGGTAGTGTAGAGTTATGTATGGTGGTGACCGAAGGTTGTTCGGAGTCCCGGATGAGATCCCGGACGTCATGAGGAGCTCCGAAATGGTCCGGAGGTAAAGATTCATATATAGGATGTCCCAGTTTGGTCACCGGAAAAGTTCCGGGCTCATCGGTAGTGTACCGGAAGACCACCGGGAGGGGTATTTCGACCTAAGAGGCTTTATGGGCTGTATGAGGATGAATACCAGCCCTTAGTGGGCTGGTGGAAGTCCTACACAAAGCCCATGAGGCTGGGAAGAAAATACCTAAAGGAAAAAGGTGGAAAAAGGCAAAATAGGGCCAAATAAGGAAGGAGTCCTAATCCTAGTAGGAGTGGAGGAGGAGGACTCCTCCCTCCTTGGTTTGGCCGACCCAAGGGCTGCCTTTTTGGCAGCCAAGCCTCCTCCTCCTCTCCTCCTATATATACTAGAGTCTTTTAGGGTTTTGGCACAAGATTTTCAGCCACGTGCCACCCGTTCCTCTAGTGCATAGCTTCTCCTCTAGATCGGTTTTCTGCAGTGCTTAGGCGAAGCCCTGTCGGAATAGCTCCACCGCCATCGCCGGAGCGCCGTCACGCTGCCGGAGAACTCTTCCTCCTCTCCGACTCCTCTTGCTGGATCAAGACGGTGGAGATCGTCATCAAGCTGCACGTGTGCTGAACGCGGAGGTGCCGTCCGTTCGGTACTAGATCGGAAGGATCGTGATCAAGGCCACGGGACGTTCGTGATCGGATCGCGAGATGGATCATGATGAGATCGCGGGATGGTTCGTGATTGGTTCGCGGGACGGTTCGTGATTAGATCGCGGGAATTTGGATCGCGAAGAAGTTCGACTACACCAACCGCGTTTCTTAACGCTTCCCGGTTAGCGATCTACAAGGGTACGTAGATCCACTCTCCCTCTCGTAGATGCTCATCACCATGGATATGTTTGCGTGTGCGTAGGAAATTTTTTGTTTCCCATGCGACGTTCCCCAACAGTGGTATTAGATCTAGGTTGATGGTTCGGTGAGATCTCGAGTCGAACACAAAAGGTTTGTGGGCGTTGATGCTTAGATTGCTTCCTCCCTTGGTCGTGTTTTGGTTCAGCGGTATTGTGGGATGAAGCGTCCCGGACCAACCTTACTCGTACGCTTACGAGAGACCGGTTCCCTGAACTGCACTTGTTGCAATAGATGGCTAGCAGGAGTCAGTTTCTCCTACTTTAGTTGGATCGGATTCGACAAAGGCGGTCCTTGAGAAGGTTGAAAAGCAAACTAGTGTATCACCGTTGTGGTTTATGCGTAGGTGAGAATCGTTCTTGCTAGATACCCGTAGCAGCCACGTAAAACATGCAACAACAATTAGAGGAAGTCTAACTTGTTTTTGCAGGGTATGTTGTGATGTGATATGGCCAATTACATGGTGTGATATATGTGATGTATGAGATGATCATGTGATGTATAGAATTTCACGACTTGCATGTCGATGAGTACGGCAACCGGCAAGAGCCATAGGGTTGTCTTTAATTATTGTATGACCTGCGTGTCAATCATTAAGCTCTATGTAATGCTTTACTTTATCGCTACGCGGTAGCAATAGAAGTAGAAGCAGGGCTGGCGCCACAACCCCAATGGCAGCACATTGATGGAGATCAAGATGATGGAGATCATGGTGTTGTGCCGGTGATGATGGAGATCGTGCCGGTGTTTTGAAGATGGAGATCTTAAACACAAGTTCATGGCCATATCATGTCACTTATGATTTGCATGTGATGTTAATCCTTTTTATGCACCTTGTTTTGCTTAGGACGACGGTAGCATTATAAGGTGATCCCTCGCTTAATTTCAAGATAAATTGTGTTCTCCCCGAGTGTGCACCATTGCGAAAGTTCGTCGTGTTGAGACACCACGTGATGATCGGGTGTGATAAACTCTATGTTCACATACAACGGGTGCAAGCCAGATTTGCACGTGCAGAACACTCGGGTTAAACTTGATGAGCCTAGCATGTACATACATGGCCTTGGAACACAAGAGACCGAAAGGTAGAACATGAGTCATATAGTAGATATGATCAACATAATGATGTTCACCATTGCAGCCACCTCAACTCACGTGATGATCGGACTTGAGTTGGTGAATTTGGATCATGTATCACTCGAATGATCGGAGGGATGTCAATTTGAGTGGGAGTTCTTAAGTAATATGATTAATTGAACTCATTATCATGAACATAGTCAATAGTGTCTTTGCAAATTATGTTGTAGATTACTATCTCGCGCTGTAGCTCCCTTCAATTTTTATATGTTCCTAGAGAAATAGATTTGAAAGATGTTGGTAGCAATATTGCGGACTGGGACCGTGATCTTAGGATTGTCCTCATTGCTGCACAGAAGGCTTATGTCCTTAATGCACCGCTCGGTGCGCCACCTCCTCTAGCGTCGTCTGTAGATGTTGTGAACATCTGATAGGCATGTTTCGATGACTACTTGATAGTTTGGTGTGTCATGCATTACGGCTTAGAATTGAGGCTCCGAAACGTTTTGAACGTCACGGAACATATGAGATGTTCTAGGAGCAGAGATTGTGATCTTAGGCTCGTGCCTGTGTTGCGAGATATGAGATCTCCAACAAGATTCTTTGCGTGTAAGATGAAGGAGAATAGCTCAATCGTTGAGCATGTACTCAGATTGTCTGGGTACTACAATCGCTTGAATCAAGTGGGATTTGATCTTCCAGATAAGATAGTGATTGATATACTTCTCCAAGTCACTGTCACTAAAGCTACTAGAACTTAGTGATGAACTATAAAACACCAGGGATAGAAGTATTGATCCCTGAGCTGTTCGCGATGTTTGACACCGCGAAGGTAGAAATCAAGAAGGAGGGTCAAGTGTTGATGGTTAATCAAACCACTAGTTTCGAAAAGGGCAAGAGCAAGGAGGGAAACTTCATGGATAGCAAGTCAGTTGCTGCTCCAGTGAAGTAACCCAAAGTTGAAATCAAACACGAGACTAAGTGCTTCTATTATGAGGTGAGAGGTCGCTCAAGCGGAACAACCCTAGATACTTGGTAGATAAGAAGGCTGGCAACATCGACAGAAGTATATTTGATATACGAGTTATTGATGTGTACCTTTCTAGTACTCCTAGTAGCACCTGGGTATTGGATACCGGTTCGGTTGCTAAATGTTAGTAACTTGAAATAAAAGCTACATAATAAACGGAGAACTAGCTAAGGGTGAGGTGACGATGTGTGTTGGAAATGTTTCCAAGTTTGATGTGATCAACATCGCACGCTCTCTCTACCTTCAGGATTAGTGACAAACCTAAATAAATGTTATTTGGTGTTTTGTGTTGAGCATGAACATGATTAGATCATGTTTGTTGCAATACGATTGTTCATTTAAGTTAGAGAATAATGGTTATTCTGTTTACATGAATAATACCTTCAATGGTCATGCACCCAGTGAGAATGGTTTGTTGAAATCTTGATCGTAGTAATACACATGTTCATAACATTGATGTCAAAAGATACAATGTTAAATAATGATAGTACCACATACTTGTGGCACTACCGCAAAATGTCATATTGGTATAAAGCGCATGAAGAAACTCCATGCTGATGGATACTTGGACTCATTCGATTTCGAATCGGTTGAGACATGCGAACCATGCCTCTTGGGCAAGATGACTAAAGGACCCCGTTGGATGGAGCGGGCAAGTGATTCATTGGAAATGATACATGTTGATGTATGCAATCTAGTGAGTCTTGTAGCGTGCAGTGGATATCGTTATTTTCTTACCTTCACTGATGATTTGAGTAGATATAGTGTATATTTACTTAATGAAACACAAGTCTGAATCGTTTGAAAGGTTCAAGCAAATTCAGAGTGAAGTTTAAGATCATCGTGACAAGAAGATAAAAATGACTGTGATATGATCGTGGAGGTGAATATCTGAGTCTCGAGTTTGGCATACAACTTAAGACAATGTGAAAGTTGTTTCACAACTAAACGCCACCTGGAACACCATAGTGTGATGGTGTGTCCGAACATCATAGTTATGCTCTATTGGACATGGTGCGTGCTATGATGTCTCTTATCGTTTTACTACTATAATTTTGGGGTTATGCATTAGAGACAACTACATTCACTTTAAATAGGGCACCATCTAAATCCGTTGAGATGACACCGTGTGAATTATAGTTTTATAGAAACCTAAGCTGTCATTTCTTAATATTTGGGGCTGCGACACTTGTGTGGAAAATGTTTTCACGTAATGAGGTCGAACCCAAGGCGGACAAATGCATCTTCATAGAACCCTAAGATCAGTTGGGTGAACCTTTTATATCAGATCCAAGTGCAAAGTGTTTGTTACTAAAACGGATCCTTTCTCGAGGAAAAGTTTCTCTCGAAAGAATTGAGTGGGAGGAAGATAGAACTTGATGAGGTTGTTAAACCTTTGTTCAACCAGAGAGAGCGCAGCGCAGAATATTGTTTCTGTGAAGCCTACGTTAGTTGAAGTGGAAGTTAATGATGATGATCATGAAGCTTCAGGATAAAGTTACTATCAAACTTCGTAGGTCGACAAGGATGTGTACTGCTCCTAAGCGGTACGACAACCCTGTCCTGGATGTCATGTTGTTGGACAACGATGAACCTACGAGCTATGGAGAAGCGATGATGGCCCCGAATTTCGACAAATGGTTGGAGGCCATGAAATCCGGGATAGAATCCATGTATGAAAACAAAGTACAGACTTTGGTAGAATTGCTCGTTGGACAACAGGTTGTTGAGTACAAATGGATCTTTAAAATGAAGACATACGCTGATGGTAATTATCACCATTTGTAAAGCTCGACTTGTTGCAAAGTTGTTTGTGACAAGTACAAGGAGTTGACTGCGATGAGACTTTCTCACTCGTAGCGATGCTAAAGTCTGTTGGAAATATGTTAGCAGTTGCTGCATTTTTCAATTATGAAATCTGGCAGATGGATGTCAAAACATCGTTTCCTTAACGGTTTTACTTGAGGAAAGGTTGTATGTAATACAACCAGAAGGTTTTGTCAGTCCTAAGGATGCTAAAAGGTGTACAAGCTTCAGTGATCCTTCTATGGACTGAAGGAAGCATCTCGGAGTTGGAATATGCACTTTGATGAGGTGATCAATGTTTTGAGTCTATGCAAAGTTTATGAGAAACTTGTATTTACAATAAAGTGAGTGGGAGCACTATAGAATTTCTGATAAGTATATGTGGATGACATATTGTTGATCGGAAATAATGTAGGATTTCTGGAAAGCATAAATGGTTCTTTGAAAAGTGATTTTCAAAGGAAGACCTGGATAAAGCTACCTAATTGTTGAGCATCAAAATCTATAGAGATAGATCAAGATGCTTGATGAGACTTTCAATAAATACATACCTTGACAAGATTTTGAAAGAGTTCAAAATGGATCAGTCAGAGAAAGAGTTCTCGCCTGATTTATAAAGGTGTGAAGTTGAGTAAGGCTCAAAGCTCGACAATGGCAGAAGAAAGAGAAAAGACGAACGTCGTCCCCTATGCCTTATCCATAGGCTCTGTGTAGTATGCCATGTTGTGTACCGCACCTGTGTCTGTCAAGGACTAAGGAGATGTTTCTCGGTTATGGAGGTAATAGAGAGTTCGTCGTAAAGAGTTACATCGATGCAAGCTTTAAACACCAATCCGGATGGCTCGTAGTAGCAATCTGGATACGTATAGTGGAGCAGCCATTTGGTAAAGTACCAAGTGAAGTGTGGTAGCTGTGTTTACGGTTTGACATAGATTTGCAAAGTACACACGAATCTGAATGTTACAGACCCGTTGACTATAAGACCTCTCTCACATGCAAAGCATGATCGAACTCCAGAACTCATTGGGTGTTAGATTCATAACAATGCGAATCACATGGTGATGTGAACTAGATTATTGACTCTAGTGCAAGTGGGAGACTGTTGGAAATATGCCCTAGAGGCAAAAATAAATTAGTTATTATAATATTTCCTTGTTCATGATAATCGTTTATTATCCATGCTATAATTGTATTGATCGGAGACTTAAATGCATGTGTGGATACATAGACAAAACCATGTCCCTAGTATGCCTCTAATAGACTAGCTCGTTGATCAAAGGATGGTTAAGGTTTCCTAGCCATGGACATGAGATGTCATTTGATAAGGGGATCACATCATTGGGAGAATGATGTGATGGACAAGACCCAATTTACAAACGTAGCATATGATCGTGTCAGTTTATTGCTGATATTTTCCGCATGTCAAGTATATGTTCCTATGACCATGAGATCATGCAACTCACAGACACCGGAGGGATACTTTGTGTGTATCAAACGTCGCAACGTAACAGGGTGACTATAAAGGTGCACTACAGGTATCTCCGAAGGTGTCTGTTGAGTTGGCATGGATCAAGACTGGGATTTGTTACTCCGTGTGACGGAGAGGTATCTCAGGGCCCACTCGGTAATGCAACATCACAACAAGCCTTGCAAGCAATGTGACTAATATTATAGCCACGGGATCTTGCATTACGGAACGAGTAAAGAGACTTGCCGGTAACGAGGTTGAACTAGGTATGGAGATACCGATGATCGAATCTCGGGCAAGTAACATACCGAAGAACAAAGGGAATGTTATACGGGATTGATTGAATCCTTGACATAGAGGTTCGACCGATGAAGATCTTCGTAGAATATGTAGGAACCAACGTGGACGTCCAGGTCCCGCCATTGGTTATTGGCCGTAGAGGTGTCTCGGTCATGTCTACATAGTTCACGAACCCGCAGGGTCTGCACACTTAAGGTTCGGTGACGTTTTGGTAGTGTAGAGTTGTGTATGGTGGTGACCGTAGGTTGTTTGGAGTCCCGGATGAGATCCCGGACGTCACGAGGAGCTCCGGAATGGTCCAGAGGTAAAGATTCATATATAGGAAGTCCCAGGTTGGTCGCTAGAAAAGTTCCGGGCTCATCGGTAGTGTACCGGGAGTGCCGGTAGTGTACCGGGAGACCATCGGGAGGGGTATTTCGACCTAAGAGGCTTTATGGGCTGTAGGAGGATGAATACCAGCCCTTAGTGGGCTGGTGGAAGTCCTACACAAAGCCCATGAGGCTGGGAAGAAAATATCAAAAGGAAAAAGGTGGAAAAAGGCAAAAAAGGGTCAAATAAGGAAGGAGTCCTAATCCTACTAGGAGTGGAGGAGGAGGACTCCTCCCTCCTTGGTTTGGCCGACCCAAGGGCTGCCTTTTTGGCAGACAAGCCTCCTCCTCCTCTCCTCCTATATATACTAGTGGATTTTAGGGTTTTGGCACAAGAGTTTTAGCCACGTGCCACCCGTTCCTCTAGTGCATAGCTTCTCCTCTAGATCGGTTTTCTGCAGTGCTTAGGCGAAGCCCTGTCGGAATAGCTCCAACACCATCGCCGGAGCGCCGTCATGCTGCCGGAGAACTCTTACTCCTCTTCGCCTCCTCTTGCTGGATCAATATGGTGGAGATCGTCATCAAGCTGCACGTGTGCTGAACGCGGAAGTGTCGTCCGTTCGGTACTAGATCGGAAGGATCGTGATCAAGGCCACGGGACGTTCGTGATCGGATCGCGAGATGGATCATGATGAGATCGCGGTATGGTTCGTGATTGGTTCGCGTGACGGTTCGTGATTAGATCGCGGGAATTTGGATCGCGAAGAAGTTCGACTACACCAACCGCGTTTCTTGTCGCTTCCCACTTAGCGATCTACAAGGATACGTAGATCCACTCTCCCTCTCGTAGATGCTCATCACCATGGATAGGTTTGCGTGTGCGTAGGAAAAATTTTGTTTCCCATGCGACGTTCCCCAACACTTTACTCGTTCCGTAATACAAGATCTCGCAACTAACACTTAGTCACATTGCTTGCAAGGCTTATTGTGATGTTGTATTACCGAGTGGGCCCTGGGATACCTCTCCGTCACACGGAGTAACAAATCCCAGTCTTGATCCATGCCAACTCAACAGACACCCTCGGAGACACCTGTAGAGCACCTTTATAGTCACCTAGTTACGTTGCGACATTTGATACACACAAAGTATCCCTCCGGTGTTAGTGAGTCGCATGATCTCATGGTCATAGGAACATATACTTGACATGCGGAAAATAGCAGCAATAAACTGACACGATCATATGCTACATTTGTAATTTGGGTCTTGTCCATCACATCATTCTCCCAATGATGTGATCCCGTTATCAAATGACATCTCATGTCCATGGCTAGGAAACCTTAACCATCCTTTGATCAACGAGCTAGTTCACTAGAGGCATACTAGGGACATTGTGTTTGTCTATGTACCCACACATGTATGCATGTTTCCAATTAATACAATTATAGCATGGATAATAAAAAATTATCATGAACAAGGAAATACAATAATAAACACTTTATTTATTGCCTCTAGGGCATATTTCCAACAGTCTCCCACTTGCACTAGAGTCAATAATCTAGTTCACATCACTATGTGATTTACATTGTAATGAATCGAACACCCATGCAGTTCTGGTGTTGATCATGTTTAGCCCTTGGAAGAGGTTTAGTCAATGGGTCTGCAACATTCAGATCCGTGTGCACTTTGCAAATATTTATGTCTTTCTCCATGATGTAATCGCGGATGGAGTTGAAGGGTCGCTTTATGTCTCTGGTCCTCTTATGAAACCTTGGTTCCTTGGCCAGAGCAATGGCATCAGTGTTGTCACAAAATAGGTTCATTGGATTCAGTGCACTGGGCACTACTCCAAGATCTGTCATGAACTGCTTCATCCAGACACCTTCCTTCGCCGCCTCCGAGGCTACGATGTATTCCTCTTCGGACGTAGAATCGGCTACCACGCTTTGCTTGGAACTACACCAGCTTACCGCTCCCCCGTTAAGAATAAATACGTATCCGGTTTGTGACTTAGAGTCGTCTGGATAAGTGTCAAAGCTTGCATCGACGTAACCCTTTACGACGAGCTCTTCTTCACCTCCATAAATGAGAAACATTTCCTTAGTCCTTTTCAGGTACTTAAGGATATTCTTGACCGCTTGCCAGTGCTCCATTCCAGGATCACTTTGAAACCTTCCGGCCATACTTATGGCAAGGCTGACATCGGGTCTTGTGCACAGCATTGCATACATGATAGAGCCTATGGCTAAAGCATAGGGGATGACACTCATCTTTTCTCTATCTTCTGTAGTTACTGGGCATTGAGTCTTACTCAACTTTACACCTAGTAACACAGGCAAGAACCCCTTCTTGGACTGTTCCATTTTGAACTTCTCCAAAACTTTATCAAGGTATGTGCTCTGTGAAAGTGCTATTAAGCGTCTTGATCTATCTCTATAGATCTTAATGCCTAATATGAAAGCAGCTTCTCCTAGGTCCTTCATTGAAAAACTCTTGTTCAAATATTCCTTCATGCTTTCCAGCATTTCTATATTGTTTCCAATTAGCAAAATGTCATCCACATATAATACTAGAAACGCTATAGAGCTCCCACTCACTTTCTTGTAAATACAAACTTCTCCGTGAACTTGTATAAACTCAAACGCTTTGATGACCTCATCAAAGCGCTTATTCCAACTCCGAGATGCTTGCACCAGTCCATAAATGGATCGCTGGAGTTTGCAAACTTTTTCAGCATTCTGTGGATCGACAAAACCTTCAGGTTGCATCATATACAACTCTTCCTCAAGGAAACCGTTGAGGAACGCTGTTTTGACATCCATCTGCCAAATTTCATAGTAGAAATAAGCAGCTATTGCTAACATGATTCTAACAGACTTAAGCATCACTACGGGTGAGAAAGTCTCATCGTAGTCAACTCCTTGAACTTGTGAAAAACGCTTTGCCACAAGTTGAGCTTTATAGATGGTGACATTACCGTCCGCGTCTGTCTTCTTCTTAAAGATCCATTTGTTCTGAATGGCCTCTCGCCCTTCAGGTAATACTTCCAAAGTCCATACTTTCTATTCATACATGGATCCCATCTTGGATTTCATGGCCTCTAACCATTTCTCAGAATCCGGGCCCATCACTGCTCCTCCATAGCTCGTAGGTTCATTGTTGTCCAACAACATAACCTCCAAGACAGGGTTGCCGTACTACTCAGGGGTAGTACGCGGCCTTGTCAACCCATGAGTTTCAATAGCAGCTTGATCCGAAGCTTCATGATCATCATCATTAACTTCCTCTTCTACTGTCGTAGGTTCCACAGAAACATCTTTCTGCGCTGCGCTACTTTCTAGTTGAAGTAAAGGTTCAATAACCTCACCAAGCTCTATTTTCCTCCCACTCAATTCTTTTGAGAGAAACTCTTTCTCAAGAAATGTTCCGTTCTTAGCCACAAACACTTTGCCTTCGGATCTGAGATAGAAGGTATACCCGACTGTCTCTTTCGGGTACCGTATGAAGACGCATTTTTCCGCTTTGGGTTCCAGCTTTTCAGGATGAAGCTTTTTGACATAAGCATCACATCCCCAAACTTTAAGAAACGACAACTTTGGCTTCTTGCCAAACCACAGTTCATATGGCATCGTCTCAATGGATTTTGATGGTGCCCTATTTAAAGTGAATGCAGCGGTCTCTAATGCATAACCCCAAAACGATAATGGCAAATCAGCAAGAGACATCATAGAACGCACCATATCTAATAAGGTTCGATTACGACGTTCGGACACACCATTACGCTGTGGTGTTCCGGGCGGTGTCAACTGTGAAACAATTCTACACTGTCTTAAGTGACTGCCAAACTCATAACTCAGATATTCACCTCCTCGATCAGATCGCAGGAACTTAATCTTCTTGTTACGATGATTCTCAACTTCACTCTGAAATTGCTTGAACTTTTCAAACGTTTCAGACTTGTGTTCCATTAAGTAAATATACCCATATCTACTTAAGTCATCAGTGAAGGTGAGAAAATAACGATATCCACCATGCACTGTAACATTCATTGGACCGCACACATCAGTATGTATGATTTCCAATAAGTCACTCGCCCGTTCCATTGTTCCAGAGAACGGCATTTTAGTCATCTTGCCCATGAGGCATGGTTCACATGTGTCAAGTGATTCAAAATCAAGTGACTCCAAAAGTCCATCAGCATGGAGCTTCCTCATGCGTTTTACACCAATATGACACAAACGGCTGTGCCACAAGAGGGTGGTACTATCATTATCAACTCTACATCTTTTGGGATCAATGTTATGAACATGTGTGTCATCACTATCAAGATTCAATATGAATAAACCCCTAACATTGGGTGCATGATCATAAAAGATATTACTCATATAAATAGAATGACCTTTATTCTGTGATTTAAATGAGTAACTGTCCCGTGATAAACAAGATCCAGATATAATGTTCATGCTTAACGCATGCACTAAATAACAATTATTCAGGTTCATCACTAATCCCGATGGTAATCGAAGAGAGAGCGTGCCGACAGCGATCAGATCAACCTTGGAACCATTTCCCACGCGGATCGTCACTTCGTCCTTTGCTAGCCTTCGTTTATTCCATAGTTCCTGCTTTGAGTTGCAAATGTGAGCAACCGAACCGGTATCAAATACCCAGGCACAACTACGAGAGCTAGTAAGGTACACATCAATAACATGTATATCATATATACCTTGTTTGTCGTTGGCCGCCTTCTTGTCAGCCAAGTACTTGGGGCAGTTCCGCTTCCAGTGACCAGTTCCCTTGCAATGAAAGCACTCAGTTTCTGGCTTGGGTCCATGCTTGGGCTTCTTTACAGGAGTAGCAACTGCTTTGCCATCCTTCTTGGTTTTACCCTTCTTGACCTTGCCCTTGATTTTGCCATTTTTCTTGAAACTAGTGGTTTTATTGACGATCAACACTTGATGTTCTTTCTGGATTTCAGACTCAGTGACTTTTAGCATCGCAAACAGCTCGGCGACTGACTTGTTCATCCCGTGCATGTTATAGTTCATCACAAAGCTCTTGTAACTAGGTGGCAGTGATTGAAGAACTCTGTCAGTGATCGCCTCTAGCGGAAGGGCAATTCCCAACTCCGCTAGACAAGTTGAATACCCAGATTTTCTCAGTATATGTTCACTGATAGACCCGTTCTCCTTCATCTTGCAAGCATAGAACTTATCGGAGGTTTCATACCTCTCGATCCGGGCATTGTTCTGAAAGATAAACTTCAACTCCTGGAACATCTCATATGCTCCATGACGTTCAAAACGTCTTTGAAGTCCCGGTTCTAAGCCATACAATATTGCACACTGAACTATTGAGTAATCTCTAGTACATGCCTCCCAAGCGTTCTTAACGTCTTCGGAGGTCATGTCTTCTAGTTGGTCACCAAGCGGTGCATCAAGGACATATGATTTCTGGGAAGCCATGAGGATAATCCTCAGATTACGGGCCCAGTCAACAAAGTTACTTCCATCATCTTTCAGTTTAGCTTTCTCTAGGAACGCATTAAAATTTAGGGGTGCTACTGCGCGAGCCATTGATCTACAACATAAATATGCAAAGTTTACTTAGACTATTGTTCAAGATAATGAGTTTAGTTAATCAAATTACTAAAGCTCCCACTCAAATTGACATCCCTCAGGTCATCTAAGTGTCACATGATCCAAATCCACCAACTCAAGTCCGATCATCACGTGAGTTGAGGTGGCTTCAATGGTGAACATCATTATGTTGATCATATCTACTATATGATTTATGTTCGATCTTTTCGTCTCTTGTGTTCGAGGCCATGTCGGTACATGCTAGGCTCGTCAAGTTTAACCCGAGTGTTCTGCGCATGCAACACTGGCTTGCACCCGTTGTATGTGAACGTAGAGTCTATCACACCCGATCATCACGTGGTGTCTCCACACGACGAACTTTCGCAACGGTGCACACTCGGGGAGAACACAATTTTATCTTGAAATTTATGTGAGCGATCACCTTATAATGCTACCGTCGTACTAAGCAAAACAAGGTGCATAAAGGGATTCACATCACATGCAATTCATAAGTGACATGATATGGCCATGAACTTGTGCTTTAGATCTCCATCTTGAAAGCACCGGCATGATCTCCATCGTCACTGGCACGACACCATGATCTCCATCATCTTTATCTCCATCAATGTGTCGCCATCGGGGTTGTCACTCCCTGCATGCTTCTACTACTATTGCTACCGTTTAGCTATAAAGTAAAGCATTACATAGTGCTTAATGATTGACACGCAGGTCATACAATAATTAAAGACAACCCTATGGCTCCTGCCGGTTGCCGTACTCATTGACATGCAAGTTGTGAAATTCTATACATCACATGATCATCTCATACATCACATATATCACATCATGTAATTGGCCATATCACATCACAACATACCCTACAAAAACAAGTAAGACGTCCTCTAATTGTTGTTGCATGTTTTTACGTGGCTTCTACGGGTTTCTAGCAAGAATGATTCTCACCTACACATAAACCACAACAGTGATACATAATTTTATTTTCAACCTTCTCAAGGACCGCCTTTGTCGAATCTGATCCAAATAAAGTGAAAGAAACTGCCAACCGCAAGCCATCTAGGCAACAAGTTGCGTCGAGGGAACCGGTCTCTCCTAAGCGTACGAGTGATGTTGGTACGGGCCGCTTCATCTCACAATACCGATGAACCAAATTCCGACCAAGTGAGGAAGCAATCTAAGCATCAACGCCCACAAACCTTTTGTGTTCTACTCGAGATCTTATCTACACATAGACCTAGCTCTGATACCATAGTTGGGGAACGTTGCATGGGAAACAAAAAATTTCCTACGCACACGCAGATCTATCCATGGTGATGAGCATCTACGAGAGGGAGAGTGGATCTACATACCCTTGAAGATTGCTAAGCGGGAAGCGTTAAGAAACGCGGTTGGTGTAGTCGAACATCTTCACGATCCAAATTGACGTGCGTCCCGTGATCCAATCACGATCCGTCCCACGATCCAATCACGATCTGTCCAGCGATCTGATCATGATCTGTCCCACGAACTTGATCACGATCCGTCCCACGAACTTGATCACGATCCTTCCGATCTAGCACCGAACGGACGTCACCTTCCGATCTAGCACCAAACGGACGGCACCTCCGCAGGAGCCCAGGCAGGAGGACCTTTAGTCCCGGTTTGTAACACCAACCGGGAGCAAAAGGCATTCACGCGTCAGCATCTGGCAGGAGCTATTTTTTTCTGAAAGGGGGGCTTTAGGGTTTTTTGAAGGGTTAGTTTAGGGGTTTCATATTCTGTTAGCTAGCTAATAGAGAGAAGTGATCTCTCTTTTTCTGTGCTTGGTCGACGCTAGCTACTATACATATAGAGAACTCAACGCTAGCTAGTAAGCAAATGACGGAAAACCATTAATTACAAAAGATCTAACAGCTCATCATCATCTTAAGCATACAAAGTTAAAGTCTCATAAAACAAAACAAAAAAGATAAAATGACATAGTCCTCCCTCATAGGAGCTAATCCTCCCTCTTCGGTAAAATGGCATAAACAAGAATCACACCAATGTCTCCATGATGAAGCAAAGAGATCCAACGGTCTCCAACTTGTGGCTTGCGATCCTTCTTTATTTGTCCCCATGCTTCAATTTGGAGCCTTCTTGGTGGTTTGCGCTCAGTCGAGTATGCAAAAGATAACTCGGGGTGGAAGGGGCTTTTTATTGTCATATTACCTTCGGGTTGCATCAACGGTGGCACAACTTCATTTGGCAATTTCTGTTGAAGAACATAATAGTAGCCTAGTTAGCAATGTAATCAATACAATTTACCCAACAGTACTAGTGTACTTAATTAGCAACTCTTACCAAGATATTTCGGTGAATGTCATCCGCCCTCAACCTATGCACTAGTGTCCTGTACAATGAATAATTTGGGCCAGTTCCCAAATTATACGGGAAGATGTCTCTACCAGCTATGACACCAATAACAAAGTAGATAAGATCATCCTTCTCCTCTCAAGTTAGATGTGATCCATAAGTGTAGTGTGTCGTGTCGATTATGTTCTGTATTTCACTCGAAGAAACGAAATAAGCTGTAAATAAAAATTTAAGAAATTTAGTATGCATGAACACCTAATATTTATATATATATAATGCAAATTACTTGACAAATATGCATGGTTGACAAACTCACATGGAGGTAAAATAGGAAACATATCGACATCCACCCAAATGTCGATATTTCCTTCAATATGATCTTCGGGACGAAGATCGAAGGTTATTTCCATATCTTCCTGAAATCCATATGCCTTGAAAAGGGCTTCCCAATTTGAGCACCCTATTTCTATGTTATTAGGTGCATTCATTACTTCCACAAGAAATGTGTGACCATGTTTAGTCATTAGGTTGGCTGTCCTTGTCTCAAAACTCTCATGCTCTTCGAAACCGAGCCTCTCCAAGAAATACCGTCTTGCATGACAGGGGACGAACTAGTCGAATTGTATAAAACAGAAATTACGCGTTGAAGGAAAGAAACAGAAGTCATGCTTAATTATGAAAAAACAGTTGTCATCGTTGCGTACCGTAGAAATATAAAAGTCCTCATAAAGCTTCATGGTGAAGAACCTGCCGTCTCGCAGCCCAGTTTGGTCACAAAGACCTTTATCTTCACCGCAAAATTCACACGCTTGGATCCCATTGTCGTCTGATGACGACGACATTTCCTGTGTTCATGATTCAAGAATTACGGCACGGGCTCATAGTTAAAACATTTAAAATCGATCGAAGGAAACTACAAGAAAACTAATCAACACACAAATCACTATTACTCAATATGCAACGGGTTGTCTTTAGGTCTGTCGAGTCTTTCCTTCCTAAACTCTCATCTCACGTATATGGTGGGCACTCCCTCTGATATTGCGACCGTCGGTGATGGTGGCTCCTCCATTCGTCCCCGAGTGCATTACACCAAAATGTCTAGCACACGGGAACGAAGGAGAAGCGACCCCCACGACAACACTCAGGATTCTTCCTCTCTCATATATATATACATATGGTGGACACTCTCCCTCATTGAAAGACACACAGTGAGCCAAAACAGACCTAAAGTCAACCCATTTGATATATCGAGCAATGACATAGAAAAATACTGAAATGACTTGCAAACCACAAATACATTTATAATGAACTTGAATATAATATCACTAATACATCATCCCGAATAATCCAGTTCAAGAATTACGACATGCTTTGGATCTTAATTAATGTGTGTGTGACTTTCGGTCCGTCGAGGCTTTCCTTAAATAACTCTCATATCTCATGGTGTGTTTGTGCGCACTCTCTCACATTGATACGTTGGTGTATATATGTTGGTGGACACTCTCTCACAGTAATTGTTCGGCGGTCCGTGATGGACGCCTCCCCTGTTCTCTTCTTGCACAATATATCGACGAGTATATCACGAGGAAGAGAAAAAAGAGGAAGCGCCCCCACGACAAGAGTCGGGATTCCTTCATCCATCAAGAACACACATGAACGTCACACAAGGAGCAACAACAGACCAAAAGTTACACACGCATTATACCGATAAAATATCACTAATACATTAATATTTATAATGACCTCGAACATAATATCACTAATACAGATCGAATATCCTAGAATCCACAATGGAGGACGGTGAACTCGGTTCACTAGCGGTCTCTGAGTCGCCGGCGGTGGACACCCAAAGATAAGGAACCATCATGGGATCATAATGTTCGGAGACGTAGTAGTAAATCCAAAAATTTCCTACAATCACCAAGATCTATCCATGGAGAACCAAGCAATGAGTGGGGAGAGATTGCATCTTCATACCTTTGAAGATCGCTAAGCGGAAGCGTTACAAGAACGCGGTTGGTGGAGTCGTACTCGCAGCGATTCAGATCATGGTGGATTACGATCTCAGCGCCGAACAACGACGCCTCCACGTTCAACACACGTGCAGCCCGATGACGTCTCCTACGCCTTCATCCAGGAAAGAGGAAGGAGAGGTTGAAGGAGAGCTCTGGCAGCACGATGGCGTGGTGACGGTGGAGCTACGTGAACTCCGGCAGGCCTTCGCCAAGCGCTACGGAGAAAGAGGAAGAGGAAGGGTAGGACTGCACCGAGAGAGAGAAGTCGTGTCTCAAATCAGCCCAAACCCTTGCATATATATAGGACGAGGGAGAGGGAGGGCTTCCTTGGCCCCTCCTCCAAGGAGGAGAGCTTCGGCCGAAGGTGGGGAAGAGTCCACCTCCCACAAGGGAGCTGGATCTCCTCCTTTTAAATCCTTTTGCCCTTTATCTCTTGATCAGCGCCGCATGGGCCTTTCTAGAAGGTCTTGGCCAGACCACTAAGGGCTAGCAAACCTCCTCTAAGGGCCCACGAAGTCCTATGGTCGTCACACCCCTCCCGAGGGTCCTCCGGCACCCTCCTGGCACTCCCGCTACACCACCGATGAGCCCGAAAACTTTCCGGTGACCAAAACTGGACTTCCTATATATCAATCTTTACCTCCGGACCATTCCGGAGCTCCCCATGACGTCTGGGATCTCATCCGGGACTCCGAAAAACCTTCGGTAATCACTTATACCATTTCCCTATAACCCTAGCGTCATCGAACCTTAAGTGTGTAGACCCTACGGGTTCGGGAGACACGTAGACATGACCGAGACACCTCTCCGATCAATAACCAACAGCGGGATATGGATACCCATGTTGGCTCCCACATGCTCCATGATGATCTCATCGGATGAACCACGATGTCGGGGATTCAATCAATCCTATATATAATTCCCTTTGTCTATCGGTGTGATACTTGCCCAAGATTCAATCGTCGGTATCTCTATACCTTGTTCAATCTCATTACTGGAAAGTCCCTTTACTTGTTCCATAATACATAATCCTGTGACTAACTCCTTAGTCACATTGAGCTCATTATGATAATGTCTTACCGAGTGGGCCCAGAGATACCTCTCTGTCACACGGAGTGACAAGTCCCAGTCTCGATTCGTGCCAACCCAACAAACACTTTTGGAGATACCCGTAGTGCACCTTTATAGCCACCTAGTTACGTTGTGACGTTTGGCACACCCAAAGCATTCCTATGGTATCCGAGAGTTGCATAATCTCATGGTCTAAGGAAACGATACTTGACATTGAAAAGCTTTAGCAGACGAACTACACGATCTTGTGCTCTTCTTAGGATTGGGTCTTGTCCATCACATCATTCTCCTAATGATGTGATCCCGTTATAAACGACATCCAATGTCCATGGTCATGAAACCGTGACCATCATTGATCAACGAGCTAGCCAACTAGAGGCTCACTAGGGACATGTTGTGGTCTATGTATTCACACATGTATTACGGTTTCTGGTCAACACAATTATAGCATGAACAATAGACAATTATCATGAACAAGGAAATACAATAATAACCATTTTATTATTGCCTCTAGGGCATATTTCCAACAGTCTCCCACTTGCACTAGAGTCAATAATCTAGTTACATTGTGATGAATCGAACACCCATAGCATTCTGGTGTTGATCATGTTTTGCTCGTGAGAGAGGTTTACTCAACGGATCTGCGACATTCAGATCTGTATGCACTTTACAAATATCTATATCTCCCTCCAAAATGTAATCACGGATGGAGTTGAAGCGGCGCTTGATGTGTCTTGTCTTCTTGTGAAACCTGGGCTCCTTCGCAAGGGCAATAGCTCCTGTGTTGTCACAGAATAGAGTCATCGGGCCCGACGGACTTGGAATTACTCCTAGGTCAGTGATGAACTCCTTCATTCAGACTCCTTCCTTTGCTGCTCCCGAAGCAGCTATGTACTCCGCTTCACATGTAGATGCCGCCACGATGCTTTGCTTGCTGCTGCACCAGCTGACTGCCCCTCCGTTCAAAACATACACGTATCCGGTTTGCGACTTGGAGTCGTCCGGATCTGTGTCGAAGCTAGCATCGACGTAACCCTTTACGATGAGCTCTTCGGCACCTCCATATACGAGAAACATGTCCTTTGTCCTTTTTAGGTATTTCAGGATATTCTTGACCGCTGTCCAGTGTTCCGCTCCGGGATCACTTTGGTACCTCCCTACCAAACTTATGGCAAGGTTCACATCAGGTCTGGTACACAACATGGCATACATAATAGAGCCTATTGCTGAAGCATAGGGGATGACACTCATCTCTTCTCTATCCTTTGCCGCGGTCGGGCATTGAGTCGTACTCAATCTCACACCTTGTAACACAGGCAAGAACCCCTTCTTGGACTGATCCATATTGAACTTCTTCAATATCTTGTCAAGGTATGTGCTTTGTGAAAGACCTATGAGGCGTCTCAATCTATCTCTATAGATCTTGATGCCTAATATGTAAGCAGCTTCTCCAAGGTCCTTCATTGGAAAACACTTATTCAAGTAGGCCTTTACACTTTCCAAGAGTTCTATATCATTTCCCATTATCAGTATGTCATCCACATATAATATGAGAAATGCTACAGAGCTCCCACTCACTTTCTTGTAAATACAGGGTTCTCCATAAACCTGTACAAACCCAAACACTTTAATCACCTCATTAAAGCGAATGTTCCAACTCCGAGATGCTTGCACCAGCCCATAAATGGAGCGCTGGATCTTGCATACTTTGTTAGCATCTTTAGGATCGACAAACCTTCCAGCTGCATCATATATAGTTCTTCCTTAAGGAAACCATGAAGGAATGCCGTTTTGACGTCCATTTGCCAGATCTCATAATCATAAAATGCGGCAATTGCTAACATGATTCGGACAGACTTCAGCATCGCTACGGGTGAGAAAGTCTCATTGTAGTCAATTCCTTGAAATTGTCGATAACCCTTAGCAACAAGACGAGCCTTATAGACGGTTACATTACCATTCGCGTCAGTCTTCTTCTTAAAGATCTATTTATTTTCAATGGCTCGTTATCATCAGGCAAGTCCACCAAAGTCCATACTTTGTTCTCATACATGGATCCTATCTCGGATTTCATGGCCTCAAGCCATTTGTTGGAATCCGGGCCCGCCATTGCTTCTTCATAGTTCGAAGGTTCACCATTGTCTAACAACATGATCTCCAGGACAGGGTTGCCGTACCACTCTGGTGCGGAACGTGCCCTAGTGGACCTTCGACGTTCAATAATAACCTGATCTAAAGTTTCATGATCATCATCATTAACTTCCTCTCCAGCCGGTGTAGGCTCCACAGAAACAACTTCCTGTGCTGCGCTACTCTCCGGTTCGAGTGGAGGTACAATTACCTCATCAAGTTCTATTTTCCTCCCACTTACTTCTTTCGAGAGAAACTCTTTCTCGAGAAAGGATCCACTCTTGGCAACAAAGAATTTGCCCTCGGATCGTAGGTAGAAGGTATACCCAATAGTCTCTCTGGGATATCCTATGAAGACGCACTTTTCCGCTTTGGGTTCGAGCTTCTCAGGTTGAAGTTTCTTCACATAAGCATCGCATCCCCAAACTTTTAGAAACGACAACTTAGGTTTCTTTCCAAACCATAATTCATACGGTGTCGTCTCAACGGATTTTGACGGTGCCCTATTTAAAGTGAATGCGGTAGTCTCTAATGCATATCCCCAAAATGATAGTAGTAAGTCGGTAAGAGACATCATAGATCATACTATATCTAATAGAGTGCGATTACAACGTTCAGACACACCATTTCGCTGAGGTGTGCCAGGCGGCGTGAGTTGTGAACCAATTCCACATTTCCTTAGGTGCGTGCCAAACTCGTGACTTAAATATTCTCCGCCACGATCAGATCGTAAGCACTTAATTTTCCTGTCACGTTGATTCTCTACCTCACTCTGAAATTCCTTGAACCTTTCAAAAGTTTCAGACTTATGTTTCATTAAGTAGATATACCCATATCTACTCAAGTCATCAGTGAGGGTGAGAACATAACGGTAGCCACCACGAGCCTCGACACTAATTGGACTGCATACATCGGTATGTATTATTTCCAACAAGTCAGTTTCTCGCTCCATTGTTCCGGAGAACGGAGTCTTGGTCATCTTGCCCATGAGGCATGATTCGCATGTGTCAAATGATTCGAAATCAAGAGACTCCAAAAGTCCATCAGTATCGAGCTTCTTCATGCGTTTGACACCAATATGAGCAAGGCGGCAGTGCCACATGTAAGTGGGACTATCGTTATCAACCTTACACTTTTTGGTACTCACACTATGGACATGTGTAACATCACGTTAGAGATTCATCAAAAATAAACCATTGACCAGCGGGGCATGACCATAAAACATCTCTCTCATATAAATAGAACAACCATTATTCTAAGATTTAAATGAGTAGCCATCTCGCATCAAGCAAGATCCAGATACAATGTTCATGCTCAAAGCTGGTACTAAATAACAATTATTGAGGTTTAACACTAATCCCGAAGGTAGATGTAGAGGTAGCATGCCGACGGCGATCACATCGACCTTGGAACCATTCCCGACGCGCATCGTCACCTCGTCCTTTGCCAGCCTCCGCTTATTCCGCAGCTCCTGCTTGGAGTTACAAATGTGAGCAACTGCATCGGTATCAAATACCCAGGAGCCACTGCGAGCACTGGTTAGGTACACAACAATAACAAGTATATCACATATACCTTTAATGTTGCCATCCTTCTTATCCTCTAAGTACTTGGGGCAGTTCCACTTCCAGTGACCGGTACCCTTGCAAGAAAAACACTCAGTCTCGGGCTTGGGTCCATTCGTATTCTTCTTCTTCCCAGCAACTTGCTTACCGGGCGCGGCAACATCTTTGCCGTCCTTCTTGAAGTTCTTCTTACCCTTGCCTTTCTTGAAACTAGTGGTCTTATTCACCATCAACACTTGATGCTCCTTTTTGATCTCGACCTCTGCAGATTTCAGCATCGAGTACAACTCAGGAATGGACTTCGCCATCCCTTGCATGTTGTACTTCATCACAAAGCTCTTGTAGCTAGGTGGAAGCGACTGGAGGATTCTGTCAATGACCGAG
Organism: Hordeum marinum; assembly: GCA_022496015.1. Taxonomy (NCBI): domain Eukaryota; kingdom Viridiplantae; phylum Streptophyta; class Magnoliopsida; order Poales; family Poaceae; genus Hordeum; species Hordeum marinum. Next base: position 513,741,656 of record CM039676.1, on the reverse strand, counting down.
TCATCCGGGAGATTAACTCCTAGCTGAGTCAAGCGGTTGTGAAGCCCAGACATCTTGAGGATGTGCTCACTGACAGAACTGTTCTTCTCCATCTTACAGGTGAAGAACTTGTCAGAGACATCATATCTCTCGACCCGGGCATGAGCTTGAAAAAACAGTTTCAGCTCTTGGAACATCTCATATGCTCCGTGTTGCTCAAAACGCTTTTGAAGCCCCGGTTCTAAACTGTAAAGCATGCCGCACTGAACTAGGGAGTAATTATCGCACCTCATATATCAATCTTTACCTCTGGACCATTTTAGAGCTCCTCGTGACGTCCGGGATATCATCCGGGACTCCGAACAACCTTCGGTAATCACGTATACCAATGCCCTATAACCCTAGCGTCATCGAATCTTAATTGTGTAGACCCTATGGGTTCGGGAGACACGTAGACATGACCGAGACACCTCTCCAGTCAATAATCAACAGCGGGATCTTGATACCCATGTTGGCTCCCACATGCTCCACGATGATCTCATCGGATGAACCACGATGTCGGGGATTCAATCAATCCCGTATACCATTCCCTTTGTCTATCGGTATGATACTTGCCCGAGATTCGTTCGTCGGTATCTCTATACCTTGTTCAATCTCATTACCGGCAAGTCTCTTTATTCGTTCCGTAATACATCATCCCGTGACTAACTCCTTAGTCACATTGAGCTCATTATGATGATGTCTTACCGAGTGGGCCCAGAGATACCTCTCCATCACATGGAGTGACAAATCCCAGTCTCGATTCATGCCAACCCAACAAACACATTTGGAGATACCCGTAGTGCACCTTTATATCCACCAAGTTACGTTGTGACGTTTGGCACACCCAAAGCATTCCTACGGTATCCGGGAGTTGCACAATCTCATGGTCTAAGGAAACGATACTTGACATTGAAAAGCTTTAGCAGACGAACTACACGATCTTGTGCTATGCTTAGGATTGGTTCTTGTCCATCACATCATTCTCCTAATGATGTGATCCCGTTATCAACGACATCCAATGTCCATGGTCATGAAACCGTGACCATCTATTGATCAACGAGCTAGTGAACTAGAGGCTCACTAGCACTACTAGGAAAAGGGCTATAGATAATATAGACACTAATGGCGCACCAGTCATGTGGTGCGCCACTACTATATAGCAGTGGCGCACCATGTTCTGGTGCGCCATTAGTGTGATGGGCACTAATGGCGCACCACACACTCGGTGCGCCACTACTAACAATTTTTTTTTGTTATTTTTCCAAAAGTACTAATGGCGCACCAGGGCAGAGTGCGCCATTAGTAGTTTAACTAGTAATGGCGCACCACTAACCCATTGCGCCACTACTATATATTTTTTTGTTGCAAAACTACTAGTGGCGCACCTCCAGCTGGGTTACTAATGGCGCATTTGTAGGTGGTGCGCCATTAGTAACCTGGGACCAGCTAGATATTTTGGACAGCCACCTACCACACTCACTTTCCCCACTTTCATTCTCTCCACCTCCTCCTCCAAGCTTGTCTCGGGTGCCTCCTCGTCCTCACCTCATTTGCATCATAGATTCACCCAAATTAAGTGGTTAAATTACCTTTTTTTGATAGGTAAGTAAGGGGAAAGCTTTTATGTTGTAGATCTACTTTTTTCTCCATCCAACAACATGCACATGCACTTTTTATGGCCTAGCTAGATCTACGTATGTTTGTGGGGTTGCATATGTTTGTGGTGTTGCATATGTTTGTGGTGTTGCATATATGTTTGTGTTTGCAGGTATCGGTATTTGAAATGCAATAGTTGCCAATATTTTGCCGGAATGTTGATTCATTTCCGTTTCGGCGAGAATTTGGCACTATGCATTCTTTTTGGTCCTATTTTTAGGCAAAGTCATGCCAAATTTTTTCTTGGTTCTAAAATATCGTTTTGCTCTACCCCGCAGGCGACCATGGTCCGCAAGATGACCGAAGGCATCGTGAACAGGTTTTTGAGCTCCACGAAGGCCAAGATGCTTCAAAATAACGAGACGGAGATAAGATGTCCGTGTCGAAGATGCAAGCTGAGGAGCCTTATGGACCCGGATTCCGTACAGGTGCGGGACCACCTGCTCTTGCGTGGTTTCATGGATGGCTATCGGTGGCAAGGTGATGAAGATGATTATGAAGTCGTCCATGGGGGGCGGGCAAGAAATGAGGAAGGGCATGAGCAAGACAACCGCGGCGAGGGCGGGCGAGAAGACGAAGAATCTCCAGGACATGATCATGAAGTAGATGCAGTACACGGTCATCATGTAGAAGATGCCGGACATGATGATGAGGAAGATGCCGGAGCAGATGAAGGGCATGATCATGAAGATGAAGATGTCGGAGCAGACGACGATGGACCATCGATGGGCTGGGTGCAGGACCCTCAGATTCAAGAGCTGCTTCTCAAGCAGACGGATAATGAAAGAGCTGCCGCCCGAGAGAAAGCCAAGCTGGATCGACTGGAGATAGACGCGGTTACTCCATTGTATGAAGGATGCAGGCCTGAGGATACCCGCCTGAAAGTAATGTTCATGGCTCTGGAGATGAAGGTAAAACACAAAATGACCGACGCATGCTTCAACGAGAACATGTCATTATGGCACGAACGTCTTCCCAAGGGGAACAAGTGCCCGACCAGCTTCGAGGAGGCGAAGAAAATCGTGTGACCTATGGATTTACCACACGTGAAATACCATGTGTGAAACGCTATTTGGCATATGCAAATTTTTCGACGTCATCTCTCGGAAGTCATTTGACGTGAGGCCACTCAGAAGGCTACAGGAAGAGATCGTGGTGATACTATGCGAGCTTGAGATGTACTTCCCGTCCTCATTCTTCGACGTTATGGTGCATCTGCTGGTCCATATCGTGGAGGATATCATCCGACTCGGGCCGATGTTCCTGCACGGCATGATGCTGTTCGAAAGGATGAATGGTGTCATCAAAGGATACGTTCGCAACATGTCACGTCCAGATTGAAGCATAGCCAGGGACTTTCTGGCCGAAGAGTGCATCTCCTACTGCACGAATTATCTAGGCATCGAGAACCCTGTTGGTCTGCCCGTCAACAGGCACCTCGGCAGGCTCGCTGGATGGGGTCACCATGAGGGTCGCCGCGAAATGTATGTCGACTTCGAGGGTTGACTCGCTGACTTTGAAAGAGCAAACCTAGTCGCGCTACAACACATAGACGTGGTCGATCCTTGGGTGATAGAGCACAAAACCATTATTGAGAAGACGTACAATGACCGACGCCAACAGAGGACGGACGGAGATATAATCAAAGAGCACAACTCATGTTTCACGCGTTGGTTCAAGAAGAAGCTTCTATCGTACCCTTTACATGAGGATTCTTCCATGGAAGAACAACTCATATTCGCCTTCTCACAGGGCGCCGAGCACAACCTGATGACGTATGAGGCGTACAATATCAACGTCTACACATTCTACACCGAGGGAAAGGACATGAAGAGCGATGGTTATCAGAACTCCAGGGTAATGATGGAATCCTACACCGGTAACGACAACGACAGATACTACGGAAGGATCGAGGAGATCTAAGAGCTGAGCTACGCTGGAGAGAAGGTCCCGATGTTCCGTGTCATATGGGCCAAGAGCGTCCTAAAAGAAGACCGGTATTTCACCACCATGGTTATACCCGAAGCCAAATCTAAGACCGCGGGCGCAAACGCCACCGCAAAAAATGAGCCATGGGTACTGGCTTCCCAAGTGGACCAATGCTTTTTCATTACCGACCTGCCAAAGCCCAGTCGTGTTGTTGTGAGGAGAGGCAAAAGGAAGATCATCGGAATGGATGGAGTCGCCAATGAGCAAGACTTCGACAAGTACGACAACCCAAAGATGGAACATGACGACGACGACGAAGTACCAGCATATACCACAAGAAGAAGCAGGACCACCCTACCTAAAGGACGTCCGTTCAAAAGAAGAACTCCATTTGCGAAAAATAAGGGCAAGAAGATTGTGAACAGATAGCTAGCTAAGATCGATTGTATTGAAATTGTAGCCTTCATTTCTCGATTGTATTCATAAATGTTTTCATATTCATAAATATTTTACCAATTCAGAAATGAATGTTTTACCCGCGTTTTCTCCTGGATCTCGTTGGAACCTACTGCCTTGTGGGCCCCACGACTAACTGCCCCCTCCAAGCATCCATGACCATGACCATGACACACTGGGAATGGCTATGTGGACACACAATCTCACACAAGCACTGCATTCCCCATAGCTATACAAAAAAAAGATTACTAATGGCGCACCTCTCTGGGATGCGCCATAGCTATAAAAAAAAGATTACTAATGGCGCACCTCTCTGGGATGCGCCATAGCTATACAAAAAAAATTACTAATGGAGCACCTCCTCGCGAAGCACCATTGCTATACAAAAAAAAGATTACTAATGGCGCACCTCTCGTCGGTGCGCCATTGCTAACCCTTGCCCCCACTAAAATCCCCAGTCGCCATTCTATCTTCCCACCCACTGCCCCGACTCTCACCCGCCCACTGCCCCGACCCGTACTGCACCGCCGCCGCCCCCGCGCCCCCGCGCCTCTGCCGCCGCCCCCGCACCCCCGCGCCTCCGCCGCCGCCCCCGCAGCAGCAGCGACCACCACCAGCGTCGGCGCTCGGCTCCACTCCACTGCACGTATACCCCCTCGCCTCCTTCCCACAGCGGCAACCGGCGTCGGCGACACGCCCGTCGGTCCTCTCCCGCGTGTCGGCCCCCACGTCGTGAGCGACAGCGTCCTCCGCGTGAGCGCAACCGCCAGCGGCAGATCCCTCTCCGGGTCTCCTCCCCCCGCCATCGCCGTCCCCCTCCGTCCGGCAAGGTTAACCCCTCCCAATTTACCCTCGGTCTTTCAAATGTGAAAAATGAGTGTATTTGAATCTGGCAACTGAATGAACAGGAACAAAGTGAGCCCAATGTGAAAAACGCCCTTTTAACCCCACACGATTCTGAATCCAACCAATCAGGAAGAAGCACACGGATCGCATGTTTCTTTCAAGCGCTTGTGAGTCGTTGGATCACGCTTGTGAGTCGTTGGATTAGGGTTGTGTTTCCCTATCGTGCAACCGGTACTAAAGAGGCACACGACCCTATTTCTTCGCGTGTTTCCCTATAGTATTATTAAAACTAAAATTATATAAAATTTATGCAACTAAACTTATCATAGTATTTTCTGTTCAAAGCATTAAAAGCAAAAAAGTGGAAACAAAATAAATTAAATAAAGAAAAAAAGAAAACAAAAAATAGAAAAAAAATTATTTTCTGTTCAAAACATTAAAAGCAAAAAAGTGGAAACAAAATAAAGCAAAAAATGCCACCTACAGGGCCATCACGGCCTGAATACGACTAGAAACCCAACAATGGGCCAGGATTCAGGCCCGCAGAAGGCCCAGTAGGCCCACGGGCAAAGAGTGACACAATAGGCCCGGAAGCTTGCAGTTGAGAGGAGCTCGAGAGGGTTGGCGCAGCTGCGCTTATAAACAGCTCTCGCGCTCCCTCCACTAGCGAGGTGGGACTAAACATCCCACCGCACCGCGGCGCAAGGCCTTTGGTTCCGGTTGGTAGCACCAACCGGAACGAAAGGGTGGCATTGGTACCGGTTCATAGCACCAACCGGGACCAATGCACCCTTTAGTTCCGGTTGGTGGCACCAACCGGAACCAAAGGTCTCTGTTTCCCACCATTTGGGCTGCTAAAAACAGACCTTTGGTCCCGGTTGATGGCACCAACCGGAACGAAAGGGGGGAATTGGTCCCGGTTGGTGCTATGAACCGGGACCAATGCTCTGGGTATATAAGTGGCACTTCGGAATTTTCAGTCATCATCTCGCCATTAGCCCCCGACGACGCCAGAGACAACACCGATGCCGTTAGGCTGCCCGACCGCCACGCCGTCGCTGCCCTCTGCCCCGTCGATGCCCTCTGCCCAGACCTCGCCGTCGCTGCCCTCTGCCTCGGCCTCGCCGTCGCCGCCCTCTGCCCCGCCCTCGCCGTCGCTGCCCTCTGCCCCAACCTCGCTGTCGCCGCCCTCTGCCTAGCTGTGAGCCCCTCCCCCCCATTCCCCCCTCTTCTTCCCCGCCTCTCCATGCTCCTACCCATGCTCCCCATCGCCGTCTCCACCGTGGCTGTGCTCCGGCCGCCACCTGAGTTTGACGCCGCCAAGGCTATGGGGAGCGCGGCGGCGGCGCTGGCCAAGCCCGCTGCTGGCCTCCGCCGCTCCGGCTGCCGCTCCCCTCGCTGCCGTCCTTGGAGCTCGCCACCGGCGTGCTCGACCGTGGGCAACCCCCCTAGCACTTAAGCATTTTCTCTGGATAAATTAAACTGATAATTAAATAAATGATGTACGTATATGGATGTTGTATGTATGTTTATGGATGTTGTATGTATATGTATATGCAGATGTAGTATATACATAATTTTATGTTTGCTGGGTTTTGTCTCCGACCATCATGTCGTGATGATTTTGCAGGTACCCCGAGAGGCCCTTGAGTTTGCCGGAATGTCGATTAACTTCCGTTCCGGCAAATTCGGGTACTCCATATGTCCTCTTTTCAGCAAAGGTCATGCTGAAATTTTCCGTGAATTTTAGCATGACTTTGCTAAAAATAGGTCATATGGGTACTTGCGATTAATGCATGGTCCGGGGTATCTTAGTACTTAATTAAGTAGGATCAACTTAGAATTATCCTTCTCTTTTCTTGATAGGGTATATTATTAGAAGATACCCATATATATCAGTCAACCTAGGGTGCCTCGGCATCGATAAACCCTAAATGATGAAAACTTAACTTAGCATTTAGGGTGCCTCAGTGTCGACAAACCCTAAATTATAAAACCTTGGCTTTTAGGGTGCCTTGGTGTCGATAAAAACCTAAATGATAAAAGCTTAGGCTTTTATTGTGCCTCGGCGTCGACAAACCCTAAATGATAAAAGCTTAGCTTTTAGGATGCCTCGGTGTCGACAAACCCTAAATGATGAGACCATGATCTTGTTCCTTGACAATAACCAATTTTTTGAACAAACTTTTTTCCTATTTAGAGCGAAACATGGCCCACAACGATGAGGCCGGCGGTTCAGTCAAGGCATTCTGGGAGCTATCCCAGGAGATGGAGGAAGAACCTGACCGCTATGAGGACGCCGCAGAAGACACCGATCCCGACTACACAGCCCCTACTGGCGTCGGGGATGACACCACTGATGGTGCCGCCGAGGATGCCACCACTGATGATGGCAGCGCACACACAGATGGCAGCCAACCGAAGAATCTTTGGTTTGGACAGTCATTCAACTTATATGTAATCGATGTTATTTATTAGTAGGACCATGAATCGTGCTATTAATGTGTTGCTTTTCTCTTCCAATCCTTTTGTTGCATACTTATATATTGCTTATGTATTGTCTGTGAATTGCTACTAACGTTTTGTTTGGCTAGTGCATAGAGATGCCGTCGTATGTCGTGTACAAGGGTAAGGTTCCCGGAGTCTACGATGACTGGGAGGAGTGTCGGAGACAGGTTCACAGTTTCAGCGGTAACAGTTACAAAGGGTACACCACTAAGGCGGAGGCGGAAGGTAGATACGCGTGCTATCTACCGAGAGAGAGAGGAGGGAGCGTTGGAGAAACCGGATGAAGACCAGTTTCATCGCGATGATGCTCATCGTGATGACCGCAACTCTCTTCTATGTGATGGTAGTGTAGATGATCGATATCGACTTGTAATGTGAAGACAAACTCGCTACTCGCGGTGTCGAGACTTGTAATGTTCTAACGTTGTTCGTTATTTTAAATTCGGAGACTAATATGATGAATTGTATTCGGAGACTAATCTTCTATTGTATTCGATAAATCTACTGTTTATATGTTGTGCTCTCTATATTCTGTGTAGTAATATGTTTTGTAACCTGTGCAAATATCAGAAAAGAAAAAAAATAATACCTAATATTCATACTAGTGGCGCACCACTCAGCACATTAGTGGCGCACTGCAAAAAGCACACTAGTGGCGCATCCTCCATTAGTGCGCCATTAGTAAGCCACAGCACATGGGTAAATATGGCCCCTGGGAGGCATACTAATGGCGCACTGTGAGCTATACTAATGGCGCACTGCATGGTGCGCCATTAGTATACCAGATACTAATGGCGCACCTGTGGTGCGCCACTAGTAAAAAATTCTAATGGCGTGATGCTAGTGGCGCACCTGTAGTGCGCCATTAGTAGCCAAAATAGGTGCGCCACTAGCAGGCCTTTTCCTAGTAGTGTAGGGACATGTTGTGGTCTATGTATTCAGACATCTATTACGGTTTCTGGTTAACACAATTATAGCATGAACAATAGACAATTATCATGAAAAAGGAAATACAATAATAACCATTTTATTATTGCCTCTAGGGCATATTTCCAACACATAACTCAAGTGAGATCCCTGAAGGATCTACCAGGTATTGTCAAACCGGGCGTCCAACCGCCGTCCTCCTCCCTGACACGATGACGTACCACCTCCGCGGGTGTTGGCTCACTCCACACCGAAAGTGGCCCGCGTGACCGCCACCACAGAAGGTCTGTGTCGACAACGATACCTGCATTCCTCACCAACCTCCGAGCCCGGGAAGGTAGCACCTCCCAGTGCCAGCCCAGCGGAGCCCAGACCCGGACATGGCGCCTATCAAGCAGGATCTCATGGACTACTAGACGATGAGGATGCGGGCCGGTCATCGTCGACTAATTTTCATAAAACCCAAAATCAACATACACATACTAATCTAACATAAACATTCAGATCTACTTTCAAAAAAAGCATAAACATCATAATCTAACATACACATACTAATCTAGCTAATATAAACATACTAAAAAAGCATAAACATAATAATCTAACATACACATACTAATCTAGCTAACATAAACATACTAATCTAACACGCATACACATACTAGAAAGCATAAAAATCAACATATATTTAAAAAAATTGCAACGAGCCCTGGCGGTGGCTCACAGCGGGGGCGACGACGGGGCGATGACGGGGGCGGGGCGGCGACGGCGATGGGGCGACGACGGGGCGGGGCGGTGACGGGGGCGGTGGCGGAGGCAACGGAGGAGGGGCGGCGACGGGAGCGGGGCGGCGACGGGGGCGGCGATGGGGAGGCGGGGGAGGCGACGGGGAGGCCGGGGAGGCAACGGGGGCGATAGGGGAGGCGACGGGGGTGGCGGGGGAGGCGACGGGGAGGTGGGGGAGGCGACGGGGCGGCGACGGGGGCGGCGGGGGAGGCGACGGAGCGGTGACGGGGGCGGCAACAGGGACGGGAACAGCGACGGCAGGCTCGGGACAGCGACGAGGGCGAAGTGGAATGAAAACTACGAATTTTGCTAAGTGCTTGTCATATAGAAGGAGCATTGGTCCCGGTTGGTGGCCCCAACCGGGACAAATGCCCCCTTTAGTCCCGGTTTGTCGCACCAACAGGGACCAATGCCCTATTTTCCGCTGCCCAAAGGGCGGGAAACAAGGACCTTTGGTCCCGGTTGGTGCCACCAATCGGGACCAAAGCCCTGTTTTCAGTAGCCCAAAGGGCGGGAAACGGGCCCTTTGGTCCCGGTTGGTGGCACAAACCGGGACAGGTGGCATTGGTATCATCAATTACCAACTCATCGATTACAGAAGACATTTCATTTTCTTCAACTTATTTGAACTCCAGGATTTTCGTGTGTTCAAAATGCACCATTCAAAGCCACATTATCAATTTTCAACCCTTTCCGACTTCATTTGCTATTTTTCATGCATTTACTAATTTTTTGAGCTAAATGACCCTGAAATTGAAAAGCACTACAAATGAACTCTGAAAAGGTTCAAAGTTGGCATGGTATCATCATTTCACGCACATAGCATATGCTAAAAAGTTGAGAGAGTTACGGCAAAAGCTGGATGCACTTCGTGTACAAAACAGACAGTCTCTTTCAAAGTGTCGGGGTTTCGGACGGAAACTCATCGGTTACACAAGGCATTTCATTTTCTTGAACTTACTTAAACTCTAGGCTTTTCGTGTGTTCAAAATGCACCATTCAAATCCACATCATCAATTTTCAACCTTTTCTGACTTCATTTGCTATTTTTCATGCATTTACTGATTTTTTTGAGCTAAATGACACTCAAATTGAAAACCACGTCGAATGAAGTCTGGAAAGGTTGAAAGTTGGCATGGTATCAACATTTCACCCACATAGCATGTGCTAAAAAGTTGAGAGGGTTACGGGAAAAGCTGGATGCACTTCCTGTTCAAAACGGACAGTCTCTTTCGAAGTATCCGGGTTTCGGACGAAAACTCATCGGTTACAGAAGACATTTCATTTTCTTGAAATTATTTGAACTCCAGGCTTTTTGTGTGTTCAAAATGCACCATTCAAAGCCACATCATCAATTTTCAACCCTTTCTGACTTCATTTGCTATTTTTCATGCATTTACTGATTTTTTGAGCTAAATGACCCTGAAATTGAAAGGCACTACAAATGAACTCTGAAAAGGTTGAAAGTTGGCATGGTATCATCATTTCACCCACAGAGCATGTGCTAAAAAGTTGAGAGGGTTACGGCCAAATCTGGATGCACTTCGTGTAAAAAACGGACAATCTCTTTCGAAGTATCGGGGTTTCGGACGGAAACTTATCGGTTACACAAGGCATTTCATTTTCTTAAACTTATTTGAACTCCAGGCTTTTCATGTGTTCAAAATGCACCATTCAAAGCCACATCATCAATTTTCAACCCTTTCTGACTTCATTTGATATTTTTCATGCATTTACAGATTTTTCTTAGCTAAATGACCCTAAAATTGAAAAGCACTACAAATGAACTCTGAAGTGGTTGAGAGTTGGCATGGTATCAACATTTCACCCACATAGCAGGTGCTAAAAAGTTTAGAGGGTTACGGCAAAAGCAAGATGCACTTCGTGTACAAAACGGATAGTCTCTTTTGAAGTATCGGGGTTTGGGACGGAAACTCATCGATTATAAAAGGCATTTCTTTTTCTTCAACTTATTTGAACTCCAGGCTTTTCATAATTTCAAAATGCACCATTCAAAGCCACATCATAAATTTTCAACCCTTTCTCACTTCATTTGATATTTCTCATGCATTTACTGATTTTTTTTGAGCTAAATGACCCTGAAATTGAAAAGCACTTCAAATGAAGTATGAAAAGGTTGAAAGTTGCCATGGTATCAACATTTCACCTACATAGCATGTGTTAAAAAGTTGAGAGAGTTACGACAAAAGCTGGATGCACTTCGTGTACAAAACGGACAGTCTCTTTCGAAATATCGGGATTTCGGACGGAAACTCATCGGTTACAGAAGGCATTTCATTTTCTTGAACTTATTTGAACTCCAGGATTTTCGTGTGTTCAAAATGCACCATTCAAAGCCAGATCATCAATTTTCAACCCTTTCTGACTCTATTTGATATTTTTCATGCATTCACTGATTTTTTTGAGCAAAATGACCCTGAAATTGAAAAGGACTTCAAATGAAGTCTGAAAAGGTTGAAAGTTGGCATGGTATCATCATTTAACCCACATATCATGTGCTAAAAAGTTGAGAGGGTTACGGCAAAAGCAGGATGCACTTCGCGTACAAAACAAATAGACTCTTTCGAAGAATCGGGGTTTCGGACGGAAACTCATCGGTTACAAAAGGCATTTCATTTTCTTGAACTTATTTGAAATCCAGGCTTTTGTGTGTTCAAAATGCACCATTCAAAGCCACATCATCAATTTTCAATCCTTGATGACTTCATTTGATATTTTTCATGCATTTATGTATTTTTTGAGCTAAATGACCCTGAAATTGAAAAGCACCACAAATGAACTCTGAAAAGGTTGAAAGTTGGCATGGTATCAACATTTCACCCACATAGCATGTGCTAAAAAGTTTAGAGGGTTACCGCAAAAGTAGGATGCACTTCGTGTACAAAACGGACAGTCTCTTTCGAAGTATTGGGGTTTCGGACGGAAACTCATCGATTACAAAAGGCATTTCATTTTCTTGAACTTATCTGAACTCCAGGATTTTCATGTGTTCAAAATGCACAATTCAAAGCCATATCATCAATTTTCAACCCTTTCTGTCTTCATTTGATATTTTTCATGCATTTACTGATTTTTTTGAGATAAATGACCCCGAAATTGAAAAGCACTTCAAATGAAGTCTGAAGGGTTGAAAGTTGGCATGGTATCAACATTTCACCCACATAGCATGTTCTAAAAACTTGAGAGGGTACGGCAAAAGCTGGATGCACTTCGTGTACAAAACGGACAGTCACTTTCGAAGTATCGGGGTTTCGGACGGAAACTCATCGGTTAGAAAAGGCATTTCATTTTCTTGATCTCATTTTAACTCCAGGCTTTTCATGTGTTCAAAATGCACGATTCAAAGCCACGTCATCAATTTTCAACCCTTTCTCACTTCATTTGGTATTTTTCATGCATTTACCTATTTTTTGAGCTAAATGACCCTGAAATTGTAAAGCACTTTGAATGAAGTCTAAAAAGGTTGAAAGTTGGCATGGTATCATCATTTCACACACATAGCATGTGGTAAAAAGTTGAGAGGGTTACATGTGTCAAATGATTCGAAATCAAGAGACTCCAAAAGTCCATCAGTATGGAGCTTCTTCATGCGTTTGACACCAATATGAGCAAGGCGGCAGTGCCACATGTAAGTGGGACTATCGTTATCAACCTTACACTTTTTGGTACTCACACTATGGACATGTGTAACATCACGTTAGAGATTCATCAAAAATAAACCATTGACCAGCGGGGCATGACCATAAAACATCTCTCTCATATAAATAGAACAACCATTATTCTAAGATTTAAATGAGTAGCCATCTCGCATCAAGCAAGATCCAGATACAATGTTCATGCTCAAAGCTGGTACTAAATAACAATTATTGAGGTTTAACACTAATCCCGAAGGTAGATGTAGAGGTAGCATGCCGACGGCGATCACATCGACCTTGGAACCATTCCCGACGCGCATCGTCACCTCGTCCTTTGCCAGCCTCCGCTTATTCCGCAGCTCCTGCTTGGAGTTACAAATGTGAGCAACTGCATCGGTATCAAATACCCAGGAGCCACTGCGAGCACTGGTTAGGTACACAACAATAACAAGTATATCACATATACCTTTAATGTTGCCATCCTTCTTATCCTCTAAGTACTTGGGGCAGTTCCACTTCCAGTGACCGGTACCCTTGCAAGAAAAACACTCAGTCTCGGGCTTGGGTCCATTCGTATTCTTCTTCTTCCCAGCAACTTGCTTACCGGGCGCGGCAACATCTTTGCCGTCCTTCTTGAAGTTCTTCTTACCCTTGCCTTTCTTGAAACTAGTGGTCTTATTCACCATCAACACTTGATGCTCCTTTTTGATCTCGACCTCTGCAGATTTCAGCATCGAGTACAACTCAGGAATGGACTTCGCCATCCCTTGCATGTTGTACTTCATCACAAAGCTCTTGTAGCTAGGTGGAAGCGACTGGAGGATTCTGTCAATGACCGAGTCATCCGGGAGATTAACTCCTAGCTGAGTCAAGCGGTTGTGAAGCCCAGACATCTTGAGGATGTGCTCACTGACAGAACTGTTCTTCTCCATCTTACAGGTGAAGAACTTGTCAGAGACATCATATCTCTCGACCCGGGCATGAGCTTGAAAAAACAGTTTCAGCTCTTGGAACATCTCATATGCTCCGTGTTGCTCAAAACGCTTTTGAAGCCCCGGTTCTAAACTGTAAAGCATGCCGCACTGAACTAGGGAGTAATTATCGCACCTCATATATCAATCTTTACCTCTGGACCATTTTAGAGCTCCTCGTGACGTCCGGGATATCATCCGGGACTCCGAACAACCTTCGGTAATCACGTATACCAATGCCCTATAACCCTAGCGTCATCGAATCTTAATTGTGTAGACCCTATGGGTTCGGGAGACACGTAGACATGACCGAGACACCTCTCCAGTCAATAATCAACAGCGGGATCTTGATACCCATGTTGGCTCCCACATGCTCCACGATGATCTCATCGGATGAACCACGATGTCGGGGATTCAATCAATCCCGTATACCATTCCCTTTGTCTATCGGTATGATACTTGCCCGAGATTCGTTCGTCGGTATCTCTATACCTTGTTCAATCTCATTACCGGCAAGTCTCTTTATTCGTTCCGTAATACATCATCCCGTGACTAACTCCTTAGTCACATTGAGCTCATTATGATGATGTCTTACCGAGTGGGCCCAGAGATACCTCTCCATCACACGGAGTGACAAATCCCAGTCTCGATTCATGCCAACCCAACAAACACATTTGGAGATACCCGTAGTGCACCTTTATATCCACCAAGTTACGTTGTGACGTTTGGCACACCCAAAGCATTCCTACGGTATCCGGGAGTTGCACAATCTCATGGTCTAAGGAAACGATACTTGACATTGAAAAGCTTTAGCAGACGAACTACACGATCTTGTGCTATGCTTAGGATTGGTTCTTGTCCATCACATCATTCTCCTAATGATGTGATCCCGTTATCAACGACATCCAATGTCCATGGTCATGAAACCGTGACCATCTATTGATCAACGAGCTAGTGAACTAGAGGCTCACTAGCACTACTAGGAAAAGGGCTATAGATAATATAGACACTAATGGCGCACCAGTCATGTGGTGCGCCACTACTATATAGCAGTGGCGCACCATGTTCTGGTGCGCCATTAGTGTGATGGGCACTAATGGCGCACCACACACTCGGTGCGCCACTACTAACAATTTTTTTTTGTTATTTTTCCAAAAGTACTAATGGCGCACCAGGGCAGAGTGCGCCATTAGTAGTTTAACTAGTAATGGCGCACCACTAACCCATTGCGCCACTACTATATATTTTTTTGTTGCAAAACTACTAGTGGCACACCTCCAGCTGGGTTACTAATGGCGCATTTGTAGGTGGTGCGCCATTAGTAACCTGGGACCAGCTAGATATTTTGGACAGCCACCTACCACACTCACTTTCCCCACTTTCATTCTCTCCACCTCCTCCTCCAAGCTTGTCTCGGGTGCCTCCTCGTCCTCACCTCATTTGCATCATAGATTCACCCAAATTAAGTGGTTAAATTACCTTTTTTTGATAGGTAAGTAAGGGGAAAGCTTTTATGTTGTAGATCTACTTTTTTCTCCATCCAACAACATGCACATGCACTTTTTATGGCCTAGCTAGATCTACGTATGTTTGTGGGGTTGCATATGTTTGTGGTGTTGCATATGTTTGTGGTGTTGCATATATGTTTGTGTTTGCAGGTATCGGTATTTGAAATGCAATAGTTGCCAATATTTTGCCGGAATGTTGATTCATTTCCGTTTCGGCGAGAATTTGGCACTATGCATTCTTTTTGGTCCTATTTTTAGGCAAAGTCATGCCAAATTTTTTCTTGGTTCTAAAATATCGTTTTGCTCTACCCCGCAGGCGACCATGGTCCGCAAGATGACCGAAGGCATCGTGAACAGGTTTTTGAGCTCCACGAAGGCCAAGATGCTTCAAAATAACGAGACGGAGATAAGATGTCCGTGTCGAAGATGCAAGCTGAGGAGCCTTATGGACCCGGATTCCGTACAGGTGCGGGACCACCTGCTCTTGCGTGGTTTCATGGATGGCTATCGGTGGCAAGGTGATGAAGATGATTATGAAGTCGTCCATGGGGGGCGGGCAAGAAATGAGGAAGGGCATGAGCAAGACAACCGCGGCGAGGGCGGGCGAGAAGACGAAGAATCTCCAGGACATGATCATGAAGTAGATGCAGTACACGGTCATCATGTAGAAGATGCCGGACATGATGATGAGGAAGATGCCGGAGCAGATGAAGGGCATGATCATGAAGATGAAGATGTCGGAGCAGACGACGATGGACCATCGATGGGCTGGGTGCAGGACCCTCAGATTCAAGAGCTGCTTCTCAAGCAGACGGATAATGAAAGAGCTGCCGCCCGAGAGAAAGCCAAGCTGGATCGACTGGAGATAGACGCGGTTACTCCATTGTATGAAGGATGCAGGCCTGAGGATACCCGCCTGAAAGTAATGTTCATGGCTCTGGAGATGAAGGTAAAACACAAAATGACCGACGCATGCTTCAACGAGAACATGTCATTATGGCACGAACGTCTTCCCAAGGGGAACAAGTGCCCGACCAGCTTCGAGGAGGCGAAGAAAATCGTGTGACCTATGGATTTACCACACGTGAAATACCATGTGTGAAACGCTATTTGGCATATGCAAATTTTTCGACGTCATCTCTCGGAAGTCATTTGACGTGAGGCCACTCAGAAGGCTACAGGAAGAGATCGTGGTGATACTATGCGAGCTTGAGATGTACTTCCCGTCCTCATTCTTCGACGTTATGGTGCATCTGCTGGTCCATATCGTGGAGGATATCATCCGACTCGGGCCGATGTTCCTGCACGGCATGATGCTGTTCGAAAGGATGAATGGTGTCATCAAAGGATACGTTCGCAACATGTCACGTCCAGAGGGAAGCATAGCCAGGGACTTTCTGGCCGAAGAGTGCATCTCCTACTGCACGAATTATCTAGGCATCGAGAACCCTGTTGGTCTGCCCGTCAACAGGCACCTCGGCAGGCTCGCTGGATGGGGTCACCATGAGGGTCGCCGCGAAATGTATGTCGACTTCGAGGGTTGACTCGCTGACTTTGAAAGAGCAAACCTAGTCGCGCTACAACACATAGACGTGGTCGATCCTTGGGTGATAGAGCACAAAACCATTATTGAGAAGACGTACAATGACCGACGCCAACAGAGGACGGACGGAGATATAATCAAAGAGCACAACTCATGTTTCACGCGTTGGTTCAAGAAGAAGCTTCTATCGTACCCTTTACATGAGGATTCTTCCATGGAAGAACAACTCATATTCGCCTTCTCACAGGGCGCCGAGCACAACCTGATGACGTATGAGGCGTACAATATCAACGTCTACACATTCTACACCGAGGGAAAGGACATGAAGAGCGATGGTTATCAGAACTCCAGGGTAATGATGGAATCCTACACCGGTAACGACAACGACAGATACTACGGAAGGATCGAGGAGATCTAAGAGCTGAGCTACGCTGGAGAGAAGGTCCCGATGTTCCGTGTCATATGGGCCAAGAGCGTCCTAAAAGAAGACCGGTATTTCACCACCATGGTTATACCCGAAGCCAAATCTAAGACCGCGGGCGCAAACGCCACCGCAAAAAATGAGCCATGGGTACTGGCTTCCCAAGTGGACCAATGCTTTTTCATTACCGACCTGCCAAAGCCCAGTCGTGTTGTTGTGAGGAGAGGCAAAAGGAAGATCATCGGAATGGATGGAGTCGCCAATGAGCAGGACTTCGACAAGTACGACAACCCAAAGATGGAACATGACGACGACGACGAAGTACCAGCATATACCACAAGAAGAAGCAGGACCACCCTACCTAAAGGACGTCCGTTCAAAAGAAGAACTCCATTTGCGAAAAATAAGGGCAAGAAGATTGTGAACAGATAGCTAGCTAAGATCGATTGTATTGAAATTGTAGCCTTCATTTCTCGATTGTATTCATAAATGTTTTCATATTCATAAATATTTTACCAATTCAGAAATGAATGTTTTACCCGCGTTTTCTCCTGGATCTCGTTGGAACCTACTGCCTTGTGGGCCCCACGACTAACTGCCCCCTCCAAGCATCCATGACCATGACCATGACACACTGGGAATGGCTATGTGGACACACAATCTCACACAAGCACTGCATTCCCCATAGCTATACAAAAAAAAGATTACTAATGGCGCACCTCTCTGGGATGCGCCATAGCTATAAAAAAAAGATTACTAATGGCGCACCTCTCTGGGATGCGCCATAGCTATACAAAAAAAATTACTAATGGAGCACCTCCTCGCGAAGCACCATTGCTATACAAAAAAAAGATTACTAATGGCGCACCTCTCGTCGGTGCGCCATTGCTAACCCTTGCCCCCACTAAAATCCCCAGTCGCCATTCTATCTTCCCACCCACTGCCCCGACTCTCACCCGCCCACTGCCCCGACCCGTACTGCACCGCCGCCGCCCCCGCGCCCCCGCGCCTCTGCCGCCGCCCCCGCACCCCCGCGCCTCCGCCGCCGCCCCCGCAGCAGCAGCGACCACCACCAGCGTCGGCGCTCGGCTCCACTCCACTGCACGTATACCCCCTCGCCTCCTTCCCACAGCGGCAACCGGCGTCGGCGACACGCCCGTCGGTCCTCTCCCGCGTGTCGGCCCCCACGTCGTGAGCGACAGCGTCCTCCGCGTGAGCGCAACCGCCAGCGGCAGATCCCTCTCCGGGTCTCCTCCCCCCGCCATCGCCGTCCCCCTCCGTCCGGCAAGGTTAACCCCTCCCAATTTACCCTCGGTCTTTCAAATGTGAAAAATGAGTGTATTTGAATCTGGCAACTGAATGAACAGGAACAGAGTGAGCCCAATGTGAAAAACGCCCTTTTAACCCCACACGATTCTGAATCCAACCAATCAGGAAGAAGCACACGGATCGCATGTTTCTTTCAAGCGCTTGTGAGTCGTTGGATCACGCTTGTGAGTCGTTGCATTAGGGTTGTGTTTCCCTATCGTGCAACCGGTACTAAAGAGGCACACGACCCTATTTCTTCGCGTGTTTCCCTATAGTATTATTAAAACTAAAATTATATAAAATTTATGCAACTAAACTTATCATAGTATTTTCTGTTCAAAGCATTAAAAGCAAAAAAGTGGAAACAAAATAAATTAAATAAAGAAAAAAAGAAAACAAAAAATAGAAAAAAAATTATTTTCTGTTCAAAACATTAAAAGCAAAAAAGTGGAAACAAAATAAAGCAAAAAATGCCACCTACAGGGCCATCACGGCCTGAATACGACTAGAAACCCAACAATGGGCCAGGATTCAGGCCCGCAGAAGGCCCAGTAGGCCCACGGGCAAAGAGTGACACAATAGGCCCGGAAGCTTGCAGTTGAGAGGAGCTCGAGAGGGTTGGCGCAGCTGCGCTTATAAACAGCTCTCGCGCTCCCTCCACTAGCGAGGTGGGACTAAACATCCCACCGCACCGCGGCGCAAGGCCTTTGGTTCCGGTTGGTAGCACCAACCGGAACGAAAGGGTGGCATTGGTACCGGTTCATAGCACCAACCGGGACCAATGCACCCTTTAGTTCCGGTTGGTGGCACCAACCGGAACCAAAGGTCTCTGTTTCCCACCATTTGGGCTGCTAAAAACAGACCTTTGGTCCCGGTTGGTGGCACCAACCGGAACGAAAGGGGGGAATTGGTCCCGGTTGGTGCTATGAACCGGGACCAATGCTCTGGGTATATAAGTGGCACTTCGGAATTTTCAGTCATCATCTCGCCATTAGCCCCCGACGACGCCAGAGACAACACCGATGCCGTTAGGCTGCCCGACCGCCACGCCGTCGCTGCCCTCTGCCCCGTCGATGCCCTCTGCCCAGACCTCGCCGTCGCTGCCCTCTGCCTCGGCCTCGCCGTCGCCGCCCTCTGCCCCGCCCTCGCCGTCGCTGCCCTCTGCCCCAACCTCGCTGTCGCCGCCCTCTGCCTAGCTGTGAGCCCCTCCCCCCCATTCCCCCCTCTTCTTCCCCGCCTCTCCATGCTCCTACCCATGCTCCCCATCGCCGTCTCCACCGTGGCTGTGCTCCGGCCGCCACCTGAGTTTGACGCCGCCAAGGCTATGGGGAGCGCGGCGGCGGCGCTGGCCAAGCCCGCTGCTGGCCTCCGCCGCTCCGGCTGCCGCTCCCCTCGCTGCCGTCCTTGGAGCTCGCCACCGGCGTGCTCGACCGTGGGCAACCCCCCTAGCACTTAAGCATTTTCTCTGGATAAATTAAACTGATAATTAAATAAATGGTGTACGTATATGGATGTTGTATGTATGTTTATGGATGTTGTATGTATATGTATATGCAGATGTAGTATATACATAATTTTATGTTTGCTGGGTTTTGTCTCCGACCATCATGTCGTGATGATTTTGCAGGTACCCCGAGAGGCCCTTGAGTTTGCCGGAATGTCGATTAACTTCCGTTCCGGCAAATTCGGGTACTCCATATGTCCTCTTTTCAGCAAAGGTCATGCTGAAATTTTCCGTGAATTTTAGCATGACTTTGCTAAAAATAGGTCATATGGGTACTTGCGATTAATGCATGGTCCGGGGTATCTTAGTACTTAATTAAGTAGGATCAACTTAGAATTATCCTTCTCTTTTCTTGATAGGGTATATTATTAGAAGATACCCATATATATCAGTCAACCTAGGGTGCCTCGGCATCGATAAACCCTAAATGATGAAAACTTAACTTAGCATTTAGGGTGCCTCAGCGTCGACAAACCCTAAATTATAAAACCTTGGCTTTTAGGGTGCCTTGGTGTCGATAAAAACCTAAATGATAAAAGCTTAGGCTTTTATTGTGCCTCGGCGTCGACAAACCCTAAATGATAAAAGCTTAGCTTTTAGGATGCCTCGGTGTCGACAAACCCTAAATGATGAGACCATGATCTTGTTCCTTGACAATAACCAATTTTTTGAACAAACTTTTTTCCTATTTAGAGCGAAACATGGCCCACAACGATGAGGCCGGCGGTTCAGTCAAGGCATTCTGGGAGCTATCCCAGGAGATGGAGGAAGAACCTGACCGCTATGAGGACGCCGCAGAAGACACCGATCCCGACTACACAGCCCCTACTGGCGTCGGGGATGACACCACTGATGGTGCCGCCGAGGATGCCACCACTGATGATGGCAGCGCACACACAGATGGCAGCCAACCGAAGAATCTTTGGTTTGGACAGTCATTCAACTTATATGTAATCGATGTTATTTATTAGTAGGACCATGAATCGTGCTATTAATGTGTTGCTTTTCTCTTCCAATCCTTTTGTTGCATACTTATATATTGCTTATGTATTGTCTGTGAATTGCTACTAACGTTTTGTTTGGCTAGTGCATAGAGATGCCGTCGTATGTCGTGTACAAGGGTAAGGTTCCCGGAGTCTACGATGACTGGGAGGAGTGTCGGAGACAGGTTCACAGTTTCAGCGGTAACAGTTACAAAGGGTACACCACTAAGGCGGAGGCGGAAGGTAGATACGCGTGCTATCTACCGAGAGAGAGAGGAGGGAGCGTTGGAGAAACCGGATGAAGACCAGTTTCATCGCGATGATGCTCATCGTGATGACCGCAACTCTCTTCTATGTGATGGTAGTGTAGATGATCGATATCGACTTGTAATGTGAAGACAAACTCGCTACTCGCGGTGTCGAGACTTGTAATGTTCTAACGTTGTTCGTTATTTTAAATTCGGAGACTAATATGATGAATTGTATTCGGAGACTAATCTTCTATTGTATTCGATAAATCTACTGTTTATATGTTGTGCTCTCTATATTCTGTGCAGTAATATGTTTTGTAACCTGTGCAAATATCAGAAAAGAAAAAAAATAATACCTAATATTCATACTAGTGGCGCACCACTCAGCACATTAGTGGCGCACTGCAAAAAGCACACTAGTGGCGCATCCTCCATTAGTGCGCCATTAGTAAGCCACAGCACATGGGTAAATATGGCCCCTGGGAGGCATACTAATGGCGCACTGTGAGCTATACTAATGGCGCACTGCATGGTGCGCCATTAGTATACCAGATACTAATGGCGCACCTGTGGTGCGCCACTAGTAAAAAATTCTAATGGCGTGATGCTAGTGGCGCACCTGTAGTGCGCCATTAGTAGCCAAAATAGGTGCGCCACTAGCAGGCCTTTTCCTAGTAGTGTAGGGACATGTTGTGGTCTATGTATTCAGACATCTATTACGGTTTCTGGTTAACACAATTATAGCATGAACAATAGACAATTATCATGAAAAAGGAAATACAATAATAACCATTTTATTATTGCCTCTAGGGCATATTTCCAACACATAACTCAAGTGAGATCCCTGAAGGATCTACCAGGTATTGTCAAACCGGGCGTCCAACCGCCGTCCTCCTCCCTGACACGATGACGTACCACCTCCGCGGGTGTTGGCTCACTCCACACCGAAAGTGGCCCGCGTGACCGCCACCACAGAAGGTCTGTGTCGACAACGATACCTGCATTCCTCACCAACCTCCGAGCCCGGGAAGGTAGCACCTCCCAGTGCCAGCCCAGCGGAGCCCAGACCCGGACATGGCGCCTATCAAGCAGGATCTCATGGACTACTAGACGATGAGGATGCGGGCCGGTCATCGTCGACTAATTTTCATAAAACCCAAAATCAACATACACATACTAATCTAACATAAACATTCAGATCTACTTTCAAAAAAAGCATAAACATCATAATCTAACATACACATACTAATCTAGCTAATATAAACATACTAAAAAAGCATAAACATAATAATCTAACATACACATACTAATCTAGCTAACATAAACATACTAATCTAACACGCATACACATACTAGAAAGCATAAAAATCAACATATATTTAAAAAAATTGCAACGAGCCCTGGCGGTGGCTCACAGCGGGGGCGACGACGGGGCGATGACGGGGGCGGGGCGGCGATGGCGATGGGGCGACGACGGGGCGGGGCGGTGACGGGGGCGGTGGCGGAGGCAACGGAGGAGGGGCGGCGACGGGAGCGGGGCGGCGACGGGGGCGGCGATGGGGAGGCGGGGGAGGCGACGGGGAGGCCGGGGAGGCAACGGGGGCGATAGGGGAGGCGACGGGGGTGGCGGGGGAGGCGACGGGGAGGTGGGGGAGGCGACGGGGCGGCGACGGGGGCGGCGGGGGAGGCGACGGAGCGGTGACGGGGGCGGCAACAGGGACGGGAACAGCGACGGCAGGCTCGGGACAGCGACGAGGGCGAAGTGGAATGAAAACTACGAATTTTGCTAAGTGCTTGTCATATAGAAGGAGCATTGGTCCCGGTTGGTGGCCCCAACCGGGACAAATGCCCCCTTTAGTCCCGGTTTGTCGCACCAACAGGGACCAATGCCCTATTTTCCGCTGCCCAAAGGGCGGGAAACAAGGACCTTTGGTCCCGGTTGGTGCCACCAATCGGGACCAAAGCCCTGTTTTCAGTAGCCCAAAGGGCGGGAAACGGGCCCTTTGGTCCCGGTTGGTGGCACAAACCGGGACAGGTGGCATTGGTATCATCAATTACCAACTCATCGATTACAGAAGACATTTCATTTTCTTCAACTTATTTGAACTCCAGGATTTTCGTGTGTTCAAAATGCACCATTCAAAGCCACATTATCAATTTTCAACCCTTTCCGACTTCATTTGCTATTTTTCATGCATTTACTAATTTTTTGAGCTAAATGACCCTGAAATTGAAAAGCACTACAAATGAACTCTGAAAAGGTTCAAAGTTGGCATGGTATCATCATTTCACGCACATAGCATATGCTAAAAAGTTGAGAGAGTTACGGCAAAAGCTGGATGCACTTCGTGTACAAAACAGACAGTCTCTTTCAAAGTGTCGGGGTTTCGGACGGAAACTCATCGGTTACACAAGGCATTTCATTTTCTTGAACTTACTTAAACTCTAGGCTTTTCGTGTGTTCAAAATGCACCATTCAAATCCACATCATCAATTTTCAACCTTTTCTGACTTCATTTGCTATTTTTCATGCATTTACTGATTTTTTTGAGCTAAATGACACTCAAATTGAAAACCACGTCGAATGAAGTCTGGAAAGGTTGAAAGTTGGCATGGTATCAACATTTCACCCACATAGCATGTGCTAAAAAGTTGAGAGGGTTACGGGAAAAGCTGGATGCACTTCCTGTTCAAAACGGACAGTCTCTTTCGAAGTATCCGGGTTTCGGACGAAAACTCATCGGTTACAGAAGACATTTCATTTTCTTGAAATTATTTGAACTCCAGGCTTTTTGTGTGTTCAAAATGCACCATTCAAAGCCACATCATCAATTTTCAACCCTTTCTGACTTCATTTGCTATTTTTCATGCATTTACTGATTTTTTGAGCTAAATGACCCTGAAATTGAAAGGCACTACAAATGAACTCTGAAAAGGTTGAAAGTTGGCATGGTATCATCATTTCACCCACAGAGCATGTGCTAAAAAGTTTAGAGGGTTACGGCCAAATCTGGATGCACTTCGTGTAAAAAACGGACAATCTCTTTCGAAGTATCGGGGTTTCGGACGGAAACTTATCGGTTACACAAGGCATTTCATTTTCTTAAACTTATTTGAACTCCAGGCTTTTCATGTGTTCAAAATGCACCATTCAAAGCCACATCATCAATTTTCAACCCTTTCTGACTTCATTTGATATTTTTCATGCATTTACAGATTTTTCTTAGCTAAATGACCCTAAAATTGAAAAGCACTACAAATGAACTCTGAAGTGGTTGAGAGTTGGCATGGTATCAACATTTCACCCACATAGCAGGTGCTAAAAAGTTTAGAGGGTTACGGCAAAAGCAAGATGCACTTCGTGTACAAAACGGATAGTCTCTTTTGAAGTATCGGGGTTTGGGACGGAAACTCATCGATTATAAAAGGCATTTCTTTTTCTTCAACTTATTTGAACTCCAGGCTTTTCATAATTTCAAAATGCACCATTCAAAGCCACATCATAAATTTTCAACCCTTTCTCACTTCATTTGATATTTCTCATGCATTTACTGATTTTTTTTGAGCTAAATGACCCTGAAATTGAAAAGCACTTCAAATGAAGTATGAAAAGGTTGAAAGTTGCCATGGTATCAACATTTCACCTACATAGCATGTGTTAAAAAGTTGAGAGAGTTACGACAAAAGCTGGATGCACTTCGTGTACAAAACGGACAGTCTCTTTCGAAATATCGGGATTTCGGACGGAAACTCATCGGTTACAGAAGGCATTTCATTTTCTTGAACTTATTTGAACTCCAGGATTTTCGTGTGTTCAAAATGCACCATTCAAAGCCAGATCATCAATTTTCAACCCTTTCTGACTCTATTTGATATTTTTCATGCATTCACTGATTTTTTTGAGCAAA
This sequence comes from Hordeum marinum, assembly GCA_022496015.1. Taxonomy (NCBI): domain Eukaryota; kingdom Viridiplantae; phylum Streptophyta; class Magnoliopsida; order Poales; family Poaceae; genus Hordeum; species Hordeum marinum. The sequence continues at coordinate 513,716,477 of CM039676.1, read as the reverse complement.
ATGACCCTGAAATTGAAAAGGACTTCAAATGAAGTCTGAAAAGGTTGAAAGTTGGCATGGTATCATCATTTAACCCACATATCATGTGCTAAAAAGTTGAGAGGGTTACGGCAAAAGCAGGATGCACTTCGCGTACAAAACAAATAGACTCTTTCGAAGAATCGGGGTTTCGGACGGAAACTCATCGGTTACAAAAGGCATTTCATTTTCTTGAACTTATTTGAAATCCAGGCTTTTGTGTGTTCAAAATGCACCATTCAAAGCCACATCATCAATTTTCAATCCTTGATGACTTCATTTGATATTTTTCATGCATTTATGTATTTTTTGAGCTAAATGACCCTGAAATTGAAAAGCACCACAAATGAACTCTGAAAAGGTTGAAAGTTGGCATGGTATCAACATTTCACCCACATAGCATGTGCTAAAAAGTTTAGAGGGTTACCGCAAAAGTAGGATGCACTTCGTGTACAAAACGGACAGTCTCTTTCGAAGTATTGGGGTTTCGGACGGAAACTCATCGATTACAAAAGGCATTTCATTTTCTTGAACTTATCTGAACTCCAGGATTTTCATGTGTTCAAAATGCACAATTCAAAGCCATATCATCAATTTTCAACCCTTTCTGTCTTCATTTGATATTTTTCATGCATTTACTGATTTTTTTGAGATAAATGACCCTGAAATTGAAAAGCACTTCAAATGAAGTCTGAAGGGTTGAAAGTTGGCATGGTATCAACATTTCACCCACATAGCATGTTCTAAAAACTTGAGAGGGTACGGCAAAAGCTGGATGCACTTCGTGTACAAAACGGACAGTCACTTTCGAAGTATCGGGGTTTCGGACGGAAACTCATCGGTTAGAAAAGGCATTTCATTTTCTTGATCTCATTTTAACTCCAGGCTTTTCATGTGTTCAAAATGCACGATTCAAAGCCACGTCATCAATTTTCAACCCTTTCTCACTTCATTTGGTATTTTTCATGCATTTACCTATTTTTTGAGCTAAATGACCCTGAAATTGTAAAGCACTTTGAATGAAGTCTAAAAAGGTTGAAAGTTGGCATGGTATCATCATTTCACACACATAGCATGTGGTAAAAAGTTGAGAGGGTTACGGCAAAAGATGGATGCACTTCGTGTACAAAACGGACAGTCTCTTTTGAAGTATCGGGGTTTCGGACAGAAACTCATCGGTTACAGAAGACATTTCATTTTCTTGAACTTATTTGAACTCCAGGCTTTTCGTGTGTTCAAAATGCACCATTCAAAGCCACATCATCAATTTTCAAACCTTTCTAACTTCATTTGCTCTTTTTGATGCATTTACTAATTTTTTTGAGCTAAATGACCCTGAAATTGAAAAGCACTACAAATGAACTCTGTAAAGGTTGAAAGTTGGCATGGTATCATCATTTCACCCACATAGCATGTGCTAAAAAGTTGAGAGGATTACGGCAAAAGCTGGATGCACTTCGTGTACAAAACAGACAGTCTCTTTCAAAGTGTCGGTGTTTCGGATGGAAACTCATCGGTTACACAAGGCATTTCATTTTCTTGAACTTACTTAAACTCTAGGCTTTTCGTGTGTTCAAAATGCACCATTCAAATCCACATCATCAATTTTCAACCTTTTCTGACTTCATTTGCTATTTTTCATGCATTTACTGATTTTTTTGAGATAAATGACACTCAAATTGAAAAGCACTTCGAATGAAGTCTGGAAAGGTTGAAAGTTGGCACGGTATCAACATTTCACCCACATAGCATGTGCTAAAAAGTTTAGAGGGTTGCGGGAAAAGCTGGATGCACTTCGTGTACAAAACGGACAGTCTCTTTCGAAGTATCGGGGTTTCGGACGGAAACTCATCGGTTAGAGAAGACATTTCATTTTCTTGAATTTATTTAAACTCCAGTCTTTTTGTGTGTTCAAAATGCACCATTCAAAGCCACATCATCAATTTTCAACCCTTTCTGACTTCATTTGCTATTTTTCATGCATTTACTGATTTTTTGAGCTAAATGACCCTGAAATTGAAAGGCACTACAAATGAACTCTGAAAAGGTTGAAAGTTGGCATGGTATCATAATTTCACCCACAGAGCATGTGCTAAAAAGTTGAGAGGGTTACGGGCAAAGCTGGATGCACTTTGTGTACAAAACGGACAATCTCTTTCGAAGTATCGGGGTTTCGGACGGAAACTCATCGGTTACACAAGGCATTTCATTTTCTTAAACTTATTTGAACTCCAGGCTTTTCGTGTGTTCAAAATGCACCATTCAAAGCCACCTCATCAATTTTCAACCCTTTCTCACTTCATTTGGTATTTTTCATGCATTTACTGATTTTTCTTAGCTAAATGACCCTAAAATTGAAAAGCACTACAAATGAACTCTGAAGTGGTTGAGAGTTGGCATGGTATCAACATTTCACCCACATAGCATGTGCTAAAATGTTCAGAGGGTTACGGCAAAAGCAGGATGCACTTCGTGTACAAAACGGATAGTCTCTTTTGAAGTATCGGGGTTTGGGACGGAAACTCATCGATTATAAAAGGCATTTCTTTTTCTTCAACTTATTTGAACTCCAGGCTTTTCATAATTTCAAAATACATCATTCAAAGCCACATCATAAATTTTCAACCCTTTCTCACTTCATTTGATATTTCTCATGCATTTACTGATTTTTTTTGAGCTAAATGACCCTGAAATTGAAAAGCACTTCAAATGAAGTCTGAAAAGGTTTAAAGTGGCCATGGTATCAACATTTCACCTACATAGCATGTGTTAAAAAGTTAAGAGAGTTACGGCAAAAGCTGGATGCACTTCGTGTACAAAACGGACAGTCTCTTTCGAAGTATCGGGATTTCGGACGGAAACTCATCGGTTACAGAAGGCATTTCATTTTCTTGAACTTATTTGAACTCCAGGATTTTCGTGTGTTCAAAATGCACCATTCAGAGCAAGATCATCAATTTTCAACCCTTTCTGACTCTATTTGATATTTTTCATGCATTCACTGATTTTTTTTGAGCTGAATGGCCCTGAAATTGAAAAGGACTTCAAATGAAGTCTGAAAAGGTTGAAAGTGGGCATGGTATCATCATTTAACCCACATAGCATGTGCTAAAAAGTTGAGAGGGTTACGACAAAAGCAGGATGCACTTCGCGTACAAAACAAATAGACTCTTTCGAAGAATCGGGGTTTCGGACGGAAACTCATTGGTTACAAAAGGCATTTCATTTTCTTGAACTTATTTGAAATCCACGCTTTTTGTGTATTCAAAATGCACCATTCAAATCCACATCATCAATTTTCAACCCTTGATGACTTCATTTGATATTTTTCATGCATTTATGTATTTTTTGAGCTAAATGACCCTGAAATTGAAAAGCACTACAAATGAACTCTGAAAAGGTTGAAAGTTGGCACGGTATCAACATTTCACCCACATAGCATGTGCTAAAAAGTTTAGAGGGTTACGGCAAAAGTAGGATGCACTTCGCGTACAAAACGGACAGTCTCTTTCGAAGTATTGGGGTTTCGGACGGAAACTCATCGATTACAAAAGGCATTTCGTTTTCTTGAACTTATCTGAACTCCAGGATTTTCGTGTGTTCGAAATGCACAATTCAAAGCCATATCATCAATTCTCAACCCTTTCTGTCTTCATTTGATATTTTTCATGCATTTACTGATTTTTTTTGAGATAAATGACCCTAAAATTGAAAAGCACTTCAAATGAAGTCTGAAGGGTTGAAAGTTGGCATGGTATCAACATTTCACCCACATAGCATGTTCTAAAAAGTTGAGAGGGTACGGCAAAAGCTGGATGCACGTCGTGTACAAAACGGACAGTCACTTTCGAAGTATCGGGGTTTCGGACGGAAACTCATCGGTTAGAAAAGGCATTTCATTTTCTTGATCTTATTTAAACTCCAGGCTTTTCATGTGTTCAAAATGCACGATTCAACGCCACGTCATCAATTTTCAACCCTTTCTCACTTCATTTGATATTTTTCATGCATTTACCAATTTTTTTTGAGCTAAATGACCCTGAAATTGTAAAGCACTTTGAATGAAGTCTAAAAAGGTTGAAAGTTGGCATGGTATCATCATTTCACCCACATAGCATGTGGTAAAAAGTTGAGAGGGTTACGGCAAAAGATGGATGCACTTCGTGTACAAAACGGACAGTCTCTTTCGAAGTATCGGGGTTTCGGACAGAAACTCATCGGTTACAGAAGACATTTCATTTTCTTGAACTTATTTGAACTCCAGGCTTTTCGTGTGTTCAAAATGCACCATTCAAAGCCACATCATCAATTTTCAACCCTTTCTGACTTCATTTGCTCTTTTTCATGCATTTACTGATTTTTTTAGCTAAATGACCCTGAAATTGAAAAGCACTACAAATGAACTCTGTAAAGGTTGAAAGTTGGCATGGTATCATCATTTCACCCACATAGCATGTGCTAAAAAGTTGAGAGGGTTACGGCAAAAGCTGGATGCACTTCGTGTACAAAACAGACAGTCTCTTTCAAAGTGTCGGTGTTTCGGACGGAAACTCATCGGTTACACAAGGCATTTCATTTTCTTGAACTTACTTAAACTCTAGGCTTTTCGTGTGTTCAAAATGCACCATTCAAATCCACATCATCAATTTTCAACCTTTTCTGACTTCATTTGCTATTTTTCATGCATTTACTGATTTTTTTGAGATAAATGACACTCAAATTGAAAAGCACTTCGAATGAAGTCTGGAAAGGTTGAAAGTCGGCATGGTATCAACATTTCACCCACATAGCATGTGCTAAAAAGTTTAGAGGGTTACGGGAAAAGCTGGATGCACTTCGTGTACAAAACGGACAGTCTCTTTCGAAGTATCGGGGTTTCGGACGGAAACTCATCGGTTACAGAAGACATTTCATTTTCTTGAACTTATTTGAACTCCAGGCTTTTTGTGTGTTCAAAATGCACCATTCAAAGCCACATCATCAATTTTCAACCCTTTCTGACTTCATTTGCTATTTTTCATGCATTTACTGATTTTTTGAGCTAAATGACCCTGAAATTGAAAGGCACTACAAATGAACTCTGAAAAGGTTGAAAGTTCGCATGGTATCATCATTTCACCCACATAGCATGTGCTAAAAAGTTGAGAGGGTTACGGCCAAAGCTGTATGCACTTCGTGTACAAAACGGACAGTCTCTTTCGAAGTATCGGGGTTTCGGATGGAAACTCATCGGTTAGACAAGGCATTTCATTTCCTTCAACTTACTTAAACTCCAGGCTTTTCGTGTGTTCAAAATGCACCATTGAAAGCCACATCATCAATTTTCAACCCTTTATGACTTCATTTGATATTTTTCATGCATTTACTGATTTTTTTGAGCTAAATGACCCTGAAATTGAAAAGCGCTATAAATGAACTCTGAAGTCGTTGAGAGTTGGCATGGTATCAACATTTCACCCACATAGCATGTGCTAAAAGTTTAAAGGGTTACGGCAAAAGCAGGATGCACTTCGCGTACAAAATGGACACGCTCTTTCGAAGTATCGGGCTTTCGGACGGAAACTCCTCGATTGCAAAAGGCATTTCATTTTCTGAACTTATTTGAACTCCAGGCTTTTCTAGAGTTCAAAATGCACCATTCAAAGCCACATCATCAATTTTCAACCCTTTTTGACTTCATTTGATATTTTTCATGAATTTAATGGTTTTTTTGACCTAAATGACCCTTAAAGTGAAAAGCACTTCAAATGAAGTCTTAAAAGGTTGAAAGTTGGCATTGTATCAACATTTCACCCACATAGCATGTGCTAAAAAGTTGAGAGGGTTACGGCAAAAGCTGTATGCACTTCGTGTACAAAACGGACAGTCACTTTCGAAGTATCGGGGTTTCGGACGGAAACTCATCGATTACAAAAGACATTTCATTTTCTTCAACTTATTTGAACTCCAGGATTTTCGTGTGTTCAAAATGCACCATTCAAAGCCACATTATCAATTTTCAACCCTTTCCGACTTCATTTGCTATTTTTCATGCATTTACTAATTTTTTGAGCTAAATGACCCTGAAATTCAAAAGCACTACAAATGAACTCTGAAAAGGTTGAAAGTTGGCATGGTATCATCATTTCACCCACATAGCATGTGCTAAAAAGTTGAGAGGGTTACGGCAAAAGCTGGATGCACTTCGTGTACAAAACAGACAGTCTCTTTCAAAGTGTCGGGGTTTCGGACGGAAACTCATCGGTTACACAAGGCATTTCATTTTCTTGAACTTACTTAAACTCCAGGATTTTCGTGTGTTCAAAATGCACCATTCAAATCCACATCATCAATTTTCAACCTTTTCTGACTTCATTTGCTATTTTTCATGCATTTACTGATTTTTTGAGCTAAATGACACTTAAATTGAAAAGCACTTCGAATGAAGTCTGGAAAGGATGAAAGTTGGCATGGTATCAACATTTCACCCACATAGCATGTGCTAAAAAGTTGAGAGGGTTACGGGAAAAGCTGGATGCACTTCGTGTACAAAACGGACAGTCTCTTTCGATGTATCGGGGTTTCAGACGGAAACTCATCGGTTACAGAAGACATTTCATTTTCTTGAACTTATTTGAACTCAAGGCTTTTCGTGTGTACAAAATGCACCATTCAAAGCCACATCATCAATTTTCAACCCTTTCTGACTTCATTTGATATTTTTCATGCATTTACTGATTTTTTTGACCTAAATGACCCTGAAATTGAAAAGCACTACAAATGAACTCTGAAAAGGTTGAAAGTTGGCATGGTATCAAGATTTCACCCACATAGCATGTGCTAAAAGTTTAGAGGGTTACGGCAAAAGCAGGATGCACTTCGCATACAAAACGGACAGTCTCTTTCGAAGTATCGGGTTTTCAGATGAAACTCATCGGTTACAGAAGACATTTCATTTTCCTGAACTTATTTGAACTCCAGGATTTTCGTGTGTTCAAAATGCACCAGTCAAAGCCACATCATCAATTTTCAACCCTTTCTGGCTTATTTGCTATTTTTCATGCATTTACTAATTTTTTTGAGCTAAATGACCCTGAAATTGAAAAGCACTACAAATGAACTCTGAAAAGGTTGAAAGTTGGCATGGTATCATCATTTCACCCACATAGCATGTGCTAAAGAGTTGAGAGGGTTACGGCAAAAGCTGGATGCACTTCGTGTACAAAACGGACAGTCTCTTTCGAAGTATCGGGGTTTGGGACGGAAACTCATCGGTTACACAAGGCATTTCATTTTCTTGAACTTATTTGAACTCCAGCTTTTCGTGTGTTCAAAATGCACCATTATTTGAAATTATTTGACAACCTACTTTTTTGTTGCATATTGTTCTCGGCCACAATCGGAATTTAAGAAAAACCTGAATTGAAAAGCACTACAAATATATAATAGCTAGAGAGATATGTAATATATAATAGTTCAGATATCCATTACAGAAAGTACTCGTCCAAGGGAACACTACTATCTAGTTTGAATCATAAGAATATCCGCCCCATGGTGGTGGTGGTGCGGGGTGACGTTGCCCATAGTTCACGGTTTGAATCTTGCGGTACAACTCATATGCAACGTATGCATCTTTTGCTGCATACTCAATGTTCATTGGCTGAAGTGGGGTCCTCTCCCACTCTTTGTGCTGCGCCGGGGGAAATTTGGTCTTCATGTCTCCGTAATAGTCGTCGATCAAGGCGACTGCCATAGAATCCATCGAAGTCCTCTAATACCGAAGCCTGAATATGTCTTGAATATCAATAAGGCAGCCAGCTGGTATCGCAATACCGAAGTTGCGCCTCATCTTCAGTTTGTCATTCCTTACATCAACGCTAGCAAAATGTATGCCGCTACGTAGGAAGTCCATGAGTGCTGGGCAGTGCTTGTCACTACTGCAACATCAACAAATTAAAATGGAACAAATGTTGAATACTGCTGCAACAAGTATATTTCGGCAGAATTATAATATGCAACTATATAAAGGAAAATTATTTCACTGCAACAAAAGAGGAAGACGCAGAGTTTTTGCTCCCGAGGTCATTTGAGCCCGGTGAACAATAATTAATATCATAAAAAATTGAAAAATATTTCACTACAACTTAAGAGAAATTGATCTTTGCCATAGGATTCAAAATAGAACATATATATTGCTATATCCAATATATATATGCAATTTTCTCCCATGTTTTCTCCCATGTTTTGCAACAAGGAAAATTGTTATTCACTACAAACTTAAAAGAAATATTGATCTTTCCAATAGGATTCAAAATGCAACATATTTCTATCCTATGCAATTTTCATAATAATCTATAAATTATTAATTGATCAAAGAAAACCCTCAAAACTCACCTTGCCCATTGGAAGATCATCACATGTTTCTTGAAACATAGCTGGATGACGGCAACATCTTCTTGCTTGGCCATGTACTCGAGATCAAGCCCTATGAACTTGTCTTTCTCATCCGTCACTTCAAGCTATTTCTGCAAAAGGGAAAGAAAACGCGGCACCATGGCACTGTCGTTCGTGTAGAGAACATCGAGATTGGTCATGCCATGTGCAAGCACCTCCCCGTACGGAGTGATTGGATTCATGGTAGAAGATATGGGGAAGAAGAGAGGAGAATGGAGGAGAAGAAGAGAGGAGAATGGAGGAGAAGAAGATAGGAGAAGAAGAGAAATGGGCGAAGTTACTGTAGCCCTCGCTGCGGAAGTTGCCTCTTTCTCAGAGTGCGAAACGTCATGGGAAGCGAACCGTTCGAACCTTTAGTACTTGTTTGAGCCACCAATCGGGACTAAGGGGCTCGCACCAGGCGAACGGTTACCCCCTTTGGTCCCGGTTCTAGCCACGAACCGGGACCAATGGTTGTGGGCCAGGAGCAAGGCACATTGGTCCCGGTTCATGTATGGAACCGGGACTAAAGGTGTCCTATGAACCGGGACCAATGCCCCATGTGGCCCGCCCGGCCCCCTGGCCTCCCGAACCGGGACTGTTGCTCCCATTAGTCCCGGTTCATGACTGAACCGGGACTAATGGGCTGGCCGGCCCGAACCGATGCCCTGTTTTCTACTAGTGATTGGACCAAATACATCACTATGTATTATTTCCAATAATTCACTTGCCCGTACAGGATGACCCGTGAACGGCGTCTTGGTCATTTTTTCCATCAAGCAAGCTTCACATGTGTCAAATGATTCAAAATCAAGGGATGGTAAAATTCCATCTCTATGGAGTCTTTGCATGCGTTTGTTTCCGATGTGGCCAAGGCGACAGTGCCACATGAAAGTGGTGGTGGTATCAACATTCCTAAGGTGTTTAGCATTCACGTTAAAGACATCATTTTCACATTCAAGATTTAGTATGAAAAGGCCCCCAACAATGGGTGCAAATCCATAAAACATATCCTTACAATAAAGTGAACAACCATTGTTCTCAGACTTGTAGGAGTACCCATCATGTACCAAACATGATCCAAAGATAATGTTTATACACAATGACGGAACAAAATAATAGTTACTTAGTTCCAAAATAAATCCTAAAGGGAGACATAGAGGCATAATGCCGACAGCTTGAGCGGTGATACCAGCGCTGTTCCCGACACACATCATGACTTCATTCTTTGCCAGCTTGCGTACCTTCTGAAGCCCCTATATCGTGTTGCAAATGTGAGCAACCGATCCGATATCAAATACCCAAGACTTAGAATTTTTGATAGCAAGCAAAATGTCAATGACATTAACTTGTATAGCAATTATACCTTTTCCAGTTTTCCCGGACTTCTTATCTTCCAGATACTTCTTGCAGTTTCTCTTCCAGTGTCATGTGCCCTTGCAGTAGAAGCACTCAGTTTCATTCTTGGCTCCGCCCTTAGATTTGCGTTGGAAGCCGGTCTTACCAGCACCCTTGCCCTTCCTTGGCTTGCCTTTCTTATTGAAACTGGCAGTTCTATTCACAAGCAACACTTGCTTGTGATTTTTCCGCAGTCCTCCTTCGACAGTTTTCAGCATGGCAAGCACCTCATTTGTTGTTTTGTCCATCCCATTCATGTTGTAGTTCATGACAAAACCGCTGTAAAGATCATCCAGTCCTCCTTCGACAGTTTTCAGCATGGCAAGCACCTCATTTGTTGTTTTGCCCTCCGCCATCATTTTCATGATATCAAAACACTCAGACCGTGCATTAAACTTGTAAAGATCATCCAGATCGATCCTTGATCATATCAAATGATTTATGGAATTCAAAACGTTTTTGAAGCTCTGAAGTCATGCAAGACAGCATGAGGCACTGCACTAAGTTGTAGTCATCATCCTTAGTGGCCTAGACATTTTGTATATCTGCCGCGGCTATTCCCGCGGGCTTAGGTGGAAGAGGTCCGTCAAGCACGTACACTTTCTTAGTACCCCTGAGGAAAATACTCAGGGTACGGACCCAGTCCGCATAGTTGTTCCCATTCGCAGCTAACTTCTCTTTCTCTAACATCAGGCCTAAGTTGAATGCGCTGTTGCGAGCCATTTGATATACAACGGAAAACACAAGTTCACTTAGACTTTGTTCATAATTGTTTTTGCACTAGTGAATAAACAATTTTATTCTAAAGTGCGCTCCCACTCAAATCAATATCTCTCATAATTGATTGTGAGTGATGCAAGACCCAACTTCCACTTCAACGTCAAGGATGTAACCATCTCAAGTGACGAGAATTTCAATTGGTAGGCCAACTTGCCAATCACATCTCTATGTGACTCTTGTTCATCTTTCGATGGGTGTGTTCCGAGCTCAGGACGATCCTTCGGAACATCAAGATAACCAAGTGATCTTGCTGCGAGGTCTCAACTCACCTGCCTCACACTTCTCTAATCGTTTGTACCCATGTAACCATGTGATACCCCGAAGAGATAGGTGTCGTGACGGTGCTACACTTGGGAGAACACAAACTACTCGATATTTTGTGAGAGATCACCCTAATAAAAAGCGACTACCGTGCAATCAAGAAGGGTGCATCAAGAGGGATAAACATCTCAGGAAAATCATAATAGCATGACATGTTATAGCCCCTTGTGACAGAGAAGTCAAGTATTTCTTCGTCTTCGGCATTTGTCGATGCACCAGATAATATTGCTATCTCTATAGCTAATAAAATACGTGCATTACATAAGGTTGACACGCAGGTCATTAAAGTGCAATCATATGGCACCAGGCATCATGCCGAATCATGACACGCAGGTCATGTTAATTACATCATATAGTCATCTCATACATAATCAAATTGAATACGAGCATTGCTATACCACATCACATGCAAACCATCCTGCAAAACCAAGTTAGACGCCTCTAATCAGTTTATACAAAATTTTATTTTATGTGGCTTCTAAGGTTTTAACTCCAACCGTAGCTACCAACTTTTATCATCAAGTATGATAATTCAGTTGCTAGATTAACTTTCCAGGGTGTATTAAACACGAGATAATAAAATCTCGATCCCCATACTAAACTTCGTCATACGCGTGACCCCCATGCAGATCACATCTGCATTGCCCTTTCATCTGCGAAACATCCATCTTTCTTTAACTATGGTGGAACCAAAAGAACTGTTAGCACTTCATTAATCTGTCAATCAGCATACTCAGGAGCAGCATGAAAGGATTGCAGATTGCCAGAACTTTGTGAGATTCCACCATGCCATCAAGATCAGGACTACGCAAATTAAAGGGAACCAACAGGAACATCGGGTAACAGATTTCATCTGCTACCCGCACAAATAATTTTCAGTAATAGATCTCATCTACTACAAAATTATACTATGCAATACTCATACATCTCACGTATTCTAGATAACAACATGCATCTACGCATAGCCTGGCTCTTGATGCCACTGTTGGTGAACGCGACAGAAAACAAAAATTTCCGGTATAGCGAGCACGCCCAGGACCACTGTGGAGACTGCATACAAGGTTTGATCGGATCCTTACCGACTCAAAGCACAACGGAACAATAGTCGGTGGAGATTGTTGGTGCAGATCCCCGCAACTAGGACTTTACAACCTCCCAACCGCGAGGATGTACTCCCTCGTCGGACAGCCCTTCGGGAGGCGGTCGGACAGTCCCCCGGACGATGTCACGAACAGCCCTTCGGAGGACCTTCGAAACTCGGATGATCACCCGGACAGCCCTCCGGAAGGACCTCTCAAACTAAGACCGAAACTACGATCTCTCTACAGAGTTGCACACATACAGTGTCATCTATCCGGCAGGGCTTCGTCGTCCAGAACTAGTTCCTGCCGGAACCCAGACAGCCTTTCGGCTCTACGAGAAACTCTTTTCGTGGGAGGGAGAGAGAGAGCTAGCAAAGCATAGCATGTGTATGAGAGTAAGGGATGAGAGTGGAGAGTGCATCTCCACCTCTATTTATAGGAAAACCCAAGGGGTAGGGTGACACTTGAAATACCCAAAATGCCCTTCACAAGGGCACAAAGGTAAAACAAGTGGGCAGCCCATATCCTTCCATATCATCCCAAAAGATCTTGGGAAGATATTTGTGGAAAGCCAAATTCCAACCGTAACCATAAATGCATTTTCACTATTCACGAAACCAATTTTTCGTGATTGCTAATCCAAAAATATTTCTATGGGTCCTAGAATAATTCCAGTACCCACCAAAACAATTCTGGACATCATCCGAAACATTTTCAGATTAGTACTTTTCATCTGTGAAAAGCAACCAAAGCGGTTCCGGCAGTCCGGAACATTTCCGGGTTTTCTTCCAGAAAAATCCATAAAGTTTCCAGAACGATTCTGGCATCCTCCAAGAATTATCAGGCATGTGCCTAAACCAATTTGACTATATGGTATCCCCTCAAACAACTTTTCAGTTTCATCGGAACTCATCCGGTGACCTCTCTCTTCGGAACTTTTCCGCTGTCTCCGAAAACTTTTTCCGGAAACTTTCTCTCCGACTCCCTATCTAGTATTCAGCAGATAGATGACCCTTAAGCGTGTGACCCTATAGGTTCGGTGAAGTATAGACATGACTCGGAACCCCTTCCGATCAATGATCAACATCGGAGCCGTGGACACACTTATTGACCCATATACCCACACGAATGAATAGTCGAGTGAACCTCCAGTTGTCGTGTGCTATTCCTGTTGCTTCACGATATGTTACAAACACCCGAGGTGAGATTTTTTGCATCCCTGTGGATCAACAACTTGTCCACTATGCAAGTTACCTCGTTACCGGTTTTGTTCTCTTTTCTCGTTTTCCTATTCTGGTATCCCTGTGATCAAATCACACTGTTTTTGTCCAGAGGATGATGGATACCGTAACACCGAGAGGGCCCGACAATATATCTCCATTGTCGCAGGAGAAAATCCCAGTCTTGAGCTATCTTGTTACTTGCCATACTTTTCCGTGAACCCGTAAGCCGCCGTATTAGCCACACAGTAACAGATGACGTTTAACAAATCCCAAAGTTCACGAAGCAAGCACAAAGGAACTTGATACTCTCATGGTCTAAGGAATTATGCAAACATTAACTATCTCTATGTTATTAACCATTAACTTGTGACGAATGTATCTCATAGCATAACATCAATATGGATCGCTCCAACACAAGTGTTCTACCAACATTGTGCCCTCAAAATTGTCGGCATAGCCATGCAATGATTAGGAAAACATGATCATCATGCAATACTTGATCCAGTCTTACAGGCAAGACTAGGAATACAATTTACCGTTTATTATACCACACATGCACATGAGTTTCCCTTCAAGCCTCGTGGTTATAGAAGACTCGAGAATCATTGCAGTTATAGCATGGAACTTAAACATTCATTACAAACTCAGAGATACAAAATAACTGTTATTACTGCCTCTAGGGCATATCTCCTACAACGGAGTCAACCACGGTGGTGTTCCCACTTCTGGTCCGGATCCGTCAATGGTGTCGGAAGGCTGGACACTCGTCCTTGCTGAACACCCTTCTCTTTCGAACACATTGGAGGTCAACTCGGAAAGTTCCGAATAGTATGATCTGATTGAGCCCTCGGCGTTCGACGAGTCCTTAGACCGGATCTCATCAATGGCAATTTCCGACGATTCAACCCCAATCTACGCTCATATCGGATATAGTACGGGTCAGGGTGAATTTTTTGACCCATCCACCACCCACTTGATAGCCACAGTCAAAGATTTAACTGACATGCTGGACTATGCCTCCGAGGAGGCAGATTACATGGATGAAGAGGAATGTGCCCCCACCCCTGTTAACACCGGACGATGGGCCGCCACTTCTACATATGACGTCTACATGGTGGACACTCCTAATGACAAAAAAACGCCTAATAATGACGGCAAAAAGTCGGGGGACGCACCGTCAAGGCGCTTGAAACCGCATAAGCAGTCCAAAGGAAAAAAGGGAAGGAAAGTTATTATCAGCACCGGGGACGAAGATACCCCCGAGGACCGTGGCGACCCTGATATCCCCAAACACCCGTTAGAGGGTTAGGAAAGGCCTGAGGACCAGAACAACCCCGACGACTTCAACGGTTCCGAGGACGATAACTACCTCCCCCCTGTCGAGGAGGACGGCATCCGGGAAGCCGATGACTTGGACATCCCTGATAACCATGGAGATCAGGAACTGTTCAGACAACTGCTCATAGCAACGGCTCGCAGCCTGAAACCTAAGGAAAGGCAGCTAAAAGCTGAACAGGATGACCCCAATGATCGATGGACAAGAGTCCTCTCAGCTGAGGAAGGACATGGTACCGGTCTATCGGACCAGCCCAAGAGCTATCCATGAAGAAGGCTGATGCCGCAATTTGATGACGAGATCACTGATACTCCATCTCCGAAACGTACTCCAAACGACAAGCCAGACCGCCCTCCTCGCAGGCGTGATCAGATGGCTAACGACACCGGTTATAGAACGGCAATACCCCAAAGACGGGGAAAGGAGCCACTAGAGCCCAATGACAGGTTCGACCTGTGGGATGCCTTAGATCACAGAGCAGGCCATACAAGATCCATCTACGGATCCAGAAGATACTCACCCGATAGATGGGATGGGTACAGACCATGGCTCGACCGAAGAGGTAACAGAGACTGGGAACGTAACCGAGCTAGAACAGAAGCCAATTACAGCCACGACATAGCTCCGGTTCGAGGCGCCGCTCACCCGCTATGTTTCACAGATGAGGTGATGCGACATCAGTTACTGGAGGGGTTTAAACCCGTGAACATCGAACAGTACGATGGGACAACTGACCCAACCGTATGGAACAAGGACTTCCTCCTCCACATCCACATGGCTCGAGGAGATGATCTCCACCACCTCCCCCTTAGACTTAAGGGGCCAGCTCGGCACTGGCTAAACAGCCTCCCCGAAAACTCCATCGGATGCTAGGAAGACTTGGAGGATGCATTCCGCTCTAACTTCCACAAAATCTATGTTCGGCCACTAGATTCCTCCAATCTAAGTAATGGCGTTACGAAGCCCGGAGAGTCTGCTCGGCAATTCTGGAAATGGTTTTTGATCAAGAAGAACCATATTGTCGATATCCTGGACGCTGAGGCAATAGCCTCCTTCTGGCACAATATTTCGGATGAATGGCTGGCCCGCGAGCCCAGCCAGGATAAACCTCAGACTATGTCCACCCTTACTTCCATGATGACCCGCTTTTGCGCGGGCGGAGACATTTGGCTAGCACGACGAAACCACAACTCCGAAGATCCCAGAACCTCCAAAGTCCGGGATGGCAACAGAAAGCCCAAGTGCAATAAGAATAAATGATGGCACAATAATAGTGATGTCGATGATACGACCGTTAATGTCGGCTTCCGCAACTCCCGTCCTGGGCAAAGGAAGAAGCCTCTTAAAGGCAATCGTGACGGACCCACTCCGCCAGAAGAAAATCATGGAAAGGCCTTGCCAAATCCATGGGACTCAAGAGAATCCTGCCAATCACACACACCGCAATTGTTGGGTGTTTAAACATGTCGGCAAGCTCCCACCTGAGGATCAAAGCAAGAGCCCTCACAGCAAGGATGAGGATGAGCCTCGGGGTCCGATTGGTGGCCACCAAAAGAAATTTCCTCCGGAAGTCAAGACAGTAAATACGATATACGCCACCCATATACCACAGCGAGGAGATGAAGCGTGCCCTTCGAGAGGTCTACGCTGTAGAGCCCGTAGCCTCGAAGTATAACCCATGGTCGGCATATCCGATCACTTTTGATCGGTGCGATCACCCGACCAGCATCCATCATGAGGGTTCGGCCGCACTCGTCCTCGACCCCATTATCTATAGGTATCACCTCACAAAAGTCCTGATGGACGGAGGAAGTGGCCTCAACCTGATTTACTCAGACATGGTGAAAAAGATGGGCATATAACTGCCACGGATTAAACCTAGTAACACTACCTTTAAAGGGGTGATTCCAGGTGTCGAAGCCCGATGCACGGGCTCCGTAACCCTGGAAGTTGTTTTCGGCTCGCCCGATAACTTTCGCAGCGAAGACTTGATCTTTGACATTGTGCCCTTCCGCAGTGGCTACCACACCCTGCTCGGCTAGATAGCGTTCGCTCGTTTTAACGTCATCCCGCACTACGCATACCTCAAGCTCAAGATACCAGGCCCCAAAGGGGTCCTCACTATTAACGGCAATACGGAGCGATCCCTACGAATTGAGGAACATGCGCTGGCCCTGGCAGCCGAATTTAGTTACAAAGATGATCGGCAAGTTCCTGCAACTGCCATAAAGGCACGCAAGGTTGGGAAGCAAGGTCGGATGCAGGCCAAACTCTCACAGCCTTCCTCCACCCTCAAATAGGGACTCTCCCCCATTGCCCGCCCCTAGGGCCAGCGAAGTACATGCCAAGAAGGCACAACTTTGCACTTAAAATTCCATGGGCATCGTTGGGAACACAAAAGTGGGAATCCGGCTGGACCGGACTACTACCATTACATATGTCTTCGGACACAATGCAGGGACCATTCAAAGGCTTGCCAATGGCATAAAGCTTGTCTATAATTCGGCGATGATTCAAGACCTTGTTTGCAAGATCCGTTCGTCGAACAATACCACCCAGTGAGGTGCACCAAAGATCAGGAGTAAACTAGCAACAGGGCACATCAAGGACGTAAGGCCATCAATCGCAGACCCCTGGTACAACCATTCCTGTAATCTCTTTCTTCACGTACCTATAAGCAGTTGCTTCTGCAATCTGAGTAATAAGAGTTGTTGAGGAAAAATATAGCATCATTTTACATGTTTGTCTGGTTATGCTTTTTGGCACTTATTTTCCTTTTCTCCCTCTTCTCACGACATAGTTCGATATACGACGCAACCGGATACTACACCGGGGGCTCGAGCTTACAAATAAATCGCCTTACGTATAGTTTATTATGTGCTCAGCATCTTGGATTTCACTTTATATGCATCGGTTCCGAACTATGTCTTGGGTCAATAGTTGGGTTTCCCGGCTCCTGTGCTTCCCTCTTTATGTTTTGCTCATTCGGCTAAAAGGGCAAAGGGAGAACCCCTGCGATTGTGTTTCCGGATAGTCCGCTCAAGCACCTCAGGGGAGAAACCCAAAAAATGACCATCATAGTATGCGAGATCCGGTCCGTGAATCCGAGCTTGAACTGTTATACTTATATCCTCGTCAGATGATATTCCGCATTGTGCGAGGGGTTTGCTCTCAATGCAAACCATGTGATGCTGGCCTTAGCTGCATTTCATCTGAACATCACAACACTTAGGAGGCTAGTCTTTAGCCCTACGGCCAAGTGAAAGAAATAAAGCACTATCGTATGATTGCCTAGTCCGCCACACTCTACCGCCTTCAGGTTCTGATCACTCGGCTAAGGAACACAGTGCATTGGCAAAGACATCCCATGTAGTATCTACATGGGGGTTGAAGCCGACGACTCGCATCTTTCAGTTTCAAACGGCCACACAGGAATTATAAAGGAATGCGAACACATATAAGCATAATAACTTATAACATTAAAACTTTGAAAAGTCTTTGGGCGCATTACAATTCTCTCAAACACATTATCACCCGAACACTGAGAAGTTATCACCCGAGCACCTTCCATTACTCCGGCGAAGTATAGCTCGGGGCGTCTATGCTCCTTCTCGGGAGGCGGCGAAGCAGTGGCTACGTTCATCGGATCTAGCCCCGGCCAGTGCACCTTGGTCTTGGCAAGGGCCATCCGGACTCCCTCGATGGAGGAGGACTGCTTCACGGTGTCGAAGTGGAGCGAAGCGGCAATTAACTTCCGCACCGGGCCGAAGTAGCTGCCTGGCAGTGGCTCGCTGGGCCATAGGCAGATGCAGAGGTCCGTCATGGCCGCCTCCACCATCTGGTGTAGCTCCATCAGCCGCTTCAGTTGCTCCATGAAAAGGGGATAGCACTCGGGTGCTCCGAACTGTGCCCAGAACAGACGAGCTTCGTCTCCTTCTTCCCGCAAGGTGAATAGCTTATTGGCGTCTTCCATGCTCTTCTATAGATCGGAGGAGGCGCCTGAGGAATGCCACACCTGGGTAAGCAATTTTAATTTGCTATACCCGAAGACACACGGTAGAAAGTATGGCTTACCATCCATTATATCCTTCGCTTGGCGGACCTGCTCCTCATAGAACTGCATGTCTTCAGGGTGGACAGTTCGGCCACGCTCTCATTGCCCTTCTGCTCAAGGGCCTTGCACTTTTGGCTGGCGTCCTTGAGCTCGTGCTGGACCTCTGCCACACGAGCCTCATGCTTATCGCTGGTGGCTCGCAGGGCGGAGAGGGCGGTAGCCACTTCTTTGGCTACCGCCCTGTCGACGGCCGCTTAGTCTTTCGCTTGTTTGAGATCGGCCTTGAGCCTCTCCAACTCTTTCGCCGAAGCTGTGTAAACATTAAACACTATGAAAAACTGCATTGACAGTGTTCGGGCAAAGGTGTTTGGGCAAAGGTATTTGGATTTTGTTTTCACCTACCTTGTGCCTCGTCGAATCTCCTTTGAGGGCATCAACTTTATCCTCGAAGCGTTTAAGTTGCCAATTCAATTCATCCAGCTTGGCGCCATTTATGTCCACCGCCGATGATGAAGCCTGCATTACACATATAGTTGCATGTTACATGGGTTCTATACTCCCGAACTATAGTCAATCCAATCATATGTTAGACTTTATTAGGGGCTAATCTAACATTCCGGACACATAATTTGTATCTAGTCTGGAATCAGATCCATGATTGACCCCTAGGTAAGTTTTTTCAAACTCACCTAGGGCTCGGGGGCTGCCATGTATATAATAATAAAATAAATAAAAACTTTGCAAATAAGAGTATCATGTGACTTACATGAAAACCCGTCAGGAGACCCTTGAAGGCCTCCTTCAGTCCGTTGTCGACGGACTGAATGCTCTGTAATACCACACCCATAAGGGTGCGGTGCTCCTCGGAGATGGAGGCGCTGGATAGAGCCTCCTCCATGACCGGACACCCATTGGTCGGTGGCGCCGGTGGTGACCGGATAGCCCGATCACCAGCCAGGGTTTGAACCAGTACCTCTGGAGGCATGGTGCGCTCCAGAGATGCCCTCAGAGGGGACTAATTGGCCGCTTGTCCGACCTCCTCAGTATTCGGGCGGGGTACCTCCCCCCGATCTTTGGTGACCGAGGTATTATCCTTGGCCATTGTGTCGTCTCCCCTGCCGTCGGTGCCCGGCTGCATAGGAGCATGCTGGGATGACACCTCCGCGGTGTCCTTCGCGGCGGCTGGAGTGGCATGATGCGAGGCATTCCCACTCTCCACTAGCTCGGTAGGCAGGTTCTCCCCATCCAATATTTGGTCGGAGCGAAGGACGCGCGGGGGGCTGCAAAATCGATAAGCACATGTGTGTTAATAAATACTAAACCTGTTAAAGGACGAACAAGGGGTCTTCGGATCCTAACCTTCGGGTGGGGGGCTTGACCCTGATGTTCCTTCGTGGAACTGCCTTGAGGTCATCGGACTCAGTGTCTTACTCCGGGCTATCGTCAGATAGGACCACCTGCGCCCGATGCACTCTCTTCTGGGCAGGAGGGGGAAATTGCCTTCCCCTCGACTTCGTCCTCCTCCTCTTCCTCCTGCTCTTCCTATTCCTCTTCCTCCTCGTGCTCCTCTTGATTCGAGAAGGCATTCATCTCCCCGGACACAGTCTCTGACTGGTCCCTGATGCGAAGGCCATCCCGGCCTCTTTTCTTCTTCTTCTCCTTCGCGGGGGCCTTGTATGGCCGCACCACGAGCATCGCCGCGAATAGCCCGGACCTAGCATCTTCTGGCTGAGGTGCCGGACTGTTGATATGCACAGCCTTCTTCAGCCATGACTACAGAGGGTGATCGGAAAGAGTGTTATAAGTCCTCTCTATGGAAAATAAAGGCAACCAAGCAAAGTTAATACCGTACCTCGGACGCGGGCTTGGCGGCGTGCAGACCCTTATCTTCTTCTTCGGATGGCTAGCTCTTTTGTGACTTGAAGACCGCCTTCCACAGCTTCTCCCGCTTAGTGCGGAAGAGGTTCAGAATCGTGGGCGCATCGTCGAGTTGACAAGCCCACAAGGGAGTATCTCGGTGCTGCCAGGGGAGGATGCGTCTTCGGAGCATGACCTAGACCACGTTGGTCAGCGTGATACCCTTCTCAACTTTGGAGCTGATATGCTTCTGCAGGTCGCTCACCTCCTTGCTCGGTCGCCAGCTGAGGCCCTTTTCGAGCCATGAAGCTAGTCTGGTGGGGGAGGATATGAATTTGGCAGGGGGAATCTAACCTTATTCTCGTGGTTCGGTGATGTAGAACAACTCCTTCTGCCACACCTTGATGGTGTCGATGAAGGTGCCCGATGGCCACATGACGCAGGTAAGCTTGCCGATGATAGCTCCGCCGCAGTCTGCGTGCTTCCCTCCTACGCACTTCATCTTGACGTTGAACACTTTGAGTCATATCCCAAAGTGCGGCCCGACTCGCAGGAAAGCCTCGCAGACGAGGATGAACGCAGAGATATGCATGAAAGAGTTTGGTGGGAGGTCGTGGAAGTCGAGGCCATAGAAAAACATCAGCCCCTTGACGAAGGGGTGAAGTGGGAAGCTCAACCCCCTAATGAAGTGGGGAAGAAAAACCACCCTTTCGCCCAGCCGGGGAGTGGGGATCACTTGTCCCTCCTTCATTGCACGGTGAGGGATGTTGGCGGAGAGGTAACCGACCTTCTTGAGGTCAAGGATGTCCTGGTTGGTGACCGTGAAGGCCTCCCACTGGCCACTGGAGCTGGAGCCCACCATTGGTGTGCTTGGAGGTGAGGGACGGAAAACCTAGATCTATGCTTCGGAGGTGCAGAGGAATGGAAGGCGGAGAAGGCGAATGGGGAGCGTGAATAGGCTTTCGGGTTTTCTTCCCCTTTTATGAGGCTTATCAATTCGGTCTCCCCTCGCTGCGTCGTGAATCCCTCCGCTTCCTGAGATGTGTGAGCAATAACACGCGCATGATTAAACATATCCCGTGTAAAATGGGGCACGATCATCGCATTGATAGATCGTGTTGATTAAAACGGCCTCAAACCGCGAATCGAGCTTTTGTAAATGGCCTAGCGGTCGTGGTGGGCCGTGATCTTTCCTTAGAGAGGTTGTCAAGATATGTTATTTTATCCCTTGATGTTTGGCCTTCTAGGCCGGCCTATTTACAGTGTTCGGACGCGCCACTGTGTGAAAACATACTTGTCATCGGAGGCCGAACTGAGTTCGGCGGGAAGAACTAACCTCGCAAGCCGAAGACTCTGATCATGTGAAGCAATTGAAGCTAAGAACCTTGGAGTTGGAGGCAAGCCCGGGGGCTACTGAGGGAGTCCTGCATTAAGGGGTCCTCGGGAGACCGACCTATTGAAGACCTTATCTCCAAGATGGAAGCTTCACGAAGTATGGCTTGTGCTCCACGTTTGATGTAGCGAATAGGCATGTTTAGGTCTTCGACGTATAACCGACCATGTGAAAACCCTAATATCCTCGGCGTCTATATAAGCCGGAGGGTTTTAGGTTGTAGACACAAAACTACTCATCTAGGTTAGCTATTCGATCTCGAGGTAGATCAACTCTGTAAACCCCCCATACCATCAATACAACCAAGCGGGACGTCGGGTATTACCTCCATAGGAGGGCCCAAACCTGGGTAAATTTGTGTCCCCTTCGTCTCAGGTTACCATCGGTTCTAGTCTCACAGTTCGGGCCCCCCTACCCGAGATCTGCCGGTTTTGACACCGACAGCCACCACTAAGGTCCATGTGGCCCGTTGGGTTATGTGGGTCCCACTTGGTGGTCCCCTAGAACCCATTTGTCACTACCGGTACACTACCGAGAATGCTCGAAACTTTTCCATAGTTCAAACACCACTTTCCTATATATCAATCTTTACCTCCGAACCATTCCGGAGCTCCTCGTGACGTCTGGGATCTCATCCGGTATTCCGACCAACCTCCGGTCACCACCATACATAACTCAATAGTACCAAAACGTCACCGAACCTTAAGTGTGCAGACCCTGCGGGTTCGAGAACTATGTAGACATGACCAAGACACCTCTACAGCCAATAACCAATAGCGGGACCTAGATGCCCATATTAGTTCCTACATATTCTACGAAGATCTTAATCGGTTGAACCTCAATGTCAAGGGATTCAGTTAATCCCGTATGTTGTTCTCTTTGTTCTTCGGTATGTTACTTGCCCGAGATTCGATCGTCGGTATCTCTATACCTAGTTCAATCTCGTTACTGGCGAGTCTCTTTACTCGTTCTGTAATACAAGATCCCGTGGCTAACACTATAGTCACATTGCTTGCAAGGCTTGTTGTGATGTTGTATTACCGAGTGGGCCCTGAGATACCTCTCCGTCACATGGAGTAACAAATCTTAGTCGTGATCCATGCCCACTCAACAGACACCCTCGAAGATACCTATAGAGGATCTTTATAGTCATCCAGTTACATTACAATGTTTGATACACATAAGGTATTCCTCCGGGGTCAGTGAGTTGCATGATCTCATGGTCATAGGAACAGATACTTGACATGCAGAAAACTATAGCAATAAACTGACATGATCATATGCTACGTTCATAGTTTGGTTCTTGTCCACCACATCATTCTCGTAATGACGTGATCCCGTTATCAAATGACATCTCATGTCCATGGCTAGAAAACCTTGACCATCTTTGATCAACGAGCTAGTACACTAGAGGCATACTATGGACACAGTGATGTCTATGTATCCACACATGTAATTGAGTTTTCAATCAATACAATCATAGCATAGATAATAAACGATTATCATGAACAAGGAAATATAATAATATTCATTTTATTATTGCCTCAAGGGCATATTTCTAACAAAGGTTTCTTTGGATGAATTTCGTGTACTTCACGTTTCCACAACCTCTCAGTATCTGGACATATTCACAAAGGGATTGCCTACTTTTACATTCACCCAGTTCCGGTCCAGGGCAACCCATGATGAGACTGTAGGGGCTGTTAGAATATTGAACTAGTCTACCGACTGCTGACTTGAGCTGGTCAGCAGCCACAGGCACCGGCCTTGCATGGCGCATGCACGAACCGCATTCCTCTATCTATACGTAAGAATACGATTGATGGTTAGGCTGTTGGCGCATGTGTGCGTGTGCACAACTCTCTCCCTCTGATGTATCTCCATATATATGTAGTGCCCTGTATGGGAGGAATATAGTCTTGTATTGAGCTCAATCTCTGTAAACTAACACATAGAACTACGGTGCCTATTATCGTGGAAATGTACAGTGCGAAGGCAATTGTGATGTTTAACTCAGCCTAGACACGCCGCATCGATCACTTATAGAGGACATTAGGGGTTTAATCGCTTTAGATCGTAGGGATATTTTATTCACTCAATGTAGCCGATGGCAAAATATTGTTAGTCATGAGTTGATCGCGTATGGGCGTAGCACCACTCGCACGACAGTTCGGTTTGCTTGTGGACCAGACTTTATTGTAACGTCTCCTTACTAAAAATGAGATCCCCACCCTCCCGCGCGCGCAAAAAAAAAAGAACAAGCTTAAGAGAAATTAGCATCGTTTTTCATGCAAATTTAGTTTGCGGCTCACAAAAATATGTACATACATAAAATAAGGGTAATAAAGTTATATACACCTTTTAACCAAATGTTAGAAATTACTCACTCCATCCGGGTTTATTAGGCCTGCTCTTACTTTGGTTCAAAATTCAACTTTAAATTCAACTAATTATTCGTAAACTTTATGTCATAAAATTGTATGACGGGAAACCTATTAAAATACAGATGCAATAATATAATTTTTGTAACACATACTCCATATTTTGTTCATCTTATGGAGGGTCAAAATTTAACCCAAAAAATGATAGATAAAGATCTAATAAGAGAAGGAACCAGAAAAGTGTCCGGCAAGAACGGGTCCATGTCGTAGTCCTTTCCTATATAGGTGATTGCATATCATCTTGAAATTACCGTAGGCACTTTGTCATCGACAAGAACGTCTCCTCTCACTGAGAGCATCAGGATTTGAACCCTAATGGGTTGGAATGCCATGATCCCTCTGTTAGCAGTAATCTTGATTAGACTATTAGTTAGCGGCATGCATGAGTTAGTTGCTTGGCAGCGTGGTAGACAGGCGTGTGTGTGTGTGCGCGGTTTCAGTTAGTTGTTAGCGAGTCAGACGGAAGTGATCATGTCCAGCAGCTGCAGCCGTCCGTGCCGATCGTGTATGAGCACGTCGTGTGGGAGCGACGAGACATGCGGATCGTGGCTAGTGGGTAGCGTCCGGAGCGCAGCCTGGCGTGAGTGCGAGCCCTATAAGTACCCTCTTTGTAATTCGCTAAGTGTATTGGTGTGAGCCATGTAGCTACTGTAAAAAGATAAGAAGACTAGGGCGTTGGTGCGCCCGTGGCGGCGTTCGTCCGTCGCCGGCCAAAAAAAATCTTGTGTCCACTGTTCTTCTTCGTCTACCTTGATTGGACGTTTGTGTTGTCGGAAGACTGCTCGGCGTGGCGGTCGTCGGTGGGTTTGTCCCAACACCCTCTAACCAACCAATTGTAACCATATGTCAATTCGTTAATATAAAGCTCCCAATTTCGTTGCAAAATAATAATAAAAACATTGTTCCGGGGAAGAAAATCTCAACCTTCCAACAGTACCCGATCAACCTCCTGTATTTTGACAAAATATTTACTTGCATGACAATGAAAAGAAATATACATACACGCCAACTCCGCCAGATCCAACTCTGCGTGCTGCGCCGCCGTGTAGCTAGCGACCGGCTGGCTATCAGGCGATGGATCTGCTCCCCGAGGACGTGATCGGAGAAGTGCTGCGCCGCCTCCCCGGGCGGAGCCTCGCGGCTTCCCGTCGCGTGTGCATGGCGTGGCGCGCCGTCGTCGACGGGCTCAACCTGCTCCTGCCGCACATGCTGCCGCACTCCGTCCGCGGCATCTTCACCAACTACCGCGGCTACCGGCGCCCGCACTTCTTCGCCCGTCCCTGCAGCCCGGAGTGCTGCAGGATCGCCGCCGCGTTCGACTTCATCACGCCCGTCCAGCCAGCTGATACGAACGGCCGGAAGAAGATCGTGGACCACTGCAATGGCCTTCTCCTCTATGACGGCGGCTCGCACTGGACGCACCTCTACGTCTGCAACCCGGCGACGCGGCGCTGGTTGCTCCTCCCGCCT
The DNA here is from genome assembly GCA_022496015.1 of Hordeum marinum. Taxonomy (NCBI): domain Eukaryota; kingdom Viridiplantae; phylum Streptophyta; class Magnoliopsida; order Poales; family Poaceae; genus Hordeum; species Hordeum marinum. Next base: position 513,690,692 of record CM039676.1, on the reverse strand, counting down.
GTTCCGGGCCACCATGTCTACCCTGGTCTGCTCTTCGCCGGTGCCTACCTCGCCTTTGATCCTGCCGTGTCGCTGCCCTACGAGGTGTTGTTGATCCCAGACGTCCCCCATAAATCTACCGACGACGACATGGAGGACCCGGAGGGCTTGATGGAGTGGCCACCGTCGTGCCATCAGCTGAAGGTGTTCTCGTCATCGACCGGGAGATGGGAGGAGAGGGCCTTTGTCCGCGTAGGCAAGGCGGCCGGAACCATGGAGGAGGTGCGGTCGCATCTGGTGGATCACAAGTACATAGAACCGAAGGAGTATAGCTACGCCGAGTACCGGAGAGGAGCCTTGTATGTGCATTGCCGTGCCGGCGCTTTTGTTTCCAGGTATGAAAATTGGACAAGAAAATTCTTCCTATACTTGAAAAGAAGGCGTAAATTTTGCTTGAATTTGAATGGTACAAAAAAAATGCGAGAAAAACAATGCAAGCTATTTGGATCATGTCCTATTTCGAGCTGACTAATTCAAGTTTGATTGTAATAATTATAGGTTTTGCACTTCCGAACGTAACCATCATGTAATACAAGCGCCGACAAGCATGGCGGAAAACGAATACACGCAATCCAGCTTTGGAAGATCAGAAAAAGGGATGTATTATGCTAGTTTGGATTACCTTAGACTTCGGGTGTGGATACTCTTCGAAGAATCACATGATCAACCAGAGTGGCTGCTAAAGTATGATGTCAACCCCAACCCTCTTTCCTATCGAATGAACACTTTATATTCTGAGGAGATCAACAAGCCATGGACCGTAGTTGATGATGACAACAACGATGAGGAGAATCAACATAGCGCTGAATGGAACTCCGACAATGATGATGTTCTAGAGTATGAATATAGCCAAGAGAAGCAGAGTGACCGGGGCTTCCAGTCCTTGGGCTTCCATCCGTACAAAGAGGTCTTCTTCTTGAGTCACTCTTATGCTGATTTTGTTGTACCTTGTTATTATTATAATGCGGTGGCCTGTCACTTGGGAAGCTTGAAGGTTCAATATTTAGGTAGAGACCGTCCAAAGGATGTCTATCATTGGCAAATCCAAGAGGGATCATTTTTGTACACTCCTTGCTTGCTTGATTTGCTTCCGCAAAGGAACTGATATTGGAGAGTCAGCTCGATCTCTTTGTTGAAGATGTTTTAATTTGTGCAATCAAAAGATATGTAGTTCTCTAAGCCTCGGAAATTATTTACTACAGAATCGTGTATGATTTTCTCTAAAACCGAAGAGAATGGTCCAAGAGATATGCACCACACCTCCTCCTCCTTTTCCACCACATCTTCATATGTAGCCTTAGAGAATATTACGCTAGTCTATATTGGACTTAAATTGTTCTCTACTCTTCCTATGCTTGAAAGGAAAGGATGTATATTTTGCCTGAAGTTGAGCGGTACGAACTCTATTTTTTGCGACAAAACGATCCATTCAAGTTTGATTGTGACGATTATAGATTTTGCGCGTCTCGAACATAACTATCAAGTATTAAAAGCACTAACAAGTACGGAGGAAAGCAAAAACATGCAATCGAACTTTGGAAGATCGAAGAAGGGGATGTATTATGCTTGTTTGGATTCACTACTAGAATTTTCATAGACGCCGGGTGTTAGGCTCTTCGCTGAGAGCTAAATCACGGACACTCGGCAAAGTAAGCAACGGCGAGAGGGAATTCCGTCAAAAGGAACATCTCGACAAACACATGATATTGTCGAGAGTAGACCTCGGCAAAGTGAAAACACTCGGCAAAGGCACTATCTTCCGAGAGCCAAGTAGCCATCGCATGGCAAAGTTTTGCCATGTGGCACATCCTGCGGTGAATAATGGAGCGGTCACGGTTACACTTATTTTCTTAGCGGAGCTCTTGGTAAAGATAAGGCTCTCGGCAACCTTTAGTGCCACCTCACCTAGAGACAAACAACAGAACCGGATGGATGCCGTCGCTTTTTATTAATTCAATTACTATTATTCACATTGACCTCTTTTTATTAATCCTTGGAAAATCACCATGCTCGAATTCCTCAAGAGTTGGGCATGTCGGCCCCAATAGGGTGTGGTAAAAGTTTGGACGTGTTTCCAATAAGCCTCTCCTGAGGCCGCTTGTAAACCGCACCTCTCTGAGTTAGTCTTTAGGTATCTAGAGGGAACGTGTCCGGTTTATAAAGGAAGTGTGGGTCATGTTGCCCTGTTGCCCTCGAAACTTCTCGTCCTCTCAAAGGAGGCCATCGCATGGCACGTGTTAGGACCCCACATTTTTTGGACATGCGTGCAATATTTGAGACATTTATTGCTCTGCTAGGGTTTCATCATCACCAGTGCGTGAAAGTACCTCATTGGCATGCCTGATGCAACCGTATTAATACTCGAAAAATTGACTATCACTACAAGAAATATGCTATGTTGTGACATTCTGTCAGTGACCTTGGAAAAAATGGTCATAAATCTATGACCTTCTGAGGCAAATTGGTCGTAAGCTGTCCGGAGGGGTCCTAACCTTAAACACCAATGACCATTTTGATCAGAAAGGTCGTAATTTCCTTAATTGAAATGGTCATAAAGCGAACAACACCGGTCTACTACCTTATTTCTAGCTGATAATGACCAATATAAATGGTCGTAAGCTATGACTTGGCACCACCCCATCAGTTTTGCCTATGTGTCATGTCCATGTGTCAATTTTTGCCTACGTATCATGTCCATGTGTCAATTTTTGCCTACGTATCATGTCCATGTGTCAATTTTTGCCCTAGGTTGTGAAGCAACCTATATCTCTGTTATTCCCAAAATTCCCAAACAATTCTCATAAATTATTTGTATCATATCTTCATCAAATATGTCAAAAACCCTTCCTTGCCTAGTTCAAAAATAATTAAAAATATTCATTTTCATATTCTGTTCAGAACAACACTTTGTGAAGGAAGTGCTACTTATATATTCTTGATTGCCCTCAAAGATTTTGGGAACTCTTTCCTATCCAAATCAGTGCCTCGTGGCAAAATTCAGCTCCATTTTCGCAGTAAATCATCCTCGACAAATTTCCAAAATATTCGTTCACCTAGAAGCTTTGTGAAGGAAGTACTGGCTATGCATATCATAACGAGTTAAATTTTTCCCAGATCTTCTATATGCCCAAATAATAGCTATCCACAGAATTTTAGCCCCGTCTAACAATCCATGTGAGCTCACCATCTAATCTTTGTTTCTAGTAATATTTTCAGTTTGTGAAGCAACTACATTTTATATTTCTTTATGACTGCTGAATTTTACGAGTACATGACCATGATCGCAGAACCTCCCAACACCAAATTTTATCTCATTTAATCTAGCCAATTTCCCTCAACATTTTTCCTAATATTCTCTTCAATGGAGAGCATGGTGAAGCAAGTGCCATTTTTTTAACCAAAGAGTATGAAATTTTTATACTGCCTTCATATGCCCAAATTGTCATCCTCCTACAAATTGCAGCTTAATCCAATCATCTATGTGAGCCCAGCCTCAGTTTCTACTTTCTGTCCAGATTGGCACATTGCAAAGCAAGTGCTATATAGACCCCTCATATTGCCCTCAAACTTTTTGAGCGATCTTCCATATCCAAATAATTACCACATGCCAATATTCAGCTCAATCCATTCATTATTTTGAGCCCCGCTTCAACATTCATACTTTTGTCCAGTGTGGTACTTTGCAAAGGAAGTACCACCTACGCTCATCCATTTGAGCTAAAAATTTGTGAAGACAGTCATCTTAGTAGATGATTATCCTCAACCAAAACTAACGCCCATTGGCCATGTGCATTTCTTGTATCGCTAATCAAACACTTGGTTGTTAATTCATGTTTGAGCATAGTTAGGTCTTCTCGTGAGCTTCTTCTACTGTAATTTTCTTCCTAACACCTACCTGGGGAGTGTCCAGACCATTAGACATGCATATGCTGTCTAGAACGCATGGCAATGCCATGGTCATACGGTGAGCACGCGGCGGGCATGCGAGTTTACGCGCTCTGGAGTTGGGGCCATCGGCCACCATCCAAACCTCGATGTATTGCCACCAAACCATGTATTTATGATTAAAGAGATACTTATGTAGATAGAAATGCTTTTTGGAAAAAATAAATGACAAACTATAAGGCAGCTGTAGTTCAAATTTGACCCGCTTCCTATTGAATCAGCGGAGTTTTGTCTTTTTCACTAGAGGTGGATCAAAGCTTTTGACACCCAACCATTTTGTCAGTTGTGCATTAAATATGGCCTAATATTTTATAAAAATGATTGTATACAATTTTACAACAAATATTCTCTAGGTCCTTCGTAAAAAAACTCATTTTGAGCACTCGAAAAAAGGAAAATGGTTTTTTTGTGCAAAGAAAATAAAAACTCCCTTTGGCAACATTTTTTGTCATTCCAACATGCATCCTTATGCAAAATATAAGATCATTTGAACAAACTATGGCATTAATGTGGCCATGATATTGATCATTTGGCTTGAAAGCTAGGAATCTTCACACCTGATATCTCATTTATGAGAACACTTTTTTTAAATAATTACCATATTACAAGTTTATTATTTTTCCTGGTAACTTGGTCACATATGATGACACAACGTGAAAGTATTGCATTTTTTAGATTTTTTTGAATTATTTATGCTCGTTTCAAAATGCGGTCGAAACGGCAGGCATGACGGTTCATAGATAGGGGTTGAATCTTGACATAATTTTGTTGGATCTCTGATTAGATAGATACCTTTTTACGCAGAAATGATTTTTGGAAAAAATAAAGAGCAAACTATGAGGCACCTCTAGTTCAAATTTGACCCGCTTCGAACTGAATCGGCAATGTTTTGTCTTTTCACCAGAGATGGATCAAAGTTTTTGACACCCGACCATTTTTTCAATTGTGCATTAAATATGGCCTAATATTTTATAAAAATTATTTTGTCCAATTTTACAACAAATATTTGGTAGGTCCTTCACAAAAAAACTCATTTTGGGCACTCCAAAAAAGGAAAATGATTTTTTGTGCAAAGAAAATGAAAACTGTTTTTGGCAACATTGTTTGCCATTTCAACATGCACCCCTGTGCACAATATGAGGTCATTGGAATAAACTATGCTATGAATGTGGCCATAAGATTGATCATTTGGCTTGAAAGCCATGAATCTTCACACATGTTAGCTCATTTCTGACAACACTTTTGTAAAATAATTACCGTATTACAAGTTTATTATTTTTCCTGGTAACTTGGTCACATCTGATGACACAACACGAAGGTTTTGCATTTTTTGATTTGTTTTGAATTATTTATGCCCGTTTCAAAATGCGGTCGAAACGGCGGGCATGACCGTTCATAGATAGGGGTTGAATCTTGACATAATTATGTTGGATCTCTGATTAAATAGATAATTCTTTACCTACAAATGATTTTTCGAAAAAATAAAGAGCAAACTATGAGGTACCTCTAGTTCAAATTTGACCCGCTTTCAACTGAATCGACAGAGTTTTGTCTTTTTCACCAGAGGTGGATCAAAGTTTTTGACACCCAACCATTTTGTCAATTGTGCATTAAATATGGCCTAATATTTTATAAAAATGATTTTGTCCAATTTTGCAACAAATATTTGGTAGGTCCTTCACAAAAAAAACTCATTTTGGGCACTCGAAAAAAGGAAAATGTTTTTTTGTGCAAAGAATATGAAAACTCCCTTTGGCAACATTGTTTGCCATTTAAACATGCACCTTTGTGCACAACATGAGATCATTGGAAGAAACTATGCCATGAATGTGGCGGGCTTGAAGTATATAAAGTATATGTTATGAAACTTTTATTCGTAAAAAACTTATTTTTGATCGACTACGACAAATTTAGATGGTCATAAAGTCTTCAAATTTTTTGCTGCGTTCTGATTGGTTCATAGGAATATCACATGGATCATGCCTCAAACACCGTCGGAGGCTCCCGGATCCAACGGCGGCCCTCACCCTCTCACCCACGTAGCCCTCTCACCCCCTCACCCTCATACCCACACAGCCCCCACGCCCCACTCCCCACTGTTCCAATCCCTTCTCTCCCGCACCCACACCTGCTCACCAAACCCTAGTCGCTGCCGTCCCAGTCCCCGCACCATGGCCGTCGACGGCGAGGAGCCCGAGTCCCTACGCCGCCATCCAGCACAATCCACCCAGTGGCCAGTTCACCAGAAGGGAGAGGATAACTCGAGGGATGGAGATCCATCGCGATCCAGTCGGGGCTAGGGTTGCATCCCATCCCCCAGATCCGTTCCGCCTCTCCGACCCAAGCTCTCTAGGAGGACGGCGGGCGAGGGCGAGGGGATGAAGAACCGGGGCTAGGTTTGCGTCACGTCCCCCAGATCCGTTCCGCCTGTCCGCCGTAGTCTCCCCGCCCCCGCCTTGCTCCCTCTACGCGTTGTCCCTGGCCAACGCGCCCTCCACCCCCGACGCGGCTCGCCCACGACGAGCAGCGCCGTCGCTCCCCCCTCACCCACCATGGCAGCCGCCTCGGTGGGAGAAGCTCCAGGATAGCGTGGCAGCGTGCCACCAAGCCACCCCCACGCGCCCTACAACTTGAAGCTAGCCGGTAGAGCCACGCCTCTGTTGGGGAACGTTGCATGGGAAACAAAACATTTCCTACGCACACGCAGATCTATCCATGGTGATGAGCATCTACGAGAGGGAGAGTGGATCTACGTACCCTTGTAGATCGCTAAGCGGGAAGCGTTAAGAAACGCGGTCGGTGTAGTCGAATGTCTTTGCGATCCAAATCGCCGAGCGTCCCGCGATCTCATCACGATCCGTCCCGCCATCCAATCACGATCTGTCCCGCGAACTCATCACGATCCGTCCCGGGATCTCATCACGATCCGTCCTGCGAACTCATCACGATCCGTCCCGCGAACTCATCATGATCCGTCTCGCGATCTTGATCGTGGTCCTTGCGATCTAGCGCCGAACGGACGGCACCTCCGCGTTCAGCACACGTACAGCTCGATGACGATCTCCGCCTTCTTGATCCAGCAAGAGGGAGCAGAGAGGTAGAAGAGTTCTCCGGCATGACGACACTCCGGAGATGGTGGTGGAGCAATTCCGGCAGTTCTTCGCCTAAGCACTGTAGAAATCCGATCTAGAGGAGAAACTATGCACTAGAGGAACGGGTAGCACGTGGCTGAAAATTCTGTGCCAAAACCCTAAACTCCTCTAGTATATATAGGAGGAGAGGAGGAGGAGGCTTGGATGCCAAAGAGGCAGCCCTTGGGTCGGCCGAACCTAGTGGGATTGGAGGATTCCTCCTCCAATCCTAGTAGGACTAGGACTCCTCCTTTGTTTTTGCCTTTTTTGCCTTTTTCCACCTTTTTCTCTTTGGGCTTTTCTTCCCTGCCACATGGGCCTTGTGTGGGACTTCCACCAGCCCACAAAGGGCTGGTATTTACTCTCCCACAGCCCATGAAGCCTCTTGGATCGAAATACCCCTCCTGGTGGTCTCCCGGTACACTACCGATGAGCCCGAAACTTTTCTGGCGACCAAAACAGGACTTCCTATATATAAATCTTTACCTCCGTCCATTCTGGAGCTCCTCGTGACGTACCGGATCTCATCCGGGACTATGAACAACCTTCGTTCACCACCATACATAACTCTATACTACCGAAACATCACCAAACCTTAAGTGTGCAGACCCTGCGGGTTCGAGAACTATGAAGACATGACTGAGACACCTCTATAGTCAATAACCAATAGCGGAACCTGGATGCCCATATTGGTTCCTACATATTCTACGAAGATCTTTATCGGTCGAACCTCTATGTCAAGGATTCAGTTAATCCCGTATGATGTTCCCTTTGTTCTTCAGTATGTTACTTGCTCGAGATTCGATCGTCGGTATCTCCATACCTAGTTCAACATCATTACCAGCAAGTCTCTTTACTCGTTCCGTAATACAAGATCCCGTGACTAACAATTAGTCACATTGCTTGCAAGGCTTATTGTGATGTTGTATTACCGAGTGGGCCCTGAGATACCTCTTCGTCACACGGAGTAACAAATCCCAGTCTTGATCCATGCCAACTCAACAGACACCCTCGGAGATACCTGTAGAGCACCTTTATAGTCACCCAGTTACGTTGTGACATTTGATACACACAAGGTACTCCTCCGGTGTCAGTGAGTTGCATGATCTCATGGTCATAGGAACATGTACTTGACATGCATAAAACAGTAGCAATAAACTGACACGATCATATGCTACGTTCGTAGTTTGGGTCTTGTCCATCACACCATTCTCCTAATGATGTGATCTCGTTTATCAACTGACATCTCATGTCCATGGCTAGGAAAACTTAACCATCTTTGATCAACGAGCTAGTCTATTAGAGGCATATTAGGGACATGGTTTTGTCTATGTATCCACAGATGCATCTAAGTCTCCGATCAATACAATTATAGCATGGATAATAAATGATTATCATGAACAAGGAAATATGATAATAACCAATTTATTATTGCCTCTAGGGCATATTTCCAACAGTTTCCCACTTGCACTAGAGTCAATAATCTAGTTCACATCACCATGTGATTCGCATTGTCATGAATCTAACACCCAGTGAGTTCTGGGGCTTGATCATGCTTTGCATGTGAGAGAGGTCTTATAGTCAACGGGTCTGTGACATTCAGATCCGTGTGTACTTTGCAAATTTCTATGTCAAACCGTAAACACTGCTACCACCCTCCACCTAGTACTATTCCAAATGGCTGCTCCACTATACGTATCCAGATTGCTACTACGAGTCATCTGGATTGGTGTTAAAGCTTGCATCGACGCAACTCTTTACGGCGAACTCTTTATCACCTCCATAATCGAGAAACATCTCCTTAGTCTTTTAGTTACTAAGGATAATCTTGACCGCTGTCCAGTGCTCCATTCCAGGATCACTTTGAAACCTTTCGGTCATACTTATGGCACGGCTGACATCGGGTCTTGTGCACAGCATTGCATACATGATAGAGCCTATGGCTGAAGCATAGTGGATGACACTTCATCTTTTCTCTATCTTCTGCAGTCACTGGGCATTGAGTCTTACTCAACTTCATACCTTACAAATCAGGCGAGAACTCTTTCTCTGACTGATCCATTTTGAATTCTTTCAAAAACTTTGTCAAGGTATGTACTTATTGAAAAGTCTCATCAAGCTTGTTGATCTATCTCTATAGATCTTGATGCTCAACAATTAGGTAGCTTTTGTTGGGAGACGTGGTAGTAAATCAAAAAAATTCCTACGTTCACCAAGATCTATCCATGGAGAAACCAGCAACGAGTGGGGAGAGGTTGCATCTTCATACCTTTGAAGATCGCTAAGCGGAAGCGTTACATGAACGTGGTTGGTGGAGTCGTACTCGCAACGATTCAGATCGCGGTGGATTCCGATCTTAGCGCCGAACAACGGCGCCTCCGTGTTCAACACACGTGCAGCCCGATGACGTATCCTATGCCTTGATCCAGCAAGGAGGAAGGAGAGGTTGAGGGAGAGCTCCGATTGCACGACGGCATGGTGACGGTGGAGCTACGTGGACTCCGGCAGGGCTTCGCCAAGCGCTACGGAGAACGAGGAAGAGGAAGGGTAGGGCTGCGCCAAGAGGGAGAGAAGTCGTGTCTCAAATCAGCCCAAACCCTTGCATATATATAGGAGGAGGGAGAGGGAGGGCTGCCTTGGCCCATCCTCCAAGGAGGAGAGCTTTGGCCGAACTAGGGGGAGAGTCCAGCTCCCACAAGGGAGGTGGATCTCCTCCTTTTAAATCCTTTCAGCCCTATCACTTGATCTCCAGCTACATGGGCCTTTCTAGAAGGTCTTAGACAGACCAATAAGGGATGGTACACCTCCTCTAAGGGCCCACGAAGTCCTATGGTAGTCACACCCCTCCCGGGGTCCTCCGGCACCCTCCCGGCACTCTCGGTACACTACCGATGAGCCCGAAAACTTTCCGGTGACAAAAATTGGACTTCCTATACATCAATCTTTACCTCCGGACCATTCTGGAGCTCCTCGTGACGTCCGAGATCTCATACGGGACTCCGAAAAACCTTCGGTAAACACGTATACCATTTCCCTATAACCCTAGCGTCATCGAACCTTAAGTGTGTAGACCCTATGGGTTCGGGAGACACGTAGACATGACCAAGACATCTCTCCAGTCAATAACCAACAGCGGGATCTGGATACCCGTGTTGGCTCCCACATGCCCCACGATGATCTCATCGAATGAACCATGATGTCGGGGATTCAATCAATCCCATATACAATTCCCTTTGTCTATCGGTATGGTACTTGCCCGAGATTCGATCATCGGTATCTCTATACCTTGTGCAATCTCGTTAACGGCAAGTCTCTTTAATCATTCCGTAATACATCATCCCGTGACTAAATCCTTAGTCACATTGAGCTCATTATGATGATGTCTTACTGAGTGGGTCCAGAGATACCTCTCCGTCACACGGAGTGATAAATCCCAGTCTCGATTCATGCCAACCCTATAGATACCTTCGGAGATACCCGTAGTGCACCTTTATAGCCACCCAGTTACATTGTGACGTTTGGCACACCCAAAGTATTCCTACGGTATCCGGGAGTTGCACAATCTCATGGTCTAAGGAAACGATACTTGACATTGACAAGCTTTAGCAGACGAACTGCACGATCTTGTGCTATGCTTAGGATTGGGTCTTGTCCATCACATCATTTTCCTTATGATGTGATCCCATTATCAACGACATCCAATGTCCATGGCCATGAAACCGTGACCATCTATTGATCAACGAGCTAGCCAACTAGAGGCTTACTAGGGACATGTTGTGGTCTATGTATTCACACATGTATTACGGTTTTCGGTTAACACAATTATAGCATGAACAATAGACAATTATCATGAAATAGGAAATACAATAATAACCATTTTATTATTGCCTCTAGGGCATATTTCCAACAGTCTCCCACTTGCACTAGACTCAATAATCTAGTTACATTGTGATGAATCGCACACCCATAGCATTCTGGTGTTGATCATGTTTTGCTCGTGAGAGAGGTTTAGTCAACGGATCCGCGACATTCAGATCCGTTTGCACTTTACAAATATCTATATCTCCCTCCTGAATGTAATCACGGATGGAGTTGAAGTGGTGCTTGATGTGTCTTGTCTTCTTGTGAAACCTGGGCTCCTTCGCAAGGGCAATAGCTCCAGTGTTGTCACAGAATAGAGTCATCGGGCCCGACGCACTTGGAATTACTCCTAGGTCGGTGATGAACTACTTAATCCAGACTCCTTCCTTTGCTGCTTCCGAAGCAGCTATGTACTCCGCTTCACATGTAGATGCCGCCACGACGCTTTGCTTGCTGCTGCACCAGCTGACTGCCCCTCCGTTCAAAATATACACGTATCCGGTTTGCGACTTGGAGTCGTCCGGATCTGTGTCGAAGCTAGCATCGACGTAACCCTTTACGACAAGCTCTTCGGCACCTCCATATACGAGAAACATGTCCTTTGTCCTTTGTAGGTACTTCAGGATATTCTTGACCGCTGTCCAGTGTTCCGCTCCGGGATCACTTTGGTACCTCCCTACCAAACTTATGGCAATGTTCACATCAGGTTTGGTACATAGCATGGCATACATAATAGAGCCTATGGCTGAAGCATAGGGGATGACACTCATCTCTTCTCTATCCTTTGCCGTGGTCGGGCATTGAGTCGTACTCAATCGCACACCCTGTAACACAGGCAAGACCCCCTTCTTGGACTGATCCATATTGAACTTCTTCAATATCTTTTCAAGGTATGTGCTTTGTGAAAGACCTATGAGGCATCTTGATCTATCTCTATAGATCTTAATACCTAATATGTAAGCAGCTTCTCCAAGGTCCTTCATTGAAAAACACTTATTCAAATAGGCCTTTACACTTTCCAAAAGTTCTATATCATATCCCATTATCAGTATGTCATCCACATATAATATGAGAAATGCTACAAAGCTCCCACTCACTTTCTTGTAAATACAGGGTTCTTCATAAACATGTATAAACCCAAACGCTTTAATCACCTCATTAAAGCGAATGTTCCAACTCCGAGATGCTTGCACCATCCCATAGATGGAGCGCTGGAGCTTGCATACTTTGTTAGCATCTTTAGGATCGACAAAACCTTCCGGCTGCATCATATACAGTTCTTCCTTAAGGAAACCATTAAGGAATGCCGTTTTAACGTCCATTTGCCAGATCTCATAATCATAAAATTCGGCAATTGCTAACATGATTCGGACAGACTTCAGCATCGCTATGGGTGAGAAAGTCTCATCGTAGTCAACTCCTTGAACTTGTCGATAACCATTACCGACAAGCCGAGCCTTATAGACGGTCACATTACCCTCCGCGTCAGTCTTCTTCTTAAAGATCCATTTATTTTCAATGGCTCGCTTATCACCAGGCAAGTCCACCAAAGTCCACACTTTGTTCTCATACATGGATCCTATCTCAGATTTCATGGCTTCAAGCCATTTGTTGGAATCCGGGCCCGCCATCGCTCTTCATAGTTCGAAGGTTCACCGTTGTCTAACAACATGATCTCCAGGACAGGGTTGTTGTACCACTCTGGTGCGGAACGTGTCCTAGTGGACCTTCGACATTCAATAGTAACTTGATCTGAAGTTTCATGATCATCATCATTAACTTCCTCTCCAGCCGGTGTAGGCTCCACAGAAACAACTTCCTGTGCTGCGCTACTCTCCGGTTCGAGTGGAGGTACATTACCTCATCAAGTTCTATTTCCCTCCCACTTACTTCTTTCGAGAGAAACTCTTTCTCGAGAAAGGATCCATTCTTGGCAACAAAGACTTTGCCCTCAGATCGTAGGTAGAAGGTATACCCAATAGTCTCTTTGGGATATCCTATGAAGACAGACTTTTCTGCTTTGGGTTCGAGCTGCTCAGGTTGAAGATTCTTCACATAAGCATCGCATCCCCAAACTTTTAGAAACGACAGCTTAGGTTTCTTTCCAAACCATAATTCATACGGTGTCATCTCAACGGATTTTGACGGTGCCCTATTTAAAGTGAATCCGGCAGTCTCTAATGCATATCCCCAAAATGATAGCGGTAAGTCGGTAAGAGACATCATAGATCGTACCATATCTAATAGAGTGCGATTACGATTTTCAGACACACCATTTTGCTGAGGTGTGTCAGGCGGCGCGAGTTGTGAAACAATTCCACATTTCCTTAAGTGCGTGCCAAACTCGTGACTTAAATATTCTCTGCCACGATCAGAACGTAGGCACTTTATTTTTCTGTCACTTTGATTCTCTACCTCACTTTGAAATTCCTTGAACCTTTCAAAAGTTTCAGACTTATGTTTCATTAAGTAGACATACCCATATCTACTCAAGTCATCAATGAGGGTGAGAACATAATGGTAGCCACCACGAGCCTCGACACTCATTGGATCGCATACATCGATATGTATTATTTACGACAAGTCAGTTGCTCGCTCCATTGTTCCGGAGAACGGAGTCTTGGTCATCTTGCCCATGAGGCATGGTTCGCACGTGTCAAATGATTCGAAATCAAGAGACTCCAAAAGTCCATATGTATGGAGCTTCTTCATGCATTTGACACCAATATGACCAAGGCGGTAGTGCCACATGTAAGTGGGACTATCGTTATCAACCTTACACTTTTTGTTACTCACCCTATGGACATGTGTAACATCACGTTCGAGATTCATCAAAAATAAACCATTGACCAGCAGGGCATGACCATAAAACATTTCTCTCATATAAATAGAACAACCATTATTCTCTGATTTAAATGAGTAGCCATCTCGCATCAAGCGAGATCCAGATACAATGTTCATGCTCAAGGCTAGTACTAAATAACAATTATTAAGGTTTAACACTATTCCCGAAGGTAGATGTAGAGGTAGCGTGCCGACGGCGATCACATCGACCTTGGAACCATTCCCGACACGCATCGTCACCTCATCCTTTGCCAGCCTCCGCTTATTCCGCAGCTCCTGCTTGGATTTACAAATGTGAGCAACTGCACCGGTATCAAATACCCAGGAGCTACTACGAGCGCTGGTTAGGTACACATAAATAACAAGTATATCACATATACCTTTAACGTTGCCATCCTTCTTATCCGCTAAGTACTTGGGGCAGTTCCGCTTCCAGTGACCGGTACCCTTGCAATAAAAACACTCGGTCTCAGGCTTGGGTCCATTCTTGTTCTTCTTCTTCCCGGCAACTTGCTTACCGGGCACGGCAACAGCTTTGCCGTCCTTCTTGAAGTTCTTCTTACCCTTGCCTTTCTTGAAACTAGTGGTCTTATTCACCATCAACACTTGATGCTCCTTTTTGATCTCGACCTCTACTGATTTCAGCATCGAGTACAACTCAGGAATGGACTTCTCCCTCCCTTGCATGTTGTAGTTCATAACAAAGCTCTTATAGCTAGGTGGAAGCGACTGGAGGATTCTGTCAATGACCGAGTCATCTGGGAGATTAACTCCCAGCTGAGTCAAGCGGTTGTGAAGCCCGGACATCTTGAGGATGTGCTCACTGATAGAACTATTCTCCTCCATCTTACAGCTGAAGAACTTGTCGGAGACGTCATATCTCTCGACCCGGGCATGAGCTTGAAAAACCAGTTTTAGCTCTTGGAACATCTCATATGCTCCGTGTTGCTCAAAACGCTTTTGGAGCCCCGGTTTTAAACTGTAAAGCATGCCGCACTGAACAAGGGAGTAATCATCGCAGCGAGAATGCCAAGCGTTCGCAACGTCTTGCTCTGCTAGGAGAAGGGGTGGGTCACCTAGCGGTGCATCAAGGACATACAATTTCATGAAAGCTATGAGGATGATCCTCAAACCACGGATCCAGTCCGCATAGTTGCTTCCATCATCTTTCAGCTTGGTTTTCTCTAGGAACGCTTTGAAATTGAGGGTGACATTCGTGTTGGCCATTGGATCTACAATATAGATTGTAAAGATAATTTTAGACTAAGTTCATGATAATTAAGTTCACATAATCAAATTATTTAATGAACTCCCACTTAGATAGACATCTCTCTAATCATTCAAGTGACACATGATCCATGTCAACTAGCCCGTGTTCGATCATCACGTGAGACGGACTAGTCATCCACGGTGAACATCTCCATGTTGATCGTATCTTCTATACGACTCATGTTCGACCTTTCAGTCTTCCGCGTCCTGAGGCCATGTCTGTACGTGCTAGGCTCGTCAAGTCAACCTAAGTGTTCCGCGTGTGTAAATCTGGCTTACACCTGTTGTATGCGAACGTTAGAACCTATCACACCCGACCATCACGTGGTGCTTCGGAACGACGATCCTTAACAAAGGTGCATAGTTAGGGTGAACACTTCTCTTGAAATTTTATTGAGAGATCATCTTATTTACTACCGTCATTCTAAGCAAATAAGATGTAAGCATGATAAACATCACATCCAATCAATATAGTGACATGATATGGCCAATATCATCTTGCTCCTTTGATCTCCATCTTCGAGGCACCATGATCATCACTGTCACCGGCACGACACCATGATCTCCATCATCATGATCTCCATCATTGTGTCTTCATGAAGTTGCCTCGCCAACTATTACTTCTACTACTATGGCTAACGTTTAGCAATAAAGTAAAGTAATTACATGGCGTTTATGATTGACACGCAGGTCATATAATAAAATAAGACAACTCCTATGGCTCCTGCCGGTTGTCATACTCATCGACATGCAAGTCGTGAATCCTATTACAAGAACATGATCAATATCATACATCACAATGCATCACATCACATTCTTTGGCCATATCACATCACAAGGCATATGCTGCAAAAACAAGTTAGACGTCCTCTAATTTGTAGTTGCAAGTTTTTACGTGGCTGCTATAGGTTTCTACCAAGAATGTTTCTTACCTACGCCAAAACCACAACGTGATATGCCAATTGCTATTTACCCTTCAAAAGGACCCTTTTCATCGAATCCAATCCGACTGAGGTGGGAGAGACAGACACCCGCTAGCCACCTTATGCAACAAGTGCATGTCAGGCGGTGGAACCAGTCTCACGTAAGCATACGTGTAAAGTCGGTCCGGGCCGCTTCATGCCACAATAACGCCGAATCAAGATAAGACTAGTAGTGGTAAGCATATTAACAAAATCGACGCCCACAACAACTTGTGTTCTACTCGTGCATAGATTCTACGCATAGACCTAGCTCATGATGCCACTGTTGGGAGACGTAGTAGTAAATCAAAAAAATTCCTACGATCACCAAGATCTATCCATGGAGAAACCAGCAACGAGTGGGGAGAGATTGCATCTTCATACCTTTGAAGATCGCTAAGCGGAAGCGTTACAAGAACGTGGTTGGTGGAGTCGTACTTGCAGCGATTCAGATCGCGGTGGATTCCGATCTTAGCGTCGAATAACGGCGCCTCCGCATTCAACACACGTGCAGCCCGATGATGTATCCTACACCTTGTTCCATCAAGGAGGAAGGAGAGGTTGAGGGAGAGCTCCAGCAACACGACGGCATGGTGACGGTGGAGCTACGTGGACTTCGGTAGGGCTTCGCCAAGCGCTACGGAGAACGAGGAAGAGGAAGGGTAGGGCTGCGCCGAGAGAGAGAGAAGTCGTGTCTCAAATCAGCCCAAACCCTTTCATATATATAGGAGGAGGGAGAGGGAGGTCTGCCTTGGCCCCTCCTCTAAGGAGGAGAGCTTCGGCCGAACTAGGGGGAGAGTCCACCTCCCACAAGGGAGGTGGATCTCCTCCTTTTAAATCCTTTCAGCCCTATCTCTTGATCTCCAGACGCATGGGCCTTTCTAGAAGGTCTTAGCCATCCCAATAAGGGCTGGTACACCTCCTCTAAGGGCCCACGAAGTCCTATGGTCGTCACACCCCTCTCGGGGTCCTCCGGCACCCTCCCGGCACTCCCGGTACACTACCGATGAGCCCGAAAACTTTCCGGTGACCAAAACTGGACTTCCTATATATCAATCTTTACCTCTGGACCATTCTGGAGCTCCTCATGACGTCCGGGATCTCATCCGGGACTCCGAACAACCTTTAGTAATCACTTATACCATTTCCCTATAACCCCAGCGTCATCGAACCTTAAGTGTGTAGACCCTACGGATTCGGGAGACACGTAGACATGACCGAGACATCTCTTCGATCAATAACCAATAGAGGGATCTGGATACCCATGTGGGCTCCCACATGCTCCACGATGATCTCATCGGATGAACCATGATGTTGGGGATTCAATCAATCCCGTATACAATTCCCTTTGTCTATCGGTATGATACTTGCCCGAGATTCGATCGCCGGTATCTCTATACCTTGTTCAATATCGTTACCGGCAAGTCTCTTTACTCGTTCCGTAATACATCATCCCGTGACTAACTCGTTAGTCACATTGAGCTCATTATGATGATGTCTTATCGAGTGGGCCTAGAGATACCTCTCCGTCACATGGAGTGACAAATCCCAGTCTCGATTCGTGCCAACCCAACAGACACCTTCGGAGATACCCGTAGTGCACCTTTATAGCCACCCAGTTACGTTGTGACGTTTGGCACACCCAAAGCATTCCTACGGTATCCAGGAGTTGCACAATCTCATGGTCTAAGGAAACGATACTTGACATTGAAAAGCTTTGAAGATGAACTGCATGATCTTGCGCTATGCTTAGGATTGGGTCTTGTCCATCACATCATTCTCCTAATGATGTGATCCCGTTATCAATGGCATTCAATGTCCATGGCCCTGAAACCGTGACCATCTATTGATCAACGAGCTAGCCAACTAGAGGGTTACTAGGGACATGTTGTGGTCTATGTATTCACACATGTATTACGGTTTCCGGTTAACACAATTATAGCATGAACAATAGACAATTATCATGAAATAGGAAATGCAATAATAAACATTTTATTATTGCCTCTAGGGAATATTTCCATACGCTTTATCCAGGTCTTCCTTTGAAAGACTCTTTTTCAAACAACCGTTTATGCTTTTTAGAAATTCTACATCATTTCCGATCAACAATATGTCAACCACATATGCTTACCAGAAACTCTATAGTGCTCCCACTCACTTTATTGTAAATACAAGTTTCTCATAAACTTTGTATAGACTCAAAAACTTTGATCGCCTTATCAAAGTGTATATTCCAACTCCGAGATGCTTGCTTCAGTTCATAGAAGGTTCACTGAAGCTTGCACACCTTTCAGTTCATAGAAGGACTGACAAAACCTTCTGTTTGTATCTCATACAACCTTTCCATAAGGAAGTAAACGATGTTTTGGTATCCATCTGCCAGATTTCATAATTGAAAAATGCAGCAACAGCTAACATAATTCCAACAGACTTTAGCATTGCTATGAGTGAGAAAGTCTCATCACAGTCAACACCTTGAACTTGGCAGAAACTTCTTTGCGACAAGTCGAGCTTTATAAATGGTGACATTCACCATTAGCGTCTGTCTTCATCTTAAAGATCCGTTTGTACTTAACGACCTGCCATCCAACGAACAAGTCTACCAAAGTCTATACTTGGTTTTCATACATGGATCCTTTCTCGGATTTTATGGCCTATAATCATTTGTCAGAATCCGGGCCCATCATCGCTTCTCCACAGCCCGTAGGTTCATTGTTGTCCAATAACATGACCTCTAGGACAGGGTTGTCGTACCGCTCAGGAGCAGTACACATCCTTGTCGACCTACGAGGTTCGATAGTAACTTGATCCGAAGCTTCATGATCATCATCATTTACTTCCTCTTCAATTAACGTAGGCTTCACAGAAAACTACTTCCTGCGTTGCGCTACTCTCTGGTTGAACAAAGGTTCAACAACCTCATCAAGTTCTATCTTCCTCCCACTCAATTCTTTCGAGAGAAACTTTTTCTTGAGAAAGGACCCAGTTTTAGCAACAAACACTTTATGCTTGGATCTGAGATAGAAGGTTTACCCAACTGTTCTTAGGGTATTCTATGAAGATGCATTTGTCAGCTTTGGGTTCGAGCTCATTAGGTGAAAACATTTTCCACACAAGCGTCGCAGCCCCAAACATTAAGAAATGACAGCTTGGGTTTCTATCAAACCCTAATTCACACGGTGTCATCTCAACGGATTTATATGGTGCCCTATTTAAAGTGAATGTAGTTGTCTCTAATGCATAACCCCAAAATTATACTAGCAAAACGATAAGAGACATCATAGCACGCACCATATCCAATAGAGTACGACTATAAAATTTGGACACACCATCACACTATGGTGTTCCAGGTGGCGTGAGTTGTGAAACAACTTTCACATTGTCTAAAGTTGTATGCCAAACTCGTAACTCAGATATTCACCTCCATGATCATATCGCGGACATTTTTATCTACTTGTCACGATGATTATAAACTTCACTCTAAATTTGCTTGAACCTTTCAAACGATTCAGACTTGTGTTTCATTAAGTAAATATACACTATATCTACTCAAATCATTGGTGAAGGTAATAAAATAACGAAAACCACCGCACGCTACAAGACTCATTGGATTGCACACATCAACTTGTATCATTTCCAATAAATCACTTGCCCGCTCCATCCATCTGGAAACGGGGTCCTTAGTCATCTTGCCCAAGAGGCATGGTTCGCATGTCTCAACCGATTCGAAATCGAATGAGTCCAAAGATCCATCAGCATGGAGTTTCTTCATGCGCTTTATACCAATATGACATTTAGCGGCAGTGCCACAAGTATGTGGTACTATCATTATGTATATTTGGCATCAATGTTACGAACATGTGTATTACTACGATCAAGACTCAACAAACCATTCTCACTGGGTGCATGACCATTGAAGGTATTATTCATGTAAACAGAATAACCATTATTCTCTAACTTAAATGAATAACCGTGTTGCAATAAACATGATCTAATCACATTCATGCTCAACACAAAACACCAAATAACATTTATTTAGGTTTGTCTCTAATCCCGAAGGGAGAGAGAGCGTGCGATGTTGATCACATCAACCTTGGAAACATTTCCAACAAACATTGTCACCTCACCCTTAGCTAGTGCTCCGTTTGTAGCTTTTATTTCGAGTTACTAACGTTTAGCAATCGAACCGGTATCCAATCACCAGGTGCTACTAGGAGTACTCACAAGGTACACATCATTAAAACGTATATCAAATATACTTTTGTCGATGTTGCCAGCCTATCTTATCTACAAAGTATCTAGGGTTGTTCCGCTTTAGCGACCGCTCTCCTCATTATCAAAGCACTTAGTCTCGGGTTTGGGTTCAACTTTCGGTTGCTTCACTGGAGCAGCAACTGACTTGCTATCCATGAATTTTCCCTCCTTGCTCTTGCCCTTCTCGAAAATGGTGGTTTGACTAACCATCAACACTTGACGCTCCTTCTTGATTTCTACCTTCGCGGTGTCAAACATCGCGAACAGCTCAGGGATCATTATTTCTATCCCTGGCATTTTATAGTTCATCACCATGTTCTAGTAGCTTAGTGACAGTGACTTGGAGAACAATATATATCACTATCTTATCCGGAAGAACAACTCCCACTCGATTTAAGTGATTGTAGCACCCAGACAATCCGAGCACATGCTCAACGATTGAGCTATTCTCCTTCATCTTGTAGGCAAAGAATCTTGTTGGAGATCTTATATCTCGCAACACGGGCACGAGCCTGAGATCCTAATTTCAGCTCTTAGAACATCTCATATGTTCCGTGACGTTCAAAACATTTCGGAGCCTCAATTCTAAGCCGTAATGCATGACGCACTAAACTATCAAGTAGTCATCAGAACGTGCATGTCAGATGTTCACAACCTCTACAAACGACGTTAGAGGGGTTGGCGCACCGAGTGGTGCATTAAGGACATAAGCCTTTTGTGCAGCAATGAGGACAATCCTCAGATCACGGAACCAGTCCGCAATATTGCTACCATCAACTTTCAACTCTATTTCTCTAGGAACATATAAAAATTCAAGGGAGCTACAGCGTGAGCTAGTAATCTACAACATAATTTTTCAAAGACACAATTGACTGTGTTCATGATAATGAGTTCAATTAATCATATTACTTAAGAACTCCCACTCAAATTGACATCCCTCCGGTCATCCGAGTGATACATGATCCAAATTCACCAACTCAAGTCCGATCATCACGTGAGTTGAGGTGGTTACAATGGTGAGCATCATCATGTTGATCATATCTACTAGATGACTCATGCCGACCTTTCGGTCTCTTGTGTTCCGAGGCCATGTCTGTACATGCTAGGCTCATCAAGTTTAACCCGAGTGTTCTGCATGTGCAACACTGGCTTGCACCCGTTGTATGTGAACGTAGAGTCTATCACACCCGATCATAACGTGGTGTCTCAACACGAAGAACTTTCGCAACGGTGCACACACGGGGAGAACACAATTTATCTTGAAATTAAGTGAGGGATCACCTTATAATGCTACCGTCGTCCTAAGCAAAATAAGGTGCATAATAGGATTAACATCACACGCAAATCATAAGTGACATGATATCGCCATGAACTTGTGCTTTTGATCTCCATCATTAAAGCACCAGCATGATCTCCATCGTCACCGGCATGACACCATGATCTCCATCATCTTGATCTCCAACAACGTGTCGCCTTCGGGGTTGTCGCGCCCACCATACTTCTACTACTATTGCTACCTTTTAGCGATAAAGTAAAGAATTACATAGTTCTTAATGATTGACACGCAGGTCATACAATAATTAAAGACAACCATATGGCTCCTGCCGGTTGCCGTACTCATCGACATGCAAGTCATGATAACCTATACATCACATGATCATCTCACACATCACATATATCACATCATGTAATTGGCCATATCACATCACAACATACCCTGCAAAAACAAGTTAGACGTCCTCCAATTGTTGTTGCATGTTTTACGTGGCTGCTACGGGTATCTAGCAAGAACAACTCGCATCTATGCAAAAACCACAATGGTGATACACTAGTTGCTTTTCAACCTTCTCAAGGACCGCCTTTTTCGAATCCGATCCAACTAAAGTAGGAGAAACAGACACCTGCCAGCCATCTCTGTGCAACGAAGTTACACGTCAGTCGATGGAACCGGTCTCTCGTAAGCGTACGAGTAAGGTTGGTCCGGGCCGCTTCATCCCACAATACCGCTGAACCAAAACACGACCAAGGGAGGAAGCAATCTAAGCATCAACGCACACAAACTCTTTGTCTTCTACTCAAGATTTCATCTACACATAGACCTAGCTCATGATGCCATTGTTGGGGAATGTTGCATGGGAAACAAAAAAATTCCTATGCACACGCAGATCTATCCATGGTGAGGAGCATCCACAAGAGGGAGAGTGGATCTACGTACCCTTGTAGATCGCTAAGTGGGAAGCGTTAAGAAACGCGGTTGGTGTAGTCGAACGTCTTCGCGATCCAAATAGCCGAGCGTCTCACGATCTCATCACGATCCGTCCCGCAATCCAATCACGATCCGTCCCGCGAACTCATCACGATCTGTCCTGCGATCTCATCACGATCCGTCCCGCGAACTCATCACGATCCGTCCCGCGAACTCATCATGATCCGTCTCGCGATCTTGATCACGGTCCTTCCAATCTAGCGCCGAACGGACGGCACCTCCGTGTTTAGCACACGTACAGCTCGATGACGATCTCCGCCTTCTTGATCCAGCAAGAGGGAGCGGAGAGGTAGAAGATTTATCCGGCAGCGTGACGGTGCTCCGGCGATGGTGGTGGATCTATTCCGGCAGGGCTTCGCCTAAGCACTGCAGAAATCCGATCTAGAGGAGAAACTATGCAGTGGAGGAACGGGTAGCACGTGGCTGAAAATTCTGTGTCAAAACCCTAAAATCCTCTAGTATATATAGGAGGAGAGGAGGACGAGGCTTGGCTGCCAAAGAGGCAGCCCTTGGGTCGTCCGAACCTAGTGGGATTAGAGGATTCCTCCTCCAATCCTAGTAGGACTAGGTCTCCTCCTTTATTTTTGCCTTTTTTGCCTTTTTCCACCTTTTTCTCTTTGGGCTTTTCTTCCCAGCCGCATGGGCCTTGTGTGGGACTTCCACCAGCCCACAAAGGGCTGGTATTTACTCTCCCGCATCCCATGAAGCCTCTTGGGTCGAAATACGCCTCCTGGTGGTCTCCCGGTACACTACCGGCACTCCCGGTACACTACCGATGAGCCCGAAACTTTTTTGGCAACCAAAACAGGACTTCCTATATATGAATCTTTACCTCCGGACCATTCCGGAGCTCCTCATGACGTCCGGGATCTCATCCGTCACTCCGAACAACCTTCGGTCACCACCATACATAACTTTATACTACCGAAACGTCACCAAACCTTAAGTGTGCAGACCCTGTGGGTTCGAGAACTATGTAGACATGACCGAGACACCTCTACGGTCAATAACCAATAGCGGGACCTGGATGCCCATATTGGTTCCTACATATTCTACGAAGATCTTTATCGGTTGAACCTCTATGTCAAGGATTCAGTTAATCCTGTATGATGTTCCCTTTGTTCTTCGGTATGTTACTTGCACGAGATTCGATCGTCGGTATCTCCATACCTAGTTCAACCTCGTTACTGGAAAGTCTCTTTACTCGTTCAGTAATACAAGATCCCGTGACTAACACTTAGTCACATTGCTTGCAAGGCTTATTGTGATGTTGTATTACCGAGTGGGCCCTGAGATACCTCTTCATCACACGGAGTAACAAATCCCAGTCTTGATCCATGCCAACTCAACAGACACCCTCGGAGATACCTGTAGAGCACCTTTATAGTCACTCAGTTACATTGCGACGTTTGATACACACAAGGCACTCCTCCGGTATCTGTGATTTGCATGATCTCATGGTCATAGGAACATATACTTGACATGTAGAAAACAGTAGCAATAAACTGACACAATCAGATGCTACGTTTGTAGTTTGGGTCTTGTCCATCACATCATTCTCCTAATGATGTGATCCCGTTATCAAATGACATCACATGTCAATGGCTAGGAAACCTTGACCATCTTTGATCAACAAGCTATTTCACTAGAGGCATACTAGGGACAAAGTGTTGTCTATTTACCCACACATGTAATGTGTTTCCAATTAATACAATCATAGACATGACCATGTAGCCTCTTGGGTCGAAATACTCCTCCCAATGGTCTCCCGGTACACTACCGGCACTCCCGATACACTACCAATGAGCCCAAAACTTTTTCGGTGAACAAAATAGGACTTCTTATATATCAATATTTACCTCCGGACCATTCCGGAGCTCCTCGTGATCTCTGGACCTCATGCGGGACTCCGAACAACCTTTGGTCACCACCATACACAACTCTATACTACCGAAACGTCACCAAACCTTAAGTGTGTAGACCCTGCGGGTTCGAGAACTATGTAGACATGGCCGAGACACCTCTACGGTCAATAACCAATAGCGGGACCTAGATGCCCATATTGGTTCCTACATATTCTACGAAGATCTTTATCGGTCGAACATCTATGTCAAGGATTCAGTTAATCCCGTATGATGTTCCCTTTGTTCTTCGGTATGTTTTACTTGTGCAAGATTCGGTCGTCGGTATCTCCATACCTAGTTCAACCTCGTTACCGGCAAGTCTCTTTACTCGTTCCGTAATACAAGATCCCGTGACTAACACTTAGACACATTGCTTGCAAGGCTCATTGTGATGATGTATTACCGAGTGGGCCCTGAGATACCTCTCCGTCACACGGAGTAACAAATCCCAGTCTTGATCCATGCCAACTCAACAGACACCCTTGGAGATACCTGTAGAGCACCTTTATAGTCACCCAGTTATGTTGCGACGTTTGATACACACAAGGTACTCCTCTGGTGTCAGTGAGTTGCATGATCTCATGGTCATAGGAACATATACTTGACATGCAGAAAACAGTAGCAATAAACTGACACGATCATATGCTACGTTCGTAGTTTGGGTCTTGTCCATCACACCATTCTCCTAATGATGTGATCCCGTTTATCAAATGACATCTCATGTCCATGACTAGGAAACCTTAACCATCTTTGATCAACGAGCTAGTCTATTAGAGGCATACTAGGGACATGGTTTTGTCTATGTATCCACACATGCATCTAAGTCTCCGATCAATACAATTATAGCATGGATAATAAATGATTATCATGAACCAGGAAATATGATAATAACCAATTTATTATTGCCTCTAGGGCATATTTCCAACAGCCTCCAGCCACCACAACCGCCTGCTTTGCTGCTCTTCATCCTCGGCTGCATAGAACACCCCTGTTCGCGCTCTCTCCAGAACAAGGTCAACCTCCCCCACTACAAGTCTACGACCTCCATCAGCAAAGGATGCGTTGAGCTACAGGTCACGAGCAAAAAATAGAGGTGAGGCAGTAGCAACAGTAGCTGTTGGAATTCTATTCAGTAATGCTCAGGCTTGTCCTAGTGTTAGTTTTCAGAAAAAATCAGACTTTCATTGTTCCTTTCACTGATGAAAGTTGGCAGGAACTCATCAATTTTGTTCGTTAATCGTTGAGATAGCATCCTCTTTTTTCGTTTGGCTAGCTGGACATGTGTATCTTTTAGATACATCTGACCTTCTAATGCTTGTCTTTTTTACCAATTTTTGACATGTATTTGACAGAAATTAACAAAACGAAAAGAGCTAATAATAGTGACAGAAAATGTAATATACAGTACATAATTATTATTTTGGTTTGAGGAGGAAATCTTGGAGGTCGAGATCGAAGATGAGGAGCAGCTTGACGATAGCCCTGTGGCTTACTGACGACAGCCCAGGGATTTGCATAGATGGATTAGTTGCACAGTTCCACCAGCTACATTCTAATCGTAGAGATCTAACATTTCAAAGTATTTCTTCAGGGTAAATAAGATGCGAGCCATTGCTGAGGAGGGTGCATACTTTTTCCAGTATCACTGGGTTTGGTAGGATCATACTATTTATGTAAGTTAAAAGGATACATCAAGGTGTTCATCAGTTTTAGAGCTTCAGGCTGTAACAACATCTTCATTGTATTATCTTGATTAAACTCTGTTGTTGTCTAGCCATTTTTACCATTTAAAACAAGGGCTCATTTATTGCCCTCAAAGATTTTGGGAACTCTTTCCTATCCAAATCATTGCCTTGTGGCAAAATTCAGCTCCATTTTCCCAGTAAATCGTCCTCGGCAAATTTCCAAAATATTCGTTCACCTAGAAGCTTTGTGAAGGAAGTACTGGCTATGCATATCATAACGAGTTGAATTTTTCCCAGATCTTCTATATGCCCAAATAATAGCTATCCACAGAATTTTAGCCCCATCTAACAATCCATGTGAGCTCACCATCCAATCTTTGTTTCTAGTAATATTTTCAGTTTGTGAAGCAACAACATTTTATATTTCTTTATTGCTGAAACTTTACCACTACAAGACCATGATCACAGAACCCCCCTCCACCAAATTTTAGCTCATTTAATCTAGCCAATTTCCCTCAACATTTTTCCTAATATTCTCTTCAGTGGAGAGTATGGTGAAGCAAGTACCTTTTTTTACCCAAATAGTATGAAATTTGTACACTGCCTTCATATGCCCAAATTGTCATCCTCCTACAAATTGCAGCTTAATCCAATCATCTATGTGAGCCCAGCCTCAGTTTCTACTTTCTGTCCAGATTGGCACATTGCAAAGCAAGTGCTATATAGACCCCTCATATTGCCCTCAAACTTTTTGAGCGATCTTCCATATCCAAATAATTACCACATGCCAATATTCAGCTCAATCCATTCATTATTTTGAGCCCGGCTTCAACATTCATATTTCTGTCCAGTGTGGTACTTTGCAAAGGAAGTACCACCTAAGCTTATCCATTTGAGTTGAAAATTTGTGAAGACAGTCTTCTTAGTAGATGATCATCCTCAACCAAAACTCACGCCCATTGGCCATGTGCATTTCCTGTATCGCTAATCAAACACTTGGCTGCTAATTCATGTTTGAGCATAGTTAGGTCTCCTCGTCAGATTCTTCTACTATAATTTTCTTCCTAGCACCTGCCTGGGGAGTGTCCAGCCCACTAGACATGCCTATGCCGTCTAAACGCATGGCAATGCCATGGTCATGCGGTGAGCACGTGGCGGGCATGCGATTTTACGCGCTCTGGAGTTGGGGCCATCGGCCACGTCCAAACCTCGATGTATCGCCACCAAACCATGTATTTATGATTAAATAGATACTTATGTAGCTAGAAATGCTTTTTGGAAAAAATAAAGGGCAACCTATAAGGCAGCTATAGTTCAAATTTGACCCGCTTCCTATTGAATCAGCGGAGTTTTGTCTTTTTCACGAGAGGTGGATCAAAGCTTTTGACACCCAACCATTTTGTCAATTGTGCATTAAATATGGCCTAATATTTTATAAAAATGATTTTATACAATTTTGCAAAAAATATTTGGTAGGTCCTTCATAAAAAAAACTCATTTTGGGCACTCGAAAAAAGGAAAATGTTTTTTTTGTGCAAAGAAAATGAAAACTCCCTTTGGCAACATTGTTTGCCATTTCAACATTCACCCTTACGCACAACATGAGATCATTGGAACAAACTATGCCATGAATGTGATGGACTTGAAGTATATAAAGTATATGCTATGAAACTTTTTTTTGTAAAAAAACTTATTTTTAATCGACTACGACCAATTTAGATGATCATAAAGTCTTCAAATTGTTTGTTGCGTTCTTATTGGTCCATAGGCATATCACATGGATCATGCATTAAACACCGTCGGATGCTCCCGGATCCTACGGCGGCCCTCACCCCCTCACCCTCTCACCCACGTAGCCCTCTCACCCCCTCACCCTCTCGGACGCTGCTTCAATGCCGTAAAGGCACCTGCCTTTGGGTCATTGACATGTGGGCCAGCCACCTATTGGGCCCATATGTCATAGATACAAAGGCAGGTGCCTTAAGGCACCGAAGCGCAATCCCACCCTCTCACCCACGCAGCCCCCACGCCCCTCACTCCCCACCGTTCCAAACCCTTCTCTCCTCCACCCACACCATCTCGCCAAACCCTAGCCACCACCGTCCCAGCCCCCGCACCATGGTCGTCGTGTTGGAAATATGCCCTAGAGGCAATAATAAAATGGTTATTATTGTATTTCCTTGTTCATGATAATTGTCTATTGTTCATGCTATAATTGTATTAACCGGAAACCATAATACATGTGTGAATACATAGACCACAACATGTCCCTAGTGAGCCTCTAGTTGACTAGCTCGTTGATCAATAGATGGTCACGGTTTCATGGCCATGGACATTGGATGTCGTTGATAATGGGATCACATCATTAGGAGAATGATGTGATGGACAAGACCCAATCCTAAGCATAGCACAAGATCGTGTAGTTCGTTTGCTAAAGCTTTTCAATGTCAAGTATCATTTCCTTAGACCATGAGATTGTGTAACTCCCGGATACCGTAGGAATGCTTTGGGTGTGCCAAACGTCACAACGTAACTGGGTGGCTATAAAGGTATGCTACGGGTATCTCCGAAAGTGTCTGTTGGGTTGACACGAATCAAGACTGGGATTTGTCACTCCGTGTGACGGAGAGGTATCTCTGGGCCCACTCGGTAAGACATCATCATAATGAGCTCAATGTGACTAAGGGGTTAGCCACGGGATGATGTGTTACGGAACGAGTAAAGAGACTTGCCGGTAACGAGATTGAACAAGGTATGGCGATACCGACGATCGAATCTCGGGCAAGTACCATACCGGTAGACAAAGGGAATTGTATACGGGATTGATTGAATCCCTGACATCGTGGTTCATCCGATGAGATCATCGTGGAGTACGTGGGAGCCAACATGGGTATCCAGATCCCGCTGTTGGTTATTGGCCAGAGAGGTGTCTCGGTCATGTCTACGTGTCTCCCGAACCCGTAGGGTCTACACACTTAAGGTTCGATGACGCTAGGGTTATAGGGAAAAGGTATACGTGATTACCGAAGGTTGTTCGGAGTCCCGGATGAGATCCCGGACGTCACGAGGAGCTCCGGAATGGTCCGGAGGTAAAGATTGATATATAGGAAGTCCAGTTTTGGTCACCGGAAAGTTTTCGGGCTCATCGGTAGTGTACCGGGAGTGCCGGGAGGGTGCCGGAGGACCCCCGGGAGGGGTGTGACGACCAAAGGACCACATGGGCTGTTAGATAAAGTGTGCCAGCCCTTATTGGGCTGGGCAATACTTTTGCTAAAGGCCCATGCGGCTGGAGATAAGGAGATAAGGCAAAAAGGATTTAAAAGGAGGAGATCCACCTCCCTTGTGGGAGGTGGACTCTCCCTTTAATTCAGCCGGCCATCTCCTCTTTGGAGTAGAGGCCAAGACAGCCCTCCACGTCCCTCCTCCTATATATACTTGAGGTTTTGGATGTTTTGAGACAGGATTTGATCTCTCTCTCTCACGGCGAAGCCCTACCTCTCTTCTTCCTCCTCCGCAGCGCTTAGGCGAAGCCCTGTCGGAATACCTTGCTACTCCACCACCACCACGCCGTCGTGCTGCTGTTGGAGCCCTTCCCCAACCTCTCCTTCCTCCTTGCTGGATCAAGGTGTTGGAGACGTCACCGGGCTGCACGTGTGTTGAACGCGGAGGTGCCGTCCGTTCGGCACTTGATCGGATCTACCGCGATCTGAATCGCTGCGAGTACGACTCCATCAACCGCGTTCTTGTAACGCTTCCGCTTAGCGATCTTCAAAGGTATGAA
This sequence comes from Hordeum marinum, assembly GCA_022496015.1. Lineage (NCBI taxonomy): Eukaryota > Viridiplantae > Streptophyta > Magnoliopsida > Poales > Poaceae > Hordeum > Hordeum marinum. Next base: position 513,660,751 of record CM039676.1, on the reverse strand, counting down.
GATCCACTCTCCCCTTGCTCGTTGCTGGTTTCTCCATAGATGGATCTTGGTGAACGCGTAGGAAAATTTTTGATTTACTACTACGTCTCCCAATAGTGGCATCATGAGCTAGGTCTATGCGTAGAATCTATGCACGAGTAGAACACAAAGCAGTTGTGGGCGTCGAGTTTGTTAATTTGCTTGCCGCTACTAGTCTTATCTTGATTCGGCGGTATTGTGGGATGAAGCGGCCCGGACCAACTTTACACGTACGCTTACGTGAGACCGGTTCCACCGCCTGACATGCACTAGATGCATAAGGTGGCTAGCGGGTGTCTGTCTCTCCTACCTTAGTCGGATCGGATTTGATGAAAAGGGTCCTTATGAAGGGTAAATAGCAATTGGCAAATCACGTCGTGGTGTTGACGTAGGTAAGAAACGTTCTTGCTAGTAACCTATAGCAGCCACGTAAAAACTTGCAACTACAAATTAGAGGACGTCTAACTTGTTTTTGCAGCATGTGCCTTGTGATGTGATATGGCCAAAGGATGTGATGTGATGCATTGTGATGTATGAATTGATCATGTTCTTGTAATAGGATTCACGACTTGCATGTCGATGATTATGACAACCGGCAGGAGCCATAGGAGTTGTCTTATTTATTGTATGACCTGCGTGTCAATCATAAACGCCATGTAATTACTTTACTTTATTGCTAAGCGTTAGCCATAGTAGTAGAAGTAATAGTTGGCGAGACAACTTCATGAAGACACAATGATGGAGATCATGATGATGGAGATCATGGTGTCGTGCCGGTGACAGTGATGATCATGGTGCCCCGAAGATGGAGATCATAGGAGCAAAATGATATTGGCCATATCATGTCACTATATTGATTGCATGTGATGTTTATCATGTTTACATCTTATTTGCTTAGAACGACGGTAGCAAATAAGATGATCTCTCAATAAAATTTCAAGAGAAGTGTTCACCCTAACTGTGCACCGTTGCTAAGGATCGTTGTTCCGAAGCACCACGTGATGATCGGGTGTGATAGGTTCTAACGTTCGCATACAACGGGTGTAAGCCAGATTTACACACGCGAAACACTTAGGTTGACTTGACGAGCCTAGCATGTACAGACATGGCCTCGGAACACGGAAGACCGAAAGGTCGAACATGAGTCGTATAGAAGATACGATCAACATGAAGATGTTCACCATGGATGACTAGTCCGTCTCACGTGATGATCGGACACGGGCTAGTTGACATGGATCATGTATCACTTGGAAGACTAGAGAGATGTCTATCTAAGTGGGAGTTCATTAATAATTTGATTAAATGAACTTAATTATCAAGAACTTAGTCTAAAAATGTCCTTGCAAATTATGTCGTAGATAGCTCGCGCTGTAGCTCCCCAGTTTTATTGATACAATCCTAGAGAAAAGTAAGTTGAAAGTTGATGGTAGCAATAATGCGGACTGGGTCCGTGATCTGAGGATTGTCCTCATTGCTGCATAGAAAGCTTATGTTTTTGATGTACCGCTAACTGCATCACTCCCTCAAGCGTTGTCTGTAGATGTTGTGAACATATGACAGGCACTTTTTGGTGACTACGTGATAGTTCAATGCGTCATGCATTACGGCTTAGAATTGAGGCTCCAAAACGTTTTGAACGTCACGGAACATATGAGATGTTCTAGGAGCTGAGATTGTGATCTCAGGCTCGTGCCTATGTTGAGAGGTATGAGACCTCCAACAAGATTCTTTGTCTGCAAGATAAAGGAGAATAGCTCAATCGCTGAGCGTGTGCTCAGATTGTCTGGGTGCTACAATCACTTGAATCAAGTGGGAGTTAATCTTCCAGATGAGATAGTGATTAATGCAGTTCTCCAAGTCACTGCCACCAAGCTACTAGAGCTTCGTGATGAACTATAACATGCCAGGGATGGATAAGATGATCCCTGAGTTGTTCGTGATGTTTGACACCACGAAGGTAGAAATCAAGAAGGAGCATCAAGTGTTGATGGTTAAGTGAAACCACTAGTTTCAAAAGGGGCAAGGGCAAGAACGGAAAACTTCAGGAATGACAAGCCAGTTGTTACTCTAGTGAAGAAACCCAAGGTTGAGCCCGAACCCGAGACTAAGTGCTTCTGTTATGAGGAGAATGTTCGCTGAAGCGGAAAACCCCTAGATGCTTGGTAGATAAGAAGGCTGGTAATGTCAATGGAAGTATATTTGATATACGTGTTAGTGATGTGTACCTTGCTGGTACTCCTAGTAGCACCTGGGTATTGGATACCGGTTCGGTTGCTAAGTGTTAGCAACTCGAAATAAAAGCTACGGAGTAAATGGAGACTAGCTAGGTGAAAGGTGACGATGTGTGTTGGAAGTATTTCCAAGATTGATGTGATCACCATCGCACGCTCTCTCTACCTTCAGGATTTGTGATGAACCTAAATAAATGTTATTTGGTGTTTGCGTTGAGCATGAACGTGATTAGATCATGATTAGTGTGATACGGTTATTCATATAAGTTAGAGAATAATGGTTATTCTGTTTACATGGATAATGCCTTCAATGGTCATGCACCCACTCGAAATGGTTTATCGAATCATGATCGTAGTAGTACACATATTCATAACATTGGTACCAAAAGATACAAAGTTAATAATGATAGTACCACATGCTTGTGGCACTGCCACGTAATGTCATATTGGTATAAATCGCATGAAGAAACTCCATGATGATGGATTTTTTTTGACTCACTCGATTTCGAATCGGTTGAGACATGCGAGCCATGCCTCTTGGGCAAGATGACTGAGACCCCGTCATCCAATATGATGGAGCGGGCAAGTGGCTTATTGGAATTAATACATGATGATGTATGTGGTCCAATGAGTGTTGAAACACACAGTGGATATCGTTGTTTTTCTTTACCTTCACTGATGATTTGAGTAAATATGGGGATATTTACTTAATGAAACACGAATCTGAAATGTTTGAAAGGTTCAAGGAGTTTCAGAGTGAAGTTAAAGATCATCGTGACAAGAAGATAAATGTCTATGATACGATCATGGAGGTGAATATCTAAGTTACGAGTTTGGTATGCAATTTTAGACAATGTGGAAATTGTTTCACAGCTCACGCCTCCTGGAACACCATAGTGTGATGGTGTGTTCGAACGTCGTAGTCGTGCTCTATTGGATATAGTGAGTACTATGATGTCTCTTATCGTTTTACCACTATCGTTATGGGGTTATGCATTAAAGACAAATCCATTCACTTTAAACAGGGCACCATCTAAGTCTGTTGAGATGACACCGTGAGAATTGTGGTTTAACAGAAGCCTAAGCTGTCATTTCTTAATGTTTGGGGCTGCGACGCTTATGTGAAAATGGGTTTTTCACCTAGCGAGCTCGAACCCAAAGCAGACAAATGCATCTTCATAGAATACCCTAATGAGACATTGGGTATACCTTCTATCTCAGATCCAAGCGCAAAAGGTGTTTGTTGCTAAGAACGGGTCCTTTCTTGAGAAAGAGTTTCTCTCGAAAGAATTGAGTGGGAGGAAGATAGAACTTGATGAGGTTGTTGAATCTTTGTTTCAACCAGAGAATAGCGCAACACAGAAAGATGTTTCTGTAGAGCCTACTCAGTTGAAAAGGAAGTTAATGATGATGATCATGAAGCTTCGGATCAAGTCACTATCGAACCTCGTAGGTCGACAAGGACGCGTACTGCTCCTGAGTAGTACGACAACCCTGTCTTAGAAATCATGTTGTTGGACAACGATGAACCTACGAACTATGGAGAAGCGATGGTGGGCCCGGATTCCAACAAATGGCTAGGAGCCATGAAATCCGAGAAAGGATCCATGTATGAAAACCAAGTATGGACTTTGGTAGACTTGCCTGTTGAATGGCGGGTCATTGAGTACAAATGGACCTTTGAAATAAACATAGACGCTAATGGTGAAATGTCACCGTTTATAAAGCTCGACTTGTCACAAAGAAGTTTCCGCCAAGTTCAAGGAGTTGACTGCGATGAGATTGTCTCATCTGTAGCGATGCTAAAAGTCTATTAAAATTTTGTTAGCAGTTGCTGCATTTTTCGATTATGAAATCTGGCAGATGGATGACAAAACAAGGTTTCCGTAATGGTTTCTGTGAGGAAGAGTTGTATGTGATACAACCAGAAGGTTTTGTCAATCCTAAGGATGCTAATAATATGCAAACTCCAGCGATCCTTCTATGGACTGGAGCAAGAATCTCGGAGTTGGAATATATGCTTTGATGAGGTGATCAAAGTGTTTAAGTTTATACAAAGTTTATGAGAAACTTGTATTTGCAAGAAAGTGAGTGGGAGCACTATAGAATTTCTTATAAGAATATGTAGTTGACATATTATTGATCGGAAATGATGTAGAATTTCTGGAAGAGCATGAAGGGTTGTTTGAAAAGAGTTTTTTCAAAGGAAGACCCAGATAAAGCTACTATTTTATTGAGCATCAAGATCTATAGGGATAGATCAATTCGCTTGATAAGTTTTTTCGACGAAGACATACCTTGACAAGTTTTTGAAGGAGTTCAAAATAGATGGGTCAAAGAAGGAGTTCTTGACTGTATTGTAAGGTGTGAAATTGAGTAAGACTCAATACCTGACCACGGCAGAAGATAAAGAAAAGATGAGTGTCATCTCCTATGCTTTAGCCATAGGCTCTATATAGTATGCCATGCTGTGTACCGCACCTGTGTGTGCCTTGCCATGAGTCTGTCAAGGGGTACAAGAGTAATCCAAGAGTGGATCACTGGACAATGGTCAAAGTTATCCTTAGTAACTTGAGAACTAAGGAAATATTTCTCGATTATGGAGGTGATAAAGAGTTCATCGTAAAGGGTTACGATGATGCAAGCTTTAACTCCAATCCGGATGACTCTTAGTAGAAATCTGGCTATGTATAGTGGAGCAGCCATTTGGAATAGCTCCAAGTGGAGCGTGGGAGCAGTATCTACAAATATGACATGGAAAGTTTGCAAGGTACACACGGATCTGAATGTCGCAGACCCATTGACTAAAAACCTCTTTCACGAGCAGAACATGAACAAACCCCGGAACTTATTGGGTGTTAATCACATGATGATATGATCACATGGTGATGTAAGTGTTAATCACATGGTGATGTGAACTAGATTATTGACTCTAGTGCAAGTGGGAGACTGTTGGAAATATGCCCTAGAGGCAATAATAAAATGGTTATTATTGTATTTCCTTGTTCATGATAATTGTCTATTGTTCATGCTATAATTGTATTAACCGGAAACCATAATACATGTGTGAATACATAGACCATAACATGTCCCTAGTGAGCCTCTAGTTGACTAGCTCGTTGATCAATAGATGGTCACGGTTTCATGGCCATGGACATTGGATGTCGTTGATAACGGGATCACATCATTAGGAGAATGATGTGATGGACAAGACCCAATCCTAAGCATAGCACAAGATCGTGTAGTTCGTTTGCTAAAGCTTTTCAATGTCAAGTATCATTTCCTTAGACCATGAGATTGTGTAACTCCCGGATACCGTAGGAATGCTTTGGGTGTGCCAAACGTCACAACGTAACTGGGTGGCTATAAAGGTACGCTACGGGTATCTCCGAAAGTGTCTGTTGGGTTGACACGAATCAAGACTGGGATTTGTCACTCCGTGTGACGGAGAGGTATCTCTGGGCCCACTCGGTAAGACATCATCATAATGAGCTCAATGTGACTAAGGGGTTAGCCACGGGATGATGTGTTACGGAACGAGTAAAGAGACTTGCCGGTAACGAGATTGAACAAGGTATGGCGATACCGACGATCGAATCTCGGGCAAGTACCATACCGGTAGACAAAGGGAATTGTATACGGGATTGATTGAATCCCTGACATCGTGGTTCATCCGATGAGATCATCGTGGAGTACGTGGGAGCCAACATGGGTATCCAGATCCCGCTGTTGGTTATTGGCCGGAGAGGTGTCTCGGTCATGTCTACGTGTCTCCCGAACCCGTAGGGTCTACACACTTAAGGTTCGATGACGCTAGGGTTATAGGGAAAAGGTATACGTGATTACCGAAGGTTGTTCGGAGTCCCGGATGAGATCCCGGACGTCACGAGGAGCTCCGGAATGGTCCGGAGGTAAAGATTGATATATAGGAAGTCCAGTTTTGGTCACCGGAAAGTTTTCGGGCTCATCGGTAGTGTACCGGGAGTGCCGGGAGGGCGCCGGAGGACCCCCGGGAGGGGTGTGACGACCAAAGGACCACATGGGCTGTTAGATAAAGTGTGCCAGCCCTTATTGGGCTGGGCAATACTTTTGCTAAAGGCCCATGCGGCTGGAGATAAGGAGATAAGGCAAAAAGGATTTAAAAGGAGGAGATCCACCTCCCTTGTGGGAGGTGGACTCTCCCTTTAATTCAGCCGGCCATCTCCTCTTTGGAGTAGAGGCCAAGCCAGCCCTCCACGTCCCTCCTCCTATATATACTTGAGGTTTTGGATGTTTTGAGACAGGATTTGATCTCTCTCTCTCACGGCGAAGCCCTACCTCTCTTCTTCCTCCTCCGCAGCGCTTAGGCGAAGCCCTGTCGGAATACCTTGCTACTCCACCACCACCACGCCGTCGTGCTGCTGTTGGAGCCCTTCCCCAACCTCTCCTTCCTCCTTGCTGGATCAAGGTGTTGGAGACGTCACCGGGCTGCACGTGTGTTGAACGCGGAGGTGCCGTCCGTTCGGCACTTGATCGGATCTACCGCGATCTGAATCGCTGCGAGTACGACTCCATCAACCGCGTTCTTGTAACGCTTCCGCTTAGCGATCTTCAAAGGTATGAAGATCCACTCTCCCCTTGCTCGTTGCTGGTTTCTCCATAGATGGATCTTGGTGAACGCGTAGGAAAATTTTTGATTTACTACTACGTCTCCCAACACGTCGATGGCGAGGAGTCCGAGTCCCCATGCCGCCATCCTGCACGATCCACACGGCGGCCAGTTCACCAGAAGGGAGGGGAGAACTCGAGGGATGGAGATCCATCGCGATCCAGCTGGGGCTAGGGTTGCGTCCCGTCCCCCAGATCCATTCCGCCTCTCCGACCCAAGCTCTCTAGGAGGATGGCGGGCGAGGGCGAGGGGATGAAGAGCCGGGCTAGGGTTGCGTCCCGTCCCCCGGATCCGTTCCGCCTCTCCGCCGCTGTCTCCCCGCCCCTGCCTTGCTCCCTCTACGCGTTGTCCCTAGCCACTGCGCCATCCACCCCCGACGCGGCTCGCCCATGACAAGCAGCGTCGTCGCTCACCCCTCACCCACCATGGCAGACGCCTCGGTGGGAGAAGCTCCAGGACAGCGTGGCAGCGTGCCACTGAGCCACCCCCCACGCGCCCTACAGCTTGAAGCTAGCCGGCAGAGACACGCCTCCAGCCACCACGACCGCCTGCTTTGTTGTTCTTCATCCTCGGCTGCACAGAACACCCCCGTCCGCGCTCTCTCCAGAACAAGGTCAACATCCCCCACTACGAGTCTACGACCTCCATCAGCAAAGGATGCATTGAGCTACAGGTGACGAGCAAAAAGAGAGGTGAGGCAGTAGCGACAGTAGCTGTTGGAATTCTATTCAGTAATGCTCAGGCTTGTCCTAGTGTTAGTTTTCAGAAAAAATCAGACTTTCATTGTTCATTTCTCTGAAGAAAGTTGGCAGGAACTCGTCAATTTTGTTCCTTAATCGTTGAGATAGCATCCTCTGTTTTCGTTTGGCTAGCTGGACATGTGTATCTTTGAGATACATTTTTGACCTTCTAATGCTTGTCTTTTTGACCAATTTCTGACATGTATTTGACAGAAATTAACGAAATGTAAAGAGCTAATAATAGTGACAGAAAATGTAATATACAGTACATAATTATTATTTTTCTTTGAGGAGGAAATCTTGGAGGTGGAGATCGAAGATGAGGAGCAGCTTGACGATAGCCCTGTGTCTTACTGACGACAGCCCAGGGATTTGCATATATGGATTAGTTGCACAGTTGCACCAGCTACATTCTAATCGTAGAGATCTAACATTTCAAAGTATTTCTTCAGGGTAAATAAGATGCGAGCCATTGCTGAGGAGGGTGCGTACTTTTTCCAGTATCACTGGGTTTGGTAGGATCATACTATTTATGTAAGTTAAAAGGATACATCAAGATGTTCATCAATTTTAGAGCTTCAGGCTGTAACAACATCTTCATTGTATTATCTTGATTAAACTATGTTGTTGTCTAGCCATTTTTACCATTTAAAACAAGGGATCATTGATAATTATGTTGTTGTCTAGGCTGATTGTTTGAGATCACCTGAAAAGGAAATACATATCCCTGATGTTTGTTGTTTGATGGGAACACTCCATTTGTTCTGTTCGAGACCTTCAGCAACCATTTTAATAATTGGCTCTCAATTTTTGTCTGCACCAAAAAAACTAATCCCAACTACTATATACCTGCCCTGTAGGTTTTTATGCTTGATTCTTGTTTTGGTGATGTAGGCCGAGGGAAATGACTATCGTTCCAGTGTCTTTGGTGTGGGAGCTTGTCAAGAAGAACAACTGCTTCTTGATCAAGCAGTTCGGCAACAGCAACGCCAAGGTCATGTTTAGTAAGGAGTCCTACAACCTCTACAATGTCCACTCCTACAAGTTCTCAGGTCTGTACCTCTTTATGTCATTTTACACTACTAGGAAAAGGGCTATAGATAATATAGACACTAATGGCGCACCAGTCATGTGGTGCGCCACTACTATATAGCAGTGGCGCATCATGTTCTGGTGCGCCATTAGTGGCGCACCTCACACTCGGTGCGTCACTACTAACAAACTTTTTTTTGTTATTTTTTCAAAAGTACTAATGGCTCACCAGGGCAGAGTGCGCCATTAGTAGTTTAACTAGTAATGGAGCACCACTAACACAGTGCGCCACTACTATATTTTTTGTTGCAAAACTACTAATGACGCACCTCCAGCTGGTGCACCATTAGTAACCAGGGTTACTAATGGCGCATTTGTAGGTGGTGCGCCATTAGTAACCTGGGACCAGCTAGATATTTTGGACAGCCACCTACCACACTCACTTTCCCCACTTTCATTCTCTCCACCTCCTCCTCCAAGCTTGTCTCGGGTGCCTCCTCCTCCTCACCTCATTTGCATCATAGATTCACCCAAATTAAGTGGTTAAATTACCTTTTTTGATAGGTAAGTAAGGGGAAAGCTTTTATGTTGTAGATCTACTTTTTTCTCCCTCCAACAACGTGCACATGCACTTTTTATGGCCTAGCTAGATCTACGTATGTTTGTGGTGTTGCATATGTTTGTGGTGTTGCATATATGTTTGTTTTTGCAGGTACCGGTATTTGAAATGCAATAGTTGCCAATATTTTGCTGGAATGTTGATTCATTTCCGTTTCAGCGAGAATTTGGCACTATGCATTCTTTTTGGTCCTATTTTTAGGCAAAGTCATGCCAAAAAATTTCTTGGTTCTAAAATATCGTTTTGCTCTACCCCGCAGGCGACCATGGTCCGCAAGATGACCGAAGGCATCGTGAATAGGTTTTTGAGCTCCGCGAAGGCCGAGATGCTTCAAAATAACGAGACGGAGATAAGATGTCCATGTCGAAGATGCAAGCTGAGGAGCCTTATGGACCCAGATTCCGTACAGGTGCGGGACCACCTGCTCTTGCGTGGTTTCATGGATGGCTATTGGTGGCAAGGTGATGAAGATGATTATGAAGTCGTCCATGGGGGCCGGGCAAGAAATGAGGAAGGGCATGAGCAAGACAACCGCGGCGACGGCGGGCGAGAAGACGAAGAATCTCCAGGACATGATCACGAAGTAGATGCAGTACACGGTCATCATGTAGAAGATGCCGGACATGATGATGAGGAAGATGCCGGAGCAGATGAAGGGCATGATCATGAAGATGAAGATGCCAGAGCAAACGACGATGGACCATCGATGGGCTGGGTGCAGGACCCTCATATTCAAGAGCTGCTTCTCAAGCAGACGGATAATGAAAGAGCTGCCGCCCGAGAGAAAGCCAAGCTGGATCAACTGGAGATAGACATGGTTACTCCATTATATGAAGGATGCAAGCCCGAGGATACCTGCCTGAAAGTAACGCTCATGGCTCTGGAGATGAAGGTAAAACACAAAATGACCGACGCATGCTTCGACGAGAACATGTCATTCTGACACGAACGTCTTCCCAAGGGGAACAAGTGCCTGACCAGTTTCGAGGAGGCGAAGAAAATCGTGTGTCCTCTAGATTTACCGCACGTGAAATACCATGTGTGCATGAACAATTGCATCATTTATCGGGACGAGCACGCGGAGTCTACCATATGTCCGGTGTGCGGCGTCACTCGATACAAGAAGAGGAAGAAAGCTCCTCGAAAAGTGGTGTGGTACTTTCCGATCACTCCTCGTCTGCAGCGGTATTTCGCGGACCCTATGGTAGCAAAGCTCTTGCGTTGGCACGTGGATAGGGAGGAGAAGAAGTGAGAAGATGATGCAAATGATCCGGAGATAAATAAAAAAGACAAGATGCTGAGTCACCCTAAGGATGCGAGCCGGTGGCAAGCGTTGAACTTTGAACACCCAGAATTTGGGAACAATCCAAGGAACATCGTGTTGGGCGCGAGCACCGATGGAGTTAATCCGTTTGGCAGCCAGAGAAGCACACATAGCACCTGGCCTGTGTTTGTGTGGATGTACAACCTTCCCCCTTGGTTGTGCATGAAGAGGAAGTACATTCACATGAGTATGCTAATTGAAGGGCCAAAACAACGAGGGAACGACATCAATCTGTATCTGGGGCTGCTGAAAGAGGAGCTAGACATGCTATGGAAAACGCCAGCCAATACGTGGGACGCCGCAGAGAAAGAATATTTCCCTATGAGAGCCGCACTGCTCACGACGGTGCACGACTATCTCGCTTACGGATATGTCGCGGGGTAGGTGGTCCACGGATTTTCTGGATGCGTCAGGTGCATGGATGACACAACGTACCGCCAGCTAGATAGAGATCCCGAGTCTTCGAAAACCGTGTTCATGGGACATCGAAGGTGGCTTCGCGACGATGACTCATGGAGAAAACGCAAGGATCTGTTCGATGGTGAAACCGAACCCCGAAGACGCCCGCGTACGAGGAGCGGCAAGGAAATATACAAGCTGTTGAAAAATTGGAAAGAGTGCCCACCGCCGGAAAAGGCGCCAGAGCCGGGAAAGAAGCGAAAGGCGCCAGAGCCGCTGCTGAAGGTATGGAAAACGAGGTCTATTTTCTGGGACTTGCCGTACTGGAAGATCCTCCGTGTGCCTCACAGCCTTGATGTCATGCATATCACGAAGAACATGTGCGAGAGTCTGCTTGGTACCCTGCTCAACATGCCAGAGAGGACCAAAGATGGGCCGAAAGCAAGGGCAGACTTGAAATCAATGGGCATCAGGGAGGAGCTTCACGCTAATAATGATGATGATGATGATGATGATGATGATGATGATGATGATGATGATGATGATGATGATGATGATGATGAGGCGAAGCAGGACACGGAAAGTCGTCGCAAAGGCAAAGAGGCCAAGAAGACCGGAAATGACTTCCCTCCCGCGTGATTCACTCTAAGTCAGGAGGAGATCGATCAGTTTTTCACCTGCCTCGTAGGAGTAAAACTTCCTTACGGTTACGCGGGGAAGATAAGCAGAAACCTAGACTCAGGGAAGCAGAAGTTCAGCGGGATGAAGTCTCACGACTGTCACGTGCTGATGACGCAGATACTTCCAGTTGCAATCCGTGGGATCATGGACGCGCACGTCCGTGAAACGCTATTTGGCCTATGCAACTTTTTCGACGTCATCTCTCGGAAGCCGGTTGGCATGAGGCAACTCAGAAGGTTACAGGAAGAGATCGTGGTGATACTATGCGAGCTTGAGATGTACTTCCCCCCCGCATTCTTCAACGTTATGGTGCATCTGCTGGTCCATATCGTGGAGGATATCATCCAACTCGGGCTGACGTTCCTGCACAGCATGATGCCATTCGAAAGGATGAATGGTGTCATCAAAGGATACGTTCGCAACATGTCACGTCCAGAGGGAAGCATAGCCAGGGGCTTTCTGACCGAAGAGTGCATCTCCTACTGCACGAATTATCTAGGCATCGAGAACCCCGTTGGTCTGCCCGTCAACAGGCACCTCGGCAGGCTCGCTGGATGGGGTCACCGTGAGGGTCGCCGCAAAATGCATGTCGACTTTGAGGGTCGACTTGCCGACTTTGAAAGAGCAAACCTAGTCGTGCTACAACACATAGACGTGGTCGATCCTTGGGTGATAGAGCACAAAACCTTTATTGAGAAGACGTACAATGATCGAGGCCAACAGAGGACGGATGGAGATATAATCAAAGAGCACAACTCATGTTTCATGTGTTGGTTCAAGAAGAAGCTTCTATCGTACCCTTTACATGAGGATTCTTCCGCGGAAGAACAACTCATATTCGCCTTGTCACAGGGTGCCGAGCACAACCTGATGACGTATGAGGCGTACGATATCAACGGCTACACATTCTACACCGAGGGAAAGGACATGAAGAGCGATGGTTGTCAGAACTCCGGGGTAACGATGGAATCCTACACCGGTAATGACAAGGACAGATACTACGGAAGAATCGAGGAGATCTGGGAGCTGAGCTACGCTGGAGAGAAGGTCCCGATGTTCCGTGTCAGATGGTCCAAGAGTGTCCTAAAAGAAGACCGGTATTTCACCACCATGGTTATACCCGAAGCCAAATCTAAGGCCGCGGGCGCAAACGCCACCGCGAAAAATGAGCCATGGGTACTGGCTTCCCAAGTGGACCAATGCTTCTTCATTACCGACCCGCCAAAGCCCAGTCATGTTGTTGTGAGGAGAGGCAAAAGGAAGATCATCGGAATAGATGGAGTCGCCAATGAGCAAGACTTCGACAAGTATGGCGACCCAAAGATGGAACATGACGACGACGATGAAGTACCAGCATACACCACAAGAAGAAGCGGGACCACCCTACCTAAAGGACGTCCGTTCAAAAGAAGAACTCCATTTGTGAAAAATAAGGGCAAGAAGATTGTGAACAGATAGCTAGCTAAGATCGATTGTATTGAAATTGTAGCCTTCATTTCTCGATTGTATTCATAAATGTTTTCATATTCATAAATGTTTTACCAATTCATAAATGAATGTTTTACCCGCGTTTTCTCCCGGATCTCGTTGGAACCTACTGCCTTGTGGGCCCCACGACTAACTGCCCGTTCAAAAAAATAAACAAAAAATAGAAAAAAAAAGAATTTTCTGTTCAAAACATTAAAAGCAAAAAAGTGGAAACAAAATAAAGCAAAAAAATGCCACCTACAGGGCCATCACGGCCTGAATACGACTAGAAACCCAACAATGGGTCAGGATTCAGGCCCGCAGAAGGCCAAGTAGGCCCACGGGCAAAGAGTGACACAATAGGCCCGGAAGCCTGCGGTTGAGAGGAGCTCGAGAGGGTTGGCGCAACAGCGCTTATAAACCGCTCTCGCGCTCCCTCGACTAGCGAGGTGAGACTAAACATCCCACCGCACCGCGGTGCAAGGCCTTTGGTTCCGGTTGGTAGCACCAACCGGAACGAAAGGGTGGCATTGGTACCGGTTCGTAGCACCAACCGGGACCAATGCCCCCTTTAGTTCCGGTTGGTGGCACCAACCGGAACCAAAGGTCTCTGTTTCCCGCCATTTGGGCTGCTGAAAAGAGACCTTTGGTCCCGGTTGGTGGCACCAACCGGAACGAAAGGGGGGAATTGGTCCCGGTTGGTGCTACGAACCGGGACCAATGCTCTGGGTATATAAGTGGCACTTAGGAATTTTCAGTCATCATCTCGCCATTAGCCCCCGACGACGCCGGAGACGACACCGACGCCGTCAGGCTGCCCGACCGCCATGCCGTCACCGCCCTCTGCCCCGTCGACGCCCTCTGCCCCGACCTCGCCGTCGCCGCCCTTTGCCTCGACCTCGCGCATTGCCGCCCTTTGCCCCAACCTCGCCGTCGCCGCCCTCTGCCCCGACCTCGCCGTCGCCGCCCTATGCCCCGACCTTGCCGTCGCCGTCCTCTGCCTCGCTGTGAGCCCCTCCCCTCATTCCCCCCTCTTCTTCCCCGCCTCTCCGCGCTCCTCCCCATGCTCCACATCGCCGTCTCAGCCGTGGTTGTGCTCTGGACGACGCCCGAGCTTCACGCCGGCAAGGCTATGGGGAGCGCGGCGGCGGCGCCGGCCAAGCCCGCTGCTGGCCTCCCCCGCTCCGGCTGCCGCTCCCCTCGCTGCCGTCCTTGGAGCTCGCCACCGGCGTGCTCGACCGTGGGCAACCCCCTAGCACTTAAGCATTTTCTCTGGATAAATTAAACTGATAGTTAAATAAATGATGTATGTATATGGATGTTGTATGTATGTATATGCAGATGTAGTATATACATAATTTTATGTTTGCTGGGTTTTGTCTCCGACCATCGTGTCATGATGATTTTGCAGGTACCCCGAGAGGCCCTTGAGTTTGCCGAAATGTTGATTAACTTCCGTTCCGGCAAATTCGGGTACTCCATATGTCCTATTTTCAGCAAAGGTCATGCTGAAATTTTCCGTGAATTTTAGCATGACTTTGCTAAAAATAGGTCATATGGGGTACTTGCGACTAATGCATGGGCCGGGGTATCTTAGTACTTAATTAAGTAGGATCAACCTAGAATTCTCCTTCCCTTTTCTTGATAGGGTATATTATTAGAAGATACCCATATATATCAGTCAACCTAGGGTGCCTCGGCATCGATAAACCCTAAATGACGAAAACTTAACTTAGCATTTAGGGTGCCTCAGCGTCGACAAACCCTAAATTATAAAACCTTGGCTTTTAGGGTGCCTCAGTGTCGATAAAAACCTAAATTATGAAAGCTTAGGCTTTTAGGGTGCCTCGGCGTCGACAAACCC
This sequence comes from Hordeum marinum, assembly GCA_022496015.1. Classification (NCBI taxonomy): domain Eukaryota; kingdom Viridiplantae; phylum Streptophyta; class Magnoliopsida; order Poales; family Poaceae; genus Hordeum; species Hordeum marinum. Next base: position 513,645,728 of record CM039676.1, on the reverse strand, counting down.
TAAATGATAAAAGCTTAGCTTTTAGGATGCCTCGGTGTCGACAAACCCTAAATGATGAGACCATGATCTTGTTCCTTGATAATAACCAACTTTTTGACCAAACTTTTTTCCTATTTAGAGTGAAACATGGCCCACAACGATGAGGCCGGCGGTTCGGGCAAGGCATTCTAGGAGCTATCCCAGGAGATGGAGGAAGAACCTCACCGCTATGAGGACGCCGCGGAAGACACCGATCCCGACTACACAACCCCTACTGGCGTCGGGGATCACACCACTGATGGTGCCGCCAAGGACGCCACCACTAATGATGGCAGCCCACACACAGATGGCAACCAACCGAAGAGGCAACGGAAGGACCGGTGCCCGAACGTGCTCGGCACCGTCAAGAAGGAATTTACTGAAGTGTCCTCCGAGGGGCATCCAACGGCGCCCAAAGAATTAGTCAAGGGGTACTCGGTTCAGCTCGGGTGCATTCTCCGGAGCACCGTCTCAATCAACACCGAGAACCTAAGGCATCCTGACCGAGGGAATTTGCGCAGCCTCCTCTTCACGAAGCTGCACGAACGATACAAGTTCCCCGGTGACATCGCAAACACACGCCTCCTAGGGAATAAAGTGAACAGTGCCACCCACACGAAGATGAGCATGCCCTGTCTACTTGGAGAAGCGCGATGAAGAAAATGATTGACAAAGGTGATAGTTATGAGAAGATCAAGGCGAAAAATCCTTTGATCAGCGAAGATGACTACAAGGAGTTCAAGATCAAGTGCGAGAGCAGCACAACCCTGGAATCAAGTCAGTGCGGGAAAGATATGCGGGAGTTGAACTTAGGGGTCCACCAACTCGGTCCCGGTGGTTACAGAGTGGCGGAACCTATATGGGACAAGGAGGACGAGGAGCGTGCCGAGCAAGGCCTACCGCCCCGCTTCGAGAAATACCGTGACAAGCAGACCAGGAACTATGTCAGGGCCCAGTACAAGGTGGACCCGGTAACAAAGGAGCTTACCACGGATGCGAAGACCAAGGCGCTTGAGCGTGTTCTGGTAAGGAATACACCCCCGTGTAATTAGCTCCATATGGTTGCATTCTAATTAATGAAGCCAAATTTCTAAATGGTTCACATTCCTTCCGCAGGAGACTGAAAGTAGTAGCACGGGGTCGTCTCAGAGCTCCCCTTGGGACAACACTTTAAATAGGGCATTGAACGTAATGAAAAACAAGGATAAGTTCAGTAAGCCATCGTCAGCTGGTCGTGTGGCTGGCAAAGGCTTGTCCACAAAATGGTCGTCATACTATAACGTTGGTGGGTGAAAGGAGAGAAAGACCATCTCGGAAAGCCAGTCGCGCGAGTTTCAAGAACTCAAGGCACAAGTGGCGCGGATTCCCGACATAGTCTCAGAGCAAGTGCGAGACCAACTGGGAGCGACGATCACCGCCATTATGCCTACCTTGGTTGAGGGGCTGCGGGGGTGGATTGCGAGCGGCCAACAGGGGCCGCCCCCGGTTCCCAGCTTCACGGCCAGCAACTCACACAACGTGCAGGCGGCGCCATTGGTGTCTCCGGCGGAGGCGGTATTGGTGTCTCCGGCGCAGGCACAGGCATTGGAGCTTAATGCACCCGGGTGTACGCCGGCCGACACCTCGGCAGCAAGCGGCCCCTCCGTCAGTTGCACGCCCGCCGTTGGCGGTGCCTCGACATTAGCCGAGATCGACGCCATCACGGTAACTAAGCCTCTCGACCGATGACTTCATCTCCTTGCCTTTGACTGGGCATCCCTAACGCCCTACATGTTTTCGCAGGGCGCCGCCGACGTTCCATGCACTCTCCTGCACTTCATGGGCGGCGAGTTGATCGATGTCGCCAAGGGCAGAATCGTTCAACCAGGCAACCCCATGTTCCACGGTAATCCGATGCAACCCACCGTGTATAGGGTTGAACTGGTTCGGGTGCTGCCAGGCTGCGACGACTTGTTACCTCCGATTCGACCCGCTGGGGCCGACGAAGATGATGTGATGACCCTTAGCGCCTGCATAAGCTGGCCCCTGCTTTGGCCAAAGATCCAGATTCGTTTGGGGGCGGGGGACAGCACCCCAAAGACAACACCGCCAGTCGTGCCGGCGCCAAGCTATGGCAAGACCGCCGCAACGCTACCGGACATGCCGGACATGCATATGGCACCGGATCCGAACGACGATGATGACAACGGTACATTTACCAACGTCGATAAGTACTTTGCCGAACATGGGTACGGTGACGAATTCTTCGGGCCTCCTTCTCAAGAACCCAACCCTGCAAAAGACGACCGCGATCTAGCTGGTACCGCGGAGAAACCCAATTGCAACAGGCGTCGTCTGGCGTTTAGTTCTCAGGAGACGCCTCCAGCTGCCGCCTTCACCGAGCCTCAGATAGCCGAGGTGCGAAATATTATCAGCCCCAACACACTCAAGAAGGCGGTCTGTGAGCAGAACTCGATCCCATTACAGCAGAAGAACAAGGGACGAAAAAGAAAGAATAACAAGGGCGGTCCGAGCCAGCCGGCACCGAGTACGATCCGTGCTCAGGACGGTCCACCTTCACCTAAGGATATCTCGAGGAGGGTGCATGTGGCGGGTAGGCCGATGCTACTGACTAATCTGCTCAATGCTGCAACCGGTGCTATGCGGAGTCTGCATGACAGTGTTCTTTCTTTGGAGAAGCGGCGTCTCTCCGAGAATGATGTGGCATACCCGGTTTTCGTGGCCAAGGTGCCAGAGGGCAAGGTCTTTGTGGATAGCGCCATCGGGGGTACGATCGTCTTGCGGTTTGATGACATCTTCGCTATGTTTAACCTTCATCCGCTGCACTACACCTTCGTTCAGCTATTTTCGCTGAGTATGGAGCTGCGGATCATTAGAGACAAGACCCCGGAGATCGTGATAGTCGACCCCTTCTACATGCATGCCAAGATCTTGGGCAGCGCTGGGGACCGGCAAGTCGCGAGTTCACACCTCGAAGGCGTCATTCTGGCAAACCCAGATAAGGATAAATTCCTCGTGCCTTACTTTCCCGAGTAAGTCATCCCCTCACCGCCCCGTAACATATGATTTCTTAGATTTTGATCGTTCTTTTTTTTTAACATTCCGTGTTTTGTGCAGTGACACACATTGCACACTCATCCTCTTAAGCCCGAAATATTCTATGGCCACGTATTTCGACTCGGACCGTCAGTCGAAGAAAGACTACACAAATATCAAGAAAGTTCTTGATGATGTTCTCCCCGGCTATGCCAGATCTGGAGGCACCTTCAGCAGGACAATTCGTAGGTACGGCAAGCACGTGTTCACCCACAATACGACGCTCCCCTGCGTCAAGCAACCGCCTGGCAGTCAGAAGGATGCCTACTACGCCCTCCATCACATGCGAGCGATCGTACGGGACCAGCATCACCTTCTGCTACCAAATAATCTCAAAGATTGGGCCACACGCTTGTTGGCAATCCAGGACGCGGACATCAGACAAGAATTCTATCGCATCCAGTCGGAGTTTGCGGAAACCATCCATCAAGATGTCCTTCGTACCTCGGGGCAGTTCTACCTCAGATATCAACCGTCCAACAGTGAGATAGAAACAACGCTACAAATGCAGGCTGACAACGCTCGCAATTTCATGACCATCACTAAAGACGGCGGCTTCATCCACACTCCGGTCCCTGAGTCGAGTCGAAAGTAGTGATGCTATGTAGTTTTGAAATGTCGATTGGCTCATGTTGTAATATTAAACTTTAATGAACTTGTATGTCTCTTTGGTTTGGACAGTCGTTCAACTTATATGTAATCGATGCTATTTATTAGTAGGACCATGAATCATGCTATTAATGTGTTGCTTTTCTCTTCCGATCCTTTTGTTGCATACTTATATATTGCTTATGTATTGTCTATGAATTGCTAATAACGTTTTGTTTGGCTAGTGCATAGAGATGCCGTCGTATGTCGTGTACAAGGGTAAGGTTCCCGGAGTCTACGACGACTGGGAGGAGTGCCGGAGACAGGTTCACCGTTTCAACGGTAACAGTTACAAAGGGTACACCACTAGGGCGGAGGCGGAAGCTAGATACGCATGCTATCTAGCAGGAGAGAGGAGGGAGCATTGGAGGAACCGGATGAAGACCAGTTTCATCGCGATGATGCTCATCGTGATGACCACAACTCTCTTCTATGTCATGGTAGTTTAGATGATCGATATCGACTTGTAATGTGAAGACAAACTCGCTACTCGTGGTGTCGAGACTTGTAATCTTCTAACGTTGTTCGTTATTTTAAATTCGGAGACTAATATGATGAATTGTATTCAGAGACTAATCTTCTATTGTATTCGATAAATCTGCTGTTTATATGTTGTGCTCTCTATATTCTGTGCAGTAATATGTTTTGTAACCTGTGCAAATATCAGAAAAGAAAAAAAAAACTAATATTCATACTAGTGGCGCACCACTTAGCACATTAGTGGCGCACTGCAAAAAAGCACACTAGTGGCACATCCTCCATTAGTGCGGCATTAGTAAGCCAGATCACATGGGTAAATATGGCCCCTGGGAGGCATACTAATGGCGCACCGTGAGCTATACTAATGGCGCACTGCATGGTGCGCCATTGGTGGTGCGCCATTAGTAAAAAATTCTAATGGCGTGATGCTAGTGGCGCACCTGTAGTGCGCCATTAGTAGCCAAAACAGGTGCGCCACTAGCAGGCCTTTTCCTAGTAGTGTTATCCCTTCTGATGTGTTTATAGGTTTCTCTGCAAGTTGCTGAGTGGTTGTGGTGCTGATGTGGTTTTTCAGGCTTGGTGAACAGGAAGACTATGGCTGTCCAGCCATCAGCGGGAGAGGACAAGTTTGTCGTCCTGTCCATCACCAAAACCAAGATCATAACACCCCTGCCAAGCTCTAGCACAAGACTCTGATGTGCAAGGAGTTCCGCAAGAATAGCCTTCCATCTTCTCTGCCGACGGATCCGCAAGCGTCCTACACACGAACTGCGGCCACGGCGGTGCGAATGACCTGATGCAGCCGGTGTCCGGCATGAGCTCCCCGCAGGACCCCTTCTACATCGTTCGTGAGGAGATCTAGGGCTTGGTAATCCCCTCTGCGCCCCTTTCTCTTCCTCTAGTTCCCAAATTTCGTATGTTGTTGCTGCCTCTTTTTATTTGGCCGCACCATGGTGTACTGGCAGCTTGAAATCAGTTTTGTATTTTCTTAGATGCTTAGATGATGTAGTACTTCTGCTGTTGCATTGGGATATATGTATAGATATGTACATGTGGGTTCAAATCGGAAAAAAAATTCTGTCCACCGCACACCTTCGTGCTTGTGGAATGGGAGTTACTTGAGGGAACAAGGGTGTGCAGGGCAGGTTTTCAAGTGCATGGTTGCTACTTTGCTTAGTAGCTCTGTTCTATGGGGATATGTGCATGTGAATTTTAAGCATGGTTTATGTATATCTGTAAAGTAGCACCCGGAATCAATTCAGCTTGCCAACCCACGTATCTGAAACTGTGAGATTCATTTTATTAACAAGGAAATAAATTCGCATGCACCCGGAATCAATTCATTTTATTAACTGTGATAATAAACCCATGGATAATAAACGATTATCATGAACAAGGAAATATGATAATAACTAATTTATTATTGCCTCTAGGGCATATTTCCAACAGTCTCCCACTTGCACTAGAGTCAATAATCTAGTTCACATCACCATGTGATTCGCATTGTTATGAATCGAACACCCAATGTGTTCTGGGGCTCGATCATGCTTTGCATGTGAGAGAGGTCTTATAGTCAACGGGTCTGCGATATTCAGATCCGTGTGTACTTTGCATATCTCTATGTCAAACCGTAAACACTGCTACCACACTCCACTTGGTACTATTTCCAAATGGCTGCTCCACTATACGTATCCAGATTGCTACTACTAGTCATCCGGATAGGTGTTAAAGCTTGCATCGACGTAACTCTTTACGACGAACTCTTTATCACCTCCATAATCAAGAAACATTTCCTTAGTCCTCTGGTTACTAAGGATAATTCCGACCGCTGTCCAGTGATCCACTCCTGGACCACTCTTGTACCCCTTGACAGACTCATGGCAAGGCACACATAGGTGCGGTACACAGCATGGCATAATATAGAGCCTATGGCTAAGGCATAGGGGACGATGTTCGTCCTTTCTCTTTCTTCTGCCGTTGTCGAGCTTTGAGTCTCACTCAACTTCACACCTTACAAATCAGACGAGAACTATTTCTCTGGCTGATCCATTTTGAACTCTTTCAAAATCTTGTGAAGGTATGCACTCATTGAAAGTCTCATCAAGCATCTTGATCTATCTCTATAGATTTTGATGCTCAACAATTAGGTAGCTTTATCCAGGTCTTCCTTTGAAAATCACTTTCCAAATAACTGTTTTATGCTTTCCAGAAACTCTACATTATTTCTGAACAACAATATGTCATCCACATATACTTATCAGAAATTCTATAGTGCTCCCACTCACTTTATTGCAAATACAGGTTTCTCATAAACTTTGTATAAACATCAAAACTTTGATCACCTCATCAAAGCGTATATTCCAACTCCGAGATGCTTGCTTCAGTCCATGGAAGGATCACCGAAGCTTGCACACCTTTGAGCATCCTTAGGCCTGACAAAACCTTCTGGTTGTATCACATACAACCTTTCCTCAAGTAAACCATTAAGGAAACGATGTTTTGACATCCATCTGCCAGATTTCATAATTGAAAGCACAGCAACTGCTAACATAATTCCAACAGACTTTTAGCATCGCTACGAGTGAGAAAGTCTCATCGTAGTCAACTCCTTGAACTTGTCACAAACATCTTTGCAACAAGTCGAGCTTTACAAATAGTGACATTCACCATCAATGTTTGTCTTCATTTTAAAGATCCATTTGTACTCAACGTCCTACCGTCCAACGAGCAAGTCTACCAAAGTCTACACTTGGTTTTAATACATGGATCCTATCTCGGATTTCATGGCCTCCAACCATTTGTCGGAATCCGGGCCCATCATCGCTTCTCCATAGCTCGTAGGTTCATCATTGTCCAACAACATGACCTCCAAGACAGAGTTGTCGTACCACTTAGGAGCAGTACACATCCTTGTCGACCTACGAAGTTTGATAGTAACTAGATCCTGAAGCTTCATGATCATCATCATTAACTTCCTCTTCAACTAACGTAGGCTTCACAGTAACATCTTTCTGCGCTGCGCTACTCTCTGGTTGAACAAAGGTTTAACAACCTCATCAAGTTCTATCTTCCTCCCACTCAATTCTTTCGAGAGAAAGTTTTTCTCGAGAAAGGACCCAGTTCTAGCAACAAACACTTTGCATTCGGATCTGAGATAGAAGGCATACCCATCTGTTCTTAGGGTATTCTATGAAGATACATTTATCCGCTTTGGGTTCTAGCTTATTATGTGGAAAAAAATTCCACACAAGCATCGCAGCCCCAAACATTAAGAAATGACAGCTTAGGTTTCTATCAAACCATAATTCACACGGTGTCATCTCAACGGATTTAGGTGATGCCCTATTTAAAGTGAATGTAGTTGTCTCTAATGCATAACCCCAAAAATTATAGTAGTAAAACGATAAGAGACATCACAGTATGCACTATATCAATAGAGCATGACTATGATGTTCGGACACACCATCACACCATGGTGTTCCAGGTGGCGTTAGTTGTGAAACAAATTTCACGTTGTCTTAAGTTGTATGCCAAACTCGTAACTCAGATATTCACCTCCACGATCATATCGCGGTCATTTTTATCTTCTTGTCACGATGATCTTTAAACTTCACTCTGAATTTGCTTGAACCTTTCAAACGATTCAGACTTGTGTTTCATTAAGTAAATATACACTATATCTACTCAAATCATCAGTGAAGGTAAGAAAATAACGATATCCACTGCACGCTACAAGACTCACTAGATTGCATACATGAACATGTATCATTTCCAATGAATCACTTGCCCGCTCCATCCAACGGGGTCCTTTAGTCATCTTGCCCAAGAGGCATGGTTCGCATGTCTCAACCGATTCGAAATCGATGAGTCCAAATATCCATCAGCATGGAGTTTCTACATGCGCTTTATACCAATATGACATTTAGCGGCAGTGCCACAAGTATGTGGTACTATCATTATTAACTTTGTATCTTTTGACATCAATGTTATGAACATGTGTAATACTACGATCAAGATTTCAACAAACCATTCTCACTGGGTGTATGACCATTGAAGGTATTATTCATGTAAACAGAATAACCATTATTCTCTAACTTAAATGAATAACCGTATTGCAATAAACATGTTCTAATCATGTTCATGCTCAACGCAAAACACCAAATAACATTTATTTAGGTTCGTCACTAATCCTGAAGGTAGAGAGAGCGTGCGATGTTGATCACATCAACCTTGGAAACACTTCCAACACATATCGTCACCTCACCCTTAGCTAGTTCTCCGTTTATTCCGTAGCTTTTATTTCGAGTTACTAACATTTAGCAACCGAACCGGTATCCAATACCCAGGTGCTACTAAGAGTACTAGCAAGGTACACATTAGTAACTCGTATATCAAATATACTTCTATCAATGTTGCCAGCCTTCTTATCTACCAATTATCTAGGGTTGTTCCGCTTCAATGACCTCTCACCTCATAATAGAAGCACTTAGTCTCGGGTTTGAGTTCAACTTTGGGTTGCTTCACTAGAGCAGCAACTGACTTGCTATCCATGAAGTTTCCCTCCTTGCTCTTGCCCTTTTCGAAACTAGTGGTTTGATTAACCATCAACACTTGACGCTCCTTCTTGATTTCTACCTTCGCGGTGTCAAACATCGCGAACAGCTCAGGGATCAATACTTCTATCCCTGGTGTATTATAGTTCATCACTAAGTTCTAGTAGCTTTAGTGACAGTGACTTGGAGAACTATATCAATCACTATCTTATCTGGAAGATCAACTCCCACTTGATTCAAGCGATTGTAGTACCCAGAAGATCTGAGTACATGCTCAACGATTGAGCTATTCTCCTTCATCTTACAAGCAAAGAATCTTGTTGGAGATCTCATATCTCGCAACAAAGGCACGAGCCTGAGATCACAATCTCTGCTCCTAGAACATCTCATATGTTTCGTGACGTTCAAAACGTTTTGGAGCCTCAATTCTAAGCCGTAATGCATGACGCACTAAACTATCAAGTAGTCATTGAAACATGCCTGTTAGATGTTCACAACATCTATAGACGACGCTAGAGGGGGTGGCGCACCGAGCGGTGCATTAAGGACATAAGCCTTCTGTGCAGCAATGAGGACAATCCTCAGATCATGGACCCAGTCCGCAATTTTGCTACCAACATCTTTCAATTCTATTTCTCTAGGAACATATAAAAATAAAAGGGGGCTACAGCGCGAGCTAGTAATCTACAACATAAGTTGCAAAGACACTTTGACTATGTTCATGATAATGAGTTCAATTAATCATATTACTTAAGAACTCCCACTCAAATTGACATCCCTCCGATCATTCGAGTGATACATGATCCAAATTCACCAACTCAAGTCCGATCATCACGTGAGTTGAGGTGGCTGCAATGGTGAACATCATTATGTTGATCATATCTACTATATGACTCATGTTCGACCTTTTGGTCTCTCGTGTTCCGAGGCCATGTCTGTACATGCTAGGCTCGTCAAGTTTAACCCGAGTGTTCTGCGTGTGCAAATCTGGCTTGCACCCGTTGTATGTGAACGTAGAGTCTATCACACCCGATCATCACGTGGTGTCTCAACACGACGAACTTTCGCAACGGTGCACACTCGGGGAGAACACAGTTCATCTTGAAATTCAAGTGAGGGATCACCTTATAATGCTACCGCCGTACTAAGCAAAACAAGGTGCATAAAAGGATTAACATCTCATGCAATTCATAAGTGACATGATATGGCCATGAACTTGTGTTTAAGATCTCCATCTTCGAAACACCGGCATGATCTCCATCGTCACCGGCACAACACCATGATCTCCATCATCTTGATCTCCATCAATGTGTTGCCATTGGGGTTTTCATGCCCTGCATGCTTCTACTACTATTGCTACCGTAGCGATAAAGTAAAGCATTACATAGCGCTTAATGATTGACACGCAGGTCATACAACAATTAAAGACAACCCTATGGCTCCTGCCGGTTGCCGTACTCATCGACATGCAAGTCGTGATAATCTATACATAACATGATCATCTCATACATCACATATATCTCATCATGTAATTGGCCATATCACATCACAACATACCCTGCAAAAACAAGTTAGACGTCCTCTAATTGTTGTTGCATATTTTACGTGGCTGCTATGGGTATCTAGCAAGAACGATTCTCACCTACGCATAAACCACAACGGTGATACACTAGTTTGCTTTTCAACCTTCTCAAGGACCGCCTTTGTCGAATCCGATCCAACTAAAGTGAGAGAAACTGTCACCCGCAAGCCATCTACGCAACAAGTTGCGTCGAGGGAACCGGTCTCTCGTAAGCGTACGAGTAATGTTGGTCCGGACTGCTTCATCTCACAATCCCGCTGAACCAAAATACGACCAAGGGAGGAAGCAATCTAAGCATCAACACCCACAAACCTTTTGTGTTCTACTCGAGATCTCATCGAACCATCAACCTAGCTCATGATGCCACTGTTGGGGAACGTCGCATGGGAAACAAAAAATTTCCTACGCACACGCAAACCTATCCATGGTGATGATCATCTACGAGAGGGAGAGTGGACCTACATACCCTTGTAGATCGCTAAGCGGGAAGCGTTAAGAAACGCGGTTGGTGTAGTCGAACATCTTCGCGATCCAAATCGCCGAGCGTCCCGCGATCTCATCACGATCCGTCCCACGATCCAATCACGATCCGTCCCGTGAACTCATCACGATCCGTCCCGCGATCTCATCATGATCCGTCTCATGATCTTGATCACGATCTGTCCCGCGAACTCATCACGATCCGTTCCACGATCTCATCACGAACTGTCTCGCGATCTCGATCACGGTCCTTCCGATCTAGCGCCGAACGGACGGCACCTCCGCGTTCAGCACACGTACAGCTTGATGACGATCTCCACCGTCTCGATCCAGCGAGAGGAGGTGGAGAGGAGAGAGAGTTCACCGGCAGCATGACGGCGCTCCGATGATGGTGGTGGAGTGATTCCGGCAGGGCTTCGCCTAAGCGCTGCGGAAAACCGATCTAGAGGAGAAACTGTGCACCGGTGAAACGGGTAGCACGTGGCCGGAAATTCTGTCCAAAAACCACCCAATCCACTAGTATATATAGGAGGAGAGGAGAGGAGAGTCAGCCAAGGCCTTTGGGTCGGCCGAAATAGGAGGTGGGAGCAATCCTACTTCACCTCCAATCCTAGTTGGAGTAGGATTGCCTCCTATTGGCTGATTTTCCACTTTTTGCTTTAGGACTTTCTCTCCTGCGCCATGGGCCTTTGTGGCTGTTTTCCCAGCCCACTAAGGTCTGGTTATTATTCTCCCACAGCCCATGGACCTCTTGGGGTCGAAATACCCCTCCCGGAGGTCCTCCGGTACACTACCGGCACTCCCGGTACAATACCGATACTCCCGGTACACTACCGATGAGCCCGAAACTTTTCCGGAAACCAAACTGGGACTTCCTATATATGAATATTTACCTCCGGACCATTCCGGAGCTCCTCGTGACGTCCGGGATCTCATCCGGGACTCCGAACAACCTTCGGTCACCACCATACATAACTCTACACTACCGAAACGTCACCGAACCTTAAGTGTGCAGACCCTGCGGGTTCGAGAACTATGTAGACATGACCGAGACACCTCTATGGTCAATAACCAATGGCAAGACCTGGACGTCCACATTGGTTCCTACATATTCTACGAAGATCTTTATCGGTCGAACCTCTATGTCAAGGATTCAGTTAATCCCGTATATCGTTCCCTTTGTTCTTCGGTATGTTACTTGCCCGAGATTCAATCGTCGGTATCTCCATACCTAGTTCAACCTCATTACCGGCAAGTCTCTTTACTAGTTCCGTAATACAAGATCCCGCAACTAACAATTAGTCACATTGCTTGCAAGGCTTATTGCGATGTTGCATTACCGAGTGGGCCCCGAGATACCTCTCCGTTACAAGGAGTAACAAATCCCAGTCTCGATCCATGCCAACTCAACAGACACCATTGGAGATACCTGTAGAGCACATTTATAGTCACCCATTTACGTTGCGACGTTTGATACACACAAGGCACTCCTCCGATATCCGTGAGTTGCATGATCTCATGGTCATAGGAACATATACTTGACATGCAGAAAACAGTAGCAATAAACTGACACGATCATATGCTATGTTTGTAGTTTGGGTCTTATCCATCACATCATTCTCCTAATGATGTGATCCCGTTATCAAATGACATCTCATGTCCATGGCTAGGAAACCTTAACCATCCTTTGATCAACGAGCTACTCCATTAGAGGCATACTAGGGACATGGTTTTGTCTATGTATCCACACATGCATTTAAGTCTCCGATCAATACAATTATAGCATGGATAATAAACGATTATCATGAACAAGGAAATATGATAATAACTAATTTATTATTGCCTCTAGGGCATATTTCCAACATCGTGATTGGATCGCGGGACGGATCGTGATGAGATCGCGGGACGCTCGGCGATTTGGATCGCGAAGATGTTCGACTACACCAACCGCGTTTCTTAACGCTTCCCGCTTAGCGATCTACAAGGGTATGTAGATCCACTCTCCCTCTCGTAGATGCTCATCATCATGGATAGGTTCGCGTGTGCGTAGGAAAATTTTTGTTTCCCATGCGACGTTCCCCAACACATTACTCTCAGTTCCTTCTTAGAGCGAGGCGTCCTGAAATGTATGATTCATTTGAGTATCATTGCTCCAAGCTCCGGTGCAGAGCGAAGCGCGATGATGGAGTAGGCAAGGGTGTATATCATACTTAGTTTGGTGGCATGAAGAGCCCGGTAATCTTCGTCCAGTTCATCGTTATTTTGGTGTTGATGATATCTTGTGCAGGCTTAGTATACATTTGGATAAATGTTACTTCTTTTCTATTGTTATCTTAGTTTGTTATTCTTTTTATATAACTGATGAAATACCTTTCGTGACTATTTTGCAGATGCTTTAATAAAATGTGAACGATGGAGCTCATGGATGCGAACTTGATGGACTTACATGCTATGTTCATAGCGGTGGAGCTCATGGAGCTTATATTTACCTATTGCACTTTTGAACTTGCTTTTGACTCCGAATTTGTTGGATATATATGTATACACTTGATGGAGATTTATATATATTGTTGGATCTATATGTATGCACTTGATGGAGATATCTATATATTGTTGGATATATATGTATGCACTTGATGAAGATATCTATATATTGTTGGATATGTATTCAAGTTGATGGAGATATTTATGCATGCATGTTTGATCTAGCTAGAGGGAAAAACTGAAGAAACAGACTTAACTATACCGAGAGCCGCTCTCCACAAACATGCATGATCTAGGATGCGCTGGCACTTGGTTGTGGTAGTTATGCCGAGAGTGACTCTCGGCAAAGAACTGACGGAACCCGCAGACGTGAAGTCACTTTTGTTTGCCGCGAGGCGTTGTTCGGCCCTCGGCAAAGTTTTTGCTGAGTATCCGTGCTCTAGCTCTCGGCAAATTCCTGCTTGCTTGAGATGCTTAGGAAGGGTGGCCTTTGCCAAGTGCAACACTCGGCAAAGGCTTTGCTGAAGGTTATTGGCCCTTTGCTGAGTGTTCGTGGTTCCCGACGTATATGTCGATTCCAGTAGTGATTACACTAGACTTCGGGTGTGGATATTCTACGGAAAATCACATGAACCACCGGAGTGAGGCTAAAGTATGATGTCAACCTCAACTCTTTTTCCTACCAAATGAACACTATGTTCTGAGGAAATCAACATGCCGCTCGTAGATGATGATGGCAACAAAGATGAAGAGAACCGACAAAGGATTGAATGGAACGCCGACAATGATGATGTCCTAGAATACGAATGTAACCAAGAGCAGTAGAGTCGTTCGGGCTTCCACTTCCTAGGCTTCCATCCGTACAAAGAGTGAAAGAGGTCGTCTTCTTGAGCCACTCCAATCTTGATGCACTAGTGCCCTGCATTTATAATTATTATTATTATGTGCTGGCTTGCCATTTGGGAAGCTTGAAGGCTCAGTCTTCAGGTAGAAGGCCGTCCAAATGATCTGCTACATTGGCAAATTGAAGACGGATCGTTCATGTACACTCCTTGCTTTCTTGATTTGCTTCCGTGAAAGGGCTTTATATTTTTGTTGGAGGGGCCTTAAATTTGTGCAACCCAAAGATATGTAGCTCTGTGTGCCTTGCAAATCGTTTGCTGCAGAATTATGTATCATTTTTCTATTGATGGAAGGTACAGTATTTAGGTAAAAGCCATCGAAGAGGGTTCGTTTATGTTCACAACTTACTTTTCTCATTTCCAACCCTGAAGAGAATGATATTTGGAGATTGAGCCCAATCCTCATTACACTTTGATTTGTGCAATCCAAATATATGTAGCTCTCTATGCCTCGGAAATGATTTCTATAGAATGGCGTGCCATTTCTAGTACAATGAAAGACAACGGAACTCAAGGGTGAACTCGGTTCCTGATTTGGACGCTCGCTTCAAGAGATATTTCAATTTGAAATTTGGATCTAAAAATAACATTACCTAACAGCATCCCAGCCTTCCAAAACTCACTGGTGGTGACAAGTGATGCACCTCATGTGCCCACTTGTTGCCACCAGTGGCAACTGAGAGTAACATTTGCAAATGGTAACCCCTAATTGGTGATTATCTACTATCTATATATTGACAGGAGCGAGGTATTGAATATCAATCTTAAACAATTAGCCCATTGTAGAGTGAAATCGACGAGCCATATAATGTGGCTGTTTTCCACTTATTTTTTGGTTTAATATTTTTTGTAGTATTGCCAACATAGGGTTATTCTTGTGACACGAATCTTATAGCAGGAGATAAAGATGGAAGCGTTATTCTTCCTTTATTTCTTGTTCGATGATTATAATTGGACTTAATTAATCCTGCAATGATCTCAATCCCGGTAAGAATATTAGGTCGATGCATGTCCCCCTCCTCCATCGCGCATATGTATATGCAACTATACTTCTGTTGTTCGTGAAGGCACATACGTATAGTGGGACACTATTTCATATTTGGTTCAGTGGCAATCTAATTTCCTCTTCTTCTTTTTTCCTTTTCAAAAACCTCGCAGAAAGAACAGACGCTATCAAATGCCCTGATAATTTGAAAAGGAAACTACTACGAACTAGTTTTAGTTTTGCTAAAATGACAAATGAACCGACCTTGGAATGGAGGAGACGTACCTACGTATGGTAGGACACTGTAACATCTCCCTATGATGGAGCCACAACCTTGTAGTACCTGACGAAGCATGAAGAGCAGGAGGACAACATCCATGTCATCCGGATCTGAGTGGGGTGTTCCGTTTCAAAAAAAAACAAAAAGGATCTGAGTGGTGTGTGTGTGTGTGTGTGTGTGTGTGTGTGTGTGAGTGAATGTGTGTGTGTGCGTGTGCGTGTGCATGTGGTGTGTGTGTGCGCGCGCGCATGCGTGCGTGCATGTGTGTCCGATGTAGTATGCGGCGCTGATGTTTGATTATGCCTGGGATGTTGTAAAGTTGCTATCAAGGATGTTATAAAGTTGCTATCAAGCTGTATCCCTTTTTCGTCACTGCAGAACTTTGGTTCTTAGTTGGGAGAGCGAGATGAGTGCTCGTTAGTTTTTAGTGGTTGACCTGGCCTGGTAGCATATCGTAACTGGTTTCGTTTCGATGAAATAATAATAATAACAATAATAAACGACCGATATGTATCCACTTCCCTTAAAACGCCCATTGTTGTGCACCTAAGCCCTAGTATTTGGGTGTAACAAGGGACAAAGATTCCCAATGTCATAGCATTTAACATGTTCATCCAAAATGAATTATTCAACCAGCTCCATGATAAAACAATGATTTAACCCTAAACCCATGAATTATACTACCCTATGGATACTGGATACTCTTTTCTCTTCAATTATCTCTTTTGATAGTGAAACCCGATCCATTTTGGGATTGTATAGAGAACAAAAAAAACACGTTTTCCAGCCTACTAGGATTGCCTATCTGCGCATGAAAGGTTTTTTTGTCATCTCTAAAAAAATCCACGAACACACATGCTTGTATACAAATACAACCAATCTGCCAATCATAAGCCGCTTGCAAGTGCACAATCAATATATCAATCAATCATAAGTCACTAATGGCTAACTTTGATTTCATATACAGATACCAGCGGTCTCACGAAACTGAACATCCGACTTGCACCTCGATTTCACACTTTGCTGCAGGTCAATACGTCTTGTGAGGGGCGGGCCTCGCAAGAACTTCCGCATATATACCCACAACCCGCACTCTTTTCCCACTTTCGCGCTCTGCAAACAGCAAGGCATGGACCATTAGTCAGCAGCTGAAGTTTACTAGAGATGATCTTCAAGAAAGGTGTCAAAATTCAGATTAAGTTGTAGAGAGAGATTGCTCACTGATACTACCTTGTGCTCAGAAGCTGCCTTGCTCGGCACCATTCCGATGGAGATGATGGTGTGCAGGCTGTCTTGGAGATTGGCAGGATGCCGAGACCAGAGGAGGGAGCGGAGCCTGTCCTAGTGGGAGCAGCACAAGAAGATGCCCACTGAGGGAGAAGATGAAAAGGAGCAGGAGCACAGCGTCCAACGTGAGGAATGCGCCATTGGGACCATCATGGATGCAAATGCGCCATCAGGGTCGTCATGGATGCAGGAGCAGGCGTAATTTGGACAAAATTTGGCAGATGAACAAAGGTACTAAAATCTGGAGCAAAAAATTACCAAAGCCCAGTAAATATATTAATCTCAAAGTTGAACGGACTACATGATTCAAGGAGTTCATCCACTTCGTACTTAAATGAATCCAAGAACAATCCAAGCGTGAGCCCAGCTTTCCAGTAATTGAATATGGAAATCATATTCTTCATCCTGCCAAGAAGCGCAAACGAAGCCCTGTACATGAGAGCGCCAATAACCTCGACGATGGCAACAGCAAGGCCAGCAGAAAGTATGTCCCAGTCGCCTGTTTGCCCGATAACGGTAGCAAATGCCGTGGCACAGTAAAATCCTATCAGAAAGAATAGGATCTTTACTGGAAACCCTCTACTTACTTTCTTCAGCTTGCCAGACAGCTTCTTTAAAAAAGATTGAATTGCATTAAACAGCCGAGTGCTATTGCCTGAATTGTTGTCGGGATTGTCGTCTGCCATAGTCTTGATGGCCCATTGCATTTCCCTACAGAAAGAACAAAATATTTACGATTATATGTTATTGAACATTGTCAGAAGAAAGCATGCTGTCTTTCAAGACACAGAGCCATAGCTTGGGAAAGGAAGGCAGAGGAACACGCAGAGCAGATTATTAGATCAAATGCAACTGAAACTGAACTCTTGCAATAAAGACCATCTGATGGCACGAAAAAACACAAAGTGCCCTTAATTAAAACCTAGTTCTTAACCCATACCATTTACAATGCACTGACTGAGCTAGCACTCGTTTCGGCTTCTGTACCTATAGAATTATGTGTGCAGCTTCTGTGATGCCAGAACCGTGCAAGGACCCACCAACTGAATAAACAGAAATCCCACATTCTCTCCCTGGTTGATATTTGATGCATAAGGAGATCACCTTCAGTGAACAGGTTAAATCTGGGATACTTAGGTTAGGCATAACTAATTGCATTATTTAGCCAATTAGCTACCACATCCAAATAGAAGGGTCTGAAACTGTAAGCTCACTGAACTGAGAACCTAATGGTAAAAGGGGAGGGGTGTATATTCCGTGATATATGCATGAAATCGAATTGCTCTCTTCGATGTAATACTTAGCATATTGCCTGCTGGCCGCTCAATACACTTGCCTTGCCATTGCAGATTTGCAACAGTGGTACAATGCATCTAAATTAAACAACCTTTCCATCGGAATAGAGCATGAGAAAGATTACCAGTCACTAGGGTTTCCATTGAAACCATACAGCATTCAATTGAAATAAACAAAGTGCTTTAACAATCTCCAGCCATCAATGTTCTTACAAAACAAAACACTGAATAATTTCTCATTTTTTGCATAAAACTGACTGAATACTAACTAGATGAAATGCAAGATATTACACAGTATCCTGTAACTCCTGTTGCAACAAAGTTATCGATTTTGACCATCTGATGGTACCCCCAAAAATGAGAGCACTTACTTGAAAATGAGTTCTGAACCCATACCACTTACAGTGCACCGAATGTGCTAGCCCATATTTACGACTCGCTACCTACAGAACTCTGGAATTGTGTATCTTCTGTGATGCGGGAACCATGCAGGTACCCACTAATGAGTAAATCATGCATTCTCTTCCAAGTTGACATTTGACACATATAAGCACACCAACCTTCCGTAAACACGTCAACTCTGGAATGCTTAGATTAGGCATAACTACTTTTCACTATTTATTTAGTTAGCCGCCACATCAGAACAGAAGGGTATGAAACTGTAAACTCGCTGAACTGAGCGACTCTTGGTAAAAGGGGGAGGGTGTATACTATGTGAGACATGCATAAAATCAAATTTCTCTCTTAGTCTTAGGTGTAATGTTTGGCACGCTGCCTACTGGTGAGTCAATTCACTTGCCTTGCCATTGCAACTAAGTTCAGTAATACGATACACCTAAACTTAAATAACTTGACATCAGAACTGACACACAACAGGGACTAATAGTTAGCAGTATTTACACAACACCTAAACGCTGCCGTATCCTATTCGAACAAAGAAATTGCTTTAACAATCTCCAATCACCCATGTTCTCTAGAAAACACACACTGAACAACTAACTCAATTTTTGCACAAAATGGCTGAATACTGCAATACTCATCGAACGAGCTTCATCGGCGAAATCGACACATCGCACAAGTTGCAGGTTGTAGCTACTTATTTAGGGAGCATTTGGAATGGTCTCTGTGTGGTAACAGCAACACACTGACAGTAAACGCTACCTGTTGCTTCTGCCGAAGGAAGGAGACGCACGCACCAAGGGGAGGCTCCCCTGCAGCTTGTTCCGGCAGCACGCGACGGCGGCAGCCCCTCTCGGAGCGGAGGAGGACGCAGCAGCAGCGGCGGCGGCGACAAGGTTCCTCGACCTCGAGCAGCCCGACCAGCACCGGTGTCCCGGTGGCGACTCGACGGCTCCCTTGCACAGGCGGAGAGCTGACATGTGCGCTGCCCCTAAAGCATCCGCGCTGCAGACACAGGATTCGACCCAAAAAAATCTCATACATCGGAACCAAATCGGGCCTGAACAACCGACGCTTGGTAGGAAGCGTAGATAGGGAGAGGGGTGGAGAGTGCCCGGCGGGTTACCTTGGAAGACGCAAGCTCGTCAAGCGGCGGCGGTCTCACCGGCGGCCGCCGGAGCTGGCGGCTGTCATCGGCGGAGAGGGATATGGTGGGATGGTTGGTCGGGCTGAGATGGCCGCCGAGACAGTGAAGGCGAAGGCAATTGAGCCAGGCCCACACAATGCCCATGGGCCAGAGTCCAACCATAATATTAGGGCTTCCCATCGTGGGCCACTCGCTGGGCTTCTTCTCCTCTGCTTCTCTCGGCCGAAACGAACCCCAGCGGAGCGAGCGGCGGCGGCGGCGGCGATATGCAGTTCTTCCGAGGCGCCGGCGGCGGGGGTGGCGGAGGAGGGGCGGGGTCGACGGCGTGGGAGGTTCTGAGGAGGCATTTCTCGCGGAAGCGGGCGGTGGACATCCGGCGGATCAACCCCAAGGTGCCCAAGGAGGAGGCCGTGGCCATCTCCGGCCGCCTCCTCCAGATCCTCGCCGACAACGGCCCCCTCACCGTCGGCAACACCTGGAACCACGCCAAGGTACCGTGCTCGCCCCACTCAGCTGCCCGTGCCTGTGTCAACGACCTCTGGCGATTGAGCTCAGTGTATTGCTGCATCTTTGTCCGTCCATGGCCGGCCAGCCCTGCCCGCGCCTCAACTCAGTCGGATGCCCGTCGTGTGTCACCAATATCTACCGATTGAGCTCCATGTAGCGCGACCTTGTCCGTCCATGGCCGGCCTGTAGCTGCGCTAGTAGAAAGAGCGTATGGAAGTACAGGTTGGCCTCTGCCTTATACTTCCTTCATTGGCCAGATGATGTTCAGGCCATGAAGATGCTAGTTTCTGCCCTCTTTCTAGTGCCTTGGTTTCTTGAATTGGGGAGCAAATAAATTAGTACTCGTTTTACTCTTATCCGCGCTCCGCCGTACTCTTGTATATCAATGCCAGACTAGTGTCTTGTGATTAGATGCACTGCATATGGTGTATGTTCAACTCAGTGATCTTGCCATGAGTATTTGGGTGCTAGTAGGAAATTTCTGCAATTAGGTTTGTAATCACGATCTGTGAATAAGCTGAATGTGTATGCTATGACGGACACCTCGCGAGGTAAACAATTGATTCTCGTTCATGCCACTTCTCTTTTTGTAGATGCTAATTGTTGTTACTGCATGAGTTTGTTATGTTTATTCAAAGCGTATTGAAATGCTTGGGAATGGCCCGTCCTTCTGGACATGCAGTTAGTCTGAATATGTCTTGGTAGCTAACATGCCTCATCATTCTGACTAACTGCTTGCACACCTCATGGCACTTAAGAACATCAACGATCTATTTTATCCATTGTTCCATTCTGGCATTCTAAGTAGTACCTGTGCAATCTCCCATTGACAGTTTAGGACATGCTTATCGCTGCAAGATTTTGAGCTCTTGCAACACTACAGTTCATATCTAAGATGCAATACTACTGTTTATATCTAATCAAGAGCTTGTGATTTGGAGGTCATGTAATACCACTGCTTGTATGTAACCAAGTGTTTGCGCTGACGCAAATCATCTGACCATGGCGACAGGATGCTGCGATTGACGGCCTGAACAGCAAGACCCACATGAAGGTTCTGCTGAAGTGGATGTGGGGGAGGAGGATCATCAAGCTCTCGTGCACGCAGGTCGGCAACACCAAGAAGTTCCTCTACTCCCCGTTCACCGCCGCCGACGCCGAGGCGACCGAGGAGCCAGCCGAGGAGCAGCCCAAGAAGAAAGGATGGAAGGGGAAACACCCGAAGTACCAGACCAAGAAACAGCCGGCGGCAGCGGCTTGACTCTGATTCCTTCGGGCATTTCCCTGCTGCTGTTTTTTTTTTTTACTTAGCACAGAAGAAAAGATTTCGTGATGGACCATTTGGGTTGCCGCAAATTTCGCTGGCAGGCCGGCTTGCTGGGCTCTGTGCTGTAGACTCTGTCTGGTAGAAGAATAATGATGCCATGAAAATGTAGTACTTCATCTGTAAGGAAATATAAGACGTTTTAGCCTTGAGATGCCTTTGCCTGAGATTTGTGTGTCTGGGGTGAGGCCAGAAAAGAGGATCAGTTAGCGTAAGGTGAAGAACTGGGCCCTTCCTCTTTGTGTGTACAATGTGCATCCGTTTGCTTCACCTTTGTAGTTTGATTTGCATCACCTCCTCTCTTTCTTCTTCTTCTTCTTCTTCTTCTTTTTTGAGAAACAATTCTGTTCCTTTAACCATTACAAGCAAGAGGTGTACCACCACCAATGCCGTGTGTTCCCTTTGGTCACACACTAGTGGGTAGACGGCATGGGGTTCATTGGATTGGAGCCAAAATTTGGTAAACTCTGACATGGCAATTGTCAAGAATTGACAACTTTGGGTAGTTTTTTTGAGGGAAAGGAATGCCAAATTTTGGTAAGACTCTGACATAGTAATTGTCAAGAATTGACAACTTTGGCTATTGTTTTTGAGGGAAGGGAATGCCAACATTTAACAATTTTGGCTAGTATTACCATCGGATTAGACTTATTGCCAAAAAAATGTGAGCCTAAGAAATCGGCTGCCAATTTATTAGGGTCGCCAAAAATAAGTTTCCAGGAGAGATTTCCATGATCTGCCCCCCTGCACCGGATCGCCGCCACCGCCTGCCTCGTTTCCAGGAGAGACATGATGGCATTACCGCAGTTCCTCCTCCTGCTCCTCGCGGTGGCGGCGCCCTCGCCCGGCACGCCCACCGCGTCCCCGCTCCTCCGCCGACAACGCCGACAACGCCTCCCATCCGGCGCCCACCGACACGTCCCCCGTTGAGCTACAAGCCGGCGTGTTCCATTTTTCTTCCTCTTACCGCTACAAGGTACAGGTGTACCGCCCTGAAGGCTTCTTTTTCCGGCTAGAGGATGGACGGTAAGAGGTTTCTTCATTGGATTTGCACCCATAATTTGGTAGTTGTCAAAATTTGGCAATTTTGGCTGGTGTTTGATTGCAACAGCTGCCAAATATTAGAGCCCAACAAATCGGCTGTCTATTTATTTTTAGGTTACCAAACAAAGCAAGCTCCAAGTTCTTTGGGTACTGCTATAAATTATGAGCATTATGACTTAAGTTCCGACGGATTGCATTATCAGCCCGGTTGAATTGATGAATTCCATTCTCTTCCGGTTTCTCTTTTGAATCCCTTTTCTTCTTTTTACCGTTGCAAGTCACACGCTAGAACATAGGTGGAAAGCACATATGCACACTTGTAAACAGTTAAAAATAGTAAAAGAAATAAAAACTGAACATTTTTTAGGAAAACTATTGGCTTCAGTCGGCGGACTGCACGGGAGCATCCGCCGTCTCTCCCGCGCGCGCGACGTGTGTCAGTTGCTTGTTGCTCGCTTTGCGCCAATAGATTTTTGCAACAATACTCTATTGCAAAAAGAAAAATATTGCAACAAGACCTTTGTTGCAAAAGAAATTGTAACAAGACCTTTCTTGCAAGAAAATTTTGCAACTTGGTCTGTGTTGCAAAATTTTCTGCAACAAGCCTCATATTGACGAAATTTTCTGCAACACGGCCTGTGTTGCAATACTAAAAGGTGTCGCTCGGCCGCTCAATCAGTCAAATCCGATGACTTGTGAGGCGACGGGTCTTTTAAAAAAAATTGTCGGCTGACGCGTAGCAGTGCCCTATTTTTTAACACGAACTTTGATAATTTTGGCTAGTGTTTGATAAGAAGAATTGTCAAAAAAAATAGCCTACCGAATCGGCTAACAATTTAAGGGATGCCAAGAGAAAGTTTGGCTCCAAACCAGGCAAGCTCTAAGTTCTTTGGATACCGCTAAATTCATCATGTGCGTGCACAAGTATGATCGTCATGCATTTAATTGCCGTCACAGTTGGTGATGAACGACGTTGGAGCTGCCCTAAGGGGTTCATTGGATTGGAGCTGAAATTTAGTAAAGCTCTTGCAGAATTGTAGTAATATTTAGGTGTTCTTTTTTTTTATAAGCACTTATCGATAGCCTTGGTTGTATTGCTAAATCTAAGTCGCTTGAGATTTCCTTGTGCCTTGAAAAGATAAGATCTGTGACCCGGGCCTTGCTATGCCTCCTGAACCGTCAACAAAGAATATCAGGCATTTTTGGCTCATCACATGATCCATTATGTCATTGAAACCAGCGAGTTGCTCGTTTTTCAAACAACTGAATAGATCTAGATGCTCTTGGTCCAAACAAATTGGCTCCAAACAAAGCAAGCTCCATGTTCTCTGGTACTGCTAAATTCATTGCGTCCGTGCAAAGCATTAGCATCACGACTTGAGTTCCGATGGATTGCATTATCAGCCCGGTTGAATTGATGAATTACATTCTCTTCCAAAGAAAAATTAGAGCCCGTTGTCTTCTTTTTACCATTATCACATGCAAGAGGTGTACCTCCATGAATGCCCTGTGTTCGCATTGGTCACATGCTAGAGGATAGATGGTAAAGGGTTTCACTGGATTGGACCTAAATTTTGGTAAAGCTCGTAATTGGCGACATTTTACAATTTTGGGTAGTGTTTGATTACAAGAATTGACAAAAAAAAATAAGCCTTCCAAATCGGCTGCCAATTGATTAGGGTTGTCAAAAAAAATCGAGCGCCAAACCAAGCAAGCTCCAACTACTTTGAGTTGGATACATCTAAGTTCATCGCGTGTGTGCAAAGCAAGAGCGCCACGACATGGCTCTCGACCGATTGAATTGCTGCTAAAAATTTAACTAAATTCCTTCAAATCAAATCAACATAGACTTGGCCATTGTTGAGCCTGGTTCCCACATGCTCGCACGAATCTCAAAGAAACAAGGGATGCCATCTAGTCCGTCCATGTGTCCATTCTTTCACTGCGTATGTGCAAAGCATGAGCGTTATGACTTGAGTTCGGGCGATTGATTTATCGGCCCTATTGAATTGCTAAATCTAAGTCACCCCAAATCAGTTCATCGTGCCTCAAGAAGGCCGACGCACGGAACCGTGCTAAAACATCTCGAGTTACACACCGCGTTTCTGCAAAAAAAAAAAAGGTTACACACCGGGTTTTTGAAAAAAAATGTAGATTACACACCGCGCATGGCCATGGCCATGAGCAGCAATGAGCTGTTTGATACACAAAATTTAGCCATCTCACGCGGCTTGTGAGATGTGAGCCAAATTCAACTGAATTCCTTGGAAACAAATCAAGCTCACATGGCCATGGTTGGGCCTGGTGTTTTTCACACCATCCCAGCCGTCCACGTGTCCTTCCTTTCGCCACACTGGTGTCGGCCGCCGCTGATCCGTCGCAGTCAAACCAATGATCCCACGCACCTTTCCTGCCACCGGCCGCCAACCCCAACCACCTATATATCCACCCCCCTCGCCGCGCCACCAACCCAGCCCACCTCGCCGCCCGCCGCCCGCCGCCCCCAGATCCGCATCCCTCCGCCGCACCGCCTCACCGCCGACTCTCAACCTCCAGGAGAGACATGATGGCATTGCCTCGCGTGGCCTGCCTGCTGCTCATCCTCGTGGCGGCGGCCGCGCAGAGCCCCATCTCGCAGCCTCCGTCGTCCGGCGCGCCGACCGCGTCCCCGCTCCTCCGCCCCGAGGCCGACTCCGACGACGACAACGGATCCGCTGCGCCCCCCTCCCTGGCCCTCGCCCCCGCCCCCGCGCTCTCCTCCGGCGAGGACAAGAAGGCGGCGGCGGCGTCCCCTCCGGCGCCGGACGAGACGTCCCCGCTCCCGTCCCCCGCCGAGTCCCCCTCCGCCGCGCGCTCCCCGGCGCCATCGCCGTCGTCGTCGTCCCTGCACTCCGCCGCCGCGCCGGCCCCTGCCCCAGGCGCGGCCGACGAGGGAGGCGACAAGGAGGAGGATTACGAGAAGAAGAAGAAGGTGAAGGCCCCGGCGCCGGCCCCGGCGGCGATGGATGTGAAGGCCGGCACGGGCGGCGCGGGGGAGGAGCAGCGGGCGGTGGACGAGGAGAGGCGGCACGGGGAAGGCGAGATGAAGGGCGGGAAGAAGGCGGGCGTGGTGGTGGGCGTGTTCTCCGCCACGGCCGTGCTGTGCCTGGCCGCGGTGGTGTACCGGAAGCGGCAGGCCAACATCCGGCGGTCCAGGTACGCCGACTACTCGGCGCGCCTGGAGCTCGTCTGATGGATGCGCAACCGCTGCCGTCCGTCCGTCCACCGGCCCACGGGGATCGACCGGAGACGTGCTGTTCCGTGATCTGTCGGTCGATGCCGTGGCCGGCCGGAATCCCTTTGTTTTGATCCGGTTGCATTCTTGGCGTTGCTTAATTCTTGGGTTGGCGATCGATGTTACCATTACATAATTCTTTGATTAGTGGGAGGCTGAGAGGAGAGGAGAGCAATAACCATTGATTGATTTGGTGGATCGATGAAGAAGAAAAGTTTCTATCTCTCTTTTGTATACTAGAGACAGACATTGCATTATAAGTATTTTTGACCAATATATATACACTGCATTTTTCTTGTTATTACTGGGGTTCGATTTGTACAAGGGTGTCCCAGATCCACAAGTTGAGCAGATTGGAACGGCAGAGTGAGTTTTCTTCCACCTGCCTGCTGAGATCTACTTTAGCTGGGCGGGCAGAATTGAATAACCAACAAATGGTTGTTTGTTTATTTTTCTCGCTGTCCGTCCGTTGCGGCATCCCAGATCACGCGCCCGCCGCTTCCTCGGAGCGGAGGAAGGAACGCCGGCCGCGTGAGTGAAATGCATAGTGCGCAACGCAAATGGCGTAGGTACGAGCACACACACGGACAGAGAGTATTTGCGCTGCGTACAACTGATGCAGCTTTTCTGTTTCTACTTCTTATTCAATCTAGTACAACGACTTGGATCTCAACCGAAAAGAGTAAAGCTAGCTAGCGACCAGGTACTTCGGACGTGCCATCCCACACCCACCTGAACACAGCTACAATGGCGCTGCATGCAGTCGGTTCGTGACATCCCACGAAGTACATGCAGCGGCCAGGTCTAACTAACCTGAATCTACGCCAAGGAGAAGACTTCAATGGGGTTACATGATCATCAATATTTTATTTTTTTTGCGCTGGGTGGTCATCAATATTCAGAGTTTTTTTTTTTTTGCGCTGGGTGGTCATCAATATTCAGAGTTGCTTGATCTGAAAAGCCAACTCTCATGCCTTCCGTTCACATGATATAAATTAGCCTTCCGTAACTCCTACATATATCTCAAATGGGCAGTTGTACATATATTTGCTAGTTTTTTTGAGTTGTTTTTTTATTGATTAAACTGGCACATGTACATAGAACGAAGCAGTCCTCATTTTCAAACAAAACGTAGTGCTATCTGAACTAGTTGGTGGCTGCATACTTGTCGTGGGCGGGCGGGATTCGATTCCTTGTAAATCACTTTTTTTTAACCAAACATAGTTTCTTTTCAGGTGCAACAGAAAACAAAAAAAAACGGTGACGATCGTACGAAGAAACGAATGGACCAACGATAATCATGGACGAAAAAAACTTAGTTTCTTTTCATATGCAACAAAAAACAAAAAAAAACGGTGACGATCGTATGAAGAAACGGACGGACGAACGGAAAAAATCGTTGGTCCGTGACGGACAAAAAAAACCTAGGTCCCATCATGGACCCGAAAAATGAAGAAACGCTCCGTCCTTTAATATTAGGTATAGATTAGGTATAGATGTGTCAACATGTCTTTGTGACGGTTGCGCACATCAATCAATGTTTGGCACGCACGCGCGGTAAGCTCTGGGCTGTTCGTTGACGGTGCCAAGTGCCAACCCAACATTCAGGTCCAATTCAATTTGTATGCACTTGGATGGAGTGTGTGAGCATAGCGGAAATAATACATCGGAGCATCTCTAACAAGCGCTCAAAAAGCCGTCCGCGCTGTAAAATACGTTCATATAGCACGCTTGCAAAAAATAAAGCGTTCCAACAGCCGTGCTAAAACCGCGCGCGTGAGGTATAAGTCGTTCTGCACGCGGAGCGAAACGGCATCGCGTGCCGTTTATTTCGTGCACCCGCTACCGCATGCGGAACTGCTCGAGCGCTCGTGCCTTTTCTCCTCCTCCGATGGCCGAAAGGAAGAGCGGGCAACTACACCACGGACGAAGACAGATTGATATGCAATACATGGTTGCAAGTGTCTAGGGATGCCATCATGGGAGGGAATCAAACTGGAGATGCCTATTGAATCCGGATGAAGGAGCACTTTGATTTACACAACAAGAAAGGAATGGAGCGCATGGCAAGATCTCTTTGCTCTCGGTGGTCGACAATCAACAAAGGTTGTCAAAGATGGGCGGCCGCACTTAAGGTGGTTGACACACTAAACCCAAGTGGAACTAATGATGATGATAGGGTAAGTGTCATTTCTTTCATGTTCATGTTTCTTTCATGTCCATCCTCTTTCTTCGCTGCTTCAAGTGCTAACTTGTTCTTCCATGTCCATGCTTTTTGTGTAGCTCACTATCGCACAAAACTTGTTTCAAGGAGAGAAGAAGAAGAACAAGAAGGGGAAGCCCAAGAAAGGAAGACCATTTACCTTGCCCCATTGCTATGAAGAGTTGAAGGATGGTGAGAAATGGAAGCCACGTGAAGGTGTCGATGAGGAGACCAACAAACGCAAGCGATCTGTTGATTTGGATGATGATGAGGAGGAGGCATCAACCGATGACGGCAAGAAAAGCCCCACACCAAACTCGGTTGCCTACTTGAAGCCAAGAAGACCAAATGGAGACAAAAAATAAAGACAAGAGAAGAAGAAGAGAAAAGGAGATGATGAATTAAAAAATGTTATGGAAGCTATTGTGAATGGAAGAAAGGAAGCGAACGAGTATAGGAAGATGACAAGGAACCAAGATGCGGCGGCCGAGGAGAGGAGGTTGGCGGCTGAGGAGAGGAGGGTGGCGGCCGAGGAGAGGAAGGTGGCATTGGAGGAGAAGAAATTGGCCATGGAGGAGCGCACTAGATTGTTGGAATGGGAGAAGAACTTGTTCGTCATGGGCACATCTACACTCGATGAGAAGCAAAAGGAGTACATCAATCTTGCCCATGAAGAAGTCTTGGTACAAAAAAGAGTCATGACCATGGAGGCATGGGAGGATTGGGAGCAACCATGGGAGGCATGGGAGCTACCATGGGAGGGATGTGTGGCATTGGAGCTACCATGGGAGGGATTGGTGGCATGGGAGCTACCATGGAAGGCATGGGTGGCTTTGGAGCTACCATGGCCGGCATGAGAGGCATGGGTGGCTTCAGAGGAACCATGGGAAGCATGAGTTTTGCGTCACTCATGGGAGGCATGAAAGCACCACCGGGTGACATGGGTGGACGCATGGCTTCGGGTGTGCCTCACATCCTTAGACATCTCCAGGAGACAATGATGATGAGGACAAAGATGATACGTCGTGGGAGGAAGAAGAATCAGAGTAGGAGGAGGACGAAGATGAGGATGCAACATGATTGATCGTGTGCCATTTTTTTTTGTGAACTTGTTTCCTATATGTCTAAACTTTGTTTGTGATCTTGAACTTGGTTGGATGATGAGATGATGGGATGATGTGCTTTTGAATTTTCTATGTTCTTTTGTGTTTCATTTGTCTTTGAAATATCAAAAATCCGTCAAGTTGTCTTTGAAATATGTATATTGCAAGCGCTGGCTGCTTGCGCGCGCTGCAATTTTACACGTCTGCTGGAGTGCCGCGCGCACGCTGTACTATGTCACGGCCGCACGCTGAAAATTGCTTATCGCGCGCTGCAAATCCATTTTTGGGCGCCGGGCGAAGCGCTCCTGTTGGAGATGCTCTCACGAGGCGTAACCCCCTCGAGTTGCTCCCGCGAGTGATCGAGGGGGCGAACCCCAGCTAGCTCCCTCCCTCGTCGCTATCGGTGTGCGCCGCCGATCCGATTGGTGTGGCCGGCGGTAGGGATATCCTTCTCTTCGCACGATGTCGGGCGACGCGAGACGACGACTTCAGCGTCGGCGTCTTGCGGATCCATGGCATGACAGCACGCCAGATCCCGACGGCGGTGCTTGGAGACACGGGTGGATCTGTTGGTTGTGGCGTGCCGGTCGGCTAGACGGAGCTATAAGATGGAGGTGGGGCTAGGCATGGCCGGTGGCCTCAAGCCTGGATCCGACCATGGTGGTGGCGGCGTCCCTTTCGTCGGGGATGACGGGCCAGGTGGTGAGTCCTTGTGGCAGTGTCGGTGGCGGCGAATCTTGGGATCCCGTGTCCGGGCTCGTCGCAGGACGCGTGTGGCGGCCGGAGCTTCATCAAACGTCATCGATGCTTGATGTTGGATCGCAGCAGCGGTTGCCGTTGTATGGGCGACGACAGTGGCTGGCGCGACGGTGGGTGCTCCCTGTAGCGCCCAGAATCGGGGCGGCAGCCCCTCTTCATTAACGGCAGCAGACTCCGGGGTCGTGTGGGCGACTCGGAGTCTAGATCTCGAGATGGTGATGGCCTTCTGAGGCTGGTGGCGGTATGGGATGTCCCCTCCATCAACAGATCGGGTCGATGCGGCTCGATAGGTGACACATGAGCCTCTCTCGGAGTTGTTGGGCGGTGCCTACCGTCAGCAGGTGAAGCCACCGGTGGATGTGTTATCAACAAATGATACACATGGTGTCTTATACGGAGACGTCAAGTCATGCCTTCTACCGGCGGGTAATCCACGGCGGCTCTGGCGGAGGTGTCAAGTTTAGCCTGTTGTTGTCGGATCCAAGGTGGTGAGACAGTAGCGGGAGGCGGACGGTATGGGACGTCTTTGTCTTCCGTTGTCTCCTCGAGAGGTATCCAGCTATCGAGGCGTCAGTAGACGGATAAAGGCGGATGGTACACACTGCTTCAATGACGAGTTTATGCACTCCGGTGGAAACACAAGATCACAGATCGGGCTATGTCGTCGCGCGCCTGCGTCGTGTCCTTGCTGAGGTGGTGGATTGAAGCGTTGCTTTGTGGATGAGAATCCAAAGTTCAACCTTGTGGTGGACTCGCCATCATTGGCGCACGTGTGGCGATTCCTTATTGAAGGGGTAGCCTAAGAGTTGTGTATTTTTTGTTTATGTCGTGCGCGGCGATTCCTTATTGAAGGGGTAGCCTAAGAGTTGTGTATTTTTTGTTTATGTTGTGTCTTGTGTCATAGGGTTAGTGGTTATCATGGAGGGTTACTGTCGCGAGGTATATGGCCTCAGAGTTTGTTTTTCGTTTTTTTGGGTCAATGGTGTTTGGCTGTTGGATTTGTTTTATTAATAATATATAACTGCATACTTCGTCCAGAGGCCAGAGTTATCCTCCTTTTTAAAAACAAGAAAAACTTGCTACTCCAAGCGACCTCTTTTGATATATTGTTTGGACCAAACTTTGCGCTTAAATCATGTATTATATGGCTATATAACTTTTTCCGGGTCAATGGTGTTTCGGCTGTTGGATTTTATTTTATTAATAATACATAACTGCATGCTTCGTCCTGATGCAGGCCGGAGTTATCCTCCTTTTTAAAAAGGAAAAAAAACTTGCTACTCCAAGCGACCTCTTTTTATATATTCTTTGGACCAAACTTTGCGCTTAAACCATGTACTATATGGCCATAGAACCTTTTCCGGATCAATGGTGTTCAGCTATTGAATTTTTGTTTTATTAATAATATATAACTGCATGTTTCGTCGGCGTGAGTTATCCTCCTTTTTTTTTAAAAAAAAGTCGCTACTCCAAGCGACCTCCTTTGATTTATTGTTTGGACCAGAATCATGTACTATATGGCCGCAGAACCGAAGGAGCCAGTGTGACGGTACAGGCCAACTACAAACTGCATTGCATGGACGAGGCGGCCACAAGACAGATTGGTCCCGGACCAACCAATTCTTTGTGCGTTGACGTTTTATCTGCCCATATATGCACATGTGGCAAAATGTCCTTCTATTTTTCTCTCCGTCTTTCTGGCGGTTGCGCACATCAATCAGTGTTTGGCACGCACACACCAAGGACTACGTACTGAATTTGTACTCACGGGAAGGTGACAAGTGCATGCAGACAGCCACCTTGATACCAACGGCCTTATATATATATATAAATAATCATATGCTCTGGCTGTTGCGCGGCGTCGGCGTCGGCGACGGCCGGCAGGTGTGCTCAGGGCATGCCATCGAGGCGTTGACGCTTGGCAGGAACTCCGGCCGGCCGGCCGGCCGGACTGCGCGCACATCATAGTAAACCCCATAGGCTCCTACGTTGAAAAGATTGGGTGAACAGTAAAAACATTCAAAAAATTCTGAATTTTTTTTGTGAGAAATATTTATGTTTTCGGCACATGCTTGTAAAATTTCATCACTATATGACATTCGTGGAAAACGTCTGTTTTTTGTAGCATTTTGGAGCATCGGTTTTTTTGCTGTATTTTTTTATAAAAGTCATATGGTAATGAAAATTTGCACGCATGTAAGAAAAACATCAATGTTTCTCACAAAATAAAAATTCAGATTTTTTTTAACTTTTTTTTTTCGATTTTAATGTTCATCCGAGCTCACATGAGCTCATCATCAGAAGAGCACTTTCGGCCGTGGTCGTGGATTCTACTGCAAGCCCCGGGAGTAGTAAGTGTAAAGCGTCTCTAAGCACGAATCAAAGCAATTATAATATTAGTAATAACTGCTTCATTACGTAGTAGTAGATCTCATCCGCCATCTTCTCGTGTTGATTCTCAAAGCTGGTCTCCACCCTGAGTGGAATTTAAGAGATTAAGTAGATGACGGGCAATTAGAGTCTGATCTAAACCGGCGACGGATTTATTAATTTTTTGTCCGTTTGGGTCGGATGCCTGCTCGGCGTCCGCTATCTTTAAGATTTTGATCCGTAGTGCGTCCGACGACTGCGACTCGTTTCATGTCCGCACGTAAATTTTAAAAAAGGCTCGTGGCCATAGATCATGCCAGTGGCCATGTCGTCGCCCGATGTTCATGCCGACATCATGCCAGCGCCGACATACAATGACAGCTTTAGAAAAACAGCACGCAGTTCAGCTGGCGCACTTGCCAGCGGCCGGCACACATGCGAGCACACAAAAATGAGGCGGGAGAGTTCAACCACTCCATTGCGTCCGTGGTCATGCTAGCACACTTGCCGGCATACAAAAAAGGATGGCGCTCACCGCCATAGATCACTCGTCGTCAAACTTGAGCATGAAGGCCTGCATCTTCTCGAATCACGGCCTCTTCCTTGGCGACACGGTGTTGAGATCCACCTTCATGATCTCCACACCCCGTCATCATGCTCGCAAGAGCCACTTCTTACGCCTTGGTCTTAGCGTTGGCGGCCTCGATCCCTAGCATCTTGGCTTGCTTATCCGCCTCCATCTCGAGCATCTTGGCTTGGTTCTCCGCCTCCATATCAAGCCTCCTTCTTTGGATCTCCATGAAGGCGTTCATTTTTTCTTCCTTGTATCGCTGTCGCTCCTCCTCCCTCAAGTCCTTCTTGGTCATCATGCCCTCCACGCTTGCAATCAAGGCGTTCGACGCCGCATCTCGCTTGTCCTCCTTCTTGGAGTTGGGAGGCCGTGGCTTCTCGTCGTCTTCCTCCTCCATGGCCTCCCTCCTCCCCCCTCTCCCCCCCCCCCCGCGACTTGAGGGTGGCATATTGCGCCTTGAACTTCTGCTCGTCTTTGATGACCCTTCAACAATGGGAGATGTTGAAGCACTTTCCATCTTGTTGGACCTTGAATGCCTACAAATGAATTGCATGCAATCGTATTGGCAGATGGATATGGAAATGGACATGCAAGCATAAATAGAATGACACAAAGAGGGCCGCTTGCTAGCATACCATGTCATGCATGCCGATGCCGCTCACGGGGCATGCCTTGATGCTCTCAAGAGTGGCACAAAACTTGTTGCACTCTTTTTGGATCACCTGCCAACGCTTCGAAATGGACACCCATCCGCGCATGCTTTGCATTTGGTACGGTGGAAACTTCTTACGCTCATGGAACTCACGATGGACACGAGTCCAAAAGGTTGATGCCTTTTGTTTGGCGCCGGTCTTGGGGTCTTGCCCAATGTCCCTCCAACACTCACAAAGAAGCTTGTCCTCGGCCGCCGTGTATGCCTTCGTCCGCCCGCTCTTGCACTTCAGATTCCCCCCGGCGACTTGGTTGGCGAGCTTGTCCTTGAACAAAGGCTCCCCTTCAATGTCCAACTCATCCTCTTCCTCGAGACCATAGTCCTCCGAAAACTCGTGGTCGAGCGGGAAGCCGTCCAGGTCCACGCCAACCTGATCATGCATGAAGGCGACCTGATCTTGATCAAAGGTGGACGGCGTGAACGGCCCTCGACCGTCCTGGCTTTGTGTCTCGTCGGGATTGTAGCCACCCCCGACGGCACCGCCAGCAACCGGATCACCACCCTCAAAGATGATGTTCTACATGTAGTGATCATCGCCGGAGGCCGGCATTCCATCGAACAGGTTGCGTGCGCCCGGTAGCACGTCCGTTCGCATCTGCCGTGTGCATTTCCTCGCCTCTTCGGAAGACGAGCCACCGGCCACCGGTGTGGCATTGAGGTCGATGGGCGTGGAAGGCGCCACCACGCTCACCTCGGGCGAGCACTCCCCAGAGAGTCGGGAGGCCTGCGGGTAGACGTGGAAGCCGGGCATTGGCTACGTCGCCGACGCGCCGGAGGAGTCGAGCAGCACCATCATCTGAGGAAACGTAGATGAGTGGATGCTGGCCACGGCCACGATGGCGTTGACGTGGCCATGCTGGCCAGGGTTTAACCCTAGGTATATTAGTGCCTCCCTCGTTGCCGCCCCGACGCGGGCGTTGGTGGCCTCCTGCTACGCGGCGGCGACGATGGCGGCCGCGACGATGGCTTCCTCCGTCGCGTCTGCCACGTGCCTCTGGCACTTTCTCTTCGCCGAATCCCTTGCCCGCTCGTCGGCCGTCAGCTTCTTCTTCGGCTTGGGCGCGGTGGCGGTCTTGTGGGGGGGGGGGTGAGGCTTGCCTTTGTCGGAGGTGAAGGACGTAATGCCGGACGAGGTGAGGGAGGCGAGGCCGGCAGCGGCATCGAGGTCGGCGTCCATGGCGAGCAGCGGGAGCACGTGCGGCCAGGAGGGTTTTGGGTAAAATAAAGAAAAATGGTGAAGGCTGCCACCAACTAGCGGGCAAGGGAGAGGAGTAGGCGAGCACGCGTGCGTCCGTCTTGTGTCTGCGCCGACGCAAATCTGGTTAAAAAATCGACCGGGAATGGATCGGCAGGCGGACGAAAAGCGGATACGCGGCCGTTTGGGTTGTCGCGTTGGGCCGACTTTTCTATCCGCGCCGACCCAAACGGACGCACGTGGATGAAATGAGTCGCCGCGTTGGAATTGCTCTTACGCTGATATACTACAAGTAGCGCATGCTTTGCATTTTTAGGACACTTTGAACGCTGACTCATATATTTGCTCTAGCATCTATCAACAGACAAACGGACCAGCATGTGGACACATATGCGGAAAATGACCATTCAATGTTACTCACATACAACTCAAGTTGGATTTCAACTAACCGAACAATATTCATGAGAACACAAAGAATTTCATCAAAGTTCAGATAGAAAATATCTCAAATCATCTATACATAGCATGTAAATAAGTCAGTACAACAATATTTCAAATTCTCCAATATTAACCTAATGTTCAACAAGTTTTCATGAACCGATCATGTCTTCCCACATATACTACCCCTTGAGCCTTATCCAATAGGTATGTGTCTAAATGGCAATCCTTATCATTTGGTACATCACGGCAGTGCGTGCGGGCTACTGATTACCCACAAGTATAGGGGATCGCAACAATTTTCGAGGGTAGAGTATTCAACCCAAATTAAGAGAAACGAGGGTAGAGTATTCTGTTGTGAGGGTAGAGTATTCTGTTGTGTGCTTTTATTTAGTTTAAAAACAAAAAAATAAAGTGGGGAACTTAAAACTTTTTTCAAAAAGAAAAGTGAAAGTGAGAAAGACGAGCAACGTTGAAGTGGGGGCTAGCCTTGAACTTTGTTCATGCCCATGGAAACTTTGTGAATCTTAATTACAGAAACTTTTCAACAAAAATAATATCCCCTTGTATAAATCCATTGTATTATAAAAATAATGTGACAAGATTCGCCTTTAGGATGATTAGATTGCTTGTTTGGTGTGTGCAGTGCAAAAACAGAAACTTTGGCTGTAGTGCGTGAATTTATATTTTTTACTGGAATGTCAAAAGTTTCTGAAATTTTTACACGGTACTTAATATGCAAATTATCTATTTCGTCCTAATTGTTCAGAATTTTTAGAGTTACAGAAGTATAGTAAATGTTCAGATTGCTACAGACTGTTATGTTTAAGACAGATTATGTTTTTAATGCAATTTGCTAGTTTTGATGAAACTATCGATTTTATCGGTGGTATAATCCATAAAGAAGTTATAATACAGTAGCTACAATGCAAAAACAAAATGAATTGGTTGGAAACTGTACTTAAAGTGGTGATTTGTTTTATTATGCTAACGTATCTCACGAGGGTTTTGTTAAGTTTTGTGTGATTGAAGTTTTCAAGTTTTGCATGAGATCATGATGGATGAAGGAATAAGGAGTGGAAAGTGACTAAGCTTGGGCATGCCCGAGGCACCCCAAGGTAATATTCAAGGACTCCCAAGAAACTAATCTTTGGGATGCCTCGGAAGGCATCCCTGTTGGTGAACGTTGCATGGGAAATAAAAAAATCCCTACGCACACGCAGATCTATCCATGGTGATGAGCATCTACGAGAGGGAGAGTGGATCTATGTACCCTTGTAGATCGCTAAGCGAGAAGCGTTAAGAAACGCGGTTGGTGGAGTCGAACGTCTTCGCGATCCAAATCGCTGTGCGTCCCGCGATCCAATCACGATCCGTTCCGCGAACTTGATCACGATCCGTCCCACGAACTTGATCACGATCCTTCCGATCTAGCGCCGAACGGACGGCACCTCCGCGTTTAGCACACATACAACTTGATGACGATCTCCACCGTCTTGATCCAGCAAGAGGGAGCAGAGAGGAAGAAGAGTTCTCCGGCAGCGTGACGGCGCTCCGGCGATGGTGGTAGAGCTATTCCGGCAGGGCTTCGCCTAAGCACTGCAGAAATCCGATCTAGAGGAGAAACTATGCACTAGAGGGTAGGGTTGCACGTGGCTGAAAATCAAGTGCAAAAACCCTAAAACCCTCTAGTATATATAGGAGGAGAGGAGGAGAGGAGGCAGCCTTGGCTTCCAAGCCAATCTGGTTCGGCCGAACTAGGAGGGAGGAGTCCACCTCCTCCACTCCTAGTAGGATTAGGACTCCTTCCTTATTTTGCCTTTTTTGCCTTTTTCCATCTTTTTCCTTTTGGGTTTTTCTTCCCAGTCGCATGGGCCTTGTGTGGGACTTCCACCAGCCCACTAAGTGCTGGTATTTTCTCTCCCACAGCCCATGAAGCCTCTTGGGTCGAAATACCCCTCCCGGTGGTCTCCCGGTACACTACCGGTGAGCCCGAAACTTTTCCGACGACCAAAACAGGACTTCCTATAAATGAATCTTTACCTCCGGACCATTACGGAGCTCCTCGTGACGTCGGGATCTCATCCGGGACTCCGAACAACCTGCGGTCACCACCATACATAACTCTATACTACCAAAACGTTACCAAACCTTAAGTGTGCAGACCCTGCGGGTTCGAGAACTATGTAGACATGACCGAGACACCTCTACGGTCAATAACCAATAGCGGGACCTGGATGCCATATTGGTTCCTACATATTCTACGAAGATCTTTATCGGTCTAACCTCTATGTCAAGGACTCAGTTAATCCCATATGATGTTCCCTTTGTTCTTCGGTATGTTACTTGCCCGAGATTCGATCGTCGGTATCTCCATACCTAGTTCAACCTCGTTATCGGCAAGTCTCTTTACTCGTTCCGCAATACAAGATCCCGTGACTAACACTTAGACACATTGCTTGCAAGGCTCATTGTGATGTTGTATTACCGAGTGGGCCCTGAGATACCTCTCCGTCACACGGAGTAACAAATCCCAGTCTTGATCCATGCCAACTCAACAGACACCCTCGGAGATACCTATGGAGCACCTTTATAGTCAAACAGTTACGTTGCGACGTTTGATACACACAAGGCACTCCTTCGGTATCCGTGAGTTGCATGATCTCATGGTCATAGGAACGTATACTTGACATGTAGAAAACAATAGCAATAAACTGACACGATCATATGCTACGTTTGTAGTTTGGATCTTGTCCATCACATCATTCTCCTAATGATGTGATCCCGTTATCAAATGACATCACATGTCAATGACTAGTAAACCTTGACCATCTTTGATTAACGAGCTAGTTCACTAGAGGCATACTAGGGACAAAGTGTTGTCTATTTACCCACACATGTAATGTGTTTCCAATTAATACAATTATGGCATGGACAATAAACGATTATCATGAGCAAGGAAATATAATAATAAACACTTTATTTATTGCCTCTAGGGCATATTTCCAATAGTCTCCCACTTGCACTAGAGTCAACAATCTAGCTCACATCACTATGTGATTTACACTGTAATGAATCGAACACCCATGCAGTTCTGGTGTTGATCATGTTTAGCCCTTGGAAGAGGTTTAGTCAATGGGTCTACAACATTCAGATCCGTGTGCACTTTGCAAATATTTATGTCCTTTTCCTCGATGTAATCGCAGATGGAGTTGAAGCGTCACTTTATGTGTCTGGTCCTCTTGTGAAACCTTGGTTCCTTGGCTAGAGCAATGGCACTAGTGTTGTCACAGAACATGTTCATTGGATTCAGTGCACTGGGCACTACTCCAAGATCTGTCATGAACTGCTTCATCCAGACACCTTCCTTCACCGCCTCCGAGGCTGCGATGTATTCCGCTTCGCACATAGAATCAGCTACCACGCTTTGCTTGGAACTGCACCAGCTTACTGCTCCCCCATTAAGAATAAATACGTATCCGGTTTGCGACTTAAAGTCGTCCGAATCAGTGTCAAAGCTTGCATCGACGTAACCCTTTACGACGAGCTCTTCATCACCTCCATAAACGAGAAACATTTCCTTAGTCCTTTTCAAGTACTTAAGGATATTCTTGACCGCTGCCCAGTGTTCCATTCCAGGATCACTTTGAAACCTTCCGGCCATACTTATGGCAAGGCTGACATCGGGTCTTGTGCACAACATTGCATACATTATAGAGCCTATGGCTGAAGCATAGGGGATGACACTCATCTTTTCTCTATCCTCTGCAGTCACTGGGCATTGAGTCTTACTCAACTTCACACCTTGTAACACAGGCAAGAACGCCTTCTTGGACTGATCCATTTTAAACTTCTTCAAAACTTTATCAAGGTATGTGCTCTGTGAAAGTGCTATTAAGCGTCTCGATCTATCTCTATAGATCTTAATGCCTAATATGAAAGCAGCTTCTCCTAGGTCCTTCATTGAAAAACTCTTGTTCAAATATTCCTTCACGCTTACAAGCATTTCTATATTGTTTCCAATCAGCAATATGTCATCCACATATATTATTAGAAATGTTATAGAGCTCCCACTCACTTTCTTGTAAATACAAGCTTCTCCATAAACTTGTATAAACTCAAACGCTTTGATCACCTCATCAAAACGCTTATTCCAACTCCGAGATGCTTGCACCAGCCCATAAATGGATCGCTAGAGTTTGCAAACTT
Organism: Hordeum marinum; assembly: GCA_022496015.1. Lineage (NCBI taxonomy): Eukaryota > Viridiplantae > Streptophyta > Magnoliopsida > Poales > Poaceae > Hordeum > Hordeum marinum. The sequence continues at coordinate 513,606,383 of CM039676.1, read as the reverse complement.
TGTCATCATTCTCTGGATCGACAAAACCTTCTGGTTGCATCATATACAACTCTTCCTCAAGGAAACCGTTGAGGAACATTACTTTGACATCCATCTGCCAAATTTCATAGTCGAAATAAGCAGCTATTGCCAACATGATTTTGACAGACTTAAGCATCGCTACGGGTGAGAAGGTCTCATCGTAGTCAACTCCTTGAACTTGTGAAAAACACTTTGCCACAAGTCAAGCTTTATAGACGGTGACATTACCGTCCGCGTCTGTCTTCTTCTTAAAGATCCATTTGTTTTGAATGACCTTTCACCCTTAAGGTAATACTTCCAAAGTCCATACTTTGTTTTCATACATGCATCCCATCTCGGATTTCATGGCCTCTAACCATTTCTCGAAATCCGGGCCCATCATTGCTCCTCCATAGCTCGTAGGTTCATTGTTGTCCAACAACATGACCTCCAAGACAGGGTTGCCGTACCACTCAGGAGTAGTACGGGGCCTTGTCGACCTACGAGGTTCAATAGTAGCTTGATCCGAAGCTTCATGATCATCATCATTAACTTCCTCTTCTACCGTCGTAGTTTCCACAGAAACATATTTCTGCGCTGCTCTACTTTTTGGTTGAAGTAAAGGTCCAATAACCTCATCAAGCTCTATTTTCCTCCCACTCAATTTTTTCGAGAGAAACTCTTTCTCAAGAAATGTTCCATTCTTAGCGACAAACACTTTGCCTTCAGATATAAGATGGAAGGTATACCCGACTGTCTCTTTTGGGTATCCTATGAAGACGCATTTTTCCGATTTGGGTTCCAGCTTTCCAGGCTGAAGCTTTTTGACATAAGCATCACATCCCCAAACTTTAAGAAACGACAACTTTGGCCTCTTGACAAACCACACTTCATATGGCGTCGTCTCAACGGATTTCGATGGTGCCCTATTTAAAGTGAATGCAGTTGTCTCTAATGCATAACCCCAAAACGATAGTGGCAAATCAGCAAGAGACATCATAGAACGCACCATATCTAATAAGGTTCGATTACGACATTCGGACACACCATTACGCTATGGTGTTCCGGGCAGTGTCAACTGTGAAACAATTCGACACTGTCTTAAGTGACTGCCAAACTCATAACTCAGATATTCACCTCCTCGATCAGATTGCAGGAACTTAATCTTCTTGTTACGATGATTCTCAACTTCACTCTGAAATTGCTTGAACTTTTCAAACGGTTCAGCTTGTGTTTCATTAAGTAAATATACCCATATCTATTTAAGTCACCAGTGAAGGTGAGAAAATAACGATATCCACCACGCGCTGTAACATTCATTGGACCGCACACATCAGTATGTCTGATTTCCAATAAGTCACTTGCCCGTTCCATTGTTCCAAAGAATGGCGTTTTAGTCATCTTGCCCATGAGGCATGGTTCACATGTGTCAAGTGATTCAAAATCAAGTGACTCCAAAAGTCCATCAGCATGGAGCTTCCTCATGCGTTTTACACCAATATGACCTAAACGGCAGTGCCACAAGAAAGTGGTACTATCATTATCAACTCTACATCTTTTGGCATCAATGTTATGAACATGTGTGTCATCACTATCAATATTCAATATGAATAAACCCCTAACATTGGGTGCATGGACATAAAAGATATTACTCATATAAATAGAACAACCTTTATTCTCTGATTTAAATGAGTAACCGTCTTGCAATAAACAAGATCCAGATATAATGTTCATGCTTAACGGAGGCACTAAATAACAATTATTCAGGTTCATCACTAATCCCGATGGTAATCGAAGGGAGAGCGTGCCAATGGCGATCACATCAACCTTGGAACCATTTCCCACGCGTATCGTCACTTCGTCCTTTGCCAGCTTTCGTTTATTCCGTAGTTCCTGCTTTGAGTTGCAAATGTGAGCAACCGAACCGGTATCAAATACCCAGGCACTACTACGAGAGCTAGTAAGGTACACATCAATAACATGTATATCATGTATACCTTGTTTGTCGTTGGCCGCCTTCTTGTCAGCCAGGTACTTGGGGCAGTTCCGCTTCCAGTGACCAGTTCCCTTGCAATGAAAGCACTCAGTTTCTGGCTTGGGTCCATGCTTGGGCTTCTTTACAGGAGTAGCAACATCTTTGCCATCCTTCTTGGTTTTAACCTTCTTGCCCTTGCCCTTGACCTTGCCATTTTTCTTGAAACTAGTGGTTTTATTGACCATCAACACTTGATGTTCTTTCTGGATTTCAGACTCAGCGACTTTTAGCATCGCAAACAGCTCGGTGACTGACTTGTTCATCCCGTGCATGTTATAGTTCATCACAAAGCTCTTGTAACTAGGTGGCAGTGATTGAAGAACTCTGTCAGTGACCGCCTCTGGCGGAAGGGCAATTCCCAACTCCGCTAGACGAGTTGAATACCCAGACATTCTGAATATATGTTCACTGATAGACCCGTTCTCCTCCATCTTGCAAGCATAGAACTTATCGGAGGTTTCATACCTCTCGATCCGTGCGTTCTCCTGAAAGATAAACTTCAACTCCTGGAACATCTCATATGCTCCATGATGTTCAAAACGTCTTTGAAGTCCCGGTTCTAAGCCATACAATATCGCACACTGAACTATTGATTAATCTCCAGTACGTGCCTCCCAAGCATTCTTAACGTCTTCGGAGGTCATGTCTTCTGGTTGGTCACCAAGCGGTGCATCAAGGACATATGATTTTTGGGAAGCCGTGAGGATAATCCTCAGATTACGGGCCCAGTCAACAAAGTTACTTCCATCATCTTTCCACTTAGCTTTCTCTAGGAACACATTAAAATTCAGGGGTGCTACTGCGCGAGCCATTGATCTACAACATAAATATGCAAAGTTTACTTAGACTATTGTTCAAGATAATGAGTTTAGTTAATCAAATTACTAAAGCTCCCACTCAAATTGACATCCCTCAGGTCATCTGAGTGTCACATGATCCAAATCCACCAACTCAAGTCCGATCATCACGTGAGTTGAGGTGGCTTCAATGGTGAACATCATTATGTTGATCATATCTACTATATGACTCATGTTCGACCTTTCGGTCTCTTGTGTTCCGAGGCCATGTCTGTACATGCTAGGCTCGTCAAGTTTAACCCAAGTGTTCTGCACGTGCAACACTGGCTTGCACCCGTTGTATGTGAACGTAGAGTCTATCACACCCGATTATCACGTGGTGTCTCAACACGAGGAACTTTTGCAACGGTGCACACTCGGGGAGAACACAATTCATCTTGAAATTTAAGTGAGGGATCACCTTATAATGCTACCGTCGTCCTAAGCAAAACAAGGTGCATAAAAGGATTAACATCACATGCAATTCATAAGTGACATGATATGGCCATGAACTTGTGCTTTTGATCTCCATCTATAAAGCACCGGCATGATCTCCATCGTCACCGGCATGACACCATGATCTTCATCATCTTGATCTCCATCAATGTGTCGCCATCGGGGTTGTCGCGCCCAACATGCTTCTACTATTGCGCCCAGCATTACATAGCGCTTAATGATTGACACGCAGGTCATACAATAATTAAAGACAACCCTATGGCTCCTGCCGGTTGCCGTACTCATCATCATGCAAGTCGTGATAATCTATACATCACATGATCATCTCATACATCACATATATCACATCACAACATACCCTGCAAAAACAAGTTAGATGTCCTCTAATTGTTGTTGCATGTTTTACGTGGCTGCTACGGGTATCTAGCAAGAACAATTCTCATCTACACAAAAACCACAATGGTGATACACTAGTTGCTTTTCAACCTTCTCAAGGACCGCCTTTGTCGAATCCGATCCAACTAAAGTGAGAGAAACTGGCACCCGCAAGCCATCTATGCAACAAGTTGCGGTCGAGGGAACCAGTCTCTCGTAAGCGTACGAGTAATGTTGGTCCGGGCCACTTCGTCTCACAATACCTCTGAACCAAAATACGACCAAGGGAGGAAGCAATCTAAGCATCAACGCCCACAAACCTTTTGTGTTCTACTCGAGATCTCATCTACACATAGACCTAGCTCATGATGCCACTGTTAGTAAACGTTGCATGGGAAACAAAAAATTTCCTACGCACACGCAGATCTATCCATGGTGATGAGCATCTACGAGAGGGAGAGTGGGTCTACGTACCCTTGTAGATCGCTAAGCGGGAAGCGTTAAGAAACGCGGTTGGTGTAGTCGAACGTCTTCGCGATCCAAATCGCCGTGCGTCCCGCGATCCAATCATGATCCGTCTCGCGATCCAATCATGATCTGTCCCGCGAACTTGATCACGATCCATCCCATGAATTTGATCACGATCCTTCCGATCTAGTGCCGAACGGACGACACCTCCGCGTTTAGCACACGTACAGCTTGATGACGATCTCCGCCGTCTTGATCCAGCAAGAGGGAGCAGAGAGGAAGAAGAGTTCTCTGGCAGCGTGACGACACTCCGGCGATGGTGGTGGAGCTATTCCGGCAGGGCTTCGCCTAAGCACTGAAGAAATCCAATCTAGAGGAGAAACTATGCACTAGAGGGTAGGGTTGCACGTGGCTGAAAATCAAGTGCAAAAACCCTAAAACCCTCTAGTATATATAGGAGGAGAGGAGGAGAGGAGGCAGCCTTCGCTTCCAAGCTAATCTGGTTCGGCCCAACTAGGAGGGAGGAGTCCAGCTCCTCCACTCCTAGTAGGATTAGGACTCCTTCCTTATTTTGCCTTTTTTGCCTTTTTCCACCTTTTTCCTTTTGGGTTTTTCTTCCCAGCCGCATGGGCCTTGTGTGGGACTTCCACCAGCCCACTAAGCGCTGGTATTCACTCTCACACAGCCCATGAAGCCTCTTGGGTCGAAATACCCCTCCCGGTGGTCTCCCGGTACACTACCGGCACTCCCGGTACACTATCGATGAGCCCGAAACTTTTCCGGCGACCCAAACAGGACTTCCTATATATATGAATCTTTACCTGCGTACCATTACGGAGCTCCTCGTGATGTCCGGGATCTCATTCGGGACTCCGAACAACCTTCGGTCACCATCATACATAACTCTATACTACTGAAACGTCACCAAACCTTAAGTGTGCAGACCCTGCGGGTTCGAGAAACCTCTACGGTCAATAATCAATAGTGGGACCTGGATGCCCATATTGGTTCTTACATATTCTACGAAGATCTTTATCGGTCGAACCTCTATGTCAAGGATTCAGTTAATCCCGTATGATGTTCCCTTTGTTCTTCGGTATGTTACTTGCCCGAGATTCGATCGTCGGTATCTCCATACCTAGTTCAACCTCGTTATCGGCAAGTCTCTTTACTCGTTCCGTAATACAAGATCCCATGACTAACTCTTAGACACATTGCTTGCAAGGCTCATTGTGATGTTGTATTACCGAGTGGGCCCTGAGATACCTCTCCGTCACACGGAGTAACAAATCCGAGTCTTGATCCATGCCAACTCAACAGACACCCTCGGAGATACCTGTAGAGCACCTTTATAGTCACCCAGTTACGTTGCGACATTTGATACACACAAGGCACTCCTCCGGTATCTATGATTTGCATGATCTCATGGTCATAGGAACATATACTTGACATGTAGAAAACAGTAGCAATAAACTGACACAATCATATGCTACGTTTGTAGTTTGGGTCTTGTCCATCACATCATTCTCCTAATGATGTGATCCTGTTATCAAATGACATCACATGTCAATGGCTACGAAACCTTGACCATCTTTGATCAACGAGCTAGTTCACTAGAGGCATACTAGGGACAAAGTGTTGTCTATTTACCCACACATGTAATGTGTTTCCAATTAATACAATTATAGCATGGACAATAAACGATTATCATGAACAAGGAAATATAATAATAAACACTTTATTTATTGCCTCTAGGACATATTTCCAACAATCCCCTCTTTCTTCTAACAACCATCGGTAATTTTACCTGGAGCTATATTTTTATTCGTCACATGATATGCGTAAATCTTGGAGCGTTGTGTGGTTTTTATTTTTCTTCTAATAATGCACCATTATGGTATGAGAAAGTCCTTGGTTGATTTATAAAAGGCTCTTTGCACCTCACTTATATCTTTTGAGTATGACTTTATAGAATGCTTCATGTGCTTTACTTATATCATTTGAAGTTTGGATTGCATGTTTCTCTACACATAGAAAACCGCCATTTGTAGAATGCTCTTTTGCTTCACTTATATTTGTTAAAGCGTGGGCATATATTTTATCTAAAGAATTAAACTCTCATGCTTTACTTATATCTATTTAGAGAGTTAACAGGAGTTGGTCATTCACATGGTTAGTCATAAAATCCTACATAAAACTTGTAGATCACTGAATATGATGTGTTTGATTCCTTGCAACAGTTTTGCGATATAAAGATGATGATATTAGAGTCATGCTAGTGAGTAATTGTGGATTGGTAGAAATACTTGTGTAAAGGTTTGTGATACCCGTAGCATGCACGTATGGTGAACCATTATGTAAGGAAGTTATAGCATGATTTGCTTATTGATTGTCAACCCTTGTGTGTGGGTCGGGAGCACGTGATGGTTAACTCCTACCAACCTCTCCCCTAGGAGCATGCGTCTAATACTTTGCTTAGATGACTAATAGACTTTTGCAATAAGTACGTGAGTTCTTTATGAATAATGTGAGTCCATGGATTATACGCACTCTCACCCTTCCACATTTGGTAGCCTTTCTAGTACCATGCAACTTTCACCGGTGCATTAAACCCACCATATATCCTCCCTCAAAACATCCATCATACCTACCTATTATGGCATTTCCATAGCCATTCCGAGATATATTGCCATGCAACTTGCACCATTCTGTTTATTGTGACACGCACCATCATTTTCATATTGCTTTGCATGATCGTAAGATAGCTAGCATGATGTTTTCATGGCTTGTCCGATTTTTGATGTCATTTCTATGCTAGATCATTGCATATCCCGGTACACCGTCAGAGGCATTCATATAGAGTCATATTTTCTTCTAGATATTGAGTTGTAATTCTTGAGTTGTAAGTAAATAAAAGTATGATGACCATCATTATTAGAGCATTGTCCCATGTGAGGAAAGGATGATGGAAGCTATGATTCCCTCACAAGTTGGGATGAGACTCCGAACTTTATGAAAAATAAAAGAGGCCAATGAAGCCCATATAAAAAAAGAGTCCGAAGATGCCCACCAAAAATATAAAAAAATATAAAAAATAAAAACAGAGAGAAGGGACAATGCTACTATCCTTTTTTCCACACTTGTGCTTCAGAGTAGCACCATGATCTTCATGATAGAGAGTCTCCTATTTTGACACTTTCGTATACTAGTTGGATTTTTTCATTATATAACTTGGCTTATATATTCCAATGATGGGATTCCATAAATTTCCCTAGGTCTTCATGAGCAAGCAAGTTGGATGCACACCCACTTAGTTTCTTTTGGAGCTTTCGTACACTTATAACTCTAGTGCATCTGTTGCATGGCAATCCCTACTCACTCACATTAATATATATTAATGGGAATCTCCATAGCCTGTTGATACGCCTAGTTGATGTGACACTATCTTCTCCTTTTTCATCACAACCTCCACCATATTCTATTCCACCTATAGTGTTATATCCATGGCTCACGCTCATGTATTGCGTGAGAGTGGAAAAAGTTTGAGAACATAAAAGATGTGAAACAATTGCTTAAATTGTCATCGGGGTTGTGCATGATATAAATACTTTGTGTCGGGAAGATGGAGCATAGCCAGACTATATGATATTGTAGGGATAACTTTCTTTCGCCATTATATTTTGAAGAGATACAATTGCTTCGTTAGTATGCTTGAAGTATTATTATCTTAATGTCAAATGATAGACTATTTCTTTGAATCACTTGTGTCTTAATATTCATGTCATGATTAGATTATATGAACAAGATTATGCTAGGTAGCATTCCACATCAAAAAATATCTTTTTTAGGACGAGCAGGAATTAAGCTTGGGGATGTTGATACGTCTCCGTCGTATTTATAAGTTTTGATTGTTTCATGCCAATATTCTACAACTTTCATATACTTTTGGCAACTTTTTATACAATTTTTGGGACTAACATATTGATCCAATGTCACTCAGTGAGGACACCGCAAGATTGAACCAAAAACCAAGCACTTCTCCCATTGCAAGAATTACTAATCTAGTTGGACAAATCAAACCAATAAATTGAAGAGACTTGCAAGGATATGAAATCATGCAAATAAGAATTTAGAGAAGATTCAAATAATATTCATGGATAATCTGAACATAAACTCACAATTCATCGGATCTTGACAAACACACCACAAAAGAGGATTACATCGAATAGATCTCCATGAAGATCATGAAGAACATGGTATTGAAATTCAAAGAGAGAGAAGAATCCATCTACCTACTAGCTATGGATCCGTAGGTCTATGGTGGATTACTCACGCATCATCGGAGGGGCAACAGAGTTGATGTAGATGCCCTCCGTGATTGATTCCTCCTCCGGCAGATTACCGGAGAATCTCCCAAGATTGGATCCCTTGGGAACAGAGGCTTCCGGCGGTGGAGAAGTATTTGTGTGTCTATTTTTGATGTTGGGGGAATATTTGGTATTTATAGGCCAAGAATTAGGGTTAGGAGACCTGCCATTGAGCGACAAGCCGGCTAGGCCCGGCTAGGGGGGGCGCGCCTAGTTGGCTTGTGGCGCCCTGGCTCCTCCCCTGCCATGCACTCCAAGCTGGGATGACTTGTTTCCTTCCAAAAAAATTCCTTCAAAAGGTTTTATTCCGTTTGGACTCCGTTTAATATCGCATATCTACAAAACACGAAAACAATAAAAAAAACAAAAAACTCGCACTTGGCTCCAGATTAATAGGTTAGTACCAAAAATAATATAAAATAGCACATTAATGCATATAAAACATCCAAAACAGATAATATAATAGCATGCGATCATCAAAAATTATAGATACGTTGGAGATGTATCAAGCACTCTTTGAAGTTCTTTTTGTTGGATTGAACATGATGAATCTGAAATTGTGTGATGCATATCGTATAATCAAGCCCATGGGTACTTGTGGTGACATTGGAGTATCTAGGTGACATTAGGATTTTGGTTGATGTGTATCTTAAGGTGTTATTTTAGTATGAACTCTAGGGCTGTTTGTGACACTTATAGGGATGGCTCATAAGATTGATCGGAAAAGATAACTTTGAGGTGGTTTCGTACCCTACAATAATTTCTTTATTAGTTCTCCGCTATTTGTGACTTTGGAGTGAACTCTTTGTCGCACGAGAGGTATTTACATATGTTTCAACTATGTTAGTATTATTGAGAGAAATTGCGCTAGTGAAGATATGAACCCTAGGCCTTGTTTCCAAGCATTTATACAACGTTTTGCTTGTTGTTTACTATTTATTACCTTGCTGTTTTTATGTGTTCAGATTACAAAAACCTATATCTACCATCCATATTACACTTGTATCACCATCTCTTCGCCGAACTAGTGCACCTATATAATTTACCATTGTATTGGGTGTGATGGGGACACAAGAGACTCTTTGTTATTTGGTTGCAGGGTTGTTTGAGAGAGACCATCTTCATCCTACACCTCCCACGGATTGATAAACCTTAAGTCATCCACTTGAGGGAAAATTGCTACTGTCCTACAAAACTCTGTGCTTGTAGGCCCAACACGAGTCTATAAGAAGAAGGTTGTGTAGTAGACATTAGTATGCAACTTAAGACAATGTGGAAGTTGTTTCACAACTCATGCCGCCTAGAACACCATATTGTGATGGTGTGTCCAAACGTCGTAGTCATGCTCTATTGGATATGGTGCGTACTATGATGTCTCTTATCATTTTTCCAGTATCGTTTTGGGGTTATGCATTAGAGATAATTACATCCACTTTAAATAGGGCGCCATCTAAATCCGTTGAGATGACACCGTATAATTATTGTTTGAGAGAAACCTAAGCTGTCATTTCTTGATGTTTGGGGCCGCGACGCTTAGGTGAAAAAGGTTTCAACCTGATGAGCTCAAACCCAAATCGGACAAATGCATCTTCATAGAATACCCTAAGGTAACATTTGGGTATGCCTTCTATCTCAGATTTGAGGGCAAAGTGTTTGTTGCTGAAAATGGGTCCTTTCTCGAGAAAGAGTTTCTCTCGAAAGAATTGAGTGGGAGGAAATTAGAACTTGATAAGGTTGTTGAGCCTGTACTTCAACCAGAGAGTAGCGCAACACAGAAAGATGTTTCTGTAGAGCCTACATTGGTTGAAGAAGAAGTTAATGATGATGACCATGAAACTTCAGAGCAAGTTACTATCAAACCTCGTAGGTCGACGAGGACGCGTACTGGTACTGAGTGGTACGGTAATCCTGTCTTGGAGGTCATGTTGTTACACAGCAGTGAACCTACGAGCTATGAAGAAGCGATGGTGGGCCCATATTTCAACAAATGGCTAGGAGCCATGAAATCCGAGAAAGGATCCATGCATGAAAACCGAGTATGGACTTTGGTAGACTTTCCCGTTGAACGACAGGTCATTGAGTACAAATGGACCTTTAAGAAGAAGACATACACTGATGGTGAATGTCACCATTTATAAAGCTCGACTTGTCGCAAAGAAGTTTCCAACAAGTTCAAGGAGTTGACTATGATGAGAATTTCTCACCCGTAGCGATGCTAAAGTCTGTTGGAATTATATTAGTAATTGTTGCATTTTTCGATTATGAAATTTGGCAGATGGATGTCAAAACACAGTTTCTTTAACGATTTTTGTAAGGAAAGGTTGTATGTGATACAACTAGAAGGTTGTGTTGGTCCTAAGGATGCTAAAAGGTATGCAAGCTCCAGCGATCCTTCTATGGTAGGAGCAAGCATCTCGGAGTTGGAATATACGCTTTCATGAGATGATCAAAGCTTTTTGGGTTTACAGAAAGTTTATGAGAAACTTGTATTTACAAGAAAGTGAGTGGGAGCACTATAGAATTTTTGATAAGTATATGTGGTTGACATATTGTTGATCGGAAATGATGTAGAATCTCTGGAAAACATAAACGGTTGTTTGAAAAGAATTTTTCCAAGGAAGGCCTGGATAAAGCTACTTAATTGTTGGGCATCGAGATCTATAGAGATAGATCAAGATGCTTGATAAGACTTTCAATGAGTACATACCTTGACAAGAGTTTGAAAGAGTTAAAAGTTGATCAGTCAAAGAAGGATTTCTTGCCTGATTAGTAAGGTGTGAAGTTGAGTAAGACTCAAAACTCGACCACGGCAGGAGAAAGAGAAAGGACGAAGGTCGTCCCCTATGCCTTAGACTTAGGCTCGATATAGTATGCTATGTTGTGTACCGCACCTGTTGTGTGCCTTGCCATGAGTATGTCAAGGGGTACAAGAATGATCCAGCAGTGGATCACTAAACATTGGTCAAAATTATCCATAGTAACTAGAGGACTAAAGAAATATTTCTCGATTATGGCGGTGATAAGGAGTTCATCGTAAAGGGTTACGTCGATACAAGCTTTGACACCAATCCAGATTACTCTAAGTAGTAATCCGGATGCGTATAGTGGAGCAGTCATTTGGAATAGCTCCAAGTGGAGCGTGGTAGCAGCATCTACCGTATGACATAGAGATTTACAAAATACACACGGATCTTAATGTTGCGGGTCGTTGACTAAAACCTCTCTCACATTCAAAACATGATCAAACCCCAGAACTATTTGGGTGTGAGATTCTTAACAATATAAAACATATAGCAATGTGAGCTAGATTATTGACTCTAGTGCAAGTGGGAGACTGTTGGAAATATGCCCTAGAGGCAATAATAAATTAGTTATTATCATATTTCCTTGTTCATGATAATCGTTTATTATCCATGCTAGAATTGTATTGATCGGAAACTCAGATACATGTGTGGATACATAGACAACACCATGTCCCTAGCATGCCTCTAATAGACTAGCTCGTTAATCAAAGATGGTCAATGTTTCCTAGCCGTGGACATGATATGTGATCTGATAATGGGATCTCATCATTAGGAGAATGATGTGATGGAGAAGACCCAAACTATAAACATAGCATATGATCGTGTCAGTTTATTGCTATAGTTTTCTACATGTCAAGTATCTGTTCCTATGACCATGAGATCATGCAACTCAGTGACACCGGAGGAGTACCTCGTGTGTATCAAACATTGCAACGTAACTGGGTGACTATAAATGTGCTCTACAGGTATCTCCAAGGGTGTCTATTGAGTGGGCATGGATCAAGACTGGGATTTGTTACTCCGTGTGACGGAGAGGTATCTCAGGGCCCACTCAGTAATACAACATCACAATGAGCCTTGTAAGCAAAGTGACTAAAGAGTTAGCCACATGATCTTGTATTACGGAACGAGTAAAGAGACTTGCCGGTAACGAGATTGAACTAGGTATAGAGATACCGATGATCGAATCTCGGGCAAGTAACATGCCGAAGAACAAAGGGAACATCATACGGGATTAACTGAATCCTTGACAAATGATCATCATAGACCATGTGGGAATAAATATGGGCATCCAGGTCCCACTATTGGTTATTGACCGTAGAGGTGTCTCGGGCATGTCTGCATAGTTCTCGAACCCGCAGGGTCTGCACACTTAAGGTTTAGTGACGTTTCTGTAGTATTGAGTTATGTATGTTGGTGACCAATGGTTGTTTTGAGTCCCTGATGACACCCCGGACGTCAAGAGGAGCTCCGAAAGAGTCCGGAGGTAAATATTGATATATAGGAAGTCCCATTCTGTTCACTGGAAAAGTTTCGTGTATTTTCGGTAGTGTACTGGGGGTGTCGGCAGGGTTGGGGGGTCCATCGGGAAAGGGCCACCCATTCTGGGGGCCACATGGACCTTAGAACTGGCACGCCAGCCCTTAGTGGGATGGGCAAGCCAGCCCCTAAGGTCCCATTCAAAGAGGAGAGAGGAGGGCCAAGTGGGGAGTCCTCCCAGGACTCCACCTCCCTTGTGGGAGGAGGAATCCTAGTTGGGGGAGGACTCCTCCCCCTTAGTTCGACCGAATCCTCCTTGGTGGAGGGTTTGAGGCTGCCTCCTTCCCTCCCTTCCTCCTATATATACTAGAGGATTTTAGAGGGAATCCTATGTAGGAGATATGCCCTAGAGGCAATAATAAATTTTATTGATTATCTCCCTACTCATAATTAGGTTTATGTTCCATGCTATAACTGCTATGGTTCTTGAGTCTACAATAACCACGAGGCTTGAAGGAAGACTCATATGCACGTGTGGAATAATAAACAGTAAATTGTATTCCTAGTCTGGCCTCTAAGACTATGATGATCATGTTTTCCTGATCATGGGCATGGCTATGCTGGCAATTTTGAGGGCACAATGTTAGAAGAACATTTGTGTTGAATCGACCAAATTGATGTTAGGCTATGAGATACATTCATCATAAGTTAATGGTTAATAACACAGAGAAGTTAATGTTTGCATAATTCCTTAGACCATGAGAGTATCGAGTTTCTTCATGCTTGCTTCATGAACTTTGGGGTTTGTTAAACGTCATTCGTAAAAGGGTGGCTATTATGGCACCTTACGGGTTCATGGAAAAGTATGTCAAGTAACTTGATAACTCAAGATTGGGATTTGCTCCTTCGACGATGGAGAGATATCTCTTAGCCCTCTCGGTGTTACGGTATCCATCATCGTCTGGCCAGACATTTTGTGATTTGATCATGGGGATGCCGGAACACGGGAACGAGAAAAGAGAACAATACCGGTAATGAGGTAACTGGCATAGTGGACAAGTTGATGATCCACGGGGATGCCAATATGTCTCACCTCGGGTATTTGTAACATATCGCGAAGCAACAGGAATAGCACATGGCAACTGGAGGTTCACTCGAATATTCATTCGTGTGGGTATAGGGGTCAATATGTGTGTCCACGGCTCCGATGTTGATCATTGATCGGAAGGGGTTCCGGGTCATGTCTGTACTTCACCGAACCTATAGGGTCACATGCTTCAGGGTCATCTATCTGCTGAATACTAGACAAGGAGTCTGAGAGAAAGTCACTGGAAAAGTTTCGGAGACAACGGAAAGGTTCCCGAGAGAACACCGGAAAAGTTTTGGTAAAACCGAAAAGTTGTTTCGTATAAAATCATTGATCCCAAAAGGTTTCGGCAAGCACCGGGAATGTTTTGGAGGTTGCCAGAGTGGTCTGGTAATTTCTGGAATTTTTCCGAAGAATAAACCGAAAAAGGTTTTCGGAGCTGCCGGAATTGTTTACTGGGTAAACAAAGATGGTTTTAAATTAAACCACCATACCGGAAATGTTTCGGAGCGCGTCCAGATAATTTAGAGGGTGCCGGAAATGTTCTGGGACCTTCCAGAATTTTTTAGAAGTAATAGTCGTGGAAAACATCTTGTCCTAGCGTGAGGGGACAAGATTCCACGATGCGTGGGGCTGTTTTGGGGGCGCCCCCCCTTGAGGGGGCAGCCCCTTGTGACTGGAAAAAAGGTGTTGGGGGCCCCCCATGGTGGGGGCAGCCTCCACAAATGGTGGAGAGTGTTGGGAGGAAGGTGGGGCCCCATGGGGGAACACCATGGACAAGGGAACATGTTTTCTCCATGTTTGGTGGGAACATGCTTCCTTGTTTTGTGGGTGCTTGTCATGTGGATGAAATTTCAGCCACCCCCACCCCCTCCTTCCCCTATAAAAGGAGGTGGAGAGGAGCTCTCCATCCCCACTCCAACTCTCATACACATGCCATGCATTATCTGGCTTCTTCTCTCCCTCCCACGAAAAGAGTTTCGTAGAGCCGAAAGGCTGTCTGGGTTCCGGTGGGAACTAGTTCTGGACGGCAAAGCCCTGCCAGATAGATGACACCGTATGTGTGCAACTCTGTAGAGAGATTGTAGTTTCGGTCTTAGTTCGAGAGTGCCTCTCGAAGGGTTGTCCGTGTGACCGTCCAAGTTTTGGAGGTCCTCCCGAAGGGCTGTCCGAGTGACAGTCCAAGTTTTGGAGGTCCTCCCGAAGGGCTGTCCGAGTGACAGTCCAAGTTTTGGAGGTCCTCCCGAAGGGCTGTCCGCGACACCATCCGGGGGACTGTCCGACCGCCTCCCGGAGGGCTGTTCGCGGGGCAGATGAGGGTATACATCCTCGCAGTTTGGAGGTTGTAAAATCCTAGCTGCGGGGATCTGCACCGCCGTTCGTCGTCGACTCTACTTCCACTGCGCTATGAGTCGGTAACGAAAATGATCAAACCTTGTATGCAGTCTCCATAGTGGTCGTGGGCTGGTGCGTAGGTCGGAATTTTTTTCTTTTCTGCTGCATTACCCAACAGTGGCATCAAGAGCCGTGCTATGCATAGATGCAGGTTGCGATCTAGAATACATAGAGATGTATGGGTGTTGCACAATATAATTAGGTAGTAGATGAGATCTATTGTTGAAAATTATTTGTGCGGGTAGCATATGAAATCTGTTACCCGATGTTCCTTTTGCCTCCCCTAAATTTGCATAGTCCTGATCTTGATGGAATGGTTGAATCTCACAAAGTTCTGGCAATCCGTGATCCTTTCATGCTGCTCCTGAGTATGCTGATTGACAGATCAACGAAGTGCTAACAGTTCTTTGGGTTCCACCATAGTTGAGAAAGATGGATGTTTCGCAGACGAAAGGGCAATGCAGATGTGATCTGCACGGGGGTCACGCGTATGACGAAGTTTAGTATGGGGCTCGAAATTTTATTATCTCGTGTTTTATACACCCTGGAAAGTTAATCTAGCAACTTGAATTATCATACTTGATGATGGACGTTGGTAGATTCGGTTTGTTTCAAAACCTTAGAAGCCACGTAAAACAAGTTTTTGCATGAACTGATTAGAGGCGTCTAACTTGGTTTTGCAGGATGGTTTGCATGTGCATATGATGTGGCATAGCAATGCTCATATTAATTTGATTATGTATGATATGACTATATGATGTAATATTAACATGACCTACGTGTCATGATTCGGCATGATGGCTGGAGCCATATGCTTGTCAGTTTAATGACCTGCGTGTCAACCTTAAGTAATGCACTTATTTAATTAGCTATAAAGATAGCAATATTATCTGGTGCATCGACAAGGTGGTGGAAATCTTCGCGAAGGTGAACACCGACGCGAATGCCAAAGACGAAGGAGTGAAAGACTTCTCTGTCAGAAAGGGCTATACCATATCATGCTATTATGAATTGCCTGAGATGTTTATCCCTCTTGATGCACCCTTCTTGATTGCGCGGTAGTCACTCTTTATTAGGGTTATCTCTCACAAAATATCAAGTAGTTAGTGTTCTCCCAAGTGTAGCACCGTCACGGCACCTATCTCTTCGGGGTATCACATGGTTACATGGGTACGAACGATTAGAGAAGTGTGAGGTGGGTGAGTTGAGACCTCGCAGCGAGATCACTTGGTTATCTTGATGTTCAGGCATGAAACTCATGAGCTCGGAACACACGCATCGAAAGATGAACAAGAGTCACATAGAGATGTGATTGGCAAGTTGGCCTACCAATTGAAATTCTCGTCACTTGAGATGGTTACATCCTTGACGTTGAATTGAAAGTTGGGTCTTGCATCACTCAAAATCAATTATGAGAGATATTGATTTGAGTGGGAGCGCACTATAGAATTAAATTTTTTTAATTCTCCGTGCAATTAATTTTGAACAATGTCTAAGTGTGATTTGCATACTAGTTGTAGAATAATGGCTCATGTTTCCACCTTCCTTATTAAAATTGAATAGCTGTTAAATATCTGGTTAAAACTTTACGGTTCGTAACGTAATGTGAGGATTGTCCTCAAGAGTGTCGAGAAGGACTTTGTCCTATCGCATGCTTTTGGTATTCTCCCGCTAATGCTATGGATCACGTGACTCTTGTCCTTCGATCCAAAAGCTAGAAATCCTTTTCAGTCAAAGTGCAATATGTTTGCTTCCATGAGACCTGAACTTCAAAAGTTTGGATAGTTATGTGATATTCATGGAATCGGAAAATCATTTTGAGAGACAGACAAAGGCTAAAAGATATGAGATATCCAAAGCAATGTTTGTTTGCAAACTACTAGTAAAGAAGTTTACTATGCATTAGACTGATAAGAGAGGGATCCAGGAGAACGCCTGTCATATGATGAAAGGTGAATAAAACAACAACTTAAAGAGAAAGGAAGTGTCCGAAGGGTGTTAGTGAGACTTTCACGCCTAGGAAATCCAGGGCTAACGCCACTCTTAAGTTGGATGCTTCTTCTGAGAGTAGGAGAAACACTAAAAAGTTAAACTGTTAGAAATATAATGGCAAAAGGAAAGAAGACTGGAATATCCAACTCATGTATGAATGTCATACACAGTTTTTGATGTATAGAAGGCTGGTCAAAGATATAGTTCTTGGGAATTATGGTTAAACATGTTAATCACTAATTCTTGGGTATTGTGAGTTAATCACAAATATACCCGCTCGATTGCATTCTGTTGCAACTCGATGTAAGAACTACTATGGCCTGAAAGACTAGCCAGGGATGAGGTTTAGATACACGCAGGGAACATAGTAAATGTCACTATGCCTTCCATCGGTGTATTCCCTATGTATTAAGTTTCATAATTCATTTTAGAGTTTCACACTCTAGCCCTTTGCATAAGGTATCTTGCAAGAAGGTTGTTCATAAGAGAACTTTTCATGTTCGGTGTTATGAATAACATAAGAGCCGTACTTTCATTATGAATGAGACGTATGTTATGAATATTGATAATATTACATTACCTCTGGGTTTACTTTTATAATTCATTTTAGAGTTTCATACACTCTAGCCCATTGCACAATGTTTGTTGCAAAAGAGTTGTTCATAAAAACAACAATTGTTGTTCAGTATTATGATTAACATGAAGGGCCATGCTTCCATCCTAGATGGGATGTACGTTATGAATATTGATGGAAATATGATACATCCATAACACTGACGCTAAATGTCGCAAGACTAAAAGAATACCACATATGTGTGGCATTGCATTTGGTCACATTGGAGAAACGCGCATGGAAAATTCCATTATGATGGATTTTGAAGTCGTTTGATTTTGAATCATCTAACACTTGCAACTTTCCTCCAAAAAGGTGAACTAACTAAAATACCGTTCACAGGCCATAAGAAACGAGCAAAGAACTTATTGGTGATCATACATTTGATGTATGTAGTCCGATAAATGTTGTTGCAAACAGTGGATTTGTCTACCTTCAAAAAAGACTCAAGTAGATATATGGATATTTACTTGATGAGACGTAAGTCTGGATCTTTTGAAATCATTCGAAAGGTTTTCAAAAATGAAGTGGAAGTTATTGTACCAAGAAAATTATGTTTATGCAATTTGATTACGGAAAGGAATATTTGAGTTACAAGTTTAGCGAGTCTGATGAGTTGTGAAAAGAGTTTCATAACTTGCACCTCCCGGAAAACCACTGTAAGTGGAAAGTCCGTGAAGATGTAATCGAACCATTTATGACATGGTAAGTTCAAAGATGACATAAATAGATTTGCCATTATCCCTTTTATAGAGTGATGCTTTAGAGACTGCGGCTTATACACTGAAAAGAGATCCATCAGGTGTGTTGAAATGACGCCATGGTATGGTACGCCCAACCATGTTATATCTTTTCTTAACATTTGGAATATGGGGCTTGTGTAAAAGGTTACAAACCTATTCCAAATCAGACAAGTGCTACTTTGTATGGTTATCCCAAGTCATTGGGTATACCCCCACCACTATACCGAGGCAAAGGGTTTTGCCACAAAACGGTATGCTTTTAATGAGAATAGTTCTTACAAAAGGTGAGTGGGAGGATAGTGCAACTTGACGAGATAACCAGTATCTTCGTCATCAGTTCAAAGGAAAGAAACCCTAGAAGTGATTCTGTTGTTTCCTACAACAACTGATATGGAAGTCTCTATAATAAAATGTATGGACTTCGGTCGAACATGCAGCTGAACCACGTAGGCAAAGCTCGTGCAAACCTATCAGGTGCGCAAATGAGATATTGTTGTTAGACAACAATATACCTACAATACACAAGGAAGCGTTGATGGGCCCTGACTCCGAGATTGGCTAAATGCCAATACAATTCGAGATAGTTTCCATATAAGTGATTCAAGATTAAAACCTTGATACACCTTTCAGAGGACTTAGAGTCTAACGAATATTTATGGAACTAAAAACTGATACGGATAAAAATGTTTTATCCATAAAGCTCGACTTGTTGAAATAACAAGTTCAAGGAGTTGACTACGATGAGGTTGTTTCACTATAGTGATGCTTAAGGTCGGTTCGGGTTGAACTAGCAATTAATACATATATCAATCATGAGATATGAAACCTGGATGACAAAAGGATTTCCATCTGATGGAAATGAAACCTAGGACTTGTATGTGATATAGTCCAAAGTAATTTGTCGATCCAAAGGATGCTAGTAAGTATGCAAACTTCAGAGTTCCAGCAATGGACAGAAGAGAGCAAAATGGAGTTGGAATCTTCGTGGTTTGATGAAATGGTCAAAAGGGTTTTTGACTTCATCAATGGTAACGAAGATGCTTGTGATTCAAGAAAGTAAGTGGGAGCATAATAATATTTATAAAAACATTGTGTGCTTGACATATTGTTAATTGGAAATAAATTGCTTGACACGAATTAGGACTTCATTTGAAAATAGGTTTTCGATGAAGTGCTTAGGCTAAATAGCCTCCATATTAGGCATGATGATCTATGGAGATAGATTTACCTAATGGGGCTAAGCAATGAATACATATTGACAAGGTGCTAAAACCTTTTAGCATTTAAAAACGCCAAGGAGTGATTGTTGCCAAAGTCACATGGAAAGAGTTTTTGCAAGACTCAGTGTCCCAAAACACTGATGAGTAAAATACATGATGGAGATTCCACACACTCTAGTATTTGGATTAATCATGTATTCCATGGTATGTAAAAACAACCAGATATGTCCGATACTCCCAAGTTGTTGCGAGTATAGATACCAAAGTTATCAAAGCACAGATCATGGGACAACAGTGAAAGATGTCATTAAGTACTAGAGTAGTGCTGATGACATGTTTTCTCGCAAGCAGAGATTATGAAGTGCTCGTTGTAAGTAATTACATCGATACAGTCTCAATCAATGCTCCATGTGATTTTCGATTTAAGTTAAGGGTTTTTTGTAATACACAATATGGTGGCACGGTAGTTGGAAATTGTTCCAAACAAGATACTGTGGCGAATTCTATAACAAAAGCTAAGTATGTTGATGCTTTGGAAGGGACAAAGAAGTTGTTGAATCATATAGTTCATTCATGAACTTAGTATGGTTCCAAGATGGCTTTGGTCTATGAGACACTTTTGCAGATAGTTGCTCCATAGCTCAGTCTGAGGAATCAGGTTTCGACCAATGATTCACACATATGCAAAGCCAATTTCACACAACATACGAATTTTGTGATAGCGTGAAAACGCAAGGATATGCATAGTTACACACGGAGCTGAAGTTGTCAGATCCGTTGGACATCAGGCTATACCACAAGCGAAGCATATTTTACACCAGTATGCCATAGGTGTAAAGTGCATTAGCATTGACTAGATTATTGACTCTAGTGCAAGTGGGAGTCTGTAGGAGATATGCCCTAGAGGCAATAATAAATGTTATTGATTATCTCCCTGCTCATAATTAGGTTTATGTTCCATGCTATAACTGTTATGGTTCTCGAGTCTACAATAACCACGAGGCTTGAAGGAAGACTCATATGCACGTGTGGAATAATAAATGGTATATTGTATTCCTAGTCTAGTCTCTAAGACTGGCTCAAGTATTGTATGATGATCCTGTTTTCCTGATCATGGGCATGGCTATGCCGGCAATTTTGAGGGCACAATGTTAGAAGAACATTTGTGTTGAATCGACCCAAATTGATGTTATGCTATGAGATACCTTCTTCATAAGTTAATGGTTAATAAAATAGAGAAGTTAATGTTTGCATAATTCCTTAGACCATGAGAGTATTGAGTTTATTCATGCTTGCTTCATGAACTTTGGGGTTTGTTAAACGTCATCCGTAAAAGGGTGGCTATTACGGCGGCTTACAGGTTCATGGAAAAGTATGTCAGGTAACTTGATAACTCAAGATTGGGATTTGCTCCTCCGACGATGGAGAGATATCTCTGGGCCCTCTCGGTGTTACGGTATCCATCATCGTCTGGCCAGACCTTTTGTGATTTGATCATGGGGATGCCGGAACACGGATACAAGAAAAGAGAACAATACCGATAACGAGGTAACTGGCATAGTGGACAAGTTTTTGATCCATGGGGATGCCAACATGTCTCACCTTGGGTATTTGTAACATATCGCGAAGCAACAGGAATAGCACACGGCAACTGGAGGTTCACTCGAATATTCATTCGTGTGGGTATAGGGGTCAATATGGGTGTCCACGGCTCCGATGTTGATCATTGATCGGAAGGGGTTCCGGGTCATGTCTATACTTCACCGAACCTATAGGGTCACACGCTTAAGGGTCATCTATCTGCTGAATACTAGACAAGGAGTCCGAGAGAAAGTCACTGGAAAAGTTTCGGAGACAACGGAAAGGTTCCGGAGAGAACACCGGAAAAGTTTCGGTAAAACCGAAAAGTTGTTCGGATAAAACCATTGATCCAAAAAGGTTTTGGCAAGCACCGGGAATGTTTTGGAGGTTGCCAGAGTGGTCTGGTAATTTCTGGAATTTTTCCGTAGAATAAACCGAAAAAGGTTTTCGGAGCTGCCGGAATTGTTTACCGGGTAAACGAAGATGGTTTTAAATTAAACCACCATATCCGAAATGTTCCGGAGTGCGTCCAGATAATTTTAAAGGGTGCCGGAAATGTTCTGGGACCTTCCGGAATTTTTCAGAAGTAATAGTCGCGGAGAACATCTTGTCCCAGCGTGAGGGGACAAGATCCCACGATGCGTGGGGCTGTTTTGGGGGTGCCCCCCTTGAGGGGCAGCCCCTTGTGGCTGGACAAAAGGTGTTGGGGGGGGCCCATGGTGGGGGCAGCCTCCACAAATGGTGGAGAGTGTTGGGAGGAAGGTGGGGCCCCATGGGGGAACACCATGGACAAGGGAACATGTTTTCTCCATGTTTGGTGGGAACATGCTTCCTTGTTTTGTGGGTGCTTGTCATATGGCTGAAATTTCAGCCACCCCCACCCCCTCCTTCCCCTATAAAAGGAGGTGGAGAGGAGCTCTCCATCCCCACTCCAACTCTCATACACATGCCATGCATTATCTGGATTCTTCTCTCCCTCCCACAAAAAGAGTTTCGTAGAGCCGAAAGGCTGTCTGGGTTTCGGTGGGAACTAGTTCTGGACGGCGAAGCCCTGTCGGATAGATGACACCGTATGTGTGCAACTCTGTAGAGAGATCTTAGTTTCGGTCTTAGTTCGAGAGTGCCTCCCGAAGGGCTGTCCGTGTGACCGTCCGAGTTTTGGAGGTCCTCTCGAAGGGCTGTCCGAGTGACAGTCCAAGTTTTGGAGGTCCTCCCGTAGGGTTGTCCGCGACACCATCCGGGGGACTGTCCGACTGCCTCCCGCAGGGCTGTCCGCGGGGCAGATGAGGGTATACATCCTCGCGGTTGGGAGGTTGTAAAATCCTAGCTGCGGGGATCTGCACCGCCGTTTGTCATCGACTCAACGTCCACTGCGCTACAAGTCGGTAACACAAATGATCAAACCTTGTATGCAGTCTCCATAGTGGTCATGGGCTGGTGCGTAGGTCGGAAATTTTTTGTTTTCTGCTGTGTTACCAAACATCCTAACCCTAAGAAAGTCACGTGCTGCCCTCTCTCCCTCTAGATCATATTCTCCTCTAGATTAGTTCGGCAGAGCTGGGCAAAGCCCTGCCAGATTAATTCACCACCACCTCCACCATGTCATTGTGTTGCCGGAGAACTCATATACCTCTCCACCCTCGCTTGGTGGATCAAGGAGGTGGAGATCGTCATCGCCCTTTACGTGTGCTGAACGCAGAGGTGTCATTCATTTGTCGCTAGATCGGAAGGACCGTGATTGGATCGCGGGACGGTTCGTGATTGGATCACGGGATAGATCATGATCGGATCGTGGGATGGCTAGCGATTTGGATCACGAAGACGTTCGACTACATCAACCGCATTTCTTAATGATGTCTATTACACAACCTTATTCTTGTAGACTCGTGTTGGGCCTCCAATCCCAGAGTTTTGTAGGACAGTAGCAAATTTCCCTCAAGTGGATGACCTACGGTTTATCAATCTGTGGGAGGCATAGGATGAAGATGGTCTCTCTCAAACAACCCTGCAACCAAATAACAAAGAGTCTCTTGGGTCCCCAACACACCCAATACAATGGTAATTGTATAGGTTCACTAGTTCGACGAGGAGATGGTGATACAAGTGTAATATGGATGGCAGATATAGGTTTTTGTAATCTGAAAATATAAAAACGGAAAGGTAACTAATGATAAAAGTGAGTACAAATGGTATTGCAATGCTTAGAAACAAGTCCTAGGGTTCATACTTTCACTAGTGCAAGTTCTCTCAACAATACTGACAAAGTTGAATCATTTGTAAATCCCTCACGCGCGACAAAGAGTCCGCTCCAAAGTCACAAATAGCGGAGAACAAACAAAGAAATTATTGTAGGTACGAAACCACCTCAAAGTTATCTTTTCCGATCAATCGTATGAGCTATCCCTATAAGTGTCACGAACAGCCCTAGAGTTCGTAATAAAATAACACCTTAAGATACACATCAACCAAAACCCTAATGTCACCTAGATACTACAATGTCACCACGAGTACGCATGGGCTTGATTATACGATATGCATCACAAAATTTCTGATTCATCATGTTCAATCCAACACAGAGAACTTCAAAGAGTGTCCTAAAGTTTCTACCGAAGAGTCAAGATGAAAACATGTGCCAACCCCTATGCATAGATTCCCAAGGTCACGGAACCCGCAAGTTGATCACCAAAACATACATCAAGTGGATCAATAGAATATCCCATTGTCACCATGGATATCCCATCACAAGACATACATCAAGTGTTCTCAAATCCTTAAAGACTCAATCTGATAAGAAAACTTCAAAGGGAAAACTCAATTCATCACAAGAAGATAGAGAGGGGAAAACTCCATATGATTCATCTGTATCAATAAAGCTCGCGGTACATCAAGATCGTGAAATGTCAAGAACGCGAGAGAGAGAGAGAGAGAGAGAGAGAGAGAGAGAGAGAGGTCAAACACATAGCTACTGGTACATACCCTCAGCCCCGACGGTGAACTACTCCCTCCTCATCATGGAGACCACCGGCATGATGAACATGGCCTCCGGTGATGGTTTCCCCCTTCTGTAGGGTGCCAGAACGGGATCCCCATTGGTTTTTCGTGGCTACAGAGGCTTCCGGTAGTGGAACTCTGGATCTAGGTTTCTTTTTGGGGGGTTTCTAGATTTATAGGAGTACTTGGCATTGGAATCATGTCAAGGAGACTCCCGAGGGGCCCACAAGCCAGGGGGCGTGCCCTAGGGGGAGTGGCCACGACCTGGTGGCTTGTGGCTGCCTCGGGACTCCTCTTCGGTATCTTCTTGCTCTAGTATTTTTTATATTTTCCAAAAATATTCTCCTTAAATTTTCAGTCCATTCCGAGAACTTTTATTTCTGCACAAAAAACGACACCATGGTAGTTCTGCTGAAAACATCGTCAGTCCGGGTTAGTTCTAATAAAATCATACCAAAATCGTATAGAATTATTGTAAACATGGCATGAATACTTCATAAATTATAGATAAGTTGGGGACATATCAGCATCCCCAAGCTTAATTCCTGCTCGTCCTTGAGCAGGTAAATGATAAAAAAATAATTTATGAAGTGTGAATGCTAGCAAGTGCACAAGTTTGATCAATGATAATTCTAATCACTTTTTCTAGCATCAATATAAACCGTAAACATTAACTCATCTCATAAAACTTCTCATGATCGAGTAACAAGCTATTCACATGTTAAAGTATAGACCAGAAAGTTTCTTAAAAACTAACAAACCATATTCCTAGTCATCGAACAATTGCAACTCATCTTATTTTCAGGAAGGGTCTTTGTAAGAGCTTTGATTTAGAAAATTCCACATACTCAACTATCATATAGTCTTCCATGATTATTGACACTCAAAGCATATTTTTAGAACAAATAGCATCCATCAAACACAGAGAAAGATAGAGGCTTAATGTTTCGCCTCCCAACTTATTTATCATATGGATAATTGTCAACAATAATAATTCATGATCAAATATATTTGTATGGATATATGTGTCTAGATCATTCCCCAACACATGATGCTTGCCAAGAGAAAAAGGCAAAATATAGGAAGTGGTGAAGATCACCATGACTCTTCCATAAAGGTAAGTACTAGAAAGTAAAAGATAGGCCCTTTCCAGAGGGAAGCAGAGGTTGTCATGCGCTCTTTGTTTTTGGATGTCCAAACCCTTAATGCAAAGGAACGTCACATTGTATTGCCCTTTGTGATAGCAACCTTTATTATGCAGTACGTCACTTTTATTTCTTTACCATCACAAGTTCATACAATGCTTACTTTTCCTTACAATAAAATACCATACATATTTAGGAGCAATTTTAATTGCTTTTTGCACCGATGACAACTTACTTGAAGGATCTTACTCGATCCATAGGTAGGTATAGTGGACTCTCATGGCAAAACTGGTTTAAGGGTGTTTGGATGCACAAGTAGCATTTCTACTTGGTGCAGAAGTTTTGGCTAGTATGAGGTCGAAGCAAGCACCGCATGTTGGAGGATCCATAACAATATAACTTCTATACAAATATACCCAAACATAATTCATTAAGTTGTCTTCCTTGTCCAATTTTAACTGATTTGCTCGAGTTTGAGAATAATTAATGAGCTCACAATCATAGAAGATGTCCAAGATAGTATATTTATATGTGGAATCTCTCTTCCTTCAATATTCTTTTATGAATTGTTCAAGTGACCAATGCGGTGTTTGCTAACTTTCAATAAATTTTACCTCCTATACTTATTATGTGTGAAGTCATTACTCCCCATGGGATAAGTATGTGAAGCATATTTAATTTCAGATTTATGATATTCAATTCATTCAACCATTTACTCATAGGATACAAGTGAAGCACGAGAGTAAATGACAAAACTACTCCAAAACATGTAAGTGAAGATCAATGAGTAGTCAAACAATTAATTAGCTATGTGAGGACTTTCTCTCTCTCTCTCTCTGGATAAATATTTTCAGATCTGAGTATTTTATTTAAACAACAAGCAAAATAAAAATAGCACTACAAGAATAGGACGCATCATGTGAACGAATAAAAAATTAGGCTCAACATAGGCTAACCGATACTTGACGAAGAGAGGTGGGATGCATAGCATCCCCAAGCTTAGATGCTTGAGAGTTATTGAAATATTTACTTGGGGTGCCTTGGGCATCCCCAGAATTGAGCTTTTGTATCTTGTTCAATCCTCTCATATCCCAGTTTCATCTATTCTCAAAAACTTAATCCACACAAAACTCAAAAAGAACTTGTGAGATGGGTTAGTACACATAAGAACAAATCAAATCTTGATGTAGTGCCAAGACAAGTTTCACAATCATTTTCAAACAATAGCTACTGTATACTATCATTTCCACAATTTATATCTACCAATATAGGCTATGGAAACTATAGGATAAGTAGGATAACTCAAACAATTATGAAACTTCAGGAAATACTAAAAAACTTATATGACAATACTTTGTAAATATTTCAGAAACTTCCGTTCCAGTAAAATATGAATGTTCAAATACTACAACAAAAGTTTCTGTTTTCACACAGCACATATCAAACATGCAATTCAAGCATCCTTAAGGAAATTCTTGGAACTTATTTTATTGAAAAACAAGATTATAAATAACACCTAACATAAAAAAACAAATTATAATGATGCTCCAAGCAAAACTCATATTATGTGACGAATAAAAATATAGCTCCAAGTGAGATATACCGATAGTGTTGAAAACGAAAGAGGGGATGCCTTCCGAGGCATGCCCAAGCTTAGGCGCTTGAATATTCCTTGGATATTACCTCGAGGTGCCTTGGGCATCCCCAAGCATAGGTTCTTGTCACTCCTTATTCTCCTCATATCGGTGTCTCACCCAAAACTTGAAAACTTCAATCACACAAAACTTAATGGAAGTTTGTGAGAAGGGTTAGTGTAATAAAGATAGATCATTCACTTAGGTACTATCAAGACAAGATTCATAATTATTACCACATTATACCTACTGTATTCCATCATTCCCACAATTTATATTACTCAATATAAGCTATAGGAATACTTGAAACAAGCAAACTATGCATGCAAAACAGAATCTGTCAAAAACAGAACAGTCTGTAAAGATCTGAATGATCACAAAACTTCCCTGACTCTAACAATTACGAATAATTAGGACATATCACAGAATTTGCTTAGAAATGTTTTTTCAAAATTTCAGAATTGTTTGACTCTCCAGTAAAATCATATAATTCATATACTGGACGCAAAACTTTTTGTTTTTCCACATAATCAAACAAGCAAGTATCCACACTATCCCAAAGGCTTTACTTGACACTTTATTAAAATAAAAGACACAAAACATAATTACTACAGTATCTTAATCATGTGAATACATAAAATAAAAAGTAAAAGTGTTGGGTTATCTCCCAACAACCGCTTTTGTTTAATGCCTTTTAGCTAGGCATGATGATTTCAATGATGCTCGTATATGAATAATAATTGAAACATGCAAAATAGCATCATGAATCTCATGACAAGCACATTTAAGTCTAACCAACTTCCTATGCATAGGGATTTTGTGAGCAAACAATTTATGGGAACAAGAATCATCTAGCATAGGAAGGCAAAACAAGTACAACTTCAAGACTATGAACACATAGAGAGGGAACTTGATATTATTGCAATTCCTACAAGCATATGTTCCTCCCTCATAATAATTTTCAGTAGCATCATGAAGGAATTACAAAATATAACTATCACATAAATCATTATCTTCATGATCCACAAGCATAGAAATTTTGGCACTCTCCACATAAGTAATTTTCTTTTCATTCATAATAGTGGGACCAAACTCAACAAAATAACTATCATGAGATACTTGATTGACATAACCACATTGAATATTAAAATCATGATGACAAGTTCCATGGTTACTATCACTCTTTGTAGCATACATGTCATCATTATAATCATCATAGATAGTAGGCATGTCATTATCATAACAAATTTGCTCATCAAAACTTGGGGGACTAAAAATATCATCTTCATCAAACATAGCATCCCCAAGCTTGTGGCTTTGCATATCATGAGCATCATGAATATTCAAAGAATTCATACTAGAAACATTACAATCATGATCATAATTCAAGGAATTCTCACTAAGTATTTTCATAGTTTCTTCCTCTACCAATTGAGCACAATTTCCTGAATCCTTATTTTCACGAAAGACATAATAAAGATGAAACAAATGATGCAAAAATCCATGTTTTTGTAGTTTTATTTTATAAAAAACTAGTTAAAAAATAAACTAAAATATTTAATTGCAAGATCTAAAGATTTACCTTGAAGCATTCACCTCCCCGGCAACGGTGCCAGAAAAGAGCTTGATGTCTACTACGGAACCTTCTTCTTGTAGACTCGTGTTGGGCCTCCAAGCGCGGAGTTTTGCAAGACAGTAGCAAATTTCCCTCAAGTGTATGACCTAAGGTTTATCAATCCTGGGAGGTGTAGGATGAAGATGGTCTCTCGCAAACAACCTTTCAACCAAATAACAAAGAGTCTCTTATCTCCCCAACACACCCAATACAATGGTAAATTGTATAGGTGCACTAGTTCAGCGAAGAGATGGTGATACAAGTGTAATATGGATGGTAGATATAGGTTTTTGTAATCTGAAAAATATATAAACAGCAAGGTAACTAATGACAAAAGTGAGCACAAACGGTATTGCAATGCTTAGAAACAAGGCCTAGGGTTCATACTTTCACTAGTGCAAGTTCTCACAACAATACTGACATAGTTGAACCATATGTAAATCCCTCACGTGCGACAAAGAGTCCACTCCACAGTCACAAATAGCGGAGAACAAACAAAGAAATTATTGTAGGGTATGAAACCACCTCAATGTTATCTTTTGTGATCAATCGTATGAGCTATACCTATAAGTGTCACGAACAGCCCTTGAGTTCATACTAAAATAACACCTTAAGATACACATCAACCAAAACCCTAATTTCACGTAGATACTGCAATGTCACCACGAGTACCCATGAGCTTGATTATACGATATGCATCATAAAATTTCAGATTCATCATGTTCAATCCAACACAAAGAACTTCAAAGAGTGCCCCAAAGTTTCTACCAAAGAGTCAAGACGAAAACATGTGCCAACCCCTATGCATAGATTCCCAAGGTCACGGAACCCGCAAGTTGATCACCAAAACATACATTAAGTGGATCAATTGAACATCCCATTGTCACCGCGTATATCCCATCGCAAGACATACATCAAGTGTTCTCAAATCCTTAAAGAATGAATCCAATAAGAAAACTTCAAAGGGAAAACTCAATTCATCACAAGAAGATAGAAAGGGGAAAACTCCATATGATTCATCTATATCAATAAAGCTCG
This sequence comes from Hordeum marinum, assembly GCA_022496015.1. NCBI lineage: Eukaryota > Viridiplantae > Streptophyta > Magnoliopsida > Poales > Poaceae > Hordeum > Hordeum marinum. The sequence continues at coordinate 513,576,509 of CM039676.1, read as the reverse complement.
CGGTATATCAAGATCGTGACATATCTAGAACACGAGAGAGAGGTCAAACACATAGCTACTGGTACATAACCTAAACCCCGAGGGTGAACTACTCCCTCCTCGTCATGGAGACCAACGGGATGATGAAGATGGTCTCCGGTGATGGTTTCCCCCTCTGACAGGGTGCCAGAACGGGCTCCTGATTGGTTTTTCGTGGCTATAGAGGCTTGCGGCTGCAGAACTCCCGATCTATGTTTCTTTCTTGGGGTTTGTGGATTTATAGGAGTACTTGGCGTTGGAATCACATCAAGGAGACTCTAGAGGGGCCCACAAGCCAGGGGCACGCCCTAGGGGGGCACCCTGGTGGCTTGTGGCTGCCTCGGGACTCCTCTCCGGTATCTTCTTGCTCCAGTATTTTTATATTTTCCAAAAATATTCTCCTTAAATTTTCAGCCTATTCCGAGAACTTATATTCTTGCACAAAAAACGACACCATAGTGGTTCTGTTGAAAATAGCGTGAGGCCGGGTTAGTTCTAATAAAATCATACCAAAATCATATAGAATTATTGTAAACATTGCATGAATACTTCATAAAATATAGATACATTGGAGACGTTGTACTTAACGCTTCCCGCTTAGCGATCTACAAGGGTAAGTAGATCCGCTCTCCCTCTTGTAGATGCTCATCACCATGGATACATCTTGTATGTGCGTAGGAATTTTTTTGTTTCCCTTGCAATGTTCCCCAACAATAACTTGGTTTAAAGGTTTTGATGCACAAGCAACATTTTCGCTTAGTACAGGCGAAGGCTAGCAAATAGATTGAGAAGTGGCCAGCTAGAGAGCGTAAACGGTCATGAACATGCATTACATATAATCAACATTGAATACTAGCCTGAGTAGGATATGGACACCATGAATATAAATATCATGAAGGCTATGTTGGTTTTGATTCAACTACATGCGTGAACATGTGCCAAGTCAAGCCCCTTGAAACATTCAGTGGAAGATACCATATCATCATACCGCATCACAATAATTTTAATGCATGTTGACACCCAATATAAATCATTATCCACTCCTAGATACTCAAGCATCGCATGAACAACTATGATCTCTAATGGTCATTGTAAACATGTTTGATCATATTGATATGAATCAAGGGATACTAGGTTAAACATATTTACAAAAACAAAAACAAGTTGAGTTCATACCAGCCTTTCTCTGCCACAGGCAATTCATCAATTGTCGTCATTATTGCCTTTCACTTGCACGATCAAATGATAAGAAGATAATAATAGTGCAAGAGTGCCGTGGAGTAAGCTGGAATCTGCAAATATTTTATTCAAGAGGAGAAGACAAAGTAATATGGGCTCTTTGTTGGATAAACAATAATGCAGATGAGTGCCACTCAACAATTTCATCGTGGTATTCTCCTAGGTACGACTCAAGTAAAAAAGAAAAGAATTTCAGATAAACACACTGAAATATTTTCGGAGTTTTTGTTTTTTTCCTGAAGAAAGCAAATTAAAGAGGAAAAACGAAAACGAGAAAAACTATTTACACGGGAAAGCTCCCAACAACTAAAAGAAGAAGCGAGAAATCTTTGGGTTTTCTTTTGATGCTGCAATTTTAAACTAAGCTAGAAAGAAAAGTGAAAAGAAGTAGGAAATATTTTTGGATTTTCTCAAACTTTTTCAAACACACAAGAAGATTGCGAGAAAACAAATCTAGCATGGATATTACAATGAAAAAGTGTGAACACCAGCAACTGAAGGAAATGTGTGAACATGAATGTAATGTCGATGGAAATATGTACTCCCCCAAGCTTAGGCTTTTGGTAATCACCATACGTAGTAGTCGTTCGGTCCCAGGTTGTAGTGAGGTGTAAGAGGCACTTGAGCATCCCACCCCTGGTGCTCCTCCTCAGCAGCTACTAGGTTGTTCCTGTAGGCTGTAATATCATCTGGCATAATCATGTATCTATTTCTGGCAATAGAATCAAACAAAGCAGGTGCAGGCAACAGAATACCATCATGGGTTTGCTTGCTGAATACTAGGTTCTATTGAATGTCACAGGGAGAATCAGTTACATCGAGGAATTAGTGTTCTTGCGGTGTTTGTGGTCAAGGTAAACTCAGGACAAGAGATAATCATGAGGGCGAAACTGAACATTAAAGTGTCTTGCTAAGCGAGTGGCATAAATACCGCCATGTATCTTTTCCTTAGTTTTGTTAAGATGCAAGCACCGAGCAATAATAGCCCCCATACTAAAGTTGTGATCATCATAAAGTGCATGTCGTCAAATAGCAAGGTTAGGGACACTGAGTGCGTCGACCTTCTCCCTAGCGGTTAAACACTTAGATATGACCAAAGCCAAATAATGTACTAAGGGAAACTACAAGCTGGTAGCAGTGGTGCCTAACATGCCTCTATCCTCACCCACAGTTAACGTGAGGAGAAAATCCTCAAACTCGGAAGACCTAGGTTCTCTCAAGTCCCCATTAGAAGGAATCAAGCATATGTTGCACAAGTCAGTTAGCAACAATTTGTAAGTTTCAGCATAAAGATTAAACTGCACTTCAGGACGGTTGTTTCTCCCTAGATAATGAAAACCTTGCATAGAGGAATTTGTAAGAATGTGATATTGGTCACACTTAGCTGCGAGGAATTCGGTCAACCCAACGTTTGCAGCAAATTGAGCAAACTCTTGATGTAATCCGGCCTCCTCCATGAAGGCACCATGTGGCCATTCGCACGGCCGCACCTCCGTCCTAATTGGGGTGTGAAGGTCACTGTCCGATGATTCCCCAATAACTCCCTTGGCATTTTTATTTGAGGATAACTTCCTAAAGATTTGCATTTTATTTCTTAAATATTCCGACAAAAATTAGTCCACAAAAAATTTGCCAACAAAACTTTGTAAGATTGTTACCAACTACTCCTAAGCATGTATGGAGGCCATATTGAGCATTCAAACTACTTAGAACTCTAAGAATTCAACATGCAAGCTCATCTAGAATAGCAACAAGAGTAGCTACTTACTCTAAAAATAACCCACTAAAACAAAAGCTAATTGGAATAATGTAGGAGTCACATACCAAGTAGCAATCCCTCCAAACAGTTTCAGAAATGGAGATTCGAGCTAAGAGATCGAAATCCACGGGTTTGAGAGCAAGAACATGAGAATTGTGGATGTGGTGATTTTTTTCTAGAGGTATATGATGATGTGGGTTAAAGGGATAAGTGAAGGGGGCCACAACCCACTAGGGCGCGCCTGGGGGTGCTGGCACGCCCTGGTGTCTTGTGGGCACCAGGTGCACCCCCCCCCCCCTGGTATTATTTGCACTAGAAATTCATAAATTTTTGGAAAAAAATAGTATCAAATTTTCTGGACATTCCGAGAACTTTTATTTTTGGGTCATTTTTTATTGCCCGGAGAAAACAGAAAACAAGATAATCATGGCATTTTATTTTATTTGACTAACTAAAACAAAAAATAAAAGGTGGGAGCAGAAAGTTGTGCTTACTAGATTCATCGACTTCATACCTCTAAAAAATGATTCATTAATAAGGTTGATCAAGTCTTACTAACAACCACTTCCAATTAGCATGAAACCGAAGAAATTTTCTAAAACACTAAGTTACCTCAATGGGGATGTGCATATCCCCAACAATAAGTATATCATATTTCTTTTTGGTAGTAGAAAGATGTAATTGAAAACTTCCAATAGTGATGGTCGGAGATTCTTCAATAACATTTATACCATTCACTTGGAATTCTTTCTTGAGAAAGTGCACCGTATGCTCATTACCATTGATATGAAAAGGGACTTTGCTTTTATTGCAACCAATAACAGCCCCTACATTATTCAAAAAGGGTCTACCAAGGATAATCGACATCTCCTCGTCCTCGGGCATCTCAAGGATAACAAAGTCTGTTAAGATAATAACGTTTGCAACAACAACGGGCACATCTTCACAAATACCGATAGGTATGGCTGTTGGTTTGTCAGCCATTTGCAATGATATCTCGGTATATGTGAGTTTATTTAAATCAAGTATTTTATATAAGGAGAAAGGCATAACACTAACATCGGCTCCCAAATCACACAAAGCAGTTTTGACATAGTTTCTTTTAATGGAGCAAGGTATAGTTGGTATTCCAGGATCTCCGAGTTTTTTAGGTACTCGGTCCTTAAAATAATAATTAGCAAGCATGGTGGAGATCTCAGCTACCGATATATTTATTTTATTTGTGATGATGTCTTTCATAAACTTTGCATAAGGGGCCATCTTCAAAATATCGGTTAAACGGGTACACAAAAGACTGGCCTAATCATTTCAGCAAAGCGCTCAAATTCTTCATCATCCTTTTTCTTAGATGGCTTAGGTGGAAATGGAATATATTTTTGAACCCATGGCTCTCTTTCTTTACCATGTTTCCTAGCCACAAAGTCTCTTTTATCATACCATTTATTTTTAGGTTGTCTGGTATCAAGATCAGGAGCAGGCTCTATTTCAACATCATTGTCTCGTTCTTTATCATTACTAGGTTGAGCATCATCATGAACATCATCCTTATCATTTTCATTATCACTAGGTTAATGTTCACTACCAGATTGAGTTTCAGCATCGAAAATAGAGACATCATTATTATCAGGAGGTTTGTGTCTCTTAGGTTCCCTAGAGTATGAAAGTCCTATCATTTTTCTTTTTCTTTTTCTTCCTAGAAGGACTAGGTGTGCAGGATTAATTCTTCGAGAGTATTGTCCAATTCTTTTAGGATGACCCTTAGGATAAAGTAGTTCTTGGGTCATTCTACCTCCTCTAGTTACTACTCTAGCTGAAAAATCATGCATACTATTATTCATTTCAGCAAGCAATTCTTTTTGATATTTAGCAACTTGTTCTAACCTAGTTTGAACCATAGAGGCATTCTTTCCTACACCTCTAACATCATTACTGATTCTAAATAACAAGTCACTCAAGTGAGCAATCATATCAGAATTATATTTCAAGTGTTTTAGAACATTTGCATTGAAGTGCTCTTGTTTCATAATGTAGTTATCAAACTCATATAAGCATTGACTAAAATGTTTATTGTAAGGGATATCACCTTCATCAAAATTTAATCAAGAATTGACTTCTACCATCTGTGGAGGTGGTGGTGTGTCAAGGCCATGTATTTCTTCAATAGGTGGTAAATTCTTAACATCCTCGCCTTTAATACCTTTTTCCTTCATACATTTCTTTGCCCCTTTCATATCTTTAGGACTGAGAAACAAGATATCCCTCTTCTATGGAGTGGTTTTAGGCGGTGGTTCAGGAAGGGTCCAATCATCACAATTCTTCAATATGTTATTCAATAATTCTTCAGCTTGTTTGACATGTCTTTCCCTAAAAACACAACCAGCACAACTATCTAGGAAGTCCCTAGAAGCATCGGTTATTCCATTATACAAGATATCAAGTATTTCATTTTTCCTAAGAGGATGATTAGGCAAAGCATTAAGCAACTGGAGAAGCCTCCCCCAAGCTTGTGGGAGACTCTCTTCTTCAATTTGCACAAAGTTAAATATTTCCTGTAAGGCATCTTGTTTCTTATGAGCAGGAAAATATTTTTCAGAGAAGTAGTAGATCATATCCTGGGGACTACGCACACAACCAGGAGCAAGAGTATTGTACCATATGTTTGCATCACCCTTTAATGAGAAGGGAAATAAATTAAGAATATAATGGTAGCGAATCTTCTCATCATGAGCAAAGAGGGTGGCTATATCATTTAGCTTAGTAATGTGTGTTACCACAGTTTCAGTTTCATAACCATGAAAAGGATCAGATTCGACCAAAGTAATTAACTCTCGGTCGATAGAGAATTCAAAATATTTATCGATAACAAAGATAGGTGAAGTAGAAAACTTAGGATCACATTTCATTTTAGCATTCAGAGTCTTTTCTTTATACTTGCATAGTAGTTTCTTAACATGATTTGTATCCTTACAAGAAAGAATCTCTCTAGCTATTTCTCCATCCAAAGCATAACCTTCAGGTATCTTATGCATTTCAAATCTAGGAGAGCTAAGCCTATTAGGTGTTTCAAAATCATCAGTTTCAAAGTTCTCATCAGTTTTAGCAGTTTCAATGATTTCATTCTCTCTAGCTCTAGCAATTTGTTCATCAAAAAAATCACCTAGTAGCACAGTATCATCAAGCATGGTACTAGTATCATCATAAGCATTATTCATAGCAAAACTAGCATCATCAATATCAGGATTAATAACATGTGGTGGTGTTGCAAAATTACTCATAACACATGGTGAATCAAGTACAGAGCTAGATGGCAGTTCCTTACCTCCCCTCGTAGTAGAGAGAAAAATCTTGGTTTTAGTATCCTTCAGATTCTTCATAGTGATAAGTTGATATAAATCCCAAGTGACTCAACAAATATTTCTATGCTCCCGGGAAACGGCGCCAGAAAAAGGTCTTCATAACCCACAAGTATAGGGGATCGCAACAGTTCTTGAGGGTAGAGTATTCTACACAAATTTATAGATTCGACACAAGGGGAGACAAAGAATATTTGAGAGTATTAGCAATTGAGTTGTCAATTCAACCACACCTGGAGAAATATATCTGCAGCAGAGTGATTTGTAGCATGGTAATATGATAGTTTGATAGCAGTAGTTTTGTAGCAGTTGGAACAGTAGCAGCAGTAGTAGTAACTTAGCGAGAACAATAAGTGGAAAGCTCGTAGGCACTGGATCATTATATTTGTTGTATGATATTCATCATGTAACAGTCATAACCTAGGGTGATATAGAACTAGCTCCAGTTCGTCAATGTAATGTAGGCATGTATTCCGTAAATAGTTATACATGCTTATGGAAAAGAACTTGCATGACATCTTTTGTCCTACCTCTCATGGCAGTGGGGTCCATAAGGAAACTAAGGGATATTAAGGCATCCTTTTAATAAACAACCGGAACAAAGCATTAACACATGGTGACTACATGAACTCCTCAAACTACGGTCATCACCGTGAAGTATCCCAAATATTGTCACTATGGGGTTGTCCGATCATAACATGTAATAGGTGCATATGACCAGGCAAGATAAGATCAAGAACATGGATATAGAGATGATAACATAAATGGTTCAGATCTGAAATCGTGGCACACGCAGCAGCCACATGGAGCCCCTTTGGTCCCGGTTCGTAAGCAAACTGGGACTACATGTTTTGGGTATTAGTCCCACTTGTTTTGTCCCGGTTCCAGAACCGGGACTAAAGGCCCTCTAGAACCGAGACTAGTTGTTGGAGATATGCCCCAGAGGCAATCATGTATGATGATATTTCCTATGTGTTTATGAATAACGACAGTCCTTGGACATTATCAGTTATGTGTATTAATAAGTACGTGACTTGTTTGTGAGACTATGCATCGTATGATAACTGTCCTAAATGGTCCCTAGTCGAAAGGGTTGTGTCGACGCACACCTAATCAGACTAGCATATGACACGGTGGATGCTTTGGTCTCACTGACCATGTAGCATTGGATGCTAGCCGGATAATATGGATTCAGAAAGGTCTGGTCGGATTCAACATAGTCGGATCCGAGTCGAGATAAGGTCTGAGTTGGACAGACCCAACTATGAGATGCAGCGATAGGTCATGTGTGAGTCTCTAGTACAACATACTTTCTATGTCCTAAGACCTGAGCTGGCGCATGTACTCGGGATGGTGACAGACTTGCTTTGGGCCGACCAAATGCTACTCCGTGACTGGGTAGTTACAAAGGTAGGTTTCGGGCTTGTCCAGACCCATGTTGCGAGATATGGTCTAGCAAGATGGGATTTGCCCCTCCTATCAGGAGAGATATACCCTGGGCCCCTCGGGTGATCCGACCTGGATAAGCATGACCGTGCGATAAGGATTATGAGATAATCCAAAGTGTTGGTCGGATTCACCGGAACGAGAAAGAGGTCGTGCTGCAACAAGGATGACCATGTCGCCTTGTGCACGACAACATATATTGTGTGGTAAAGGGAACAGAAGTGTGAAGTACAAGTTCGCCTAACCAGCTTCATCGGACACTTGGAGTCGGCACGTCTTGCTAGATGCCGCTACCGACCGGTCGAGTCGAATATCATCTGACTCGCGACCAAGTGGACGAGAACCTAAAGGGTCGCATGCTTAAGGGAAGGAACACGTGGGCTTTATTATCCATGCGAGCCCCAAGAGTTGAGCCCACGCCGGATGACTATATATAGTGGAGGTGCATCACACCCATCCGGTTGATTGCTTCGGTGCCGTCATTAGGGCTTTTCATGAGTTGCAACTATCCACCTCCACTCGCTGCCACCGACCGTGTGGTCGTACCTAGCAGTCCGCTGCACGGGTGTTCCTCCTTCACGTGCGGATACCGTTAGAGGCGGTGCACTTGTGCCTCTCTGGTGAACCTGTACATGGGATCCGGCGACCGGCTGTTCGAGGGAGATTGGAACGGCTGTTCGAGGGAGATCGGATGAGGAGGAGACGGACCACACGAACGCGCTTCCCCAACTCTACTTCTGCTGCACGGCACTGTGCGTCTAGTGGTAACAATCTGTGATCCATCTCCGTAGCTTTTTCTTGGATGTTCTGCGCGTAGGAAAATTTTAATTTGCATGCGATGCACCTACGGTAGAACCCAACAGTGGTTTCAGAGCCTCTGTTATAGGATTTGGATTCAGATCGGATGCATATTTGATATACGGAGGCGGCGAATGAGATCCGTCATCATTCATGTCATCGGCTATGTGCACGGTTGATGAGATCAATTGCACATCGGGATAGATTGAGGCTATGTTTTCTGTCAATCGGAATCGATGAGGTCGTGACACAACCTACCCCTGCCGGCGGTATCCGCCATCGGGGTTAACCGTGAAACGTAAATCCAAATCTGGTTCGGGACCTCCGTGTGCGTAGCGCCTTGTATTTCATACACGATCACACGAACTGGTAGAATGTGATTCTATGCATAAGTTTGTTTTGCATGTTTGATGTGAATAGTATGGCTCATATGTATGTGATGCATGTGTGTAATTTAACATGACCCGCGTGCCATGATTGTCAACTGGCAGGAGCCAAAGCATTGTCTTTACATTGTATAACGAACTGTGTGTCGACTTGTGATTCTCTGTAAATTCATTACTAGTAGTAGTAGTTGGAGGACAGAGATCAAGTTCGAGGTTTTGGCGTCCTAGCGTGATGGACAATATGGAGTTGCGCCTTTGTCATCGGAGTAAGAACTGGCCATGGAAGGATGCCCATGAAGGAGCCATACTATTTCACATATTTATGTTTATATGTGATTGATATTGCTTCTTGTTTATATGCATGTTATGTTAGGGAACGTCGCATGGGAAACAAAAAATTTCCTACGTTCACGCAAGACCTATCCATGGTGATGAGCATCTACGAGAGGGAGAGTGGATCTACATACCCTTGTAGATCGCTAAGCGGGAAGCGTTAAGAAACGCGGTTGGTTTAGTCGAACGTATTCGCGATCAAAATCACCGAGCGTCCCGCAATCCAATCACGATCCATCCCGATCAAGCACCGAACGGACGGCACCTCCGCGTTCAGCACACGTACAGCTTGATGACGATCTCCGCCTTCTTGATCCAGCAAGAGGGAGCGGAGAGGTAGAAGAGTTCTCCGGCAGCGTGACGGCGCTCCGGTGATGGTGGTGGAGATATTCCGGCAGGGCTTCGCCTAAGCACTGCAGAAATCCGATCTAGAGGAGAAACTATGCACTCGAGGAACGGGTAGCACGTGGCTGAAAATCTTGTGCCAAAACCCTAAAACCCTCTAGTATATATAGGAGGAGAGGAGGAGGAGGCTTGGCTCCCAAGGAGCCAGCCCTTGGGTCGGCCGAACCAGGAGGGAGGAGTCCTCCTCCTCCACTCCTAGTAGGATTAGGACTCCTTCCTAATTTAGCCCTTTCGCCTTTTTTTCCACCTTTTTCCTTTTGGGCTTTTTCTTCCCAGCCACATGGGCCATTTGTGGGACTTCCTCCATCCCACTAAGGGCTGGTATTCATCCTCCCACAGCCCATGTAGCCTCTTGGGTCGAAATACCCCTCCCGGTGGTCTCCCGGTACACTACCGGCACTCCCGGTACACTACCGATGAGCCTGCAACTTTTCCGGCGACCAAAATAGGACTTCCTATATATCAATATTTACCTCTGGACCATTCCGCAGCTCCTCGTGACTTCCGAGATCTCATCCGGGACTCCGAACAACCTTTGGTCACCACCATACATAACTCTATACTGCCGAAACGTCACCAAACCTTAAGTCTGTAGACCCTGCGGGTTCGAGAACTATGTAGACATGACCGAGACACCTCTATGGTCAATAACCAATAGCGGGACCTGGATGTCCATATTGGTTCCTACATATTCTACGAATATCTTTATCGGTCGAACCTCTATGTCAAGGATTCAGTTAACCCCGTATGATGTTCCCTTTGTTCTTCAGTATGTTACTTGCCCGAGATTCGATTCTCGGTATCTCCATACCAAGTTCAACCTCGTTACCGTCAAGTATCTTTACTCGTTCCGTAATACATGATCCCGTGACTAACACTTAGTCACATGGCTTGCAAGGCTTATTGTGATGTTGTATTACCGAGTGGGCCCTGAGATGCCTCTCCGTCACACGGAGTAACAAATCCCAGTCTTGATCCATGCCAACCCATCAGACACCCTCGGAGATACCTGTAGAGCACCTTTATAGTCACCCAGTTACATTGTGACGTTTGATACACACAAGGCACTCTTCCGGTGTCCGTGAGTTGCATGATCTCATGGTCATAGAAACATATACTTGACATGCAGAAAACAGTAGCAATAAACTGACACGATCATATGCTACGTTTGTAGTTTGGATCTTGTCCATCACATCATTCTCCTAATGATTTGATCTCGTTTATCAAATGACATCACATGTCAATGGCTAGGAAACCTTGACCATATTTGATTAACGAGCTAGTTCACTAGAGGCATACTAGGGACAAAGTGTTGTCTATTTACCCACACATGTAATGTGTTTCCAATCAATACAATTATAGCATGGATAATAAACGATTATCATGAACAAGGAAATATAATAATAAACACTTTATTTATTGCCTCTAGGGCATATTTCGAACATGTTATACTGGTAGAAAGATCCCTCATTAATATCAAGTATATTGCCATTCCGGATATTGCACCTTCACACGTTAAGTACGTCTAGTAGTGGGCTCATAAAATTGAGGTTCTACTAGGTGTCCCTGAACTAGAGGGTTCGTGTCGGACACGGACATGCACTGCATCGGGTTAACTTGACAAGCTATCAAAACGGTTTTGGGCCTTGTGGCAAAGAAGGTTGGGAGACGGGGTATGAGATATCTACCCAACAGACGAGAGTCGTATAGAGATACGATTAGCAAGATGTTGCTTACTGAATAGGCAAGTTGGCTAGCAGTGATGCTAAAGCTCACTAGTCGCTCGCGCTAGATGGGTCCTGAATCACTGAGGGTTTGCGGAGGATGCCGACTTCAGTGGGAGTAGTTCTGTTTAAGGCTTGAATTACTCTACATAAACACATTGCTTAGTGCTTTCATATTTTTTGTTGTAGATCAATGGCACCACCTGCTCAACCCAACTTTGCATTGAAATCAATTCTGGAAAAGGATAAACTGAATGGAACAAACTTTACCACCTGGTATAGAAATCTTAGAATTGTTCTCAAGCACGATAAAAGGAACATGTTCTAGAAGATCCACTTCCAGAGGAACCTGCCGAGAATGCTAACGCCACAACCAAGAATGCCCACCAGAAACTCGTTGATGAATCAAATGAGATCAATGGCCTCATGCTGGATTGTATGGACCCCGATTTGCAACAGGATTTCGAAAACATTCAGGCTTTCGATATGATCGAGAGTTTGAAGAGCATGTTTCAGGTGCAGGCTAGGACCGAAAGGTTCAACGTCTGGCAGTCCTTGACGGATTGTAAACTGAAGGAGAGTGATCCAGTGAGCCTGCATGTGATCAAGATGATCGGGTACGTGCAAGCTTTGGATTGGTTAGGCTTCCCACTTGGGGATGAGCTGTCCATGGATGCAATTTTGGGTTCTCTTCCATCTAGCTATGGGACGTTTGTCTCGAACTATCATATGCACGACATGGATAAGAAGCTCACTGAATTGCATGGGATGCTCAAGGTGGCAGAGCAAGATATTAAGAAAGTCAGGCATCAAGTGTTGATGGTTCAAAACTTGGCTAAGTTCAAGAAGAGTTGGTCCAAGAAAAAGGGTAAGTCAAAGGGCACGGAGAAGGTTGTCTCCGCCGCTGAGCCAAAGTCCGGACCGAACTCAAAGACCATTTGCTTTCATTGCAAGGAAGCTGGTCACTGGAAGAGAACTGTAGCAAGTGTCTTGCTAAGCACGGCAAGAAGGCCGGAGATGCTTCTTCAGGCAAAGGTACGCTTGTTGCATATGTTATAGACATTTACCTTGCTGACATACCTAGTAGCTCTTGGGTATTTGATACCGGATCGGTTGTTCATATTTGCAACTCGATGCAGGGGCTGGTAAGAACTAGGCATGTGGCACAAGGGGAGATTGACATCAGGGTCGGCAACAAAGCAAGAGTTGATGCATTGGAGGTTGGCACGATGCAGCTCAAGCTTCCTTCTGGATTTATTTTGGAATTGAATAATTGTTATTACATTCCCGCACTTAGTCGGAACATTATTTTTGCCTCATGTTTGATGAATCAAGGTTATGAATTCAATATAAAGGACAATGGTTGTTCATTTTATTTGAATGGAATGTTCCATGGCTATGCACCCACAATAGATGGGTTATTTATTTTAAATCTAGAAATGGAACCAGTCTATAACATGAATGTCAAGAGGCATAAGCCTAATGAGATAAATCTGACATACTTCTGGCATTGCCGGCTTGGACACATTAGTCTGAAACGCATGAAGAAGCTCCATGATGATGGACTCCTAACTTCGTCTGACTTTGGGTCATTCGAGACATGCGAATCATGCTTGCTAGGCAAGATGACTAAGTCTCCTTTTGCAAAGAGTTGCGAGAGGGCGTCCGAGCTGTTGAAGCTTATACACAGTGATGTGTGTGGTCCAATGAGCACAACGGCTAGAGGTGGCTATCAGTACTTCATGACTTTTACCGATGACTTGAGTAGATATTGATATATCTATGTGATGAGGCACAAGTCGGAAACTTTTGAAAAGATCAAAGAATTTTGGAACGAGGTTGAAAATCAGCTCGGCAAGAAGATAAAACTTTTACAATCAGATCGTGGAGGTGAGTACATGAGCCAGGAGTTTCATAATCATTTGAAAAGCCGAGGTATAGTACCTCAGCTCACACCTCCGGGTACGCCACAGAGAAACGGTGTGTCATGACGGAGAAATCGAACCTTGTTGGACATGGTCCGGTCGATGATGAGCAAATCAGATTTACCCTTGTCATTTTGGGGATACGCTCTAGAAACAACAGCTTTCACACTTAATAGGGTACCATCAAAATCCATAGACAATACACCACATAAGATGTCGACTGGGAAGAGTCCTAGTTTGTCTTTTCTAAAGATTTGGGGTTGTGAAGCATTTGTCAAGCAACTCATGTCGGACAAGCTTACACCCAAGTCGGATAAATGCATATTTGTGGGATATCCGAGGGAAACCTTGGGATATAACTTCTACAACAGAGAAGAGAACAAAGTGTTTTTTGCTCGGAATGGGGTTTTCCTAGATAAAGAGTTTCTTAGTCGGGAGGCCAGTGGGAGAACGGTGCGACTCAAAGAAATTAGAGAGCCACTCGGGGACAACTCGGTTGGTGATGAGATCACACTGGAGTCAGTGAAAGAACCCGTAGTGGAGTCGGCACCGGAGCCAGGGAGGTCAAACAGATTGCGCAGAGTGCGTGATGTTTTGTTGCTAGAAAGCGACTAGCTGGCCACATATGCGGCAGCGACGGTGAGTCCGGATTTTGAGGCATGGCTATAGGCCATGAGATTCGAGTTAATGTCCATGGATGACAATCAAGTCAGGGACTTGGTTGATCTGCCACCTGGCGTAGTTGCCATTGGTTGCTAATGGGTCTTTAAGAAGAAAATCGATGTGGATGGAAATGTTCAGATCCACAAAGCTCGGCTTGTCGCTAAAGGTTATGGACAAGTTCAAGGTATTGACTACGACGAGCCATACTCGCCGGTAGCGATGCTAAAGTTGGTGAGGATCATACAAGCTATAGTTGCATATTTCGATTATGAGATATGGAAGATGGTTGTCAAAATGGCTTTCCTTCATGGAAATTTAAAAGAGGATGTATACATGATACAACCCAAAGGTTTTGTCGATCCAACTAACGCTGGTAAAATATGCAAGCTTAAGAGATCCATTTATGGATTGAGGCAAGTAGCTCAGAGTTGGAACATTCATTTTGGTGAAGTCATCATTGACCTTGGTTTCATCAAGAACGAACAGGACTATTGTTTATACAAGAAGTCTAGTGGGAGCTCGGTAGTATTTTTGATCTTGTATGTGGATGACATACTGCTGATCGGAAATGATGTTTCGATGTTGGACTCAGTCAAGGAATCATCGAATGGAAAGTTTTCGATGAAAGACCTTGGAGAGGCAGTGTACATTTTAGGCATCAAGATCTATAGAGATAGATTGAGGAGGCTGCTCGGCTTAAGCCAGAGCACGTACATAGACAAAGTGTTGAAGAGGTTCAACATGAGTGAGGCCAAGAAAGGGTTCTTACCCATCTCACATGGTATAAGGCTAAGCAAGACTCAGAGTCCTATGACTTCTGATGAGAGAAACCGGATCAGTAGGATTCCATATGCCTCGGCAATTGGATCCATCATGTATGCCATGCTATGTACACGGCCTAATGTTTCTTATGCAATAAGCTTAACAAGCAGATACCAGGCCGACCCAGGTGAGAGTCACTGGGCAACGGTGAAAACTATCTTGAAGTACCTGAAAATGACTAAAGAGATGTTCCTAGTTTATGGAGGTGAGGAGGAGCTCTGCGTAAAGGGTTACACTGATGCTAGTTTCCAAACCAACAGGAATGATTGCCGATTGAAAACTGGATTCGTGTATGTCATGAATGGAGGAGCAGTGAGCTGGACGACTTCCAAGCAAGATACTGTGGCCAACTCCACAACATAGGCTGAATACATTGCGGCTTGTGAAGCCGCAAAGGAAGGTGTTTGGATTCAGAAGTTCTTGGAAGATGTTGGTGTGTTCCCGGGCTGGTCAAAACCATTGGACCTTTATTGCAATAATTCAGGTGCCATCGCACAGGCCAAGAAGCCGAGACAACACCACAAGACCAGGCACATAGACCGAAAATATCACTTGATATGAAAGCTCGTACAGAAAGGTGATACCAATTTGTGCAAGATTCATATGGATGCAAATGTTGCAGATCCGTTGACTAAGTCGCTTCCACAACCCAAGCATGAGGGGCACGTTAGAGCTATGGGCATTCGATGTCTATTTCACTAACTCTAGTGCAAGTGGGAGACTGTCGGAAATATGCCCTAGAGGAAATCATGTATGATGATATTACCTATGTGTTTATTAATAAAGATAGTCCTTGAACATTATCAGTCATGTGTATTAATAACTACGTGACTTGTTTCTGAGACTATGCATTGTATGATAATTGTCCTAAATGGTCCCTAGTCGAAAGGGTTATGTGGACGCCCAACTAATTAGACTAGCATATGACACGGTGGATGGTTCGGTCTCACTGACCATGTAGCATTGGATGCTAGACGGATAATATGGAACCACAAAGGTCTGGTCGGATTCGACATAGTCATATCCAAGTCGAGATAAGGTCTGAGTTGGACAGGCCTAACTATGAGATGCAGCGATAAGTCATCTGTGAGTCTCTGGTACAACATATGTTCTATGTCCTAAGACCTGAGTTGGCGCATGTACTCGGGATGGTGACAGACTTGCTTTGGGCCAACCAAACGCTACTCTGTGACTGGGTAGTTACAAAGGTAGGTTTCGGGCTTGTCCAGACCCTTGCTACGAGACATGGTCGAGCAAGATTGGATTTGCCGCTCCTACCAGGAGAGATATACTCTGGGCCCCCTCGGGTGATCCGACCTGGATAAGCATGGCCATGCGATGAGGATTATGAGATAATCTGAAGTGTTGGTCGGATTCACCAAAACGAGAAAGAGGTCGTGCTGCAACAAGGATGACCATGTCGCCTTGTGCACGACAACATATATCGTGTGGCAAAGGGAACAGAAGTGTGAAGTACAGGTTCGCCTAACCAGCTTCATCGGACACTTGGAGTCGGCATGTCTTGCTAGATGCCGCTACCGACCGGTCGAGTCGGATGTCATCTGACTCGCGACCAAGTGGACGAGAACCTAAAGGGTCGCATGCTTAAGGGAAGGAACACATGGGCTTTAGGATCCGTGCGAGCCCCAAGAGTTGAGCCCATGCCAGATGCCTATATATAGTGGAGGTGTGGCACACCCATCCGGTTGATCTCTTCGATACCGTCATTCGGGCTTTGCAGTAGTTGCAACTATCCACCTCCACTCACCGCCACCGACCATGTGATCGGACCTAGCAGTCCGCCGCACGGGTGTTCCTCCTGCACGCGCGGATACCGTTAGAGGCGGTGCACTTGTGCCGCTCCGGCGAACCTGTACATGGGATCCGGCGACCGGCTGTTCGAGGGAGATCATAACGGCTGTTCGAGGGAGATCGAACGAGGAGGAGACGGACCACACGAACGCGCTGCCCCAACTCTACTTCCGCTGCACGACACTGTGCGTCTAGTGGTAACAATCTGTGATCCATCTCCGTAGCATGTTCTTGGATGTTCTGCACGTAGGAAAATTTTAATTTACATGCGATGCACCTATGGTAGAACCCAACACTAGTACCCTGTTTTCTACTAGTGCCATGTGATCCCTTTGTTACCTTTTTTAAACCACATTTTAAAAATCACACTTGTTGCAACCTATGTCTTCTTGACCCCCATTTTCTACTCTAATAAAATGATATGATGCAGATATGACAACCATTGACTTATGACATTAAGTAGTTGCCTCCTCAACTATCTAATTACTGATCTATTTGACTTCATGAGGTGTCTATGAATTGGAAAAATAAGTAGGTGAGTGTATGGTTGGATATACCAGGTGACCACATATTTGTCATCACCGTGGCTCCTGAATCCGATCATAGACTCACATCCATACCTGGTTAACTCAAACTTTAGTTTAGGCTTTATCCTACCCTCTTCCTGAGCCGACTTCCCCCAACCGTGCCTTTCGCAATGGTACCCCATGTTCATCTTAATGTGTTATCCATGTGTGAACCGATAACCCGACTTGGTGATCATACATTTTGTAGAATTCCATGTCAATTACAAGCTGTCAGTTATCATCACACTTAGGCTCATATATTGACCCCTAGATATGCACAATAAAAGGTTGCTAAGTTCATAATATGCACCTCATGCATTGGACATTAAAAAAGATTCTTACATAATGTAAAAAAACTGCTAGTTCGCGCTAGCAAGTGGTAACCTTTATGATCACCCAGTCACGACGTGACATTTGATAGCACACAAGATATTCCTTCTGTGTCAAGTAGTTGCATGATCTCATGGTCTTAGGAACAAATACTTGACATGTAGAAAGCAGTAGCAATAAACTTAAGTAATACGATCATATGCTAAGCTTACGGTTGGGTCTTGTTCATCTCATCATTCTTCTAATGACGTGATCATGTTATCAAATGACAACTCATGTCTATGGTTAGGGAACTATAACCATGTTTGATCAACGAGCTAGTCTAGTAGAGGCTCACTAGGGACACGGTGTTGTTTATGCATCCACGCATGTATTTGACTTTCCAGTCAATACAATTCTAGCATGGATAATAAACGATTATCATGAACAAGGAAATATGATAATAACCGATTTATTATTGCCTCTAGGGCATATTTCCAACATCCCTAACTATATAAAGGGAGGTCAGGGAAACCTCTTGGGCATCTGATCTCAGATAACAACTCTCTGTAGCAACCTCATAGGCCACTGTAACCCCTCGCACGAGGTATCCCTCCATCATGAATAACAAAAGCAAGAAGGATCTAGGGTATTACTTAACAAAGGCCCAAACCTAGGTAAACCCTTTGTGTGGGCTCCGATCCGAGGATTCCAGCTGCACTTGGACCCCTACCGAGGGATCTGACGGTATTTCGCACTGTTAGCGGGCACACACACACACTGGCCGATGCCCACGAACACTAACGGGCGGCTCGGCCTTACCCGTCGCACACAGGGCAGCCAGTGGCGTGGCTCCATGGGCGCGATCGAAAAGACTCCATGATGGTGGCCAAGACCATGACGACGACACAGACGTCATGGACCCCCGAGGCAGCCTCCCCGACAGGGGGTGCCCATGCAGATCAGACAACTGGGAGATCGCAAGAGAGCTAGCCGTGGGAGGCCCTCCTGGAATGGACGACATGGTGTGCATCCTCATGGTGTGCATCCTCTCCCGCAGAGGCTCCCAGGAGGGTGGTACTATCCTTTATATAGGAGTAAAATAATGATGCAACTAACTCTCAAGAAACCCATCGAACAACCTTCACACATCATGTGAGTCCTCCTTTGCTCACGCAGCCGCCGCCTCCCCTAAGAGAATTAGGGTTTCTTCGCCTCCTGTCGGCGCCGGCGCTGGTCCGCCTTGTCTCCGATGGCCTTAGGGCCATGGAGGCGCGATGGATCCAGGCCCTTGCCGGTGGGAGGGCTCCGCTTTTAGATGTGTTTTCCAGTTTTGCTAAGGTTGGTGTCCTGCTTAAGAAGGCGAGACGGCGGCGGCTCCTTGAAGATGGAATAAGGTTCTCCATGCCCAGCCCCCGTTCCGATGGTGCATCTTGCATCGTCTGTGGGCGTGTGGAGGTGTGTCTTCAGTGGATCTGTCTTTGGTTGGTTTGCTCGGATCTGTTTGTCGTTCGTCTATGTTCGTGTGTTTTCATGTTGGATCATTTCGATTTATGTTACTCTTCATCGATGGTGGTTGATATTCTGGTGCGCTGGTCCTATGAGGCCTTAGCACGACGACTTCCCGACTATCTACTACAACAAGTTTTGTCCGGCTCCAATGAGGGAGGGAAGATGATAGCGACGCGCTTTCGGCTTACTTGAATGTTTGTAGTTGTCGCTAGGTGGTCTATGAATCTGGATGTAATTTTTATTATTTCGGGTGTTCGTTGTACTACCTTATTTGAAGATAAATAGATATGTTCTTTTCCCGCAAAGAAAATAAATAAAATGATGCAACTCTTTTGGCTGAGAAATAAACACCAAGAGGCTTTACCTTCAAGAAAAAAATTGCTCCCAAAAAAGTGCCTCCCAAAAAAAAGGCCTCCATATTAATTCGCTCAAGGGCGGTTTCTAGGAATGTCAGCGCTCTAGTGGGCCGCAAGCGTGGACGGACGGGCAGTGGAGATGGGCCAAAGGGGCTCCCACAACTAAGCGGTTATTACTGATACGGCCCCAAATAGTATATAGTACAATCCATTGGTGGAGTATTACTCAAAAAAATAATTCATCGATGGAGATGGGAGACGGCGACGAGATTGGGGTAGGAAACCTATATAGCTAGCAAAAGGAGCGAGCGAGCGAGACGATGACGACGCTGCGACGTGCGGCTGCTGCGGCGACACGGACGCCTTGGATCCTCCGCCCCAACCCCGTGCCCATCTATGAGAAGGTATCTCCATCCCATGCTGCCCCACCCATCCTCTTTCTTGCTAATGATTCGATGTACCGTTTGTGTTATTACTTCAGATTTTGAAGAAGATCGAGGTGATCAAGGCCGCCGGCATCCCGGTAGACGATATCTCCAAGAGTATTCAAAAGATAGAGACTACTGCTATGAGGCATCAGATGACCTGGAAGGTCAATGAGAGGTACTACTTGCTTGTACTCAACAGAATTACTACTTTAGTGCCTATTGTGATCAACTGATCATATCACGCATGTTGCTTGGTTTTGGTTAAATGAAATCATCTCAATTTCCCAAAATATCTCTGATTGTGGGTATAAAAGGAGTATCAAAGTCAAAATAAAGGGAGATTTGCATATCGTATATTTTTTACTACAACAACATAATTGTGTATTGAATATGTCAATCCCTTTGAAATCCCTGTTTCATTGTTGAGCCTGCAGTAGATTGACATGTTTAGTGCATCTGTTTTGAAAACATGTGAGTGATAAATCCCTGTTTCACTATTGGATCCTAACCATAGGGATGGGATGGTATAAAATTTGGTAATAGTGTGTTAATTTGTTACATATTTTAAGATAATAAAACATACTCAGGAGCCGGAATATTGTATTAAATTGATTACAATATCGGTTAAATTATTGGCATAAATTTACAAAAGTGAAGTCTGTACGCCCTCTGTAAAGAAGTATAAGACTTTTCAGTTCACCTTTTTCCGAATCTAAATGGATTGACGCCTACGGCTCGTTGTTATTGTTGTAGTGTAACGGTCCCTTTTAGTGGTAACTAGAAGGGCTAATCTCTGCATCCTGTAAACTGTAGGATATCGGACAATCACTACCGTGTAGATAACTGTCTGTTATATTCAGACAAAGGAAACAAATTGAGTCTGTAGTATATTTAAGCAAAGGAAAAACGACAAAAATCACTTGAAATTTACAGTATATTCAGGAGTCGGAATATTGTATTAAATTGATTACACTATCGGGTTAACATATATTGGCATAAACTTACAGAAATGAAGTTTGTACGCCCTCGGTAATTAAAGAAGTATAAGACTTTTTAGAGCACCTTTTTCCCGATCTAAATAGACTGACAACTACAGCTCGTTATATTGTAACGGCCCCTTTTAGTGGTAACTAGAAGGGCTAATCTCTGCATTCTGTACACTGTAGGTAAAAATGGTGTGTACTTACTCTCTGAGAGTGGTACCACCATATTCTTCCCAAATGCAGCAGTATTTTGATATCATCTAACATCTCAAAATTATTCCTTATGTTTACTACATAGAATCTGATTAATTACTTATACCTCCAGTATCACTACCGTATGTCTGTTTCTTGAAATTGCCGCATCCCGTGTCCCTGTATCCGTATCGCCGTATCCATGTCCCCGCATTGGTGTTCCATAGATTGAAGATGTACTGAGCTTTGCATGAAATTCCTGCGCTTTTTACCCCAGGAAGAATTAGCACTAGATAGGAAGTTCTGTTTGCTCTGTTATCTCTGTTGATTTGTATTTAAGAAATTGATGATGAAATCTGGTGGGAGGGCTAGCATGCGGTAGCAGCGTAGTTCATGTGGATTTCTAATATCCGTAGCTTCCCGAATCTGGTTGGGATCTTCAACTACTAACTTTAATTCAAGGTGGTTCTGTTAAGCATGGGAACTGTAAGAGTACCTCTATGTTGCTCGGAAGCATAACAACATTCTTGCTACCACTATGTCCGTTAGGATGAGGAAGTAGACGTGAATTGATGCAAAATATTTCACATGATTGGAGAATCTAGAAGAGACGACAAAGTTGAAGCACTAGAATAGGGTTGAAGTATCTCTGCTTGTGGAAATAAAAGGAGTATCAAAGTCAAAATGATGGAAGATTTACTTATCTTATCTTTTTACTACAATAACTTAAGTGTGCATTGAATATGTTAATCCCTTTGACATGAGACCTACTCGAAGAGACAACAAAGTTGAAGTACTTATCTAGATATTGTAGACAGAGTTGTTTAGAACTTGTGAGGGTCTGCTCCGCTTTCATCTTTCTCCTTTGGGAGAGTAAAATCGATATTCAAGGTGTGTTCTAAAACTCTCCCAACTCCACCAAATCCACAACTTCAACTT
This sequence comes from Hordeum marinum, assembly GCA_022496015.1. Classification (NCBI taxonomy): domain Eukaryota; kingdom Viridiplantae; phylum Streptophyta; class Magnoliopsida; order Poales; family Poaceae; genus Hordeum; species Hordeum marinum. Next base: position 513,554,541 of record CM039676.1, on the reverse strand, counting down.
CTAGAGCGAGCTTCTTGCTCCACCCAGCTTTCAAAACTGTTCGGCAGCGATGGTGGCTTCTCCCAGCGCTACAACCCAGCTGGGAGGCAAGAAGCCCGTTGGGCGCCCCTTTGGGTTGGCTGAAGGCAGCCAAGGAGAGGGAAAATGATTCAATCCAGAGGGAGGTCTCGGTCCTCTGTGCGAGTGTGGGTGTACGTCGAAGAACTTGTGCGAAACATTTTCCTTGGCGGTGACAAAATATTGTAAATAGAGGGAACTCCAAGTTTTGTGTTTAGACTCTCGAGTTTGTGAAGTTGAGAGCTGGACAGGTTCAGAACGGACACTTACTAGACTAGTTAGAGCATCTCCAGCCACACCCCCAACAAGCCTCCCCAGGAACCGATTTTATCGCCGACGCCGAAAAATCGGCCCAGTCACGCCCCCAGCACCCCGTTTTTTGCCTGTTAGAGCCCTTTTTTAGGCCGGCGAACCCAGGCCGAACCCAGCTCATTGGGGGCCTCTTGGGGAGCTCCGGCGGTAACAAACCGGCGTGTGGGACACCACTGTCAGGCGAATCTCGTCCTTTTCCTCGCCCAAGCCACTCCCACCCGTGTTCTCCCCAATGCCAATCCCAGTTCACCTCGCCTGTTCATGGCCACTGCGCTGCCACTAGAAGGCCCCCCTTCACCCTCCTTGCCGGATTTTGCTTCCCCCGACCCTCGCCCATCGACGTCCTCCGGCCCAAACCACGCCGGAAGGGCGCCGGCGGTTGCTCGCCCATCACGCCGACAAGATGTTCGTCGTTTTGCCTGCCCGACCATGGACTCAGACGAGGAGGAGGCGTTCACGGCCCTGTTGGAGGAAGAAGCTGAGGCCGAAACCGCCGACGAGGAGCACCTCATGATACTCACCTCGCTGGCCGGCCTGTTCGTCAACAATGAAAAGCCCCGGCGAGGTGGCTCGGCGCCGGGTCGGCGCAAGAGCAAGCAGAGGCATTGGATGGAGGGGTATTGCATGCTCTACGCTGACTACTTCGCCGACTCTCCACTGCACAGTGAGAAAGTATTTCGGCATCGCTACCGGATGAGCCGGAAGATCTTCCTCGGGATTGTTCATTCCGTTCGGGAGTTCGACAGCTATTTTGTTTGCAAGAAGGATTGCGCTGGCACAGTTTGATTCTCCACACTCCAGAAATGCACCCAAGCTATGAGGATACTTGCATACTGAGCTCCCGCGGACATACAAGAATACTATGGCCGAATGGCCAAGTCCACCACCATTGAGTGTCTATACAAGTTTTGCAAAGCAGTGGTGGCAGTGTTTGGACCACGGTATTTGCGATCACCCAATGCCGAAGACACTGCTCGGATCCTCAAACAAAATGCAGCAAGAGGATTTCCTAGGATACTTGGAAGCATTGACTGCATGCATTAGTCATGAAAAAACTGTCCATTTGCTTGGCAGGGGATGTACAAAGGCGCCAAAGGTGGTTGCAGTGTGGTACTTGAGGCAGTAGCCACACATGACCTATGGATTTGACACTCCTTCTTTGATATGCCAGAAACTCACAATGATATCAACGTCTTGCAGTGCTCGAATGTCTTCGCCAAGCTTGTTGAAGGTCATGCTCTTCCGGTGAACTTTGAGGTCAATGGGCGCCACTACAACAAGGGATACTATCTAGAAGATGGTATCTATCCGCGATGGTCCACATTTGTGAAGACTATCTCAAAACATGTGGCACCAAAGAAGGTACACTTTGCTAAGATGTAGGAGGCTTGCAGGAAAGGTGTCAAGCGGGCATTTGGTGTGCTCCAAGCGCAATTTGTTGTTGTCCGGTACCCCGCTATGACCTGGTCTAAAACACAGTGTCATGAATTGTTGTGTCTACTTACACAACATGATCATTGAGAACAAGCATGAAGAGCCAGTGTTTGACACTGAACCATATCACAGGATGGGACCTCTTGCAGTTGTTGATCACCAGGTACCAGCAACATGGGTTGCCCACCTCAATATGCGTCAGGAGATCCGAGACCCACAAGTGCATCAAGAACTACAGAACGATCTGGTGGAGCACCTATGGAGCCTCAAGGGCAACGCCTAGTTCGATTTATTTTAATTTATGTTGAAACTTGCTTCATTGAACTATTTGATTTTGTATTAATTTCTATGATGAACATTTTAATGTTTTGTTGAATTTGCGCCGATTTTGTTGATTTTAAGCCGAAAGAGCACCGAGTTTATCAAAGTAATGCCGAAATAGCGTCGAATCTGGGCCGAAATTGGGCCGAATCTGCGCCCATACTGGGCCGAAAGCGGTGGTTGGGGGGTGCCCGTGGGGTGGCGGCTGGGAAAACGAGCCCCCCCCCCCCGGCCGATTTTAGCGTCGACTTAGCCCAGGTGGCGCTATTTCGGCTCCTGGGGGGGGGGGGGGGCAACGGCCGGAGATGCTGTTAGAAAATCTGTTTGCTAGCAGTCTCATGTAGGTTTCAAATTAAAGAGGCAATGGCTAGTATCAAGCGTGCGACCATGGTAAATTGATGTTTGAATTTTTTTACTTTGATGTATTAATGTTGATGCATAATTTTTTATCTTCCCAATTTTATAGTCACATAAGCAAAATGAAACAACTATAATATTATAGCATTTGTGGATATTATGACGTTTTTAATCTATTGTGGCCTGTGATTAATAATTTCGTTTGTACAAACATGTAATTAGCCGTTGAACACATTTCTCTCCAGCAAACAAAGCGGTGAACACTTGCTTGGTAAAATCTAAAGAATACTAGTCGAATGCCCGTGTGTTGCCACGGAGAAAAAAAAGAGGTGACATCATTCATTGTGAGACGAAGCACAAATCAAATCGATTTGAAAATGACAATTACGGTTTGTTGGCTGTAACATTTCAATTTTGATTATTTCAGTGTAACAGGAATGCTCATGTGATAAAATTGAGACGAAAATACTTGTGCATTTCCAGAAGAAAAAAAGAAGGATTGCAAACATGTGTATATCAGGCCATGTATGAAAGATAGAAGTAAAAGCACGAATAAACAAACTTTCACTCGCATTACAACTGCAAGGACACATAATCATAACCATTTTGAAAACCAACAAAATTCAAATGTCTCCTTTCGTTATTTGCCACCGTTTCTTTACCTTTCTACCTTTTTTTAAGGTCCTCGTCTCAGCTTCTTCAAACAATAACTTGAATCGATATGACCTTTGCTGAACAAACAAAGAAAAGGAACAAAACAAAAGAGCCTTACTAGATCTGATGCACAAAATAGAGTGGCACACAATCAAGTCTTTATAGTTCACTGCATTACCAATTAAAGACACATGAATATATATTTTTCTTACTTACAATCAATCGTCTCGTGAGGCATATGGTCCTCAACAGGAAAAACGCACCATAAGAAGTCCAGGAAATTTCCTGAAGCAGTTTCTGCTCATGGCATGATGTTTTGACTACTGTCACATGAGGATAATTTTCATGATGCTATCTGTGTTACCATGCAATGTGTATAATTTTTCCTGGCCGGTAATTTTTCTTTTTGTATGTTGAAAAAATGTTACTCTGCAGGCAAGTAGTGCAAGGATTGGAGAGAGATCAATTGGCCGGCGGCGCAGTTACCTCCTTGCTATGTGTCTCTCTTGTGCTGCAATGGCTGCCGCAACTACAGCTGCGAAGACGTTCACCTAGATGTCCAATACCATTATTTGGAACATGAGCGGCTGGACTCCATTGAAGAACTATTTCGCTGTTTTTTAATTTTTTTTAAAACCCACCATATATTAATTAACTTAAAATGATCATACAATCATTCATTACAAAATTTTCCATGCATGGTGGAACAGAATTAAAAAGAAGCCCATTGGACCTATTATACAAACTAAACTTTACAATCTCGTGTGCCATCATATTTGCCCTTTTGTTGATCCGTAAATTTTTCAGCAACTTTGAGACACTTACCGTCTTCTTGTGCTAAGGGAGACTATTATAATCCTACATTTATGGTGTCTAGGGATATGACTGACTTGGTCTTTTAATATTGTGCTAAGCACTAGAGATCTGTTGATACCGGAAAGTGCTATTATGAGCTCGAGTTCAGAGGCACTCTATATCTAAGACTATCCACAATGGGAGTAACATAGGTAGTAACATAGGTAGGAACATAGATGTCACTTAGGTAAAAAACATGATGTGACAACTAATTAATGAGAAGAGAGAGAAATTGAGTAACTTAGCATGTTAAGGCTACTTCCAATGCATTGGTGCTAACATGAGGTGCTAAGTACATTAAAATACTTAGCAAATAGTCTCCTCAATGCATGGGTGCTTAGGCTGGTTCAAATGCATCGGTGCTAAGGATGCCACATAGGTAAAAAGGTGATGTGGCAAAGCAATTAAAGAGGAGAGAGAGCATTATGCTGACCCCAGGAAGAACCGGTTCTAAGCACGTGAACCTATGTAAAATGACTAGCAACCAATGCACGAAGAAGTTTAACTATTAAACAATTTCATGAGGAAAGCTTAACAACAAAAGCTAAGCACCTATGCATTGGGGAAACTAGTTGCTAAGGTTTTTAATACACTTAGCACCCACTCTAAGCACCAGTCCATTGGAACCAGCCTTAGCTTTTGTTCTAAGCTTCCCTCATTGAATTGTTTAATAATTAAACTTCTTCATCTATTGGTTGGCAGCCATTTTGCATAGGTCCACGTGTTTAGCATTGTTTCCTCCTAGGATCATCATAATGTTCTCTCTCTTCTTTAATTGCTTTGTCATATCATTTTTTGCTTATGTGGCACTCTTAGCATCTGTACACCGTGGAGAACTGGGAAGGGCCTAATACCCCTATGAGTAACATAACGGATACCAATGCAAGATGTGTCTATAAGCTAATAAATTAAAGGCTCAACGTTATTACTCCTATGTTATTATCCACTGTGGAGATAGTAGCTTAGACTAGTAACATATGCATGTTACTACTCTATGTTACTCCTCATTGTGGATAGTCTAAGAGCATGGTTAATAGTATAGTCAATTGGTGGCTATATGATATTGACATATCATTTACTGTGTTTCAGTATGAACTACTCCTTTGTACCATAATACTTATAGCTGAGGGAACCTAGTCCAAAATCCTCCGGCTACAAGTATTATGGTACAGAGCGAGAAATTATGAGAATTAGATAATATACTTTTGAGTATTTTTAATAATTTTTTGCTACTTGAAATTTGTTTTGAGTGTTTGTTTTTAAAATTATAAGCACATGCATTATTTAATTATTTATATTGATGGGAATTTTTAATAGTTAATTTAACTAAGTAGCATCGAAATAATGTAAGTAAGAGATTTACATATTGCCATCACCAATGCTACAAAACGGCAAGATGGCTGCAACATTTTTTTTTACATAAACGTGGGTACGACGGTTAGTGCTACACTGCTATTACGATTTGTCAGCTCAAAAATGAAAATCAAGAGCGCTGCGGTCTCTTAGATGTTGACGAATGGCGCGCCGGTGATGAACTCGGTGGCGGCTAGCGCGACGAGGCCGAGCATAGCGAAGCGGCCGTTCCAGAGCTCGGCGTGGGCGCTCCAGACGCCGATGGACTTGCTCTCGACACTCTGGCCCTGCAGCAGTGGCACCAACGATGCCACGGAGAACACCCCCGCGGTCACCAGGAACCAGGCCAGCCCGGCGCCGCTGCCAGCCTGGTCGAGGAGCCCGCCGCCACGTGCGGCCTCAACGGAGAGCGCCGCCACGAATCCCACCATGGCCAGCCGGCCGTTGATGCGCTCCGGCGCCGGGCCGCTGAAGGCGAGCGCGTCCCATACCGAGGGGTTAGCCTTCTTGGCCATGGGCTTGGGTGCCGCCGGGATCGGAGTCGGGCTCGTGCCCGGGGAGGAGGAGGAGGTCGATGCGCTCGTTGTCTCCTTGGTTGAGTCCATGCCAGGCTGCACACACACAAAGAATCTCACGTTGAGATCGAGTCTCGAAGTAGCAAAACATGCGAAGCAGTCAAGTGCGTGACGTGAAAGCTCACCTCGGTCTGGGCCCTGACGACGAGGGCGCGCCAGCGCAGGGCCGCTGCCGGAGAGCGGGCGGCGGACCGTCCGACGACGGTGAAGGAACTCAAAGCCACCATGGTCGCCATTACTCAAGGCAGAGGAGAAAAGCTAACGCACGAAGAGAACTGAGAAGTTGGTGCTGGCTTAATCGATGGGCGATGACACTTGGCTGGTGTTGTTTTGATGTGTCTCTGTGAGCGCGAGTAGCTGATGCACTTTATAGCGGCCGTGAGGAGCTCGCCGGTGGCCGCGGCCGTGGCCACGTGAACGAGGTGCAAGAGGTGTACGTGGTCGGAGGGAGGCGGCGGGCACACATCGACTAGTACACCTAGGTCACCATAACTCGCTCTGGCCAAAAAAATGCTCTCACCCAAAAGTGGACTCAGTCAAAGCATAGTTAATAGTATAGCCTGACTATAAATTATTGTCATGTCATCTATAGTTCATCTTATAGTCAACAACATACAATAATTGATTAGAAGAATGTGTTACTTTTTTAGTATATGGCTCATCTTTACTCTCATAGAGTGCCTAGAAGCACGTGCTAGAGCTGGCTCTTAACCAAGTGTCCGTTTACCTTCTCTCTTTTCTTTTCTTTTCTTCAACTAAGTAAAAATATGCTAGTTTATTTCTTATAACACGTTAACTCAGCTCTATTGTACTTGTTTTTACCGGTGGCGAGGCCCCAAGTCTCAACTTGTGAAAAACTCCACGGCTGATCGAAGGTCGGTTAAATTCAATTGTGGCACCGTTCTCGTCGGTGTTCGTGTTCCTCTGTTTGTGCTGTGTTTTCTTGACTATTTTACGTTTTTGTATGGCTTGTCGTACTTTAGACTAGAGCAGGTTTGATAGGTTGCATTACTAGAGAGTAGAGAGCCAAGTTTGATCCTTTGAATGCGTAGTTTGCGCTAAAATTTTGACCGCACCAAATTTCGAGCAATGTTGGGCCTTACTGAGGAAGAACACTTGTATCGATGTTTTCACTCAGTCAGGCCTAAGCCAACCAAAGCGAGCGTATCTGGTGGCTCTCACAATGCGAGCTGGTCTGGCCTGGATTTGCAGGTGTTCTTCTTCTCGGTGCAGGTGAGAAAGTAGTTTGTGATGATATAATTTTTATAGAGAGAAGTGCATACATCAACCCTCCACAACTTCTGGGTGGTTCTAATATACAACCCTCAACTCCTAAACAACTAAGTTGCACCCTCGGCCTCTTTGATTCGTAGGATTCTTAAAATGCAGGAACGGAAAAAACATAGGAATAGAGTGTCATATCCATTTCTACCCTACATGATTTGAAAGTGTGTTTAATAGCACAGGAAAAACAAAGGATTTCTACAAAGAGATTTGAATAGATGGAAATTTTCCTTCAAAATGTAGTACAAATGAATCCTATGAAAAAATTCCAAAGGATTTCAATCTTACGAATCAAACGACTATCGTAAGAAAAAAATCCTAAGGATCCAAATCATCCAATAATCCAATGAAATTTCTTTGTATCAAAGGAGCCCTCAAACTTCCTATACTGAACGAATAACCCACTGGCCTGTATTGACCGTGGATCCGGTCCGGTCAGCACTATTTGTCCCGGTCAACTAGTCCAGTCAGCCTGCCACATCAGCCCTTGACTTAATCTTAAACGTGACAAATCTCTTAGTCTGTTGTACCAAATTCCTTGAAACTTTGTCAAATATGATGATTTGTGAAAAATTCAAAAAATTATAACTTGTTTTAGTCAAAATTTGTCGAAAACTTCCAGAAATTTAAAATGTGCCGCATCTCTTAATCTGCTCAATGCGATTCGTTAAAAAAAATCAATGACAAGTGCTTTTTCCCTCTTGATTTTGGATATTGACACATTTGCAAACATTGTTTCCTGCACAGTTGACTTTAATTGTTGGATGGACCATTCTGGACTGGACATTATCAGATTATCAAACTTGTCAGCTATCTGTCTGCTTGTAACTAGCGCATTGTCTCTCCTTTTTGGACAAGTGTGTTCCTCAGTAAATGAAGTAATTTGCCAACTTTCAAACATTGATGTTTTCCTCAACAAACACACCCAAGGAAAATGAGGCCATGTGCACTTTTCCCTTACTCTGTTTCCCTCATCTTTTAAGAACTTAATTTCTTTTCTTTCCTTCAGTGCATACCAGATGATTGCATCTTTGAATTCCTTCTTCCCACTAAATGTCATACCCAAGCTAAACTTGATCACTTCTGCTTTCCTATTAAACCTAACATATTCGGACTCACGCTTGACAAGCTCACCATCACTGTCTTCATCATAAGATTCATCCTCTTAGAACAATTGAGTCATCTTCATACTTGCCTTCTGGTTTAACTACATTCAACACTTGAAACTCGTACTCAATGGCAAGTCTTTCGGCTGCCATCTTCTTGCTCTTTTTTAATTTCTTGTAGTCCTGCCTAATAGCATCTGCCTCATCATCATCTGATGAACAATCTAGTGTCACAAAGTCACTATCATCAGAGTTGTAAATCAATTGGCTTTTTCTCTATAGATTTCTCCTTTTGTAAACGAACAGGAACAGCAATACAATCTGTTGTATCCATGACATGTAATTGTAACAAAAAATCGAGACCAAATCACCTTTTGAAGAGGACTCTTGAGCCCATATGAACCAGTATATGAAAGACGTAAAAGAAGATGGCAGAAGTGTCCTACAGAGGGCACCTGTTTGGTCGCGTCCTCAACCTCACACCCCAACGCAGGGAGAACTAGGCAAGTTGTGGCGGCGAAGAGACCTGCCCATCAGGGATGGATTTCGCGGGCTGCGGGCTGAGCTTGGCATCGGGGTTGGAGCTCTGCCCGCAGAGGGCATAGCTTGAGGCGGCGGTGGGAGGAGCTCATTCGGTGGCACGACCAACTCAGGTGGCGGTGGGTTTAGATCGGGCAGGGCTGAGTAAAAAAATCAAAAACAAATACTAAAAAAATTCAAAAGATCAAAAAATTAGCTGCACACCCGGAGGAGAGATAATCCCGTTTTCCAGTTCCTTTGTCTCTATTATTCCACTGCGGGTGCACGGTTTCTACCGTAGAAATGGTGTTTCTCCGAGGAGGGTTGCCCCTCTAGGACCTAGGACTCCTGTGAACAACTGGGAGCTCACCGGGTTACATTCTCTCCCCCCCCCCCCCCCGAGACCGGTGCCTGAACACGAAGACGTCGGCCATGGAAGTTTAAAAATCAGCCCGACTGTGGCCACATTGGCCGGGGACAAGATGACGTCATACTCCTCTCCCAGACCCACCCTTCCCCTTTGATTCGGGGACGTGTTCTATCCAGGAAAGCGGGGAGAGGAAATGCGCCTTCTCTTAAGGCTTGTGCTGATGAGGAGGAGATTGCGGACTTCTACAGGAAGTTGTGGGTTATTCCATCCCCCTGCCACCGCCGTCCCCCTCACAAACCCTCCCCCCCCCCCCAATCCTAGGTTTGCCCTTCCCAGCCGCCTCTTCTGGGTGAGGAAAGATCTTTTCTGAGAAGGGCGATTTACCGTCGATGATTGCTTCCCAGTTCGTCATCTTTGCAGATCAGACCCAATTCCTTCCAAATTCCAACCTGACATAGAGGGGATCGGCCCAGGAACTCTTTACTTTGCTGATATTGTCAAGAAACCTATGGCTGATCTCCAAGGGAAAGGGCCACAGGGGGCGCGCCCAGGCCGCCGACAGCCACCTCCCAAGAAGAATCCGGGAGGAGGTGGAGGAGGGGGCCCAAGCAGAAAGCCCCCATTGTGCCGGCAATCAAGATCCAAACAGGTGGGGTGGCTATAACCCCAGCGCAGCCAACCCCTCCTGCACCAACTCCACACGCTCCTCCGGTCAAGCAACCTATGGACCCAAGGTACAAAGAGATGGTTTGCTTCAATTGTGGGGGGCCTGGTCACTATGTGGGCAACTGTGTGAAGCCGAAGAAATGCTTTATCTGCTCTGGCAATCATAATGTGAACAACTGCTCTACATGGGCTCGGTTACAACCTACTGCAACCTACTTTGGTAGTACAGGTGCTGGTTTAGGTTTTTATCATGTGAATGTGCCTATGCCTATAGAAACCAGCTAGCTCAACTTCGACAAATATGTTGTTCTTAATGTGGTCATAGGAGATATCAATGTTGAGGACTTTCTTGTGCAGTTGAATGGCATGTTCTGTAAGAATAAACAGTGGCCATGGAAAATCAGAGAATTATCTGCTAAACCTTTCCTTCTAAGATTTCCCCCTTGGAAGAAGATAGAAGAGCTGATAGAATTTCTAGCTTTCAGCCTGCCTATTGAGGGTGTCACTATGAATATCACTAAGTGGACTCGTGTTGTGGATCCTTTTAGAGAACTAACAGAGTCCTGGATTCAAGTTGGTGGCATTCCTCCCAAGTGGTGCACATGGAAAGTCTTTGCACAGGTGGCATCTATGTTTCGCATTCTCACTGACGTTGATTGGAATGGTATCTTCAAGACTTTCTATGATCAAATCAGGATCAAAGTTGCTTGTAGAGACCCTTCCAAAGTTCCTTTTGAGAGACTTGTGGAAATGAAGAAAAAACTCTATCTGTTATACTTCATTGTGGAAGGTTTTGAGCAGGTGGGACAATATAACAATGGAGATGATGATGATCCTGATCAGGATAACCCTTTTGTTGGTGATGGAAAGTCTGATCAACAGATCCCCAATGATGATGATGATATGGTAGATGATGATGAACCTATAGATGAACTAGACAAGGCCAATTTTCCGCAGAAAAATCCTGCTGCTACTAACTCCAAAACCAACAAGAACATGGTTGTGTCTGTTGCTGAATTTCACCCTGTTGTGCTCCAGGATGATGAGCACATCTAATTCCTGGTAGAGACCAAAGAAAAATCAAGACCTATTCCTGTAGATGAAGACTCAAACACATTAAACAGTGCCAGCCCTGAGATTGAGGTGGTGGATGGAGAGGCTACCTCAAAGACCTCTCTGTTTGAGCAAATGGAACTCTGCTCTACCCAGTTGAGCACGTTTGAGGTGGATGGTATAGAGGAAGAAGGGGATGAATACCCACAAGACATGCAGGTCCTGTCTGATGAAATGGTGGACAAGTTTGCTTCGGTTAAAAGATCTCTAGTGAACTCACTTGATCTTGTTGGAGATATGCCCTAGAGGCAATCATGTATGATGATATTTCCTATGTGTTTATGAATAAAGATAGTCCTTGGACATTATCATTGATGTGTATTAACAAGTATGTGACTTGTTTGTGAGACTATGCATTGTATAATTACTATCATAAATGGTCCCTAGTTGGAAGGGTTGTGTGGACGTGTAGCCAGTTAGACTATCATATGACATGGTGGATGGTCCGGTCTCACTGACCATGTAGCATTGGATGCTACCCGGATAATATGGACTCAGAAAGGTCTGGTCGGATTCGACATAGTCGGATCCGAGTCGAGATAAGATCTGAGTTGGATAGACCCAACTATGATACGCAACGATAGGTCATCTATGAGTCTCTAGTACAACATATGTTCTATCTCCTAAGACATGAGCTGGCGCATGTACTCGGGATAGTGACAGACTTGCTTTGGGCCGACCAAACGCTGCTCCGTGACTGGGTAGTTACAAAGGTAGGTTTCGGGCTTGTCCAGGCCCATGCTGCGAAACACGGTCGAGCAAGATGGGATTTGCCCCTCCTACCAGGAGAGATATACTCTGGGCCCCTCGGGTGATCCGACTTGGATAATCATGGCCATGCGATGAGGATTATGGGATAATCCAAATGTTGGTCGGATTCACTGGAACGAGAAAGAGGTCGTGTTGCAACAAGGATGACCATGTTGCCTTGTGCATGACAACATATATCGTGTGGCAAAAGGAACAGAAGTGTGAAGTACAGGTTCACCTAACCAACTTCATCGGACAGTTGGAGTCGGCACGTCTTGCTAGAGGCCGCTACCGACAGGTCGAGTCAGATGTCATCTGACTCATGACCAAGTGGACGAGAACCTAAAGGGCCGCGTGCTTAAGGGGAGGAAAACGTGGGCTTTAGGATCAGTCCGAGGCCCAAGAGTTGAGCCCGTGCCGGATGCCTATATATAGTGGAGGTGCAGCACACCCATCTGGTTGATCGCTTCGACGCCATCATTAGGGCTTTTCATGAGTTTCAACTAGCCACCTCCACTCGTCGCCGCCGACCGTGTGATCGGACCTAGCAGTCCGCCGCACGGGTGTTCCTCCTGCACGTGATGATACCGTTAGAGGCGGTGCACTTGCGCTGCTCCAGCGAACCTGTACGTGGGATCCGGCGACCGGCTATTCGAGGGAGATCGGAACGGCTGTTCGAGGGAGCTCGGACGAGGAGGAGACGGACCACACGAACACACTGCCCCAACTCTGTTGGGAGACGTAGTAGTAAATCAAAATTTTCCTACGTTCACCAAGATCTATCTATGGAGAAACCAGCAACGAGAGGGGAGAGATTGCATCTTCATACCTTTGAAGATCGCTAAGCGGAAGCGTTACAAGAACGCGGTTGATGGAGTCGTACTCGCAGCGATTCAGATCGCGGTAGATCCGATCAAGTGCCGAACGGACGGCACCTCCGCGTTCAACACACGTGCTGCCCGGTGACGTCTCCAACACCTTGATCCAGCAAGGAGGAAGGAGAGGTTGGGGAAGGGCTCCAACAGCAGCACGACGGCGTGGTGGTGGTGGAGTAGCAAGGTATTCCGACAGGGCTTCGCCTAAGCGCTGCGGAGGAGGAAGAAGAGAGGTAGGGCTTCGCCGTGAGAGAGAGAGATCAAATCTTCTCTCAAAACATCCAAAACCTCAAGTATATATAGGAGGAGGGACGTGGAGGGCTGGCTTGGCCTCTACTCCAAAGAGGAGATGGCCGGCCGAATTAAAGGGAGAGTCCACCTCCCACAAGGGAGGTGGATCTCCTCCTTTTAAATCCTTTTTGCCTTATCTCCTTATCTCCAGCCGCATGGGCCTTTAGCAAAAGTCTTGCCCAGCCCAATAAGGGCTGGCACACTTTATCTAACAGCCCATGTGGTCCTTTGGTCGTCACACCCCTCCCGGGGGTTATCCGGCACCCTCCCGGCACTCCCGGTACACTACCGATGAGCCCGAAAACTTTCCGGTGACCAAAACTGGACTTCCTATATATCAATCTTTACCTCCGGACCATTTCGGAGCTCCTCGTGACGTCCGGGATCTCATCTGGGACTCCGAACAACCTTCGGTAATCACGTATACCTTTTCCCTATAACCCTAGCGTCATCGAACCTTAAGTGTGTAGACCCTACGGGTTCGGGAGACACGTAGACATGACCGAGACACCTCTCCGGTCAATAACCAACAGCGGGATCTGGATACCCATGTTGGCTCCCACGTACTCCACGATGATCTCATCGGATGAACCACGATGTCAAGGATTCAATCAATCCCGTATACAATTCCCTTTGTCTATCGGTATGATACTTGCCCGAGATTCGATCGTCGGTATCCCCATACCTTGTTCAATCTCGTTACCGGCAAGTCTCTTTACTCGTTCCGTAATACATCATCCCGTGACTAACTCCTTAGTCACATTGAGCTCATAATGATGATGTCTTACCGAGTGGGCCCAGAGATACCTCTCTGTCACACGGAGTGACAAATCCCAGTCTCGATTCATGCCAACCCAACAGATACTTTCGGAGATACCCGTAGTGCACCTTTATAGCCACCCAGTTACGTTGTGACGTTTGGCACACCCAAAGCATTCCTACGGTATCCGGGAGTTGCACAATCTCATGGTCTAAGGAAACGATACTTGACATTGAAAAGCTTTAGCAAACGAACTACACGATCTTGTGCTATGCTTAGAATTGGGTCTTGTCCATCACATCATTCTCCTAATGATGTGATCCCGTTATCAATGACATCCAATGTCCATGGCCATGAAACCGTGACCATCTATTGATCAACGAGCTAGTCAACTAGAGGCTCACTAGGGACATGTTGTGGTCTATGTATTCACACATGTATTATGGTTTCCGGTTAACACAATTATAGCATGAACAATAGACAATTATCATGAACAAGGAAATACAATAATAACCATTTTATTATTGCCTCTAGGGCATATTTCCAACAGTCTCCCACTTGCACTAGAGTCAATAATCTAGTTCACATCACCATGTGATTAACACTTACATCACCATGTGATCATATCATCATGTGATTAACACCCAATAAGTTATGGGGTTTGTTCATGTCCTGCTCGTGAAAGAGGTTTTAGTCAACGGGTCTGCGACATTCAGATCCGTGTGTACCTTACAAACTTTCCATGTCATATTTGTAGATACTACTCCCATGCTCCACTTGGAGCTATTCCAAATGGCTGCTCCACTATACGTAGCTGGATTTCTACTAAGAGTCATCCGGATTGGTTTTAAAGCTTGCATCATCGTAACACTTTACGATGAACTCTTTATCACCTCCATAACCGAGAAATATTTCCTTAGTTCTCAAGTTACTAAGGCTAACTTTGACCGCTGTCTAGTGATCCACTCTTGGATTACTCTTGTACCCCTTGACAGACTCATGGCAAGGCACACACAGGTGCGGTACACAGCATGGCATACTATATAGAGCCTATGGCTAAAGCATAGGAGATGACACTCATCTCTTCTCTATCTTCTGCCGTGGTCGGGTATTGAGCCTTACTCAATTTCACACCTTACAATACAGTCAAGAACTCCTTCTTTGACCCATCTATTTTGAACTCCTTCAAAAACTTGTCAAGGTATGTCTTCGTCGAAAAAACTTATCAAGCGAATAGATCTATCCCTATAGATCTTGATGCTCAATAAAATAGTAGCTTTATCTGGGTCTTCCTTTGAAAAACAAAACTTTTCAAACAACCCTTCATGCTCTTCCAGAAATTCTACATCATTTCCGATCAATAATATGTCAACTACATATTCTTATAAGAAATTCCATAGTGCTCCCACTCACTTTCTTGCAAATACAAGTTTCTCATAAACTTTGTATAAACTTAAACACTTTGATCACCTCATCAAAGCATATATTCCAACTCCGAGATGCTTGCTCCAGTCCATAGAAGGATCGCTGGAGTTTGCATATTATTAGCATCCTTAGGATTGACAAAACCTTCTGGTTGTATCACATACAACTCTTCCTCACAGAAACCATTACGGAAACCTTGTTTTGTCATCCATCTGCCAGATTTCATAATCGAAAAATGCAGCAACTGCTAACAAAATTTTAATAGACTTTTAGCATCGCTACAGATGAGACAATCTCATTGCAGTCAACTCCTTGAACTTGGCGGAAACTTCTTTGCGACAAGTCGAGCTTTATAAACGGTGACATTTCACCATTAGCGTCTATGTTTATCTCAAAGGTCCATTTGTACTCAATGACCCGCCATTCAACAGGAAAGTCTACCAAAGTCCATACTTGGTTTTCATACATGGATCCTTTCTCAGATTTCATGGCTCCTAGCCATTTGTTGGAATCCGGGCCCACCATCGCTTCTCCATAGTTCGTAGGTTCATCGTTGTCCAACAACATGATTTCCAAGACAGGGTTGTCGTACTACTCAGGAGCAGTACGCGTCCTTGTCGACCTACGAGGTTCGATAGTGACTTGATCCGAAGCTTCATGATCATCATCATTAACTTCCTTTTCAACTGAGTAGGCTCTACAGAAACATCTTTCTGTGTTGCGCTATTCTCTGGTTGAAACAAAGGTTCAACAACCTTATCAAGTTCTATCTTCCTCCCACTCAATTCTTTCGAGAGAAACTCTTTCTCAAGAAAGGACCCGTTCTTAGCAACAAACACCTTTTGTGCTTGGATCTGAAATAGAAGGTATACCCAATGTCTCATTAGGGTATTCTATGAAGATACATTTGTCTGCTTTGGGTTCGAGCTCGCTAGGTGAAAAACCCATTTTCACATAAGCGTCGCAGCCCCAAACATTAAGAAATGACAGCTTAGGCTTCTGTCAAACCATAATTCTCATGGTGTCATCTCAACAGACTTAGATGGTGCCCTGTTAAAGTGAATGGATTTGTCTTTAATGCATAACCCCATAACGATAGTGGTAAAACGATAAGAGACATCATAGTACTTACTATATCCAATAGAGCACGACTACGACGTTCGAACACACCATCACACTATGGTGTTCCAGGAGGCGTGAGCTGTGAAACAATTTCCACATTGTCTAAAATTGCATACCAAACTCGTAACTTAGATATTCACCTCCACGATCATATCGTAGACATTTATCTTCTTGTCACGATGATCTTTAACTTCACTCTGAAACTCCTTGAACCTTTCAAACATTTCAGATTCGTGTTTCATTAAGTAAATATCCCCATATTTACTCAAATCATCAGTGAAGGTAAAGAAAAACAACGATATCCACTGCGTGTTTCAACACTCATTGGACCATATACATCAACATGTATTAATTCCAATAAGCCACTTGCCCGCTCCATCATATTGGATGACGGGGTCTCAGTCATCTTGCCCAAGAGGCATGGCTCGCATGTCTCAACCGATTCGAAATCGAGTGAGTCAAAAATCCATCATCATGGAGTTTCTTCATGCGATTTATACCAATATGACATTATGTGGCAGTGCCACAAGCATGTGGTAATATCATTATTAACTTTGTATATTTTGGTACCAATGTTATGAATATGTGTACTACTACGATCATGATTCGATAAACCATTTCGAGTGGGTGCATGACCATTGAAGGCATTATCCATGTAAACAGAATAACCATTATTCTCTAACTTATATGAATAACCGTATCGCACTAATCATGATCTAATCACGTTCATGCTCAACGCAAACACCAAATAACATTTATTTAGGTTTATCACAAATCCTGAAGGTAGAGAGAGCGTGCGATGGTGATCACATCAATCTTGGAAATACTTCCAACACACATCGTCACCTTTCACCTAGCTAGTCTCCATTTACTCCGTAGCTTTTATTTCGAGTTGCTAACACTTAGCAACCGAACCGGTATCCAATACCCAGGTGCTACTAGGAGTACCAGCAAGGTACACATCACTAACACGTATATCAAATATACTTCCATTGACATTACCAGCCTTCTTATCTACCAAGCATCTAGGGGTTTTCCGCTTCAGCGAACATTCTCCTCATAACAGAAGCACTTAGTCTCGGGTTCGGGCTCAACCTTGGGTTTCTTCACTAGAGCAACAACTGGCTTGTCATTCCTGAAGTTTTCCGTTCTTGCCCTTGCCCCTTTTGAAACTAGTGGTTTCACTTAACCATCAACACTTGATGCTCCTTCTTGATTTCTACCTTCGTGGTGTCAAACATCACGAACAACTCAGGGATCATCTTATCCATCCCTGGCATGTTATAGTTCATCACGAAGCTCTAGTAGCTTGGTGGCAGTGACTTGGAGAACTGCATTAATCACTATCTCATCTGGAAGATTAACTCCCACTTGATTCAAGTGATTGTAGCACCCAGACAATCTGAGCACACGCTCAGCGATTGAGCTATTCTCCTTTATCTTGCAGACAAAGAATCTTGTTGGAGGTCTCATACCTCTCAACATAGGCACGAGCCTGAGATCACAATCTCAGCTCCTAGAACATCTCATATGTTCCGTGACGTTCAAAACGTTTTGGAGCCTCAATTATAAGCCGTAATGCATGACGCATTGAACTATCACGTAGTCACCAAAAAGTGCCTGTCATATGTTCACAACATCTACAGACAACGCTTGAGGGAGTGATGCAGTTAGCGGTACATCAAAAACATAAGCTTTCTGTGCAGCAATGAGGACAATCCTCAGATCACGGACCCAGTCCGCATTATTGCTACCATCAACTTTCAACTTACTTTTCTCTAGGATTGTATCAATAAAACTGTGGAGCTACAGCGCGAGCTATCTACGACATAATTTGCAAGGACATTTTTAGACTAAGTTCATGATAATTAAGTTCACTTAATCAAATTATTAATGAACTCCCACTTAGATAGACATCTCTCTAGTCTTCCAAGTGATACATGATCCATGTCAACTAGCCCGTGTCCGATCATCACGTGAGACGGACTAGTCATCCATGGTGAACATCTCTATGTTGATCGTATCTTCTATACGACTCATGTTCGACCTTTCGGTCTTCCGTGTTCCGAGGCCATGTCTGTACATGCTAGGCTCGTCAAGTCAACCTAAGTGTTTCGCATGTGTAAATCTGGCTTACACCCGTTGTATGCGAACGTTAGAACCTATCACACCCGATCATCACGTGGTGCTTCGGAACGACGATCCTTAGCAATGGTGCACAGTTAGGGTGAACACCTTTCTTGAAATTTTATTGAGAGATCATCTTATTTACTACCGTCGTTCTATGCAAATAAGATGTAAACATGATAAACATCACATGCAATCAATATAGTGACATGATATGGCCAATATCATCTTGCTCCTTCGATCTCCATCTTCGGGGCACCATGATCATCACTGTCACCGGCACGACACCATGATCTCCATCATCATGATCTCCATCATTGTGTCTTCATGAAGTTGTCTCGCCAACTATTACTTCTACTACTACAGCTAACGTTTAGCAATAAAGTAAAGTAATTACATGGCGTTTATGATTGACACGCAGGTCATACAATAATATAAGACAACTCCTATGGCTCCTGCCGGTTGTCATAGTCATCGACATGCAAGTCGTGAACCCTATTACAAGAACATGATCAATCTCATACATCACAATGCATCACATCACATCCTTTTGGCCATATCACATCACACGGCATATGCTGCAAAAACAAGTTAGACGTCCTCTAATTTGTAGTTGCAAGTTTTTACGTGGTTGCTATAGGTTTCTAGCAAGAACGTTTCTTACCTACGTCAAAACCACAACGTGATATGCCAATTGCTATTTACCCTTCATAAGGACCCTTTTCATCGAATCCAATCCGACTAAGGTGGGAGAGACAGACACCCGCTAGCCACCTTATGCAACTAGTGCATGTCAGGCGGTGGAACCGGTCTCACGTAAGCGTACGTGTAAGGTTGGTCCGGGCCGCTTCATCCCACAATACCGTCGAATCAAGATAAGACTAGTAACGGCAAGCATATTAACAAAATCGACGCCCACAACTACTTTGTGTTCTACTCGTGCATAGATTCTACGCATAGACCTAGCTCATGATGCCACTGTTGGGAGACGTAGTAGTAAATCAAAATTTTCCTACGTTCACCAAGATCTATCTATGGAGAAACCAGCAACGAGAGGGGAGAGATTGCATCTTCATACCTTTGAAGATCGCTAAGCGGAAGCGTTACAAGAACGCGGTTGATGGAGTCGTACTCGCAGCGATTCAGATCGCGGTAGATCCGATCAAGTGCCGAACGGACGGCACCTCCGCGTTCAACACACGTGCTGCCCGGTGACGTCTCCAACACCTTGATCCAGCAAGGAGGAAGGAGAGGTTGGGGAAGGGCTCCAACAGCAGCACGACGGCGTGGTGGTGGTGGAGTAGCAAGGTATTCCGACAGGGCTTCGCCTAAGCGCTGCGGAGGAGGAAGAAGAGAGGTAGGGCTTCGCCGTGAGAGAGAGAGATCAAATCTTCTCTCAAAACATCCAAAACCTCAAGTATATATAGGAGGAGGGACGTGGAGGGCTGGCTTGGCCTCTACTCCAAAGAGGAGATGGCCGGCCGAATTAAAGGGAGAGTCCACCTCCCACAAGGGAGGTGGATCTCCTCCTTTTAAATCCTTTTTGCCTTATCTCCTTATCTCCAGCCGCATGGGCCTTTAGCAAAAGTCTTGCCCAGCCCAATAAGGGCTGGCACACTTTATCTAACAGCCCATGTGGTCCTTTGGTCGTCACACCCCTCCCGGGGGTTATCCGGCACCCTCCCGGCACTCCCGGTACACTACCGATGAGCCCGAAAACTTTCCGGTGACCAAAACTGGACTTCCTATATATCAATCTTTACCTCCGGACCATTCCGGAGCTCCTCGTGACGTCCGGGATCTCATCCGGGACTCCGAACAACCTTCGGTAATCACGTATACCTTTTCCCTATAACCCTAGCGTCATCGAACCTTAAGTGTGTAGACCCTACGGGTTCGGGAGACACGTAGACATGACCGAGACACCTCTCCGGTCAATAACCAACAGCGGGATCCGGATACCCATGTTGGATCCCACGTACTCCACGATGATCTCATCGGATGAACCACGATGTCAAGGATTCAATCAATCCCGTATACAATTCCCTTTGTCTATCGGTATGATACTTGCCCGAGATTCGATCGTCGGTATCCCCATACCTTGTTCAATCTCGTTACCGGCAAGTCTCTTTACTCGTTCCGTAATACATCATCCCGTGACTAACTCCTTAGTCACATTGAGCTCATAATGATGATGTCTTACCGAGTGGGCCCAGAGATACCTCTCCGTCACACGGAGTGACAAATCCCAGTCTCGATTCATGCCAACCCAACAGATACTTTCGGAGATACCCGTAGTGCACCTTTATAGCCACCCAGTTACGTTGTGACGTTTGGCACACCCAAAGCATTCCTACGGTATCCGGGAGTTGCACAATCTCATGGTCTAAGGAAACGATACTTGACATTGAAAAGCTTTAGCAAACGAACTACACGATCTTGTGCTATGCTTAGAATTGGGTCTTGTCCATCACATCATTCTCCTAATGATGTGATCCCGTTATCAATGACATCCAATGTCCATGGCCATGAAACCGTGACCATCTATTGATCAACGAGCTAGTCAACTAGAGGCTCACTAGGGACATGTTGTGGTCTATGTATTCACACATCTATTATGGTTTCCGGTTAACACAATTATAGCATGAACAATAGACAATTATCATGAACAAGGAAATACAATAATAACCATTTTATTATTGCCTCTAGGGCATATTTCCAACAAACTCTACTTCCGTTGCACGGCACTGTACGTCTAGAGGTAACAATCTGTGATCCATCTCCGTAGCATGTTCTTGTATGTTCTGCGCGTAGAAAAAAAATTAATTGACATGTGATGCACCTACGGTAGAACCCAACAGTGGTAACAAAGCCTCTGCTATAGGTTTTGGATTCAGATCGGTAGCATATGTGATATGTGGCGGCAGCGGATGTGATCTGTCGTCGTTCATGAGATCGGCTATGTGCACGGTTGATGAGATCAACAGCACATCAGGATCGTTGAGGCTATGTTTTCTGTCAATCGGAATCGATGAGGTCGTGACACAACCTACGCCTACCGGTCGGTATCCGCCATCGGGGTTAACCGTGAAACGTAAATCCGAATCGGGTTCGGGACCGCCGTGTGTGTAGCGCCTTGTATTTTGCACACAATCACACAAACCGGTAGAATGTGATTCTATGCATAAGTTTGTTTTGCAGGTTTGATGTGAATAGTATGGCTCGTATGTATGTGATGCATGTGTGTAATTTAACATGACCCGCGTGTCATGATTGTCAGCCGGCAAGAGCCAAAGTGTTGTAATTATATTGTATAACGACCTGCGTGTCGACTTGTGATTCTCTGTAAATTCATTACTAGTTGCAGTAGTTGGAGGACAGAGATCAAGTTCGAGGCTTCTACGTCCTGGCGAGACGGACAAGATGGAGTTCCGCCATGGTCATCGGAGTTGGAGCCGACCTGGAAGGATGTCCATGAAGGAGCCATACTATTTCACATATTTATGTTTATATGTGATTGATATTGCTTCTTGTTTTTATGCATGTTAGTATGGTAGAAAGATCCCTCATTAATATCAAGCACATTGCTATTCTGGATGTTGCACATTCGCACGTCAAGTACTTCTAGTGGTGGGCTCATAAAATTGAGGTGCTACTAGGTGTCCTTCAAGTGGAGGGTTCGTGTTGGACACGGACATGCACTGCATCGGGTTAACTTGACAAGGCTATCAAAACGGTTTTGGGCCTTGTGGCAGAGAAGGTTGGGAGCCGGGGTATGAGATACCTACCCAACCGACAGGAGTCATATAGAGATACGATTAGCAAGGAGTTGCTTAACGAATAGGCAAGTTGGCTAGCAGTGATGCTAAAGCTCACTAGTCGCTCGCGCTAGACGGGTTCTGAATCACTGAGAGTTTGCAGAGGGATGCTGACTTCAGTGGGAGTAGTTTTGTTTAAGGCTTGAATTACTCTACATAAACACATTGCTTAGTGATTGCATATTTTCTGTTGTAGATCAATGGCACCACCTGCTCAACCCAACTTTGCATTGAAATCAATTCTGGAAAAGGATAAACTGAATGGAACAAACTTTACCACCTGGTATAGAAATCTAAGAATTGTTCTCAAGCATGACAAAAAGGAACATGTTCTAGAGGATCCACTTCCAGAGGAACCTGCCGAGGATGCTGATGCCACAACCAAGAATGCCCACCAGAAACTCGTTGATGAATCAAACGAGATCAGTTGCCTCATGGTGGCTTGTATGGAGCCCGATTTACAACAGCATTTCGGAAACATTCAGGCTTTCGATATGATCGAGAGTTTGAAGAGCATGTTTTAGGTGCAGGCTAGGACCGAAAGGTTCAACGTCTGGCAATCCTTGACGGATTGTAAGCTGAAGGAGGGTGATCCACTAAGCCCGCATGTGATCAAGATGATCGGGTACGTGCAAGCTTTGGATCGGTTAGGCTTCCCATTTGGGGACGGGCTATCCACGGATGCAATTTTGGGTTCTCTTCCACCTAGCTATGGGACGTTCGTCTCGAACAATCATATGCATGGCATGGATAAGAAGCTCACTCAATTGCATGGGATTCTAAGGGTGGCAGAGCAGGATATTAAGAAAGGCACGCATCAAGTGTTGATGGTGCAGAACTCAGCAAAGTTCAAGAAGAGTTGGTCCAAGAAAAAGGGTAAGGAAAAGGGCATGGAGAAGGTTGTCTTCGGCGCTGAGCCAAAGTCCGAACCGAACTCAAAGACCATTTTCTTTCACTGCAAGGAAGCTGGTCACTGGAAGAGGAACTGTAGCAACTGGCTTGCTGAGCACGGCAAGAAGGCCGGAGATGCTTCCTCAGGCAAAGGTACGCTTGTTACATATGTTATAGACATTTACCTTGCTGACATACCTAGTAGCTCTTGGGTATTTGATACCGGATCGGTTGTTCATATTTGCAACTCAATGCAGGGGCTAGTAAGAACTAGGCGTGTGGCACAAGGAGAAATTGACATCAGGGTCGGCAACAAAGCAAGAGTTGCTACGTTGGAGGTCGGCACGGTGCAGCTCAAACTTCCTTATGGATTTATTTTGGAATTGAATAATTGTTATTACATTCCCGCACTTAGTCGGAACATTATTTTTGCCTCATATTTGATGAGTCAAGGTTATGAATTCAATATAAAGGACAATGGTTATTCATTTTATTTGAATGGAATGTTCCATGGCTATGCACCCATAGTAGATGGGCTATTTATTTTAAATCTAGAAACGGAACCAGTCTATAACGCGAATGTCAAGAGGCATAAGCCTAATGAGATAAATCTGACATACTTCTGGCATTGCCGGCTTGGACACATTAGTCCGAAACGCATGAAGAAGCTCCATCATGATGGACTCCTAACTTCGTCCGACTTCGGGTCGTTCGAGACATGTGAATCATGCTTGCTAGGCAAGATGACTAAGTCTCCTTTTGCAAAGAGTTGCGAGAGGGCGTCCCAGCTGTTGGAGCTTATAAACAGTGATGTGTGTGGTCCAATGAGCACAATAGACAGAGGTGGCTATCAGTACTTCGTGACTTTTACCGACGACTTGAGTAGATATGGATATATCTATTTGATGAGGCACAAGTCGGAAAATTTTAAAAAAATTAAAGAGTTTCAGAACGAGGCTGAAAATCAGCTCGGCAAGACGATAAAACTTCTACGATCAGATCGTGGAGGTGAGTACATGAGCCAGGAGTTTGATAATCATCTGAAAAGCTGAGGTATAGTACCTCAGCTCACACCTCTAGGTACGCCACAGAGAAACGGTGTGTCAGAACGGAGAAATCGAACCTTGTTGGACATGGTCCGATCGATGATGAGCAAATCGGATTTACCCTTGTCATTCTGGGAATAGGCTCTAGAAACTGCAGCTTTCATACTTAATAGGGTACCATCTAAATCCGTAGACAAGACACCACATGAGATGTGGACTGTGAAGAGTCCTAGTTTGTCTTTTCTAAAGATTTGGGGTTGTGAAGCATTTGTCAAGCGACTCATGTCGGACAAGCTTACACCCAAGTCGGATAAATGCATATTTGTGGGATATCTGAGGGAAACCTTGGGATATAACTTCTACAACCGAGAAGAGAACAAAGTGTTTGCTGTGCGGAACGGGGTTTTCCTAGAGAAAGAGTTTCTCAATCAAGAGGCCAGTGGGAGAACGGTGCGACTCGAAGAAATTCGATAGCCACTTGGGGACGACTCGGCTGGTGATGAGATCATACCGGAGTTGATCAGGGAACCCGTAGTGGAGTCGGCACTGGAGCCACGGAGATCGGAAAGATTGCGCAGAGTGTGCGATGTATTGTTGCTGGAAAGCGATGAGTTGGCCATGTATGTGGAAGCGATGGTGAGCCCAGATTCTGAGGCATCGCTAGAGGCCATGAGGTCCAAGTTAAAGTCCATGGATGAGAATCAAGTCTGGAACTTGGTTGATCTACCACCTAGCGTAGTTGCCATTGGTTGCAAATGGGTCTTTAAGAAGAAAACCGATGTGGATGGAAATGTTCAGATCCACAAAGCTCGGCTTGTCGCTAAAGGTTATGGACAAGTTCAAGCAATTGACTACGACGATACCTACTCGCCGGTAGTGATGCTAAAGTCGGTGAGGATCATACTAGCTATAGCTGCATATTTCGATTATGAGATATGGCAGATGGATGTCAAAACGGCTTTCCTTCATGGAAATTTAAAACAGGATGTATACATGATTTAGCCCGAAGGTTTTGTCGATCCAACTAACGCTGGTAAAATATGCAAGCTCAAGAGATCCATTTATGGATTGAGGCAAGTAGCTCGGAGTTGGAATATTCGTTTTTGATGAAGTCATCGTTGACCTTGGTTTCATCAAGAACGAAGAGGACTGTTGTTTATACAAGAAGACTAGTGGGAGCTCGGTAGTATTTTTGATCTTGTATGTGGATGATATACTGCTGATCGGAAATGATGTTTCGATGCTGAAATCTGTCAAGGAATCATTGAATGGCAAGTTTTCCATGAAAGACCTTGGAGAGGTAGTGTACATTTTAGGCATCAAGATCTATTGAGATAGATCGAGGAGGCTGCTCGGCTTAAGCTAGAGCACATACATAGACAAAGTGTTGAAGAGGTTCAACATGAGTGAGGCCAAGAAAGGGTTCTTGCCCGTCTCACATGGTATAAGGCTAAGCAAGACTCAGAGTCCTACGACTTCTGATGAGCGAAGCCGGATGAGTACGATTCCATATGCCTCAGCAATTGGATCCATCATGTATGCCATGCTATGTACACGGCCTGATGTTGCTTATCCAATAATCTTAACAAGTAGATACAAGGCCGACCCAGGTGAGAGTCACTGGGCAGTGGTGAAAACTATCTTGAAGTACCTAAAAAGGACTAAAGAGATGTTCCTAGTTTATGAAGGTGAGGAGGAGCTCTATGTAAAGGGTTACGCTGATGCTAGTTTCCAAACCGACAGGGATGATTGTCGATCACAAACTAGATTCGTGTATGTCATGAATGGAGGAGCAGTGAGCTGGACGAGTTCCAAGCAAGATACGGTGGCCGACTCCACAACAGAGGCCAGATACATTGTGGCTTGTGAAGCCGCAAAGTAAGGTGTTTGGATTCAGAAGTTCCTGGAAGATGTTGGTGTGTTTCCGGGCTGGTCAAAACCGTTGGAACTTTATTGTGATAATTCAGGTGCCATCGCACAGGCCAAGGAGCCAAGACAACACCACAAGACCAGGCACATAGACCGAAAATATCACTTGATACGAAATCTCGTAGAGAAAGGTGATACCAATTTATGCAAGATTCATACGGATGCAAATGTTGCAGATCCGTTGACTAAGCCGCTTCCACAACCCAAGCATGAGGGGCACGTTAGAGCTATGGGCATTCAGTGTCTATTTGATTGACTCTAGTGCAAGTGGGAGACTGATGGACATATGCACTAGAGGCAATCATGTATGATGATATTTCCTATGTGTTTATGAATAAAGATAGTCTTTGGACATTATCATTGATGTGTATTAACAAGTATGTGACTTGTTTGTGAGACTATGCATTGTATGATGACTGTCCTAAATGGTCCCTAGTTGAAAGGGATGTGTGGACGCGCAGCCAGTTAGACTAGCATATGACACGGTGGATGGTTCGATCTCACTGACCATGTAGCATTGGATGCTGGCTAGATAGTATGGATTCAGAAAGGTCTGGTCAGATTCGACATAGTCGGATCCGAGTCGAGATAAGATTTGAGTTGGATAGACCCAACTATGAGACGCAACGATAGGTCATCTGTGAGTCTCTAATACAACCTACGTTCTATGTCCTAAGACCTGAGCTGGCGCATGTACTCGGGATAGTGACAGACTTGCTTTGGGCCGACCAAACGCTACTCCGTGACTGGGTAGTTACAAAGGTAGGTTTCGGGCTTGTCCAGACCCATGCTGCGAGACATGGTCGAGCAAGATGGGATTTGCCCCTCCTACCAGGAGAGATATACTCTGGGCCCCTCGGGTGATCCGACCTGGATAAGCATGGCCATGCGATGAGGAAGAGGTCGTGCTCCAACATATATCATGCCATCAAGGATGACCAGAACAAGGTTGGGCCCCTCGGATTCACCAGAACGAGAAAGAGGTCGTGCTCCAACAAGGATGACCATGTCGCCTTGTGCATGATAACATATATCATGTGGCAAAGGGAAAAGAAGTGTGAAGTACAGGTTCACCTAATCAGCTTCATCGGACACTTGGAGTCGGCACTTCTTGCTAGAGGCCGCGATCGATCGGTCGAGTCGGATGTCATCTGACTCGTGACCAAGTGGACGAGAACCTAAAGGGTCGCATGCTTAAGGGAAAGAACTCATGGGCTTTAGGATCCGTGTGAGGCCCAAGAGTTGAGCCCGCGTCGGATGCCTATATATAGTGGAGGTGCGGCACACCCATCTGGTTGATCGCTTCGGCGCCACCATTAGGGCTTTGCATGAGTTGCAACTAGCCACCTCCACTCGCTGCTGCCAACCGTGTGATCGGACCTAGCAGTCCGCCGCACGGGTGTTCCTCCTGCACGCGCGGATACCGTTAGAGGCGGTGCACTTGCGCCGCTCCGGCGAACCTGTACGTGGGATCCGGTGACCGGCTCTTCGAGGGAGATCGGAACGGCTATTCGAGGGAGCTCGGACGAGGAGGAGACAGACCACACGAACGCGCTACCCTAACTCTACTTCCGCTGCACGGCACTACGCGTCGAGTGGTAACAATCTGTGATCCATCTCCGTAGCATGTTCTTGAATGTTCTGCGCGTGGAAGAAATTTTAAATGGCATGCGATACACCTACGGTAGAACCCAACAGATCTGGCTAAGGCTGAGAAAAAAAGGAAAGGTGTTGATAAAAGGGACAGCCCAGCCAAATGGGGACTTGTTCTGGGCCACAAACATAATACCAGAAACCATGGAGATGTAAAAATCATGGATAAGGTTGCGTCCTACAAGCAGAACAGAAACCTGGAAATTCCCAAAACGTTCAAAGATAACTCCTACGCAGTTTTGGAACCTTGTGTTCTTATTGAGCATGTGCATAAAATTGATGTACATATGGGTGACTCTGATATGGAGTGTGATGATATCTTTAAAAAATAATTGAACTAAAAAAGGCAATTGCTTAAAATTTGCGGATAAACACCCTGAAGAAGTTCTTCCTGACAATATAGACGTTGTGGAGTTTTCTGACTCCAGTTTTGCTTCTCCAAATGTTGTGGCCGCCTATTCACATTCAGAGGGCACTGCTGAATTGATAGGTGATAGCCCAACACTATGTACTAAGGCCAAACCATGTGGTTTATCTCATCCTTTTAAAATACAATGATAGGAGCCTTTTGGAATATTAGAGGTCTGGGTAAACCTGGTAAAAACAGTGCCTTGCCGAATTTATTGCTAATAACCATCTAGATTTTGTGGGGTTCTTGGAGACTAAGAAAGAGAATATCCCTGATAGTACACTAAAGTCCCTTGCAGGGAAAATCAACTTCTGTTGGCATTTTCTCCCTGCTCTCAACACTGCTGGTGGGATCCTTCTGGGTCTAAATGCTGATCTATTTGAAGTAACTGGTTTTATAGACAAAAAACTGTGTTGTCGCCACCATCAAGAATAAGAATGATAATTTTGTTTGGCACCTGCTGGTGGTTTATGGCACGACATACAATGAGTTTAAGCTATATTTTATTGCTGAGTTGCATGAAGTGATTGAATCGTTGTCTTTTCCTGCTCTTCTTGGTGGAGATTTTAACTTAGTTAGATCCAGCTTAGATAAGAACAATGGGAATACTAACAACCAATTTGCATATCTCTTTAATGATTGGATTAACAAATGGGGCTTGGTTGAATTGGCCATTGCCAACCAAAGCTATACTTGGAGTAATAACCAGGATAATCCTATTTTTGCTGCCATTGACAGAGTTTTGGCTACTACCAGTTAGGATGCCCACTTCCCCCTGTCGACAGTTAATGCCCTCCCAAGAGTGGGTAGTGATCACACTCCATTAATTATTGATACTGGTGCTCGGAGGGTTACGTACCCAAAGCTCTTCATATTTGAGAAATGGTGGCTTGACCACCCTCACTTTAAAACCTTAGTTCAAGAGATTTGGAGTACCTCCGCCCCAGGCACTTCTGCCATTGATATTTGGCAATTTAAAACCAGGCTCTTTAGCAAAAAAGTGAAAGGGTGGAGCATCAATCTTGTGGCTGCCATGAAAAAAAGATATCTGATGTTAGAGTTTGACATCATAGATGTTTTTGCTGAGAAAAACTTGCTTTGTGATGGACAAAAAACTTAGAATGGGTGAGATTAAGAAAGAACTAGATGATATTTGGCGTAAGGAAGAGACTGCCATTTGGCAGAGATCCAGAGATCGTAGCATCGTTAATGGTGATAAGAACAACGCTTATTTCCACACCCTTGCTAACCATCGGCATAGGAAGAATCATCTTATGGTGTTGGATGGTCCTGATGGGCTGGTTACTAATACTTCAGATATGTTAGATGTAGCCACTGCCTTTTATAAAGACTTATTTGATTTTGAGGAGAGACATGACATTTGATTGGGTGATTCCTTTTGGAATGAAGATGAGCTTGTAACTACGGAGGAAAAGGAGATGCTTCAAATTT
The DNA here is from genome assembly GCA_022496015.1 of Hordeum marinum. NCBI lineage: Eukaryota > Viridiplantae > Streptophyta > Magnoliopsida > Poales > Poaceae > Hordeum > Hordeum marinum. The sequence continues at coordinate 513,525,017 of CM039676.1, read as the reverse complement.
CTCTGAGGAAGAAATCAAGAAAGCTATCTTTGACTCTTATGCCCATGGGGCCCGGGACCTGATGGTCTGTCCTTCCTTTTTTATCAACATTTTGGGAGGTAATCAAGAAGGATTTTATGGCCTTGGTAAGAGACTTTGAGAAAGGAAATCTAGGCCTCTATAGGCTCAACTTTGCGCTGATTTTGTTAATTCTGAAAGAAGCTAATGCTAGGGATATGAAGAAATTTAGACCAGTTAGTCTTAGCAATTGCGGAGTTAAGATACTTTCCAAAGCTATGAATAATAGATGTTCACCTCTTGGTGATAGGTTAATTTCCCCTAATCAAACTGCGTTTATTAAAGGTAGGTTTATTTTGGAAAGTGTGCTTATGGCACATGAGGTTATCCATGAGGTGAAGAAATCTGGTACAGAGGGGCTGATTCTTAAGTTAGACTATGAAAAAGCTTATGACAGAGTCAGGTGGGAATTTCTTTTTGAAATGCTGGCTTTTCGAGGCTTTGGTAGTAAATGGATCAATTGGATCAAAAGTACTTTGGTTCAGGGGTCTTCTTGTGTTAGGATCAATGATACTAATGGGCCATATTTTATTAGCAAGAAAGGCCTGAAACAAGGGGATCCTTCCTCTCCCTTGTTTTTCAACCTAGTAGCAGATGTGTTCACTAAGATGTTGATCAAAGCAAAGAGAATAACTTGATTGCTAGGCTTTTGCCTGGTGTGATCCCTGGAGGTGTTGTCAGTCTGCAATATGCAGATGATACACTGCTTTTCCTAGAAAATTCTATTGAGAAAGCCAGAAACTTTAAATGGATTCTATCATGTTTTGAAAACCTATCTGGGATGAGGATAAACTTTCATAAAAGTGACCGCATGACTATCAATATGGGAGATGATATCACTAGAGCTTTTGCTCGGATCTTTTGCTGTCAAGTGGGAGCTTTCCGTATTAAATACATGGGTGTGCCTTTGCACTTTGACAAACTTAGAAGAGAGGATTTGCAACCTATCATTGATAGGATCATTAAAGGGATTGTTGGCTGGTTGGATAGAAACCTCTCCTATAAAGGGAAGTTAATACTTTAATGTGCCTGCATTTTCAGTATTCCTGGTTATCTCATGGCTATTATTAAGTTTCCCAAGTGGGCTATTGATGCCATCAATTCCCAGATGGCTCACTTCTTCTGGGGCAATCTGGGAGATGATCATAAGTATCATTTGGCTAATTGGGGCCTAGTATCTATAGACAAGAGTTTAGGGGGTCTTGGTATTCCTAATCTGAGAGATTTTAACATGGCGCTGGTAGCATCTTGGGGTAAAAGATATTTTGATGCAGAGAATAGAGATTGGAAGAAGTTGATAGACTACAAATATAACACTAGCAATCCAAACGTGTTGTGGTATAGGAACAATGTGGGCTCCCCCTTCTGGAAGGGATTTACCTGGGCCCTGTCGGCTACAAAAGTTTTTTATAAATGGAAGTTAGGGAATGGTCATAATATAAGCTTTTGGCATGATATTTGGGTGGGGGAATGTTCCCTCAAAGTGCAGTTCTGGAGGCTCTTCTCCATTTGTAACCAACAAGATTGTAGTGTAGCCCAAGTTTGGGACGGTGAGGAACTTAAACTTTCTTTTAGAAGAAATGTGGATCGGGAGGGTTTAGATATGTGGCAACACATGATCTCATGTATCAAACAGATTCAGCTGACTGATGACCCTGACTGCCCTATTTGGACATTGGAGGCAAATGGAAAGTACTCTGTTAAGTCCTTTTATAAGGCCATCAACTTTGGAGGGGTGAAATCCAGGATTGGGGACAGGTTTTGGAAAATCCTGTGCCCATAAAGAATACATGTTTTTCTATGGCTAGTTGTTTATAACAAAGTTCTTACCAGGGACAATTTGAATAAAAGAAGGAAGGTGGATGACTTGTCCTGCCTGTTTTGTTCAGAGAGTGAATCAGTGCAACACCTGTTCTTAGATTGTATTGTGGCTAAACATGTTTGGAATTATATTGTTGTTTGCTTTGATATTCAAGTTCCTACTCACCTCGATGATATTGTTGCTATTTGGCAGTTGCATAAAACTAAAAAAGTGATAAATCTGGTTGTAGTTGCTTCCATGTGGAGCATATGGACACTAAGGAATGATTTCTGCTTTCAGGGAAGAACCTGGAGAGGCATGGGCTGCGTGTTTATTCGTCTGAGAGGCTTCCTTCATCAGTGGAGTGTGCTTTGTGACGACACACAATCGGTGCTTCTTCAACGGTGCATCCTTCTCCTAGACAAATACATGGGGGAGCTGCTCAGGATCGCTTAGAGGTGATCGACAAGCTGCGTGGAATAGGGATGTAAAAATCCTCTATGTTGTTGTTTCCCAGTCTAAGCTTTCAGTTGTAATAAGACATATTAGACTATTTGTTGCTCGATCCTTGGTCTGACTATCCTGGCAGAGCCAGACTCTGTGAACGTTTGCTTGCTTCATATATAAAAATAGAGCAGGGGGGCAACTCCTTTCTTTCAAAAAAAAATCAAAAAATTCCAAATTATCTTACTAAAAAAAGTTTACTGTTTGCGCACTATTTTGACCCGATTTGTTTTTGTTTTTTTTGCTGAGAGCTGTTCAAATGTTCAAATGATACAAAAATTGAAGCGAACCTCACGCATGAAATTATCTTACACCAAAAAATTAGAATTTTTTAAAAAATTTAGTATTTGTTTTGTTTTTTTTACTGAACGGATGCAGATGAGTCTAGGCACCAAAATGCCTCACTCACATTTATCTTCACAGCCACAAGCTTACAGCTTTCTCAAATCATACGGTTCGCAGGAGTTTCTACGGCTGCTTTCAGAAGAAAAAGTATCCACAACCCAACCAAGCACCCTCTTGAGAAATTCAAACGGGTCGTACTGATTTCGATTCATCAACGTGGCTACCAAATTGTGGCAACACGCGGCAGCTAAGCCAAAATCCGTTGGATCATTGTGATTCTCCCATCCTTGAGATGGACCAAACATGTTTCTATTTTACCCCATTAATTCCCTCTACATTACCAGTGTGACTTGATACCGATCATTATGTTTGCATTTACACTTCATCAAATGCGAGTAGCACGTACAGTATATATGATATGCAAACAAGTCTACCCCCGTTGCCGTCTCCCTCCGGTCGCGGCAGTTTCCCTACACATACGAGAAGAGGCCAGGCAGGGGGAACCATGCAGAACTTTACCTGACAGAAACTACTCTTTTCGTAAACTAATATAAGAGCATTTAGAACACTATTTTAATAATCTAAACGCTCTTATATTAGTTTATAGAGGGAGTATTTCCTTGTGCTACCGTTTCTCTTGTCGTTGCAGACCCCGGTGTTTTGTTGCTGAAAAGATAGCAGAGCAGAGTAGATGTACAAGAAGAGCAGAGCAGAGTGGGTGCAACAAGGAAAGTAAGTAAAGCGCACAAAACGGGCCGGGGCAGGCAGATGACCTCACATTTTGTCTGCTTATTGGAAACGAATTGCAAGAAAGACCACCACATTTAAAGTTGTCATCCGAAATTTTCACCATATTTATTGACCTTAAAAGTCTATCTCTTTTCTTGCTGATTTTCTACGACCGACACGGGTCAAATTAATCTTATCGAGCGCAGATCAATTTGGCCCAAATCGGCTATTAGTGTTTACTGAGAAAGTTAACAAGAAAATAAAAAGGAAATAGATTTCCGGGCGCTCAAGAGATGTGGCGACAATTTCGGACGAAAACTTTAAATGTGATGTTTTTTTGGAATCCACTCGCTTATTGGGTAAACAAGAATGAGAGGGATGGCAGTAGTAGTTGACTCCTTTCAAGGAGAGAGATCCACTGCCTTGTACACCATCAATATCCCTCCGTTGGTCAAATGCGAGGGCTCCAGCTCCATCGTGATCGTCAAAATCATCGCCGGCAATTTTGACGGCGGAGCTGGAGCCCTCGCAGAGGCCGAAGCGCATGACCTCAATCCGGTGGTGCTCTGCTCTGCTGTCAATGCTGGGCACCTGGGCAGGGGCTTGATGAATATATAGGGGCAAATGAAGCGTATGCAACTCGACCGACAGGTGTTTGTTTCTTGTCAAAAAAAAGAGGAGATGGATCATCATCTCGACCGACAGGTGTTTGTTTCTTGTCAAAAAAAAAGAGGAGATGGATCATCATCTCGACCGACAGGTGTTTGTTTCTTGTCAAAAAAAAGAGGAGATGGATCATCATCTCGACCGACAGGTGTTTGTTTCTTGTCAAAAAAAAAGAGGAGATGGATCATCATCTCGACCGAAAGGTGTTTGTTTCTTGTCAAAAAAAAGAGGAGATGGATCATCATCTCGACCGACAGGTGTTTGTTTCTTGTCAAAAAAAAGAGGAGATGGATCATCATCAATCATCAATGGAGGGATGGATGGCTGCATGGATGGAGCACAAAGGAAGAAGGAATACGATGCCCCTTCACTCCCTGTATACCATGAGCATGATGCAACATAAGAGCTAGCAATAGAGGGAGTACATGGATGTCAGTTATTGATGATATTGTGAATGTTAATAGTATATTTTTGTATAAACTTGGTCACCATCTAGAAAGTTCGACTCGAAACAAAGCTAATATGCAAAGTAAATAATAAGTAACTAAATTCACAACAAACAAGCAAGCGAGCGAGCTTCAGGTAATTCAGAGCAGACCCACACCAACCATGCATGGCCGGGTGGCCGATCGACATGAATGTGCTTTCCCTGCCTCCACAAGGGTGGATACAACATGCATACATTCTCCAATACACTAAGCTGGCATCACCCTAACCTACTACAGAAGAACATACTAGTGCAGACAACCCTCTACCTCCACCATCTCCCTCCCTACACACCACAGGCTAACTAGCACAAGAGAAACCTACGGCGTGCGTGCGCGCCGCACGTCTCCCTCATGGTCTGTCTAGGTCCAGCACCAACCCACCTGGTCTGTCTAGGACCGCTCCGCCACAGCCTTGAGTGCATCTCCGGCAGCCACCCTCAGTGGCACGAAATCTGGACAGATGCAAAACACACACACAAATGTCTGTCAGCACCACCCAGTCTTTGCTATATATCCAATAACGTATGTAGATTTGAACGGTAAGCTTCACCTGATAGAAACTTGTACCGTTTCTCATTGCACACCTCCGTCGCTGCAAACAAGAGTAGATGATACATTTCATGTCAATTAACAAGTACGTACTACTGCGACAAATAAAAAATGAATACGGAAAAATTACCAAAAAAAAATTACTACTGCAACAAGAAAAAAGGAATACGGAAAAATAACCAAATGAAAGGGATAACCAAAGAGGAGGGCTTTCAGTTATAGTTGCCGCGGTTATGGGGCGATCCATCCATACATGCATCGGGGAAGTATATGCATGTCTAGTAGGACTTTGATGAGTGGATGACAACTGATACGACGATTATCCATGTTTATATCAAATATAACCACTTTCAGACTGCAGCCGCACATGCATAAACATGTTTCATGAGGTATATATATTTTCCCTTATGGGAGTAGCCCAATAGGTTTAGATTTACTTGGAATTGATAAGAGAACGATTCAGATTTAATGATTTATGAACACCACCAGTTGAGGAAATGATGATTAACTTTAGGTTACTCATAGCAAAATTAATAAAGAACCTTTCGACCTTTGGTAAACAAGATTGGGCATCGAGCACAGCCCCTTGTGTCTGCTTCTTTGGAAAACAAACTCTCTATCAGTTTTCGTAACACAACATGTCCTGTGTATCAAACGCTAGTACCAGGCTACCAGCTAAGGATTGCCACCGAGAATGAAAAAACAAATACATACTGCAACAACCCATGCAAGATGTCCTAAGGGAATGTGACATGGCCTATTAAAATAAGAGCAGCAAAATCAGTCCGAACAATAGGATAAGCAAGTAAAATGACTTCTGTAACTAATGGGTATCATATCAAATGTACCCACTGTGGTCTCGAAAAGCTCTTTATTTCGACATCAACTATCTTTCAGGCAGCATAGCCGATAAAAGGACTGGGTTCCCAGAAAAGATGACTAAGAAGAACATAAGAAGGAAGAGCCAACTCACAAAGGTTATCGTAGGTAATTGACTTTTTGCGTTCCTTCAGGGCATTCTGATAAGCATCCTTCGCAAATGCCTCCAAGAATAACTCCTGCAGTTGCATGTGTAACATGAATAAATATAATGTTTTCGAGAACGGTGAATATGTAACATGATAATACTATCCATTTGAAGATTCAGTAGATGTCATAATCACTGCATACCAAAAGAATGGCATCGGTACATAAATACAGATTGCAACAACTATAAACTAATTACACCAGCCATTGTTTCCCCATAATATTTTCAAAATATTGACAAATAGTCAAATAGCAAGGAAAGAGAGGCAATTTTTTAGGGGGGGGGGGGGGGGGGATTACAAGGAGGCCACTCCAACAATCTTACCCTTGCTTTGTGTCACGTTTCTTGTCATGTGCATGCCATAATTACTCTCTGCCTAAATAAAGGATAAAATCATTCTTAGGGTTGTCTTCTTTCTTTTATTGGTTGGGCATCACCTTCAGGCTAGCTCGCATTATCTTGTCTAGAATTTAAGAGGCTAAACTTTTTGATTGAACGAACAAGGATGATGTCATTCTAATACAATGTGTTCCCTGGATGACCTCATTAAGCTTATAGTCCTTATGAACCTACATGTCACAAATGTAAATTATCATTAGCCTCACGCAAACTTTTTAGTTGACAACTGAATTCTACATGATTTTGTGCACTACAGGAAAGGAACTACGCAATCAGGCCATGCTTGTTATACCACACTGTCAGCTTACACTTCCTCATCAATCTGCTCTGCTGCAGGTACAGTTTAATCGTGTTGAACCAAAAAAAACTTCATCTAGTGTCGATGAAATGCATTATTACATATACCAATCGGGGGGGGGGGGGGGGGGGACTCTGTTTTGTGCATATACCAAACCAGCAAAAATCCTCTATTGGTCAGTGAGTGCAGAATTACAGGATTTCTAACAGTTGGTGCTATCTATGATCTCTTCAGCAGGACAAGGAAGTAAGAAACAAATTGAAATCCATGCACATTACAGTAGTCTAAGCACCAGAGTTCACTTGCCAGACTGGAGATCTGAAAGTTGAATCAGATGCATATAAAGCCTTCTTGTTTGGTGCTCGAAAAGTATTACAAGAACCAATTAGAGTTTTGCTGGAAGATAAGCAAAATTATTTTGCTTGCATTTTGCTGGAACATAAGCACTTTGAGTTTGCAAGATAAAGAAAGAGACATCAAGATAAATCAAACTATTGGAGCAAGTAGAGGCAATGGGAGATGGGCAGTGCAGTGACTATGTACTTGTGCATAACGCTGTTGCTGCCTTGATTATGGACAAAACCACTACAACTGGTAGCATTAGCCAGCTTTCAGAACAATGGTGGCAGGCAGGCAGAACTGCACAACTGATGGGGAGGAGAGAAATGCATCGACCACCAAGTAAAACTGGCTGGTTAGGTAATCTAGATTCCTTCTACTTGTCTTTTGGATGATGGCTGAAGCTTAATATTTCTAGTGCAAATCTTACTACATATAAATTAAAAAAAATAAGCTACATAATGAGCAATCTCATAAATTTAGCTCATCCATGATTGACTAACAATCAGATACTAATTCAGCAGTAATAGAAACAATCAGGAAATACGGTACCATGTTAATAACACTTGGGACATTCTTCCATCCAAAAAAGAACACCAATTTTTCTCTCTAGATCCTAAACAAACCACTTCGACTAGAATCGCTGTGCTGACTAAGATATTTCAAGCGGATTTGCTTAGTAAAAAAAAAAAAGCCAACAACATGGACCAAATGTGTGCATCATATACAGAGGAAATAGACAGCGCTGTCTACAAATCACTGCAAAACATACTAAGAAAGAAGTCCTCATGCTGGCAGCAGCACAAAAGGAGGCAAAGCTTATTATGCTGAATTTTGGCTCAACACAAAATCAATCTTCTGACATACCAGACAAGTTTACTCTAGCATACTGACAAGGGTAGAGACAAAGCATTTGACAGTGCGAGCACCACGAACAACTCATCGAACACCTTGTGTGCGCTGATGGGCTGATAGCACGACCAACCTAAATCTAGCTAGCTAACACAGGTTCCACCCAAAATCATGACATTCTGATAGACTGACATCAAGCTTCAGTCATGAAATTTCTAATTGCCAACAGAGATCACTGCATCACTTGCATTTTTCAGAGTAAAAAGTGGGGGAAGAAGTAGTACCGAGGCCTTGTTGACGAGGAAGACGGTCTCGGTGTTGGATCGGATGGTGGCGTCCTTGTCCCGCATCAGCAGCCGCACCCGCGCCATCGGGAAGCTGCAGGTGCCCGGCTCGGCGGCTGCCGGCGTCGCCCCCGCCGCCTTGCCCTTCTGTTTCTTCACCGGCGAACCTTTCTGCTGCCCGCTCGTCGCCGCCTTTGGGGATTCCAGATCGCCGTGCTTCCTCTTGCTCGGCGTGGCCTTGTCCGCCTTCTCTGCTTTGCCGGGGCTTTTCTTGGCGCTCTTTGCCTCCTTCTGGGGCGTCTTGCTGGGCGTGGTGGCCTTCTCAGCGCCGCCGGAGGAGGCCTGCTTCTTCTTGGTGGGCGTGGCCTTCTCCGCCTTCTTGGCCGCCTTCTGGGGTTGGGGTTCCCCCCCGGCGTCGTCGCGCTTCCTCTTGCTGGGCGTCTCCTTGGCCGCCCCGTCTGACGCCTGCTGCTTCGTCTTCTTGGGGGTGGGCGTGGGCGTGGGCTTGGGCTTCCCCGCTTCGCCGGACGGTTCCTGCTTCCCGGATCCGGATCCGGGCATCGCCGCCTCGCCGCCCTTCTTCTCCTTCTTCTTTGGGGTCGCCGCCGTGTCCCCCTTCTTCTTCTTGAGGTTGGCCAGCGTGTCCCCCATCTCCTCCTTCTCCAGGGACGCCGCAACCTCCCCCTTCTCCTTCTTCTTCTTGGCAGCAGCCTTCTCCCCCTTGTGCTTCTCCTTCTTCTTCAGGGTCGCTGCCTTCTCCTCCTCCTTCGGGGCCGTCGCCTTCTCCTCCTCCTTCGGGGTCGCCGCCTTCTTCTCCTTCTTCTTCGGGGTCGCCGCCTTATCCATCTCCCCCTTCCCCTCCTTCTTCGGGGTCGCCCCCTTCTCCATCTTCGCGGGCTTCGGAGCAGGGCCCTCGCCGGACTCGGCGGGGGCGGCTACCTTCTTAGGCCTCCCGGCCCCGCGCTTGGAGCCGGGGCTTGCGGCAGCGGCGGCGGCAGCGGGGACATGGTCCTTCTTAGGCCTCCCGGGCCCGTGCTTGGCAGTGGAGCCGGGGCTTGCGGCGGCCGGGCCGGGGTCCTTCTTAGGTCTGCCGGGCCCGCGCTTGGCAGCGGCGCTCCCCTCGCCCGCGGCGCTCTTCTTCCCGGCCATCTCCGCCTCCGAAACCCTCGCCGAGAGCTCTGGGCTGGAGTTCAAAATACTTCGGGGCCGCGCGGAAGCTTCGCGAACCGACCCCGAGAGAAATGGGCGCTCTTTTTATTTTGCCACGGCTACGGTTGTTTTCACAAACCAAAACCAAAACCAACGGGTTTTGTGTTTCAAACAAACGTCCATATCTCGAATGGGTTACGATTTCAAAGGTTTTTCCTGCATGCGAATGTGACGAGCTTTCAAATTTCGTATATTAAGAATTTGTCACGACTATTCTGTCACGTCTGTTTGTTGGGCTTGGCACATGTTTGTCAGGTTTGTATTTATTCGATGGAAGGCGCAAGGTCCCTTGACTCGTTTTCTTTTTAGGATCGAGGCTATTTTGTGGTCTAATAAATGTTGCTGTTAATTTTTGGCTATTTGCGAAAACGTAAAATTATGCGCTTGTATGAGATGATGGTTAAGCAGGCGGCAGATTGAGGCTTCTCCAATCATCCAAGATAGTAAACTATTTCTCCTTTCCAATGTAAAAGGGATACTAAGTTTGGTAGCAATCTCCAAAGGTAATGATATGATCATGCAATCCTATAGCTACGTACGACAAATGTTTTATAACCGTTGATTTTTTTAGAATGGTGTAATTGTCTTTTTTCCGTTTTACAAGTATCTACTTGGGACATAGCTGGTGGTGAGAGTCTACACCCGGGGCAGTGAGGCAAATCTCGTCGTGCACGTAAATTTTCCCTCTCCAAGTGGGTGCGCGTATCACCGATAACTCCCAACCAACACAACCAAAAAGATAAGTGCTGCTAGTTAGGTATGTGCTCCACTTCAACATAGTGCTAGATGCTTCTAATTCATGGCCCGCCTACACATGTATGTATTGATAGGTACATTAACGCCTTTTCAATTGATTTAACCCCTGAAGGAATCATTAACATGGCATCAATAGTATGAAGCTCATACCAATATCTAAACATGTGAGCATCTATCAACCATATAACATAAACATATATACATAGTAAATACGGCTAGCACATGAACATATCATACCCCCCCACCCTGTATGCCAGACTAAGACCTTATCGGTGTGAGGGATTGAAGCATAAGGCAAAGACGAAAACGAACAGGTAGCAGTCGTGCGAAGGCGTTTCCCAAAAACCTTATAGTCTTTCTCCCAGTGCAGGATCACAAAGGACAAGGTTTTAGAGGCCTACTCTGTCGAACGTTCGTGCATGCGATCGACGGGGTGGGACCGCCGAAAGCAACAACAATGGGTGGAACAGTTGACTATGGCTAGGGTTGTGCGCGAGGAGGAACCGAGTGTTTCAGGTGGTGTTGCAAACACCACCAATATATAGGTCGTAGGGTAGGGAGTTATGGGCCCGGGCTTAGTCCCACGACTGAGTCGGCAAACAGCCCATAGTCCAACGTCTTGGATAATGGCACTTCCATCAACTACTCTTAATTAATCTTCGATTAAATAACCGTTTCCGACCGGCAAAAACGTGCATGCATAACATAGGGCTAAGCTCGACCCATTCACAAAACAAGATGCGTGCGCGAGGCGTGGAGACGCGGGCGACGGAGGAGGAGTGCGCGTGTACCATTCCTCTTCTCAATCTCCAATAGCAAAAAGAAAAGAATACCTTATAAAGAGGTATTCACTCTTCTCCACTAGCTATATTGTATTAAACTTCCCACCATGTCATGCACCCCAGATGGACCTTAGAGATTAATCAGGAATTATTATTTATGTGCGCCCAAAGCCCATCTATAATTCAAAAATCCTCCACCAGACCTTGGAGGCACGTTATGTTGTCTTTTGTTTCAAAACATTGTTTAGATATACCGGTATTTCCACTCGAGACCGGGTAAGGTTGAACATCCACCTAGAGCAAACAGATACACTTCTTCACAACTTTAGTGGGAGACCAGTTTAGGCACATTATGTTGTCCTTTGTTCCAAAACATTGTTTAGATATACCGGTATTTTTAGTGGATACCGGTTAACGTTGACCATCCACCTGGAGCAAACAGATACACTTCTTCACAACTTCGCAATGAACTATGCCTTGAATTGTCGGTTTGGCGTTCAGAAGTTTCGTAAGTTGTCTTACTAGTACAAAGGCTGCCGAGCTGATATAGGTATGATCTTCCAAAGATCGCTCCGTACAGTAGCATCTTGATTATACAAACCTTAGAACATATCAAGACAAAAGTCAACCCGCCATACAGATTGTTAGAGTACTGCACCTCCAACAAAGTGGGTTAGTAAGGTTACTCTTCTTAGTTGATTCCGTGGCTCTGAGAGCGTTCGATGAGGATTCCGTGTGAGTAACGGTCGCCATATAGCATTCCCGCAAAACAAAAAGATAGTACAATGTGGCCTGGAAGTCCAGGCAGGCAGTGGGTGACACCCACCACCACGACCCGACATGGAACCGTCCCATTGGGCAATGGCACGTCACCTCTACCGACGCGACGAGCCCGCCCACGTGTTCCTCACTTGGCCCCCCACATGCCAGCCACACAACACAGGCCCCTCATCCACTACGAAGCTAAAAAGAGGGGGGAAATCAGAGAAAGAGATCGAGACCACACCACGGTCCCTCTCCATCCTCCTTCCCCATCCCTATCCCATCCCCGCTCTTCGATCTTGTTGACGTTTTGTATTGATTTTCTAGCTTTGTGCTATTTTCAAAAATGGCCTCTACTTTGTGGATCATACATTCGTGCGGCCGAACATCCGAATGCCCCTCCCAGTTCGAACGACATATGGGTCCCGACACCAACAACATTTACACGGATGCATAGGAGGACAGATATGAGCACCCTAGTCAACGCTATGAGACCAAGTTCTCGGTTGGCAATCGATGTGAGTTCACTGAGCAAGCCGGTCACAATAATGAGAACGAGTCTGGCCATGACTCAAATCCCAGATATGCGGGCGATCGCAGCAATGAGGCCGACCATGAGGAATAGACAATAGAAGGAGAGAAAACAAAGCTACGCAAGCCTAGGCATCAAAACCCTTCTTCTGTTCTAAGCAAGCATGACAACTGTACCGTAACTTTTGTGCTGCTCGGAACTAATTAAGCCCTTAATGTTAATACTAATTACACTATCGAGCCATGATGACTTTCTACCACTTGAGCATGCGTTGGTTTTCCCTTGAAGAGGAAAGGGTGATGCAGCAAAGTAGATAAGTATTTCCCTCAGTTGTTGAGAACCAAGGTATCAATCCAGTAGGAGGAACAAGCAAGTCACCAATGGTTGCACCTACACAAACAATCAAACTCTTGCACCCAACACTATAAAGGGGTTGTCAATCTCTTCCCGATTTTTTGCAAGGATTAGATTCGATAGATATAGATGTAAACAAGAACGGAAAGTAAAAGGTAAATAAATTGCAGCAAAGTATTTTTGGTATTTTTGGTTTGTAGATCTGAAAGTATATTATGGAAAGTAGACCCAGGGGTCATAGGTTTCACTAGAGGCTTCTCTCTTGAAAGCAAATATCATGGTGGGTAAACAAATTACTGTCAAGCAATTGATAGAAAAGCGAATAATCATGTAGTTATCCAAGGCAATGATCATGCATATAGGCATCACGTCGGGGTCAAGTAGACCGAAACGATTCTGCATCTACTATTATTACTCCACACATCGACCGACTCATGCCTGCATCTAGAGTATTAAGTTCATGAAGAACAGAGTAACACATTAAGAAAGATGACATGATGTAGAGGGATAAACTCAAGCAATATGATGAAAACCCCATCTTGTTACCCTTGATGGCAACAATACAATACATGCCTCACTACCCCTACTATGTCACTGGGTGAGGACACCGCAAGATTGAACCCAAAACCAAGCACTTCTCTCATTGCAAGAATTACCAATCTAGTTGGACAAACCAAACCAATAACTTGAAGATACTTGCAAGGATATGGAATCGTGCAAATAAGAATTCAGAGGAGATTCAAATAAGATTCATGGACAATCTGAACATAAACTCACAATTCATTGGATCTTGACAAACACACCACAAAAGAGGATTACATCAGATAGATCTCCATGAAGATCATGAAGAACATGGTATTGAAGATCAAAGAGAGAGAATAAGCCATCTAGATACTAGCTATGGACCCGTAGGTCTGTGGTGGACTACTCACGCATCATCGGAGGGGTAATGGAGTTGATGTCGATGCCCTCCATGATCGAAACCCCCTCCGGCAGATTACCGGAAAAGGCTCCAAGACTGGATCTCTCGGGAACGGAGGCTTCCGGCGGCGGAAAAGTATTTGCGTGGCTCCCTTTGGTGTTGGGGGAATATTTGGGAGTTTATAGGCCAAGAATTAGGGTTAGGAGACCTGCCGGGAGGCGACAAGCCTGCTAGGCGCGGCCAGGGGGGTCGCGCCTAGTAGGCTTGTGGCTCCCTGGCACCTCCTCTGCCGTGCACTCCAAGCTTGATCGATTTGTTTCCTTCCAAAAAAAATCCTTCCGAAGGTTTTATTCCGTTTGGACTCCGTTTAATATTCCATACCTGCAAAACTCAAAAACAAGGAAAAAACAGAAACTGGCACTAGGCTCTAGATTAATAGGTTAGTCCCAAAAATAATATAAAATAGCACATCAATGCATATAAAACATCCAAAATAGATAATATAATAGCATGCCATCATAAAAAATTATAGATACGTTGGAGACGTATCATGACTCTAGCACGACAACAAATTTAGTTCTTAATTTGGTTCATAAATGAAGTCATCTCGACTCACTGGTGAAGCTTCATGGGGGACAAAGGGGGCCACTGCCCCCTGCTATAGGAAAACTCCTAAATGTACCCCTAATTGTATAGGCTTGAATATCAAGTATTTCTCAAAGTTCATGCATAACTTATCTTTGAGTAAAGTCTGGAAATAACCTTAAGCTTGTATGCGTTGTCCAAATTAGACCCTAACCTTTAAATCTTTAAATTTGGCACCCTGTACATACAAATCCCGATCAATTTCAACCCTGTAACAATTTAGACCAGATTGGTACGATGGGAGAAAAACGATCCCACCGGGATTACTCTTTACTCTCACTAACAAGGTGGGTCCACATGTCATATTCATCTCTCCCAATCCCTCTCTTGAAAAATTTCTACATGTACAACTCCCCACTATTGGAAGGACGGTGCACGGGCAGACCCAGGATAGGTTACGCGGCCTCACGACGGATGCGAAGCTCGCCATCCAGTGGCACCGCTAGGTGGCATACTTAGCTCACCATGGCTGGTATGAGCATATGGCGAGCATGCGCATGCAGCTCCGACCATGGTGCGGTGGTCGCGACAGATGCGGAGCCGGCCAACATGTGACGTGGGCGGACCGGTGTGCCAAACAGGTCCAGGGTTGAGGTTGGTCGGAATCATTGAGTATAGGGTGCCGATTTCAGAGATTAGAAGGTTATGGTTAAAATTCGACGAGCCGTATGAGTTCAAGGTTTAAAACAAACTTTGGTCCTTATCTTGTCCGACCCTCAGCTTTGATTAGCCCCCTCAATAATCTTCATCAAGCTCCATCACTGCGTCAGTTTGTATATACCTTTACATCAATGAAATACAAGACCATTTATTTTCAAAGGGTTGAGATCCAAGACTGTTGATTTGGTTTCATTCATCTCTCTTAGTTTTCACCCTTTTTCTCTTTTGTTTCGCAAAAATTCATTTTAGATTCTAGGCTTGGATGAACCCATTATCAGGCTCATCCAGTGTCCTCGCGATTTGGGCCTCCTGTCGTATTCCCGGTCGTATCTCGGTTGTATGTTGCTAAATTAGTTAAATCGCCTGCCACATTTATTGCTATTTATTGAGGAGATTGTCGTCCCGATACTTAGACAACACCAATGACACAAAAACTTTTCTAAGCCAACCTGGTCCGCCTCGCACGATGGATCCATCAAACACGATCTTACTATACATCACCTCCTACCTCTGTCCCTCAATCTTCCTTCTATTCTCCGGATCCCCTTTCTTCTCAAGATCACGTCTAGCCACGAACGAGATGTCTGCATGCTGATCTTAGTCATGCACCACGCATCAACAAGAAAATCCTTCCCCTCATCGCATTTCTGTCCTACGGAGATCAACTCGTCAGATGCATCACCCGATAGGTGCAGTAGCAATCCATTACTCAAATGCCCACTAGTTCTACATGCAAGGCACTACCTAACCATAAAACATTGCGCACCATCAAAGACCCGAGCAAATGATAGCTAAATCACATGTTATTGAAAGCACAACATGCTCCCTTGGTGGTTTTGATAATTCATGACAACATACATTGTCTCTTGGACTAATACTTTTATCTAGTGTGTTTCAGATAATAGTCCATGAAGAGTTGGGTTGGCAAAGAGATTGTGGAATACCCTAGATGCAAGGAAATGGATTCGCAAAGCTTCAAGCAAGAGGACTCTACATTTTATATTTGTGAGAAATCACTTTGAGTCCGTAGGAAAGCCAATACTATTAAAAGGGGGTAATGTTTTGTTGGTGACCAAAATGCTCATACGTGCACAAGTGATAGTCACCAAAGACACCCACAAACTCTCCCACCTAAGTCTGTCCTAAGCCAAACACTCAAAATCGGTGCAACCAACATTCCACATTCGGTGCCACCGATTCCAAATCCTAGACAGACTCAGCCAACCCTAGCCACTTCGGTGCAACCGATTCCATACCGGTGCCACCGAGTTCAGCGTGCCAACTTTCTATTACGCAAGTTCACAGTTTCGGTCCCTCCGACATTGTCGAATCGGCGTCACCGAGTTTGAGCATTCTGACGGTTGGTCACCTTATCGGTGCAACCGAGATTCCTATATCGGTCTCACCGAGATTCAAAAGTTGCCATATTTGGCCACTTCGGTACCACCGAGATTAACATATCGGTGTTACCGAGTCTGATTTATTGTGTGTAATGGTTGGATTTTTGGAGATGCCTATATATAACCCTCCACCAACACCTACTCAAAAGAGAAGCACTCAGAACTATTCCATACCTATCCAATCAGTTTTCTGGGAGAGAACCACCTACCCTTGTGTTGAGGTCAAGATCTTCCACTCCAACCATATGGATCTTGATTTCTAGCCTCCCCAAGTTGCTTTCCACCAATCCCATCTCTTCTACCAAGCCATATCTGTGTGAGAGAGATTGTGTGTTGAGGAGTCTATCATCTTGAAGCACAAGAGCAAGGAGTTCATCGACATTACTGAGCCTATTACCTTTTGGAGGGTGGTGCCTCCTAGTTTGGTTAGGTGTCGCTTGGGAGCCTCCTACTTCGTGTTGTGGAGTGAACCAAGAAGTTTGTAAGGCCAAGGAGATAGCCTACTTCGTCAAGATCTACCCATAGTGAGACTAGTCCTTCGTGTATGGAAGTCGTTATGGAATAGTCAAGGTTGCTACTTCGTGGACCCTTATGGGTGGAGCCCTCCGTGGACTCTCGCGACCGTTACCCTTCGTGGGTTGAAGACTCCATAAACATGGACGTATGATAGCACCACCTATCGGAACAATGGGAAAAATCTTTTGCATATCCAAATGCGTTTGATTTTCATATCTCAACTCTTTACTTAATGTGCAATGTCTTTACTTTCCGCTGCTATACTTGTTGACATGCATGTGTAGGGTATATAGACTTGCTAGCCTTGCTAAAACTGTTAAAGTCTGCCAACCAATTAACTTGGGAAAAGGTTAGGTTTTAATTTCCTGCTAGTAGTCTATTCACTCCTCTCTAGACACTCTTATAGTGACCCCTCAATTGGTATCAGAGCTTTGGTCTCTATTTCTTCTGTTTAGTCACCGAAGAGGAAGATGGATGTGTCTAGTATAAGGAGTTTGAGTTATAGAGTGCCTATTCTTGATGGAGAGTATTATAGTCAATGGAAAACTTTGATGCTTGAGCTGTTTAATGAATTTCAATTGAGCAAATATGTTATGCGCCCCTGTGAGCCTCTTATTGATGAATTGCATCCCACACACGAAGAGGAAATTAACATGCTTGGTAACCTAAGAACTGTCAATCTTATTGTTAGAGGTTTACCAAGATTCGTGCTTTCTCAATTGAAGAACTTTGCATGTGCCTATACCTTATGGACTGATTTGGTGAAATGATATCCAAATCTTTCTTTAGGAAATCTTGATGAAATTCTTCATAAAACTGTTTCTTTTCACAAAATGAAGCCTAGTGATCCAAACTTTGATAAATGCCTATTTGAGCTCCGTGATCTTATGCGTGCTAAAGGAGAAGTCACCACTATCAACAACATTATGTTTGAAGCCATTCACATTCATACACTTGAACATTGTCTTGATCACAATTCTAACGAATCTCTTGTTCTTTATGACGAGGATTTCCCACTTGATGATGACAATGTGGAACATGACTACCTTGGAGAAGATGAGTTGTTCGACATCGAGCATGAAAAGATCATGAAAAATCTTAGTTTAATGGAAAACTTCAAGGATTATATGTCCGAAGGAAAGAGTGGATTCTCGATAGTGGATGTACGGATCATATGACTGGTCATAAAGACACGTTCCAAGAGATCACGCCTAATCAAGGTCCTCGAAGGTACGTGACCTTTGGAGACAACTCTAAGGGTAAGGTACTTAGCCTTGGTAAGGTGGCCATATCCCATGATAGCTCTATTCAAAATGTTATGCTTGTTGAATCCCTTGGCTACAATCTTCTTTCTGTATCTAGACTTGCCGATTTCGGTTTCAATGTGTTATTCACGAAAGTAGATTGCCAAGTGTTTCGACAAGATAATCATAAAATGGTCTTTACCAGTTTCCGTAGAGGTGATCTATACATTGTTGATTTCACTAAGAGATCCAAGCCTCGCACTTGTTTAATTGCTAAATCCTCTAAAGGTTGGCTTTGGCATAGAAGACTTGGACATGTAGGCATGCACAATCTAGATAAGCTAATCAAAGGTGATCATATACTTGGTGTTAAAGATGTTATCTTTGACAAAGATAGACTTTGTAGTGCTTGTCAAGCTGGAAAGCAAGTAGGTGGAAGTCATCCTGTTAAGAATATCATGACTACTAGGAGACCACTCAAGTTACTTCACATGGATCTTTTCGGTCCCAATGCTTACAAGAGTCTCGGTGGAAATTCCCGTGGTCTAGTTATATTTGATGATTTTTCCAGATTTACGTGGGTATTTTTCCTTGATGATAAGTCACAGGTTCAAAAGATCTTCAAGAACTTTGTTCACAAAGCGCAAAATCAGTTTGAAGTGAAGATTAAGAAAGTTCGGAGCGATAACGGATCGGAGTTCAAGAACACCCATGTGGATACTTTTATTGACGAAGAAGGTGTCTCACATGATTTCTCGGCTACTAAACGCCTCAACAAAATGGAGTTGTTGTGAGGAAGAACCGGACGCTTATTGAGATGGCCAGAACAATGCTTGACGAATACAAGACGCCAAGACACTTTTGGGCAAAAGCCGTGGAAACAGCATGTCATGCCACAAACCGACTTTACTTCCACAAGCTTCTCGGTAAAACGGCATACGAGCTACTCACCGGTAACAAACCCCAAGTTGGATACTTTCGTGCATTCGGCTCCAAGTGCTACATTCTTGACAAGCATCGCCGTACTATATTTTCTCCTAAATCTCATGAAGGATTCCTACTTGGTTATGGATCGAACTCTCACACTTACTATGTCTACAACAACTTCATTCGAAAAGTTGAAGAGGCGGTAGATGTGAAGTCTGATGAATCTAATGGTTCGCAAGTCGAACAATTGTCAAATGATGTAGGTGATAAGGACCCTTCGGAAGCTATCCTAGATTTACCCACCGACAAGATTCGTCCCATGGAGGTTAAGGAAAGTATTTCATCAACTCAAGTGGAAGCCCCTACTTCATGACAAGGTGAGCCACAACATGACATGAAGGCATCCACAAGCGGTACACGACAAGATGAAGAGGAGGAGGAAGTACATCATGAAGATCTACCACAACCTCCTTCACCACCACCTCAAGGAGATGATCACGTTGACAACAACGAAGACGAAGGAAATGATGATGAAGAAGAAGCTCCACCAACCAACAATCGGAAGCTGACCCGAGTTTGAGCACAAGTGACCAAGAACCATCCCCTAAACCAAATCTTTGGAGATATCCAAACCGGGAGAATCACTCGCTCTAAAACTCGTCTAGCTAACTTTTGTGAGCATTATTCATTCATATATAGCATTGAGCCTTTGAATGTAGAACAAGCTCTTTAAGGCGCGGATTGGGTGAACGCTATGCATGAAGAGCTCCACAACTTCGAAAGGAACAAAGTGTGGACACTCGTGGAGAAGCCTGAGGATGAGCACAACATCATCGGAACCAAATGGGTGTTTCGGAACAAGCAAGACGAAGACGATCAAGTCATGCGCAACAAGGCACGTCTCGTGGCCCAAGGATATACTCAAGTCGAAGGTATGGACTATAGTGAGACTTATGCCCTTGTTGCTGGACTAGAAGCTATTCGAATTCTTCTTGCCTATGCTAATCACCATGATATCACGCTTTATCAAATGGACATTAAAAATTGCCTTTTTAAATGGTGAAATTGAAGAAGAGGTTTATGTTAAGAAACCACCTCCTTTTGTGAATCCTAAGAAACCTAATCATGTTTACAAGCTTCATAAAGCCCTTTATGGTCTTAAGCAAGCCCCTCGTGCTTGGTACAAATGCTTAACGAAGTTTCTCATTGAAAAAGGTTTTGAAATTGGTAAAATTGATGCAACTTTGTTCACTTGTTCACTGAGAGAGTTGATGGAGAATTATTTGTGTGCCAAATCTATGTGGATGATATTATCTTTGGTTCCACTAACCCTCAATTTAGTGAAAGATTTGGAAGATTGATGTCCAAGAAGTATGAGATGTCCATGATGTGTGAGATGAAATTCTTTCTTGGATTGCAAATCAAACAATCAAGAGAAGGAACTTTCATCTCTCAAACTAAGTATACCAAGGACTTGATCAAGAAATTCAACATGCAAGAGTGCAAAGGTATGAAAACGCCCATGCCAACTAGTGGACATGTTGATCTAACCAAAGAAGATGAACCAGTTGATCAAAAAGTTTATCGATCTATGATTGGTTCATTGTTATATCTATGTGCATCTCGTCCCGATATTATGCTTAGTGTTTGCATGTGTGCTAGATATCAAGCTGCACCTAAGGAGTGTCATCTTTTGGTTGTGAAACACATTGTGAGATAATTGATACAAACACCAATCTTTGGTATTTGGTATCCCAAGGGATCTTCTTGTAACCTTGTTGGCTATTCCGATTCGGACTATGCTGGTGACAAGGTTGATAGAAAATCCACCATGGGTACTTGTCAATTTTTAGGTAGATCTGTTGTGTCTTGTGTTGGGAGACGCAGTAGTAAATCAAAAAAAATCTACGTATCACCAAGATCTATCTATGGAGAAACCAGAAACGAGTGGGGAGAGATTGCATCTTCATACCTTTGAAGATCGCTAAGCGGAAGCGTTACAAGAACGCGGTTGGTGGAGTCATACTCGCAGCGATTCAGATCGCGGTGGATTCTGATCTCAGCGCCGAACAACGGCGCCTCCGCCGAGAGAGAGAGAGAAGTCGTGTCTCAAATCAGCCCAAACCCTTGCATATATATAGGAGGATGGAGAGGGAGGGCTGCCTTGGCCCCTCCTCCAAGGAGGAGAGGTTCGGCCGAAGGTGGGGAAGAGTCCACCTCCCACAAGGGAGGTGGATCTCCTCCTTTTAAATCCTTTTGCCCTTTATCTCTTTATCCCAGCCGCATGGGCCTTTCTAGAAGGTCTTGGCCAACCCAATAAGGGCTGACACACATCCTCTAATGGCCCACAAAGTCCTATGGTCGTCACACCCCTCCCGGGGGTCCTCCGGCACCCTCCCGGCACTCCCGGTACACTACCGATGAGCCCGAAAACTTTCCGGTGACCAAAACTGGACTTCCTATATATCAATCTTTACCTCCGGACCATTCCGGAGCTCCTCGTGACGTTCGGGATCTCATCCGGGACTCTGAACAACCTTCGGTAACCACGTACAACATTTCCCTATAACCCTAGCGTCATCGAACCTTAAGTGTGTAGACCCTACGGGTTCGGGAGACATGTAGACATGACCGAGACACCTCTCCGGTCAATAACCAACAGAAGGATATGGATACCCATGTTGTCTCCCACATGCTCCACGATGATCTCATCAGATGAACCACGATGTCGGGGATTCAATCAATCCCGTATACAATTCCCTTTGTCATCGGTATGATACTTGCCCGAGATTCGATCATCGGTATCTCTATACCTTGTTCAATATCGTTACTGGCAAGTCTCTTTACTCGTTCCGTAATACATCATCCCGTGGCTAACTCCTTAGTCACATTGATCTCATAATGATGATGTCTTACCGAGTGGGCCCAGAGATACCTCTCCGTCACACGGAGTGACAAATCCCAGTCTCGATTCGTGCCAACCCAACACACACTTTCGGAGATACCCGTAGTGCACCTTTATAGCCACCCAGTTATGTTGTGACGTTTGGCACACCCAAAGCATTCCTACGGTATCCGGGAGTTGCACAATCTCATGGTCTAAGGAAACGATACTTGACAATGAAAAGCTTTAGCAAACAAACTACACGATCTTGTGCTATGCTTAGGATTGGGTCTTGTCCATCACATCATTCTCCTAATGATGTGATCCCATTATCAACGACATCCAATGTCCATGGTAATGAAACCGTGACCATCTATTGATCAACGAGCTAGTCAACTAGAGGCTCACTAGGGACATGTTGTGGTCTATGTATTCACACATGTATTACGGTTTCCGGTTAACACAATTATAGCATGAACAATAGACAATTATCATGAACAAGGAAATACAATAATAACCATTTTCTTATTGCCTCTAGGGCATATTTCCAACAGTCTCCCACTTGCACTAGAGTCAATAATCTAGTTACATTGTGATGAATTGAACACCCATAGCAATCTGGTGTTGATCATGTTTTGCTCGTGAGAGAGGTTTAGTCAATGGATCTGCGACATTCAGATCTGTATGCACTTTACAAATATCTATATCTCCCTCCTGAATGTAATCACGGATGGAGTTGAAGCGGCGCTTGATGTGTCTTCTCTTCTTGTGAAACCTGGGCTCCTTCGCAAGGGCAATAGCTCCAGTGTTGTTACAGAATAGAGTCATCGGGCTCGACGCACTTGGAATTACTCCTAGGTCGGTGATGAACTCCTTCATCCAGACTCCTTCCTTTGCTGCTTCCGAAGCAGCTATGTACTCCGCTTCACATGTAGATGCCGCCACGACGCTTTGCTTGCTACTGCACCAGCTGACTGCCCCTCCGTTCAAAACATACACGTGTCCGGTTTGCGACTTGGAGTCGTCCGGATCCGTGTCGAAGCTAGCATCAACATAACCCTTTACGACGAGCTCTTCGGCACCTCCATATACGAGAAACATGTCCTTTGTACTTTTCAGGTACTTCAGGATATTCTTGACCGCTGTCCAGTGTTCCGTTCCGGGATCACTTTGGTACCTCCCTACCAAACTTATGGCAAGGTTCACATCAGGTCTGGTACACAACATGGCATACATAATAGAGCCTATGGCTGAAGCATAGGGGATGACACTCATCTCTTCTTTATCCTTTGTCGTGGTCGGGCATTGAGTCGTACTCAATCTCACACCTTGTAACACAGGCAAGAACCCTTTCTTGGACTGATCCATACTGAACATCTTCAATATCTTTTCAAGGTATGTGCTTTGTGAAAGACCTATGAGGCGTCAAGATCTATCTCTATAGATCTTAATACCTAATATGTAAGCAGCTTCTCCAAGGTCCTTCATTGAAAAACACTTATTCAAGTAGGCCTTTATACTTTCCAAGAGTTCTATATCATTTCCCATTATCAGTATGTCATCCACATATAATATGAGAAATGCTACAGAGCTCCCACTCACTTTCTTGTAAATACAGGGTTCTCCATAAACCTGTATAAACCCAAACGCTTTAATCACCTCATTAAAGCGAATGTTCCAACTCCGAGATGCTTGCACCAGCCCATAGATGGAGCGCTGGAGCTTGCATACTTTGTTAGCATCTTTAGGATCGAAAAAACCTTTCGGCTGCATCATATATAGTTCTTCGTTAAGGAAACCATTAAGGAATGCCATTTTGACGTCCATTTGCCAGATCTCATAATCATAAAATGCGGCAATTGCAAACATGATTCGGACAGACTTCAACATCGCTACGGGTGAGAAAGTCTCATCGTAGTCAATTCCTTGAACTTGTCGATAACCCTTAGCGACAAGTCGAGCCTTATAGACGGTTACATTACCATCCGCGTCAGTCTTCTTCTTAAAGATCCATTTATTTTCAATGGCTCGCTTATCATCAGGCAAGTCCACCAAAGTCCATACTTTGTTCTCATACATGGATCCTATCTCGGATTTCATGGCCTCAAGCCATTTGTTGGAATCTGGGCCCGCCATCGCTTCTTCATAGTTCGAAGGTTCACCGTTGTCCAACAACATGATCTCCAGGACAGGGTTGACGTACCACTCTGGTGCGGAACGTGCCCTAGTGGACCTTCGACGTTCAATAGTAACTTGATCTGAAGTTTCATGATCATCATCATTAACTTCCTCTCCAGCCGGTGTAGGCTCCACAGAAACAACTTCCTGTGCTGCGCTACTCTCCGGTTCGAGTGGAGGCACAATTACCTCATCAAGTTCTATTTTCCTCCCACTTACTTCTTTCGAGAGAAACTCTTTCTCGAGAAAGGATCCATTCTTGGCAACAAAGACTTTGCCCTCGGATCGTAGGTAGAAGGTATACCCAATAGTCTCTTTGGGATATCCTATGAAGACGCACTTTTCCGCTTTGGGTTTGAGCTTCTCAGGTTGAAGTTTCTTCACATAAGCATCACATCCCCAAACTTTTAGAAACGACAGCTTAGGTTTCTTTTCAAACCATAATTCATCCGGTGCCGTCTCAACGGATTTTGACGGTGCCTTATTTAAAGTGAATGCGGCAGTCTCTAATGCATATCCCCAAAATGATAGCGATAAGTCGGTAAGAGACATCATAGATCGTACCATATCTAATAGAGTGCGATTACGATGTTCAGACACACCATTTCGCTGAGGTGTGCCAGGCGACGTGAGTTGTGAAACAATTCCACATTTCCTAAGGTGCGTGCCAAACTCGTGACTTAAATATTCTCCGCCACGATCAGATCGTAGGCACTTTATTTTCCTGTCATGTTGATTCTCTACCTCACTCTGAAATTCCTTGAACCTTTCAAAAGTTTCAGACTTATGTTTCATTAAGTAGACATACCCATATCTACTCAAGTCATCAGTGAGGGTGAGAACATAACGGTAGCCACCACGAGCCTTGACACTCATTGGACCGCATACATCGGTATGTATTATTTTCAACAAGTCAGTTGCTCGCTCCATTGTTCCGGAGAACGGAGTCTTGGTCATCTTGCCCATGAGGTATGGTTCGCACGTGTCAAATGATTCGAAATCAAGAGACTCCAAAAGTCCATCAGTATGGAGCTTCTTCATGCGTTTGACACCAATATGACCAAGGCGGCAGTGCCACATGTAAGTGGGACTATCTTTATCAACCTTACACTTTTTGGTACTCACACTATGGACATGTGTAACATCACGTTCGAGATTCATCAAAAATAAACCATTGACCAGCGGGGCATGACCATAAAACATTTCTCTCATATAAATAGAACAACCATTATTCTCAGATTTAAATGAGTAGCCATCTCGCGTCAAGCGAGATCCAGATACAATTTTCATGCTCAAAGCTGGTACTAAATAACAATTATTAAGGTTTAACACTAATCCCGAAGGTAGATGTAGAGGTAGCGTGCCGACGGCGATCACATCGACCTTGGAACCATTCCCAACGCACATCGTCACCTCGTCCTTTGCCAGCCTCCGCTTATTCCGCAGCTCCTGCTTGGAGTTACAAATGTGAGCAACTGCACCGGTATCAAATGCCCAGGAGCTACTACGAGCGCTGGTTAGGTACACATCAATAACAAGTATATCACATATACCTTTAATGTTGCCGTCCTTCTTATCCGCTAAGTACTTGGGGCAGTTCCGCTTCCAGTGACTGGTACCTTGCAATAAAAACACTCAATCTCAGGCTTGGGTTCATTCTTGTTCTTCTTATTCCCGGCAACTTGCTTACCGGGCGCGGCAATAGCTTTGCCGTCCTTCTTGAAGTTCTTCTTACCCTTGCCTTTCTTGAAACTAGTGGTCTTATTTACCATCAACACTTGATGCTCCATTTTGATCTCAACCTCTGCTGATTTCAGCATCGAGTACAACTCAGGAATGGACTTCTCCATCCCTTGCATGTTGTAGTTCATCACAAAGCTCTTGTAGCTAGGTGGAAGCGGCTGGAGGATTCTATCAATGACCGAGTCATTCGGGAGATTAACTCCCAGCTGAGTCAAGCGGTTGTGTAGCCCAGACATCTTGAGGATGTGCTCACTAACAAAACTATTCTCCTCCATCTTACAGCTGAAGAACTTGTCGGAGACGTCATATCTCTCGACCCGGGCATGAGCTTGGAAAACCAATTTCAGCTCTTGGAACATCTCATATGCTCCGTGTTGCTCAAAACGCTTTTGGAGCCCCGGTTCTAAACTGTAAAGCATGCCGCATTGAACAAGGGAGTAATCATCGCAACGAGAATGCCAAGCGTTCGCAACGTCTTGCTCTGCTGGGAGAAGGGGTGGGTCACCTAGTGGTGCATCAAGGACATACAATTTCTTGGAAGCTATGAGGATGATCCTCAAGCCACGGACCCAGTCCGCATAGTTGCTTCCATCATCTTTCAGTTTGGTTTTCTCTAGAACGCGTTGAAATTGAGGGTGACATTCGCGTTGGCCATTGGATCTACAATATAGATTGTAAAGATAATTTTAGACTAAGTTCATGATAATTAAGTTCACATAATCAAATTATTTAATGAACTCCCACTTAGATAGACATCTCTCTAGTCATCCAAGTTATACATGATCCATGTCAACTAGCCCGTGTACGATCATCACGTGAGACGGACTAGTCATCCATGGTGAACATCTCCATGTTGATCGTATCTTCTATACGACTCATGTTCGACCTTTCGGTCTTCCGTGTTCTGAGGCCATGTCTGTACATGCTAGGCTCGTCAAGTCAACAAGTGTTCCGCGTGTGTAAATCTGACTTACACGCGTTGTATGCGAACGTTAGAACCTATCACACCCGATCATCACGTGGTGCTTCGGAACGACGATCCTTAGCAACGGTGCACAGTTAGGGTGAACACTTCTCTTGAAATTTTATTGAGAGATCATCTTATTTATTACCGTCGTTCTAAGCAAATAAGATGTAAACATGATAAACATCACATGCAATCAATATAGTGACATGATATGGCCAATATCATCTTGCTCCTTTGATCTCCATCTTCGGGGCATCATGATCATCACTGTCACCGGCACTCTCCATCATCATGATCTCCATCATTGTATCTTCATGAAATTGTCTTGCCAACTATTACTTCTACTACTATGGCTAATGTTTAACAATAAAGTAAAGTAATTACATGGCGTTTATGATTGACACGCAGGTCATACAATAAAATAAGATAACTCCTATGGCTCCTGCCGGTTGTCATACTCATCGACATGCAAGTCGTGAATCCTATTACAAGAACATGATCAATCTCATACATCACAATGCATCACATCACATTCTTTGGCCATATCACATCACAAGGCATATGCTGCAAAAACAAGTTAGACGTCCTCTAATTTGTAGTTGTAAGTTTTTACGTGGCTGTTATAGGTTTCTAGCAAGAATGTTTCTTACCTACGCCAAAACCACAACGTGATATGCCAATTGCTATTTACCCTTCATAAGGACCCTTTTCATCGAATCCAATCCGACTAAGGTGGGAGAGACAGACACCCGCTAGCCACCTTATGCAACAAGTGCATGTCAGGCGGTGGAACCAGTCTCACGTAAGCGTACGTGTAAAGTCCGTCCGGGCCGCTTCATCCCACAATACCGCCGAATCAAGATAAGACTAGTAGTGGTAAGCATATTAACAAAATCGACGCCCACAACAACTTGTGTTCTACTCGTGCATAGATTCTACGCATAGACCTAGCTCATGATGCCATTGTTGGGAGACATAGAAGTAAATCAAAAAAATTCTACGTATCACCAAGATCTATCTATGGAGAAACCAACAACGAGTGGGGAGAGATTGCATCTTCATACCTTTGAAGATTGCTAAGCGGAAGCGTTACAAGAATGCGGTTGGTGGAGTCGTACTCGCAGCGATTCAGATCGCGGTGGGTTTCGATCTCAGTGCCGAACAACGGCGCCTCCACGTTCAACACACGTGCAGCCCGATGACGTCTCCTACGCCTTGATCCAGCAAGGAGGAAGGAGAGGTTGAGGGAGAGCTCCGGCAGCACGACGGCGTGGTGACGGTGGAGCTACGTGGACTCTGGCAGGGCTTCGCCAAGCGCTACGGAGAACGAGGAAGAGGAAGAGTAGGGCTGCGCTGAGAGAGAGAGAAGTCGTGTCTCAAATCAGCCCAAACCCTTGCATATATATAGGAGGAGGGAGAGGGAGGGCTGCCTTGGCCCCACCTCCAAGGCTATGCTTAGGATTGGGTCTTGTCCATCACATCATTCTCCTAATGATGTGATCCCGTTATCAACGACATCCAATGTCCATGGTCATGAAACTGTGACCATCTATTGATCAACGAGCTAGTTAACTAGAGGCTCACTAGGGACATGTTGTGGTCTATGTATTCACACATGTATTACGGTTTCCGGTTAACACAATTATAGCATGAACAATAGACAATTATAATGAGCTAGGAAATACAATAATAACCATTTTATTATTGCCTCTAGGGCATATTTCCAACATCTTGGTCATCCAAAAAACAAAACTCGGTATCTCTATCTACTACCGCAGCTGAGTATATTGCTGCTGGATCTTGTTGTGTGCAGTTACTATGGATGACACAAATGCTTAAGGATTATGGAATCCATGTTAAAAATGTTCCATTGCTTTGTGACAATGAAAGTGCTATTAAAATTGGTCATAATCCTATGCAACACTCTCGAACTAAGCATATTCAAGTTCGACATCATTTCATTCGTGATCATGTTGCCAAAGGAGATATTAATCTTAAGCATGTTTGCACTGACAAGCAATTGGCCAATATCTTTACTAAGCCACTTGATGAGAAATTTTTGTGTCACTTGAGGAGTGAGTTGAACATCATAGATGCTTCAAACTTGAGATAGACTCACTCGGATGCTGGCAAGGGCATGAGCTTTCTTGGTATTGCCATGATATTGCTAATGTGTTATCTTATACCATGGAATTCTATGCTCCCTTGCATTGCATCTAACCATTTGTAGGTACTTGGAAGAACTTCATTCCATGAGATTGCAACCAACTCCTATTATAAGCAATCTTGTCTTGACCAAGTATCAACAACTCCTCTTTATGATGGAAGGAAGAAGACAACAAAAACATATCCTTGACATATACTTGATCATTATTGCAAAATCTCAGTTGGTATCATGTCAAATGGATATACCTATTGTTCTTCCTTGCATGACTAACCCTTGTAGGTAACAAGTGTACTTGAATGAGAAGGATTGCTCCCAACTCTAGATGTTCTTCATCAACCTCGAGCATCCTCAACAAGTTTACCTACGAGCAACGTCATCAACATCACTCAAAGGTATGCTCTCATATCCTTGAAAAGGCTTTACTCCAAGTCACGAGCTAAAGCAAATCAAGTGATATGAAGACATTAAAATGCTTAATTGAAAAATGGTAACCCCATTTTGAGCTTAACGTAGAGTATGACCTATGATCAAGTATTCTTGCTTGGCTCCTAAGTCAATATACTCTAATATAGGTGACCTCGTCACCGTCCATCACTAGTTAAGAGTCTCGTGTGGTTTGCTCTCTATTTGAATGATCTCTAGTAACCACTCAAATCTTTTCTAGATGATGCCCTTTTCTCTTTCCTTTGAAAATATTTTCCTTTAACACTTTGAAAACAGAAGCTTGGTCCCTTATTCTTTTCTTTCTGATTTAGCCTCGGAGTCGCCGACTCAGATATCTTGGTTTTACCGAAATTGCAGACAAGCTGCACTACAAAATCTCTGTACCACTGATCTATCTGTCTCGGAGTCACCGATTTGCTTTTCTTATCTTATCTGTCCTTCTTTTGTTATTTCAATGATCCCTCTTAAAAAAATTAGGGGGAGAATAACAAGCTAAACTTAGGGGGAGAAATTCTTTATTCAAGGATCCCTAGCTCAAAGGAGGAGAAGACTAATATTTGCCACAGGGAGAGAAGTTACATTCAATGACTCCCTCGGTTCTTTTCTATGAACCTTACTTTCAATGACCCTTGTTCTCAAGGATCCCTTCCTTGTCAATGATCCCTGTACCTACTCCTAACTTTCACCTTTTGTAAATTAATGCCAAAGGGGGAGAAGAACAAAGCTTCATGCTAAAGGGAGAGTTACCTGCTTATGCAAAGGGGGAGATATGATTTAGGGGGAGAGGAGAGTATCAAAAGTTTATACTTATACAAACAAGGGGAGAATACCAAAATAAGCAAGAAAAACTTATTTTATTTGACTGTTCACTTTAGACTTTTCTCACCCTATCCAATCCCAATATCTACATGCTGAGATTCCGGGGGAGAGGATGAAGTACCACTTTCATATCTAAGGGGATAAAGCTCTAAAGGATTAATGACACACGGGGAGACATATTAATCTTAAGGATTATCATACTTTATATGTTCTCCATATCTTGCTATCTTTTGAGTTCTATTGCTTTTGATTAGTAGAACACTCTTGTGTTTCCTAACATTGTTTTCTCAAATGTGTTTCTACTACTAGAATGCTCAAGAACTCAAGGTAAGCATATGCATCACATCTTTGATCAAGATGCTTGCTTCTTGCACATATTCTTTGCAAGAGTGGAGTCTTGAATAAGGATACGCCTAATTCATATACATTTGATGCATATAGCCAAGATACACATGACTTATCTCATCCCTTCTACTACATGTGTGTCCATGCATTTCAAAGCAACTATCCTTTAAAGGACTGCACACATTTAGGGGGAGCAAATCTAAGTCATGTGTCTCTCAAAGTCTTCATTATATTCACACATATCTTTATTTGAAGCTTTAATTGTATGTTGTCATCAATTACCAAAAAGTGGGAGATTGAAAGCACAACATGCTCCCTTGGTGGTTTTGATAATTCATGACAACATACATTGTCTCTTGGACTAATACTTTTATCTAGTGTGTTTCAGGTAATAGTCCATGGAGAGTTGGGTTGGCAAAGAGATTGTGGAATACCCCAGATGCAAGGAAATGGATTCGCAAAGCTTCAAGCAAGAGGACTCTACATTTTATATTTGTGAGAAATCACTTTGAGTCCGTAGGAAAGCCAATACTATTAAAGGGGGTAAAGTTTTGTTGGTGAACAAAATGCTCATACGTGCACAAGTGATAGTCACCAAAGACACCCACAAACTCTCCCACCTAAGTCTGTCCTAAGCCAAACACTCAAAATCGGTGCAACCAACATTTCACATTCGGTGCCACCGATTCCAAACCCTAGACAGACTCAGCCAACCCTAGCCACTTCGGTGCAACCGATTCCATACCGGTGCCACCGAGTTCAGCGTGCCAACTTTCTATTACGCACGTTCACAGTTTCGGTCCCTCCGAGATCGTCGAATCGGCGTCACTGAGTTTGAGCATTCTGACCGTCGGTCACCTTATCGGTGCAACCGAGATTCCTATATCGGTCTCACCGAGATTCAAAAGTTGCCATCTTTGGCCACTTCGGTACCACCGATATTAACATATCGGTGTCACCGAGTCTGAATTATTGTGTGTAATGGTTGGATTTTTGGAGATGCCTATATATAACCCTCCACCAACACCTACTCGAAAGAGAAGCACTCAGAACTATTCCATACCTATCCTATCAGTTTTTTGGGAGAGAACCACCGACCCTTGTGTTGAGGTCAAGATCTTCCACTCCAACCATATGGATCTTGATTTCTAGCCTCCCCAAGTTGCTTTCCACCAATCCCATCTCTTCTACCAAGCCATATCTGTGTGAGAGAGATTGTGTGTTGAGGAATCTATCATCTTGAAGCACAAGAGCAAGGGTTCATCGACATTACCGAGCCTATAACCTTTTGGAGGGTGGTGCCTCCTAGATTGGTTAGGTGTCGCTTGGGAGCCTCCTACTTCGTGTTGTGGAGTGAACCAAGAAGTTTGTAAGGGCAAGGAGATCGCCTACTTCGTGAAGATCTACCCATAGTGAGGCTAGTCCTTCGTGGACGGAAGCCGTTATGGAACAGTCAAGGTTGCTACTTCGTGGACCCTTATGGGTGGAGCCCTCCGTGGACTCTCGCGACCGTTACCCTTCGTGGGTTGAAGACTCCATAAACGTGAACGTATGATAGCACCACCTATCAGAACCACGGGAAAAATCTTTGTGTCTCCAAATGCGTTTGATTTTCATATCTCAACTCTTTACTTCATGTGCAATGTCTCTACTTTTCGCTGCTATACTTGTTGACATGCATGTGTAGGGTATATAGACTTACTAGCCTTGCTAAAACTGTTAAAATCTGTCAACCAATTAACTTTGAAAAAAGTTAGGTTTTAATTTCCTGCTAGTAGTCTATTCACCCCCCTCTAGACACTCTTCTAGTGATCCCTTAGTTATCACATAGCCCTCATGATATTACAAAGCCAAGTCTAGCATCACACGAATTGAACACGTACATCACATGTAGTCTACACTCATAGAGCAACAAGCCTGGAATGCAGACAACACCATTGTTAGAAAATCTCTGCGGACTCAGTCGGTGAGCTACACTTCCACGGTTTCACCAAGTTCTACTCTTAGTTGCAGATCCGCGATTGAACAGCTGCAGCCCCGCATAACAAAACCGGAATAAATTCCGAGCCACAAATCTGATAAAATCAAACATACTGTTCTAACCATGAGTACCACGGTTGCAGTCACGGAAGCCTACCCTATGCCATGGGCTAGAATCTAACCGGCCATGGCAGTCTGTCGGCGAAATGAATACAATGCCACGCCTATGCTTTGAACCCACCGTATCGTATTGTCTCTACCATCTGTCGTGAATACGCTCGTTTTTACAGCTTGCTCTGCACGCGCAAAACCCTCATTTTCGTCAAACCCCATCCCTAGACCTACGAAAACGGTTTCGAGTCTAGCTCAGCTCGGGTATTGAAACACCTTGTCTTTTGTTTCGACATTTCTTGGTTTTTGTTATACTCTTTCACACCCCAATCTCTCCATCACTAGTTGTGTCTCAAGGGCAAACGGGTTCCAAAACAAGGACCCTAATAGCTAGCAAACGTTCGATGGCCAAGATGCCATTTGCGAACGCCGCGGCTAACAATTTTAATATTTTGGGGTGACATATTTTTTGTCAAGAAGAATGACATTTCGTTTCTCTTACTAGTGCATTTTTCATCCCAATACTGTCATGATCAGATCTTTTTATTTTTATTTATTTTTGATCTTGCAATGATCAGATCTTGATTCAATGAATGTGAGGGCGTTCACTGGGGATTTCCTCTAGGGAACGGTCGTGAGATAACATAATCCCGCAAAACAAAAAGATAGTACAAGTGGCGGCAGCCGTGGCGTGGAAGTCCAGTCGGGCAGGCAGCGGGCGACGCCCACCACCATGCTCCGACGTGTTCGTCCGACGTGGCGCCGTCCCATTGGGGCGCACCACGTCACGGCCACCGACGCGCCGGCCCCGCCCACGCGTCCCTCCCGCCGTCCCGCGGGCCCCCACATGCCAGCCGCACGACCCAGGCTCCTCCTCAATCCTCATCCACTCCGAAGCAGGAGAAAAAAAACACAGAGAAAGAGATCGAGACCACGCCGCCCGCAGTCCGTCTCCACCCTCCTTCCCCATCCCCGCTCTTCGATCCCGCCGGCGATCCGCCCACCCCAGCCCAGGGAGAGGCGAGCAGCGGCTAGGGTTTCCGCGCGCGTGCGTGCGTTTGTGTGTGTGTGTGCTTGTGGGAGGGGAGAGGAGGAGTCCGCAGGGATGGCGCAGGCGGTGGAGGAGTGGTACCGGCAGATGCCCATCATCACGCGCTCCTACCTCACCGCCGCCGTCCTCACCACCGTCGGCTGCACCCTCGAGGTACGCACGCGCCCTCGCTCCCTCTCTTCCGCCCACCCCGGGGGGCGGGGCCTCTGGCCGTCCGCGGCGCGATCTGCCGCTTCTGCTGAGTCGAGTTGAGCTGATGACCTAGTGATTGGTTGGTTGATTGCAGATCATCTCGCCGTACCACCTCTACCTCAACCCCAAGCTGGTCGTGCAGCACTACGAGATCTGGCGCCTCGTCACCAACTTCCTCTACTTCCGCAAGATGGGTATGTCCATGAACCAGCGATGCTCGATTCCTATCCCAGGTCCAAGTTGCAGGGCGTTGTGAAATTCGGTACGATGGCATGGCGTAGGGCTAGGTTTGCCCGAGGCCGCGCATATTCGTTGCGTACATGCCACTCCATTTGTAACATACATACTGATACAATACAAGCCGCACCAGAGGAATTCATTTCATGTGCTCCCAGAGACCCAGAGTATGGTTTGTCGAGTCAGAGAAACTGTCGCGCAGGGAGATATGCTAGAATATACAGGTTTACGGTACGTGGCGCCGATCAGCGAAGGCTTGTTCACTTTACATGCCATTGAGCTACTGCCTCCCTTATGTTTTGTGGTGCTGTGCATATGGCAATTTGTTGCATTGGAAACGGACACGGACTGCTTGTTTGTCGTATTGTGTTGGCTGGTGTATCAAAGTCTTAACACGAAACAATAAGCGCAGATTTGTAAAGTTAATGCTGCGCGCTTCAAATGGTAACAGAGAATGGGTAACAGATGATTTGTCCAACATAATATGTTGCCATGAATGAGCAGAATCTAGATTGCTTTGCCGTTGGGTAGCCGACATGTAGAGTCGTTATCTCGGATGCGTTACTAATTTGTCTGTGCTCATGCTAAACGCAAGTGCTTACATGTTCCTAGCCTGTTGCACGTGTTTGATTTGCATGCTCATCGGAAGCCCTCTTACTTGATGTATAGCTGTAGCCCTTCACTCTTATTACTGAACCTGGTTACTCTTGTTTCCAGATTTGGATTTTCTGTTCCACATGTTTTTTCTTGCGCGCTACTGCAAACTTCTTGAGGAGAACTCATTCAGAGGAAGAACAGCTGACTTTTTCTACATGCTCTTGTTTGGTGCTACTGTCCTAACTAGCATCGTTCTGATTGGTGGGACAATACCTTACATTTCTGAGACCTTTGCTAGGATTCTGTTCCTGAGCAATTCATTGACGTTTATGATGGTACGAGGTTAATTTGAAGGTTTCAAGTGTTTACTATTTTCTATATAAGAAGTTGCCTATGCTAGGACACAAAGTAGAGAAGTCTTGTCTTTAAGAAATGTCCTTTTTGGGTGCCTGAGGCAGAACATTAGTAATACCCCTGATATGGCATGGCAGGTTTATGTCTGGAGCAAGCACAATCCCTTCATTCACATGAGCTTCTTGGGTCTGTTCACCTTCACTGCTGCCTACTTACCTTGGGTAAGCATTGCATCTGTCCACTTGATACTCCTCTAAAATTACTTATTTGACGAGCATAGGCATGCAAATTGATATTTTTTCATGCCTGAGTATTGATTCACCAGATCCAAGATCTGCATATAGGGAGGAAGCATGACTTATTTCAACGACTTTGATAAGCTTACACATATAAAAAACTGATAATTTCTTCATGCCCTAGTATTGTTGCACAAGACCTCAAATCTGTGTATAGGGGGAATGCATAACTTATTGTAATGACTTGAAACTCTACCTGGCAGGCTGGCAGACACATGTATCGATTCGGGCTGTTTCATTTGCATTTACATGTATTGATTCGGGCTGTTTCATTTATTTACTAAACTTATTTCCTTTGCCTCCTTGGTTTCACAGTATATATAAGTAACTTTAGGTTTTGTCTCAAAGAAGGGCCTAGTGCACTGGGAGTACACATGAATTTCATTGGAAAGGGCTGGGTCTTTCTTTTACTATGGAATCATTTTGTTCTAGATGGGGCGAGGGGCAAGATAAAGTGAATGATGTTACATTTTAATCCATTTAGTCATCATGGAATAAATCCTGGATAGATCATTTGAGTAAATAAACACTGGAATGTGTATGTGAGATAGGTTGTGATAAATCTGCCTAGAAAATGTAAATTAACGAGCATAGAAAATGTAAAAACTAGCAAGTTATATTCTGGAAATGGAAGTATCTTGAATTGGACAAATATTTGAAGTTAAAAAGATTTCTCCAACTCAAACCAGGCAAAACCTGGCAATCACTGGGTGGCCTGTAAGCTGCTGTGTAATATGCACGACTACAATAGGAAGACACCTGGCTAACCTCTTATCATACAGGATGGCATATCACTGTGAGAAAACATGACAAGCTGAAGAAACTG
Organism: Hordeum marinum; assembly: GCA_022496015.1. Taxonomy (NCBI): domain Eukaryota; kingdom Viridiplantae; phylum Streptophyta; class Magnoliopsida; order Poales; family Poaceae; genus Hordeum; species Hordeum marinum. Next base: position 513,488,779 of record CM039676.1, on the reverse strand, counting down.
GCACATCTTGCTCTTATTGTGTTTTCCTGTGATCCTTACTTGGTCATCTCATACCGCGACATAATTAGTGAAATTTCATTCATGTTGTATTATTATATCAGAGATGAAAAACAGCGGCATGAATTGTTTCTTGTAACTTGCAGGTCCTTCTGGGCTTCTCTATTCTGGTGGGGAGCAGTACATGGGTTGATCTTTTGGTATGTTTTTCTCAACTGATGTTTCAGAGTAACGGTTGCAGTAGTGATCTTCGTAGTGTTTATGGTTTTTCTGGCCATGTAAGCCATGGATTGCTAACTGACTGAACAATATTTAGGATAGTGCTTAGTTCTTTGTGTGGATTTGTAGGAATGTTGTTTATCTGTACCATTTTTTGCGAGCTACCAGCCTGCGGTCGGATGTTTTTGAAACTCTTTCTCTAGGCAAAGGATTTCATTGATTACATTGCATGTCTTACTTTGCGACGTTGAGTACTTATGAAATGGGCAAGTAGCATGCCAATAGCATGTGGAGTTGTTGATGGATGACTGATCAAGTCTCAATTCTGCATTTCCTAGTCACTTGCTACAGATGCCAGTAGATGTTTCTGTGCTCGTGGTCTATAAGCTGCAGATCTTTCTCTGCTCTCTGAGAACCTATCATGTGTAATGCTGTAACCACTCAATATTTCTCTTTAGTCGCTCTGCCTAAAGGCTGCCATACTTGATTTTGGTTTGCAAGGTTTGGTTGCCAGTAGCCTTCTTTTATCCCATGCCTGTCGAAAACTTGGTGATGGTTTTAACCAGCTACTGGATGATAGTGGATACTTTTGGAAGTTTTAACATGGTTCAAGTCTACAGAAACTGAAAGCATTTCTTCCCTGCTTAGCTAGTGCTACGCACCTGCAAACCATCCGTTAGAGATTGTGCTTGGGATTTTATGCAGACTGTTGATTCTGGTCGATTGATGCGAAGAAAGTGGAATCACTGTTATTGTGCTGGCCATTGTCTTGTCTGACTAGTTTGCCTTTACCACTGCTGACATGTTACTGTCATCTTCGTTACAAATTGCTTGCTGTTCAGAATTCTGCAAATAAAATGGGTCACATCTCCAGCACCATTCTTTATGATTTCATATATATACCTCTTAACTCGTAAATCGTGTCTGCTTCAGGGTATGATTGCTGGCCATGTGTATTACTTCCTGGAAGACGTGTACCCTCGGATGACCGGCCGGCGCCCCCTGAAGACCCCATCCTTCATCAAGGCGCTGTTTGCGGACGACAATGTGGTCGTGGCGGCGCGGCCACCTAATGGTGGTGTTGGCGCGGCCGCAAGGTTCGGTGGTGTGGGTGCAGCGGACCCCCAGTTCCAGTGATGTCCGACATGCAGTTTGTTGGATATAATTTTGTACACCCGTGTCCGTGATGATATGTGCAAAATATACACAGTATAATTCTCAGTTTAGGGGGTTGGGTTTGATGCCAATGCGCTGCTAACCAAAAGTGTATGTAGCTTTGCTCGTGAGGCCATTTGGTTGCTGGTTAACTTTGAATCGACGTACTTGTCTCATCTTGCGTGTCGTGACGCCTTCGTTAATTAGGCTAAAAAACATGCTGAAGCCTTCAGCCGGCAGAGCTGCCCATTAGATTCCAACTCAAAACGCTGATGAAATACAAAGCACGAGAAATTCGGAAATGTAGAAATATAATAAAAGAAGACACAATAAATTTCTAAGCATTGATTCTATACTAGTAAAACAGAAGAGAAACACTAAGGGCCTCTTTGATTTGGATGATTGCATTCTTCATATGAGGTCGGAGTTGGTGAATTTTTTTCCTATGAAAACTAGTGCAAGTGAATCCTAAGAAAAATGTTCATACGAGGTTTGAATTGATGACTTTAACCCCTCTTCACTGTAATCCTACGAATCAAACAACCAAAATAAGAATGGTTAGAGTCAACCGCAAAAAAACAAAAAAAAACAAGAATGATTAGAATCCTTCAAAAATTTCTTGAAGATCATTTGAATCAAAAGCGGCCTAAAGTTGCTCGTTCAAACCAAAATTCGAATTCCCAAAATTTCTTGGCCCCTCCTCCGCTCGAAGACCCAACGGAGCGATGGACTCCCGCCACCAGCGGCTGGCGACGCTGACCAAGGCCCTGACCGCGCACGTCAACGCCGGCCGCCACCGCGAAGCGCTCTCCTTCTTCGCCGGCATGGCCTCCGACCCGGCGCTCCCGCCGCTCGCCGACCCGTCCTTCGCCTACGCCCTCCCGCTCGCGCTCAAGTCCGCCGCCGCGCTCCGCCTGCCCTCCTCCTCCGCCGCGGCCCCCATCCACGCACTCGCGCGCAAGTGCAGCGGCCTTCTCAGCAACCCCTTCGTCGCGTCCGCGCTCGTCACCTCCTATGGTACGTGCGCGGGCTCCTCCGCCGAGGCCGCGCGCCGCCTGTTTGACGAATTGCCCGGCCGCACCGCCGTCGTCTGGAGCGCCATGATCTCCGTCTACGTCCGCTCGGGGGACGTCTCCGCGGCCGTGCGGGCGCTTGGCGACATGGACGTCGCGCCGGCCGCCTCGTGCTTCAACTCGGTGATCGCGGCGGTGGTCGAGTCGGGGGAGCGTCCGGCCCGTGCAGTCAAGCTCTACCGGCGGATGCAGGTGATGGGCGTCAAGCCCTCGCTCATCACCCTGCTGGCGCTCGTCCCGGTGTGCACGGCGCTGGGCGTGCTGAGCTCGGTCAGGGAGGTGCACGGCTTCGCGGTACGGCATGGTATGTTCACGAGCTGCCACCTCGGCAGCTCCCTCATCGAGGCGTATGGGCGGTGTGGCTCTTTGGTTGGTGCACAGAGGGTTTTTGACCTGGCGGAGGAGCGTGACGTAGTTGTTTGGAGCTCCATGGTATCGGCGTATGCGTTCCATGGCCATGGAGACGTTGCGATGTCGCTTTTCAGGCGAATGGAGCTGGATAAGGTCCGGCCTGATGGTATCATGTTCCTCGGCGTGTTGAAGGCATGCGGCCATGCTGGTCGCGCAGATGACGCTTTGAAGTATTTCGATGTGTTAACCAAGACGTATGGAGTGGAAGCATGCGGAGATCATTATTCGTGCTTGGTTGATGTCTTGGGACGGGCAGGAAAGTTGCATCAGGCCTATGATGTTATACAGACGATGCCGGTTAGAGTTACCGCAAAGGCCTGGGGTGCTCTCCTTGCTGCTTGCAGGAAGTATGGGGAGGTGGGGCTGGCAGAAGTTGCAGCGAGAGCGTTGTTTGAGATTGAACCAGAGAACGCAGGGAACTTTATTTCGCTTGCAAATATCTATTCGGGCTTGGGTATGCATGAGGAGGCAGAGCGGGTGAGAAGGGACATGGAGCAACGAGGCTTGCAGAGCTCACCTGGAAGCAGTTGGACGATACAACGCAAGTCAAGGTATCAGAGACTTGACCATGTCCAATAAATTCGTTTTTCAACCACTTCCTTGTATATATACTGTTGAAATATATTCCCACCTTGCTACATCAGTTCGGACTTTTGGATGAACTGGCTGGATCATGAATTCAGTATATACCAGCCAAGCCTCTATGCTTTTTTTTACGGTTTCGGCCTAGTCAAATCATGAATGGTCTGACTTATTTGTTTGCTGCAGTTAACTTTTCTGAAGGAGGCTCACATTTGGGAAATTTCATCACTCACAACGAAGTTTATTCTAAAACACAATTTCTGTGTACGTGAAAAGGTATAAGAGGGATATGCCACTCTCTTTTTGTAGGGTCTATTCAGTAGAGACATTATTACATTTAGTTAATAACATCTGGAGAATGTTTAATTGTACCAGAGCCCTAACCCTACATCTGTCAGAATATGCTGCTTAATGCTTAATTGTATCAGAAACTTTTCTGTGGCTTAATGCTCAACTGTAAATCCTGCAGAAACAGTGAATGAGGCATCTTCATCAAGCTTTGCTCCCTCCTCCACTCGAAAACTGAACGGAGCCCTAACAATACATCTATCAGAATATGCTGTATTTGAACCTGAACTGATTGTGAATGCCACAGAAACTTTTCTGTGGCTTAATGTTGCACTGTAAATCCTGCATAAAGATCAAATTTCCTGCTGGCAATGCTGGAAAGAAGGCATGACCCTTTTAGAAGCCATGTGACTGATCAAAGTTCGATCCTAGCACTGATCTTGTTACCATCTTATTTACACATTTCCTACTTCCGTTGTATGTCATTTTTCAATCTGACACTGGATGAATTTATATTCTTGAAATATAATCATAACCTTTTTGCTATCAGTAAAAAACAATACTTTTATCGATGTTAAACAATACAGTTTCCTTCCAGCCAATAGCATTTCCATCAGCATACATTGGAATTCCAGTTCAAAGGACTATAGAGGAAACATAACTATATATATACTGTTTCTTATTCTTACAAGTATATTAGCAAAGCAGTAGGTATTTGCAACTATCTAATGCCACTATGCTCTAAATTGCTATGCACGTTGTTGTCCACAATCCACATTGCTGTCAGTGGATATTAACTTTACTGAGGTTAATTGCATCTGTGCACTGAACTCACTGTGATTCTTTATCTGAACCTAAACTAATATATCTTATGTCAGTTTCTACGGACCGAGGAACTATCTTTAGCTTTCCAACGAGACTTCTACTAGCCTTTTGCTGTTAGTGCATATGATGCTAACATTGGTGCTACTTTACTAAAGGCACATCTTACTAGAAAACTCTTATAAAGAAGGCTAGTCAAATAGGTGCAGCGGGCAAGATCCCTGATATCTTTCCTTTACCTTTCAACCACATCTAGTATTCAAAATAGATCATTGTAGGGATATATAATACATCCGCATTGTACTTCGCGTCTGATCAGTCAGTTCAGTTTGTTGTTTGAAGATAACAAGTCATAGTTTATAATATTTTATAAGTTTATTATCTCTTTCAAACAGTGCAGTGGACTGTATTACGTACTCCCTCTGTCCCAAAATTCTTGTCTTAGATTTGTCTAGATATGAATGTATCTAGTCATATTTTAGTATTTAGATACATCCATCTCTAGACAAAACTAAGACAAGAATTTTGGGACGGAGGGAGTACTATTTAGCTTCAGCTAGCTTTGTGCTGATGTCAGATAACAAAATTGAAATGTTCATCGACTGCAGGGATATTGTAATTTGCAAAGGGAGGGTTTTCCATATATTGTTCGCTACACCTGCTGTTCAATATATTGGCGGCACCATGGAAGTCTAACATGAGATTTTTGCTTACATATTTAGACTAAGCTAGCTGTTACAAGCATGACATTAGAAAGAATAAGAACTGTAATACCATGTTTTTATTTTAAATATGAAATAATGTCTACAACTTTAAATATCTTTAGGGGAAATGTACGATGTCTTTTGGCATTTGGAATCTAGCTAAAGGCTACCAGATAATATATCCACTACCCACTTTGCTAAAACATGATTTGTGTGCATGATACTTTTCCTATGTTCTGTAGTAACCTGGAAGGACACTTACCTAACATCCTACCTGATAGGTCCCTCTCAAATAGCTATGTTGTAGCTGGCCAAGCAGGCATCACTATTGTTAGTGATGTATGCTAGGTCCCGTTATAGATGGCTTATTGGCTGATGTGTAAGTGATTCTGTCAACCTAATTTCTCCAACACATGTTGTTTGCGTTCTGCACTAGCTAAAGATATTTAGCTTCAACACATGCAATTCTGAAGATATTTAGCTTCAACAAATGCAATTCTTCCGTTTTTCCTCCACAAATTGACCTGAAATCTGTCAAATCATACATGTGTCCTGATGGCACTATCCACGACCAATTTCAACCACTGGACAGTGCTTCACAGCCCTCTCATTGCAGTATGATTGTTTTGACCACTATTTTTTTTTCTTTCCATCACTACTTTTTCTGTACCAAATTCCTTGATCTGCTTCTACAAATATCTGAAGAGTGTGTGCGTTTCCTGAGTCCATACCAGTCTGTGAACCATTGAAGGAATAACATTCATCCCAGGACGGGAGCACACAGACACTGCATGAAATTTGGCCGACAAGAGGAAGTGAGGCCTTAAAAGGGTATCCATCATTACTTTTGCAGGTGGGAGCCTCCAAGTGGAAAACAGGTAATTCAGAGAGCTCATGCTGTCATGCAACTCATCTTTCGTCATCAGTTGAGGCTAGGTAGGAAACATATATATTACCACACATTGGCTGCTTAAGATAATATAAACATTCTTATATATCTTCCTGGTTAGGAAATGGTGCCACTGGGAGCAAATTGCTTCATGCTGATCTGTTTGTTAGGCAAGATTAGTCCTCTTTTGCTTCCTGCACTAAGCTTCTTTCATAGAGTTCTGAAGTTACTGAACGCTGTGAAAAGCATGACTCATGGCATTCTTTGAAGATAGCAAAGCTGGCTAATGACACCTAATTGACTAGTGGTAGACATTAGCTTTCAGCTGCTTTCAGGCATAGCCTCCAGGCTTAGCAATGCTATAGCTAGCAGTCACAACTTCTTTTATAATAACAGCCATATTTCGTTGATAACTTTGCATCTGTACCGTCCGTACAAATTTGTGGATTTCGTCAAGGATACTCAAGCTATATTGGCACTTTACCTATGGAAAAGCACATTACTTTTCAAAAGGCAAATGATGATGCACACTGAGAGGAAGTGCTGCATGCTCATCTCACCTGTTGCATGTCCACTGTTAATATGACCTAATTTTTTGGGTCCCTCCACCCCCAACTCAATTAAAATCATTCTTTACTGTTCGTTTGTTCCAAGAATAACATATATATGCGGTGTTGCATCGCCAACCTGCTATCTTTTCCATTCAGTAGCTCATGCACTTCATTACCTGTGCATCAGTTCATCATACTTTACCTAAGAAACATTTGCTTGTGGTGAGACATACCTATAATTTCTATCTCATTGTATATTCGCCACCTTTCTTCCCACCTTCTAAAGCCATATATTTAGGTGATATATAAGCAGCTTCTTTTTGTTGGAAAAGACAGGCGGTGAGGTCAGCATCGAGCACTAGCGGCCACCAGAAGATGCATGTGGACCACAGCACCATCATCATCCAGTACCACGGACGGACGGATGGCTGGCCGTGCAAGTCAGTCCACTTCGTACGACATCATTCAGGTATAAGTAGTCAGTCTCCTTAGCTTGCAAGCCTGGGCTCTTAACCGAGTAGCAGGCAGGACTGACCCAAGTACCTACCAGAAGGCCACCTGATGCGTATGAATATGCCACAAGGTCTCACGCCTGCTCCTGCATCCATGACGATCCCGATAGCACATTCCTCACGGCCGACGCTGGGGTTCCCCCTCGGCACGGCGCTCCTGCTCCTTGTCATCTTCTCCCTCAGCGGCATCTTCTCCTGCTGCTACCACTGGGACAGGCTCCGGTCCCTCCTCTGGTCTCAGCATCCTGGGATGCTCCAGGAAGGCCCGCACACCGTCATCTCCATCGGATCGGCGCCGAGCAAGGCAGCTTCAGAGCACAAGGTAGCAGCAACAAGCCATCTCTCTGCTGTACAACTTATTCTGAATTTTGACATCATTCTGGTAGGTCATCTATGTATGCTAAACTTCTGCTGATGATTGATGGCGCCTTGCCTTGTTGTTGTGCAGAGCGAGAAAGCGGGAAAGGAGTGCGGTTTGCCCGTGATCATGCCCGGGGATAACATTGCGAAGTTCTACGCGAGGCCCTCCCCGCACGAGGCGTGTTTACCCGCAGCAGCAGCAGAGAAGGACGAAGTCGAGGTGCAAGTCAGATGTTCAGTTTCGTGAGACCGTCAGTATCTGTATATGAAATCGTAGTTAGGTGCTGGCGACTTATGATTGATAGATAGATTGTATATACGCAAGCGACTTATGATTGATGGATTGATTGTGTCCAAGCATGCATTTTGACAGATTTTCAGAAAAAAGAGGGTAAAAAAAAGAACCTTTCATGTTCAGATATGCAACCCGAATATAGTCCAGAAAAGGCGATTTTGGTGTCAACAAACTAGCTGAATATTTGTTTTTCCTGTCATGGAACTTGTTGAATGCTAGTACGAAATTTGGGATCTTTCTGTTAAGAGGGGGGTTGAGGGGGGGGGGGGTCATTTCAGGAAAACCAAGAACAGTTCATAGTAGTTTCTTTTCAAAATTATCAGGGAATTTGTTAGCGTCTGTTCTTTCGACAAGGGTTTTTGAAAAGAAAAAAAAGAGAGATGAAATTAGATTGCTGCTCAACCAAATAGTGTCCCCTCTTTCTGTCCTTTGGTGCCCCACCGTACGTGGTACCTACGTCGTCATGGCCACTGAAGAACAAAACTGCAATGACATGACATATACTCCCTTCGTTCTTAAATATAATATTTTTTAGAGATTTCAATATGGATAATATATATATGTATATAGACGTAGTTTAGAGTATAGATTCGCTCATTTTACTCCGTATATAGTCAATATTGCAACAACAACAACAACAACAACAAAGCCTTTAGTCCCAAACAAGTTGGGGTAGGCTAGAGGTGAAACCCATAAGATCTCGCGACCAACTCATGGTTCTGGCACATGGATAGCAAGCTTCCACGCACCCCTGTCCATGGCTAGTTCTTTGGTGATGCTCCAGTCCTTCAGATCTCTCTTTACAGACTCTTCCCATGTCAAGTTCGGTCTACCCCGGCCTCTTTTGACATTATCAGCATGCTTAAGCCGTCCGCTGTGTACTGGGGCTTCTGGAGGCCTGCGCTGAATATGCCCAAACCATCTCAGACGATGTTGGACAAGCTTCTCTTCAATTGGCGCTACCCCAACTTTATCTCGTATATCATCATTCCGGATGCGGTCCTTCCTTGTGTGACCACACATCCATCTCAACATGCGCATCTCCGTCACACCTAACTGTTGCACATGTCGCCTTTTAGTCGGCCAACACTCAGCGCCATACAACATTGCGGGTCCAACTGCCGTCCTATAGAACTTGCCTTTTAGCTTTTGTGGCACCCTCTTGTCACAAAGAATGCCAGAAGCTTGGCGCCACTTCATCCATCCGGCTTTAATTCGATGGTTCACATCTTCATCGATATCCCCATCCTTCTGCAACATTGACCCCAAATATCGAAAGGTGTCCTTCTGAGGCACCACTTGCCCATCAAGGCTAACATCCTCCCCCTCCTCGTTCCTAGTAGTACTGAAAGCGCACCTCATGTACTCGGTTTTAGTCCTACTAAGTCTAAAACCTTTCGATTCCAAGGTTTGCCTCCACAACTCCAACTTCCTGTTAACCCCCGTCCGACTCTCATCGACTAGCACCACATCGTCCGCAAAGAGCATACACCATGGGATATCTCCTTGTATATCCCTTGTGACCTCATCCATCACCAAGGCAAAAAGGTAAGGGCTCAAAGCTGACCCTTGATGCAGTCCTATCTTAATTGGGAAGTCGTTAGTGTCGCCCTCACTTGTTCGAACACTTGTCACAACATTATCATACATGTCCTTGATGAGGGTAATGTACTTTGTTGGGACTTTGTGTTTCTCCAAGGCCCACCACATAACATTCCGCGGAATCTTATCATAGGCCTTCTCCAAGTCAATGAACACCATATGCAAGTCCTTCTTTTGCTCCCTATATCTCTCCATAAGTTGTCGTACCAAGAAAATGGCTTCCATGGTTGATCTCCCAGGCATGAAACCAAACTGATTTTTGGTCACGCTTGTCAATCTTCTTACACGGTGCTCAATGACTCTCTCCCATAGCTTCATTGTATGGCTCATCAGCTTAATTCCACGGTAATTAGTACAACTCTGAACATTCCCCTTGTTCTTGAAGATTGGTACTAATATACTCCGTCTCCATTCTTTTGGCATCTTGTTTGCCCGAAAAATGAGGTTGAAAAGTTTGGTTAGCCATACTACCGCTATGTCCCCGAGGCCTCTCCACACCTCAATGGGGATACAATCGGGGCCCATCGCCTTGCCTCCTTTCATCCTCTTTAAAGCCTCCTTGACCTCCGACTCCTGGATTCGCCTCACAAAACGCCTGCTAGTATCATCAAAGGAGTCATCCAGATCAATGGTAGAGCTCTCACTCTCCCCATTGAACAACTTGTCAAAGTACTCCCGCCATCTATGCTTAATCTCCTCGTTCTTCACCAGGAGTTGATCTGCTTCGTCCTTGATGCACTTGATTTGGTCAACATCCCTCGTCTTCCTCTCTCGGCTCTTGGCCATCTTATAGATGTCCCTTTCGCCTTCCTTCGTGTCTAACCTTTGGTAGAGTTCCTCATACGCCCGACCCCTTGCTTCACTCACAGCTCGCTTTGCGGCCTTCTTTGCCATCTGGTACTTCTCTATGTTGTCTGCACTCCTATCCAGATATAGGCGTCTGAAACAATCTTTCTTCTCCTTGATTGCCTTCTGGACAACATCATTCCACCACCAGGTATCTTTAGCTTCTCTTCTACTTCCCCTGGACACTCCAAACTCCTCTGAGGCCACCTTACGAATGCAAGTCGCCATCTTCATCCACATGTTGTCTGCATCACCTCCTTCCTCCCAAGGGCCCTCCTTAATGACCCTCTCCTTGAACACCTGAGCTACCTCCCCCTTGAGCTTCCACCACTTCGTTCTAGCGACTTTGGCACGCTTGTCCCGCTGGACACGAATCCGAAAACGGAGGTCAGCAACCACAAGCTTATGCTGTGGGACAACACTCTCTCCAGGTATCACCTTACAGTCTAGGCATGCACGCCTGTCTTCTCTTCTCAAGAGGATGAAATCAATCTGGCTAGAGTGCTGCCCACTACTGTAAGTCACTAGATGTGATTCTCTCTTCTTAAAGAAGGTGTTAGCTACGATCATGTCATAGGCTAACGCAAAGCTTAAGACATCTTCTCCTTCTTGATTCCTGATGCCATAGCCAAATCCCCCATGCACCCCTTCAAAACATGTGTTAGATGTGCCCACGTGGCCATTGAGGTCTCCTCCTATGAAGAGCCTCTCGCCGATCGGTACACTCCTAACCAAGTCCTCCAGGCCTTCCCAGAACTCCCTCTTGGTGTTCTCATTGTGGCCTACTTGTGGGGTATAAGCGCTGATAACGTTGAGGACTAAGTCCCCAACTACCAGCTTGACCAGGATAATCCGGTCCCCACGTCTCTTGACGTCTACCACTCCATCCTTGAGGCTCTTGCTGATCAAGATGCCTACTCCATTTCTGTTTGCAACCGTCCCCGTGTACCACAGCTTGAAGCCGGTACCCTCCACCTCCTTCGCCTTCTGTCCCCTCCATTTGGTCTCTTGGACGCAAAGGATACCAATGCCTCTCCTCACCGCTGAATCAACTACCTCCCGAAGCTTACCTGTCAGAGACCCTACGTTCCAGCTACCTAATCGAATCCTCCTAGGCTCGGCTAGCTTCCTTACCCTTCGCACTCGTCGAGTCAAATGCGAAGACCCTCGCTCATTTTCCACTACACCCGGGCGCCGATGTAGCGCGCCACTAAGGATGCGACGACCCGATCCTCGCTCACTTGCGACCGTATCCAGATCACGATACGGTGCGCCACCTGGGGGGTGACGGCCCGGCCCTTGCCCATTTTCCACCACACCCGGGTTCTGATGTGGCGCGTCGTTGAGAGGGTTACGCCCCAACGAAAATCTTTTGGGTTTCATCTCCATAAGAGTGGCTGGGTTTTCACGTTGGCTCGCCAAGCCTATCACAACCCTCCTCCTTTACCCGGGCTTGGGACCGGCTATGTTGAGACAACATAGGCGGAGTTATATAGTCAATATTGCAATTTTATAAAAAGTTTATATTTAAGAACGGAGGGAGTATGCACGATGGAATTGGATGGGGACATGGACCTAACATTCATACCGGCTGGGGATTGTGATGAGTGCAGGATTAATTAAGTCCGGTCATGACATAATCTCGTCCGTCCTTATGCGCGGATACAACAAAGGGCGTACGTGTTTGGTTGATCGAAATTATTTTTTAAGAGGTACCTCTTGCCAAGGTCATTTTCACCTCCTCTGGTGGTGACAAATGAGGCAGTACATGTGCGTCACTTGTTGCAATTGGAAATTCCTTCTTGGATTTTTCCGAAAGATAGGTTGGGTTTATTTGTGATTTTTTTGTAGATTTATTTTTTAAACTGATTTATCCCTCGAACCACGCGTCCAGTAATCTGCTGTAGGACAAGGATCCTTCCAACCATGCCTCCAGTAAACTGATTTATCCCACGAACCATGCGTCCGTTTTTTCGTATATGCCTATGAAAGATGTTAAAATGTGTATAGAAAAATAGTGGCCGTGTATTCAAATAATGCTAAACCTGTATTTGAGAAATGTTAAACGTGTATAAGAAAAAAAAATCTTGACGTATATGAAAAATGTAGAATGAAAACCATAAAAACTACAGAAAAATGAAAACCAAAAAAGAAACAAATAAAATCAAAGAAAAAACAAAAAAAACTGACGAAAAAAATGCAAAGAATGGAAAACCGTGAATGCCGATAAAGAACCAAAGGAAAATAATAGAAAATCGCTGAACACAAAGAAAGAAAGAAAAATGAGAAAGAAAAGAAAAACCACAGAAAACCATGAACGAAAAGGTGAATAATAATAATAATAATAAATGTATAACAACAAAACAAAAAGAAAACCGGAGAAAAAAACAATAAAGAAAAAAAAGAAAAAGAAGAATGCTTCAGGCAAGACGGTTGCTAGTGTCGCTATAACTGAGACATAGATGTCTCAAAAAACAAAAACAACTAAGACATAGCATTCACGATTGCTTTGTCTTGCTTAGTGCAAGAGCGGAAGCGCCGCTATACAAAGTCCATGCGTTTCAAAAATATTTTTATGATATTTAAAAAAATGTGTATATAATGTAAAAAAGTGTTTGTGTAGTATAGAAAAAGTTTATTATCATTAACCAATGTTTGATGTGTATTCCAAAAGTGGTTAACATGTATTAAAAAATTCTCAAAAACACATGTTTCAAAATATTCATCATGCATTTAAAAATGTTCAAGCTGTATAAGAAAAATCTACAAAGTGTATTGAATACAATAGAAATTTGTCCATGTAAAAATAAATAAATAAAATAAACAAAAACCAAATGAAAAAGAAAATTAGTGAAAACTGAAGAAAGAAATAAAAGAAAAGAAAAGACAAGAAAAAAAGATAGAAAATCAAGTAAATAAATATGAAAAAACCGCACGAAATGTTAAAACTGTTCTGAACCGGTCCATAGAACCTTCCTCAAACCGCTATAGCATATTCGGTGTTGTCTGACCCATTCCCTTGCACCTAGAAGCGAGGCAGAAGAAGCTTTCTGTATGAGTGATAGATAGCCCTCGCGTTGCAATATGGCCTATATGTATGATTTCAGCCCAAAGAAGAATGTTGTAGAATAAATGACTATTGTTTTAATACAACTTATATGCAAGATTTCGGCCTAAATTGTTCCCCACCCACCTAGATTTTTTTTGGGGGGGGGGGGGGGGGAGGGGGGTGTCTATGCGAGCGCACAACCCGCATAGGCTCATCAACAACCCTGCATGATACCGGCATAGCATGCAAATCATTTTCAGCGTGCTGCACCATTGCAAAAACCCTATGGATTTAGCTTGCCGGTGACATGCACATGATGACATATCGTTGGTAACAAGATAACATACTCGGCGAGTGTGGTTCATAGTGCGCATCACTGTAACCGCATTATTAGTGGTGTGCACAAACGAACACACGTCAATGATAATTCAAGCACTTACTCGTGGAGTATGCATATATGCACACACCACTAGTAATTAGATAAACAATGGTGTGCATTTCATGACACATGTCACTAGAAATGTCTGTAACAATAAATATCAACAACTTTTTATGAGTCTAAATTAAATGTTTTCCTAAATTTGTAAAATATAGATAGATCTTGTATAATAAGTTTCAATCATTGTTGACCATATCTAGATTTGTAAGAAATAATAAATAAATAATATATATTGAATAGCTAGAAATTCATTAATGCCTAAAAAAGTAAAGGAGTTTAGAAAATAGTAAACTTTGACAAGGACAATCTAATGTATTATGTGCCATGTATAAACGTTTGTAGCATTTTAGGTGGATTTTTTTTGAAGACTTTGTACGTGATATCTAAAATTACTATTTAGCTAGAAAAAAGGCAAATACAATTTATTACATAACAACGTGGGAAATGAATGTGTATTAGTGCATAATAGAGCAATACCAAGCTACAATACTAATTTCAAGTTCAAATGATGAATAAACTTCAATGTTGAATTCAATCATCGTAGTTTCCCTTTGAATAATACGATGATTCCTAAGATATGCTCCAGTTGCAGAGCAATGTATTGTCGAACTTTTGTGAAATTGTTTGAAACTTCAAACACAAACTCTTGAGGTCATATCATGACATCATGCAAAAATTCATATTATCAGAGTTTTTATGTAGATCTTTTTTTAATAAATGCATGTAAGGTTTGAATTTTCCAAACTAAATATTTGAGTTATTATGCATTTCTTGGACAACATCTACTAGGGTACTCAAGAACTTTAAGTATCTTTTTATTCCCAATACATTCAATTATACTTGTAGTTCAAATTTGCAACATGTCCAACAAATAATTAGAAATTCATTTGATGACTGAATAATAGGAACTGAATTTGAAAAAAATGCTAAAATATTACTAGAACAAAACAATGTACTCCCTTTGTAAACGAATATAAGATGTTTTAGATCACTTTATTTTTTTTACAGAGGGAATAGTATGTTTGAAATCTTTTTTCAATAAGTACTATGGGAAGGCCTTTTACACATAGTACCTATGCATTCCAAAGAAAATAATACTCCCTCCTATTCATATTAATTATCGCTGATCTGACAAAAACCAACGACAATTAATATGGACCGGAGAGAGTAATAAATAGAATCAAGCTCATGTATTTCAAAATACAGACGACATCTATATCCAGTTTTCACGTTGAAAAAGATGTTCAAGTTTTTGCCACAAAAAGTAGAAAAAGAGAACAAAAGAAAACAGAAATAGTAAATAGTCCGGGCTCAAAAGAGTAGCCAACAGCCTATAAAACAACCAAACCTAACCCCCTAATCAACTCAGCCTCCACACCTTTTCTTCCCTTTGTTCCCTCAGCCGCCAACGTTCCCCTCCCCGCAACCTCTCACACACCCACCCTACCCCCACTTGATCCCCATCACCGGCCTCCGACCCCTACCCTTCTCTCTCAGCGGCATGAGGAGAAGCAACGGAGAGGGGCGTCGTTTCTGGTGGCCATTCTAGGTCAGGCAAGGTACATGTGCGTCATTGTGCTAAGGTACATGGTCGTCGAGAAAACAATATTAGTATTCCATGCAAGAGTTTAAGACTGATTTCTAGGACCATAATTTAGTTAAGTCAACATTGTGGCATGGATATGAATCATGGATGTAAAGGTGCATCACAGAGCATTCTCAAGTTCACCTGTTGTCAATGCATACACGAGAATAGCCTTGCCTTTTTTTAATAACCACGATAATTGTCTTCTACAAGAAATTGGATCTTTTATCCCATTTTACTTCTTCATTTGATAACTTACCCCCCCTAGACTGTCGGGTGGGGCCGGGGTCACTAGTCACTGAAACAACCCTGGGGCAAATCTTCCAACCCCTTGTAAAGTGGAGCAAATCATCCAATCCCCTTCTACATATCTCCTTTCTTACCGCTAAGCTTTGTGAATATACAAGGATTGCACTCATATCGTTTGAGAAGATATCGATCGGCATCACTGGGGATTTCCATGTTTGGGAAGATGAAGTAGAGCAGAGACCTCACTACCAAGAAGCGGTGAGGTGCCTGGGCCTGGCTGCCTGCCCAACTTCATCTTCACCAACGAATAGAACGGTGAATGCAACATTGATGGCCGCTGCCGAAAACTATCCAAGGAGCTAAGGAGACCAAAATAAAAAGAATACGTATGAGGATGTGTTCGTATAATTATGTCATTTTAAGCTTATTTGACATATACAGTGTAGATGTGTTTACATTACTCAATGTTTATTACAGATTTTGAAGAGAAGTAAAAAAAAAAAGAGTCTTGAAATACTACTCAAAGCTGCACTTGCCGGCCATGGATCCAGCTGAAAGGAACGACCGGCAACTGCTTCCCGCTCCCCTGAGCTCGCTCCACCAGCTTCCTAAACCTTGGTCCTAGGGAACAGAGGTAATCCTGAGCGCGCCGCCCTTCGCCGGACAGCCCAGTGAGGCCGGCGACGTCCCACCTCTGGACCAGGAACTCGAGGATGTCGGCGTAGTCCACGGCGGTGTAGACGCCCAGCCGCTGTGCCACCGCGCTGAAGTGCTCAAACAGGTTGTCCTCCTCCCCATCGTACATCAGGTGGGCGGGCATGGTGATCTTCTTCTTCATAATGCTGGCGAAGGCCTGGACCGTGTAGTCGGGGTCGACCTCGAAGAGCTTCTCCACTATCTTGGTATAGGCCAGCTCATGGCGCCTTTCGTCGGCGGCGATGGTGCCGCATATCTGGGCCAGCTTCAGGTCCCCGTACTTCCTGGCGTGCCTTGCTGTGTTGCCGTGAGATATGAAGGTTGCCCTCTCTTGGAAAGACGTGTAAATGAAAAATTCATAGGGGTTGGCCTCGGTTTTCGGATCCTATACAACAAGTAAGAACAACACAGGGTAGTTACAACAAACTGGAGCGTACTCTTATAACTAGCCAAAAGATGTGGATGCTGCTGAAGGGTTGCCATTCGTAAATATATTTGTGAAAATTTAGCCCAAAACAAAACGGCATGTGATGAACGAAGTCTATATCATTTTGAAAATTACAAAATTTGTGTTCCCTTACCTTTTTTTTGTGAGCAATAAAACGATCAATCAAGAAAAATGGATGACACAGTCAGACACAAGTGCTTACCATTCCAGCACCGATCAGATACTGTATGGTCTTCTCCACCTGCCTCATATCGACCCTCCCAGTGAGATAGATATACTTGTTCATGAGATCACCGTGTCGGTTCTCCTCGGCCGTCCATGCCCTCGTCCAGACGGCCCAGCTGGTTGGGCTGCTGCCGGTCTCGTCGTGGACACCGCCATCAAGGATGTTGAGCATTTTCTGATATGTAGGGAGTGCTTCCTCAGTGACCATGTCTCCAACCAGACATACCAAGTAGTCGTCGGGGATCTCCTCGGCTCGCTCCCTCAGCTCCTTGACTTCATCATAAAATCTATCCAAGGAAGGGTCTGGCAGGTAGTCCTGTGGCTGCCAGGATCTTTCAACCGGTTTCAAGAGCACCAGGAGGTTGTCCTCTGCCCAACTGTTAAGCGAATCAAAAATCTCTCTCTTTTCAGGTGGCAAGTAGTGGGCGACTCGGTCTCTATGAGGCGCCTTGCGAGGACTGAAGGCCATTCCGGGATCCCCATGCCTTCATATGCAAGATGAAGTAAAAGTCAAAGGAAAAGATAGGCAAAATTAAGAACCTTCCATGGTTCAGAACTCACTTGGCTTTGGAAGCCGTGGCCATCACCGTGGTTTTGCTCCTCGGGCAAGAAGGCCGCAAAGGTGCATGGAAGGCGTCGCAGGAAGGCAGGTATGCCATCAGATGCATAGTTGGGCGTTTTCGATTACTGGGATGCTTGCACACTGAAATAGTGTGGTTCGTGCTTCAGAAGCTAGCTACAAATAGTCACCTCAGTACGCAACGACATATCCATGCTTATCGTATGCCTCCTGCTTGCACCTGCATCAAGAATGCATGATCAGAAGCCATTTGATCCAACCGGCCAGGCGTATAAGTCTTGCTGAGAAAAATATTAGTACTTCTCGTTTTCTGCAAATTTGTTAACAAGCCACTTATCATAGTTTCAGGTCAACGCATAGTTTATTAATTTGTTTAATTGTGGACCGGACAATTATTTTTTTAAATGACATTTTTATTAACTCATAATGAAAGGGATAGAAAACACAATGATCATATATCCGACCTTGGCATGAGCATAGCTACAATACACACAACAACACCAACACACAAAAAATCACGACGGCAAGTAGTAAAGCCATGAAAGATCAACGCTATGACTAGGAAGATAAAAAAAAAGAGCAACAATGATCTTCGTCGAGCAGTTGCATTCACCGAAAATGATGTAAGCGCATATGGTCCAGACATAATAACGAGCACGCACCAAAGAATAGCCGGTCATGGAGCCATTAATCGCGGAGAGAGAGAGAAGACGCCACCACCTAAATCCCACTCTTCCATCGCGAGTGTCTTTTATTGGCAAGTCTAGGCACCCAAGATACTACACTACGAGCTATGAGTGTCCTGCTAAGGCCAAAGGGCAAACCACTAGTAAGTGGGACCAAGAAACTAACCTGACAACAAGTACTAATACGCGCACCCTAAACACCGACGCCACTACTAATGTAAGTACTCATGCATGGCATCGAGGCTTTATGGCAAACCACTAGTAAGTGCGGCCCAGAAGCCGGCCAGGCAGATATTATTACTAGTGGTATACCGGGAAGCCACACGCCGGTAGTAATTTCTATCGAACCTGCTTCTTGGTGGAACTTACTAGTGGCCTTGACGGGCCGCACGCAACTAGTATTTTGGTCAGACTAGCGGCACGTGTATTTACTCCTATATAAGGGTTTCTGCAATAGGCACTCGGTGGCTCGGAGATCAAATATACTTCCCTTATGAACCACGAAAGCTCGGATGAGAAGGCCGTGGTATTTCTGGCATGGGCCACCTTTCTAGAGTCCAAAAGAAGAGTATGATCAGATATACTTATCTGCAGTGCACATATAGTGACCAGAGGGAATTTTTGCTCCCATTCCACACTAGTGAGAACTTGGTCCATGTTTTCATAAGTCAGTTTTCGAAAATAGTTTCCCCTGGTGAATTGGTGACCCAAGACACTACGGAAATCATGGTCTATACCTACGATTTAAACCGTAAGCAAAGAGACTAAAACCCGGTCTCCGTAGGCGTATATCCGTAGGCATCGATAGCGTCGGCAAACCTGCATCACCCGTAGGCGTAGAAAAACCATCGACATACCTTATCTATGCCTACGGTTACCGTAGGCATACATACCCGTTGGCAAAAATATTTGATGACGCGTCCGTCAAGTGCCGTACGTACCCTAGATCTTGACACGTGTCAAGCGTATACCTACGGTTCGGCCGTCGGCATAAACCGTACTTATGCCTATGGTTGAATC
This sequence comes from Hordeum marinum, assembly GCA_022496015.1. Classification (NCBI taxonomy): domain Eukaryota; kingdom Viridiplantae; phylum Streptophyta; class Magnoliopsida; order Poales; family Poaceae; genus Hordeum; species Hordeum marinum. Next base: position 513,469,496 of record CM039676.1, on the reverse strand, counting down.
GTAGGCGTATGTTGGACACGTGGCGGCACTGGTATGCCTCCAGCCGCACGTCTATGCCTACGGTTTCCCCGTAGATATAGATCAGATATATGCCTACGGAAAACCATAGGCATATGTGACACGTGTCGCCATCTGGTAGCTCATGCTAGGGTCTATGCGTACTGTTAAATCGTAGGCATACTTTTGGCCAAATTCCCCCTCCCCCGGTTTTTCATTTTCACAGCAAATAAAATGGGTACAACAGCAAAACCAATATTATATGTATATATACATATATACATATATATATATATATATATATATATATATATAAATATAGAGCATCCAGTACATAGCATCAAACATAGGGCATCTAATACATAGCATCAATATAGCATGAACATCAAACATAGAGCATCATATTGTCCAGCATAGCATCATATCAAAGTCCTAGCCGAAGACCGTTGGCCGACAAGCACCGCCCATTGCCAGAACCCGAAGTCCACCTCCAAATAGCATCATCACTACAAAATGAATAATCACAACCATTTAGGATGATGGCATTTTGTCTAGTTCTAAGTTTGCGGCTTTGGAAATGTTATAACTATGAAAAATGCATCTTGAGAGTAGGGGACATACAAAAAGAGGTGATCCACGGCTCGAGGTAGAACCACCACAACCTGGGTTATGAACTGGGGTCATCGGGCTCCGTGAAGTAGGAGTACCATCACCAGGAGTGTTTGATGCGTGGCCGGATCCCTAGATTGTGTTCAAAAGTGACATTAAGAGATCTCAAGTTATTTGTTGAAAAAATGATAGGTAATGATTGACGTGTTTGGCAATGTACTAACCGGAGTCTCGTCATCACCACATGTCAAGAATTCCTCGATCGTTAGCCTTACTGGGGTTGGCCAGGATTGGGTGGTGGAGGTCCCATTGGTGCAGCCCGAGTGCCATGTTCCATCCAAATATACATATTCTACACGTTAGTTGACAAAGCGAAGATGGAAGTCAAAAATAGTGAAAGCACAAAATTTATCTAGCTTGGCTCTAAGCGGTGAAAACTAACTAGCCTGCAACTGTTGGGCACGGTATTCCTTGAGCCGAGCCCGTTTGGCTTCGTGTTCAGCAAACTCTTGACGATAAGCTCTGACATACCTAGAATATTCCTACAATTTGACACAATGAATCTAAGCAGCCTAACCATGCACACAAAAAATGTGTGAACAAGGATGAAAAGGAGAGATGCTTACTTCTTCCTCTTTGGAACGACTAGGACGTGCCCGGGACGGTTTAGCCGCACTCGCGCCAGTGCTCGAAGCCCGGAGCTGGACGTAACTGATGGTGGGCTGGAACACGCTGCCAAGAACCCCCGAGGGGCCATGTGGCCTGCCGTGTGCAGACATAACTACCGCCGTCTCCTCGGTCTCTGCCACTATGGGATGGAGATACCGAAGAACCTTTACGGGGATGGTTAGCTACATCTTCTGACCATCATCCCTGTCCACCTCAATATACCTAGAGGAACCGCACTCCCTACAGTACTTGTCATTTGCATACTCGTTTCTAAACAGAAGGCAATTCTTTGGACAAACATGTATCTTCTCATAATCCATAGACAATGCCTTCATGATTTTCTTCGTCTCGTACATGCTTTTAGGAAGTTCATGATCCTCAGGGAGGCTGTTACCCCATACTCCCAGAAATGCTTCAAAGCAAGCTCGGCTGCCGTACTCGGCCTTGATTGCCACCAATTGCAAGATGGCATCCAACTGAGAAAGTTTGGCTCCCTTGTAAAGAGGTTTCTTTGACGAGGCCAACATCCGCATGAACTCCTTTGCGGTTTCCTCCGGTTCCTCCAGCTCATTCTCTGAAGGTGTGGAATGTGGCATCTCTACAACACGAATATCATCGACCAAGTTTCTAACCCCATCATCCTCATGATCATCGACGCGTTGTCGCATCACCTCCTCTCTAACATGCCCCTCCTCGGCAAAGTTTGCTGGCATGGTAAAGTTTTTCATATACCCAAACTTGCAAAGGTGTTTTGTCATCTTGGACTTTTGTAGGCAATGACGGTTATCGCACCGGGCACAAGGGAAATGTGGGGGTGCTCTCTTTGGACCACGGTGAACCTCCTTCAAGAACACATCGGTTTTCGCAGCCCACTCTTCGGTTGTTCTATTCGGACCGATATGACCACTGTACATCCACTCATTATCAGTCATCCTCTGCTTTGTTGGGAGCCACACAACAAAATTAACATTTCATTCAAATTAATAGCATCACTTCTTTATTTTCTAGCGGGTTTACGGATACGGCAACGAATCCACCTACTTCTCTAATAGGTAAAGAGGGTCCTAATCCCACCCGAGGATGTGTAGATTGAGTATGTTCTCCATGCTCCGAGACAAAATTTTGGCAGCACCTCCCCGCTGTTCTCCAGATACACGTCTCCGCAAAAAGCTGAGAGAATGTGCATCCGGAGAACAACGGGGAGGCGCTGTCGAAATCCTGTCTCGAAATGAGGTAGAGCATGAAAAACATACCCAATCTACACATCCTCGGGCTGTCCGTAGAAAACGCTGGACAATCCGAAAGAGTTACGGTGATAAATATGCAATCGAATGCATATTTATCGATGTAACTCTTCGGGACGGGAGACGCCTAGGTTACGTGACTTACGTGACTTGACGCGAAAATAAAATCTAGTGACATGATTAAAAAAGCGTAGGAGGAGGAGGTGTATTCATAGCTCACCCTCGGCTATACAGGAAGTAGTCGAACAACGGTGGGATGATCAGCGACCAACTCTTCCGACAACGACGACTCCTAAGAGATGCAACACCACAATGCCTGAAAATTCTATATAAAGAAAAATTTATACCATCACATCAATTTGTGATACGCACTTGTTATATTATTTGTCAGGCCCACATATATATACCGGCTCGATTTACTGCGCATCTAAACATTCAGAAAATAGTTTAGTATTGCACATCCAACTGGGATGAAAATATCACCTGCTTTGTGTTCCACGTAAAAAATGATTCCAAATTTACAGATAGACTGAAGGTCAAGGTCACCTGTCACGTTTGTTTTCAGAAATTTGCTGAACGCGGAGGTACCGTCAGTTCGGTGCTAGATTGGAAGGACCGTGATCAAGATCGCGACACTATTCGTGATTGGGTCGTGGGACAGATCGTGATGAGATCGCGGAACGGATCGTGATTGGATCGCGAGACGGATCGTGATGGGATCACGGGACGCTCGGCGATTTGGATCGCGAAGACGTTCGACTACATCAACCGCGTTTCTTAACGCTTCCTGCTTAGCGATCTACAAGGATATGTAGATCCATTCTCCCTCTCGTAGATGCTCATCACCATGGATAGATCTTGCGTGCACGTAGAATTTTTTTATTTTTCCATGCAACGTTCCCCAACACTAAAAATCCCCCTTCTTAGATAAATCTCAATCCGTCGAAATCAACAAGATAATTCAACATGGTATCAAAGAAGGTTAGGGATTCGCGTTAGCATCACACAAGTTGACGATGATGAGTACTGGAAGGCGTAGGAGGAGGCTTTGGGCCCTCTATTTGTGGCGGTGGAGAGGACAATTGGGGCTACCTTTTTGGGTGTGTGCTTGGCTGTGGTAGAGCAGGGCGGCCAGCGGCAAGCATAACTAACCAGGGGAAAAGAACGCCCAGAAGAACTCCATGTGTTGTGTTACCTGATGGTGAACCAACAAAACGCCCAATCAGCTGATCAAGCAAATAACCATGCCATCATGGTTGTCGCAGAACCCAGTCTGCCGAGCCCCTTGATCCCTAATGCCTGCCACCACCGCTACATAGAGCAATGACCACGCCGCCGCTCCATAGGAAACCGCACACAAGAATCCTAAAGATTAAGCATAATAGTTGGAAGGAGCGATCGTTTTTCCTTCGAAAAAGCAGGGGCAATCTCAGCTTGTTGTAGCGTTGTGGCTGCTACGTTGTCTTTGGCCTAGTACATCGAAACACGTAGGCGCACCCCTTGCGTTCATGGGCCTGGGACGACCGCCCCTCCTGCCCTCCTCAGGACCGGATCTGTCCACACTAACCATCTCATGACACAAGAAGAACGAGGTTTTTTAACAACAACTCCTTTAAGAAGGAATCAACACTCGAACGAGGTCGTCACTGCATCCAACAACCAAAAGCCAGAATCTAGATTCTTTACCATGAAAAATCACTCTGAACATATACAATCAATGCTTTCAACAAGGTAACGATGCGAAAACATAACTAACGTCAGGTATAACCAACTTGGGTCAGACCTAGGTTTTCATGCCGAAACTCGAGTCCGGGTACTCGAGAAGCACCATCATTGAAGTCAATCATGTGTCATCGCCATCAATATTCCATGATCACATCAGCTACACGCGCTAGACTGGAAAAACAACCGCCACAACTGCAAAACCATACCCTCCGCGTCAAGCCGTCGTGCATAGATTACATCTTACAGTTGAAGGCAACAATCAGGTCTAGCGAGAGGAACCCTCACGAAGTTAATTTGTTGTCCATCGCAATCCACAACGAGGTCACCGCCATAGTCTGGGGTGATCACCATACGAACCAACACCTACAGCCAAGAACCCAGGCGCCACATCCCGCCTAGCCGCAACACCCACGACCTTTGGCCCATCTTTTTTTCTTTAATTTTTTTCATTTTTCTTTCATTTCGTTGTGCCATGTGTCCATGCACCTGTGTGCTATGCATCATTAAAAATCAATATTTGCTTTGATTTGTAAGTTCAATCTAAGTATTTTCTTACATTTTAAAATAACAAGATATATCCAATATAGTAAGGTTCATGCTCTGTTGATCATATTTGGATTTTATAATAAAACAATAATATCTACTAAATAGACAGAAACTCATTAAATTCCTAAAAAACAACAAATGACTTCAGAAAGGTGCAAACTGTGACAACGATAGATTAATTTATTATTTTAAAGTTTAACGTATAAGAAAGATAGCTACTTTTTGAAGTCTTTATACATGATCCTTAAATTGGAATTTAGATAGAAAAATAGGAAATACAAATTATTACATAACAACGTGGGAAATGACTGTGTATTTTAGTACATAATATTGCAAACCAAGCTACATTACATTTTTCAAGTTCAAATGATGAATAAACTTAGATGTTGACTTCAATCATCATAGTATCCCTTTGAATGATACGCCAATTCATCGGAGATGCTCCAGTTATAGAGCAATGTATAGTCCAACTTTTGTAAAATTGTTTGAAACTTCAGACACAAACTCTCGAGGTGATATCATAACATCATGGAAAATTTCATATTTCCAGAGTTCATTTACATTTTTCAAATTCAAAAATAAATAGATAAATACATGTAATGTTGTGAATTTTCCAAACTAAATATTAGAATTTTTTTGAGGGCTTAAATATTAGAATTTGTATGCATTTCTTGGACAAGATCTACCAAGGAACTTAAGAACTTAAATATCTTTTTATTCCAAATGTTTAACATTTTCTATTTATACCTGTGGACACAGTTCAAATTTTAAATATGTCCAACAAATAACTAGAGATTTATTTATTGCTTAATAATTGAAAATGAATTTGAAGACAATGCTGGACTTTTACTACAACAAAACAATGTACTCTTTCCGTTCCATAATTTCTTGTCGTGGTTTTATTTCAAAACCTTGAGCTAGAAGCATGCCCAAAATTATGAAACGGAGGGAGTAGTATGTGACATTAAAAGAAGTTTGAACCCTTTCTCGATAAGTATTTAGGAAGGCTTTTAAGACACGTTACCTAAGTTTATAGTCCTAAGATATAATATAAATAGAAGCTCATGCATCGCAAATATAGATCAATATCTCTATCAGTTTTCACACTGAAAAAGATCTATGTGGTGTAAAAAACCCGCTCTTATATTATGTGACGGAGAGACTAGAAAACAACAACAAAGGAAAACAGAGAAAGTAAGTAAATGGGCTGGGATCAAAAGACCAGCCACCACCTTTACCCTATATATAAATTAAACAACCAAAACCCAACCCTAATCCCCTTATCCTCCACACGTTTTCTCTCCTTTGTCCCTCAGCCGCCAGCGTTCTGCACCCTTCCTCCCTCCCCTGACCTCTCACACACCCATCCCCATCATCGGCCTCCGAGCCCCGCCTCCTCTTTTCTGGCGGCCATTCTGGGGCAGACGAGAACGATACATGCATGTGCGTAATTGTGATAAGGTACGTGGTCGAGGTAACAGTATTAGTGTTCTACGCAAGAGTTTAAGATTGATTTCTAGGGCCATAATAATTTAGTTAAGTCAATGTTTTGTCATGAATATGAATCACGGATGTAAAAGTGCATCGCAAAGCATTCTCAAGTTCACGTGCTTTCAGTGCATACACAAGAATAGTCTTGCCTTTTCTTTTTTAATAACCACGATAATTGTCTTCTATATATATATCGCCTTTCTTACCGCTAAGCTTTGTGCGTATACAGGAAAGCACTCGTATCGTTCGAGATGATATAGATCGGAACCACGGGCAATTCGACGTTGGGGAAGATGAAGTAGAGCAGAGACCTCGCTGTCAACAAGTGGTGGTGAGGTGCCTGCCCTACTTCATCTTCACCAACGAAGAGAACGGCGAATGCAAAATTGACGGCTCATGCCACACCGCGTGTGCGCGGTTGACAACTTCACAAAATTCATTGCAGAACACCCGACCTGAATACAGAGTGTTGCTTCAGTAACCTGCTATACTTTTCATCCTGAAGCTCAGGCAATTCATTACATGTAAATCAGTTCATCATACTTTACCACCTAACACGCATTTGCTTGTGGAGAGACATACCTATACCAGCGTCGACAACGGCCACCAGGACCATCACCATCGTCATCCAGTACCATGGAGGACGGATGGCTGGCCGTGCAGGTCAGTCCACTTTGTACGACATCATTCAGGTATAGATAGGACTGGGAGCACCAGAAGGCTTTGCAATTCATGCGTACGCCATGAGGTATCTTCTTGTCCCTCCTCTGGTCCCGGCATCCTGCCATGCTTCAGGACGACCCGCATAGGGGCGTTGCGCCAATTCATTTAGATCTCTCACAATAATTTCGAAACATGTCGACGGACAAATCGAGAAGGACCGATCACACAGATAATTGCCGTGATGCAAGAAGAACACTAGGACAGCCACCATTATTAGTAGGCCAGCCGGCCCCCACGCCGCCACCCATCGGCTCCCAATCTCCCCACCAGCAGCATGGCCGACAGAGAAGGCAGACTAGCCGCGATCTGCTAGGGCTCGTCGCCTCCTGGACGGCTGCCACCACCACCACGCAAGTGCGGTAGGAGGCAACTGCCACCGCCGTACTGCCGGCCACTTCACCGTCGCTCCATAGGCTCGCCCAACCCCATCCTGGAGCCAGGCTGCAGCCACCACGAAGTCCTACTCGAATAGGGCCGTATCCCGCCCTCCCTCTTCGGCGCCTTTCTGGATCAGACGTCGCCGCCTGTCAACATGCCGCCGTAGAAGAACAAGATCCACCACCACCATGATGGGAGAGATCCTCGCCGCCGCCATGGAAGGGGATCCTTGCTGTCCCCGCACGGGCTTCGCCGCCGGCTGCGGGGGGAGAGGCTGAAGAAGGGTGGTTGTGGGTGGCGGTTGTTGGGGTTGCCCGATTCGTCTGGGCGGAAGTGACGAGGCCCGACCCTGAGGGGGGACGGGCGGGACGGCCGCCCCCCCCCTTCAGAACCGAGGGCCCCCGGCTGTCATCCAGCCTGGCCCAAAGTAGTCGTAGTAGCAACATCACAACGTCGTAGGTGATTAACGGACACAACAAATCTTCGAGAAAATTGGTCTCTTTCTGTCTCACAAACCGCCTCCTCGAGAAAAGCGGATCAGGAGCGATCCCATCTGCCCCCAACCTTACCGGCCTCCAAGCCGCTGCAGTCGGTCCCTGCCTCCTCCGTTTGCCGCTCCGGCAGCGGGAAGGGGTGGGGACCCTGGTGCTTCGATTCAGGTGTGTAGTTAGGGTTGACCTAGTGCTTCCTTGAGGCGTTGTTTCCATGGAGGAGGCAGTGCCACGTTAGAATTTTTTTGTCTCTGCTCTTGACGTCGCTGTAACCAGTAATGTCGGGGAGCATGTGACCCGGTCGTCTTGTCGATCTCTGGATCTAGCGAGGTTCGTGGCTGGTAGTCGGCTGTCGGCGCTCACACGGGCCGTGGTCATGTCGGCTATTGTAGTTGTGTTTACTGTCTTTTAGTTGGGCTTATGGATGACGCCAGGCGGCGACATTCCTTTTCCTCGACTACATCGAATGAAATTGACGGCGTCGAGATCTAGTGACCATGGGGAAGATCCCTGGCCTACATGCCATAAAGACTCGGTCTCGTCGCTTGCGGCGACCCACTTCATCGGCTCAAAAAGCATCTTTGTATGCGATGATGCTCTCCCAGATCATGGTATGTCGGTTGTTCTCATCTTTTTCCGGTGTTGCCATGATGACGGCAAAGAATGTTTGTGGACTACGTTTCGGCAAGGCACGATTTTCTGCAAGGGTGGAATAGTAGTTTTACTTTTTGTGGAATTATTTGTGCAAAGTTGCTTGACAAGCATTTGTGTCTTGTATGGTAACTATACGTGTAATCTCTGTGAACAGATTGTCTAATGAAATACTCGCTTCGTTCCTTTATGTAAGGTGTATTATTTTTGGCACGATGACTAAGACACATAATTATAGACATGTAAATATTAAATTATCCTTGGCAAATTTGTTGGTTAGGGAAAAGTGAATCAATTAGTCCAGGATACATGCAATCGACAAAAAGATAGTTTCCTTCTTTTGCTATAAAAAAGATACACACAATTAGAAAATAAATTTTTTCTTTTTTTCGAAGGGCTAACAACGAAATTATGAAGAATCAAAAGAAATGCACCTTACATTTTAGAATTTTATCAAAAAACAAATATATCTTATATAGAGGAACGGATGGAATATATGATTGCTTCAAAAAAAAAAAGCCTCGTAGGTGACGGTTGAATCTCCACGATATCCGTCAAGGTCAAGAGCTAGCCATCCCAAGATCTCCGCCTGTAACTGCCAAGTTAATTCCACCATCTGATGGCGTGTTGTCGTCTCCCGGATTTTCCATCGGTTGTTGCTGCACCTGCACGGGTTGCGTCGTCGCGCCCGAAATATGCGGGCACAGGCGTACGCCGACTCCAAAGCGCCCACCGGCAGGCCGGAACAGTTTGCGGCGAGGCAGCACAGCATGCATCCTGCAGGTCTTCAGCGACCTCGTCCTGCTGACGAGAGTACTCCTTGCTGATTGATTACCTCGGCGAGAATAGTCCTTCCTGGTGATCACTGGCGTGATGATTACGTAGAGCCTGTGCATGTTCCGGCCCGACTGATGGAAAGCGTTGGTCGCCCTTAAGCATCCCCTTCAATATTCGGAGCTGGGTATGGGAACGGATGCTACATCTGCTGCATAAAGGTACAGAGATGCCATGTTAAACTCTTGATACAAGCAAAGTTTGTAGAATTTTGTTTTTTCTCTCTACTGACTTATATTGTTTGATGGGTGCAATGTGGAATTACTTTCAATTTTTTGGGGGAAGTCATTAACAAAGAGTAAAAATAGGCTATATTATTAACTCTTACTTAAGAATTGTTGGTTCATTTTTTGGATTAATTAGGACTGTGGTAAAGTAAGAAAAAAAAGGACAATGCTAATGCAGCAAAAGAATCCAGATGGAGTGATGGATCAAATGGAGGGTAGTCCTAAACAATTTGTATAGAAAAATGTCCATGATTCCTTCTGTATATTGTTTGTAGTATGTTGTAGCAGCAAAAATATTCAAACTTAGCACAACGTTTATGTTGAGAAAGCGTTACATAATTGAAATTGAAATATTTTCATGTTCATGTTTAAAGGTCTCGGATTTTAGTTTCGTCGCGCCCCCCTGGCCCTGGAAGCGACGAGGACGAGGTTTATTTGCCCTCACACATCCTCGGCATGTGTCCCCGTATCACCGATCCTGATCAGTTGCTGTGTAATAGTTTGCTTCAGGTGAGTCTCCAACGGGCCCGCGTCTCTTGTTGTCTCGTTTTGGCGTGCTGGATTCAACTGGGAGCTGCCATGTATGTAGTGTAGAGGATATAATTACTTACTCATCTGGCTTTGTAAATACATTTATAAGGTTCTTGATGGTTCATGAGATGGCTATTTAGGATAGCTCTGTTTGTTTGTGTGTTCCCGTTTAGAATCAATCCCACGTGTGCGGATCATTCCACTCCAATGCCCAGAGATGTTATCAGCTACGAATATATCAACTGATTGTTATCGTCTTATCGTTCCATTTATTGCAACTTCCATACACTAAAAAATAGTAAGATGATTGCAGCATGATTTTAGATTATCTTTTGATTTTATTGAGAGAGTCCTTTCCTTGTTTCCTGCAGTATTTTTTAAATATACGTTCAAGCAGCAGCTGCTTTTTGTTATGAGCTGTTTGCTCGGGGTGCTAATCTACATTAGGTTTGTTGTATTAATTGGCAAGGCTAATTTACCAGCTCTTCTTCCTGTATTTCAGCGAACAAAAAAACAAGTTTATCGATTGCTTCACTTTTGATCTTTTTTTTGCGGGTGAAAAGGAGTTTATTTATCACTTAGGGAATAGATCGTGCTTACACAGGTTGGGCACATGGCCCGGACCCGAGCTGAGCCACACAGCAGTGCGCTCCTCCACATCTTCTGTTAGGCTCTTCCATGTCTTTCAATCATTTTTGCCATATGTTAAACATTAGGTGACTGTATTTTTCGTTTTCAGGTCTTCTACTCAAATTAGGAAAACAAAATCTAATGGCTATATGGAGAATGATTTCAGGGCTTCTTGTTTTCTCATCTCGTAAAATGTTGGTCGGGTGGTAACAATCCTAGATGAGGTAATTTGTGGTATGCACAAAGAGACGCCAATACAGTTTCTCATACAGTTTGCACAAGTGATATGTGATATTTTCCACCTAAACCATGAATAAAATGCCTTGAATGGGCAGTTTCTCGGAAAAAAAGAATATGATAAGGAAAACACAAACAAGAGGGTGGAATAACTCTTAATTTACGAGTCTCATAACTTCCCGATACCTAAAATTTCTAAGAAATTTTGTATTTGGGGAATTGTGCATTGGAAGAAATAGAACATCCATGCTAGCAAACATAACTTTGCCATCTGCGGCCTTGACATAGTAACAAGGTTTTCATTGATTGTTTAGATCCTGGGGTGCATAAATACACTTATTCATGTTTAAATCCTACTAGAGGTTTAGTATGTCGCACAACTTCTCCTTATTTTCGACAACAACAAACTAATCCCTGAAAACCTGGCACGTTTTCGCAAGCGCTTAGTTGACCAATAAAGCTATTGTCTTGGCACCAACTCCTGCATGGTGTAATTTCGCATGGATTCTTATAACTATTGCCGCACACCTCAATACTCCATCTGTGAACGCCTATGCAAAAAAAGACAAATAAAACATCATAGTTAAGAAATTATAGAAAAGGATCAGTGTAAAGTCAATAGACTGAGGATTTCAACTGTTGAACACATCTGTCAAAGCTAAAATGAATAGGATATTCTTGATCAAGAGAGTCACATACCTATGAGGTCCTTAGATGATAGCAAGGTAATAGACAGAAGCAGAAGAGCCCCAAAGCATGCAGCTCTTGAGACATTCTTGAGAGGCGCCATGAAGAGATACTAAACCTTTGTTTACTTCCTGTGCGCATGTCTCTTATTCTTGTGTTTATATAGATGCATATGATAACTGGCGAAATAATTTACTTCCATTTCTCGTACATTGCGCATTAGTGTTTCTCCATATTTCAAGGATGTGCGATATATCATATCATATAGTATAAAGGCAAGACATTATGATTATACTCATTAGCCATTAAAATGGTCCTTATATAGAATTATCTTTAATTGACCATAAGAGAATTAAGAATCCCATAACTTCAGGTCCAAACTATACTTTGCCAAATAAATTTCCATCATGGAATATCACGCGAAATTGATTCTCCCTTGCATATCTCTAACTAAGAAAGACCAAGACTCAAATAATATAAACAAAAGGGCACCGGAGGAGATAGCAAAAATGCAGTTGTTGTTATTTCAGACTCCCTTACATTTGTTTATTGTAACCTGCTCGAGGGGATCGGATGCCTCCTTCAATAGATTTTCCTATTGTTGTTATTTTGGTAGCTTCTATTCTGATACATAGCCTATTTTTGTAACCTGTTGTTGTACTTTTCCTGTTATCCTAAATGCTTAGTATAGGTGTGCTAGTGTCCCATCAGTGGCCCTACACCCTTTTCCGTGTTGTCATGCCTTACTACCTGGGTGACCCGAAAATGTTGATTGTTGGATCGAACATGAACACACCATCAATGACATGTAGTTGTACGACTCTGCAGTGTAGCCTATGTAGCATGATCTACCGACGGTGATTCCTCATATTTCACTCTCGATGGTAGCTCTGTAGTGCAACATATCAACTGTGACTTATCGAAGGTGATTCCTCATATTTCACTCTCGATGATGTCTTTGTCGTGTAGTGTATCAAGTGTGAATTCATCAAGGGTGATTCCTTCGAGTCCACTCTTCACGGTATGGACTTGAGCCTCGACAGACCTAATGTTACAAGTAGGGTCGGCTCCAAGGGTGCCCGCGAGAGGTTACCAAGTAGGAACGACAGGGAAGGCAGAGACCATCTAGGAGAGAGGTGGGCCTGATCCCTAGTCGTAGTCCACGAGTTACTAGGTCGGAGCGACGGGAGCCCTGTTCTCCTCCACAAGATAATAATACTCCCTCTGTTCCTAAATATAGGGTGTATAATTTTTGGCACGGAAATTAAAGAACGCACGTGAAGGGAAAAATTCACAAGTTTTGGGCGATATTAGACCTGACTAATTGACATCCGAAAATAGAGGAGCTTGCATGATATAAGGAAATATAATCAAATCCCTAAAACAAATATCCAAACGAGTGGTGCAACACAATACACCTTATATTTTGGATTTCCCCCCAAAATCTGTAATACATTAACAGATTTGGGTATTTGATCTGAGTTGGCCATTGGCCTATAAGCACTAACCACCACGCATGATAATGGTTATGGGACCCTCCGCGTCGTACATTCTCCCGAAACCTTTAGACATCACAGTTGAGAGGCACACGCTCGCGTGAGCTGGTTACTGTTGGAAATATGCCCTAGAGGCAATAATAAAATGGTTCTTATTGTATTTCCTTGTTCATGATAATTGTCTATTGTTCATGCTATAATTATGTTAACCAGAAACCGTAATACATGTGTGAACACATAGACCACAACATGTCCCTAGTGAGCCTCTAGTTGGCTAGCTCGTTGATCAATAGATGGTCACGGTTTCATGATCATGGACATTAGATGTCGTTGATAATGAGATCACATCATTAGGAGAATGATGTGATAGACAAGACCCAATCCTAAGCATAGCACAAGATCGTGTAGTTCGTCTGCTAAAGCTTTTCTAATGTCAAGTATCGTTTCCTTAGACCATGAGATTGTGCAACTCCCGGATACCGTAGGAATACTTTGGGTGGCTATAAAGGTATGCTACGGGTATCCCCAAAAGTATCTGTTGGGTTGGCATGAATCAAGACTAGGATTTGTCACTCCGTATGATGGAGAGGTATCTCTGGGCCCACTCAGTAAGACATCATCATAATGAGCTTAATGTGACTAAGGAGTTAGCTCAATGTAAGGTATCCCAGACGTAACGAGGAGATATAAAATGGTTCGGAGGTAAAGATTCATATATAGGAAGTGAGGTTTTGGTCACCGGAAATGTTTCGGGAATTACCGGTAACGTACCGGGACCATCGGAAGGGTTCCGAGGGTCCACCAAGTGGGGCCAACAGCCCCAGAGGGCTGCATGGGCCGCAAGTGGGAGGGAACCAACCCCTACGTGGGCTGGTGCGCCCCCCACAAGGGCCCAAGGCGCAACTGAAGTGGGAGGGGGGCAAACCCTAGGGCAGACGCACCCCTCTCCCTCTTGGCCGCCAGCCAGATGAGATCTGGAGGCTGCCGCACCACCCTAGGGTGGGAACCCTAGGGCGCAGCCCTCCCTCCTCCTCCCCCTATATATAGTGGAGCACTTGGGGCAGCCGGGGACACACATCTCTCTCTCCCATGGCGCAGCCCTACTCCTCTCTCTCCTCGTCCTCCGTAGTGCTTAGCGAAGCTCTGCCGGAGACCACGCAGCTCCACCATCACCACGCTGTCATGCTGCCGGAGCTCTCCCTCAACCTCTCCTTCGTCCTTGCTTGATCAAGGCGTAGGAAACGTCACCGGGCTGAACATGTGCTGGATGAGGAGGCGCCGTTGTTCGGCACTAAGATCGGAATCCACCACGATCTGAATCACTACGAGTACGACTCCACCAACCGCGTTCTTGTAACGCTTCCGCTTTGCGATCTTCAAAGGTATGAAGATGCACTCTCCCCACTCGTTGTTGGTTTCTCCATATATAGATCTTGGTGAACACGTAGAATTTTTTTATTTACTACTACGTCTCCCAACAGTGGTATCAGAGCTAGGTCTGTGCGTAGAATCTATGCACGAGTAGAACACAAAGTTGTTGTGGGCGTCGATCTTGTTAATTTGCTTACCACTACTAGTCTTATCTTGATTCGGCGGTATTGTGGGATAAAGCGGCCCGGACCAACTTTACACGTACGCTTACGTGAGACCGGTTCCACCGCCTGACATGCACTTGTTGCATAAGGTGGCTAGCGGGTGTCTGTCTCTCCCACCTTAGTCGGATTGGATTCGATGAAAAGGGTCCTTATGAAGGGTAAATAGCAATTGGCATATCACGTTGTGGTTTTGGCGTAGGTAAGAAACGTTCTTGCTAGAAACCTATAACAGCCACGTAAAAACTTGCAACTACAAATTAGAGGACGTCTAACTTGTTTTTGCAGCATATGCCTTGTGATGTGATATGGCCAAAGGATGTGATGTGATGCATTGTGATGTATGAGATTGATCATGTTCTTGTAATAGGATTCACGACTTGTATGTCGATGAGTATGACAACCTGTAGGAGCCATAGGAGTTGTCTTATTTTATTGTATGACCTGCGTGTCAATCATAAACACCATGTAATTACTTTACTTTATTGCTAAACGTTAGCCATAGTAGTAGAAGTAATAGTTGGCGAGACAACTTCATGAAGACATGATGATGGAGATCATGGTGTCGTGCCGGTGACAGTGATGATCATGGTGCCTCGAAGACGGAGATTAAAGGAGCAAGATGATATTGGCCATATCATGTCACTATATTGATTGCATGTGATGTTTCTCATGTTTACATCTTATTTGCTTAGAACGACGGTAGTAAATAAGATGATCGCTCAATAAAATTTTAAGAAATGTGTTCACCCTAACTGTGCACCGTTGCTAAGGATTGTTGTTCCGAAGCACCACGTGATGATCGGGTGTGATAGGTTCTAACGTTCGCATACAACGGGTGTAAGCCAGATTTACACACGCGAAACACTTAGGTTGACTTGACGAGCCTAGCATGTACAGACATGGCCTCGGAACACAGAAGACCGAAAGGTCGAACATGAGTCATATAGTAGATGCGATCAACATGGAGATGTTCACCATGGATGACTAGTCCGTCTCACGTGATGATCGGACATGGGCTAGTTGACATGGATCATGTATCACTTGGATGACTAGAGAGATGTCTATGTCAGTGGGAGTTCATTAAATAATTTGATTATGTGAACTTAATTATCATGAACTTAGTCTAAAATTGTCTTTACAATCTATATTGTAGATCCAATGGCCAACGCTAATGTCACCCTCAACTTCAACGCGTTCCTAGAGAAAACCAAGCTGGAAGATGATGGAAGCACCTATGCGGACTGGGTCCGTGGCTTGAGGATCATCCTCATAGCTTCCAAGAGATTGTATGTCCTTGATGCACCGCTAGGTGATGCACCCATTTTCCCAGCGGACCAAGACGTTATGAACGCTTGGCAGTCACGCTGTGATGATTACTCCCTTGTTCAGTGCGCATGCTTTACAGTTTAGAACCGGGGCTCGAAAAGCGTTTTGAGCAACACAGAGCATATGAGATGTTCCATGAGCTGAAAATAGTTTTCCAAGCTCATGCCCGGGTCGAGAGATATGATGTCTCCAACAAGTTCTTCAGTTGTAAGATGGAGGAAAACAGTTCTGTCAGTGAGCACATACTCAAAATGTCTAGGTTGCACAGCCGCTTGACTCAACTGGGAGTTAATCTCTCGGATGACTCGGTCATTGACAGAATCCTCGAGTCGCTTCCACCTAGCTACAAGAGATTTGTGATGAACTACAACATGTAGGGTATGGAGAAGTCCATTCCTGAGTTGTACTCGATGCTGAAATCAGCAGAGGTCGAGATCAAAAAGGAGCATCAAGTGTTGATGGTGAATAAGACCACTAGTTTCAAGAAAGGCAAGGGTAAGAAGAACTTCAAGAAGGATGGCAAAGATTTTGCCACGCTCGGTAAGCAAGTTGCCGGGAAGAAGAACAAGCATGGACCAAGCCTGAGACTGAGTGGTTTTATTGCAAGGGTACCGGTCACTGGAAGCGGTGCTGCCCCAAGTACTTAGCGGATAAGAAGGCCAGCAACGTTAAAGGTATATGTGATATACTTGTTATTGATGTGTACCTAACTAGCGCTCGTAGTAGCTCCTGGGTATTTGATACTGATGCAGTTGCTCACATTTGTAACTCCAAGCAGGAGCTGCGGAATAAGCGGAGACTGGCAAAGGACGAGGTGACGATGCGCGTCGGGAATGGTTCCAAGGTCGATGTGATCGCCGTCGGCACTCTACCTCTACATCTACCTTCGGGATTAGTTTTAAACCTTAATAATTGTTATTTAGTACCAACTTTGAGCATGAACATTGTATCTGGATCTCGTTTGATGCGAGATGGCTACTCATTTAAATCTGAGAATAATGGTTGTTCTATTTATATGAGAGAAATGTTTTATGGTCATGTCCTGCTGGTCAATGGTTTATTTTTGATGAATCTCGAACGTCATGTTACACATGTCCATAGTGTGAGTACCAAAAGATGTAAGATTTATAACGATAGTCCCACTTACATGTGGCACTGCCGCCTTGGTCATATTGGTGTCAAACGCATGAAGAAACTCCATGATGATGGACTTTTGGAGTCTCTTGATTTTGAATCATTTGACACATGCGAACCATGCCTCATGGAAAAGATGACCAAGACTCCATTCTCCGGAACAATGGAGCGAGTAACTGACTTGTTGGAGATAATACATACCGATGTATGCGGTCCAATGAGCGTTGAGGCTCACAGTGGCTACCGTTACGTTCTCACCCTCACTGATGACTTGAGCAGATATGGGTATGTCTACTTAATGAAACACAAGTCTGAAACCTTTGAAAAGTTCAAGGAATTTCAGAGTGAGGTAGAGAATCAACGTGACAGGAAAATAAAGTGCCTACGATCTGATCGTGACGGAGAATATTTAAGTCACGAGTTTGGCATGCACCTAAGGAAATGTGGAATTGTTTCACAACTCACGCCACCTGGCACACCGCAGCGAAATGGTGTGTCTGAACGCTGTAATCGCACTCTATTGGATATGGTGCAATCTATGATGTCTCTTACCGACTTACCGCTATCATTTTGGGGATATGCATTAGAGACTGTCGCATTCACTTTAAATAGGGCACCGTCAAAGTCCGTTGAGACGACACCATATGAATTATGGTTTGGAAAGAAACCCAAGCTGTCATTTCTAAAAGTTTGGGGATGCGATGCTTATGTGAAGAAACTTCAACCTGAGAAGCTCGAACCCAAAGCGGAAAAGTGTGTCTTCATAGGATATCCCAACGAGACTATTGGGTACACCTTCTACCTCAGATCCGAAGGCAAAGTATTTGTTGCCAAGAATGGATCCTTTCTTGAGAAAGAGTTTCTCTCGAAAGAAGTAAGTGGGAGGAAAATAGAACTTGAGGAGGTAATTGTACCTCCACTCAAACCGGAGAGTAGCTTAGCACAGGAAGTTGTTTCTGTGGAGCCTACACCGGCTGGAGAGGAAGTTAATGATGATGATCATGAAACTTCAGATCAACTTACTATTGAACATCGAAGGTCCACTAGGACACGTTCCGCACTAGAGTGGTATGGCAACCCTGTCCTGGAGATCATGTTGTTGGACAACGGTGGACCTTCAAACTATGAAGAAGCGATGGCGGGCCCGGATTCCAACAAACGGCTTGAAGCCATGAAATCCGAGATAAGATCCATGTATGAGAACAAAGTGTGGACTTTGGTCGACTTGCCTGATGATAAGCGAGCCATTGAAAATAAATGGATCTTTAAGAAGAAGTCTGACGCGGATGGTAATGTGACCGTCTATAAGGCCCGACTTGTCGCTAAGGGTTATCGACAAGTTCAAGGAGTTGACTACGATGAGACTTTCTCACCCGTAGCGATGCTGAAGTCTGTCCAAATCATGTTAGTAATTGCCGCATTTTATGATTATGAGATCTGGAAAAGGGACATTAAAACGGCATTCCTTAATGGTTTTCTTAAGGAAGAACTGTATATGATGCAACCGGAACGTTTTGTCGATCCTAAAGATGCTAACAAGGTATGCAAGCTCCAGCGCTCCATCTATGGGCTGGTGCAAGCATCTCGGAGTTGGAACATTTGCTTTAATGAGGTGATTAAAGTGTTTGGATTTATACAGGTTTATGGAGAGCCCTGTATTTACAAGAAAGTGAGTGGGAGCTCTGTAGCATTCCTCATATTATATGTAGATGCCATATTGTTGATGGGAAATTATATAGAAATCTTGGAAAGTTTAAAGGCCTACTTGAATAAATGTTTTTCAATGAAGGACCTTGGAGAAGCTGCATACATATTAGGCATCAAGATCTATAGAGATAGATCGAGACGCCTCATAGGCCTTTCACAAAGCACATACCTTGATAAGATATTGAAGAAGTTCAATATGGATCCGTCCAAAAAGGGGTTCTTGCCTGTGTTACAGGGTGCGAGATTGAGTACAACTCAATGCCCGACCACGGCAAAGGATAGAGAAGAGATGAGTGTCATCCCCTAAG
Organism: Hordeum marinum; assembly: GCA_022496015.1. Taxonomy (NCBI): domain Eukaryota; kingdom Viridiplantae; phylum Streptophyta; class Magnoliopsida; order Poales; family Poaceae; genus Hordeum; species Hordeum marinum. The sequence continues at coordinate 513,450,260 of CM039676.1, read as the reverse complement.
TTTGGTATGACATGCTGTGTACCAGACCTGATGTGAGCCTTGCCATAAGTTTGGTAGGGAGGTACCAAAGTGATCCCGGAGCGGAACATTGGACAACGGTCAAGAATATCCTGAAGTACTTGAAAAGGACAAAGGACAAGTTTCTCGTATATGGAGGTGCCGAAGAGCTCGTCGTAAAGGGTTACGTCGATGCTAGCTTCGACACAGATCCGGATGACTCCAAGTCACAAACTGGATACGTGTATATTTTGAACGGAGGGGCAGTCAGCTAGTGCAGCAACAAGCAAAGCGTCGTGGCGGCATCTACATGTGAAGCGGAGTATATAGCTGCTTCAGAAGCGGCAAAGGAAGGAGTCTGGATGAAGGAGTTCATCACCGACCTAGGAGTAATTCCCAATGCGTCGAGCCCGATGACTCTATTCTGTGACAACACTGGAGGTACTGCCCTTGCCAAGGAGCCCAGGTTTCACAAGAAGACAAGACACATCAAGCGCCGCTTCAACTCCATCCGTGATTACATTCGGAAGGGAGATATAGATATTTCTAAAATAGATACGGATCTGAATGTCGCAAATCCGTTGACTAAACCTCTCTCATGAGAGAAACATGATCAACACCAGTACTCTATGGGTGTTCGATTCATCACAATGTAACTAGATTATTGACTCTAGTGCAAGTGGGAGACTGTTGGAAATTTGCCCTAGAGGCAATAATAAAATGGTTATTATTGTATTTCCTTGTTCATGATAATTGTCTATTGTTCATGCTATAATTGTGTTAACCAGAAACCGTAATATATGTGTGAACACATAGAACACAACATGTCCCTAGTGAGCCTCTAGTTGGCTAGCTCGTTGATCAATAGATGGTCACGGTTTATGATCATGGACATTGGATGTCATTGATAATGGGAGCACATCATTAGGAGAATGATGTGATGGACAAGACCCAATCCTAAGCATAGCACAAGATCGTGTAGTTCGTCTGCTAAAGCTTTTCTAATGTCAAGTATCATTTCCTTAGACCATGAGATTGTGCAACTCCCGGATACCATAGGAATACTTTGGGTGTGCCAAACATCATAACGTAACTGGGTGGCTATAAAGGTATGCTACGGGTATCCCTGAAAGTATCTGTTGGGTTGGCACGAATCGAGACTGGGATTTGTTACTGTGTATGACGGAGAGGTATCTCTGGGCCCATTCGGTAAGACATCATCATAATGAGCTAAATGTGACTAAGGAGTTAGCCACGGGATGATGTGTTACGGAACGAGTAAAGAGACTTGCCGGTGACGAGATTGAACAAGGTATAGGGATACCGACGATCGAACCTCAGGCAAGTATCATACCGATAGACAAAGGGAATTGTATACGGGATTGATTGAATCCCCGACATCGTAGTTTGTCCGATGAGATCATCGTGGAGCATGTGGGAGCCAACATGGGTATCCAGATCCCGCTGTTGGTTATTGTCCGGAGAGGTGTCTCGGTCATGTCTACGTGTCTCCCGAACCCGTAGGGTCTACACACTTAAGGTTCGATAACGCTAGGGTTATAGGGAAATAGTGTACGTGGTTACCGAAGGTTGTTCGGAGTCCCGGATGAGACCCCAGACATCACGAGGAGCTCTAGAATGGTTCGGAGGTAAATATTCATATATAGGAAGTGAGGTTTTGGTCATCGGAAATGTTTCGGGAATTACCGGTAACGTACCGGGACCACCGGAAGGGTTTCGGGGGTCCACCAAGTGGGGCCACCAGCCCCAGAGGTCTGCATGGGCCACAAGTGGGAGGGAACCAGCCCCTAGGTGGGATTGTGTGCCCCCCACAAGGGCCCAAGGTGCAACTGAAGTGGGAGGGGGGCAAACCCTAGGGCAGATGGGCCCTAATGCCCACCCTAGGGCAGCCGCACCCCTCTCCCTCTTGGCCGCCGGCTAGATGGGATCTGGAGGCTAACGCACCACCCTAGGGTGGGAACACTAGGGCGCAGCCCTCCCTTCTCCTCCTCCTATATATAGTGGAGCACTTGGGGCAGCCGGGGACACGCATCTCTCTCTCCCACGGCGCAGCCCTACTCCTCCCTCTCCTCGTCCTCCGCAGTGCTTAGTGATGCTCTGTCAGAGACCACGCAGCTCCACCGTCCCCATGCCTTCGTGCTGCCGGAGCTCTCCCTCAACCTCTCCTTCGTCCTTGCTAGATCAAGGCGTAGGAGACGTCACCGGGCTGCACGTGTGCTGAACGCGGAGGCGTCGTTGTTCGGCGCTAAGATCGGAATCCACCGCGATCTGAATCGCTACGAGTACGACTCCACCAACCGCGTTCTTGTAATGCTTATGCTTTGCGATCTTCAAAGGTATGAAGATGCACTCTCCCCACTTGTTTCTAGTTTCTCCATAGATAGATCTTGGTGAACGCGTAGAAAATTTTGATTTACTACTACGTCTCCCAACAGTTACGTCTATTGGTGTTTCCACAATTGCACTTGGTATCATTCGTCCTTGCAACACGCATGAGTGCTTAGGGCGATCGGCCCATGACCATGACCCGTTCACGCTTAGGATGTAGATCGCGTGTTGACCTATCTGCTGAGCCTAGGTAGGACTACGGTGTGTTGATTATCCGAGACCGGGCATTACCAGGCAAGTGTCTCTGGCTAGAGGTAATGGAGTATGCTGGGTAATGTGGTGAACCCCTGCAGGGAAGTAAATCTATTCAAATAGCCATGTCCCTGGTACAAGACGCTCAGAGTTGTATCATGATCTACTACAACTAGTACCGAATACTTTCATAATACTAAACTATTATATTGATCCGAGGTCGCTTTCTCGCAGGGTAGTCGAGGAAGGATCTCTGGGCATTGTTGATGAATATCTGCTACTATATGTTATTGTATATTATATATACGCTACTCTCTTCTGATGCTGCAAGGTTCTAGTCTTCAATGGGATAGGCTTTCCCCCCTCTACTTTGGCATTTCTACAGTATAGTCCAAAGATATAGCCCCATTTCTTTGGCACCGATGCTTACTTAGCATAGTTCTGATGTAAGTCTTGTGAGTACTTTGGATGAGTACTCACAATTGCTTTTCTACCTTTTCTCCCTGCCTGGATGTTGTGATTAGATGAGGATCCCAGGAGCCAGAGGACCCCGTAGGTGTCTACTACTACGTGGAGACCGATGACCAGTAGTAGTTCGGAGGCCTCAAGCAGGAGGCTTATGCCTTCTAGATTAGTTTGTTGTTGTTATGTGATGACCCAGAAGTATAGGGGATCAATCGTAGTCCTTTCGATAAGTAAGAGTGTCGAACCCAATGAGGAGAAGAAGCAAATGATAAGCAGTTTCAGCAAGGTATTCTCTGCAAGTGCTATGAGTAACAATGATAGAGAGTTTTGTAGCAAGATAATTTGTAATAAATGACAAGTAATGATAGTAGAAAGTGTGCGACAAGATAGCTGAATCCTTTTTGTAGCAAAGGACATGCCTGAAAGTACTCTTATATGAAGGAAGCGCTCCCGAGGACACATGTCAGTTTCAGTCTAGTCATGTTCATCATGTTGAGTTGATTCGCGTTCGATACTTTGATAATTTGATATGTGGGTGGACCGACGCTAAGGTATTGTTCTTACTTGAACAAGAAACCCACTTATGATTACCCCCTCTCACCAGCATCCGCAACTACGAAAGAAGAATTAAGATAAATCTAACCATACTATAAAAGGTATGGATCCAAATCAGCCCCTTATGAAATAACGCATAAACTAGGTTTTAAGATTTTGTCACTCTAACAACCCATCATCTACTTATTACTCCACAATGCTTTTCCTTAGGCCTATAACATGGTGAAGTGTCGTGTAGTTGACATTCACACGACACCACTAAGATAAGCAACAACATACATATCATCAAAATATTGAACGAATACCAAGTTCACATGATTACTTATAACAAGACTTCTCCCATGTCCCGAGGAACAAAAGTAACTTCTCACACATCATCAACATGTTCAAAATGAGAGGTGTAATAATGATGCTTAAGGATCTTAAGATAATATCGTCCACCAAGTAAACCAACAAACATCAACTACGAGATGTAATCAACACTACTCACACAAGTACCAATATGAGGTTTTGAGACAAAGATTGAATACAAAAGATGAACTAGGGTTTGAGATGAGATGGTGCTGGTGAATGTAGATGAAGATTGGTCCTCCCACTAAGGAGGAAGCGTTGGTGATGACGATGGCTTTGATCTCCCCCTCCTAGAGAGAAGTTTCATCCGCAGAATCGCTTTGCCGAATAGCAAAACAACCATGTCCAGGTTTCCGCCTCAAGGTGGTGGCACATCATCCTGAAAATATCTCCTTATTTTTTCTCTAGGTCAAAACACACCTTATAGTAGAAGAGGGAGGCCGGGGGACCTGCGAGGGCGCCAGAAGCTAACAGGGCGCACCCAGGGGGGTGGGTGCACCCTGTTGGCTTCTGGCCAGCAGGTGACCCCCTTTAGTATATTATTGGCCCAATAATTCACGTATATTCCAAAAAAATCTCCATGAAGTTTCAGGTCATTTGGAGTCCAATGATTTTCACCCTTTTTCTTTGTTTTCAGCTCCAGAATTCCAGTTTTCGGCAATTTCCTTCTTTGTGATGTACCTTGTAAATTCAGAGAGAAAAGTCGAGGAATAATGGACAAGAATAATATAAATATCAATAAGAATTCATGATGCAAAATGGATGTATCAACTCCCCCAAGCTTAGACCTCGCGTGTCCTCAAGCGAAAGCCGAACTCGACAATAATGACCACATAATTTGAGAGAGAGGTGTCGATAAAAAACATAATACGACATGGGAGCATCATGAATATTAACATAGCAGTAAGTTTTCATTATATGACTTTTCATAAACAAGTAACAATCTATCCACAATAAAAGTATGAAGCATAAACTTTATTGATAATCAACAAACTATGTTCTTAGTCATTGAGACAATCACAATTCATCGTATTTTAGAGAAGAGTCTACGTAAGAGCTTTCATTTTAGCAAGTTCGCATACTCAACTATCATTTAGTCTTCTATGATTTCTCACACCCATTGCATATTTTTGAAGCTAATGTTTCCATCGAACACATAGAAAGATAAGTGCTTTATTGATTTTGCCACCCAACTCATTTACCTCAAGGATAATGTCAACAATAATGAATCATGATCATATATATATATATATATATATATATATATATATATATGGATCTTTACCCAACACATGATGCTTGCCAACTAGAGAGTTGATAGCTAGGAATAGGGATAAACATTATTGACTCTTGCATAAAAGTAAATACATGAAAGTAAAAGGTAGGCCCTTCACAGAGGGAAGCAAAGGTTGTCATGCGTTTTTTAATTTGGAATGTGCAAACTCTTAATATAAAGGAACATAACTTTATATTGCCCCTTGTGATAGCAAATTTTGTTATGCAGTCTGTCACTTTTATTTCTTTGTCATCACAAGATCGTACAAAGCTTATTTTCCTTACAATAAAAGATCATACATGTTTTAGGAGCAATTTTTATTGCTTTGTGCACCGATGACAACTTAGTCGAAGGATCTTATTCAATCCATAGGTATGTATGGTGGACTCTCATGACAAGAAACTGGATTTAAGGGTTATGGACGCACAAGTACTATCTCTACTTAGTGCGAATTTTTAGGCTAGCAAAGGATCTAAAATAAGCACCACATGTTAGAGGATCCATGACAATATAACTTCTATGTGAATGTAAACAAACATAATCATTACGTTGTCTTCCTTGTCCAACATCAACACTTCGATCATTATATAATATTTGGTGGGGGCTCACAATCATAAAAGTTGTCCAAGATAGTATATTTGTATGTGAATCTCCTCTCCTCTATAATAGTTTTACATGGATTGTATCAATGAGTAATGATATGTTTGTTCACTCCCAACAACTTTTATCTATCACACTTTTTCTATGTGAACTCATTACTCCCCATGGGATTAGCATATGGTTTTTTTCTATTTCTTTATTTCAATGCTACGATTGATGCATGAGAGAAAGCAAGCAAACTCAAACTAATCTTTATTATATATAACTCCCACACTCGGTTAGAAGGATAGATAGATCTCAAAGCAAACACTCTAAGTAAAGAAAAACTGAAATTTCATTTCTCTAAATCACGCAGAACTGATGATCGAACTAAGATAGATGATAATGATAAAAGTGATGGTGATACGATACCAGGGCACCTCCCCCGAGCTTGGAACAAGCTAAGGGTGGTGCTCATACCCATATACTCAAGTGTCCTTCTTGGGTGATGATGGCGATGGTGTAGTAGGCTTGTCCTCCATCTTCCATGGCATGCGCTCCCCGTTGAATAAATAAGAGCTTGTCTCTGGGATACCGAAAGTTGCGGCTATACTCATCCTCTTGAAACGAGATTCATACTCACAGTTTTCGTTTTCAAGATCAAATATTTGGGCTTGTAGATCTTGAAGCCTATCATGGAGCTTGAAGATCATCTCCACAATTTCCTTGTTGTCCTTCTTATTCTCACGAATAAAATCCATGATCATGGAGTGATTGGTGCCGAGTCAACACTCCACCATCCCCTGGCACTTGAAGATATTTGTTCGACTGCTGCAAGCCTGGCCTTCTTGCTTCCCTCCTTATTTGGACCATGTATGTCCTGGATGTGAAGCACCCCCTCACACATCTCGATGGTTTGAGGGTGTTTCATCACCTACAGAAGGTAAGGGTTGATGACCTTCTCGTAGAACTTGTCCTTGGAGAGCCTTGATGGCGCCATGGCGATCTAAATCTGCCAGGAAAAACAGCCTGGAACAAGAACATAGGAGAAAACTCGCGATGCGTTGGTCAAAACAGACGGGAATATATATAATGATTTTTTCTAGGTAAGAATACGTGTCCAAGAAGAAAACGGAGTCTGGGAGGCACACGAGGTGCCCACAAGCTAATAGGCGCGCCCTGTTGGCTTGGGGCTCCCTCGTGGGTCCCGTTGACTCATTTTCATTTTAGTAACTTTCCTAAAATACCAAATGTTGGAGATATGCCCTAGAGGCAATCATGTATGATGATATTTCCTATGTATTTATGAATAAAGATAGTCCTTGGACATTATCAGTGATGTGTATAAACAAGTACGTGACTTGTTTGTGAGACTATGCATTGTATGATAACTGTCCTAAATGGTCCCTAGTCGAAAGGGTTGTGTGGACGCAAAACTAATCAGACTAGCATATGACACGGTGGATGGTTCGGTCTCACTGACCATGTAGCATTGGATGCTAGCCGGATAATATGGACTCGGAAAGGTCTGGTCGGATTCGACATAGTCTGATTCGAGTCGAGATAAGGTCTGAGTTGGACAGACCCAACTGCGAGATGCAGCGATAGGTCATCTGTGAGTCTCTAGTACAACATACGTTCTATGTCCTAATACTTGAGCTGGGCATGTACTCGGGATGGTGACAGACTTGTTTTGGGCCGACAAACGCTACTCTATGACTGGGTAGTTACAAAGGTAGGTTTCGGACTTGTCCAGACCCATGCTGCGAGACATGGTCGAGCAAGACGGGATTTGCCCCTCCTACCAGGAGAGATATACTCTGGGCCCCTCGGGTGATCCGACCTAAATAATCATGGCCATGCAATGAGGATTATGAGATAATCCGAAGTGTTGGTCGGATTCACCGGAACGACAAAGAGATTATGCGGCAACAAGGATGACCATGTCGCCTTGTGCACGACAAAATATATAGTGTGACAAAGGGAACATAAGTGTGAACTATAGGTTCGCCTAACCAGCTGCATCATACACTTGGAGTCGGCACGCCTTGCTAGAGGACGCTACCGACTGGTCGAGCCGGATGTGATCTGACTCGTGACCAAGTGAACGAGAACCTAAGGGGTCGCGTTCTTAAGGGAAGGAACATGTGGGCTTTAGGATCCGTGCGAGGCCCAAGAGTTGAGCCCGTGCCGAATGCCTATATATAGTGGAGGTGCGGCACACCCATCCGGTTAATCGCTTCGGCGCCGTCATTAGGGCTTTTCATGAGTTGCAACTAGCCACCTCCACTTGCCGCCGCCGACTGTGTGACCAGACCTAGTAGTCCACCGCACGGTGTTCCTCCTACACGCGCGGATACCGTTAGAGGCGGTGCACTTGCGCCGCTCCGGTGAACCTCTACGTGGGATCAGGAGACCGGTTGTTCAAGGGAGATCGGGCCGACTGTTCGAGGGAGATCGGACGAGGAGGAGACGGACCACAAGAATGCGTTGTCCCAACCCTACTTCCGCTGCATGGCACTGCGCGTCTAGTGGTAACTAACTATGATCCATCTCCGTAGCATGTTCTTGGATGTTGTGCGCGTAGGAAAATTTTATTTTTCATGCGATGCACCTACGGTAGAACCCAACACCAAAACCAACAGAACATATCTTTTTGTAATTTTTGGAGTCGGTTTACTTATCGTATCACATACTTACCCCTTTTTCAGGTTTCTGGAGTGTTCCGGAAGGTCTATCTTATGTGCTCTTCTGGTGTGATCACTTGAATAATATTAGTTCGGCATTAATGGGTGTACATGAAATATAATGTTTAATTCTTTGCCCATTTACCACTCTCGGATTTGTACCCTTGGTGTTGTTGATCTTGATACCACCGGAGCGATATACTTCTTCGATGATATAAGGTCCTTCACATTTGGAGAGAAGCTTACGTGCAAAAAATCCGAGAATTGTACAAAAGAACAAGGTCTCTTACATTGAATTATCGTTTTTCAATTCTCTCGTCATGCCATCTCTTAACTTTTTCTTTAAAAAACTTGGCATTTTCATAGGCTTGTGTCCACCACTCATGTAATGAGCTAATATCAAATAACCTCTTTTCATCGGCAAGTTCAAAATCATAGTTAAGTTCTTTAATTGCCCAATAAGCTTTATGTTCTAACTCAAGAGGTAAATGACATGCTTTTCCATAGACCATTTTATATGGGGACATTCCCATAGGGATTTTATAAGCAGTTCTATATGCCCATAAAGCATCATCAAGTTTCTTAGACCAATTCTTTCTATATATATTAATAGTCTTTTGCGAGATCAATTTTATTTCTTGATTTCCCAACTCAACTTGACCGCTATACTGAGGATGATAAGGTGATGCAATCCTATGGTTAACATCATACTTATCTAGAAGTTTGCAAAAAGCACCATGAATAAAATATGAACCACCATGAGTCATTAAATATCTAGGGACTCCAAACCTCGGGAAAATAACATCTTTAAGCATTTTAATAGAATTGTTATGATCAACACTACTAGTTGGAATAGCTTGTATCCACTTAGTAACGCAATCGACAACAACTAAAAGATGAGTATACCCATTAGAGGAAGGAAAATGTCTCATATAATCAAAACCCCAAATGTCAAATGGTTCAGTAGCAAGTGAATAATTCACAGGCATTTCCAAACTTCTACCAATGTTACCAATTTTTTGACATTCCTAGCACGAAAGGACATACTTACGAACATTTATGAGAAGAGTAGGCCAATAAAAAACGAATTGTAATATCTTGTGTGCAGTTCTGTCACCAGCATGGTGCCCTCTGTAAGCCTCGGAATGACACTTCAATAGGATATGTCCCTGTTCATGCTCAGGTACACAACGTTAATTACACCATCTACACCTTCTTTATAGTCATGTGGGTCATCCCAAAAGTGATGTCTTAAATCATAGAAGAACATTTTCTTTTGTTGGTATGTAAAGCTCAGTGGTATATATTTAGCAACAATGTAATTAGCATAATCTTCATAACAAGGAGTACTATGGGAAGCATTTATAACAACTAATTGCTCGTCGGGAAAATTATCATCAATAAGCAGTGGGTCATCAAGAACATTTTTCATTCTAGACAAATTATCTGCAACAGGGTTTTCAGCTCCCTTTCTATCAACAATATGCAAATCAAACTTTTGAAGTAAAAGCACCCACCTAATCAGTCTAGGCTTAGCATATTTCTTTTCCATAAGGTATTTAATAGCATCATGATTAGTGGGAGGATAGTAACTTTGGAATCAACAATATAAGGTCTAAACTTATCACATGCAAACACAACTGCTAAAAATTCCTTCTTAGTAGTAGCATAATTTCTTTGGACATTGTCTAGAGTTGTACTAGCATAATGGATAACATTCAATTTCTTGTCTACTCTTTATCCTAGAATAACACCACAACATAATCACTAGCATCACACATAATTTCTAATGGTAAATTCCAATCAGCTGCTTGAACAATAGGTGCATAAATTAAGGCTTTCTTAAGTATTTCAAAGGCCTGTACCCAATCATCATAAAAAACAAAGGGAATGTCTTTTTGAAGAAGATTAGTTAATGGCCTAGAAATCTTTGAGAAGTCTTTAATGAAGCGTCTATAGAAATCCGCATGACCAAGAAAAGTTCTTATACCTTTGACTTCTTTAGGACATGTAATTTTCTCTATTAAATCCACTTTAGCCTTGTCTACCTCAATACCCCTTTTAGAAATTTTACGCCCATGCACTATACCTTCATTCACAATAAAGTGGCACTTCTCCCAGTTCAAGACAAGATTAGTTTATTCACATTTCTGCAAAACTCGATCAAGGTTTCTTAAGCAATCATCAAAAGAAGATCCATAAACGGAGAAAACATCCATGAATACCTCAACAATCTTTTCACAAAAGTCAGAGGATATAAGGGTCATACATCTTTGAAAAGTATTAGGTGCATTGCATCAACCAAAAGGCATACGCATATAAGCATAAGTTCCAAAAGGGCAAGTGAAAGTAGTTTTCTCTTGGTCCTCTTTTGACACAGATATTTGAGAAAAAACAGAATATCCATCAAGAAACAAAAAATGTGTGTGCTTAGATAATCTTTCTAACATTTGATCAATAAAAGGCAAGGGGTAATGATATTTTATAGTAGCTTTGTTTAATTTCCTGAAATCAATTGCCATCCTATAACCAGTTACTATCCTTTGTGGTATAAGTTCATTTTTATCATTAGGAACAACAGTTATACCTCCTTTCTTAGAACACAATGAACATGACTTATCCATCTACTATCAACAATAGGATAAATTATACCTGCCTCCAGAAGCTTTAGTATTTAAGTTCTTACCACCTCCTTCATCTTAGGATTTAAGCGACGTCGATGATCAATGACAGGTTTAGCATCTGGTTCCATATTAATCTTGTGCTGACATAGAGTGGGGTTGATGCCCTTAAGATCATCTAGAGTATATCCAATAGCAGCCCTGTGCTTCTTCAATGTTTTAAGTAACCTCTTTTCTTCATGCTCTGAAAGGTTAGCACTAATAATAACAAGGTATATCTGCATATTTCAAAGTATCAGGTAATTTCTTTAGCTCAAACATGGGATGTCCCTTAGGTGGAGGAGGATCGCCTAAAATATCAACATGCAAGTTGTGTTTAAGAATAGGTGTTTGTCGAAAGAATATCTCATCTATTTCATTTCTTCACTTCATATGCATATCATTCTAGTGGTCTAGCAATTATTGTTCTAAAGGGTTAGTAGGAGGCACAACAATAGAAGCAAGACCAATAATTTCATCTTTCCTAGATAACTCTTTCTCATGTGGTTGTCTAACAAACTTAGAGAAATTAAATTCATGAGACACATCACCAAATCTTACTTTAACCTTCTCAGTAACACAATTAATTTCAGCATTAAGAATATTCAAGAAAGGTCTACCAAATATGATGGGACAAAAGCTATCTTGTTGTGAACCAAGTACTAAGAAATCCGTAGGGTTTTTAATATTTCCACACAAGAATTCAACATCTCCAACAATCCCAAGCAGTGAAATAGTGTCTTTGTTTGCAAGTTTAATAGTGACATCAATATCTTCAATCTCAGTGGGTGCTATATCATGCATAATTTCTTGGTATAAGATAAAAGGTATAGCTCTAACACCATCACCAATTTCACACAAACCATGATAAAAATGATCCCCAATTTTAACAGAAACAATGGGCATACCAACGGCTGATTTATTTTTATCTAACCCATCCCGCTCGTTTCTAACAGGTTTTGCAGTTCTGGTAGCTTCAACGTAGAAGTAAATAACATGTCCATCAATATTATCAACTAGGAGATCTTTAACCATAGTAATATTAGGTTCCACTTTTATTTTTTCAGAAGGTTTAGGTGTCCTACTATGACTTTTGTTAACCACGGTTGCAGCTTTGGCATGTTCCTTAATCCTAACAGGAAAAGGTGGTTTATCAATGTAAGCAGTAGGAACAACCGGATCAACATGCCTAACAATTATTTCCTCCTTAACCATAGTTGGTTCCTCTAATAATTCTTCAATGGGTGGATGAAATTTAAACCACTTCTCCTTAGGGAGATTAGCATGAGTAGAAAATTATTCACAGAAAGAAGCTACTATCTCCGAGTCAAGACCATATTTATTGCTAAACTTATGCAAAGTATCAGTTTCCATAAAAGATTTAACACAATCAAACTCAAGCTTTATACCTAACTCTTTACCTTTGTCGAGTTCCCAATCTTCAGAGTTGCGTTTAATTCTTTCCAGAAGATCCCATTTGAATTCAATGGCTCTATTCATGTAGGAGCCAATGGAAGAAGAATCGAGTATCAATTGATCATCATGAGAAAACTAAGCATAAAAGTTTTCTATACTCATTTCTCTTGAGAGCTCATGGTTGGGGAAAGTGTGCATCATAGATTTAAGCCTCCCCCCAAGCTTGAGTGATGCTTTCTCCTTCACGAGAACATAAATTATATATATAGTTCCAATCACGATGAACTAGATGCATAGGATAAAACTTCTGATGAAATTCTAGCTTCAAGTGATTCCAGTCCCATGATCCAATATCATCCAATAGCCTATACCACATAAATGTTTTTCCCTCCAAAGATAAAGGGAAAACCTTCTTCTTTACTTTGTCCTCGGATAAATCTGTAAGATTAAACAATCCACAAATCTTGTCTACATATATCAAGTGGTAATCAGGATGATTTGTGATGAGACACGGACTAGCGAGATGCTAATTCATGCGTGTAGATGGACTGATCTTTCACGGCGATGCTTGATCAACAATTCTGACCTACGATGACAAACCCATATTATCAGGGAAGTGTTTTTTCCTATAGTGTCACCTCCTGTGACTGGCTTCCTCCATGACTTGGACGACGAGCGCATCCCTGGCTTCATCCCCATCACCGCATCGTCCTTCTCCCTCGCTGCTCTGGAGGACCGGTTGTCGCGGGCCCTCGAGTACCGCCACAGACGCACCATCTTCCTCTCCGACTCTGAGGATGCATGTGGCTTACAATGGCATATATGCGGACATGGTGCACACGACCGTCGTCGTATTCTACGCAGCGGATGGGTGCGACCACCACGACTGCTTAGAGGGGCATTTTAGTGTATGGTTTGTCCTCTCCATGGAAGATGAAGACAGTGACGAGGATGATGATGCCACATAGGCATGTATATTCTCGTCGGAGACTGGCACCTGGGGTGAGCTGGCCTCTTTGCACCACCGTTGGCCCATGTGCTTTACATTTTTGTTCCAGCGTTCTCGTTGAGTGGTCTCAGCTCTACTTCATGGCTAATGATGAGTTCATCCTAGAACATGATTTGGCACGACATGGCTTGACTGTGTTTAACCCACCAAACTATGATTCGAACTATGACGACGACCGATATAACATCATGCTGGCGGAGGATGGTGGACTGGGTGTTAACAAAGTCATGGGTTCACATCTCAGATTGTGGGCTAGGGATGCAAGCGATAGCACTGATGCACAATGGGTGTTGAGTCAGGTCATCTACATGGGTAATTTTCTCCCAATTGGTTCTCTTGTGGATGTAGAGACTAGAGTGCAAGTTCCGGGCTTTGCCGAGGGAGCAAGTGTCATTTTCGTGACCACGGTAGCTAGACTCTTCATAATCAAACTACAATCAAAGTGGGCCAGGAAGATATGTGATGATCATGGCTTTGCTAATTCGATTCCCATTGTGAGCTTCTACAGTCATGTGCCTCGAGATGAGCACAAGGATCGATCATCGAAGCCTAGTGAGGCTGTAGTTCCTTGGGGTGGAGTAGGGGAGGAGAAAAAAGTAGACCAGGCAGAACAATTTATCAACAGGGGATCCAATGTTACTAAGGAAGATGGCTTTGTCAACTCCTTCGAATGCACCAGCCATGCCATAATGAACGTATAGGGTTCTCTTCCCTAAAAGTGTGATAATGTATTCTTTGTGTGGAAAATAATTAGCAACTAGTTCAATGCTCGTTTGGATCTATTATTGTTAACTATGTAGGTCCAAACGAGCACTATATTGACTAGTTCAGTTTGGACCTATATAGGATATGTTTGGGACTTGGAAAATAGGATCTCTTATTGAACTTGTTAACTATATAGGTCCAAATGAGCACTGAACTACGTCCAAACTTTTCCAAGTCCCAAACACATCTTATATAGGTCCAAACTTTTCCAAGTCCCAAACACATCTTATATAGGTCCAAACGAGCACTAAACTAGGTCCAAACTCTTACATATGCTCATTTGGAGCTAAATAAGTTAGTGATGGAGTGTACAGGATTTATTTGGGAGTTGGAAAAGTTTGCCATGTGGAGATATTTCTTGAATTTTATGTAAGATGTGTTTGGGACTCTAGAAAAGTTTGCCGTCTGTACATATTTCTTGAACTCTATGTAAGATGTGTTTGGGACTCTAGAAAAGTTTGCCATGTGGACACATTTCTTTGAGCTTTATCATCATTCCATTGGATACATTTAACATTATTAACTTTTAGTAGACGACGTTGCAGAAAACAAAGACCTGCTTCAATGCTGCACATATTTTGAAATTGTGCATCTACAAAATATTTTGAAGAGTGCCTTATTACCAAGCAATCACCAAAAATTAGTCTCAAAAAAGTATTGTTTCTCATTTACAGCAAGTGAAACGTTGGTTCCTCATTTACAGCGAGTGAAATGTTTATTATTTCCAAGGAGGCAAAGAGAACAAGCCCAAAGGCAAAGCCAAGAGCACAAGGTCAAAGTAATGGCTTATTGAAGCCAAGAGAACAAGGCCAAAGGCAAAGCCCTATTCGCTGCCTATACTCATAAACTGTTTTTAGTAACTTTCAGAAAGTCATTCATAACTTCCAAGGAAATTTTATGCAAGCAAAAAAAGGGAACCAAATACCGTTGACACGACACAAAGATTTGTTAATGCAAGTCACTGGCATTGGTCAGGACAGAAATAGTACAAACATTTCCCACGTAAAAAAACTTGAGGATTAGGATTGCGGGCTTTCTAAAATACAACAGCAGTTGTTTTAAGCTGATTGGAGATTACATGTACAGTTTTATAATTACAGGGTCGTGGGAACTTGACAGCAACGATGACCATGCCAAATTTACATCTTCACACCGCCTGTGCACAGACCTGAGTTAAAAGTTGCAAAACGATGCACGATTAGAGTCGGCCCACATCATTCTCTGGAAACCAGCAATAGATCAGTACATTGCACTTGAACAAACTCGTGGAGAATCATCTGCCGCTCGAAAGATTTAGTCGGAGGCCCCTGATGATATCTTGTGATTTAGTCCATGAGGCTCTCCTAAACACAAATGGAGCTTGCAGACAGAAGTTCCTGCTGGGACAATCATTTTTTCAGTCATATAGAAGTATCAGCAAACCCACTCGAAAAGCAGGACTCCAATGCCAAATAAAACTTCAAAGCAAGCTTTCATTGTAGACTTCGAATGCCAAAAAAAGTAGTAAACAATTAAATATCAAATCCAAAAGGTCAACAGGATAATGTCTGTGACCAGGAATGCAACTACCACAGCTCAAACAAGCGTCAAATGAGATGTTGGCAAGCAGTAATTACCAGGGAAGGTAACACATATAAGCTCATGACTCAAATGATCATTCAGCCTTCCAACGCATACCTCTGAACCTGCAAGGTATAACAGTGTTGTGTTATATCACGCTAAACAAAACAAATAAAAGCGTCCGAAGAGCATCCTGGCAATTACACAAGTGAAGCAGGTAAATGACACTAGAGATGTAAACAATCAATTCACAAGACACTTGGTCAACACTCTGGCAAGATACAGAAGACCATATTCTGTCTTTGCTCAGCTCTGAAAAAAGTGCATATATAGATCAAAGACAAACAACTCATATGCAGATATGCTCAGAACAAACACCTCCATGCAGGTTTCTACAACCTCCTTAACATGCCCCCACACGAAAATATGCTTGAGCCTTATGCAGACTGACACAGCGGAAAACGCAAACAAGAGACATAATCATACATGAACAGGCTGTTTGGAAGGGAGCTTGCTACCTCAAGCATATTTTCCTCGATAAAGCAATTCAGCCCCATGCTTGCAGCGTCTGCACCATTGTGTTGTAGGATCCTGAGCTTCCCTTCCTATAGTTCAAAACCAGTGGAAGCGTCAGCAATGAAAATAATACATCACCTTTGTTGATGAGCTAGTTGTAGATTCACCTTAGTCCCATAAACAAGACCACCTCCAGGGGAAGGATGAAAACATGCAACATTGACTTCATCTTCAGCACTAGGAAGAACTCTTACCAGCTCCATGTCTGAAACTCTGTAAACCTAAATTGATGGAAAGAACAATGGCATTACATCATAGCAGGACATACAGAGTTATGAACTGTAATAAGCAAATGGTTTTGAATCCTGGGTATAGAAAAGATATATGTAACTGCAATGCCAGCATAGACAGGATATTGCCTCAAAAAAAAGTATAGCCACCCTATCGTTATGATGTGCAACCTATGCTATGGGGTGAGCACCGCACGCACCTCTAAGATAGTATATACAGGAATTCCAGTCGTCTCCGCATCCATAACAATGCTCCGGAGCAGCGAGCTATGACGACGTCCATATGCCAACAGTATGTGTTCTGAAGTAGGAGAAAACTGCATCAAAGAAAAGACATTAGGCTCAGATTAAGCTCTGAGAATTGCATAAATGCAGCCTGATATGTCTCAGGAATGGGTCTGCAATGCAGAAGACCAAGCAAAAAAATGTCTGCTAAAAATCTACAATACTGGAATTAATAACGGGATTGATAATTTCTGTAATCTTTGGGTCAACAGCTGGGACTCCCACAGATCCTGGAGACACACTGCATGGCAGTACACTGCACACATGTATTATCAGCTCTGCTCTGCTTTCGTAGGACCATATTATCAGCTCTGCTTTCGTAGTGATTAGTACCATGGGAATGTAAAAAAGAAGTAAGCACATATATTATCATAACACCGGACCAAATCCATTTGTTATAACTACTGCTCTATTCACCAAAAGGAGAAGAATAAACCATACGTGTTAAATCATCAATATGTGTCACATGTACTGAAATACTTTGTGGTTTCCAGGTTATGTCAGTTAGTTTTGTTTGATTTGCTCTTTGCTTTGCTGGGTGCGGAACCAAGAACGAGAGGAAGAAGTCACACTAGAAATGGGAGAACTATTTGGAATTAAAGAAGAGGGCAGTTTGCTGCTTGTGCTGTGTTCAATTGTTCTGTATTTCTTGTTATCCTTTGACAAGGATTCCTGTTTGTGTCTTTGAGAAACGGAAGGAGGGTTCTTGTTTGTTTGGGTTAAAAAGGACTACATAACTAATATGTGGCTTTGAATTTTAGCCTACTTTGCCCACGTGGTTATGCGGCAAGTGCGCACCCTCTAAACCTGCATTACACTAACGTGGTCAATGCGGCCACACCAAAGAGGCTCACTTGCATCATGATACTTGCGACACAAACCACAAGTTATTTTCCCAGCATAAAAAAGAAAATTGATGCAAACACACACACAAACAAAAGTGAACACAATAACCTGAATGGAGGTTAAACAATGAGCCGCTCTTATTGCTCTGGAAGTGAGAATTTCTCCAAATCTGCAAGAAACACATTCACAACTTTAAAGGATACCATTTACAAAACAGTAACCTGATAGGCTGATAAAGAACAAACTACAGTAATAGAACAGTCAACGGTGAGAAAGATTACGTTGCCTCCTCAAGAGAATAAACCCGAAGCTCATAAATCACTCCGTGGGAGGGAAGTGGGTGACGAGTTGGTGATGTTCCAGCTCCTGTAGACTCATACTGCACAGGTAATTGGCTACCCTGGTCACCTTCTGTTTGAGGCAGCAAACATGCAACACAAGCCACCAGAAATCGTCCACAAGGGGAGAAATGGGCACCCATTTCACTGCAACAATTAATAACTTCTAAGTACAGAAGTCCCAACTCCGTCAAACATAAAAGCACAATCCCCGTTAGGCAAATCTACCACATATGCATTCTACTTGGAACTATTTAGTAACATTACTAAGCAAGTTCAGAAATAAGGTAAGAATGGAGCATAGATCCATCTTTTGTATACACAACAGTGAAGGCATTGGTAAATAATATGAAGAGACTAACAACAACTTCTGTTGTACAGGAAAGAGAGGAAAAAAAGTAACCAAAGCACAAGGGATCACCTGCAAAGAACGGCATGAGAGATTGTCAAGCAGCACGCCTTGGTTTCTAATGCAACACATGGATTCTTGATATCATGCCGCCATACTCTAAGCTTCACTGTACAAGGTAATTCAGCAGCCCCGGCAGAAAACAGTGAGGTAGCAAGTTCTGATCCAACACCTAAGGACGCAGCACGAGCCTCAGCTTCATCGATTTGTGGACCCAGAAGTGAATTCCCAACCCCTGGTACAGAGGCCAAAGCATGAGGGCGTGAGGCATAGTGGCGATTTGATCCTCTAGTACTGCCAGCGGGAATCGGTATCGATGAAGAAGCACCTGGATGTAGAACAATTCATGCGTTGTGATTCCCTAGTAAAGTTAATCACAATAACACCACCAAGAGGCAGGATTTTAAGGTCAGTATTGTTCAGAAATGCAGGGTGCAAACCTGTCTGACTTTGGGCCATCAACCAACCATGCAAAAAGGGCAGCTCCCAGCTACGCGAGTCACTGAAGAGATCGTGATGGTGATTTCCACCCTCTGAATTTCTTAGAAACATTTGAACATCCAACCCATTAGTGGTGAATGAATTCACTGGCATACGATCAACAGCAGATCCTGAAGGCCTGGCTATTGCCGGAAGTGGCAGGCTGTTGCTCGTTGAAGGCATTTGAACATCACTAGACGCAGATGGTTCCCCTGGACATACATCCATAGGGGTTACAAACTGGTCAGACTGCTGGTTTTCAGCATCTGACGTCAATACATCTTGAGCTAAAGATGATGAACTGTGCTGCACATTGGTTGAACCACTAGCCAAGTCATTTCGAGGAATATATAGACTTCCATCATCCCTGAGGAATGCAGGCCAAATAAGGCAAGGTGATGACATATTAGACTCGAGATGTGGATAGCCTCTAGAGTTGATGTTTGCAAAAAACAAAGCCGAGGGATAGTTCGAATAGCCAGTAGATGTTGCATGGGTCAGCTGTGAGTCTGCGGAGTCAAGATTGTTAACCTGAAATTCAAGGTACATATGAGTAAACAAAAAATATATAACAGGAACGCATAATGAAGTACAAAGGATATTCATATTCTACATTTTCTACCTCTGCCGTAAGAAGGTATGGAGCACCATGAGGGTGGAAATGCACAGCTCTCAACGAACGGCGGGTTCTTAATATAATGGTCGGGGCAGAAGACTCCCCTCGCCTATTGTAGTTCCATATGAACAACTGACACATAAATTAGGTGCAAGTTATTTCAATTGTTCATAGAATAATTACATAAGAATATTTTGCTATGAGTTTAACACTGGGAGTCCTACTTTGTGACCTGATGCAACTGCCAGAATCTCCCCCCTTGCATGAAACGCAATGGATGCAATTGGCCTTTCTGCCAAAGGAACATAATGTAAAGTTAGTGTTGCTTCAGAAATGCCAATAGACAGAAGCTAACAATGACGAATGGAGCTAGAGACTGTTTAAAGGATATTACGGAAATCCTGAGATCCAATACAATCTGAGGTATTAGCATCCCAAAGACGGACTTCATGATCCAAACTCCCACTGGCAAGTATATCAGAATGTAAGGGATGGTATCTAACCTGCAATAGAACAGCAGCTTCGTAAACACACTTGTGCTATAATATCAGTTGGCAATAAGCAGAACTGTAAATTATTAAACTCCATTTTCATATTTTATTTAGACAGGCAAAAAAAAAATGATGCTACTTGGTCGGATGATTACAAAAACAATGCATCACATCGTTATTAGAGCCATATATTCAATAGCTTACTCCCTGTTCAAATGCACTACCAAAAATTGTGCCAGTGTCAGAAAAAACATACCACCCAAGGTGTGCGCCGATGCCCACCCAACACTTTCAAACATTTCCCTGTTTGGCAGTCAATTATTTTAACAGTATGGTCACCACTGGAGAAAAGAGATGGTCAGTTCTCATACTATGTTTAGTTCATATATTCAGCTAGTAAATTAACTTACTGTGTTGATGCAAGTGTTTTCCCATCCGAACTGAATGCAGCTGCAATGGTTGACCTAGGGGGTGGCATAAGAGGGCAATACTTTGCAGACCAACGATGCAGGGACTGTGATTCTGCCCTGTGCACAGTAAGTTCAAAAATCTTAGCCAGTGGACGGAAAACGTCAAACCGGAAGTATAACATTCGCAACCCAGGAGTCAACAGAAATATTTCTTGGTGAAAAGAGAGATTCCTTACCACGAGAATAAATCATGTTTAGCATCTGTAGCTGAGTATCTTAACTCACTGTAACCAGCGCCGCTAGTCAGAGGCTTATTCCAATGCCTTTTAGCTTGGTGTTTTGTTCGAGGAGACACCTCTCGGTGACTTAATAGATGAAATATGTTTCTGATAATAATGGACAAGGCAAAGGTTATATTCAATAAGTGACAAACTGACAATGTTAATACAATACTACTACTGAACTTCTTGCAACAATATTCAGAAAATGGTCTCATGCAGGACTTTTTTTCACAGAATTGGTTACAGAGCAAGAAATAGCAGCACCATTTGAGGCACTAAGAGCTGGTGTCATGTAGGATAGCATCATGATCACCCTATAGCAGGCATATCGAAGGATACTGGCAGCAAAAAAACAGCGGCATTAACAATGTCGGAGGTAAAATCACAGGTTGGCATTAGCAACTAAATCACTTTTCTAAAAGGATAGATGGCCGGCGGGGCTTATTTTCATGAGTCGGGACATAAGCAAATGTGTAAGTTCCTAGGTCACAGAACCAAGCTTTTGCTCTGGTGACATTCAGGCCCAGTATTGTCCTAAACTTTGTTAAGCATAGATGCTAATGCCATAGCTCATGACACTAGTCCCAAACTCACTAACAGCAATTCATGTCGAAGAGGATAGTGTACAGCAGATCATTTGACACAGCAGGCATGTAGGGCCAGCAGCCTTTTTTCTGGTGAAGAATTCTATTTTAAATTCAGTGGAGTCAGCAGCCTGGCACCATGCCAACCCTTATTGTGCTAGCCTTAGGGTCAGAATAAGATACAAGTTCCATTCTACAAATATTATTTCATAGTGGTTGTCTAGTAACAATAATTGCTACTCCGTCGGATCCATATTAATTGTCGCTGATTTAGTAGCAAAGTTAAAATCATTAAAAACATAAAAACAAACAAAACTCTGAAGTTACAATCAAACTCAGTAGACTCTCCTCATTTCCTACGTCAAATATTGCACATTCATGCAACATTGGTTAACAAGAGTTCTACATACAATCAAAAGTTACAGAACTGAACATACACGTTGGTCTAGAACATGCAACTTCTTTTAGCTAGTGAATTGACACTTGCTCTGAATGAAACTAATCTGCTACTTTGTGATATTGGCTAACTTGTCTAGATAAAACTGCAAATAGATAACAATGGCATGAAGTACTAATGTTCTATTTACCTTTGCCTTGATCTTCTTGTTGAAGTGGTTTGACAACTAGGAGGCGATCCAGAGAATGACGTCGGAGCAGAAGTATTTTTTGAGCCTTCTACCCAATTTTCAGCCATTTCAGTCCTTTCTATTCACCTAAAATTAAACTGACCACCAAACAACAATTTTAGATACTGATGAAATTCTATGAAAGAGTAAAGTTAAGGGAACAGTTTTTAGGGCGCACGGCTGGAACCCTTTTGCCCACAGACTATGACACTGCCCGGGAATTTGGAAAACCTTGCTACTTAGGCTTTTGGACCTGTTAGTGTTTGGCTGATGTATAGATGTTACTTGTGTTTTCGCATCCTTGTAGATAGCGCTTTGCATCCTTTAGATGTGGTTATATATGTCTAGGGATGTACTCCCTCCGTTCCTAAATATAAGACCTTTTAGAGATTCTAATACGAACTACATACGGAGCAAAATGAGTGAATCTACACTCTAAAATGTAGTCTGTATTGAAATCTCTAAAAGGGCTTATATTTAGAAACAGAGGGAGCAGGCTTCTGTTCTATGGATGTGGTGATGCATCTATATTGGGGTAGTTGTAATTGTTTGTTATTGATGTATCCCAGACTCCATTTTCACACGGCCCCTTCTATCAAAAAAAAAAGTAGCAGTTTTTAGGATGATGCTTGAGCAAAACAACTTGTGACTCACTGGAATGCTAACCCAAAAATCACAACAAACTAGCATGTGAGAAGCTGAGGACGTCGAGCTATAGCGCCTACAATTACATCAGAACTTCAGAAAAGAATGACACGTTGACTATAATCAAACTTGTATCCTTTTGCGCCCGCTATTTCTTGGACCAGCGTTTCTGCACAAGGAATTTTAAGGACCTAACCTAGCACCTCAAGCGAGCTTTCCAATCGATTATTTGACTCGCGAGAATCACCTGCGCGTGGATCTGGCGTGACTAAATTTTATGATTGTCCATGCCGGTAGAACCACAGACGTTTAAAATCAGGCATAGATCAACAGCTAGGTAGCGAAAGAACGCCAAGAATCCTACGATGCATGCACGGGGAGCAGCGGTAACGCAAAAGACGGCCTCCGTAATTCCCCAAGCAAACAGACCCGCCAACCAAATTCCTAGCTCCCACCCACGGCCCAGTTCCCACCCAACCCGCGGGGAGCCGCGGCGGCAATCAGCAGACGGCGGGCGGGGCGCCGCAGGCCATCCCCCGATTCGATTTGCGCCCGAATTGGGGCGGCAGCTCAGATCCAGCGCACCAATTTGACCGAGAGCGGAAGGCAAAAGCGGGCGCGGACGTGCGTGGGGAGGAGGGCGGAATCGGGAGGGGGGAGGGGGAGGGGGAGCCGTACCTCCGACGAGTAGGGGGGGCGCCGGACCGCCGTCCACCGGGGGAGGCGGCGTTCCAGCTAGGTCGCGCGAGATATGGGAGGGGAGGAGAGAGAGTCGGCACGCGGTGGGGAAGGTGAGAGAGGCCGCGTCCGTCTGGTCCGTGGCGTGCATGCGCGGGTGGGTGTAGCCGTAGCAGAGCTGCCCAAACGGGCCGGCCCGGAACGGCACGGCCGGCCCGGCGTAATCTGACACGGTTCGACCCGATGTGCCTCGTTTAATAACAGGGGCGTGTCGTGTTGGCCGGCGTGCTGCACCTGCAGCCCAAGCACGGCCCAGGTGTTAATCGAGCCCGCTTATTGGCACGTCAGGTACGTAGGCCCACCTCATTTTGGCCTATTAGGTTGTTTTTAGCAAAATTTTACTTATTGGGCTATATTAGGTATATATACATATATAAAATATATATAAAAAGGATAAATGGGACGTGCCGGCTCGCGTGCTCAGCCTACTAGCCCAGGACGTGTTGCGTGTCAGGCCCGACCCGTTTAGCTCGTGTCCTGCCTGGCTCATGGCGGGTCGTGTCGACGTGCTCGCGGGCTGGCCTATTTGACCCGACCCGTTTGGCCAGCTTTGTCGTGTAGTATAGCAGGCCCGCCTTCCTTCCTTCTTCCACTGCGTCGCGTCGGCCAGCCCCGGCCAGGCCCAAAGCCCGCCCACATGGACCGTTCCGCTTCCCACGTGGCTGACTGTGGAGATGGATCGAGGGAGAGGTCCGGCTCTGGTGGCGGAAGATGTGGAGCAAGGGAGAGATCCCGCGACGGGCGTAGCAGAGAGGGCGGAAGGAAGAGGGTCGGCCCGCGGCGCACCTCAGTCTCAAGGAGGAAGGAGGAGATCCCGCGGCGCGGCGCACCAGAGAGGACCAGCGAGCGATAGGGTGGCGGGGGTGGAGACAACTCGTTCCCTGTGATTCTCTGGTATCACCTCATTCTTAGCCAAATATTTGCCTTTTCTTTTTGAGTGGTGCTTCTCGGGGACAAGTGGGTTCTGTTCCGGTTGGTCTACCAAACCAAACGCTGGATTAAGGCCTAGTAATGGGTCTGACCCATGACATTCCGGCATGAGACTGCAACCAAACACACCCTTAATGTTCAAATGGATGCCATGTAGGTCTTAGAAAAACTTCATCTCAGTAGCAAACTAGAGCAGCAGCAACGCAAAACATTCTCAACAAAAAATATATATTTTTGCATTTTCTCGAAACAGGCTTTCGCCCCACTTTATATATAAAACAACATCTGAAGAAGTACCCGATCGAACGATACAAGATGGTGAGGTAGCCCTCTTACAAAGACAATCCTGAGATCATTGGCGGACACGGAACGGGCACGACTATGCTACCATTGCAAAGAGCACCGGGAGAACTAAACACACCCCACGCTACAATATATCACACCTAAGCTCCACGACAACACCCCTAAGACGGAGAACGGCACAGAGTGTCACCACTGTTGAGTCCACACGGACAAAGATCTTCACCCGGAGCCCTGACACGGAGAGAAGAACCACAATGACATCTTCGAGAAGAGCATGCAAACCCACGAGTTCAAAGGCCTTTTACAACCCTCTTGTCCGTGTTGGGTGCAAGTGTTTGATTCTCTATGTGTAGATGTTGACACGAGAGTTTGCGTGATTCTACTATTGGTTCAATAACCTTGGTTCTCACCGAGGAAAATAGTTATCTCTAGTGTGCTGCATCTCCTGTCCTCTTCGAGGAAAATCCCAACGCAGTTTCCTGCAATGAAGAGATTAGGTGTAGAGAGATTTTAGTTCATCGTAAGAATATATGAATTGTGCGAGTGCGACGGTAATACGAGTTACCTTGTGAGTGTTATTTGTGTGGTTAGGTATATTTTCATGGGATTGCATTAAGAGGAAGATCCCATGCATCCCATGGAAGATGACATCAAGTGGTGATCGTCATCAAGGTTGCGGTGTGCAAGCTCAAGTGAAGCATCACAGAGAGATCATGCTTGAAGCTTGTCGTTCATTGTGGTGACAATGGACTTGTGAAGATGTGTCGAAGAGTGGCTCACCCATAGTGGAGTATGGGGGAGCAATCAAGAAAGGTGGTCCATATTGAGGAAGTCAAGATTGTCATCATCTAGCTCAAGTGGAATATGCGTAAGGCAAAGGTTTGACCTTTATAGGGTTTTATATTTTATCGGTCTCATGGTGGTAGTTGGGAGACCGGGTTATAGGATCGATAGTCAACTGAGTAGCTTGATCGTATCGTTCGTTGAGAGCTCAAACCATTACATTCTTGGCATCATCATCTTTCTTGGTTCTTGGTTGGCTTTTCTCTATGTGGGTTCTTGAGCTTATGGTCAGCTTCATGACAAGCTCAAGTTCATCGAAAACGGAGTCCATATGCATGTTCTATGATGTTTTCGATGTTGGAGTTTTTGTCGGTTCTTCATTCATAGAGGTTTCACATCCCGATATCATTGGCATTTTCATCCCGCCTCTTCTTAAGATAACTAGTCACTGTTGAATAGCTCTTGTCGTCCTGAATCCAACAAGCTTGAGTTTGCTCAATTCGGAGCTCATTTGCAGAAGGTTATGTTAGTTCTGCTGGGGGGGGTCTAGATCCTCACGCGGGGCACCAGACACTGCTTTGTTTGTGTCCAGCGCCACCTGAGCGGTAGCAGGGGCGGTAGTACTAAGTGATACTATCGCTGCCCATTCTACTATTGAGTTCTATGTGTGGGAGGTAGTACTGCTCTCAGGGACGGTACTACCGCTTGTGTGCGGGTTGTGGGGGTAACAGTTGGATTTTTTTCCCACCTATTTAAGGGGGTCTTCTTCCCTAATGGATCTCATCTTTTAAGCTCGTGTTTGCCCCCCATTGTTGACCTTCTTCGAACTTGCTAACTCTCAATCCCTCCAATGATTCTTGCTAGTTCTTGAGGGAAAAGAGAGAGGAGATCTAGATCCACATTTCCACCAATCACTTTCTCCTCTATGTGAGGGGAACCCCTTGGATCTAGATCTTGGAGTTCTTCGTGTTCTTCTTCGTTCTTCCTCTCACTTTCCTCCATAACATTAGTTGTTGTGGTGGGATTTGGGAGAGAAGGACTTGGGCACTCCGTGTGCCCTTGCCATTGCATTTGGTGCATAGGTTTGAGTTCTCCACGGTGATACGTGGAAGTGAGAAGTTGATAAGCTTATTACTCTTGGTTGTTTGATCACCCTAGAGCTTGTTCCTCTTGGGTGCTTTGGCGCCCTAGACGGTTGGTGGTGCCTCGGAGCTCAATCATTGTGGTGCAAAGCTCCGGGCAAGCTTTGGGGTCTCCAATTGATTGCCCCGAGCGTTTGAGGTCACCTCGGAGCCACAATCCATTATGGTGAACCTTCATGGTGTTGTTGGGAGCCTCCAATTAAGTTGTGGAGTTTGCCCCAACCTTGTTTGTACGGGTTCGGTGACCGCCCTCAAGGGTCCCTTAGTGGAATCACGACATCTTGCATTGTGCACCCATATGCCATTGAGTCGGCTTCCAATACTCTTGGCGGGTCATTTCCGTCGGGTCATAATAATTGATGATGTCGGGTCATTATCGTTGGCGACGTCGTGTCAAATAACTAGAATCCAGCTGACTTGATAAAAATATTGGGATGAAAATGCATCTGATGTAAAACCGGACTTCCATTGTTGTGAAGTAGGGCGGCTTATATAAAATCCGGCGGGTTATGATCTTTTGATAAGGCCGGGTCATAAATGTTTGGTGATGTCGGGTCTAACAACTGAACTCCATAATTAACATCTTGAAAATTCTCCTCAAAGTTTTTGATATGTCCATATTACCTGTAGCCCCCAAGCTTCGAGATTATCCATGATAACTTGGTGCTTTGCAATAATATTTTGGACTGTGTAGCCCCCAAGTGCCGGGTTGTCCTGCCTGCAACAACCTGGGACTTATAACTGCCTTATACCTTCATAAAGTTTCGGCGGGTGTAGCCCCCGAGGGCCGGCTCATCAGAACGTGATGCGCCGGGTCTTCAATTTGAATATCTTAATCTGTTGGAACAGCTGAATACTGTAGCCCCCAAGTGCCAGGTCACACGCCTGCGGCGACTTGGGACTTTTAGAAAATTTGTTCTGAGCGGCGTAGCCCCCAAGTGTCGGGTCAGTAAGAATTACTGGGCTGGGACTTAGGAAAATATAGAAACACCGGCTCATCTCCTTGAGATAATAGGGTCTTGTTGATAATATTGATTTAAAAATCGACTTTGCATTAGCCCCCAAGTGCTGTGGTGCATGCTTGCAGCGACAGGGGGCTTGTATAATTGGTAAAGCTTGGCTTTGAATAGTGTAGCCCCCAAGTGTCGGGTTGCCTGCCTGCAGCGACTCGGGACTATGTGAGAATAATATGAGTCACCACAACTTTGTTGAATGAATCTTTGACCGTGGTTGTAATGTAACCCGACATGAATATCCTGGAATAATTCCTTCATCTTTGATATGAAATCCCTGCTCGTGGTTGTGATGTAACCCGGCAAATGTATATTGGAGAAATCCATGAGTGTTGTAGATTACCACAGAGCACAATTGAAGAAATCCGAGAACCGGTTAATTAGATGACATGACATTATATCTGATAGGGCGGCTCTTGAAAAATAATGAATTCTCCGAGCTGGCTTTGAAAAAAGAAACCAATCATTTAGTACTGGTTATGATAAACCATGAAGATCCAGCTAGGTTGACTATTAAAGATCCATTTGCTCTTGTGGAGTACTTAATGGCGGCTCATTCTTAAGAGATAAAACCTGCAAAAATAAACAAGACAGGATATATTCTGCATTGTTGTGAGGGCGGCTTGAAGAAGCTCAACCCGGAGATGTTATATCTTTCATAATATTGCTCCTTCTTTCATAACATTGCTCTGA
This sequence comes from Hordeum marinum, assembly GCA_022496015.1. Classification (NCBI taxonomy): domain Eukaryota; kingdom Viridiplantae; phylum Streptophyta; class Magnoliopsida; order Poales; family Poaceae; genus Hordeum; species Hordeum marinum. The sequence continues at coordinate 513,421,920 of CM039676.1, read as the reverse complement.
TCCGGCTTGATAAGCCGATATGTCATGTGAATATGATGCAATGTATGATGCAAAGTATGATATGTCGACCTCTCCCTCTTGGGGCGCCTTACCCCTCCTTATATAAGTGGAGAGGGGAGGTTTACAAATAGAGTCCTACTAGGAGTAGGATTAGGACTAGTCTCTCTAGAATCCTATTCCAGGTCTTGTAACCTTCGGCAGGGAGTCTTTCTCTCTTTGAGCCTTCTCTCATGAGCCACCTTACTCTGGCTTATACGTCGGGTCTTGGGCCTGGTCGTCCTGTGATCCACCTGCCGGGTCATTAATAGAATGTCATGTCTTTTTTGGGTCTCCTGTGAGTCGTCAGGCCGGGTCATACTGCGGATCAACCTAGCAAACGAGGGGGGGAAATTTGGCTAAGTCCTGGAAAATAGATTTCACAAACTACCGCTATATTTATGGATCTAAAAAAGCAGGAAAAAGGTTCCCATTTTTAGACCTAGCGAAGAACAGGCGGAGCAGAGGAAAACTGAAACAGTAAGAAGGAGCCGCGATGGGCCCGTGCATTGTGTACGGCCGCCCCGTGCGTGGCGGCACGGCCGGGATGAGCGTCAAGGGTGCGGCCGACATCGGAGGACCCCGAGCAATGGCGTCGGAAGAACCCACGCGAAGGCGACGGGCTTCTTACAAAGCCTACCGGTGAGGTAATGGATCTAAGGAGAAGCACGGGCTTACTAGCGACGGTGCAGTGAAACGCGGATGAAACTCTGGTTCGCACAGGTTGATGCAGCGGCCTATCGTCGACGGAGCGGAGGCGGCGCCGGAGCTGGAATTGATGGAAGCGGTTGCGTCAAGAGGAGGAAGACGAGGAAGCGAGCGGGAGAAGTAATAAACCGCCTATGGCGGTCCTATTTAAAGGGAGAAGGTAGAATGAGCACGAAAATCCAGGCGTCGGAAACATTTCGGCCGAGGCGGACGCCTCGATTTTCGCGATGGTCACTTAATGCGAAGATTTGGTGAGTACGTCAGCGAATCTTTTCTGCAGGGTCAACGTGACGTCATGGCGGGTCATTCCGGGCGACTCGCCAAAAGAGCAAGACAAGAGGGTGAAGTGAGCAAGCTCAAATCAACCTGGGGCCTAATGTTGGGGATATAACCCCGCGGTATGACCCGCCCTAAGGGCTCCGGGTTATGCTTGGCGGCTCGTACACTGGCCCAAGGTGAGCCGGTGGTCCTAAAGCCCAGGAAGCTTGGCGGCTCATAAGGTGGGCCGAACAGTGGCCCAGAAGACCCGGGTGTGTAAGCCGCCCGGGGACAACTTGGACAAGAAGATAGAGGAAGACTCGGATAAACAATGAGAGTCAGTTACCAATTGTATGACCCGTGGTCTAGACCTCCTATATAAAGGCAGACCCGGGGCGACTTAGAGATCAGGTTGTCGAATACTAGGTCAAGCTTCAGCTCCCTTGTAATCGATACATCAAGCAATACAAACACAAGCAGGACGTAGGCTATTACCTCGAGTTGAGGGTCCGAACCTGGGTAAATCCGTGTCTTTCGTCCCCATCAACCCCTTTGAGTCCATCACGTTAGCAATGGCCTCGAACCGAAGTCCGTTTACCCGGACATCTGCCGTGACAAAACCACGACAGTTGGGGCCCACCGTGAGGCCTGCGCTCGGTGGTGTTGGGTTCTCAAAGGGCTCTCTCCCGGGGCTCGAGGGATATGTGGTTGGTAGGATGAGCAAGAGTCGCCGCGGCTGGCTCTACATCGACGACGCTGGCTGGGGGCTTGATGCCGGCTCTGTGGAGTATGGCTTCCGGGTTCCATTCGGTGGGACCCATGTGTTCATCAGAAAAGTTGATGGAGCTACACCCGGGTCGGACGTCTGCACCAACCTCGTCGAGCCGGCTCGGCGTCTGCAACCTACTCGTAGTGTGCAACCCACCCGCGTTAGCCCAGGCCGGAAGCACGTCTTCATGGGCTTTACTCAAGGTATGGATCTGGAAGCTTCCGGTTCACAAGAAACTCTCGTTTACTCAGAGGACGAATCTTCAAGTGGAGAAACAGAGTCGGTCTACAGGCTTCACAACGACGGGCTCGGGGGCTACGATGAGCTCTGTCCTGAGTCGGATCGCTCTGAGGCGGACGATCTTGGGCCGCCGGTTCATGCTGTCGTGTTCATGGAGGGGTCAGTCTCAGGCATGAATAGTATGCCCGTAGGGGCCGCCACCTCAGGCAATAACCCGCCGGCGGCGGCTCAAGTTCATTTGGAGCTGATGGACGAGCTCGCGGCCCTAATGGCTACTGACGTTACACCGGACAATCAAGCGGCTAGGAACTTGGAGATTGCAAGGATCAAGGACCGGATGGCGGAAGAGCAGCAGAGGATGGTTGAGTTAAAAGCCCAGATAGAGCAAGAGGCAGAACACATCAAGACAGACGCTTTCCGTCTTGGACTGGAGCAACAATCGGCAGCCGTGGTTCATCGGATGAGGCATCAATCCCATCTGCCGGAACGTTATGAGGCAAGAAACCTCTTCAACACGCCGGAGACAAGGCGAACAACGGATGCACCTGGAAGCTGCCCGGCGGCTTGGCCAGTGACTCAACCGACCCGGCGAAATCAGGCCTCGCGTGTGGCCTTTCCAACACCGGCGGGTCATTATTCTAACCCAAGCGAGAATATGGTGGCAGCCGCCCTGGGTCATCGACACGCAGCGGGTAATCCTCCCGGCTCCATGTTATATCATACTCAGACCATCGTAAATACTATGGTAGGGCTGGTGCAACTGCATTGACCGCCCGCTTGCGCAACTTCTGATCCCTTTTGTTGAGGCTGGTCGTGAAAACATGATACTGACCAGAGCTGAGCTGCTTCGGGTTACTCTGATAACCAGACTGATTATGCTGTTGCTAATTGTTGTTACCAGAATGTTGCTGGTGTCCTCCTTGATTACCTTGACCTGGGTGACCAGACCCTGAGCTGCCAGACCCAAAACCGGCCCCTAACTCGTAGTGTCCAGAGTCACTCCGTGGGCCACCGTCCTGATTGTTGGGGTGTGTAAAGCGATTCTTAAGTTTCTGCATGAAATGACACTCTCCCCATGTGTGGTTCGCCAGCTTATCGGGCTGGCCGTGATCCGGACAAGGACCCTTCAGCGCCTCCTCCAAATTGAAGGCAGGCCTGTCCTTATTAAAAGGTGGCCTAAACCTCCTGTTGCCCTTGGGGTGATTCTGATTGGTACTTGCATTGGCCACCAGTTCTGACCCGGCCTCAGGAATCTTATGTTTGCTCTGGCTACCATTGTTTGCCATACCCTTGCTCTGATTGCCCTTCTTGCCTTGGCCGGCCTTCTCCTCGTCGGAGCCCGGATCCTTCGTGTTGTCAGAGTCGGCATATTTCATGAGAGCCGTCATGAGCTCTCCCATATCTTGACATGCACGCTTGAGCCGGCCAAGCTTCTGCTTTAGCGGGACAAAGTGGCAGTTCTTCTCTAGGATCAGTACTGCCTGAGCCGCCGTGATCTGCTCCGAAGAGTGGATGATGGTTGAGACCCGCCGTACCCAATGATGATATGACTCATTCTCCTGTTGACCACAGTGATCAAGATCCACGATGGTCATGGGCTGTTTACACGTTCCTTGAAAGTTTTTAATGAATCTGGCTCTCGGCTCTGCCCATGAGTTGATGGTATTGGGTGGCAATCCCTTTAACCATGTGCGGGCCGAGCCTTCAAGCATCATGATGAAGTATTTGGCACAAACCACCTCACTGACGTCCAGCATCTCCATGGCTAGTTCATAACTTTCCACCCAAGCCTCTAGGGGTAAATCAGCGGTGTAATTTGGAATTTTGCGAGGCCCTTTGAAATCCTTTGGCAGCCGCTCACTCCGCAAAGCCAGTGATAAACATGGCACCCCCACTCTGGTGGTTCTTCCAACTCCTACTAACACGGATGGTGCGGGCTCCTAGCGAGCCGCCTCGGCTAAAGCTGTCACCTCTTGCTGGCCTCTTGCACGATTTTCGAATGCTTGTGTATCCACAGTCGGCCGACGACCTGTTGGAATCTCTCAGTGCCGGTTGCTGCTGGAACCCGCCGGTGACTCGTAGCGCCGGCTAAAACTCTGGCTAGGAAGAGGGGTTGAATGAACATGGCTCCGGCTGTAGGTGTACTTTTCCTACTGGGCCATCGCCATCTGCAAGTATCCAATGGTGTTTCGCACATCCTCCGCAAAGGGCGCCTCATCTGTAATAGGAATTGTTTCGAGCCGGGTGGCTGCTGCCACCATATTCTCGGCCGGGTTAGAATAATGACCCGCCAGTGTTGGAAAGGCCGCAGGCGAGGCCTGATTTCGTCGGGTCGGTTGAGTCACTGGCCGAGCCGCCGGGCGGCTTCCAGGTGCATCCGCTGTTCGCCCTGTCCCTGGCATGTTGAAGAGGTTTCTTGCCTCATAACGTTCCGGCAGACGGGATTGATGCCTCATCCGATGAACCGCGGCTGCCGATTGTTGCTCCAGTCCAAGACGGAAAGCGTCTGTCTTGATGCGTTTTGCCTCTTGCTCCATCTGGGCTTTTAACTCAGCCATCCTCTGCTGCTCTTCCGCCATCCGGTCCTTGATCCTTGCAATCTCCAAGTTCCTAGCCACTTGATTGTCTGGTGTAACGTCAATAGCCATTAGGGCCGCGAGCTCGTCCATCAGCTCCAAATGAACTTGAGCCACCGGCGGCGGGTTATCGCCTGAGGTGGCGGCCCCTACGGGCGTACTATTCGTGCCTGAGATTGACCCCGCCATGAACACGGTAGCATGAACCGGCGGCCCAAGATAATCCGCCTCAGAGCGATCCGACTCAGGGCAGAGCTCATTGTAGCCCCCGAGCCCGCCGTTGTGAAGCCTGTAGACTGACTCTGTTTCTCCGCTTGAAGATTCGTCCTCTAAGTAAACGAGAGTTTCTTGTGATCCGAAAGCTTCCAGATCCATACCTTGAGTAAAGCCCATGAAGACGTGCTTCCAGCCCGGGCTAACGCGGGTGGGTTACACACCACGAGTAGGTTGCAGACGCCAAGCCAGCTCGACGAGGTTGGTGCAGACATCCGGCCCAGGTGTTGCTCCATCAACTTTTTCGATGAACACGTGGATCCCACTGAATGGAACCCGGAAGCCATACTCCACAGAGCCGGCATCAAGCCCCCAGCCGAAGTCATCGATGTAGAGCCAGCCGCGGCGACTCTTGCTCATCCTACCAACCACGTATCCCTCAAGCCCCGGGAGAGAGCCCTTTGAGATCTCAACACCACCGAGCGCAGGCCCCACGGTGGTCCCCAACTGTCGTGGTTTTGTCACGGCAGATGTCCGGGTAAACGGACTTCGGTTCGAGGCCATTGCTAACGTGATGGACTCAAAGGGCTTGATGGGGACGAAAGACACGGATTTACCCAGGTTCGGCCCCTCAACTTGAGGTAATAGCCTACGTCTTACTTGTGTTTGTATTGCTTGATGTATCAATTACAAGGGAGCTGAAGCTTGACCTAATATTCGACAACCTGATCTCTAAGTTGCCCCGAGTCTGCCTTTATATAGGAGGTCTAGACCACGGGTCATACAATTGGTAATCGATTCTCATTGTCTATCTGAGTCTTCCTCTATCTTCTTGTCCAAGTTGTCCCCGGCGGCTTACACACCCGGGTCTTCTGGGCCATTGTCTGGCCCACCTTATGAGCCACCAAGCTTCCTGGGCTTTAGGACCACTGGCTCACCTTGGGCCAGTGTACGAGCTGCCAAGCATAACCCGGAGCCCTTAGGGCGGGTCATACTGCGGGGTTATATCCCCAAGATTAGGTCTGAGGTTGATTTGAGCTTACTCACTTCACCCTCTTGTCTTGCTCTTTTGACGAGTCGCCCGGAATGACCCGCCATGATGTCACGTTGACCCTACAGAAAAGATTCGTTGACGTACTCACCAAATCTTCGCATTAAGTGACCATCCCGAAAATCGAGACGTCTGCCTCGGCCGAAACGTTTCCGTCGCCTGGATTTTCGCGCTCATTCTACCTTCTCCCTTTAAATAGGACTGCCCGAGGCGGTTTATTACTTCTCCTGCTCGCTTCCTCGTCTTCCTCCTCTTGACACAACCGCTTCCATCACTTCCAGCTCCGGCGCCGCCTCTAACCCGTCGACGACATGCCGCTGCATCAACCTGTGCGAACCAGAGTTTCATTTGCGTTTCACTGCACCGTCGCTGGTAAGCTTGTACTTCTCCTTATATCCATTACCGCACCGGTAGGGTTTGTAGGAAGCCCGTCGCCTTCGCGCGGGTTCTTCTGACGCCGTTGCTCGGGGTCCTTCGATGTCGGCCACACCCTTGACGCTCATCCCGGCCGCGCCGCCGCGCACGAGGCTGCCGTGCACAATCCACGGGCCCATCGCAAGTCCTTCTTATCGTTTCAGTTTTCGTCTGCTTCGCCTGTTCTTTGCTAGGTCTAAAAATAGGAACCTTTTTTCCTGTTTTTGTAGATCCATAAATATAGCGGTAGTTTGTGAAATCTGTTTTCCAGGACTTAGCCAAATTTCCCCCCTTGTGTGCTAGGTTGACCGGCTACACTGCGCCGGCTCTCGGGACAAGAGTCGCTATCGATAGTTGGGAAGGAGGAATCACCCTCGATACCCACGATCGAGTAGCTATGCTATAGAGTTAACATCGGGAGTGCTAAGGTGAGGTATCACCCTCGACACTCGATAATAGCTCTATAGTGCCATACTTAAGGGGTGTGAGGTGATGAGTTAGTAAGGGTTGGTCAGTCGGTCATGATGACCGAGTCTTCTGTCTTCAAGTCCTAGATGACGTCGAAGGTGAAAGCAGGGGCAATTGGGAAAATGTTGGGGTCTCTGGGATATGACTGTCCAACCTATACTAAGCATTTTAGAATTGCATGTAACATAAAAGTAGTAATCAAAAACAGGTATGCATCAGAATAGGTGCTAATTAATATAGTAGAAAAATCTAATGCAAGAATGAGAGGGGAAGAAATGGGCAATATCGGAATGCTCAAGGGGGGGGGGGGGTTGCTTGCATTGCTGCTTGATACTTCTCCAACGTATCTATAATTTTTGATTGTTCCATGCTATTATATTATCTATTTTGGATGTTTTAATCCATTAATATGCTGTTTTATATTATTTTTGTGACTAACCTATTAATCTAGAGCCTATTGCCAGTTTTTGTTTTTCCTTGTTTTTGAGAATTGTATATAAGGAATATTAAACGGAGTCCAAACGGAATAAAACCTTTGGAATGATTTTTTATGGAACGAAAGGAAACCAGGAGACTTCAGAACCAAGGCAGGGAAGCCACCGTGGAGCCACAAGACCTAGGGGCGCACCTAGGGGGTAGGGCATGCTGGGCAGGCTTGTGGGCCCACGGTAGCTCTCCCAACCCTAATCTTCGGCCTATAAATTCCCAAATATTCCATCAATATCAGAAGGAGCCACGAAATCACTTTTCGGCCGCCAGAAGCCTCCGTTCTCGAGAGATCCAATCTTGGAGCCTTTTCCGGTAATCTGCCTGAGGGGGATTCGATCACGGAGGGCATCTACATCAACTCCATTGCCCTTCCGATGATGCATGAGTAGTTCACCACAGACCTTTGGGTCCATAGCTAGTATCTAGATGGCTTCTTCTCTCTCTTTGCTCTTCAATACCATGTTCTTCGTGATCTTCATGGAGATCTATCCGATGTAATACTCTTTTGCGGTGTGTTTGTCGAGATCCGATGAATTGTGGGGTTATGTTCAGATTATCCATGAATATTATTTGAGTCTTTCCTGAATTCTTATATGCATGATTTCGTATCTTTGCAAGTCTCTTCGAGTTATTGGTTTGGTTTGTCCAACTAGATTGATAATTCTTGCAATAGGAGAAGTGCTTAGTTTTGGGTTCAATCTTGCGGTGTCCTCACCCAGTGACAATGTAGGGGTAGCGAGGCACGTATTGTATTGTTGCCATCAAGGATAACAAGATGGGGTTTTCATCATATTGCGTGAGTTCATCCCTCTACATCATGTCATCTTACCTAATGTGTTACTCTATTCTTCATGAACTTAATACTCTAGATGTAGGCATGAGTCGGTCGATGTGTGGAGTAATAGTAGTAGATGTAGAATCATTTTGGTCCACTTGGCACAGATGTGATGCCTATATACGTAATCATTGCCTTGGATATCTTCATAATTATTCGCTTTTCTATCAATTGCTCGACAGTAATTTGTTCACCCATCGTAATACTTGCTATCACTAGAGAAGCCTCTAGTGAAACCTATGCCCCCCGGGTCTATTTTCCATCTTATACTTTTAGATCTAAAACCAATAACACCTTGATGCATTATTTTTACCTTTTGTTTTACTTTCCGTTCAAGCAATCTATCTCTATCATATCTCATCCTTGCAAGTAACCTTAAAGGGATTGACAACCCCTTTATAGCGTTGGGTGCAAGAGTTTCATTCCTTGTGTAGGTAAACCTATTGGGAACTTGCTTGTGTCTCCTAATGGATTGATACCTTGGATCTAGGGCAGGGGTTACTCTAAAAACCCTAAGGGAAAAGGAACCTATAATTAATGAAAAATTGGACCAAGATTCCTGTAGAATAGGAAATCTAGCGGACATCATTACCAACTTGGGTTCCGCTTTTGCTGCTGTTCAAAACACTCCTAAATTTCCTCTTTCTAAGGCTGCCAAGTTTGTTTACATTCCCAAGAATAAGGGTGAATCCTCTAGTAAAAGAGACGAAGAACTTGATAAGTGTTCACCCTAACTTTATCAATGTTGTTCGGGAACCGATTGCTACAAAAGAATTTCTTGACTTTTTGCCTAGAAATATGGTTATTGATATAACCAAAGAACCTCCTGGATTTGAGAAGGTCCTCACAAAAGTTTCCAATACTAAAGATGACAATACCTAGATCTACTATGTTTTGCCTAGCTAGGGGGGTTAAACAATAGCGCTTGTTGGGAGGCAACCCAATTTTATTTTGCTTTCTCCTTTTTGCTTTTGTTTTGGTGTGTTTTGCACATTATTACTTATGTATTAATTGTGTTTTTGTGTTTTAATTAGTGTTTGAGCCAAGTAAAACCTTTGGGGTGATCTACGGTGGTTGTTGATTTGATCTTGCTGAAAAACTGAAACTTTTACACTCACTCTAGGATTTTTCTAAAGTTTTCAGAACGTCAAATTGATCTAAAATTTGCACACAAGATTGATATACAAATTTCCCTAATTGTCCTAATGTTTCAGAATTTTTTGAGTTCCAGAAGTATTAAAAGTTTACAGATTGCTACAGACTGTTCTGTTTTTGACAGATTCTGTTTTCTTTGTGTTGTTTGCTTATTTTGATGTATTTATGGGTCGTATCGGGGGGTATGAGACATGGAAAAGTTAGAATACAGTAGGTATTACACAAATAAAACTAAATAAGGAGTTCACAACAGTACCTAAAGTGGTGATTTATCTTTTTATACTAACGGATCTCATGAGTTTTTTGTGGAGTTTTGTGTTGTGAAGTTTTCAAGTTTTGGGTGAATATTTGATGGACTATGGAATAAAGAGTGGAAAAAGCCTAAGCTTGGGAGTGCCCAAGGCACCCCAAGTCATATTCAAGGATACCAAAAATCCTAAGCTTGGGAATGCCCCGGAAGGCATCCCCTCTTTCGTCTTCAATCCATCGGTAAATTTACTTGAGGCTATATTTTTAACATTGATGCCAAAAAAAGATACAAAGTTAATAATAATAGTACCACATACTTGTGGCACTGCCGCTAAATGTCATATTGGTATAAAACGCATGAAGAAACTCCATGCTGATGGATCTTTGGACTCATTCGATTTCGAATCGGTTGAGACATGCGAACCATGCCTCTTGGTCAAGATGACTAAGGACCCCGTTTTCTGTTTTGACGAAGCGGGCAAGTGATTTATTGGAAATGATACATGTTGATGTATGCAATCCAATGAGTCTTGTAGCGTGCGGTGGATATCGTTATTTTCTTACCTTCACTGATGATTTGAGTAGATATAGTGTATATTTACTTAATGAAACACAAGTCTGAATCATTTGAAAGGTTCAAGCAAATCTAGAGTGAAGTTTAAGATCATCGTGACAAGAAGATAAATATGTTTGCGATATGATCGTGGAGGTGAATATCTAAGTTACGAGTTTGGCATACAACTTTAGACAATGTGAAAGTTGTTTCACAACTCACGCCACCTGGAACACCATAGTGTGATGGTGTGTCCGAACGTCATAGTCGTGCTCTATTGGATATGGTGCATGCTATGATGTCTATTATCGTTTTGTTACTATAATTTTGGGGTTATGCATTAGAGACAACAACATTCACTTTAAATAGGGCACCATCTAAATCCATTGAGATGACACCGTGTGAACTATGGTTTGATAGAAACCTAAGCTGTCATTTCTTAATGTTTGGGCTGCGACGCTTGTGTGGAAAATGTTTTTGCCTAATGAGCTCGAACCCAAAGAGGACAAATGCATCTTCATAGAATACCCTAAGAACAGTTGGGTGAACCTTCTATCTCAGATCCAAGCATAAAATGTTTGTTGCTAAAACTGGGTCCTTTCTCGAGAAAGGGTTTCTCTTGAAAGAATTGAGTGGGAGGAGGATAGAACTTGATGAGGTTATTTGAACCTCTGCTTCAACCAGATAGTAGCGCAGCGTAGAAAGATGTTTCTGTGAAGCCTACGTCAGTTGAAGAGGAAGTTAATGATGATGATCATGAAGCTTCGGATCAAGTTACTATCGACCTACAAGGAAAATAGAACTTGATGAGGTTATTGAACCTTTACTTCAACCAGAAAGTGGCGCAGCACAGAAAGATGTTTCTGTGAAGCCTACATCAGTTGAAGAGGAAGTTAATGATGATGATCATGAAGCTTCGGATCAAGTTACTATCGAACTTCGTAGGTCTACAAGGACGTGTACTGGTACTGAGCGGTACGACAACCCTGTCTTGAAGGTCATGTTGTTGGACAACGATGAACCTACGAACTATGGAGAAGCGATGATGGGCCCGGAAACCAACAAATGGTTAGAGGCCATGAAATCCGAGAAAGGATCCATGTATGAAAACCAAGTATAGACTTTGGTGGACTTTCTCGTTGGACGGCTGGTCGTTAAAGTAGAAATGGATCTTTAAAATGAAGACATATGCTGATGGTAAATGTTACCATTTGTAAAGCTCGACTTGTTGCAAAGTAGTTTACGACAAGTTCAAAGAGTTGACTGCGATGAGACTTTCTCACTCGTAGAGATGCTAAAGTCTGTTGGAATTATGTTAGCAGTTGCTGCATTTTTCAATTATGAAATCTGGCAGATGGATGCCAAAAACATGTTTCCTTCCTTAAGGAAAGGTTGTATGAGATACAACCAGAAGGTTTTGTCAGTCCTAAGGATGCTAAAAGATGTGCGAGCTTCAGTGATTCTTCTATGAACTGAAGCAAGCATCTCGGAGTTGGAATATACACTTTGATGAGGTGATCAAAGTTTTTGAGTCTATACAAAGTTTACGAGAAACTTGTATTTGCAATAAAGTGAGTGGGAGCACTATAAGAGTTTCTGATAAGTACATGTGGATGACATATTGATCGGAAATAATGTGAAATTTCTGGAAAGCATAAACGGTTGTTTGGAAAGTGATTTTCAAAGGAAGACCTGGATAAAGCTACCTAATTGTTGAGCATCGAGATCTATAGAGATAGATCAATATGCTTGATGAGACTTTCAATGAGTACATACCTTGACAAGATTTTGAAACAGTTCAAAATGGATCAGTCAGAGAAAGAGTTCTTGCCTGATTTGTAAGGTGTAAAGTTTAGTAAGACTCAATGCCCAGTGACTGTAGAAGATAGAGAAAAGATGAGTGTCATCACCTATGCTTCAGCCATAGGCTCTATCATGTATGCAAATGCTGCGCACAAGACCCGATGTCAGCCTTTCCATAAGTATGGCCAGAAGGTTTCAAAGTGATCCTGGAATGGAGCACTGGACAATGGTCAAGATTGTCCTTAGTAACTAAAAAGACTAAGGAGATGTTTCTCGATTATGGAGGTGATAAAGAGTTCGTCGTAAAGAGTTACGTCGATGCAAGCTTTAAACACCAATCCGGATGACTCGAAGCAGCAGTCTGGATACGTATAGTGGAGTAGCCATTTGGAATAGTACCAAGTGGAGTGTGGTAGCAGTGTTTACGGTTTGACATAGAAATTTGCAAAGTACACACGGATCTAAATTTTGCAGACCCGTTGACTATAAGACCTCTCTCACATGCAAAGCATGATCGAGCCCCAGAATTAATTGGGTGTTAGATTCATACCAATGTGAATCACATAGTGATGTGAACTAGATTATTGACTCTAGTGCAAGTGGGAGACTGTTGGAAATATGCCCTAGAGGCAATAATAAATTAGTTACTATCATATTTCCTTGTTCATGATAATCGTTTATTATCCATGCTATAATTGTATTGATCGGAGACTTAGATACATGTGTGGATACATAGACAAAACCATGTCCCTAGTATGCCTCTAATAGACTAGCTCGTTGATCAAAAGATGGTTAAGGTTTCCTAGCCATGGACATGAGATGTCATTTGATAACAGGATCACATCATTAGGAGAATGATGTGATGGACAAGACCCAAACTACAAACGTAGCGTATGGTTGTGTCAGTTTGTTGCTACTGTTTTATGCATGTCAAATATATGTTCCTATGACCATGAGATCATGCAACTCATGGATATCGGAGGAGTGCCTTGTGTGTATCAAACGTCGCAATGTAACTGGGTGACTATAAAGGTGCTCTACAGGTATCTCCGATGGTGTCTGTTGAGTTGGCATGGATCGAGACTGGGATTTGTTACTCCGTGTGACGGAGAGGTATCTCGGGGCCCACTCGGTAATACAACATCACAATGAGCCTTGCAAGCAATGTGACTAATTGTTAGTTGCGGGATCTTGTATTACGGAACGAGTAAAGAGACTTGCCGGTAACGATGTTGAACTAGGTATGGAGATACCGACGATCGAATCTCGGGCAAGTAACATACCGAAGAACAAAGGGAACATCATACGGGATTAACTGAATCCTTGACATAGAGGTTCAACCGATAAAGATCTTCATAGAATATGTAGGAACCAATGTGGACATCCAGGTCCCGCCATTGGTTATTGACCATAGAGGTGTCTCGGTCATGTCTACATAGTTCTCGAACCCGCAGGGTCTGCACACTTAAGGTTTGGTGGCGTTTCAGTAGTATAGAGTTATGTAAGGTGGTGACCGAAGTTTGTTAGGAGTCCCGGATGAGATCCTGGACGTCACGAGGAGCTCCGGAATGGTCCGGAGGTAAAGATTCATATATAGGAAGTCCTAGTTTGGTCGCCGGAAAAGTTTTGGGCTCATCGGTAGTGTACCGGGAGTGCCGGTAGTGTACCGGGAGACCTCCAGGAGGGGTATTTCGACTCAAGAGGCTTCATGGTGTGTGGGAGAGTATTAACCAGCCCTTAGTGGGCTGGTGGAATAGCCACACAAGGCCCATGCGGCAAGAGGGAAGAAATCCAAAAGGAAAAGGTGGAAAAAGGCCAAAAAGGAGCAATCCTAGTCCTACTAGGACTGGAGGAGGAGAGTCCTCCTCTCCCTCCTTGTCTTGGCCAAAATCCAAAGAGGGCCAGCCCTTGCGGCCAACCTATCCTCTCCTCCTATATATATTGGTGGAATAGAGGGTTTTTGCACTAGTTTTTACGGCCACGTGCTACCCGTTCCACCGGTGCTCCTCTAGATCGGTTTTCCGCAGTGCTTAGGCGAAGCCCTGCCGGAATTGCTCCACGACCATCACCGGAGCGTCGTCACGCTGCCAGTGAACTCTTCCTCTTCTCCACTTCCTCTTGCTGGACCAACACGGTGGATATCGTCATCAAGCTGCATGTGTGCTGAACGCGGAGGTGCCGTCCGTTCGGTGCTAGCTCCGAAGGATCGTGATGAGTTCGCGGGACAGATCGTGATCAAGATCGTGAGACGGATCGTGATGAGATCGCGGAACAGATCGTGATGAGTTCACGGGACGGATCGTGATTGGATCGCGGGACGGATCGTGATGATATCGCGAGACACTCGGCGATTTGGATCGCGAAGATGTTCGACTACACCAACCGCGTTTCTTAACGATTCCCGCTTAGCGATCTACAAGGGTATGTAGATCCACTCTCCCTCTCATAGATGCTCATCACCATGGATAGATCTGTGTGTGCGTAGGAATTTTTTTGTTTCCCATGCGACGTTCCCCGACACTAAGGCCATGTTATTTTTAAAGGACACGACTACCTTGTTGGTGTGCTCGAAGTATTACTATTTTTATGTCAATATTAGACCATTGTTTTGAATCTTACGGATCTGAATATTCCTGCCACAATAAAAATATTACATGGATAAATATGATAGGTAGCATTCCACATCAAAAAATCTATTTTTTATCATTTGCCTACTTGAGGACGAGCAGGAATTAAGCTTGGGGATGCTGATAAGTCTCCAACGTATCTATAATTTTTGATTGTTCCATGCTATTATATTATCTGTTTTGGATGTTTTATATGCATTAATATGCTATTTATATTATTTTTGGGACTAACCTATTAATCTAGAGCCTAGTGCCAGTTTCTGTATTTTTTCTTGTTTTTGAGAATTGTAGATAAGGAATATTAAACGGAGTCCAAACGGAATAAAACCTTCGGAATGATTTTTTCTGGAACGAAAGGAAACCAGGAGACTTGAGAACCAAGGCATGGTAGCCACCATGGGGCCACAAGCCCTAGGGGGCTCCCAGGGGGGTAGGGCGCGCCGGACAGGCTTGTGGGCCCACAACAGCTCTCCCAACCCTAATCTTCGGCCTATAAATTCCCAAATATTACATCATTATCAGAAGGAGCCACGAAAACACTTTTTCGTAGCTAGAAGCCTCCGTTCCCGAGATATCCAATCTTGGAGCCTTTCCCGGTAATCTGCCGGAGGGAGATTCGATCACGGAGGGCATCTACATCAACTCCATTCCCTTCCTATGATGCGTGAGTAGTTCACCACAGACCTTCGGGTCCATAGCTAGTAGCTAGATGGCTTCTTCTCTCTCTTTGCTCTTCAATACCATGTTCTTCATGATCTTCATGGAGATCTACCCGATGTAATACTCTTTCGCGGTGTGTTTGTCGAGATCCGATGAATTGTGGGTTTATGTTCAGATTATCCATGAACATTATTTGAGTCTTTCCAGAATTCTTATATGCATGATTTCATATCTTTGCAAGTCTCTTCGAGTTATTGGTTTGGTTTGGCCAACAAGATTGATAGTTCTTGCAATAGGAGAAGTGCTTAGTTTTGGGTTCAATCTTGCGGTGTCCTCACCCAGTGACAAAGTAGGGGTAGCAAGGCACGTATTGTATTGTTGCCATCAAGGATAACAAGACGGGGTTTTCATCATGTTGCTTGAGTTTACCCTCTACATCATGTCATCTTACCTAATGTGTTACTCTGTTCTTCATGAACTTAATACTCTAGATACAGGCATGAGTCGGTCGGTGTGTGGATTAATAGTAGTAGATGCAGAATAGTTTCGGTCTACTTGACACAGACGTGATGCCTATATGCATAATCATTGCCTTGGATATCTTCATAATTATTCGCTTTTCTATCAATTGCTCGACAATAATTTGTTCATCCACCGTAATACTTGCTATCATGAGAGAAGCCTCTAGTGAAACCTATGGCCCCCGGGTCTATTTTCCATATTATACTTTCAGATCTAAAACCAAAACTACCAAAAATACCTTTCTGCATTATTTTTACCTTTTGTTTTACTTTCCGTTCAAGCAATCTATCTCTATCAGATCTCATCCTTGCAAGTAACCTTAAAGGGATTGACAACCCCTTTATAGCGTTGGGTGCAAGAGTTTGATTCCTTGTGTAGGTACACCTATTGGGAACTTGCTTGTGTCTCCTAATGGATTGATACCTTGGTTCTCAACAATTGAGGTAATTACTTATCTACTTTGCTGCATCACTCGTTCCTCTTCATGGAAATCAACGCATGCTCAAGAAGTTGCACTCCTCTGCTTCAAAGGCCTGATCGTCAACGGTGTAGTCATACCCGGCAGCACCGTCAGTCTCGGGGTCTACCGATAAGAAGAGGGGGAAGAACCAATAAATATAAAGCAAACAGATGCATCATGATGCATGACATGGCAATATGCAGAGCTAGGCATGAACTAATGCAGTATTACACGTCACAGACGGGTCGGGAGAATATCTGACGATATTTCCCGGGTCTTTGTATTTATTGGAAAAACAATCCGGAGGGGAAAGTTCCATGTTCATCATGCTAGGAGCATGTGAGAGATGAACAGACAACGTATTCAGATTCGTGGGATTTTTCTGAGCAATTTCATGTTCAAAACTTTTTCATCCGGACTACGGTTTATTTTATATGATTTTTCAAAGATTTAAACATTTTCTAAATTAGCAGATTATCATAAATTCGAAAATTGCATTATGACATGAGCATGACCTCAACATAGCATCAGCAGTCAAAAGTCTCAGTTGACTGATCAAACTGACATGTGGGACCCTGCTGTTAGTGACTCAGAATTAATCGAGACTTAAATTATTCTTACCAGTGATTTATTAGTAGGTGGGGTCCATCTATCAGTGAGTCATTAGGGTTTAATTAATTATTTTATTAATCTAATTACCTAATTAGCCTACTGACAAGGCTGGCCCACTTGTCATACACACACGGGGGGGGGGGGCACCTGTCATTGACTGGACCAGGTCCCGTCAGCAGTTGACCTGGTCAACTGGTCAATTGGGTCCTCAAGGCCCACTGGCCAGTGACACTGTCAGTGGTCCTGACCTGGCGACGTAGGCAGCGGTCGACGTCCGTCGCTTGAGCAACTCTGGCGAGCACCAGGGATGGCGGTGGGGGTCGGAAATGGTGCTCCGGCCACCATTTCGCACGCCGCGACTACCTACGAGCAGCTGGTGCTCGCACACGTCGATCTGGGCCATCAACGACACCGAGGGTGGTCGGTAGGGGCGCCAGCGACGAGCCGTGGCGGCGGCTGCGTTCGGGCCAGCACGGGCGCATGCATACATCGATCAAAAGGGACAATACTACCACGGGACGGGCTCTATGCGTGTGCAGGAGGCGAATGGACTCGGTCGCAGGACCAAATGGGCACTGGACGGCCGCCGGGGACGAGTGCAAGCGGCGGTGAGCCTCGACACCGATACAATCCTACACGGCGGGCTCAAATCCGACGGGGGAAGGGGAGGGAAAGGAACAAAGCCTCACAACGGTCCTACAGGTGAGCTCAGCGGGCTCAGGGGAGGCCTGGGGAAGCCAGAATCTTCGTCGGAGCGCGTCGGTGCTCCGAGGAAGAAGATGGATCGGGGCGGCGTCAGGGGCTTCAGGCTCTAGCTTGTGGCCGATTTGGAAGCGTCGGTCGACAGCAGAGCTGCTAGGCGAGGAGGCGAGGCGCAAGGGGCACGATGGCCACGGCTATGCCGAAGCCATGGCGACGACGACGCTTGGATATGGGTGCGGGAGGATAGCGGCGACACGAGGAGAAAGAGGGGGCTAGGGTTTCAGGGGGCGTCGGGGCGCCCTTATATCCAACGGGTCATCGCCGGCGAGCCGGTCTGGCGGGGATGCGCCTGGTCGCGCGTGTGCGCCTCGGTCGCCCCACGGTAGCGAGGTGGGAGACGACCGAGGGGGCCGCTGGGCCGACCTGGACCTGCCACTGTGGCTTAGAGCCCAGGGCAGGGGGGCTTTTTCTTTTGTTTTTTGTTTTTTTATAAGTTTCTGTTTTAATTCCTTTTGGCCATATTTCCTTTTAGCCAAAATGTGTAACATGGTCCATTTAATAACTTGCAATATTTTGAATGGCCACAACAAGTTTGAGGATTTATGGGTACTGTTGGAATTAACCATGAAATTTAAAGGGCATTTTAAATGCAAAAATGGTTCTGTTTTGGATGGTGGGGTCCACACCAGCTTGAGGGTGATGTTGTTTTCCTTAACAATTTTTTTGGATTATTCCACAAGTATGCAACATTTTCCTGATTCTATTTGGAGAATTATTTTATCACCATAAAATTCAATTGGCTTTTGAGGTGAAATTTAACTTGAGATATGAATTTTAACTGGATCATATCTTGTTTAGCAAAATTATTAGGCACTGATCATGATCATCGTTGTGCTTAATTACAATGATCACTGTAGCACCAAACCAGGGTGTCACAACCCTACCCCCTAGCGCCGCCGGCCACCCCTGCCTTGGGAGGCAAGGTGCCTAGGGGGGCCACCCAAACCCTGGCTGCACCACCCCTTGGCCGCCGGCCCCTAGGGGGAACCCTAGGGCGCCATCCCCTCCTCCCCCCTATATATAGTGAGGGAGAGAGAGGGCAACCGCACCCTAACGTGCCTTGGCGTTGCCCCTCTTCTTCCTCGTAGTTCTTCTCCACCTCATAGCGCATGGAGAAGCCCTATCGGGCTGTCATCACCACCACTTCACCACGCGATCATGCTGCCGGAGTACTCGGGCTTCTACTTCACCATCGCTCGCTGGATCTAGAAGGTGAAGGCGTCATCAAGTTGCACATGTGTTGAACGTGGAGGTGTCGTCTGTTCGGCACTTGATCCGGAGTTCGCGGGACGGATCGTGATTGGATCGCGAAGACATTCGATCACATCAACCATGTTTCTTAACGCTGCCGCTTAGCGATCTACAAGGGTATGTAGATGCAATCTCTCCTCTCGTAGATGCTCATCTTCTAGATTGATCTTGCTGAAGCATAGGAATTTTTTTGTTTCCCATGCAACGTTCCCCTACAGTGCATCATGAGCTAGGTCTTTGCGTAGATGACATCACGAGTAGAACACACAGGAGTTTGTGGGTGTTGATATTTAGATTGCTTCCTCCTTTGGTCTTTTCTTGATTCAACGATATTGTGGGATGAAGCGGCCTGGACCAAATTTACATGTCCACGTGCATGAGACCGGTTCCATCGACTGATATGTGACTTTGTTACATAAGATGGCTAGCGAGTGTTTGTATCTCCCACCTTAGTTGAATTAGATTCGACAAAGGCGGTCCTTGTAGAAGGTTGAATAGGAACTTGTGTATCATCGTTGTGGTTTTGCGTAGGTAAGAATCGTTCTTGCTAGATACCCATAGCAGCCACGTAAAACATGCAACAACAATTAGAGGACGTCTAACTTGTTTTTGCAGGGTATGTTTTGATATGATATGGCCAAAGACATGATTGGATATATTTTATGTATGAGATGATCATGTTTGTAATAGTTCATATCGACTTGCATGTTGATGCATACGGCAACCGGCAGGAGCCATAGGGTTGTCTTTAATTATTGTATGACTTGCATGTCAATCATTAAGTGCTATGTAATGCTTTACTTTATCGCTAAGTGGTAGCAACACTAGTAGAAGCATGGTTGGCTCGACAACCCCGATGGCGACACAATGATGGAGATGATGGTGTTATGCCAGTGACGATGGAGATCATGTTGGTGCTTTGGAGATGGAGATCAAAATCCCAAGTTCATGGACATATCATGTCACTTATGATTTGCATGTGATGTTAATCCTTTTATGCATCTTATTTTCCTTAGGACGATGGTAGCATTATAAGGTGATTCCTCACTAAAATTTCAAGATAAAATTGTCTCTCCTCAAGTGTGCACCACTGCGGAAGTTCGTCATTTTGAAGCACCACGTGATGATCGGGTGTGATAGACTCTACGTTTGCATACAACGGGTGCAAGTCAGTGTTGCACATGTGAAACACTCGGTTTAAACTTGACGATCCTAGCATGTACAGACATGGCCTCAGAACACAAGAGACCGAAAGGTCGAGCATGAGTCATATAGTAGATATGATAAACATGGACATGTTCACCACTGAAACCACGTCATCTCACGTGATGATCGGACTTGGGTTGGTAAATTTGGGTCATGTAACACTCGGATGACCAGAGGGATGTCAATTTGAGTGGGAGTTTTTCAGTAAAATTAACTAAACTCATTATCATGAACAATAGTCTAAGTAATCTTTGCAAATTTATATTGTAGATCAATGGCTCGTGTAGTAGCACCGCTGAATTTCAATGCGTTCCTAGAGAAAGCCAAGCTGAAAGATGATGGAAGTAACTTTGTTGACTTGGCCTGTAATTTGAGGATTATCCTCATGGCTTCCCAAAAGGCTTATGTCCTTGATGCACAGCTCGATGCGCCACCCGCTCCAGTGTCGTCTGTAGATGTGGTGAATGCCTGGCAGGCACATTCTGATGAATACTTCATAGTTCAGTCTGCAATGTTGTATGTCTTAGAGCCGGGACTTCAAAGACGTTTTGAATGTCATGGACCATATGATATGTTCCAGGAGTTGAAGTTTATTTTTGAGAGGAATGCCCGGATCGGGAGGTAGGAGACCTCCGATAAGTTCTATGCTTGCAAGATGGAGGAGAACGGGTCTTTTAGTGAGCACATACTCAGAATGGCTGGGTATTCCAACCGTCTGGCTGAGTTGGGAATAACTCTTCCGCCAGAGGCGATCACTGATAGAGTTCTTCCGTCACTGCCGCCTAGCTACAAAGGCTTTGTGCTGAACTATAATATGCAAGGGATGAACAAATCAGTCGCCGAGCTGTTTGTGATGTTGAAAGTCACTGAGTCAGAAATACAAGAGGAGCATCAAGTCTTGATCATCAATAAAACCACTAGTTTCAAGAAGAATGGCAAGGGCAAGAAGGGTAACTCCAAGAAGAGTGGCAAAGCAGTTGCCCCTCCCGTGAAGAAACCCAAGGATGGACCCAAGCCAGAAACTGAGTGCTTTCATTGCAAGGGAACTGGCCAGTGGAAGCAGAACTGCCCAAAGTATCTGGCCTACAAGAAGGCAACCAACACCAAACAAGGTATATATGATATACATGTTATTGATGCTTACCTTACCAATTCTCGTTGTTGTGCCTGGGTACCGGTTCGGTTGCTCACATTTGCAACTCAAAGCAGGAACTACAGAAATAAATGGAGGCTGACGAAGGATGAAGTGACGATGCACGTGGCAAATGGTTCCAAGGTTGATGTGATCGCTGTCGGCACGCTCGCTCTTCGATTACTATCGGGGTTAGTGATGAACCTGAATAATTGTTATTTAGTGACTCCGTTAAGCATGAACATTATATCTGGATCCTGTTTGATGCGAGACGATTACTCATTTAAATCATAGAATAATGGTTATTCTATTTATATGAGTAATATCTTTTATGGTTATGCACCCAACATGAGGGGTTTGTTTTTATTGAATCTCGATAGTAGTGATACACATGTTCGTAACATTGATGCCAGAAGATGTAGAGTTGATAATGATAGTACCACTTTCTTGTGGCACTACTGCTTAGGTCATATTAGTGTAAAACACATGAAGACGTTCCATGCTAATGGAATTTTAGAGTCACTTGATTTTGAATCGCTTGGCACACATGTGAACCATGCCTCGTGGGCAAGGTGACTAAGACCCCGTTCTCCGGAACAATGGAACCGACAAGTGACTTATTGGAAATCATACACACTGATGTGTGTGGTCCGATGAACATTGAGGTGCATGGTGGATATCATTACTTTCTCACCTTCATCGATGACTTAAAGTAGATATGGGTATATTTACTTAATGAAACACAAGTCTGAAACATTTAAAAAGTTCAAGCAATTTCAAAGTGAAGTTGAGAATCACAGTACGATTTGCCATTATCGTTTTGGGGTTATGCGTTAGAGACAACTGCATTCACTTTAAATAGGGCACCATCTCAATCCATTGAGACGATGCCATATGAACTGTGGTTTGGCAAGAAACCAAAGTTTTCGTTTCTTAAAGTTTGGGGTTGCGATTCTTATGTCAAAAAGCTTCAGCCAGAAAAGCTCGAACCCAAAGCGGAGAAATGCGTCTTCATAGGATACCCAAAAGAGACAGTTGGGTATACCTTATATCTTAGATCTGAGGCAAAGTGTTTGTCGCTAAGAACGAGTCATTTCTCGAGAAAGAGTTTCTCTCGAAATAATTGAGTGGGAGGAAGATAGAACTTGATGACGTTGTTGAACCCTCACTTCAACCAGAGAGTAGCACAACACAGAAAGATGTTTCTGTGGAGCCTACATCGGTTGAAGAGGAATCTAATGGTGGTGATCATGGAGCTTCGGATCAAGTTACTATCGAACCTCGTAGGTCGACAAGGACACGTACTACTCCTGAATTGTATGGTAACCGTGTCTTAGAGGTCATGTTGTTGGACAATGATGAACCTACGAGCTATGGAGAAGCGATGGTTGATACGTCCATTTTGCATCATGATTTCCTACTATTATTTACCTTGTTTTGTTGAATAATAATGCTTTGGGGAGTGATTCTAATGCCTTTTCTCTCATAATATGCAAGGTTTGCACAAAGAGGGAGAATACCGGCAGCTGGAATTCTGGACCCAAGAAAAGCACGTCAGAGATACCTATTCTGCACAACTCCAGTGAAGCTGAAAATTTACGGAGATTATTTTTGTATTGAATAAAAAATGCTGGAGCTAAAAACTACTGGAGGATGGCCCCCAGGTGGGCATAACCCACCAGGGTGCGCCAGGCCCCCTGGCCGCGCTCTGATGGGTTGTGCCCAGCCTAGCCTGCTTCCGGTGCCCATCTTCTAGTATAAATTCCTAAAAAACCTTAAAAAATAGAGAGAGGACTTTTGGGACGAAGCGTTGCCGCCACGAGGCGGAACTTGGGGAGGACACTTTTGCCCTCTGGTGGAGCAATTCCGCCGGGGGAACTTCCCTCCCGGAGGGGGAAATCGAAGCTATCATCAACACCAACACCCCTCTCATCTTTGGGAGGCCAATATTCATCAACATCTTCAACAACACCATTTCTTCTCAAACCCTAGTTCATCTCCTATGTTCAATCTTTGTATCGGAACCTTAGCTTGGTACCTGTGGGTGACTAGTAGTGTTGATTACCTTGCGTAGTTCATTACTATATCGTTTATTTGGTGGAAGATTATATGTTCAGATACATTATGCTATTCAATACTCCTCTGATCTTGAGAATGAATATTATTTGTGAGTAGTTACCTTTGTTCTTGAGGTCACGAGAGAAGTCATGTTGCGAGTAATCATGTGAATTTGATATCTGTTTGATATTTTGATGATATGTATGTTGTGATTCCCTTAGTGGTGTCATGTGAATGTCGACTACATGACACTTCACCATTCATGGGGCTAAGGAAATGCATTGTGGAATAGTTATTAGGTGATGGGTGTCTAGAGTGACAGAAGCTTAAACTCTAGTTTATGCGCTACTTTGTAAGGGGCTGATTTGGATCCACGTGTTTAATGCTATGGTTAGACTTTGTCTTAATACTTTTCTCGTAGTTGCGAATGCTTGCATGGGGGTTAATCATAAGTAGGTTGTTAGTTCAAGTAATAACAACACCTTAGCACCGGTCCACCCATATATCAAATTATCAAAGTAGCAAATACGAATCAAACCAACATGATAAAAGTGACTAGATGAAATTCCCGTGTGCCCTCAAGAACACTTTGCCAATTACCAGTGATTGTTCTGGCCTGTCCTTTGCCTCAAAAGTATTGGGCTACCTTGCTGCACCTTGTTTACCGTTACCGTTACTTGCTCGTTACAAATTACCTTGCTATCAAACTATCTGTTACCTACAATTTTAGTGCTTGCAGAGATTACCTTGACGTAAACTGCTTGTCATTTCCTTCTGCTCCTCGTTGGGTTCGACACTCTTACTTCGAGAGGACTACGATTGATCCCCTATACTTGTGGGTCATCAATGGTGGGCCCGGATTTTGACAAATGGTTAGAGGCCATGAAATCTGAGATGGGATCCATGTATGAAAACAAAGTATAGACTTTGGAAGTATTACCAGAAGGGCAAAAGGCCATTCAGAATAAATGGATCTTTAAGAACAAGATGGATGCGGACGGTAATATCATCGTCTATAAATATCGACTTGTGGCAAAAGTTTTTTCACAAGTTCAAGGAGTTGACTGTGATGAGACTGAAAGGACGTGGATGTCGCCTACAGGGGGGGGGATGAATAGGCGCTTTAAAATAATTACGGTTTTGGCTTGAACAAATGCAGAATAAAACTATCGTTTAATTAGTCAAGCACATAACCTAAAACAACTAGGCTCACCTATAAGCACCAACAACTTAAGCTAAGCAAGATAGACAACTAAGTGATAGCAAGATATACAACAAGAAACAATATGCCTATCACAAAGTAAAGTGCATAAGTAAAGGGGCTCGGGTAAGAGATAACCGAGGCACGCAGAGACGATGATGTATCCCGAAGTTCACACCCTTGCAGATGCTAATCTCCGTCTGGAGCGGTGTGGAGGCACAATGCTCCCCAAGAAGCCACTAGGGACACCATAATCTCCTCACGGCCTCGCACAATGCAAGATGTCGTGATTCCACTAAGGGACCCTTGAGGGTGGTCACCAAACCCGTACAAACAAGGTTGGGGCAATCTCCACAACTGAATTGGAGGCTCCCAACAACACCAAGAAGCTTCACCACAATGGATTGTGGTTCCGAGGTGACCTCAAATGCTCGGGGCAATCTCCACAACTGAATTGGAGGCTCCCAACAACACCAAGAAGCTTCACCACAATGGATTGTGGTTCCGAGGTGACCTCAAATGCTCGGGGCAATCTCCACAACCTAATTGGAGACCCCAAAGCTTGCCCGGATCTTTACACCTCAATTATTGAGCTTCGAGGCACCACCAACCGTCTACGGCGCCAAAGCACCCAAGAGGAACAAACTCTAGGGTCCTTAAACACCCAACAGTAATAAGCTTCTCAACTTCTCACTTCCACGTATCACCATGGAGAACTCAAACCTATGCACCAAGTGCAATGGCAAGGGCACATGAAGTGCCCAAGTCCTTCTCTCCCAAATCCCACCAAAGCAACTAATGCTAGGGAGGAAAATCAGAGGAAGAATGAAGAAGAACACGAAGAACTCCAAGATCTAGATCCAAGGGGTTCCCCTCACTTAGAGGAGAAAGTGATTGGTGGAAATGTGGATCTGGATCTCCACTCTATTTTCCCTCAAGAACTAGCAAGAATCGTTGGAGGGATTGAGAGTTAGCAAGCTCGAAAAAGGTCAAAATGGGGGAAGAACACGATCTCAGGAGATAAGGTCCATCGGGGAAGAAGACCCCCTTTTATAGGTGGGGAAAAATCCAACCGTTATCCTCATAGCCCGCACAGAGCGGTACTACCGCTCCAAGGAGAGGTACTACCGCTAGGGCGGTAGTAGCCATATGAAAAACAACAACAAGGAGGCAAAAGGCCAGTAGAACCGTCGGAGCGGTACTACCGCTCGTCCTCACGGTACTATTGCTAGGGATAGCGGTACTACCTCAAAGGGTAGCGGTACTACTGCTTGCAAGCGGTACTAAAAAAATACATCCGTGCCTACCACCGGTGGACAAAACATGAGATTTTGGTCTGGAGCGGTAGTACCGCCCTTGGAGCCGTGGTGGTACCGCTCTGGAGCGGTAGTAAAAAATTACATCCGTTCTAGCTGCGGTAGTACCGCTGTAGCCTTTTAAGAACACCAAAACTGCCACAACTTTTTCAAATGGACTCCGAATTCAACGAAACAAAGTTTGTTGGAAAGCTAAAAACATGGTATAACACAATCCTGATTTAAATATCAACAAGAAGCAAATGAGAAAAGTCACATAAGAAAATGTCAAGAACCCTTCCTCGAATAAGACCGATAAAACCTCCAACACCGAAAACGCAATAAACGAAGCATATGAAATCCGTTTTAGATAGAGCTTGTCACGAAGATAACCACAATCTTAAGAACCCGCATAGAGAAAATCCAACCAAGAACTAAGAAAGATGATGATGCCAAGAATGCAATGGTTTGAGCTCTCAACGAACGATACAATCAAGCTACTCACTTGAGAGCCCCCCTTGATAGTACGACAATCGATCCTATAACCCGGTCTCTCAACTACCATCATGATACCGGTAAAATAGAAAACCCTATCAAGGTCAAACCTTAGATTTGCACATAGTCTACTTGAGCGAGATGATGACGATCTTGACTTCCTCATGATGGACCACCTTTCTTGATTGCGTTGGCTTGATGAAGACTAGATGACTGCTCCCCCATACTCCACTATGGGTGAGCCACTCTTCGACACATCTTCACAAGTCCATTGTCACCACAATGAACGGAGAGCCTCAAGCATGATCTCTCCATGATGCTTCACTTGAGCTTGCACATCACAACCTTGATGACGATCTCCACTTGATGTCATCTTCCATGGGATGTATGGGATCTGCCTCTTGATGCAAGCCCATGGAAATATACCTAACTCCATAAAGAACTCTCACGTAGACCATGGGTTAGTACACAAAGCGTAATGGACAATGCTTACCACACCATGGGATCACTTGATCCCTCTCGGTACATTTTGTACGCTTTGTGTGTTGATCAACTTGATTCACTTTTTGACTTAGTCTTGATCAACCTTGTACCTTAGCTTCTCTCTTCATAAAGATGATGTCTTGGAGGTAAACATGAATGCTTACACAATCTTCTTCTTCAAGACATGCTTGCAATAAGCTCAACTCCCACATGACCAATCTTTGGATAAACCTTGGATACCACCTTGGTCACCATATAAACTCCTTGAAAACAACAGATGGACTCCAAGAAGTACCTACGGACAAATCTTTCGAATATAACTCAAGGCAACCATTAGTCCATAGGGATTGTCATCAATTACCCAAAACCACACATGGAAAAATGTGCTCTTACAATCTGGCCCATTTTGGTAATTGATGACAACCACTTTCAAGAGAGTTTATATAAGGAAAGAAGCACAACCAAGCACACACATATGCAAAGCAATGCATGGGTGTGAGATGCAACTGCTTAAGCAATAAAAGCAAAACTCTCTAAGCTTTTCAAACTAAACTCACTAAACTTCTCCCGCATTGGCATCGATTGCTAGAATGGGCGAAAAATCTTAGAACGCCATTATAATAGGTGTTCCTCCAAAAGGTTTGTATTTTTGAAAATACGTGTGCAAAGAAATACACAAATCCAATGATAAGTAGTTGGAGAAGACAAACTATATTGAGAACCCAAAGATTGCAAAAAGGATCATATGGCACAAAGACATACACCGGAGTGAAGCAAGCAATCAAAGGATACTAATTGGAACATGAATAAAAGATATTATGATATGGTCAAAAGAGTGTTTATAAAGAAACTAGAGGAGCTCCCCATGATTTGTGCACAATTAAGAATTTTTGTATTTGAATGTAAGTGCACAAAATAGGATCATGACTCCCCCAAAATCAATATAAACACACAACAAAGTGCAAGCAAGTAGATAAGCCAATAAGCATAGTACTTGCACCAAACATATGGTTGATCAACAGGTAGAAGAGGTTAAAGAATAGGCTCAACAAAAATGATGTGTGTGAGTCATGTCAAAGCACGTGAGAGGACTAATATAAGGATGGGCATTAAGCATCAACATTGTCTTGATTAAATGAGACATAAAGTGCAAGACATATCCTTCCCACACACAAACCACTAGCAACTGGGTTCACGAGCTTACTAATAAGAAATTAAAAACCAAAGATTGGTACAACCCCTGGTGAAGATAGGAAATAATAGCCTTGTCAAGAGGAGGGATACCAATAGAGATGGCAAAACCCTCGTGAGGACGAACATGAGGAAAATGATCTTCACCGCCAAGGAGTGCATCAAAATGCAAGGATATAAGATCCGCACTCAAGACAGATTCTTTCATGAAACCACCAAGTAAATAAAAATGAAATGCAATGGTGGACGTGAAGTAAAAGAGGATATCAACTAGAGATGTAACTTCCCTCATGTGTATAAGATTCTAGGTAGAGGGCAATCATGATTATATATCCACAAAGAATAATGTACACACGAAATAGATACAAGAAGGAACAAACAAGATATCCAAAAGGAAGTCATAACTATACCAATAAGATCTTTGCTTGAAAGCATAGCACATAGCCTAATATTTTCTTATTGTACATAAATGAACTCCCAATACGTGAACATCAAAGACATCAAAACTAGCAATATGACATAATCGTTGAGACACTTTGAGAAAGGAAACAAGTGCCACAAGAATGACTCAAGAAATTCATGCCATGATGCAACCTATAAACGGTTGAATGCGACAAATGTATGCATGAAGTAGATACTTGTTACTGACATAGCATTGGATTGATGTATTAGACAATGGTTCTTCGATCATCCTAGCAAGGCTCCAATAAGCACATGGTGTCAACACCTTATTTGTAAGTGAGCCGAGTATTCAATGTATCTCCAATTCTTCCTAGAAAAACACCACAAACAAAGTGGTACCCAAACTCATTGGGACCAAAAAGTTAGTGGACCAACAATACATTGGACAAAACTCCACATAAATATGTGCATATAGATATGAAATTGAATTTCATGCACACTTTAGCCAATTTATGTCATAGTGGAGTCTCCCCTATATATTGGGTCAGGGAAATAGAACATGCCAATGAAAGTACATGTAGAAAATATGCATGCTCAAGGCTTTCAAGAATCAAATCAACACACAGTTGCTAAGATACTAAAAGATAGGGTATCAAGTGAAAATAAGATACCAAACAAAAAATCATCACTTGACGGACACCAACTAAAAGATACATCAAGGAATGAGACATCCATTGACACATGCCAATAGAAGGAAACAAGATACCAATTGAAGGAAAATAAGAGGTATCAACTTCCCAAAAGAGAGCTAGGTTCCAAACAAACCAAACCCTCCGCAAATTTTTTCATGATGGCAAAAAGCACCATAGAGAAAAGGCTTGCCACCCACCAACACACACTTGATGAAGATCAAAATATTTTATGATAAACACATAAAGAGAGTGTTATAAAGAAAATATGATAGCTCCCCCAAGAGATGTGCACAATATAGATTTTGTATTTGAATACAAAAGGCACACGATGGGATCATCACTTTCCCTATATCTATAGAAACACTAGACATGCTCAAAAATATCTACAAGAGGCAAGGAAGACAAACGATAAACAAAAACCTATGTAAAGATGATTAACAAATTCTACCACTTAAAAGGAATACCAATTGTCAAATGACAAGAAGTATTTGGAAATAATTCCCATTGGTAGATTGCAAATAGATCCAATATCATCTTTACTCCTAAATCAGAAGCAAATGACACTTGTAGAGCTAACATGCCACCTAGGAACAAGATAAATTATAAAATCAACTCTAAGTGGCAATATCTCAAATGTACACATTCTCTGGGCTTGTAATATGCACATAGTATATTACTGCCCCATAATGTGGTAACCCAAAGTTATTAACAAGTGGAAAATGAAATCCAACAAGAGATGATTAATGGACCATTTAGAATTTGAATTTCTCATGAGAAGACATACCAAATAGAAGCTAGATAATCTTGTGATATCAATACTAAGTGGTATTCCTCATGAACACACATTTTAGGGTCATGAAGTGCATAAAGCACATCACTCCCCAAAAATGGGATACTCCATTAATCTCTCACAAAGAGCCAACTAAGATACAAACATAATGCAAAAAGGCTCTACACAAGACTCACACATACATGATGTGCAACCCATCATACATACTTGATTTCTAAAGATAAACAAATAGGAAGCACAACATATACAAACACATGCAAGATACAAAACCACAACATCCAAAGGGGCAAGTAGCTAACAATGTATTCAATTTAAGTACAAGTTACCGCAAGGAGGAACATTGGTATATGATAGAAACTTGATGATCCACATGACTTGGCTTGAGACAATATGAATGATGAAGAACCCTCAATTCTTCATAATGCAGCCAAGTCACCAATGCCCTCCATTAACACCTATTGATCAAGTTTGAGCTTGTTGGTCCCCAACCAAGTTGGATCCTAAGAGGTTAGTCACAATAGGCTTGGCTACACAAATGGTTCTTTTCTTGACACCACTTTAAGTACCAACACATTTGGCAAACACATTGCCAAGCTTATCCTTCCCAAGTGAATATATATCATCAATAATTATTGGGTTGGATAAGTTACCTTTCGTGCAAGAAGAAGAGAAGTGACCCTTTTCATGACATAAGTAGCAACATTTACCCTTTAATTTATTTTCAATTGATTTCTCAACTAGAGGAGCGTTGACTTGGGTCTTCTTGCGAAGAGGCCATTCTTCAACTTGTGGTTGAGCATGTGATTGAACTCGTGGCCGCTTCCTTTATTGCTTGTTACTTTGAGGCTTCTTCTTCAATGGGAAAGATCTTACATGGTGCCCTTCTATTTTGCACTTGAAGTAAATAATCTTGGCCGAGTGCTTGATTTGTTCTTGGCCCTTCGTCTTGTACTTCGTGGACATCTTCTTCTTCTTAGAGTTGAATCCAAGTCCACCTTTGTCATTTGGGAATTTTTGCACACACAAGATGTTGTTGAGTGTGGACTTCCCTTCATGACTCTTTTCCAAGTCTTTCTTCAAAGAAGTGACTTGGGCCTTGAGCTTAATGATTTCCTCTACATGGTTAGAATCAACATAAGTGCTAGAGGAAGTATAAGCTTCATCGTTAGAGCAACAAGGCAAGGAAAGTAATTCATCACAAGATGTACCAACATTATGAGTAGATGAACTACAAGGACTAGCACATGGCAATAAAGCAGTTCTACTAGATGTAGTGCTAATTTCCACATGAGGCTCACTAGATGTTACCTTAGTAGTACTAGCCTCATGAGATATCTTTAGCATATTATGCGACACTAGAAGATCGTCATGAGAGCTAGAAAGCTTTTCATGACTTTCTTCCAATTTCCCATAATTGCTAGATAGCAACTCAAGTTGATCCCTTAGCTCAACATTCTCCTTTAATATGGATGTTTCACAAAAAATAGAGTTAGTAGCACAAGCATCATCATTAACAACAAGAGGAGAACGCAACTTGACAAGCTTTTTAGCATATGAAGCTTCAAGTTGAGCATGGGACTCGATGAGTTCAATGAGCAAACTCTTAATGACCCTTGAGCCATTTTCGAGGTGCTAAAAGTCCTCAAGGAGTTTAGCATGTGCAACTTCAAGGTTATCATTTTTAGTTCTAAAATCATTAGCCACCTTGAGAGCTCTTTCATGGGATTCCTTTAATCTAGATAATTCTAGAGCAAAGGTCTCCTCAAGAGATTCCTTGGTGGTTTGTTCATTTTCAAGAGCTTGAGATAGCTCCACGATCTCATTAGCATAATCACGCTCATGACCTTCCATTTTCTCAATGGTGGCCTCATGCTCCTCGAGATGAGATTCCAACTCCTCAATATATTTCTTGCCCTCAATGGCAATAGACACGATTTCCATGAAGTTGGAACGAGCAAGTTTATTCTTATGAAGAGCTTTAAAAATCATTTCTCCCTTAATTTTGAAGGAAGCCACATTATCACACTCTTCATGATTATCATCAACATCATCATCGTGAGATATATTGGGTTTCAAAGTAGGAGATACCTTTGAAGCCTTAGCCCTAAGGCAAAAGTGAGAAACAATAGATGATGATGTAGGATCCCTTGAAGCAACATTCAAGACCACATCTTGTTCCATGGAGTGTTGGGTTTCCTCTACATTGTTAGCATAACAACTCGAGGATATATATATATAGTTTTATCATGGCAACAAGATGTAGAAAGAATATCATCATGAGATTTAGTCAAGCAATTTGTACATGATATGCAAGGACTATCAACACAAGCATGTGAAACATTTAAAGTGCTCGAGGTGTTAAAGTCCAAAGATGAAGCATTGGAATAAGACAGTGAAGAATTATTATCAAAAATAAGCCCACTATCATCATTACAATGATCATCACTACTCACCATATAATTAGCTTATGACAATCCACATGTAGGTGAAGTAGATGAAATTGAGAAGACAACATGAACGGAGGTGGAGGGAGAACAATCATCCTACAAATCTTGGACACACCATATTTATCTTGAAACTTTGTCCACAAGTCATGAGCATCCCGGAATGGCATGAATTGAAATATAACTACATTGCTCAAAGCATCAAAAAGCACATTAGAAGCTTGAGCATTGAGATAAGAGTTTTTCTCATCCTCTAAAGATATGTGTTGAGAATCCTTTGGAGGAGAAAAACCCATATCTACAATTCGCTCTAAATTTGGGTCCATGACCCTAAAGAGATTAAGCATGCGAATTACCCAAACATCAAAATTAGTTCCATTGAAACTATGAGTGTTAGAGAATCCTAATCCCCTAGTCGACATCCTTACTCTCTAGGTTGTTAAACCTAATAATGAGAGACCTAGCTCTGATAACAATTGAAAGGATGTGGATGTCGCCTAGAGGGGGGTGAATAGGCGCTTTAAAATAATTACGGTTTAGGCTTGAACAAATGCGAAATAAAACTATCGTTTAATTAGTCAAGCACAAAACCTAAAACAACTAGGCTCACCTATGTGCACCAACAACTTATGCTAAGCAAGATAGACAACTCAGTGATAGCAAGATATATAACAAGAAACAATATGGCTATCACAAAGTAAAGTGCATAAGTAAAGGGGCTTGGGTAAGAGATAATTGAGGCACGCGGAGACGATGATGTATCCCGAAGTTCACACCCTTGCGGATGCTAATCTCCGTTCGGAGTGGTGTGGAGGCACAATGCTCCCCAAGAAGCCACTAGGGGCACCGTAATCTCCTCACGCCCTCGCACAATGCAAGGTGTCGTGATTCCACTAAGGGACCCTTGAGGGTGGTCACTGAACCCATACAAACAAGGTTGGGGCAATCTCCACAACTAAATTGGAGGCTCCCAACGACACCAGGAAGCTTAACCACAATGAATTGTGGCTCCGAGGTGACCTCAAATGCTTGGGGCAATTTCCACAACCTAATTGGAGACCCCGAAGCTTTCCTGGAGCTTTACACCACAATGATTGAGCTCCGAGGCACCACCAACCATCTAGGGTGCCAAAGCACCCAAGAGGAATAAGCTCTAGGGTGCTCAAACACCCAAGAGTAATAAGCTTCTCAACTTCTCACTTCCACGTATCACCGTGGAGAACTCAAACCTATGCACCAAACGCAATGGCAAGGGCACACGAAGTGCCCAAGTCCTTCTCTCCCAAATTCCACCAAAGCAACTAATGCTAGGGAGGAAAATCAGAGGAAGAACAAGGAAGAACACGAAGAACTCCAAGATCTAGATCTAAGGAGTTCTCCTCACTTAGAGGAGAAAGTGATTGATGGAAATGCGGATCTAGATCTCCTCTCTCTTTTCCCTCAAGAACTAGAAAGAATCATTGGAGGGATTGAGAGTTAACAAGCTCGAAGAAGGTCAACAATGGGGAAGAAGACGAGCTCAAGATATAAGGTCCATTGGGGAAGAAGACCCCCTTTTATAGGTGGGAAAAAAATCCAACCATTATCCTCACAGCCTGCATAGAGCGGTACTACCGCTCCAAGGAGCGGTACTACCGCTAGGGCGGTAGTAGCCATATGAAAAACAACAGCGAGGAGGCAAAAGTCCAATAGAACCGCCGGAGCGGTACTACCGCTCGTCCTCATGGTACTACCGCTAGGGATAGCGGTACTACCTCAAAGGGTAGCGATACAACTACTTGCGAGTAGTACTAAAAAAAATACATCCGTGCCTACCACCGTTGGACAAAACACGAGTTTTTGGTCTGGAGCGGTAGTACCGCTCTTAGAGCCGCGGTAGCACCGCTTCGGAGCGGTAAAAAAAAATTACATACACTCTAGCCGCGGTAGTACCGCTGCAGCCTTGACATGGGCTAACACAATCTTGATTGAAATATCAATAACAATTAAATGAGACAAGTCCCATAAGAAAATGGTGAGAACCCTTCCTCGAATAAGACCGGTAAAACCTCCAACACCGAAAATGCAATAGACGAAGCATATGAAATCTGTTTTCGATGTACTAGAGCTTGTCATGAAGATAACCACCAGCTCAAGAACCCACATAGAGAAAATCCAACCAAGAACCAAGAAATATGATGATACCAAGAATGCAATGGTTTGAGCTCTGAACGCACGATGCGATCAAGCTACTCACTTGAGAGCCCCCTTGATAGTACTACAATCGATCCTATAACCCGATCTCTCAACTACCACCATGAGACTGGTAAAATAGAAAACCCTATCAAGGTCAAACCTTAGCCTTGCGCATAGTCCACTTGAGCGATATGATGATGATCTTGACTTCCTTAAGATGGACCACCTTTCTTGATTGCGTTGGCTTGATGAAGACTAGATGATTTCTCCCCATACTCCACTATGGGTGAGCCACTCTTCGGCACATATTCACAAGTCCATTGTCACCACAATGAACGGCGAGCCTAAAGCATGATCTCTCCATGCTGCTTCACTTGAGCTTGCACATCGCAACCTTGATGACGATCTCCACTTGATGCCATCTTCCATGGGATGTATGGGATCTGCCTCTTGATGCAAGCCCATGGAAATATATGTAACCCCACAAAGAACTCTCACGTTGACCATGGGTTAGTACACAAAGCGTAATGGACAATGCTTACCACACAATGGGATCACTTGATCCCTCTCGGTACATCTTGTGCGCTTTGTGTGTTGATCAACTTGATTCACTTTTTGACTTAGTCTTGATCAACGTTGTATCTTAGCTTCTCTCTTCATAAAGATGATGTCTTGGAGGTAAACATGAATGCTTACACAATCTTCTTCTTCAAGACATGCTTGCAATAAGCTCAACTCACAAATGACCAATCTTTGGATAAACCTTGGATACCACCTTGGTCACCATATAAACTCCTTGCTACCAACAGATGGACTCCAAGAAGTACCTACAGACAAATCCTTCGAATATAACTCAAGGCAACCATTAGTCCATAGCAATTGTCATCAATTACCCAAAACCACACATGGAGAATTGTGCTCTTATAGAGACCTTCTCACCCATAGCGATGCTCAAGTCCATCAGAATCAGGTTAGCAATAGCTGCCTTTTTTGATTATGAAATTTGGCAAATGGATGTCAAACAACATTCCTTAATGGTTTCCTAAAGGAAGAGTTGTATATGATGCAACCAAAAGGTTTTGTTGATCCAGAGAATGCTGACAAAGTTTGCACACTCCAGCAATCCATTTATGGGCTGGTGCAAGTGTCTCGAAGTTGGAATCTTCGCTTTGATGAGGTGATCAAAGCGTTCGAGTTTATACAAGTTTAGGGAGAAGCTTGTATTTACAAGAAAGGGAGTGGGAGCTCTATAGAGTTTCTAATATGATATGCGGATGACATATTGCTGATTGGAAACAATATATAATTTTTGAAAAGCGTGAAGGAATATTTGAACAAGAGTTTTTCAACGAATGACCTAGGAGAAGGTGCTTTCATATTAGGCATCAAAATCTATAGAGATAGATCAAGATGCTTAATAGGACTTTCACAGAGCGCATACCTTGACAAAGTTTTGAAGAAGTTCAAAATGGATCAGTCCAAGAAAGGGTTCTTTCTTGTATTGCAAGGTGTGAAATTGAGTAAGACTCAATGCCCAGTGATGGCAGAGGATAGAGAAAAGATGAGTGTTATTCCCTATGCTTCTGCCATAGGCTCTATCATGTATGCAATGTTGTGCACAAGACCAGATGTCAGCCTTGCTATAAGTATGCCCGGAAGGTTTCAAAGTGTTCTACGAATGGAACACTGGACAACGGTCATCCTTAAGTACCTGAAAAGGACTAAGGAAATGTTTCTCGTTTATGGAGGTAATCAAGAGCTCATCGTAAAGGGTTACATCGATGCAAGCTTTGACACTGATCCGGATGACTCTAAGTCTCAAACCAGATACATATATATTCTCAATGGGGGAGCGGTAAGCTAGTCCAGTTCCAAGCAAAGCATGGTAGCCGATTATACATGCGAAGCGGAGCACATAGCTACCTCACAGGCGGCGAAGGAAGGTGTCTGGATGAAGCATTTCATGACAGATCTTGGATTTGTGCCCAACGCACTGGACCCGATGGCTCTGTTGTGTGACAACACTGGTGCCATTGCTCTGGCCAAGGAACCAATGTTTCACAAGAGGACCAGACACATAAAGTGACGCTTCAATTCCATCCGCGATCACATCAAGGAGGAGGACATAAATATTTGCAAAGTACACACAGATCTCATTGTCGCAAACCTGTTGACTAAGCCTCCACGGGCAAAACATGATCAACACCAGAACTGTATGGGTGTTAGATTCATTACAATGTAAATCACATGGCGATGTGAGATAGATTATTGACTGTAGTGCAACTGGGAGACTATTGGAAACATGCCTAGAGGCAATAATAAAATAGTTATTATTATATTTCATTGTTCATGATAATTGTTTATTATCCATGCTATAATTGTGTTGATTGGAAACTCAAATACATGTGTGGGTACATAGACAACATTGTATCCCTAGTATGCCTCTAATAGACTAGCTCGTTGATCAAAAGGAGGAAGAGGTTTCCTAGCCATGGACATGAGATGTCATTTGATAACAGGATCACATCATTAGGAGAATGATGTGATGGACAAGACCCAAACTATGAATGTAGCATATGATCTTGTTAGTTTATTGCTATCGTTTTCTGAATGTCAAGTATCTGTTCCTACAAGCATGAGATCATGCAACTCAATGACACCGGAGGAGTAACTTGTGTGTATCAAACATCGCAACATAACCGGGTGACTATAAAGGTACTCTACAGGTATCTCCGAGGGTGTATGTTGAGTTGGCATGGATCAAGACTGGGATTTGTTACTCCACGTGACAGAGAGGTATCTGCAACCTCTATGCGTTGGTTTTACCTTGAAGAGGAAAGGGTGATGCAGCAAAGTAGGTAAGTATTTCCCTCAATTGTTGAGAACCAAGGTATCAATCCAGTAGGAGGAACAAGCAAGTCACCAGTGGATGCACCTACAGAAATAATCAAGCTCTTGCACCCAACGCTATAAAGGGGTTGTCAATCCCTTCATGGTTATTTGCAAGGATTAGATTCGATAGAGATAGATGTAAACAAGTGAGGAAAGTAAAAGATAAATAAATCGCAGCAAGTATAGATCTGAAAATATATGATGGAAAATAGACTCGGGGGGCATAGGTTTCACTAGAGGCTTCTCTTTTGAAGGCAAATATCATGGTGGGTGAACAAATTACTGTCAACCAATTGATAGAAAAGTGAATAATCATGTAGTTATCCAAGACAATGATCATGGATATAGGCATCACGTCCGTATCAAGTAGACCGAAACGATTCTGCATCTACTACTATTACTCCACACATGGACCGATTCCTGCCTGCATCTAGAGTACTAAGTTCATGAAGAACAGAGTAACACATTAAGAAAGATGACATGATGTAGAGGGATAAACTCAAGCAATATGATGAAAACCCCATCTTGTTACTCTTTATGGAAACAATACAATACGTGCCTCGCTACCCCTACTATGTCACTGGGTGAGGACACCGTAAGATTGAACCCAAAACCAAGCACTTCTCCCATTACAAGAATTACCAATCTAGTTGGACAAACCAAACCAATAACTCAAAGAGACTTGCAAGGATATGAAATCATGCATATAAGAAATTAGAGGAGATTCAAATAAGATTCATGGATAATCTGAACATAAACTCACAATTCATTGGATCTTGACAAACACACCACAAAAGAGGATTACATTGGATAGATCTCCATGAAGAGCATGGTATTGGATAGATCTCCACAAAAGAGGGAAGAAGCCATCTATCTACTGGCTATGGACCCATAGGTCTATGGTGAACTACTCACGCATCATCGGAGGGGCAATGGAGTTGATGTAGATGCCCTCCATGATCGAAACCCCCTCCGGCAAATACCGGAAGAGGCTCCAATTTTGGATCTCTTGGGAACGGAGGCTTCCGGCTGCAGAAAAGTATTTGCGTGGCTCTTTTTGATGTGGGGGGAATATTTGGGTATTTATAGGCCAAGAATTAGGGTTAGGAGACCTGCCAGGAGGCAACAAGCCTGCTAGGCGCGGGCAGGGGGCCCACGCCTAGCAGGCTTGTGGCGCCCTGGCACCTCCCCTGACGTGCACTCCAAGCTTGGATGACTTGTTTCCCTGTCACCTCCCCTGACGTGCACTCCAAGCTTGGATGACTTGTTTCCTTCCAGAAAAATTCCTTCCACAGTTTTTATTCTGTTTGGACTCCGTTTACTATTCCATATCCGCAAAACTCAAAAATAAGGAAAAAACAGAAACTGGCACTTGGCTCTAGATTAATAGGTTAGTCCCAAAAATAATATAAAATAGCATATTAATGCATATAAAACATCCAAAACAGATAATATAATAGCATGCCATCATAAAAATTATAGATACATTGGAGATGTATCAGTATCTCAGAGCCCACTCGATAATACAACATCATAATGAGCTTGCAAGCAAAGTGACTAAAGAGTTAGCCACGGGAACTTGTATTACGGAACGACTAAAGAGACTTGCTGGTAATGAGATTGAACTAGGTATGAAGATACCAATGATCGAATCTCAGGAAAGGAACATACTGATGAAAAAAGGGAACTACATACGAGATTGACTGAATCCTTGACATCGAGGTTCGACCGATAAAGATCATCGTAGAATATGAATGAACTAAATGGGCATCCAGGTCCCGTTATTGGTTATTGGCCGTAGAGGTGTCTCGGTCATGTCTGCATAGTTCTCGAACCCGCAGGGTCTACACACTTAATGTTCGGTGACGGTATATGTATAGTCGAGTTATTATGTTGGTGACTGAAGGTTGTTCGGAGTCCCAGAAGAGATCCCGGACGTGACGAGGAACTCCGGAATGGTCCGAAGGTGAAGATTAATATATAGGATTGATATGTCTCCAACGTATCGATAATTTATGAAGTATTCATGCCATATTCACCTATGTTTACAATACTTTTATATGGTTTTTATGCACTTTGTATGATTTATTTAGAACTAACCTGGACTCATGTTGTTTTCAGCAGAACTACCGTGGTCTTGTTTTTGTGCATACAATGAAAGTTTTGTTGTAGTCGCAATCATCGCGGCGTTTCTGAGAGTACTTTCTTTGGTCGCGGCTGACTTGGCCTGTTCCGCAACCAGCACTGATGCCGACTCCATGACCAAGTGGACCCTTTTCAAAGCGCCCCCAACGGTCACCGTGGAAGCTGCGCCCCTCAGCCCCCGCCATGGCAAGGACCGTATCAACCTCTGCGAAGGATCTAGAGTCGTCCTTCACCTTAACTTGCCACGACGAGGAAGATGGAAGGGGCTTGGATCTAGGGTTTTTGTCGCAACCTAGAAATGGCAGAAGGAAGTTTCTAGGTCAAGAACGCGACGGTGTATAGATTTTATGTCACCGGGTTGGTTTTCTGCACTGGTGGGTGAACTGCGGCGCCACCAACCACGTTCTCTTGACACTTCCTCCTCCATCGTCACGATGAACAAAGAGGAGATCGTGCTCTCCATGGAGATGAGGAGGAGCACCTACATTCGTCCCTCCTAGCGAATGTCACGACGACAAATGACGACTACCAGCAACACACTAGAGCTCCTCCTCGAGCGGTTGCCCCACGACCATAGTCCGACACGCCCTCGCTGCTTCGCCACTGCGTCAAGGAGGAGTCGGCGGCGCCGTCTCACAACCGGGTGAACTAGGACTCATGGTCTTCTCTGGCAATGAGTGAGGGAGTCCTAGATTAGGGGGTCCTAGGATAGCTGACCTATTGTTTATGGGCCAGACTATATGGGCCGCAAAGCGAGCATCAGATGATCAAAGACCACCTATGCCAGATGGAAGCTTCGAGGAGCCATGCCATATTCTCCAAGTTATTAGTTGTAGTTAGGCATGTTTATCTCTTTGGCATGTAACCGAACATGTGTAAACCCAGGGCACCCTCGACGTCTATATAAGACGGAGGGTTTAGGGGTATAGGAAGGATAACTCATCTAGGGTTAGCTATTCGATCTCGAGGTAGATCAACTCTGTAATCCCCCACATCATTAATACAACCAAGTAGGATGTAGGGTATTATCTCCATAGGAGGGCCCAAACCTGGGTAAATCTGTGTCCCCTTCGTCACCTGTTACCGTCGATTCTAGTCTCACAGTTTAGGTCCCCCTACCCGAGATCCGCCGGTTTTGACACCGACATTGGTGCTTTCATTGAGAGTTCCTCTGTGAGTGCCAAAGGAATCGATGGCTCACCTCATCATAAGTAGCGAGATCAGCATCGAGGGGACCCTCGCCCCCGATCAAAGTCTCACCGGAAACAACATCTTGTCGCATGCCAGCCCGATCAGCCGTCTTGGCCAGACCGGAAGATTCCCCCCAATCAGAGTATCAAGTTTGGAACCCTAGAGTTCGTGGCTGACTCACGGGGAACACTCGTTCTAATGGAACCCTCAAGCTTCGAAGAAAAACTTGTAAGTCCGGATGCTTTGACGCCCAAGACAACAGGTCCCATGGTGGAACGGAACACAGATCCACTTCGGCGTAACTCTCAAACCGTCACGCCAGTGGTTGAATCCACTCATATCCGTGACATGCACCCTACATCGCCTCATTCGTAAATGAGTTGTTCGATCGGATTGAAGCTATGCGTATATCGGATGACCAGGTTCCGATCTATGATCGGCTCAGGATCAGATCCGATGACAGGGAGATTCATGTCCCTCCAGTCACCCACCTTGTCGCTACCATCGAGTGTTTGGCTGCGGATTCTGCCCGATAGCCGGAATTGAAAACCGTCTATACTTTAGTCCTCGATAACCAAGACTCTGTTGGTGAACCAGAGGCGGGGAATCATTCTAAAGCCGGACCATCACCGGCCCGGAATCCTTCGCACGATTTGGAAACTGTAGTTCCAAACACTCGTTGTGACATGGAATCAAAATTTTCCCACCCACCGCCCAAGACGACCATCCAAGTATCGCACCAAAGACCCTGTCTTCAGACTTTCGGGATATCAAGCAACTACAAGGAGAATCAGTCCACCACTTTTGGGCCAGACTCCTACTCGCTAGGAGTAGAGTAAAAGGTCTTAGTGACCAAGATATAACGGCAATTTCCATTCGCAATTGCCATGATGAAGGGATTCTTAATGCCCTGGCCCGCCGATGCATAAGTGATTTTTCAGAGGTATCCGAATTGGTACAAAAGTATTGTGCCATGGAGAGCGTCTGGTAATCCGAACAGTTGTTCTCAGAACCAATTCTCCCCGAACACCCTAGAGGAGCTCGAAAAAAGAGGATACCTCCAAATAGGCCAACCAGGTATGAACCCGTCGAAAAAAGAAACTAGCCCTTTTCAGGGACCGGCACTATCCTCGACGGACTACTGGATAAACCTTGCCCCATATGTTCCGTGTTGTTAAACACGAACCCAACTCACAGCCTTAGAGCTTGCTGGGTCATCAAGCAAGTCGCAAAAAGCAGCGAGGCCATCCTCGAGACACCTCGGCGAGTAGGCTCTCTCCTTTGGCGC
The DNA here is from genome assembly GCA_022496015.1 of Hordeum marinum. Classification (NCBI taxonomy): domain Eukaryota; kingdom Viridiplantae; phylum Streptophyta; class Magnoliopsida; order Poales; family Poaceae; genus Hordeum; species Hordeum marinum. Next base: position 513,380,129 of record CM039676.1, on the reverse strand, counting down.
CCGGATTCGATGCCGAACTCCTGACGGTCTATGAGACCTTCCCCTTGAGGAACAGACGTAAAAGATCTCTTAGGGAGCTCGAGCAAGTCTACCATGTGGCAGCCACTAGCCCATGGGTAGACATATCGATTACTTTCGGGGACACTAACCAGCCGCCCGTTCTTCCCGGTAACTCACCGGCCGCACTAGTCTTGAACCCCATCATCGATGGATACATGTTGCATAAAGTGCTAATGGATGGCGGCAGTGGTCTTAACCTCATATACGAGGCCACCTTGGAAGAAATGCAGTTTGACCGATCTCACATCGAACATAGCAACACAACCTTCCAAGGAATTATCCCAGGGAAAGAGGCACGTTGTTCCCGATGTATCATCCTAGACGTGGTGTTCGGCACGCCCAAAAACTACCGATCCAAAGAACTTGCCTTCCACATCATCCCCTTCCCAAGTGGCTATCATGCCCTCTTGGGACATGACACCTTTACAAAATTCCAGGCTATAGCCCATTACGGGTACATGAAACTCAAAATGCCAGGACCAAACGGAGTGATCACGATCGCCAGTGGTCCGAACATAACCCTTCGGGCCGAAAACAAAATAGCAGCGCTCGCCCTTGAGGCATTAGCAGAAACTTTTGCCGCCGAAGAGTTGATCGCCTTATGGTTGACAGTTAATAAGGGCGATGCGATCCTTAGCAAAAGGCCCAAGTCCACGTCCTTTAAACCCGCAGAGGAAATCATTAAATTTCAGGTACATCCAATGGACCCCAATAATACAGCGTCCATCGGAGCCCAGCTCGATCCCCTCATGGATGAAGCACTGAGGAATTTCCTCTATGAGAATTGGGACATTTTTGCCTGGCATCCTTCCGATATGCCTGGAATCCCACGTTGGCTTGCTGAACACAGCTTAAACATCATGCCAGGCTTTAAGCCCGTGAAACAGACTCTGCACCATTTCTCCGAGCCCAAACGGCAAGCCATGGGTGGAGAATTAGCTAAACTGCTCGAGGCCGGATTTATTCGGGATGTTAAACACCGTGAGTGGTTAGCGAACCTGGTGATGGTTCCTAAGAAAGACAAGTCCTGGCGGCTATGTGTTGACTTCAAAGACCTCAACAAGGCCTGCTCGAAGGACCCTTTCCCCTTACCACACATAGACCAGATCATTGACACCACAGCAGGACACGATTTGTTGTGTTTCCTCGATGCTTACTCTAGATACCATCAAATTAAAATGAAGGAACCTGATCAAGCGGCTACTGCATTCATCACCCCCTACGGACCATTCTGCTTCAACATGACGCCTTTTAGGCTAAAAACGCCGGGGCCACATGCCAGTGCATGATCCAAAATTGTCTTGTGACACAGGTCGGTAAGACTATTGAGGCATACGTGGATGATGTGGTAATCAAAACCAAACATGTCAGCCAGTTGATCGACGACTTACGACAAACCTTCGCTAGTCTACGCGAATATGATATACTGATCAATCCGAAAAAATGTGTATTCATAGTTCCCTCCGCTAAGCTGCTTGGATTCATCATCTCCCATAGAGGAATCGAGGCAAATCCAGCTAAAATCCGAGCTCTATCATAAATTGCAATCCCCACAGAGCCGAAGCATGTCTAGAGGCTAGTCGGGTGCATAGCGGTGTTAAGCTGCTTTATCTCCCGCCTCAGAGAAAATGCTTTGCCGCTTTATAAGCTGCTGAAGAGGATCAACAAGTTTGAATGGACTGATGAGGCAGCGGCTACGTTAAAAGAAATCAAAAACTTACTGGCAACCAATCCCATACTCACGGCACCAGGCACCAGTGAGCCCATGTTATTATACATATCGGACACCAACAAAGTCGTCAGCGCGGTGCTCGTCATTGAACGAGATGAGGAGGAACATAAATTCCGGACTCAGAAGCCGGTATATTATGTGTCACAAGTGCTAACGCATGGCAAGTCGAGATACCCACATTACCAGAAAATAACCTATATAGTATTAATGGCGTCAAGGAAACTCAAACACTACTTCCAGGAGTGCGCAGTAACAGTAGCATCGGAGGTCCCCTAAATGACATAATCAACAACAGGGACGCCACCGGCCGCATAGACAAATGGGCCATTGAGCTATTTCCCTTTGAAAAATACCTACAAGCCATGCCATGCCATTAAATCTCAGGTGCTGGCGGACTTCCTGGCTGAATGGACAGAGGTTGAGCTCCCCAGGGAATATAGTGCATACTCCCATTGGACAATGTACTTCGATGGATCCAAGACCTTGGCCAGACTGGGGGCTGGAGTTATCCTCACATCCCACACAGGCGACAACGTTCGATACGTGTTGCAAATCATGTATGCTGACTCCAGCAATGCAGCCGAATATGAAGTTCTCCTTCATAGTCTTAGGATGGCGGTATCAATGGACATACGCCGGCTAGAGGTACGGGGAGACTCAAACTTGGCCATATCCCAAATAAACGGCGAGTTCGACGCCAAGAATCCGAGGATGGCGGCATATAGAAACACCTTCCTCAAGATATCTGCTCGGTTCGAGGGGTTGGAATTTCACCACATCGCTCGCGACAACAACCAAGCCACCGACATACTAGCCCATATGGGAGCCAAGCACGACCCCGTCCTGAGAAACACCTTCCTAGAGCAGCTCTTTAAGCCCTCCGTAGTGTGGCAGGACGACGACAATGGCGCTGGTCCAAATATGGCGGACGAAGTTGTTCCCCGTATAAACGAGCCAGATGATGGCATTATAGGCGGCTCCACGATGAATGGGACGCCCTCGGCTCATGAGGTATTGGCAGTAATTGCGCCATGGACAGAGCCCTTCTTCGCTTACCATCTTCACAAGGAACTCCCCGACGATCAAACCAAGGCACGACGCATAGTTCGGCGATCCAAGGCCTACAAAGTACACGAGGGTGAGTTATACAAGAAAAGCACCATCGGAATATTACAGAGGTGTATATCCGAGGAAGAAGGATGGGAGCTCCTCGCCGAAATCCACGCAGGCATGGGCGGGCATCACGCCGTGGCAAGATCCCTTGTCAGCAAGGCCTTCTGAGCTGGTTTGTTTTGGCCTACAGCTCGGAAGGATGCCCAGTCACTTGTTCAACATTGTGTAGGGTGTCAACTCTTCGCAAATCAAAGTCACATGCCCCCAACAGCTGTTCGAAATATTCCGATCACCTGGCCTTTTGCAGTCTGAGGTTGGACATGGTCAGACCCCTTAAAGGGGGAACCAGGAAAAATAAATACCTACTGGTCATGGTTGACAAGTTCACGAAATGGATAGAAGCAAAGCCCGTTAAGTCGGCTAAATACGATACAGTGATCGACTTTATATCTAGCGTAGTACACCGTTACGGTGTCCCGCATAGTATAATAAGAGATAATGGATCCAACTTCACGGCCCAAGAGGTCAAGGACTGGTGCGCAAAAATGGGCATAAAGCTTGATTATGCGTCGGTCTATCATCCGCAAACCAATGGATAGGTCGAGCGAGCAAACAGTCTCATTATGAGCGGCACCAATTCACGTTTGGTCCGATCTCTTCACGAGTCTGACTGTCATTGGGTGGAGGAACTCGACTCCGTTCTATGGGGCCTGCGTACCACCCCGAACAAATCAATGGGTTACACACCGTTCTTTATGGTCTATGGGGGCAGAGGCAGTCCTCCCTTGCGATATTATCCACGACGCACCAAGAGTGCACATGTACGAGGAAAAGGAGGCCGAGTTGGATCGGCAGGACGACTTAGACACCTTGGAGTTGGAGGGAGAGTGTGACATAGCTCTGGCTCGTTCCACTCTTTACCAACAGCAAGCTTGGCGTTACCAAAGTAGGGAGGTCAGGGCAAAAGCATACAACATAGGTGAACTCGTCCTACGGCTCCCGGAGAAATAGAAGCATAAACTCAACCCCAAATGGGAGGGTCCTTTCATCATCGACGAAGTACTCACGGGAGGTTCCTATCGTCTGCGGAGTCCATCCAATAACTGCCTTGAACCAAACCCATGGAACGTAGCTCGTCTTCGGCGCTTCTACGGATAAACCGGTGTCGTCTAAACTCCCCCACTTTTTTCCTTTTTCCTCTTGTTTTTTTTGCCTTTTTTCTTCTTCCCTTCCCATTTTATGGTTTGATAGGGCCAATGTCTTTTCTTACCCTATGTTCGGCAAAACCAGTCTTGTACTAAAGATTATCGGCATACACCGTAAAGTGTTAAATCGAAACACAACACGTGGGGGCTTTTTCTAGTTGAAAAACTTTTTATTACAAGTATTTGCTCATACTTACCGAACGCACATGTTTATTTTGTCATGTTCTAGCCGCCATCTACATCAATTCGAACTAAGACTTTGCCAAGCTGGGTTGCCTCGCTGTTGTGATTACTCTCTGTGTTCCCTATTGTTCGGCTAGAGAGTAAAGGGATCACCTCTACGATTGTTATGACCGGGTCATCCAGACACGTACCTCAGACGGGTGAAGCCGAAAGCTAGCTATCTTACGTAGACATTTGGTCGGCTATGACGGAAACACCTTATATGGCTCCGGTCGTTATTACCGTTGTTTGGGTATTTTCTTCCCAAAGAACAATTAGCCGCGTACTGAAAGTATGCGGACTTCTATCTACAATCTTCGTAGAGCCCCAACGAAAGGTATCGATAGAAGTACTATTTTCCTCGGAAGATGTTGCTTATGCTATGTGGTAATATAACATATCTTTCTGTGTGCTTTCTGTCTGTTCGCACCACATGGCCTAATTGCCTGGTTCCCTGAATATAGTTCGATCTTTTGAGAGGGACAAATAATGAGGAACACTCTCGTGCTCTTCGCACGGGAGGGAGAAGCCGATGGCCCGTTGAGACAAAGTTCACAACATAGATTGTTTATACACACGTACATATAAATTACATGTGCGGCTGCTGATCGAGATTATCGATTATGGTGTTAAGGGGGCAGTCCTCTTGCGAAAGACGGGCGACAGGCATCACTTGGTCATACACCAGGTGGAGTGGCACTTCTTTTCCATCCGATCCCACAGGACCAACCCGCGCCATATGCTCGGGGTTAAGTCCGGTGAAATGGGTCTTGATCATTGGCCATGCTTCCCGTGCTCCCTCATGGCAAGCCGAAGTCTTCCACAACTCGAACCTATTTCAAGCCCCCTTGAATCGATCCACGAGTGCGGCTAGCCCTTTAGGTGGCTGTTCGGCAGACCATAGTGCCTTCACCATTCCTTTCATTTCTTTTTGCATGCGCCTATGGAGAGAGGTCAGCTCCTTCAGCAGGTCCCCTTGGTATGATTTGATCTCCTCTTCAGGATGCCCAGACAGGAGGCCTATACATAAGGCAACATCGTGCATACCATTATTCCCTACATCAGAAATATTTACTGATAATGGAATTGTACTTACCGAACACACCCCTATGAAGCTTTCGGTTCTCTTCTTGAGCTTGGTCCAATTGAATCATCAAACTCTTAATTTCTTCGACATGCTTTTGTAACAAGGCAACCAGCCTGGTGCTGGGACACATCATATCTTTGAGAGTCTCGGGCTTCTTCCAACTGCCTTTCCATGTGCCCTATTGATTCGGTTGCTATACGAAATCCGTGTGTCAGACACTATGATACATTCAGATTAGCAGTAAATGCACACTCACCATGGGCCTCCCACGTGAAGCTCTTTACTTGTGCTAGTTCGGCCTTCACAGATTGTACTTCTGTGCGGCTTTCCTCGAGCTCCTTGGCCAATTGCTCGGACTGTTGCTTTGAGGCCTGCGTCAGCAGTCAAACAGTATGGAGATCCTTAATTTGTTTGCTTCAAACCAAATTAAGGCTCAGGGGCTACTAGGCTTACACAAATGTTCGGATTCTATAAAAATCGATCACTTACCTGTATGCTAGTTGTTATCAACTTCATAGCTTTGCCAAACCCATCTCAGGCGGCACCAAGGTGCGCATCCGCCGAGCGTAGGACGCCAAACTCCTATTCGAAGAAAATTGGGTGTCGCATGGCTTCCCATCGATGTCGATGATGCATGGCACTCTCCACTTCTGATTTGGTGATGGATACACCATCACCAAAATCAGCGGGCATCGGATTGGCCATGGGGCTTTTGTAGCAGAAGCCACATGGGTCGTGGCTCGAGAACTTTGGGCATCTCTAAACACCCGGGTGACCCCTTTAGTAGGAGAGGATTGGGCGTTTCGCCTAAATATTTCAATGAAACAAAATACTGTAAGACTCCATTGATCCTAACGATTAGCTGATAACCGAACAATGTACCTTCGGGATGAGCGGGCAGGTGGATTCATCCCCATAACCGGCTCCTTCGCGGGATCCCTGTTGGCCTCCGACTCGACCATAGCTTCGGCTGCGTGTGTATGGTGTGCGGATCGGCGACACTTGGGAGTCAGGACCGGCACGTCCGGGGCGCTCGTTTAGCTAGCATCTTGCGAGAGGAGTTTTTCTTCTTGCCCACATCAGGGATGAAGAATGACCCTGGGTAATCAACTATGATAGCCACTGGGGTTTGGATGATGCTGTCCTGGAGGTAGACTCTGTTTTCGAAGTCAAGAAGACGATCCAGGTCCTCGTTGAAACCTAGATCGTTGTCGCGTGAATGGTTCTTGGGACGAGGAGCCAAACAGTTGACTGTCTCGATAAAACTCCTCCATTCCTATTCATGCCAGGCCTCGGTCAAATAAAGTGCGGAATAGAAAACCCGAGCTATTTTCGTGTTTGAAAGAGAAAGGCTTACCCATTCAATAGGAGTGTGGGCCAAATATCCTTCCTTGGTTACCCGCCGAACAAAGTCTTCTTGCTCTCTGATACGTCTCCAACGTATCTATAATTTTTGATTGTTCCATGCTATCATATTATCTATTTTGGATGTTTTATATGCATTAATATTCTATTTTATATTATTTTTGGGACAAACCTATTAATCTAGACCCTAGTGCCAATTTCTGTTTTTTCCTTGTTTTTGAGAACTGCAGATAAGGAATATTAAACGGAGTCCAAACAGAATAAAACCTTTTGGGATGATTTTTTCTGGAACGAAAGGAAACCAGGAGACTTGACAACCAAGACAAGAGGGCCACCGTGGGGCCACAAGCCCTAGGGGCGCGCCTAGGGAGGGAGGGCACGCCGGGCAGGCTTGTGGGCCAACGACAACTCTCCCAACCCTAATCTTTAGCCTATAAGCCTATAAATTCCCAAATATTCCATCATTATCAGAAGGAGCCACGAAAACACTTTTCCGTAGCCAGAAGCCTCCGTTCCCGAGATATCCAATCTTGGAGCCTTTCCCGGTAATCTGCCAGAGGGAGATTCGATCACGGAGGGCATCTACATCAACTCCATTGCCCTTCCTATGATGCGTGAGTAGTTCACCAGAGACCTTCGGGTCCATAGCTAGTAGCTAGATGGCTTCTTCTCTCTCTTTGCTCTTCAATACCATGTTCTTCATGATCTTCATGGAGATCTACCCGATGTAATACTCTTTCGCGGTGTGTTTGTCGAGATCCGATGAATTGTGGGTTTATGTTCAGATTATCCATGAACATTATTTGAGTCTTTCCAGAATTCTTATATGCATGATTTCATATCTTTGCAAGTCTCTTCGAGTTATTGGTTTGGTTTGGCCAACAAGATTGATAGTTCTTGCAATAGGAGAAGTGCTTAGTTTTGGGTTCAATCTTGCGGTGTCCTCATGCAGTGACAAAGTAGGGGTAGCGAGGCACATATTGTATTGTTGCCATCAAGGATAAAAAGATGGGATTTTCATCATATTGCTTGAGTTTATCCCCCTACATCATGTCATCTTACCTAATGTGTTACTCTGTTCTTCATGAACTTAATACTCTAGATGCAGGCAGGATTCGGTCGATGTGTGGAGTAATAGTAGTAGATGCAGAATCGTTTCAGCCTACTTGACACGGACGTGATGCCTATATGCGTAATCATTGCCTTGGACATCTTTATAATTATTCGCTTTTCTATCAATTGCTCGACAGTAATTTGTTCACCCACTGTAATACTTGCTATCATGAGAGAAGCCTCTAGTGAAACCTATGGCCCCCGGGACTATTTTCCATCCTATACTTTCAGATCTACAACCAAAAATACCAAAAATACCTTGTTGCATTATTTTTAACTTTTGTTTTACTTTCCGTTCAAGCAATTTATCTCTATAAGATCTCATCCTTGCAAGTAACCTTAAAGGGATTGACAACCCCTTTATAGCGTTGGGTGCAAGAGTTTCATTCTTTGTGTAGGTACACATATTGGGGACTTGCTTGTATCTCCTACTGGATTCATACCTTGGCTCTCAACAACTAAGGGAAATACTTATCTACTTTGCTGCATCACCCGTTCCTCTTCACGGAAACCAACACATGCTCGAGAAGTAGCAAGAAGGATTTCTGGCGCCGTTGCTGGGGAGATCAACATCAAGCCTACCAAGTACCCATCACAAACTCATCTCTTGCATTTACATTATTTTCCATTTGCCTCTCGTTTTCCTCTCCCCCACTTCTAAAACGATTTTCAGAAAATACCAAAAGATTTGCCTTTTTATTCGCCCCTTTTCATTCGTCTTTTCGTTTGCTTGCTTGTGTGCTTGATTTGTCACGATGACTCAAGAGAATACCAAGTTGTGTGATTTTTCCAATAATAATAATGATTTTATTAGTACTCCGATTGCTCCCGCCACTAGTGCGGAATCTTATGAAATTAATGCTACTTTGCTCAATCTTGTTATGAAAGAACAATTTTCCAGCCTTGCTAATGAAGATGTCGCATTCCATCTAAATACTTTTGTTGAGTTGTGTGATATGCAAAACAAGAAAGATGCTGCTGATGATATTGTTAAATTGAAGCTATTTCGTTCTCACTACGAGATCGTGCTAAAACCTGGTTCTCATCTTTGCCTAAAAATAGTATTGATTCATGGAATAAGTGTAAAGATGCTTTTATTTCCAAGTACTTTCGGCCCGCCAAAATCATCTCCCTTAGGAACGATATAATGAATTTGAAGCAACTTGATCATGAGAATGTTGCATAATCTTGGGAAAGGATGAAACTTATGATTAGGAATTGCCCCGCGCATGGTTTGAGTTTACGGATGATTATACAAATTTTCTATGTTGGATTGGATTTTTCTTCTAGGAATCTCTTAGATTCCGTCGCGGGTGGTACCTTTATGTAAATCACATTAGGAGAAGGTACTAAACTCCTAGATAATATTATGGCAAATTGCTCTCAATGGCACACCGAAAGGTCTCCTATTAGTAAAAAAGTGGATGTTATTGAAGATATTAATACTTTGAGTGAAAAGATGGATGAATTGATGAAATTGTTTGCTAGTAAGAGTGCTCCTATTAATCCTAATGATATGTCTTTGTCTTCTTTGATTGGAAATAATAATGAACCTATGGATGTTATTTTGTTGGTAGGAACAATTTTGGTAATAACTTATAGAGGTAATTTCAATGCTAGGCCGTTTCCTAGTAATTCCTCTAATAACTATGGTAATTCCTACAGCAATTCTTATGGAAATTATAATAAAATACCCTCTGATCTTGAGAGTAGTGTTAAATAATTCATTAGTATGCAAAAAGGTTTCAATGCTATGATTCAAGAAAAAATGCTCAAGATTGATGATTTGGCTAGGAACGTTGATAGAATTTCTCTTGAGATTGATTCTTTAAAAATTAGATCTATTCCACCCATGCATGATATTAATGAGTCTTTAAAAGCCATGACAATTTCTATTGATTACTGTAAGGAAAGAACCGCTAGAATACGTGCTAAGCGTGAATGGCTTGAAAAAGTGTGTTCTCGTGATAATATTGATGAAGATCTTAAAGTGATTGATGTGACTCCTATTTAATCTTTGTTTTACAATGTTAATATTTATAAGTATGGGACTGGAGATGAGTCAACTTTAGTTAAAAGGCGTCCCAATGATTCAGAGTTTATAGATCTTGATGCCAAGATTGATAAAAGTGGGATTGAAGAGGTCAAAACTTTAAATAGCAATGAGCCCACTCTTTTGGATTTCAAGGACTTTAATCATGATAGCTGCTCCTTAATTTATTTTATTTCCTTGTTTCAATCCATGTTGAACTCTCCTCGTGCTTTTAATCAAAATAAAGCTTTTACTAAACATATTGTTGATGCTATGATGAAAGCTTTTGAAGAAAAACTTGAGTTGGAAGTTTCTATACCTAGAAAGCTATTGATGAGTGGTTACCTACTATTAATATTAAGATTAAAGATTCTGAGTTCCATGATTTGTGTGATTTCGGAGCTAGCATTTCCACGATTCCAAAAACTTTTATGTGATGTGCTAGGTTTCCGTGAATTTGATGATTGTTCCTTAAATTTGCATCTTGCGGGTTCCACTATAAAGAAACGTATGGAAAGAATTAATGATGTTCTTATTGTTGCAAATAGGAATTATGTGCCCATATATTTCATTGTTCTTGATATATATTGCAATCCTACTTGTCCTATTATTCTTGGTAGACCTTTCCTTAGAACGATTGGTGCAATTATTGATATGAAGGGAGGGAATATTAGATTCCAATTTCCATTAAGGAAAGGCATGGAACACTTTCCTAGTAAGAAAATAAAATTACCGTATGAATCTATCATGATATCTACTTATGGATTGCATACCAAAGATGACAATACCTAGATCTATTGTGTTTTGCCTAGCTAATGGCGTTAATCAATAGCGCTTGTTGGGAGGCAACCCAATTTTATTTTGCTTTCTGCTTTTTTGCTTCTGTTTTGGTGTGTTTTGAACATTATTAATTCTGTATTAATTGTGTTTTTGTGTTTTAATTAGTGTTTGAGCCAAGTAAAACCTTTGGGGTGATCTACGGTGGTTGTTGATTTGATCTTGCTGAAAAATAGAAACTTTTGCGCTCAGTACAGGAATTTTATATTTTTTCAAAACATCGAATTGATCTGAAATTTTTACAAAATATTGACATAATTTTTTTCCTTATTGTCCTAATTGTTAAGAATTTTTAGTGTTCTATAAGTATTCAAAGTTTACAGATTGCTACAGACTGTTCTGCTTTTGACAGATTCTGTTTTCTTTGTGTTGTTTGCTTATTTTTATGTATCTATGGGTCGTATCGTGGGGTATGAGCCATAGAAAAGTTAGAATACAATAGGTATTACACAAATACAACTAAACAAGGAGTTCATAACAGTACCTAAAGTGGTGATTTATCTTTTTATACTAACGGATCTCATGAGTTTTCTGTTGAGTTTTGTGTTCTGAAGTTTTCAAGTTTTGGGTGAAGATTTGATGGACTATGGAATAAAGAGTGGAAAAATCCTAAGCTTGGGGATGAAAAAGGCACCCCAAGTCATATTCAAGGATACCAAAAAGTCGTAAGCTTGTGGATGCCCCGGAAGGCATCCCCTCTTTCGTCTTCAATCCATCGGTAAATTTACTTGATGCTATATTTTTATTCACCACATGATATGTGTTTTGCTTGGAGCGTCTTGTATGCGATGAGTCTTTGATTTTTAGTTGTCCACAATCATCCTTGATGCACACATATTTTTGAGAGAGACACGCTGAATCGTGAATTTATTAGAATACTCTATGTGCTTCACTTATATCTTTTGAGCTAGGCAATGTTGCTCTAGAGCTTCACTTATATCTTTATAGAGAATGGTGGTGTTATATTTTATAGAAATTGTTGAACTCTCGTTCCTCACTTATATTATTTTGAGAATTTCTTAAACAACATGGTAATTTGTTTAGGTTATGAATTTAGTCCTAATATAATGGGCATCCAAGAGGGATATAATAAAAACTTTCATACTAAGTGCATTAAAAACTATGAGAAGTTTGATTCCTTGCATAGAGTTTTGAGATAATAGAGATGGTAATATAAGAGTCATGCTAGTTATTAGTTGTGAATTGGACGATATATTTGTGTTAAAGCTTGTGATTCCCGTAGCATGCACGTATGGTGAACCGTTATGTAACGAAGTCGAAGCATGATTTGTTTAATGATTGTCGACCTTTGTGTGAGGGTTGGGAGGGCGCGATGGTTAACTTCTACCAACCTTTCCCCTAGGAGCATGCTTCTAATGATTTGTTTGATAACTAATAGACTTTTTCAATAAGTATGTTAGTTCTTTATGACTAATGTTGAGTCCATGGATTATACTCACTCTCACCCTTCCACCTTTGCTAGCCTCTTTGGTACCACGCAACTTTCGTCGGTACACCAAACCCTCCTTACTCAAAACAGCCACCATATATTCCTCAAAACAGCTACCATACCTACCTATTATGGCATTTCCATAGCCATTCCGAGATATATTGCCATGCAACTTCCACCATGTATTTTTCATGACTTGCACCACCACTTCATATTGCATATAGAGTCATACTTTGTCATAGGTATCGAGTTGTAATTTCTTTCTTTTTTAGTTATAAGTAAATAAAAGTGTGATTATTTTTCATTAATAGATCATTGTCCTGTGAGAGAAAAGGATGATGGAATCCATGACTCCCTCACAAGTTGGGATGAGTATCCAGAATTTATAAAAAAATAAAAGAGGCCAGCGAAGCCCAAACAAAAAAAAAGAAAAGAGGACAAAGAAGCCCACCAAAAAAAATAAAAAAAATGAGAGAAAGTGAGAAGGTACAGTTGCTACTACCTCTTTCCACACTTGTGCTTCAAAGTAGGACCATGATCTTCATGATAGAGAGTCTTCTATTTTGTCACTTTCATATAACTAATGGATATTCATTTTGCACAACCACTTATTTTCTTTTCGAGCTTTCATGCACTTACAACTTTAAGTGCATTTGTTACATGGAAATCCCTACTCACTCACATTGATATCTATTGATGGGCCTCTCCATAGCCCGTTGATATGCCTTCTTGATGTGAGACTATCTTCTCCTTTTTCTCCTTGCATCTCCTCCATATTCTATTCCACCTATAATGCTATATCCATGGCTCACGCTCATGTATTGCGTGAGAGTTGAAAAGGTTTGAGAACACCAAAAGTGTGAAACAATTGCTTGACTTGTTCATCAGGGTTGTGCATGATTTAGATACTTTGTGTGGGGAAGATGGAGCATAGCCAGACCATATGATTTTGTAGGGATAACTTTCTAAGGCCATATTATTTCGAAAGGACACGACTACCTTGTTGGTGTGCTCAAAGTATTACTATTTTTATGTCAATATTAGACTATTGTTTTGAATCGTATGGATCTGAATATTCGTGCCAAAATAAAGAATATTACATGGATAAATATGATAGGTAGCATTCCACATCAAAAAAAATCTGTTTTTTATCATTTACCTACTCGAGGACGAGCAGGAATTAAGCTTGGGGATGCTGATATGTCTCCAACATATCTATAATGTTTGATTGTTCCATGCTATTATATTATCTGTTTTGGATGTTTTATATGCAATAATATGCTATTTTATATTATTTTTGGGACTAACCTATTAATCTAGAGCCTAGTGCCAGTTTATGTTTTTTCCTTGTTTTTGAGAATTGTAGATAAGGAATATTAAACGGAGTCCAAACGGAATAAAACCTTCGGAATGATTTTTTCTAGAACGAAAGGAAACTAGGAGACTTGAGAACCAAGGCAGGAGGGCCACCATGGGTCCACAAGCCCTAGGGGCGCGCCGGGCAGGCTTGTGGAACCACGGTAGCTCTCCCAACCCTAATCTTTGGCCTATAAATTTCCAAATATTCCATCATTATCAGAAGGAGCCACGAAAACACATTTCCGCCACGAGAAGCCCCCATACCCGAGAGATCCAATCTTGGAGCCTTTTTCGGTAATCTGCCGGAGGGGGATTCGATCACGGAGGGCATCTACATCAACTCCATTGCCCTTTCGATGATGCGTGAGTAGTTCACCATAGAGCTTCGGGTCCATAGCTAGTAGCTAGATGGCTTCTTCTCTCTCTTTGCTCGTCAATATTGTGTTCTTCATGATCTTCATGGAGATCTATCCGATGTAAAACTCTTTTGTGGTGTGTTTGTCGAGATCCGATGAATTGTGGGTTTATGTTCATATTATCCATGAATATTATTTGAGTCTTTCCTGAATTCTTATATGCATGATTTCATATCTTTGCAAGTCTCTTTGAGTTATTGGTTTGGTTTGGCCAATTAGATTGATAATTCTTGCAATAGGAGAAGTGCTTAGTTTTGGGTTCAATCTTGCGGTGTCCTCACCCAGTGACAAAGTAGGGGTAGCAAGGCACGTATTATATTGTTGCCATCAAGGGTAACAAGACGGGGTTTTCATCATATTTCTTAAGTTTATCCCTCTACATCATGTCATCTTACCTAATGCGTTACTCTGTTCTTCATGAACTTAATACTCTAAATGCAGGCAGGAGTCGGTCGATGTGTGGAGTAATAGTAGTAGATGCAGAATCATTTCGGTCTACTTGACACGAACGTGATGCCTATATGCATAATCATTGCTTGGATATCTTCATAATTATTCGCTTTTCTATCAATTGCGTGATAGTAATTTGTTCACCCACCGTAATACTTGCGATCGTGAGAGAAGCCTCTAGTGAAACCTATAGCCCCTGGGTCTATTTTCCATCTTATACTTTCAGATCTAAAACCAAAAATACCAAAAATACCTTGCTGCATTATTTTTACCTTTTTTACTTTCCGTTCAAGCAATCTATCTCTATCAGATCTCATCCTTGCAAGTAACCTTAAAGGGATTGACAACCCCTTTATAGCGTTGGGTGCAAGAGTTTGATTCTTTGTGTAGGTACACCTATTGGGGACTTGCTTGTATCTCCTACTGGATTGATACCTTGGTTCTCAACAACTGAGGGAAATACTTATCTAGTTTGCTGCATCACCCGTTCCTCTTCACGGAAACCAATGCATGCTCGAGAAGTAGCACTCGCCTTTGTACAGGTTGGCAAGTGTGGCAGCCAACGCTGTCGGATTGGCGGGCCCTTGCTTTCGGGAGCTTGTGGTGTCGCTTGTCCCGTTGTATTGCCATAGGGGGTGTATCCTCTGTTGGAGGGGCTGCACACACCAGGAGATGGCGGCAGCCATGATGTCGATCATGGGCAGTTGGTGGTGGACAAGCATCCACACCTACGTGGCTAGGCGCCGCCCTTCGTCGCTTTCCTCCTGGGATGAGCTCCTTGGATGCCAGTTGTACCTCTTCTTCGGGAGGACGTCGGAGTATTCGGGAAGACCTGTCCGAGTTGGCTCAAACAGGGGTACATCTTCAATATAAAACCACTCCGAGGTCCACTCTTAGGACTTCTTCGGTGTGCCTGCTGGATACCCCGTCCCCGCTATGCGACACACTTGGGCTCCGCCGACCTCCAAAATTGTCTTGTCCTGAGTTCGAGGGACGAGGCAGAAGTATTTCCTCCACAAATATAAATGTGCTTCGCACCCCAAGAACATCTCGTAGAGAGAAACGAAGCCCGAGATGTGTAAAATGGACCCTGGAGTAAGATGGTTGAGTTGGATCTCGTAGAACTCCAGCAACCCCCTCACGAACGGATGGATTGGAAACCCAAGGCCCCGGAGGAGGAAGGGGACGAAGCATACACGCTCCCCTTGCTTGGATTGGGGAATCGCTCGTCAAAAACTTTGTCGACATAAGAAAGCAGACCTACGTGGGTCGCCACAAGATCTGATGAAGGAAGATACCCCTGGGTCTCCAGATTGCGGAGCAGCAGGAGTGTAACGGAACAGCTGGTCCCCTGGGCATGAGCCGTAGGGACGTGTGGAGGAGCTGGGGACGTTGGCCATGTTTTGCGGGGAGCTTCCGCTGGGAGTTTCTTTTGATGAGGAGGAAGAGAATGTGGTCTAAGCCACGATTTTGTTTGATTAAATGGGTTGGTGCCCCTGTTATGGAGGCGTAAGATTGTAAAAATCACTGACCACTCGCCTCCTCACGATGCGTGAAAATCTAGGAACACGCGTAGTTATTATAATGAACCTATGCCCGCGACGCTTGAGATCTTATCGAAGACTGGTCGGTTGCCGAACAAAGAAGGATGAAGGACTCGCCTCGCAAGCCAAAGATGATGACATGAGGAGATCGACCGGATATATATCGGCGTTGAAGGCTAGTCCGAGGGCTACTGAGGGAGTCCTGGATTAGGGGGGGTCCTCGGATAGCCGACCTATTGTTTATGGGCCGGACTGTATGGGCCGCAAAGCGAGCATCGGATGATCAAAGACCACCTACGCGAGATGGAAGCTTTGAGGAGCCATGACGTATTCTCCAAGTTATTAGCTGTAGTTAGGCATGTTTATCTCTTTGGCATGTAACTGACCATGTGTAAACCCAGGGCACCCTCGGCATCTATATAAGCCGAAGGGTTTAGGGGTATAGGAAGGATAACTCATTTAGGGTTAGCTATTCGATGTCGAGGTAGATCAACTCTGTAATCCCCCACATCATCAATACAAACAAGCAGGACGTAGGGTATTACCTCCATAGGAGGGCCCGAACCTGGGTAAATCCGTGTCCCTTTCGTCACCTGTTACCGTCGATTCTAGTCTCACAGTTCGGGAACCCCTACCTAAGATCCACCGGTTTTGACACCGACAATGAGGAAGAGCCCTCGTACCTGCCGCGTAACACGTTTGGACGTTTCGACTAACCGGTGTCACCGTCATACCTGAACGAGCGGAGATATCGGCACTGCATCAATGACCAACTAGTCAATTGTTGGGAGACGTAGTAGTAAATCAAAAAAGTTTCCTACGTTCACCAAGATCTATCTATGGAGAAACCAGCAACGAGAGGGGAGAGATTGCATCTTCATACCTTTGAAGATCGCTAAGCGGAAGCGTTACAAGAACGCGGTTGATGGAGTCGTACTCGCAGCGATTCAGATCGCGGTAGATCCGATCAAGTGCCGAACGGACGGCACCTCCGCGTTCAACACACGTGCAGCCCGGTGACGTCTCCAACACCTTGATCCAGCAAGGAGGAAGGAGAGGTTGGGGAAGGGCTCCAACAGCAGCACGACGGCGTGGTGGTGGTGGAGTAGCAAGGTATTCCGATAGGGCTTCGCCAAGCGCTGCGGAGGAGGAAGAAGAGAGGTAGAGCTTCACCGAGAGAGAGAGTTCAGATCTGTTCTCAAGAGGCAAAAACCTTGGGTATATATAGGAGGAGGGAGAGGGAGGGCTGCCTTGGCCCCTCCTCCAAGGAGGAGAGGTTCGGCCGACCCTAGGGAAGAGTCCACCTCCCACAAGGGAGGTGGATCTCTTCCTTTTGAATCTTTTCAGCCCTTATCTCTTATCTCCAGCCACATGGGCCTTTAGCAAAAGTATTTCCCAAGCCAATAAGGGATGACACACTTTATCTAACAGCCCATGAAGTCCTCTGGTCGTCACACCCCTCCCGGGGGTCCTCCGGCACCCTCCCGACACTCCCGGTACAATACCGATGAGCCCGAAAACTTTTCGGTGACCAAAACTGGACTTCCTATATATCAATCTTTACCTCCGGACCATTCCGGAGCTCCTCGTGACGTCTGGGATCTCATCCGGGACTCCTAACAACCTTCGGTAATCACGTATACCATTTCCCTATAACCCTAGCGTCATCGAACCTTAAGTGTGTAGACCCTACGGGTTCGGGAGACACGTAGACATGACCGAGACACCTCTCCGGCCAATAACCAACAGCGGGATCTGGATACCCATGTTGGCTCCCACGTCCTCCACGATGATCTCATCGGATGAACCATGATGTCGGGGATTCAATCAATCCCGTATACAATTCCCTTTGTCTATCGGTATGGTACTTGCCCGAGATTCGATCGTCGGTATCCCTATACCTTGTTCAATCTCGTTACTGGCAAGTCTCTTTACTCGTTCCGTAATACATCATCCCATGGCTAACTCCTTAGTCACATTGAGCTCACTATGATGATGTCTTACCGAGTGGGCCCAGGATACCTCTCCGTCACACGGAGTGACAAATCCCAGTCTCGTTTCGTCTCAACCCAACAGACACTTTCGGAGATACCCGTAGCGTACCTTTATATCCACCCAGTTACGTTATGACGTTTGGCACACCCAAAGCATTCCTACGGTATCCGGGAGTTACACAATCTCATGGTCTAAGGAAACGATACTTAACATTGAGAAGCTTTAGCAAACGAACTACACGATCTTGTGCTATGCTTAGGATTGGGTCTTGTCCATCACATCATTCTCCTAATGATGTGATCCCGTTATCAATGACATCCAATGTCCATGGTCATGAAACCGTGACCATCTATTGATCAACGAGCTAGCCAACTAGAGGCTCACTAGGGACATGTTGTGGTCTATGTATTCACACATGTATTACGGTTTTCGGTTAACACAATTGTAGCATGAATAATAGACAATTATCATGAACTAGGAAATACAATAATAACCATTTTATTATTGCCTCTAGGGCATATTTCCAACATCAATGACCCCAGTAGGTCGTCTACTCATAGGAGGTTGTCGTCCAATACCCCACATAGTTCTTATTTATACCAGTTGAACGGACGAAATATCGCCCGGTTTATGTAAATATATATCAAATTTTTTATCTGGGTTGCATAAAACTCGTTTGTTCATGTGAAATTTCTTCATTTGGTTCAATTTACGTTCGAAATGTGTGTGGCCTTTTGGGGTATAGTGTTGAATGGACGGCTCAAGTATCCATGTCCATATAAGTTTGAAATGTACGCAGACATTTAAGTTTGATCCCCATTATTCCGTGGAAAACGGATCGCCCCCATGTCGCTCCACAAGGGCGACCCAGGCGGCACAGAAGCCTTTTCGGCCGGCGGCTCTCCCTTCCCTCATTCTCTCCCTCGCCGCCTCTGGAGGAGGCCGCCGGTTCATCGTGCAACCGTCGATGAAGGAGCGGCGAGGCCTTCGGCTGCTCCCTTTCCTCGGGTAAGGGCTTGGAACTGGGGCGACGACTTTCGGCTGGTGTGGGCGGCGTCTGTGCGCTGGCGGTGGGTGTTCGTCAGCGCGGTTGGCCGGACTTCCTTGGCTGCTTGTGCAGAAGGGTCCCGGTGGACGGTGTTCCCGACGCGAGGTGATTCCCCGTGCCACTCGGTCAGATCTGGGGCAGACCATCCTAGCGAGTGGCTCTCCCCATCAGCTAGTCAAGATCTTTGGCATCCGTGCTCATAGGTGTTGGTGGCGGGCTTGGTGGGTGTCGAGGTGGGAGCTTGTTCGGGGGAAACATTTGGCCGATGGCGGTGGCAATGCCGTCGATGGCGCACCTGCGTCATGCCCTTCCTTGGTTGCGATGGTGAGGTCAACTTCCCCTGATCCCTCCACCCTCAATGACAGGATGAAAATGCTAGTTCCTCGTGAGTGGGCGGCGGCAGCGCTATGGCATCGTGACTGTTGGGAGACGTAGTAGTAAATCAAAAAATTTCCTACGTGTTCACCAAGATCTATCTATGGAGAAACCAGCAACGAGTAAGGGAAGAGTGCATATTCATACCTTTGAAGATCGCTAAGCGGAAGCATTATAAGAACGAGGTTGGTGGAGTCGTACTCGTAGCGATTCAGATCACGGTGGACTCTGATATTAGTGCCGAACAACGGCGCTTCCGCATTCAACACACGTGCAGCCCGGTGACGTCTCCTATGCCTTGATCTAGCAAGGAGGGAGGAGAGGTTGAGGGAGAGATTTGGTAGCACAACAGCGTGGTGACGGTGGAGCTGTGTGGTCTCTGGCAGGGCTTCGCCAAGCACTACGGAGAACGAGGAGAGGGAGGAGTAGGGCTGCGCCGTGGGAGAGAGAGATGCGTGTCTCAAACAGCCCCAAGAGCACCACTATATATAGGAGGAGGAGGAGGGAGGGATGCGCCCTAGGGGCCGGCGGCAGCCCTAGATGGGACTTGGGGGGTGGCCGAGGGAGGGAGAGGTGGTGCGGCAGCCCTAGGAACCCTAGGGTGGGCCTAGGGTTTGCCCCCTTCTCTCCTTGCTGCGCCTTGGGCCAGGTGGGAGGGGCGCACCAGCCCACCTAGGGACTGGTTCCCTCCACTTTTGGTCCATGCAGCCCTCCGGGGCCCGTGGCCCCTCCCGATGGACCCCCGGAACCCTTCCGGTGGTCCCGGTACGTTACCGGTGACACCCGAAACATTTTTGGTAACTAAAACCTCACTTCCTATATATCAATCTTTGTCTCCGGACCATTCTGGAACTCCTCGTGACATCAGGGATCTCATTCAGGACTCCGAACAACCTTTGGTAACCACGTCCACTATTTCCCTATAACCCTAGCGTCATCGAACCTTAAGTGTGTAGACGCTACGGGTTCGGGAGACACGTAGACATGACAGAGACAGCTCTCCGGTCAATAACCAACAGCAGGATCTGGATACCCATGTTGGCTCCCACATGCTCCACGATGATCTCATCAGATGAACCACAATGTCGGGGATTCAATCAATCCCGTATACAATTCCCTTTGTCTACCGGTATGATACTTGCCCAAGATTCAATCGTCGGTATCCCTATACCTTGTTCAATCTCGTTACCGACAAGTCTGTTTACTCCTTCCATAACACATCATCCCATGGCTAACTCCTTAGTCACTTTGAGCTCATTATGATGATGTCTTACCAAGTGGGCCCAGAGATACCTCTCCATCACACGGAGTGACAAATCCCAGTCTCGATTCATGCCAACCCAACAAACACTTTCGGAGATACCCGTAGTGCACCTTTATAGCCACCCAGTAATTACATTGTGACGTTTGGCACACCCAAATAATTCCTACGGTATCCGGGAGTTGTACAATCGCATGGTCTAAGGAAATGATACTTGACATTGGAAAAGCTTTAGCACAAGAACTACATGATCTTGTGCTATGCTTAGGATTGGGTCTTGTCCATCACATCATTCTCCTAATGATGTGATCCCGTTATCAATGACATCCAATGTCCATAGTCATGAAACCGTGACCATCTATTGATCAACGAGCTAACCAACTAGAGGCTCACTAGGGACACATTGTGGTCTATGTATTCACACATGCATTATGGTTTCCGGTTAACACAATTATAGCATGAACAATAGACAATTAGCATGAACAAGGAAATACAATAATAACCATTTTATTATTGCCTCTAGGGCATATTTCCAACAGTCTCCCACTTGCACTATAGTCAATAATCTAGTTACATTGTGATGAATCAAACACCCATAGCATTCTGGTGTTGATCATGTTTTGCTCGTGAGAGAGGTTTAGTCAACGGATCTGCAACATTTAGATCCATATGCACTTTACAAGTATCTATATCTCCCTCTTGAATGTAATCGCGGATGGAGTTGAAGCGGCGCTTGATGTGTCTTGTCTTCTTGTGAAACCTGGGCTCCTTCGCAAGGGCAATAGCTCCAGTGTCGTCACAGAATAGAGTCATCGGCCCCGACGCATTTGGAATCACTCCTAGGTCAGTGATGAACTCCTTCATCCAGACTCCTTCCTTTGCTGCTTCCGAAGCAGCTATGTACTCCGCTTCACATGTAGATGCCGCCACGACGCTTTGCTTGCTGCTGCACCAGCTGACTGCCCCTCCGTTCAAAATATACACGTATCCGGTTTGCGACTTGGAAGCGTCCGGATCTATGTTGAAGCTAGCATCGACGTAACCCTTTACGACGAGCTCTTTGGCACCTCCATATATGAGAAACATGTCCTTTGTTTTTTTCAGGTACTTCAGGATATTCTTGACTGCTGTCTAGTGTTCCGCTCTAGGATCACTTTGGCACCTCCCTACCAAACTTATGGCAAGGTTCACATCAGGTCCGGTACACAACATGGCGTACATGATAGAGCCTATGGCTGAAGCATAAGGTAAGACACTCATCTCTTCTCTATCCTTTGTCGTGGTCGGGAATTGAGTCGTACTCAATCTCACACCCTGTAACACAGGCAAGAACCCCTTCTTGGACTGATCCATATTGAACTTCTTCAATATCTTTTCAAGGTATGTGCTTTGTGAAAGACCTACGAGGCGTTTCGATCTATCTCTATAGATCTTAATACCTAATATGTAAGCAGCTTCTCCAAGGTCCTTCATTGAAAAACATTTATTCAAGTAGGCCTTTACACTTTCCAAAAGCTCTATATCATTTCCCATCAACAATATGTCATCCACATATAATATGAGAAATGCTACAGAGCTCCCACTCACTTTCTTGTAAATACAGGGTTCTCCATAAACCTGCATAAACCCAAACGCTTTAATCATCTCATTAAAGCGAATGTTCCAACTCCGAGATGCTTGCACCAGCCCATAGATGGAGCGTTGGAGCTTGCATACTTTGTTATCATTTTTAGGATCGACAAAACCTTTTAGCTGCATCATATAGAGTTCTTCCTTAAAGAAGCCATTAAGGAATGCCGTTTTGACGTCCATTTGCCAGATCTCATAATCATAAAATGCAGCAATTGCTAACATGATTTTGACAGACTTCAGCATCGCTATGGGTGAGAAAGTCTCATTGTAGTCAACTCCTTGAACTTGTCGATAACCCTTAGCGACAAGCCGAGCCTTATAGACGGTCACATTACCATTAGCGTCAGTCTTCTTCTTAAAGATCCATTTATTTTCAATGGCTCGCTTATCATCAGGTAAGTCCACCAAAGTCCACACTTTGTTATCATACATGGATCCTATCTCGGATTTGATGGCTTCAAGCCATTTGTTGGAATCCGAGCCCGCCATCGCTTCTTCATAGTTCGAAGGTTCACCGTTGTCCAACAACATGATCTCCAGGACAGGGTTGCCGTACCACTCTGGTGCGGAACGTGTCCTAGTGGACCTTCGATGTTCAATAGTAACTTGATCTGAAGTTTCATGATCATCATCATTAACTTCCTCTCTAGCCGGTGCAGGCTCCATAGAAACAACTTCCTGTGTTGCGCTACTCTCCGGTTCGAGTGGAGGTACAATTACCTCATCAAGTTCTATTTTCCTCCCACATACTTCTTTCGAGAGAAACTCTTTCTCAAGAAAGGATCCATTCTTGGCAACAAAGACTTTGCCTTCGGATCTGAGGTAGAAGGTATACCCAATAGTTTCTTTGGGGTATCCTATGAAGACACACTTTTCCGCTTTGGGTTCGAGCTTCTTAGGTTGAAGTTTCTTCACATAAGCATCGCATCCCCAAACTTTTAGAAATGACAGCTTAGGTTTCTTTCCAAACCATAGTTCATACGGTGTCGTCTCAACGGATTTTGACGGCGCCCTATTTAAAGTGAATGCGGCAGTCTCTAATACATATCCCCAAAATGATAGCGGTAAATCGGTAATAGACATCATAGATCGCACCATATCCAATAGAGTGCGATTACGACGTTCAGACACACCATTTCGCTGAGGTGTGCCAAGAGGCATGAGTTGTGAAACAATTCCACATTTCCTTAGGTGCCTGCCAAACTCGTGACTCAAATATTCTCCACCACGATCAGATCGTAGGCACTTTATTTTCCTGTCACGTTGATTCTCTACCTCACTCTGAAATTCCTTGAACCTTTCAAAGGTTCCAGACTTGTGTTTCATTAAGTAGACATACCCATATCTGCTCAAGTCATCAGTGAGGGTGAGAACATAACGGTAGCCACCGTGAGCCTCGACGCTCATTGGACCGGATACATCGGTATGTATTATTTCCAACAAGTCAATTGCTCGCTCCATTGTTCTGGAGAACGGAGTCTTGGTCATCTTTCCCATGAGGCATGGTTCGCACGTGTCAAATGATTCAAAATCAAGAGACTCCAAAAGTGCATCAGCGTGGAGCTTCTTCATGCGTTTGACACCAATATGACCAAGGCAGCAGTGCCACATGTAAGTGGGACTATCGTTATCAATCTTACACTTTTTGGTACTCACACTATGAATATGTGTAACATCACAGTCGAGATTCAAAAAAAATAAACCATTGACCAGCAGAGCAACATTTCTCTCATATAAATAGAACAACCATTATTTTCAGATTTAAATGAGTAGCCATCTCGCATCAAGGGAGATCCAGATACAATGTTCATGCTCAAAGCTGGTACTAAATAACAATTATTGAGGTTTAAACTAATCCCGAAGGTAGATGTAGATGTAAAGTGCCGACGGCGATCACATCGACCTTGGAACCATTCCCGACGCGCATCGTCACCTCGTCCTTTGCCAGCCTCCGCTTATTCCGCAGCTCCTGCTTGGAGTTACAAATGTGAGCAACTGCACCGGTATCAAATACCCAGGAGCTACTACGAGCACTGGTTAGGTACACATCAATAACAGTATATCACATATACCTTTAACGTTGCCGGCCTTCTTATCCGCTAAGTACTTGGGGTAGTTTCGCTTCCAGTGACCGGTACCCTTGCAATAAAAGCGCTCAATCTTAGGCCTGGGTACATTCTTGTTCTTCTTCCCGGCAACTTGCTTACCGGGAGCGGCAACAGCTTTGCCGTCCTTCTTGAAGTTCTTCTTACCCTTGCCCTTCTTGAAACTAGTGGTCTTATTCACCATCAACACTTGATGCTCCTTTTTGATCTCGACCTCCGCTGATTTCAGCATCGAGTACAACTCAGGAATGGACTTCTCCATACACTGCTTGTTGTAGTTCATCACAAAGCTCTTGTAGCTAGGTGGAAGTGACTGGAGGATTCTGTAAATGACCGAGTCATCCGGGAGATTAACTCCCAGCTGAGTCAAGCGGTTGTGGAGCCCAGACATTTTGAGTATGTGCTCACTGACAGAACTATTCTCCTCCATCTTACAATTGAAGAACTTGTTGGAGACGTCATATCTCTTGACCCGGGCATGAGCTTGGAAAACCAGTTTCAGCTCCTGGAACATCTCATATGCTCCGTGTTGCTCAAAACGCTTTTGGAGCCCCAGTTCTAAACTGTAAAGCATGCCGCACTGAACAAGGGGGTAATCATCACAACGCGACTGCCAAGCGTTCATAACGTCTTGGTCCGCTGGGAAAATGGGTGCGTCACCTAGCGGTGCATCAAGGACATACAATCTTTTGGAAGCTATAAGGATAATACTCAAGCCACGGACCTAGTCCGCATAGTTGCTTCCATCAACTTTCAGCTTGGTTTTCTCTAGGAACGCGTTGAAGTTGACGGTGACATTAGCGTTGGCCATTGGATCTACAATATAGATTGTAAAGACAATTTTAGACTAAGTTCCTGATAATTAAGTTCACATAATCAAATTATTTAATGAACTCCCACTTAGATAGACATCTCTCTAGTCGTCCAAGTGATACATGATCCATGTCAACTAGCCCGTGTCCGATCATCACGTGAGACGTACTAGTCATCCATGGTGAACATCTCCATGTTGATCGCATCTACTATACGACTCATGTTCGACCTTTCGGTCTTCTGTGTTCCGAGGCCATGTTTGTACATGCTAGGCTCGTCAAGTCAACCTAAGTGTTTCGTGTGTGTAAATCTGGCTTACACCCGTTGTATGCGAACGTTAGAACCTATCACACCCGATCATCATGTGGTGCTTCGGAACAACGATCCTTAGCAACGGTGCACAGTTAGGGTGAACACCTTTCTTGAAGTTTTATTGAGAGATCATCTTATTTACTACCGTCATTCTAAGCAAATAAGATGTAAACATGATAAACATCACATGCAATCAATATGGTGACATGATATGGCCAATATCATCTTGCTCCTTTGATCTCCATCTTCGAGACACCATGATCATCACTGTCATCGGCACGACACCATGATCTCCATCATCATGATCTCCATCATCGTGTCTTCATGAAGTTGTCTCACCAACTATTACTTCTACTACTATGGCTAACGTTTAGAAATAAAGTAAAGTAATTACATGGCGTTTATGATTGACACGCAGGTCATACGATAAAATAAGACAACTCCTATGGCTCCTGCCGGTTGTCGTACTCATCGACATGCAAGTCGTGAATCCTATTAGAAGAACACGATCAATCTCATACATCATAATGCATCACATCACATCCTTTGGCCATATCACATCACAAGGCATATGCTGTAAAAACAAGTTAGACGTCCTCTAATTTGTAGTTGCAAGTTTTTACGTGGCTGCTATAGGTTTCTAGCAAGAACGTTTCTTACCTATGCCAAAACCACAACGTGATATGCCAATTGCTATTTACCCTTCATAAGGACCCTTTTCATCAAATCCAATCCGACTAACGTGGGAGAGACAGACACCCGCTAGCCACCTTATGCAACAAGTGCATGTCAAGCGGTGGAACCGATCTCACATAAGCGTACGTGTAAAGTTGGTCTGGGCCGCTTCATCCCACAATACCGCCGAATCAAGATAAGACTAGTAGTGGTAAGCAAATTAACAAGATCGACGCCCACAACAACTTTGTGTTTTACTCGTGCATAGATTCTACGCATAGACCTCTGATACCACTGTTAGGAGACGTAGTAGTAAATCAAAAAATTTCCTACGTGTTCACCAAGATCTATCTATGGAGAAACCAGCAATGAGTAAGGGGAGAGTGCATCTTCATACGTTTGAATATCGCTAAGTGGAAGCATTACAAGAACGCGGTTAGTGGAGTCGTACTCGTAGCGATTCAGATCGCGGTGGACTCTGACCTTAGCACCGAACAACGGCGCCTCCGCGTTCAACACACGTGCATCCCGATGACGTCTCCTACACCTTGATCCAGCAAGGAGGGAGGAGAGACTGAGGGAGAGCTCCGGCAGCATGACGGCATGGTGACGGTGGAGCTGTGTGGTCTCCGGCAGGGCTTCGCCAAGCACCGTGGAAGAGAGAGATGCGTGTCTCAAACAGCCCCAAGGGCACCACTATATATAGGAGGAGGAGGAGGGAGGGCTGCGCCCTAGGGTTCCCACCCTAGGGGCCGACAGGAGCCCTAGATGGGACTTGGGTGGTGGCCAAGGGAGGGAGAGGTGGTGCGGCAGCCCTAGCAGCCCTAGGGTGGGCCTAGGGCCCATCTGGGCCTAGGGTTTGCCCCCCTTCTCTCCTTGATGCGCCTTCGGCCAGGTGGGAGGGGCGCACCAGCCCACCTAGGGACTGGTTCCCTCCACCTTCGGTCCATGCATCCCTCCGGGGCCCGTGGCCCCTCCCGGTGGACCCCTAGAACCCTTCTGGTGGTCCTGATACGTTACCGGTGACGCCCGAAACATTTCTGGTAACTAAAACCTCACTTCCTATATATCAATCTTTGTCTCCGGACCATTCCGGAACTCCTCGTGACATCCGGTATCTCATCCGGGACTCCGAACAACCTTCAATAACCACGTCCACTATTTCCCTAAAACCCTAGCGTCATCGAACCTTAAGTGTGTAGACCCTACGGGTTCGGGAGACACGTAGACATGACCAAGACACCTCTCCGGTCAATAACCAACAGCGGGATCTGGATACCCATGTTGGCTCCTACATGCTCCACGATGATCTCATCGGATGAACCACGATGTCGGGGATTCAATCAATCCCATATACAATTCCCTTTGTCTACCGATATGATACTTGCCCGAGATTCGATCGTCGGTATCCCTATACCTTGTTCAATCTCGTTACCGACAAGTCTCTTTACTCGTTCCATAACACATCATCCCGTGGCTAACTCCTTAGTCACTTTGAGCTCATTATGATGATGTCTTATCGAGTGGGCCCAGAGATACCTCTCCGTCACACAGAGTGACAAATTCTAGTCTCGATTCGTGCCAACCCAACAGACACTTTCGGAGATACCCGTTGTGCACCTTTATAGCCACCCAATTACGTTGTGACGTTTGGCACACCCAAAGCATTCCTACGGTATCCGGGAGTTGCACAATCTCATGGTCTAAGGAAATGATACTTGACATTGGAAAAGCTTTAGTAGACGAACTACACGATCTTGTGCTATGCTTAGGATTGGGTCTTGTCCATCACATCATTGTCCTAATGATGTGATCCCGTCATCAACAACATCCAATGTCCATGGTCATGAAACCGTGACCATCTATTGATCAACGAGCTAGCCAACTAGAGGCTCACTAGGGACACATTGTGGTCTATGTATTCACACATGCATTATGGTTTCCGGTTAACACAATTATAGCATGAACAATAGACAATTATCATGAACAAGGAAATACAATAATAACCATTTTATTATTGCCTCTTGGAGGCGCTGTCTTGGACATCTAGATGGAGGGTGTGCGCGGTGAGCACGGATGGTTCCTGGTGCCGGAGGTGGTGGTGGTGTGGCATCGACCACGTTGGGGATGGCGGGTCTCGGCGGCGTGGCGTAGCGGGGGCTCGGCGAAGGACGTGTGTTCATGGACGCGCGCAGGATGGGGACACTGTCTGGTGTCATGGTGGCGTCAACGGTAGTTGGGCCTGGCAAGGTCAATGAGTGGATCCGTCCTAAAGTTGAAATGGTGGAAGATGGCGGTGGCGGATTCTGAAGCATGCACATGCGGTGCGTGATGAGGATCTACTAGACCGGTCAGGGATCTCGGCTCGCCGGCGGGCAACTTAGTGATGCCATCAGATTAGATGGTGTGATTTGACGCATGGTCAGGGCACTTCATTATTAATGTAGTAGGTGTGGTGATATAGATCACGAGGTAGGTGGCTTTGGGTTGATCCATGATCCATAAATTTGATTTTGTTAGATTCTATTGAATAATATAATAAACATGGCTGTGTGCATCGCCTGATGCGGAGGCCGGAAGTTATCCTCCTTTTTTTTAAATAAGTTTGATCTTTTTGACGAAAAGAACAAAGAGTACGGATTTATCCAATAAAGTAAACACCTTAAAATATATTTATCCATACCTAGCACTTAACCAAATAACTAAATTTGGCGTTCCCGCACTAATTTTGGTCTATAAATTTGGTTGCCGCCACAAATTGTTTTCTTTGCCGTGCAAACTTTCCGTGTCTCTCTTTACTGTCTCCATATATCCCTGGATATTTTTCATCAACGCCACCTCCCCCACCTCCCCATCTATCCAACCTCCAGATTCCAATCTGCGCCGCCATCATCATCCCTCGCGCCTCCCATTCCTGCACCCCACGCGGCGGAAGCCTCACCCTCAAGCACTGCCCTCCGCCACTAGCTCCGCCCGCCGTCGACTCCCGGTTTCCTCCATCAACAAGCTCGCTACTTGGAGCCCGGACCGTTAGCGTCCATCGTCCTCAGCGCCACGACGTCGTGCTCCTCCCGACCTCGTCCTCACCATCACGAAGCCGCATCACGCCGGTCTAATCCTTCACCCGAGGCTCCACCGTGCATTCCGTCGATACATCGCCCCGCAAGCAGCTCTGGCTTCCATCCAGCATCTTCAGTTTCCATCACGTCAAGCATGTGATCCCTTGATTCCCAAGGCCCATACAGTTTTATCATTATATCAACCAAAGTGGCCTCCTTCATTTATGCATCTCAAGTCTGGATCCTCTTCTCCTTTGTCTCCTTACTTTCTTCCTGTAGGCAATGCACACTAACTGTTTGTTGAATTGTTTGCTTGCCTAGAATTTAATTCTGACAGATTTTCTTAAAAAAAATTGAGCAACTGTTTGGTACAGTCATATACGCTGTCCAAATAACCTCACGGTCCATTTACGCTGGAGCATAAACATGATATTGTTTGGTTGTACAGGCTGCAAGATAATCTATTATTTTGTAGTAATTTTTATTCTGTAATATTTTCTATCTCATCTTAGTGTAATACCACTATTTCTTTAGTTTGGATTCAACTAGATTTTCTTTGGATATCTTGTATTTTAGAGCTTCATCACGGTTTATCCGAGAAAGTTATTCCCGGTACTGCAAAAGCTCTGTTGGAACCTCCTAGCATTCTGTAGCGACCCGACCTGAAAGGTCAAGTCTCCGGTGTTTCCGTACCATCCCAAGATCATGCTGGTACACACACGGTACATCCATGTATATATCAAAGGGAAATCACACAGCATTATATTAATCGAAATCTCATATCGAGTCCTTTATTACAATAAAAATTACAATAAAGTGGCTAAAAGCCAACTCATGAGAATATCTAAATCTTGCGGAAGCGTTGAAGGTAGATGAGTCCATCTGACTCCAAGGGCATCTCACTGAGCATAGAACGCGTCCTCACTCCTGGTCGGAAAAATACTCTGCAACATGATACGTTGCAGCCGTGTAGGTCAGCATATGGAATATGCCGGCAAAGTCACAGTAGAGGTGTGAAAATAATCAGCTAGTCTATATGCATATATGGCAGGTGGGGTGGTAAGTTTTGCGTAAAGCCAATTTTTCCTACATCAAGAAAAGGGGCTAAGCAAAATATTACTAAGTTGGTTGATTAATGAGATGGTTCCACCAACCAATTCTCATTCCCAAAATTATTAATACCCACATCATCATATTAATTGTGTTGAGAGTTCCGGAAGTTTCAATTCCTTTGGCTCAAGTCGTCCATGACCGTGGACACGGCTAATCGATTAGGTTTTGAATACTCTGCAGAGTTTTGCACACGTTCCCCACAAGATTTGGTCGCCTCCGTTTGATTTCTCGCACTTTAGGGTGTTTGAGAAACGGATGACCAAAACATGGTCTTCCAAAGGGTTTCCCTGCGACTCTGTCGGTGCCCATCCTTTCCTACCGTTCTTCTACCTCTCGTAGCACCGCCTGTCCAGGGTCACCACGATATCCAACCAAGCCAGAGCCCATAATGACTTGTGGCTGTGTAGGTAAGCCTTGGGTTTTAAAGCATCCATCCATCTCTTTGTGCCTGGGTGGACCTTTCCGCGTGAATACTGGCCATCTCCAGCATCACCTAGGCAAATCCACTGGTTTCTCCAGGGTGCCGTTCAACCATCATCCACCCAGAGGTATGTTGAAAACTCGGAGTCTTAAATCTTGATCATTATGTAGGTCTTGAAATTATTAACTCTCTCAACTCTCATGAATCACACGACCAACCCCGTCTACTATTAGCATAGCAAAAGGTAAAGCAACGTTTCCCGGGGCCAATGTGTCAAGAGGTTGAGGGGGGTACCTACCACATGATACTACTACAATGTAACCAAGTTTCCAACTAACCTATCTTGCATGCAATTGGGGAGATGGTAGAACTAATGCATATAAAACATGGGTAAACATGGTCAAAGTGACTTGCCTGATTGATGATCTTCGTACGTGAGTGACTCTAAGTAACAAGCTTCGCACTCCGGATAATCTAACGAAACAAACAAGCACTCAATAAGCATACAACAAAATAACAACTCATAACATTCAGCAAAGAAGTATTAAACAATCAAGGCAAACAATGCACAAAATCACTAGCAAGAAAAACACACAAGATTTTGTTTTCAAAAAGGTGAGAGGTGAAAACACTACTGACATAATGAAACCATTTGTAGTAACAAAACAATTGTTGTCAGCAAGGAAACAATAGAATATTTTATTAATAAACAGAATATAATCAATTTAAGTTTATTGGGAAAAGTTTAGTAAAGTTTATACAAGTTTGTGATAAACACTATATGAATCAACTATAGTTATATTAACAAAAGAATGAAAAACTAAACTTGTTATTTATTTGTAAAACATGTTCTTAACAGAAAATAATTTACAATTAAATCTGTCTTAGAAAACAGAATTAAAATATACAAAACTTTGTTTGAAAACAAAACTATTACTAGTTAGTTGTTTTAATCAAATTATGCCTATTTGAAAAGAAGTTGTGATTCCTATGTTAAATAAAATTAAACTAAGCAAATTTATATTTTTATTAACAGTGAGTAAAACACTAAATGT
Organism: Hordeum marinum; assembly: GCA_022496015.1. Lineage (NCBI taxonomy): Eukaryota > Viridiplantae > Streptophyta > Magnoliopsida > Poales > Poaceae > Hordeum > Hordeum marinum. Next base: position 513,348,280 of record CM039676.1, on the reverse strand, counting down.
TTATTAACAGAACCTAATAAACAAATAAGACCAAATCTAATTTAAACTAATTAAAATTAAGTATATAAAATTATATTATAATACTAGACAGATTCTGTTTATAGCTAAAACACTATTCAAAATCATCCTAAAAAATCCTCAAACTAAACATGGAGATAGTCCTAACCAATATCAGACAGTAGCAAAAAGAATCATATCAAAATCTATTTTCAAACTCTAGTTATTCAGATTTGAAGATTTTAAGCAAATTTGATTCAATTCAAATTTTATAGTTCAAATTTGAAATTTAAAAGTACAGGGTGAAACTACATGAAAAATTTGAGCTACTGCAAAAAGAATCAACTCAAAACACTAAATAGATTAAAAGATATAGCTAAAACAAATTTTGAAAACATTCTGTTAATTAAAACAAAACTGAAAAAGAAAAATGATTTGCGACGGTCAGGGGGCTACGTGGCGCTGTCCGATTGGCTAAGGGGGGTGTGTGCTCGAGGATTTCGGGCGGGCGACCGATCGGTAGTGGGTACCGGTTCGGATTAAATCCGATCTAATCTGGAACGTCGATTCCAGATCGAACGAGTGGGGATGCTCACAGTGTTAAGAGTCGCCGGCGTCGGGGTTCTCCGGCGAGTCCGGTAGCGGCGAATGCGACGGCGAGGCGCTCCGGTGGTCGGGGAAGACGGGGAAGTGGTCCGGGCGACGGCGACGGTTCTCCGGAGTCGATTGGTGGCAATGGTGGGGCAAACGGTGGACGGAGACGGTGGCTACGCTCGACGGCGAGATTCGGTGGTGGCGCTACTCCGGCGAGCAATTGCGCGGTCTCCTCGGCGAGAGAGAGAGGGGGCTTGGGGGGAAATGGATGCGGGGAAGCAGCGCCCTTATATAGGTGCTCGGGGGTGCGGAGGAGGAGAGAGAGGAGAGATCCGGTAAGGGGGAAACGGTCGGCGAGTCGGGTCCGGCGCGCGCGGGGAAGGAGAAGACGACCGTTTCGGGGCAACGGTCGGTCGGGTGGGGTCCGGTTGCAGTGAGAGAGAGGGAAGTGAATGCGCTCGGTCGGCCGACCGGTAACGGTCTCGGCTTTTAAAGCCGGTGGGCCGGCCCGTTAAATACCGGAAACGGTTACCGTTTCTTTTTAATAATTTTCCAGAGACATTCAAAAGCTTTTAAAGCATTCAAATCGTCTCTAAATATAGGGGTATTATATATCAAAATTAACAGAATAATAAATTCTATTTAATGAACATTTCTATTCTGTCATTTGAACACTTTGAAAAAATAATATTTTCAGAAATTGCCTAATTGTTTTTTAAACCCTTTTTGCAAATATTTTCAAAATAACCCCTGGTTATTATTGTTCAAATATATCACCAATTAGTCCCTGGTGTGGAGTGTCATGTTCCTCCTCTCTTATTTGAACTTTTAACCAAAATTTCAAATAGGTGAAAGCAACTTAGGGAAAAGTAGAAAGAGCTTTCTGAAATCCAGAAGAGACATTTCAACTAACACATAAAATCAAGCAATGCTGCTGCTAGATGCATAGCTATAATCATAACAATCCAAAAATGGAATTTTGGGATGTTACACATTCCCTTTTCAATTACAATGCCTGTATATGTCATTTTTGACGGAAGATCATTCATGGCTGGAATCCAATCTGTACTATTTGCTACAAGTAGGTCCTCTTTAAAATATTTACAATATGTTTCTATCCAATCTGTACCATTTGCTAGAAGTAGATTCTCTGTGTCATCAATTTGTACCAATAAGTTTCTGTGCACGACCTTAACATAGGATTTTAATATTGTTTGGAAAAGATATTATGTTGAGGATACCTCGGTGGATTCATAACCTAAATATGATGCATGCATTTCTCATCGACGGCCTTTTGTTCAGCATTTTAGGAAAGAAGAAAATGTTCAATTTGCACTGCGGGCATTAGAAGAAAATGTAGAAAACATGACAGATGAATTTTCTATGATGTGTTCATTCCTGAAGTGAAAACACCCAGGAAAGGATTGGAGAAATGGATTTGTAACCGCGGGAAGTGATGAAGTTGGTATCTAACCATATTTCTTTCTATAGAGATGAAAGTATGAGTATCAATATATTATTACCATGTTCTTGTTTCAGGTTGATCTCAACGAAAGATTTCGTGGCAATGACCTCCCAAATGAATCACATAATAGTTGAAATATCACATGGCAAATATGCATGCTCCATTGATTGCTATGCAGGTGATGTAACAGCTTCTTCACTAATAAATAGTCTAGTTCATTATCGTACTTAAAAACAGTTATTCACCATAAGTTGCTGGAACCACGTTGTAGCAATTTTGTGAGAACTAAAAAGTGTTACACCAGTTTATTGTTACTACGTGAAAAAAGGTTCCAAAGGCACGTGCATGCGTGCGTGCGCGTGTGTGTATGCGCGCACACATAAACTTCTCTTTTTTATTAAAAAAATGCCTGTGTTTTGTATAAGTTTACTTACAACTGAACTGAACCTCAATTGTAAAAATCACACATATGGAGAAGTTTGATAGGGCCAATCAAGGAAGTGAAGAATCAACTTTACCAACCCAGGAATTGCATCCTAGCTTTTTTACGAGAACCATAGAGGATTGCAATGATTTATCTTTTACCACACATGGTTGCTAAGGTGCGCATGTGCAGAACTTTCTGCTTTGTTATCAAACATACCTTATGTTTTGTGTATGTTTATGCAGTACTGGACTGAACCTCAATTACAGAAAGCACACATTAAAAAGTTTGATAGGGCCATTCAAGGCTGTGCAGAATCAACCGAAGATGGTTACACCTATTTATGTTTACCACATGAACTCATGGTTTCCAAGGTGTGTCTGTAGTACATATTATTTTTTTACTTTTTTGTCACACAATGCCTATGTTTTGTATATGTTTACTTACAAATGAACTAAACCTCAATTGTAGAAAGCACACATTGAAAAACTTGATAGGGTCAATCAAGGCTGTGCAGAATCAACTTTAACTGACAAGAAGTTCACTAACTAGGAATTGCATCCTAGAAATTGCACAATAACAAAACAGGATTGCACCAGTTTATCTTCACAGCCATCATCATAATAATTTGCTCATCAAAACTTAAGGGACTAAAAATATCATATTCATCAAACATAGCATCCCCAAACTTGTGCATTTGCATATCATTAGCATCAGGAATATTCAGAGAACTCATACTAACAATATTTCTATCATTCTCATCATTCAAGGAAATTTCATCAAGTATTTTCATAATTTCTTCCTCTACCAATTGAGCACAATTTTCTGAATCCTTGTTTTCACGAAAGACATTATAAAGACGAAACAAATGGCAACCTAAACTCCATTTTTGCAGTTTTCTTTTATAAACCAAACTAGTGAAAAACAAGAAACTAAAAGATTTGATTGCAAGATCAAAAGATATACCTTCAAGAATTCACCTCCTCGGCAACGATGCTAGAAAAGATCTTGATATCTACTACATAACTTGTTCTTGTAGACTCGTGTTGGGCCTCCAAGCGCGAAGTTTTGTAGGACAGTAGAAAATTCCCTTAAGTGGATGACGTAAGGTTTATCAATCTGTGGGAGGTGTAGGATGAAGATGATCTCTCTCAAACAAGCCTGCAACCAAATAATAAAAAGTCTCTTGTGTCCCCAACACACCAAATACAATGGTAAATTGTATAGGTGCACTACTCAGCAAAGAGATGGTGATAGAAGTGTATTAATGATAGTAGATATTGATTTTTGTAATGATAACAATAAAAAACATCAAGGGGGCAAGTAACAAAATCGAGCACAAATGGTATTGCAATGCTTGAAAACAAGGCCTAGGGACCGTACTTTCGCTAGTCCAATCTCTCAATAATGCTAATATAATGGGATCACATAACCATCCCTCAACGTGCAATGAAGAATCGCTTCAAAGTTCTTATCTAGCGGAGAACATAAGAAGAAATTGTTTGTAGGGTATGAAACCACCTTCAAGTTATCCTTTTCGATCGATCTATCCAGAGTTCATACTAAAATAACACCAAGTTATCCTTTCCGGTCAATCTATCTAAGAGTTCGTACTAGAATAACATCATATGATACACGTCAACCAACTCTAATGTCACCTAGATACTCTAATGTCACCACAAGTATCCATGAGTTAATTATACGATACACATCAAACAATTTTAGATTCATAATACTCAATCCAACACAAAGAACATAAAAGAGTGCCCCAAGATTTCTACCGAAGAAAGTAGGACGAAAATGTGCATCAACCCCTATGCATAGATTCCCAAGGTCACCAGAATCCACAAGTTGATGCCATAACATACATATATATATATATATCAAGTGAATCACTTGAATACCCCAATGACACTACGAGTATTCACATGCAGGACATATATCAAGTGTTCCCAAATCCATAAAAGTACTCAATCCGATAATACAAAAATCTCAAAGGGAAAACTCAATTCATCACAACAACATAGAGAGGGGAAAACACCATGTGATCCAACTATATTGACAAAGTCCGTGATACATCAAGATCGTGCCATCTCAATAACACGAGAGAGAGAGAGAGAGATTGAACACATAGCTACTGGTACAAACCGTCAGCCCCAAGGGTGGACTACTCCCTCCTCATCACGGCCTCCACCGGGATCATGAAGATGGTCACCGGAGATGATCTACCCTCTCCGACTGGGTACTGGAATGCCTCTAGATTGGTTTTTCATCGATACAGAGAGTTGCGGTGGTGGACCGAGGTATCTAGGGTTATTTCTGATGGTTTTTATATTTATAGGAATTTTTGGCGTTGGTTTCACGCTTAGGTGGGCCACGAGGTGAGTATGGTACACCAGGGCGCGTTAGGGGGGCCTTGCATGCCCTGATGGGTGGTTCCCACCTTGTGGCTCTTCTGGCTCTCCCATGAAGCGTCTAGTGCCTCTTTTGTTTCGAAAAAAATTGTCAAAAAGTTTCAGGTGATTCCGAGAACTTGCATTTTCTGCACAAAAGCACCACCACGGTAGTTCTGCTGAAAACAACGTCAGTCCGGGTTAGTTCTAAATAAATCATATAAAGTGCATCAAAACCATATAAAAATGTTGTAAACATAGGTAAATATGGCATGAATACTTCATAAATTTTGCCACTGCATGGGCCTTTTTTGCCTTTTCCCACCTTTTTCCATTTGGGCTTTTCTTTCCAACTGCATGGGCCTTGTGTGTGACTTCCACCAGCCCACTAAGGGCTGGTATTCATCCTCCCATAGCCCATGTAGCCTCTTGGGTCGAAATACCCCTCCCGATGGTCTCCCGGTACACTACCGGCACTCCCGGTACACTACCGATGAGCCCGAAACTTTTCCGGCGACCAAAATAGGACTTCCTATATATCAATCGTTACCTCCGGACCTTTCCAGAGCTCCTCGTGACGTCCGGGATCTCATCCGAGACTCCGAACAACCTTCGGTCACTACCATACATAACTCTATACTACCAAAATGTCACCAAACCTTAAGTGTGAGAGACTTGCCAGTAACGAGGTTGAACTAGGTATGGAGATACCGACGATCGAATCTCAGGCAAGTAACATACCGAAGAACAAAGGGAACATCATACGGGATTAACTGAATCCTTGACACAGAGGTTCGACCGATAAATATCTTCGTAGAATATGTAGGAACCAATGTGGACATCTAGGTCCCGCCATTGGTTATTGACCGTAGAGGTGTCTCGGTCATGTCTACATAGTTGTCGAACCCGCAGGGTCTGCACACTTAAGGTTTGGTGACGTTTCGGTAGTATAGAGTTATGTATGGTGGTGACCGAAGTTTGTTTGGAGTCTCGGATGAGATCCCGGTCGTCACGAGGAGCTCCGAATGGTCCGTAGGTACAGATTCATATATAGTAAGTCCCGTTTTGGTCACCGGAAAAGTTTTGGGCTCATCGATAGTGTACCAGGAGTGCCGGTAGTGTACCAGGAGGCCTCCGGGAGGGGTATTTCGACCCAAGAGGCTTCATGGGTTGTGGGAGAGTGAATATCAACCCTTAGTGGGCTGGTGGAAACTCCCACACAAGGCCCATGTGGCTGGAGGACAAAACCCAATAGGAAAAGGTGGAAAAAAGGCAAAAAGGAGCAATCCTAGTCCTACTAGGATTGGAGGAGGAGAGTCCTCCTCCACCTCCCACTTCGACCAAAGCCTCCAAGGCTTGGAGGCCAAGGTTGCCTCTCCTCCTCCTTCCCTCCTATATATACTGGTGGATTTCTAGGGTTTTGCGCTAGAATTTTAGCCACGTGCTACCCGTTCCTCCAGTGCATAGTTTCTCCTCTAGATCGGTTTTCTGCAGTGCTTAGGCGAAGCCCTGTCGGAATTGCTCCACCACCATCGCCAGAGCGCCATCAGGCTGCCGGAGAACTCTTCTTCCTCTCCACTCCTTCTTGTTAGATCAATACGGTGGAGAACGTCATCAAGCTGTACGTGTGCTGAACGCGGAGGTGTCGTCCGTTTGGTGCTAGATCGGAAGGATCGTGATCAAGTTCGTGAGACGGATCGTGATCAAGTTCGTGGGACGGATCGTGATCAAATCGTGGGACGGGTCGTGATTGGATTGCAGGACGCACGGCGATTTGGATCGTGAAGACGTTTGACTACACCAACCGTGTTTCTTAACGCTTCCCGCTTAGCGATCTACAAGGGTATGTAGATCCACTCTCCCTCTCGTAGGTTCTCATCACCATGGATAGATCTACATGTGCGTAGGAAATTTTTTGTTTCCCATGCAACGTTCCCCAACAGTGGTATCAAAGCTAGGTCTATGTGTTGATGAGATCTCGAGTAAAACACAAAAGGTTTGTGGGCATTGATGCTTAGATTGCTTCCTCCCTTGGTCGGATTTTGGTTCAGCGGTATTGTGAGATGAAGGAGCCCGGACCAACATTACTCGTACGCTTACGAGAGACCGGTTCCCTCGACGCAACTTGTTGCCTAGATGGCTTGCGGATGGCAGTTTCTCTCAATTTAGTTGGATCGGATTCGACAAAGGCGGTACTTGAGAAGGTTGACAAGCAAATTATGTATCACCGTTGTGGTTTATGCGTAGGTGAGAATCGTTCTTGCTAGAAACCCGTAGCAGCCACGTAAAACATGCAACAACAATTAGAGGACGTCTAACTTGTTTTTGCAGGGTATGTTATGATGTGATATGGCCAATTACATGATGTGATATATGTGATGTATGAGATGATCATGTGATGTATAGAATTTCATGACTTGCATGTCGATGAGTACGGCAACCGGCAGGAGCCATAGGGTTGTCTTTACTTATTGTATGACCTGCATGTCAATCATTAAGCGCTATGTAATGCTTTACTTTATCGCTAAATGGTAGCAATAGTAGTAGAAGCATGCAGGGCGTGACAACCTCGATGGCAACACGTTGATGGAGATCAAGATTATGGAGATCATGGTGTCGTGCCGGTGACGATGAAGATCATGTCGGTGCTTTGAAGATGGAGATCTAAAGCACAAGTTCATGGCCATATCATGTCACTTATGAATTGCATGTGATGTTAATCCTTTTATGCACCTTGTTTTGCTTAGTACGGCGGTAGCATTATAACGTGATCCCTCACTTAAATTTCAAGATAAAATTGTGTTCTCCCCGAGTGTGCACCGTTGCAAAAGTTCATCGTGTTGAGACACCACGTGATGATCGGGTGTGATAGACTCTACGTTCACATACAACGGGTGCAAGCCAGTGTTGCACGCGCAGAACACTCGGGTTAAACTTGACGAGCCTAGCATGTACAGACATGGCCTTGGAACACAAGAGACCAAAAGGTCGAACATGAGTCATATAGTAGATATGATCAACATAATGGTGTTTACCATTGAAGCCACCTCAACTCACGTGATGATCGGACTTGAGTTGGTGGATTTGGATCACGTGACACTCAGATGACCTGAGGGATGTCAATTTGTGTGGGAGCTTTAGTAATTTGATTAACTAAACTCATTATCTTGAACAATAGTCTAAGTGAACTTTGCATATTTATGTTGTAGATCAATGGCTCGGTCAGTAGCACCCCTGAATTTTAATGCGTTCCTAGAGAAAGCTAAACTCAAAGATGATGGAAGTAACTTTGTTGACTGGGCCTGTAATCTGAGGATTATCCTCACGGCTTCCCAGAAATCATATGTCCTTATGCACCGCTTGGTGACCAACCAGAAGACATGACCTCCGAAGACGTTAAGGACGCTTGGGAGGAACATACTGGAGATTACTCAATAGTTCAGTGTGCAATATTGTATGGCTTAGAACCGGGACTTCAAAGACGTTTTGAACATCATGGAGCATATGAGATGTTCTAGGAGTTGAAGTTTATCTTTCAGAAGAACGCCCGGATCGAGAGGTATGAAACCTCTAATAAGTTCTATGCTTGCAAGATGGAGGAGAACGGGTCTATCAGTGAACATATACTCAGAATGTCTAGGTATTGAACTCGTCTAGCGGAGTTGGGAATTGCCCTTCCGCCAGAGGCGATCACTGATAGAGTTCTTCAATCACTGCCACCTAGTTACAAGAGCTTTGTGATGAACTATAACATGCGCGGGATGAACAAGTCAGTCGCCGAGCTGTTTGCGATGCTAAAAGTCGCTGAGTCTGAAATCCAGAAAGAACATCAAGTGTTGATGGTCAATAAAACCACTAGTTTCAAGAAAAATGGCAAAGTCAAGGGCAATGGCAAGAAGGGTAAAACCAAGAAGGATGGCAAAGCAGTTACTACTCCTACAAAGAAGCCCAAGCATGGACCCAAGCCAGAAACTGAGTGCTTTCATTGCAAGGGAACTGGTCACTGGAAGCGGAACTGCCCCAAGTACCTGGCTGACAAGAAGGCGGCCAACGACAAACAAGGTATATATGATATACATGTTATTGATGTGTACCTTACTAGCTCTCGTAGTAGTGCCTAGGTATTTGATACCGATTCAGTTGCTCACATTTGCAACTCAAAGCAGGAACTACGGAATAAACGAAGGCTCGCAAAGGACGAAGTGACGATGCGCTTGGGAAATGGTTCCAAGGTTGATGTGATCGCCGTCGGCACGCTCTCTCTTCTATTACCATCGGGATTAGTGATGAAGCTGAATAATTGTTATTTAGTGCCTGTGTTAAGCATGAACATTATATCTGGATCTTGTTTATTGCGAGACGGTTACTCATTTAAATCAAAGAATAAAGGTTGTTCTATTTATATGAGTAATATCATTTATGGTCATGCACCCAATGTGAGGGGTTTATTCATATTGAATCTTGATAGTGATGATACACATGTTCATAACATTGATGCCAAAAGATGTAGAGTTGATAATGATAGTACCACTTTCTTGTGGCACTGTCATTCAGGTCATATTGGTGTAAAACGCATGAGGAAGCTCCATGCTCATGGACTTTTGGAGTCACTTGATTTTGAATCACTTGACACATGTGAACCATGCCTTATGGGCAAGATGACTAAAACCTCGTTCTCTGGAACAATGGAACGGGCAAGTGACTTATTGGAAATCATACATACTGATGTGTGCGGTCCAATGAATGTTACAGCGTGTGGTGGATATCGTTATTTTCTTACCTTCACTGATGACTTAAGTAGATATGGGTATATTTACTTGATGAAACACAAGTCCGAAACGTTTGAAAAGTTCAAGCAATTTCAGAGTAAAGTTGAGAATCATCGTAACAAGAAGATTAAGTTCCTGCGATCTGATCGAGGAGGTGAATATCTGAGTTATGAGTTTGGCAGTCACTTAAGACAATGTGGAATTGTTTCACAGTTGACACCGCCCGGAACACCACATCGTAATGGTGTATCCGAACGTTGGAATCGAACCTTATTAGATATGGTGCGTTCTATGATGTCTCTTGCTGATTTGCCACTATCGTTTTGGGGTTATGCATTAGAGACAGCTGCATTCACTTTAAATAGGGCACCATCAAAATCCGTTGAGACGACGCCATATGAACTATGGCTTGGCAAGAAGCCAAAGTTGTCATTTCTTTAACTTTGGGGATGTGATGCTTATGTCAAAAAGCTTCAGCCTGAAAAGCTAGAACCAAAGCGGAGAAATGCGCCTTCATAGGATACCCGAAAGAGACAGTCGGGTATACCTTCTATCTCAGATCCGAAGGCAAAGTGTTTGTCGCTAAGAACGAAACATTTCTTGAGAAAGAGTTTCTCTCGAAAGAATTGAGTGAGAGGAAAATAGAGCTTGATGAGGTTATTGAACCTTTACTTCAACCAGAAAGTAGCGCAGCACAGAAAGATGTTTCTGTGGAACCTACGACGGTAGAAGAGGAAGTTAATGATGATGATCATGAAGCTTCGGATCAAGCTGCTATTGAACCTCGTAGGTCGACAAGGCCGCGTACTACCCCTGAGTGGTACGGCAACCCTGTCTTGGAGGTTATGTTGTTGGACAACAATGAACCTACGAGCTATGGAGGAGCAGTGATGGGCCCGGATTCCGAGAAATGGTTAGAGGCCATGAAATCCGAGATGGGATCCATGTATGAAAACAAAGTATGGACTTTGGAAGTATTACCTAAAGGGCGAAAGGCCATTCAGAACAAATGGATCGTTAAGAAGAAGACAGACGCGGACGGTAATGTCACCATATATAAAGCTCGACTTGTGGCAAAGGGTTTTTCACAAGTTCAAGGAGTTGACTACGATGAAACTTTCTCACCCGTAGCGATGCTAAAGTCTGTCAGAATCATGTTAGCAATAGCTGCTTATTTCGACTATGAAATTTGGCAGATGGATGTCAAAACAGCGTTCCTCAATGGTTTCCTTGAGGAAGAGTTGTATATGATGCAACCCGAAGGTTTTGTCGATCCAAAGAATGCTGACAAAGTTTGCAAACTCCAGCGATCCATTTATGGACTTGTGCAAGCATCTCGGAATTGGAATAAGCGCTTTGATGAGGTGATCAAAGCGTTTGAGTTTATACAAGTTTACGGAGAAGCTTGTATTTACAAGAAAGTGAGTGGGAGATCTATAGCGTTTCTAGTATTATATGTGGATGACACATTGCTGAACAATATAGAAATGCTGGAAAGCTTGAAGGAATATTTGAACAAGAGTTTTTCAATGAAAGACCTAGGAGAAGCTGCTTTCATATTAGGCATTAAGATCTATAGAGATAGATCGAGACACTTAATAGCACTTTCATAGAGCACATACTTTGATAAAGTTTTGAAGAAGTTCAAAATGGAACAATCCAAGAAGGGGTTCTTTCCTGTGTTACAAGGTGTGAAGTTGAGTAAGACTCAATGCCTAGTAACTGCAGAAGATAGAGAAAAGATGAGTGTCATCCCCTATGCTTCAGCCATAGGCTCTATCATGTATGCAATGTTGTGCACAAGACCCGATGTTAGCTTTGCCATAAGTATGGCCGGAAGGTTTCAAAGTGATCCTGGAATGGAGCACTGGCAAGTGGTCAAGAATATCCTTAAGTACCTGAAAAGGACTAAGGAAATGTTTCTCTTTTCTGGAGGTGATAAAGGGTTACGTCGATGCAAGCTTTGACACTGATTCGGACGACTTTAAGTCACAAACCGGATACGTATTTATTCTTAATGGGGGAGCGGTAAGCTGGTGCAGTTGCAAGCAAAGCGTGGTAGCTGATTCTATGTGCGAAGCGGAATACATCGCAGCCTCGGAGGCGGCGAAGGAAGGTGTCTGGATGAAGCAGTTCATGATAGATCTTGGAGTAGTGCCCAGTGCACAGAATCCAATGAACCTGTTCTGTGACAACACTGGTGCCATTGCTCTGGCCAAGGAACCAAGGTTTCACAAGAGGACCAGACACATAAAGCGGCGCTTCAACTCCATCCGCGATTACATCATGGAGAAAGACATAAATATTTGCAAAGTGCACACGGATCTAAATGTTGCAGACCCGTTGATTAAACCTCTTCCAAGGGCTAAACATGATCAACACCAGAACTGCATGGGTGTTCGATTCATTACAATGTAAATCACATAGTGATGTGAACAAGATTATTGACTCTAGTGCAAGTGGGAGACTGTTCGAAATATGCCCTAGAGGCAATAAATAAAGTGTTTATTATTGTATTTCCTTGTTCATGATATTCGTTTATTATCCATGCTATAATTTTATTAATTGGAAACATGGATACATGTGTGGATACATAGACAAACAAAATGTCCCTAGTATACCTCTAGTGAACTAGCTCGCTGATCAAAAGATGGTTAAGGTTTCCTAGCCATGGACTTGAGATGTCATTTGATAATGGGATCACATCATTAGGAGAATGATGTGATGGACAAGACCCAAACTACAAATGTAGCTTATGATCGTGTCAGTTTATTGCTACTGTTTTCTGCATGTCAAGTATATGTTCCAATGACCATGAGATCATGCAACTCACATATATCGGAGGAGTACCTTGTGTGTATCAAATGTCGCAACGTAACTGAGTGACTATAAAGGTGCTCTACAGGTGTCTCCGAGGGTGTCTGTTGAGTTGGCATGGATCAAGACTGGGATTTGTAACTCCACGTGACGGAGAGGTATCTTAGGGCCCACTCGGTAATACAACATCACAATAAGCCTTGCAAGCAATGTGACTAAGTGTTAGTTACGGGATCTTGTATTACGGAACGAGTAAAGAGACTTGCCAGTAACGAGGTTGAACTAGGTATGGAGATACCGATGATCGAATCTCGGGCAAGTAACATATCGAAGAACAAAGGGAACATCATACGGGATTAACTGAATCCTTGACATAGAGGTTCGACCGATAAAGGTCTTCATAGAATATGTAGGAACCAATGTGGACATCTAGGTCCCGCCATTGGTTATTGACCGTAGAGGTGTCTCGGTCATGTCTACATAGTTCTCGAACCCGCAGGGTCTGCACACTTAAGGTTTGGTGACGTTTTGGTAGTATAGAGTTATGTATGGTGGTGACCGAAGTTTGTTCGGAGTCCCAGATGAGACCCCGGACGTCATGAGGAGCTTCGGAATGGTCCAGAGGTAAATATTCATATATAGGAAGTCCCATTTTGGTCACCGGAAAAGTTTCGGGCTCATCGGTAGTGTACCGGGAGTGCCGGTAGTGTACCGGGAGGCCTCCGGGAGGGGTATTTCGACCCAAGAGGCTTCATGGGCTGTGGGAGAGTGAATATCAGCTCTTAGTGGGCTGGTGGAAACTCCCACACAAGGCCCATGTGGCTGGAGGAAAAAACCCAATAGGAAAAGGTGGAAAAAAAGGCAAAAAGGAGCAATCCTAGTCCTACTAGGATTGGAGGAGGAGAGTCCTCCTCCACCTCCCACTTCGGCCGATGCCTCCAAGGGTGCCTCTCCTCCTCCTTCCCTCCTATATATACTTGTGGATTTCTAGGGTTTTGCACTAGAATTTTCAGCCACGTGCTACCCGTTCCTCCAGTGCATAGTTTCTCCTCTAGATCGGTTTTCTACAGTGCTTAGGCGAAGCCCTGCCGGAATTGCTCCACCACCATCGCCGGAGCGCCGTCAGGATGCCGGAGAACTCTTATTCCTCTCCACTCCTTCTTGTTGGATCAAGACGGTGGAGATCGTCATCAAGCTGTACGTGTGCTGAATGCGGAGGTGTCGTCCGTTCGGTGCTAGATCGGAAGGATCGTGATCAAGTTCGTGAGACGGATCGTGATCAAGTTTGTGGGACGGATCGTGATTGGATCGCGGGACGGATCGTGATAGGATTGCAGGACGCACGGCGATTTGGATCGCGAAGACGTTCGACTACACCAACAACGTTTCTTAACGCTTCCCGCTTAGCGATCTACAAGGGTATGTAGATCCACTCTCCCTCTCGTAGGTGCTCATCACCATGGATAGATCTGCGTGTGCGTAGGAATTTTTTTGTTTCCCATGCAAAGTTCCCCAACATGATTATCATGAACAAGTAAATATAATAATAAGCACTTTATTTATTGCCTCTAGGTCATATTTCCAACAGCAACTTCCATCGAAACTTGGTTGGCTCACTTGTCAGTTGTATGCCCTCCAAACGAGAGAGTAATTCATTCCATGCTGCTAGGTAAGGGCGCAAGAGATCCCTACAAAAATAAATATTGGGGTTTTCTTGTCCTAAAATTTGTTTCATCATGAAAAATTTATGTCTGACAATCCTGTACAAGAAGGGGTATTGCACCATAAGTGGGGTGGTGCCTAGCCAGGTATCTTCCCATAATTGAACCCGAGAACCATCCCTAACTAAGGAAGTGGAAAATTCAAAAAATGGCCTTCATGATGTCATACCAAAAAATGTGAATTGTCGGGTTTCGAATGAACTTGGGAAATTGCTTTGGAACCCACGTATTTGTTACGAATGATTTCCTGCCACACTCCATTTACAGTGAGTAATTTGTAAACTCATTTACTCAGAAGAGAGATGTTTTTAATCTTAAGACCTTGAATTTCAAGGCCCCTTGACTTTTAGGATGATAAAATACAGTCCAACTAGCCAACCAACAATTCTTGCATTCATTATCACATTGCCAAAAAAATCGTGATCTAAAGTAATCTAGAGGCTGAAGAACCCCTTTCGGTAAGTGGAAGAAAGACAACATGTATAGTATAGAACCATATTGCCGAGGACAGAATTGATCAAAATCAACCCCCCTCCCCCATATGACAAGAGTTTGGCCTTCCAGCTAGCTAGCCGTTTCTCAAGTCTCTCTTCCAAATACTTCTACTCAGCAATAGCTAAGTGCTGATAGTGAATCAGAATATCGAGATATCAAATCACGAACTGTCCGAGTTGGCAGCCGAAAATGTTAGCATACCCAGTTGCTGACTATGCAGCATCACCAAAGCAAAAAACCTCACTCTTATGAAAATTATTTTTGAGACACGAGAGCTCCTCAAATGCGCATAAAAGCAGCTTGAGGTTTCTTGCTTTATCTAGGTCATTATCCATAAAAAGAATAGTATCATCCACATATTGTAAAATAGATAGACATTCTTCTACCAAATGGGAATAACACCACTAACACTAGTATAAAACAGAACTTTCTTTCGGAGCTTTAGTCCCGGTCAGGTTTGGAACCAAGACTAATGCGATCATTAGTCCTAGTTACAATGGCTAGGAGCAAACGAGGGCATGTCCACCTCTAGTCCCGGTTCATGGGAGACCTCTAGTCTCGGTTAGTGATACCAACCGAGAATAAAGGGCCATGGCAAGGTTGTAGCAGGCTGGGCCCCCCTGCGAGCCCCCTTAGTCCCGATTGGTATCACCAACCGGGACTAGAGATGGACCTTTAGTCCCTGTTGGTATCACCAACCGGGACTAAAGATATCCCTATATATATGTTGGAAATATGCCCTAGAGTCAATAAATAAAGTGTTTATTATTATATTTCCTTGTTCATGATGATTGTTTATTATCCATACTATAATTTTATTGATTGGAAACACATTGCATGTGTGGATGAATAGACAACACTTTGTCCCTAGTATGCCTCTAGTGAACTAGCTCGTTGATCAAAGAGGGTCAAGGTTTCCTAGCCATTGACATGTGATGTCATTTTATAACGGGATCACATCATTAGGAGAATGATGGGATGGACGAGACCCAAACTATAAACGTAGCATATGACCGTGTTAGTTTATTGCTACAGTTTTCTGCATGTCAAGTCTATGTTCCTATGACCATGAGATCACGCAACTCACGGACACCGAAGGAATGCCTTGTGTGTATCAAACGTCGCAACGTAACTGGGTGACTATAAAGGTACTCTACAGGTATCTCCGAGGGTGTATGTTTAGTTGGCATGGATCAACACCGGGATTTGTTACTCCGTGTGACGGAGAGGTATCTCAGGTCCCACTCGGTAATACAACATCACAATAAGCCTTGCAAGCAATGTGACTAAGTGTTAGTCATGGGATCTCGTATTACGGAATGAGTAAAGAGACTTGCTAGTAACGAGGTTGAACTAGGTAAGGAGATACCGACGATCGAATCTCGGGCAAGTAACATACCGAAGAACAAAGGGAACATCATATGGGATTAACTAAATCCTTGACATAGAGGTTCGACCGATAAAGATATTCATAGAATATGTAGGAACCAATATGGGCATCCAGGTCCCGCTATTGGTTATTGACCGTAGAGGTGTCCCGGTCATGTCTACATAGTTCTCGAACCCGCAGAGTCTGCACACTTAAGGTTCGGTGATGTTTTGGTATTATAGAGTTATATATGGTGGTGACCGAAGGTTGTTCGGAGTCCCGGATGAGATCCCGGGCGTCACGAGGAGATCCGGAATGGTCCAGAGGTAAATATTGATATATAGGAAGTCCTGTTTTGGTCGTCGGAAAAGTTTCGGGCTCATCGGTAGTGTACCGGGAGTGTCGGGACGGTACCGGGTGACCATCGGGAGGTGTATTTTGACCCAAGAGGCTACATGGAATGTCAGAGGATAAATACCAGCCCTTAGTGGGCTGGCCAAAGGCCCACACAAGGCCCATGCGTCTGGGAAGAAATTCCAAAGTGGAAAAGGTGGAAATAAGGAAGGAGTCCTAATCCTACTAGGAGTGGAGGAGGAGGACTCCTCCTTTCCACTTCGGCCGAACCAAAGAGGGGCCATCCCTTGCACCAAGCCGCCTCCTCCTCTCCTCCTATATATACTAGAGGTTTTAGGGTTTTTGCACTAGATTTTCAGCCACGTGCAACCCTACCCTCTAGTCCATAGTTTCTCCTCTAGATCGGTTTCAGTTGTGCTTAGGCGAAGCCTTGCTGAGATTACTCCACCACCATCGCCGCAACACCGTCACGCTGCCGGAGAACTCGTCTACCTCTCCACTCCCTCTTGCTGGATCAAGACGGCCGAGATCGTCATCAAGCCGTACGTGTGCTGAACGCGGAGGTGTTATCCGTTCGGTGCTAGATCGGGACGGATCGTGATTGGATCGCGGAACGCTCGGCGATTTGGATCGCGAAGACGTTCGACTACATCAACTGCGTTTCTTAACGCTTCCCTCTTAGCGATCTACAAGAGTATGTACATCCACTCTCCCTCTCGTAGATGCTTATCACCATGGATAGATCTTGCGTGTGCGTAGGAATTTTTTTTGTTTCCCATGCAATGTTCCCCAACAATATATACGCTTCTTCTACCCCGAGCCCAAGCTCGAGATCATCATCCATTGTTACCAAGATTTTTCAAGATTGGAGGCACAAAATCGTGCTAAAAGGTTAGCAACTTCATCCTTTCATCTCTCATTGCTAGTTTAGCTCGTTTCATGCTCTATAAGTATAGTAATTTGTGGGTTTTAGTTTGGGAGTAATTATGTGAAGTTTATTTGATTTATATGCAATTTGAGCTCAAATTAACTTGCATAATTTTCTTACATGTATGATTGTTTGTTATATATAGTGCCATGGTTTTGATATGCGTCCCCATCGGCCCTCGTCCAGTTTATGATTCAGATATGGTATATTATCTTTTATAACTATTTTGTTTCATTTCATGTTTATGATAATTATGCCCATAAAGATGACATATATATTTTTATCTAGGAGGTATGTGAACCATAAATTGCAACCGACCATATTGTTGAGAAGTTAAATTTAGTTGAAAAAGAAAATGATTATTTGAAAGAAAAATAGAAAAGAGTTGAAGAAGAGAAGATGAAATTGGATTTGACCGTTGTCGATGTCATCGATGATCACAAGATCAAGATGGATGCAATGCGCTTGAGATTAGAAAAATTAGAAAATATGTCATTAATAAAGAGGCTTGGTATCATTATGTTGTTGGATCAATTATTACCTTAGTTGCGATTGTGATTGCATTTGTTGTTGCATTTAAATGATTTAGCTAGATAGTTGTATGTTGTTTTAATCATGAGAAAAAGTGTGTATGCATGAACTTTATGTATGAACTTCTATTAATTTGGTCACTTCGATGTTATGTAATGAAGATGAGCAAGCAATGGATGCACGATGATTGACACTCTCCCAAGTTCATTAATGGCGTGCATAGTTTTGTGCGTGTCGCTGAGGCAAACAAGAGGGGAGATTTTATGTGTTGTCCATGTGGTGTATGTAAGAATGATAGGAATTACTCTACCTCAAAAGTCCTTCACATCCACCTGCTTCAGTCCGGTTTCATGTCTGGCTATAACCGTTGGACCAAGCATGGAGAAAGATGGATTATAATGGAAGAAAATGAAGAGGAAGAGGATGATGACAACTATCATGGGTTCCCTGAAAACAATAGTACTACAATTGGGGGAGAAGCTGAAGAAGGGGCATTAGATGAGCCCGCTAATGATCTTGGTCAGGCCATTGCTGATGCTAAGAGAACCTGTGCAAGTGAAAAGGAGAAGTTGAAGTTGCAGCGCATGTTAGAGGATCACAAAAAATTATTGTACCCAAATTACAAAGATGACAAGAAAAATATGGGTACCACAACGGAATTGCAGCAATGTAAGGCATAGAATGGTGTATCTGACAAGGGATTTGAAAAGTTGCTAAAAATGTTAAAGAAGATGCTTCCAAAGGACAAAGAATTGCCCGATAGTATGTACAAAGCAAAGAAGGCTGTCTACCCTCTACGATTAGAGGTGCAAAACATACATGCATGCCCTAATGACTGGATCATCTACCACGGTGACTACCAGAATTTGAATGCATGCCCGCTATATGGTGCATTGCACTATAAGATCAACTGCGATGACCCTGGTGATGTTGAGGGCGAGCTCTCCAGGAAGAGGATTCCTGCCAAGGTGGTGTGGTATGCTTCTATAATACCATGGTTGAAACGTTTGTTTCCAAAACAAAGAGCGTGCCAAGTTGTTGCGACGGCAAAAACAAGACCGTAAGTAAGATAGGATGTTGAGAGTACCCGCTGATGGGTCACAGCAAAGAAAAATTGAGAAAGAGTGGATGGATTTTGCAGATGACGCAATGAACTTATGGTTTGGTATAAGTGCAGATGGCATTAATCCTTTTGGGGAGCAGAGCAGGAATCATAGCACCTGGCATGTGACTTTATGTATCTATAACCTTCCTCCTTGGTTGTGCATGAAGCAGAAGTTCAATATGGTGTTAGTGCTCATCCAAGGCCCTAGGCAACCCGGAAACGACATTGATGTGTACTTAAGCGCATTAGTTGAAGAATTTTTACAATTGTGGGATTTAAAAGGTGTACGTGTGTGGGATGAGCACAAACTGGAGGAATTTGACCTACGAGCATTGTTGTTTGTAACCATCAATGATTGGCCTGGTCTTATTAACCTTTTAGGACAAAGAAACAAGGGATATAATGCATGCACACACTGTTTAGATGAGACTCAAACTATATATTTGCCCCCCTCCCCCCAAATAGGGGTTCAGACCAGCGGCATGGTGGCCGGCGGCACCACTGAACCCAGGACCACGAGGTCCAGAAAGAGCGGGGAGCTGGAGCGGCCGACACCGCATTGGGCGGACGTGGCGGCCTGATGCAGAGCGGAGACGGCGCCTGTAGAGCCCGCATCAGGTCTGCCTCAGAGTTTGCCAAGCTGGCAACCCATCGCTCGTGGATGTGGTTCTAGCCGGCGCTGATGGGGGTCAGTGGATGGTGCGGCGGTGGGCAACTCATTTGGAGGAGAGGAGGGGAGAGCAATGGCCGGCGAGGAGAGTGAGAGGGAATATTGCAAATTGTTTTGTTTCCCATGTAACGTTCCCCAAAAGTGGCATCATGAGCTAGGTCTATGTATAGATGAGATCTCGAGTAGAACACAAAGAGTTTGTGGGCGTTGATGCTTAGATTGCTTCCTCCCTTGGTCGTGTTTTGGTTCAGCGGTATTGTGGGATGAAGCAGCCCGGACCAACCTTACTCGTACGCTTATGAGAGACCGGTTCCATCGACTGACGTGTAACTTCGTTGCACAAAGATGGCTGGCGGGTGTCTGTTTCTCCTATTCTATTTGGATCGGATTTGACTAAGGCGGTCCTTGAGAAGGTTGAAAAGCAACTTATGTATCACCGTTGTGGTTTATGCGTAGGTAAGAATTGTTCTTGCTAGATACCCGTAGCAGCCACGTAAAACATGCAACAACAATTAAAGGACGTCTAACTTGTTTTTGCAGGGTATGTTGTGATGTGATATGGCCAATTACATGATGAGATATACGTGATGTATGAGATGATCATGTGTTGTATAGAATATCACGACTTGCATGTCGATGAGTACGGCAACCGACAGGAGCCATATGGTTGTCTTTAATCATTGTATGACCTGCGTGTCAATCGTTAAGCACTATGTAATGGTTTAGTTTATCGCTAAACGGTAGCAATAGTAGTAGAAGCATGGTGGGCGCGACAACCCCGATGGCGATACGTTGATGGAGATCAAGATGATGGAGATCATGGTGTCATGCCGGTGACGATGGAGATCATGCCGGTGCTTTCAAGATGGAGATCAAAAGCACAAGTTCATGGTCATATCATGTCACTTATGATTTGCATGTGATGTTAATCCTTTTATGCACCTTGTTTTTCTTAGGACGACTGTAGCATTATAAGGTGAACCCTCACTTAAATTTCAAGATGAATTGTGTTCTCCCCGAGTGTGCACCGTTGCGAAAGTTCATCGTGTCGAGACACCACATGATGATCGGGTGTGATAGACTCTACGTTCACATACAACAGGTGCAAGCCAGTGTTGCACATGCAGAACACTCGGGTTAAACTTGACGAGCCTAGCATGTACAGACATGGCCTCAGAACACAAGAGACCGAAAGGTCGAACATGAGTCATATAGTAGATATGATCAAGATGATGATGTTCACCATTGAAACCACCTCAACTCACGTGATGATCAGACTTGAGTTGGTGAATTTGGATCATGTGACACTCAGATGACTCGAGGGATGTCAATTTGAGTGAGAGCTTTAGTAATTTGATTAACTAAACTCATTATCTTGAACAATAGTCTAAGTAACCTTTTCATATTTATGTTGTAGATCAATGGCTCGTGCAGTAGCACCATAGAATTTTAATGCGTTCCTAGAGAAAGCTAAGTTGAAATATGATGAGGATTATTCTCACGGCTTCCCAGAAATCATATGTCCTTGATGGACCGCTTGGTGACCAACCTGAAGACATGTCATCTGAAGACGTTAAGAATGCTTGGGAGGCACGTTCTGGAGATTACTCAATAGTTCGGTGTGCAATATTGTATGGCTTAGAACCGGGACTTCAAAGACATTTTGAACGTCATGGAGCATATGATATGTTCCAGGAGTTGAAGTTTATCTTTCAAAAGAATGCCCGGATCGAGAGGTATGAGACCTCCGATAAGTTCTATGCTTGCAAAATGGAGGAGAACGGGTCTATCAGTGAACATATACTCAGAATGTGTGGGTATTCGACTCGTTTGGCGGAGTTGGGAATTGCCCTTCCGCCAGAGGCGATCACTGACAGAGTTCTTCAATCACTACCACCTAGCTACAAGAGCTTTGTGATGAGCTATAACATGCACGGGATGAACAAGTCAGTCGCTGAGCTGTTTGCGATGCTGAAAGTCGGTGAGTCTGAAATCCAGAAAGAACATCAAGCGTTGATGGTCAATAAAACCACTAGTTTAAAGAAGAATGGCAAGGGCAAGGGCAAGAAGGGTAAATCCAAGAAGTATGGCAAAGCAGTTGCTCCTCCTATAAAGAAACCCAAGGCTGGACCGAAGCCAGAAACTGAGTGCTTTCATTACAAGGGAACTGGTCACTGGAAGCGGAACTGCCCCAAGTACCTGGCTGACAAGAAGGCGGCCAATAACAAACAAGGTATATATGATATACATGTTATTGATGTGTACCTTAATAGCTCTCGTTGTAGTTCCTGGGTATTTGATACCGGTTCGGTTGCTCACGTTTGCAACTCAAAGCAGTACCTATGGAATAGAAGGAGGCTGGCTAAGGACGAAGTGATGATGCGCGTGGGGGAATGGTTCCAAGGTTGATGTGATCGTCGTCGGCACGCTCTCTCTTCGATTACCATCAGGATTAGTGATGAACCTGAATAATTGTTATTTAGTGCCTGCATTAAGCATGAACATTATATCTGGATCTTGTTTATTGTGAGATGGTTACTCATTTAAATCAGAGAATAATGGTTGTTCTATTTATACGAGTAATATCTTTTATGGTCATGCACCCAATGTGAGGGGTTTATTCATATTAAATCTTGATAGTGATGGTACACATGTTCATAACATTCATGCCAAAAGATGTAGAGTTCATAATGATAGTACCACTTTCTTGTGGCACCGCCGTTTGGGTCATATTGGTGTAAAACGCACGAGGAAGCTCCATGCTGATGGACTTTTGGAGTCACTTGATTTTGAATCACTTGACACATGTGAACCATGCCTCATGGGCAAGATGACTAAAACGCCGTTCTCTGGAACAATGGAATGGGCAAGTGACTTGTTGGAAATCATACATATTGATGTGTGCGGTCCAATGAATGTTGCAGCGAGCAGTGGATATCGTTATTTTCTCACCTTCACTGATGACTTAAAGTAGATATGGGTATATTTACTTAATGAAACATAAGTCTAAAACGTTTGAAAAGTTCAAGCAATTTCAGAGTGAAGTTGAGAATCATCGTAACAAGAAGATCAAATTCCTACGATTTGATCAAGGAGGTGAATATCTGAGTTATGAGTTTGGCAGTCACTTAAGACAGTGTGGAATTGTTTCACAGTTGACACCGTCCAGAACACCACAGCGTAATGGTTTGTCCGAACGTCGTAATCGAACCATATTAGATATGGTGCATTCTATGATGTCTCTTGCCGATTTGCCACTATCGTTTTGGGGTTATGCATTAGAGACAGTTGCATTCACTTTAAATAGGGCACCATCGAAATCCGTTGAGACGACACCATATGAACTGTTGTTTGGCAAGAGGCCAAAGTTGTCGTTTCTTAAAGTTTGGGGATGTGATGCTTATGTCAAAAAGCTTCACCCTGAAAAGCTGGAACCCAAAGCAGAGAAATGCGTCTTCATAGGATACCCGAAAGAGATAGTTGGGTATACCTTCTATCTCAGATCTGAAGGCAAAGTGTTTGCCGCTAAGAATGGAACATTTCTCGAGAAAGAGTTTCTCTCGAAAGAATTGAGTGGGAGGAAAATAGAGCTTGATGAGGTTATTGAACCTTTACTTCAACTAGAGAGTAGCACGGCGTAGAAAGATGTTTCTGTGGAGCCTACAACAGTTGAAGAGGAAGTTAATGATGATGATCATGAAGCTTCGGATCAAGTCACTATTGAACCTCGTAGGTCGACAAGGGCGCATAGTGCTCCTGAGTGGTACAACAACCCTATCTTGGAGGTCATGTTGTTGGACAACAATGAACCTACGAGCTATGAAGGAGCGATGATGGGCCCGGATTCCGAGAAATGGTTAGAGGCCATGAAATCCAAGATGGGATCCATGTAGAAAACAAACTATGGACTTTGGAAGTATTACCTGAAGGGCGAAAGGCCATTCAGAACAAATGGATCTTTAAGAAGAAGACGGACGCAGACGGTAATGTCACCATCTATAAAGCTTGACTTGTGGCAAAGGGTTTTTCACAAGTTCAAGGAGTTGACTACGATGATTCCTTCTCACCCGTAGCGATGCTTAAGTCCGTCAGAATCATGTTAGCAATAGCTGCATATTTCGACTATGAAATTTGGCAGATGGATGTCAAAACAGCGTTCCTCAATAGTTTCCTTGAGGAAGAGTTGTATATGATGCAACCCGAAGGTTTTGTCGATCCAGAGAATGCTCACAAAGTTTGCAAACTCCATCGATCCATTTATGGACTGGTGCAAGCATCTCGGAGTTGGAACAAGCGCTTTGATGAGGTGATCAAAGCGTTTGGGTTTATACAAGTTTATGGAGAAGCTTGTATTTACAAGAAAGTGAGTAGGAGCTCTATAGCGTTTCTAATATTATATGTAGATGACATATTGCTGATTGGAAACAATATAGAAATGCTGGAAAGCGTGAAGGAATATTTGAACAAGAGTATTTCCATGAAGGACCTAGGAGAAGCTGCTTTCATATTAGGCATTAAGATCTATAGAGATAGACCGGGACGCTTAATAGCACTTTCACAAAGCACATACCTTGATAAAGTTTTGAATAAGTTCAAAATGGAACAGTCCAAGAAGGGGTTCTTGCCTGTGTTGCAAGGTGTGAAGTTGAGTAAGACTCAATGCCCAGTGACTGCAGAAGATAGAGAGAAGATGAGTGTCATCCCCTATGCTTCAGCCATAGGCTCTATCATGTATGCAATGTTGTGCACAAGACCCGATGTCAGCCTTGCTATAAGTATGGCCGGAAGGTTTCAAAGTGGTCCTGGAATGGAGCACTGGACGGCGGTCAAGAATATCCTTAAGTACCTAAAAAGGACTAAGGAAATGTTTCTCGTTTATGGAGGTGATGAAGATCTCGTCGTAAAGGGTTATGTCGATGCAATCTTTGACACTGATCTGTATGACTCTAAGTCGCAAACCAGATACATATTTATTCTCAACAGGGGAGCGGTAAGCTGGTGCAGTTTCAAGCAAAGCGTGGTAGCCGATTCTACATGCGACGCAGAGTACATCGCAACCTCGGAGGCAACAAAGGAAGGTGCCTGGATGAAGCAATTCATGACAAATCTTGGAGTAGTGCCCAGTGCACTAAATCCAATGACTCTGTTCTGTGACAACACTGGTGCCATTGCTCTGGCCAAGGAACCAAGGTTTCACAAGAGGACCAGACACATAAAGCGACGCTTCAATTCCATCCGCGATTACATCGAGGAGAAGGACATGAATATTTGCAAAGTGCACATGGATCTGAATATTGCAGACCCGTTGGCTAAACCTCTTCCAAGGGCTAAACATCATCAACACCAGAACTGCATGGGTGTTTGATTCATTACAATGTAAATCACATAGTGATGTGAACTAGATTATTGACTCTAGTGCAAGTGGGAGACCGTTGGAAATATTCCCTAGAGGCAATAAATAAAGTGTTTATTATTATATTTCCTTGTTCATGATAATTGTTTATTATCCATGCTATAATTGTATTGATTGGAAACACATTGCATGTGTGGATGAATAGACAACACTTTGTCCCTAGTATGCCTCTAGTGAACTAGCTCGTTGATCAAAGACGGTCAAGGTTTCCTAGCCATTGACATGTGATGTCATTTGATAACGGGATCACATCATTAGGAGAATGATGGGATGGACGAGACCCAAACTATAAATGTAGCATATGATCGTGTCAGCTTATTGCTACAGTTTTCTGCATGTCAAGTCTATGTTCCTATGACCATGAGATCATGCAACTCACGGACACCGAAGGAATGCCTTGTGTGTATCAAACTTCGCAACGTAACTGGGTGAATATAAAGTTACTCTACAGGTATCTCCGAGGGTGTCTGTTGAGTTGGCATGGATCAACACTGGGATTTGTTACTCCGTGTGACGGAGAGGTATCTCAGGGCCCACTCGGTAATACAACATCACAATAAGCCTTGCAAGCAATGTGAATAAGTTTTAGTCATGGGATCTTGTATTACGGAACGAGTAAAGAGACTTGCCGGTAACGAGGTTGAACTAGGTATGGAGATACCGACGATCGAATCTCGGACAAGTAACATACCGAAGAACAAAGGGAACATCATACATGATTAACTGAATCCTTGACATAGAGGTTCGATCGATAAAGATATTCATAGAATATGTAGGAACCAATATGGGCATCCAGGTTCCACTAGTGGTTATTGACTGTAGAGGTGTCTCGGTCATGTCTACATAGTTCTCGAACCTGTAGGGTCTGCACACTTAAGGTTCGGTGACGTTTCGGTAGTATAGAGTTATATATGGTGATGACCGAAGGTTGTTCGGAGTCCCGGATGAGATCCCGAACGTCACGAGGAGCTCCAGAATGGTCCGGAGGTAAATATTGATATATAGGAAGTCCTGTTTTGGTCGTTGGAAAAGTTCCGGGCTCATCGATAGTGTACCAGGAGTGCCGGAAGGGTACCAGGTGACCATCGGGAGGTGTATTTCGACCCAAGAGGCTACATGGAATGTGGGAGGATAAATACTAGCCCTTAGTGGGCTAGCCAAAGGCCCATGCGGCTGGGAAGAAATTCCAAAGTGGAAAAGGTGGAAAAAAGGCAAAAAGGTGGAAATAAGGAAGGAGTCCTAATCCTACTAGGAGTGGAGGAGGAGGACTCCTCCTCTCCACTTCGGCCGAACCAAAGAGGGGCTGGCCCTTGTGCCAAGCCTCCTCCTCCTCTCCTCCTATATATACTAGAGGTTTTAGGGTTTTTGCACTAGATTTTCAGCCACGTGCAACCTTACCCTCTAGTCCATAGTTTCTCCTCTAGATCGGTTTCAGCTATGCTTAGGCGAAGCCCTGCTATGATTACTCCACCACCATCGCCGCAGCGCCGTCACGCTGCCGGAGAACTCGTCTACCTCTCCACTCCCTCTTGCTGGATCAACAAGGCGGAGATCGTCATCAAGCCGTACGTGTGCTGAATGCGGAAGTGCCGTCCGTTCGGTGCTAGATCGAGACGGATTGTGATTGGATCATGGGATGCTCGGCGATTTGGATCGGGAAGACGTTCGACTACATCAACCGCGTTTCTTGACGCTTCCCGCTTAGCGATCTACAAGGGTACGTCGATCCACTCTCCCTCTCGTAGATGCTCATCACCATGGATAGATCTTGCGTGTGCATAGGAATTTTTTTGTTTCCCATGCAACGTTCCCCAACAATATATATGCTTCTTCCACCCCGAGCCCAAGCTCTCCTTTCTCTCCTCTATGTTCCCTTCCCGTAGCTCGATCTCATCATCCATTGTTACCAAGATTTTTCAAGATAGGAGGCACACCATCGTGCTAAAAGGTTAGCAACTTCATCCTTTCATCTCTCATTGCTAGTTTAGCTCGTTTCATGCTCTATAAGTATAGTGATTTGTGGGTTTTAGTTTGGGAGTAATTATGTGAAGTTTATTTGATTTATATGCAATTTGAGCTCAAATTAACTTGTATAATTTTCTTACATGTATGATTGTTTATTATATATAGTGCCATGGTTTTGATATGCGTCCCCGTCGGCCCTCGTCCAGTTTATGATTCGAATGTGGTATATTATCTTTTATAACTATTTTGTTTCATTTTGTGTTTATGATAATTATGCCCATCAAGATGACATATATTTTTTTATCTAGGAGGTATGTGAACCAAAAATTGCAATCGACCATATTGTCGAGAAGTTAAATTTAGTTGAAAAAGAAAATGATTATTTGAAAGAAAAATTGAAAAGAGTTGAAGAAGAGAAGATGAAATTGGAGTTGTACGTTGTCGATGTCATCGATAATCACAAGATCAAGATGGATACAATGCGCTTGAGATTAGAAAAATTGGAAAATATGCCATTAATAAAGAGGCTTGGTATCATTATGCTGTTGGATCAATTATTACCTTAGTTGCGATTCTGATCGCATTTGTTGTTACATTTAAATGCTTTAGCTAGATAGTTATATGTTGTTTTATGAGAAAAAGTGTGTATGCATGAACTTTATGTATGAACTTGTATTAACTTGGTCACTTCGATGTTATGTAATGAAGATGAGCAAGCAATGGATGTATGATGACCGACACTCTCCCGAGTTCATTAATGGCATGCCTAGTTTTATGCGTGCGGCTGAGGCAAACAAGAGGGAAGATTTTATGTGTTGTCCATGTGGTGTGTGTAAGAATGATACGAATTACTCTACCTCAAAAGTCCTTCACGTCCACCTGCTTCAGTCCGGTTTCATGTCTGGTTATAACTATTGGACCAAGCATGGAGAAAGATGGATTATAATGGAAGAGAATGAAGAAGAAGAGGGTGATGACAACTATCCTGGGTTCCCTGAACACAATAGTACTACAATGGGGGAGAAGCTGAAGAAGGGGCATTAGATAAGCCCGCTGATGATCTTGGTCAGACCATTGATGATGCTAAGAGAAACTGTGCAAGTGAAAAGGAGAAGTTGAAGTTGCAGTGCATGTTAGAGGATCACAAAAAATTATTGTACCCAAATTACAAAAATGACAAGAAAATATATGGGTACCACACCAGAATTGCTGCAATGGAAGGCATAGAATGATGTATCTGACAAGAGATTTGAAAAGTTGCTAAAATGTTAAAGAAGATGCTTCCAAAGGACAAAGAATTGCCCGACGGTATGTACGAAGCAAAGAAGACTGTCTACCCTCTACGATTAGAGGTGCAAAACATACATGCATGCCCTAATGACTGGATCATCTACCACGGTGAGTACCAGAATTTGAATGCATGCCCGCTATACGGTGCATTGCACTATAAGATCAGTTGCGATGACCCTGGTGATGTTGAGGGCGAGCTCTGCAAGAAAAGGATTCTTGCCAAGGTGGTATGGTATGCTTCTATAATACCACGGTTGAAACGTTTGTTCCAAAACAAAGAGCATGCCAAGTTGTTGCGACGGCAAAAACAAGACCGTAAGTAAGATAGGATGTTGAGAGTACCCGCTGATGCGTCACAACGAAGAAAAATCGAGAAAGAGTGGACGGATTTTGCAGATGACGCAATGAACTTATGGTTTGGTATAAGTGCAGATGTCATTAATCCTTTTTGGGAGCAGAGCAGCAATCATAGCACCTGGCATGTGACTTTATGTATCTATAACCTTCCTCCTTGGTTGTGCATGAAGCAGAAGTTCAATATGATGTTAGTGCTCATCCAAGACCCTAGGCAAACCGGAAACGACATTGATATGTACTTAAACCCATTAGTTGAAGAATTTTTACAGTTGTGGGATTTAAAAGGTGTACGTGTGTGGCATGAGCACAAACAGGAGGAATTTGACCTACGAGCGTTGCTGTTTGTAACCATCAATGATCGGCCTGGTCTTAATAACCTTTTAGAACATAGAAACAAGGGATATAATGCATGCACACACTGTTTAGATGAGACTCAAAGTATATATTTGGCCCCCTCCCCCTAAATAGGGGTTCAGACCAGCGGCATGGTGGCCGGCGGCACCACTGAACCCAGGACCACGAGGTCTGGAAACAGCGGGGAGCTGGAGCGGCCGACACCGCATTGGGCGGGCATGGCGCCCTGATGTAGAGCGGAGACTGCGCCTGCAGAGCCCGCATCAGGTCCGCCTTGGAGGTCGCCAAGCTGGCAACCCATTGCTCGTGGATGCGGTTCTAGCCGGCGCTGTTGGGGGTCAGTGGACGGTGCGGCGGTGGGCAACTCATTGGTGGAGAGGAGAGGAGAGCAATGGCCGGCGAGGAGAGTGAGAGGGAATATTGAGAATGGAGGAGTGGGCGATGACACGAGAGGGAGTTATGAAAAGTCTCGTCCGTCTTTGCGCTCCCCGAGGCGTGCAGCGAAGAGCCACGCGTGACCGCGCTTAGGCTAGCTACGGAGAAATTATCGATTTAAGTCATGGACGTGGACACAATTCAGATGACTAAACAATTTATTTTCATCCCACGAAATCCTGATTGATGCAAATGCGAGCAACCAAACCGTTTCTAAAAAGAAAAAGCAGCTCGTGCGCGGAAACTCTGCTTCCACAAGCTGCTCGTGCACCTACTCCATTCCCCTTTCTCCTTGAGATCTACCAGACATTGGGTACTCCCCTGCCCTCGTCCCGCGGTGGACGCGTCGCCGGCGTCCGTTTCTTCTCCTCGCTGGGGTCACGCCGCCGCAACAGCCCAGCTACTCCGCGGCCGGCCGGGCGTCCTCCACGGCATATCCATCCCGACAGGTACGTACGGCCCCGTCACACATCCCAGCTGCCGTGCTTCCATCCCCTGCTGTGCCGCCGGCGCCGACGCATCCTCTGAAATTTCAGGGTTCAGATCGACGGCCTGCACTGCAACCAGCAGCTCTGGTCACTGGGCGTGAAGAAGAACTAATTCCAGCTTCCCCATAGGTAAGACCCCATCTCCTCCTCCCGTGTCGCATTGGCAGTGTTGATAATGCTTGGCCTTAATTCTATTATTAGTCCATCCTATTCTCAGGGTGCAAATTTAGCTGTTTTCGGTGCATTCCACGGAGACACATGGCGGCCATGGAGGCGGCTCTTGTGAGTGTGGCGACGGGGGCCATGAAACCTGTTCTGGGGAAGCTGGGCGCTCTGCTCGCCGACAAGTACAACCGTTTCAAGCGGGTGCGCAAGGATATCAAGTCCCTCACCGATGAGCTTGCCGCCATGGATGCTTTTCTCATGAAGATGTCGGAGGAGGAGGATCCCGATGTGCAGGATAAAGTTTGGATGAACGAGGTGCGCGAGCTGTCCTACGATATGGAGGATTGTATCGACGATTTCATGCACAGCGTTGATGACAAGGACCCTGAGCCAGAGGGCTTCATAGAGAAGATCAAGCACTCTCTAGGTAAGTTGGGGAAGATGAAGGCTCGCCATCGGATTTCCAGTGAGATCCATGATCTGAAGAAGCAGATCACTGAGGTGGGCGAGAAGAACGCAAGGTACAAGACTGAGGTGGGCAAGAGGAATGCAAGGCACAAGACTGTTGAAGCCTTCTCAGAAACCATCGATGGAACCATTGACACTAGAGCTCTTGTTATCTTTGATGATGTGTCAAAGATTGTCGGAATTGATGAATCAAAGACTGAGGTTATCAATTTGTTGACTGAAGAGTATGGACGTGGGTCATCACGACAACTAAAGATAGTATCTATCTTTGGGCCTGGAGGAATGGGCAAAACAACTCTTGCAAATCAAGTGTATCAAGAGCTTAGGAAAGGATTCGTTTGTCAAGCTTTCTTATCTGTGTCGCGAAGTCCAAGCATTATGAACATCCTGAGAACCATATTCGGTAAAGTTAGCAACCGACCTTATGCTGGTACTGAAGAAGGGAGTGTGCAGCAACTTGCTATCAACATATATGAGTTCTTAGAAGACAAAAGGTACATACTTACCATCCCTATGCTTGTTTTGGATTCGCTAAAATGCAATCGCTAGCTTTCTAGTTGAAACATAGTCAATATTTAACTCATAGGTTTTGTGCACGCTGCTCTCCTCAACGGTCTGCCACTAGACCAATAGCACTTTACTGCATGACTTGCACTGTTTTCTTGTTTCTTGTGCAACTAGAAAGTGGCCTGCAACATGTGCGGGCGACATCTTTTCATATTTTTTCTATATAAAGCAATATAAGATATACTGTGATAAAAATCATGTACTTGTGTGGATGATGGTGATTTCACAATGATAAGATATATGTCCATCCACTAGAGAAATAATAATGTTCAATCCATGCTTTCCCAACATATAGTTCTAGAGACATCTTATCAAGCCTGCCACACCTAGAAGAACGGAAGTGCCGACCATTACTTTCTATTGTGATATTAAACCAATATATCTAATTAAAATTCCAGTTATGACTTGATACTGAATAAGTGTGTGGAAATTACAACCCCTGCCGGTGGCTCCAAAGCATGGTCGATCAGGATCCAATTTGTACATAACATTATACCAGCCGATCATTTGTACGCCTCAAATCAAATCCTTGGTTCTAAGCTTTGTGCTTAGAAATATGGTGAGAAAGGTTAATCACTCATATGTCCTCGCTGCTGAGATTGTCGATTTTCGAGTCGGAGTGAGCTTCCAGCGGTGCCACATTACCTGCCACATGTAAGATTCAACGTGGACGCCCACGAGTTAGAACACAACAGATATGGGATTTGTGAGTCACCCCGCTCAGCCCACAAGTAAGCCCACCACATATTTCGGACGTAGGACGAATCAATCAGCGGCTGCCGCTGGCATGTTGCAGCTTTGACATTGAAGTAAAATTTGAACACAAACATGAACATATCGCTCTCTCGTCATGTTCAGGCTTCATCGGTCGATGACATGCGTCATTAATTGTAGAATCGGGGAGAGAGGGTACCTACAAACTCCTCTGTTATCTTGTCTATCCCTAGGCGTGAGTTCCCTATTGTGTGTGTGTGGCAGCTGCACACCAGGAGGGGACTGGGAGCACCTCTTTCTAGGTCATCACAAGGGTTGGGCCTTGTGGGGCTTAAGTGAGATGGGCCATACAACCCATACTGGTTCAACACTTCCCCTTAAGATGGATGGTAGATATCTATCATCCCCATCTTGTCACATGCCAAGTTACAGTCCTTTGTTCCCAGTCCCTTTGTCAAGCAATCTGCAAACTGCTGTCTAGAGCTGACATGAGTAAGACTGATGATCCCAGCATCAAGCTTCTCCTTAATGAAAAGGCGATCAATTTCCACATGTTTTGTCCTGTCATGTTGAACTAGATTATTAGCAATGGCTATAGTTGACTGATTGTCATACCACACCTTCAAGGGTCCCTTCCTCAGAAGTTTCAACTCGCTTGGTACATACTTCACCAAGAGCATCTCACACAACCCTTGAGATAATGTTCTATACTCAGCTTCTGTTGTTGATCTAGATACAACATGCTGTTTCTTGCTTCTCCATGACACCAAATTTTCTCCCACAAACACACAGTAGACAGAAGTTGATCTTCTATCATCGTGACAACTAGCCTAGTCAGAGTCACTATAGACATCCACCTCAAGATGTCCACTCTTTCCAAACCACAACCCTTTACCCGGAGTCCCCTTCATGTATCTCATGATTCTGTGCACAATA
Source organism: Hordeum marinum (assembly GCA_022496015.1). Classification (NCBI taxonomy): domain Eukaryota; kingdom Viridiplantae; phylum Streptophyta; class Magnoliopsida; order Poales; family Poaceae; genus Hordeum; species Hordeum marinum. The sequence goes on along the minus strand of CM039676.1, from coordinate 513,315,496 downwards.
TCAAGATGCCCACTCCTTGGTTCATGCATGTATCTATCACCACCCCCACAACATATGTGATGTCAGACCTGGTATGACATAAGTACAATAATCTCCCAACCAATTTCTGATAATCTTCCTTATTCACTAGCTCTCCCGATTGTGCTGTCACTTGATGATTTTGTTCAATCGGAGTAGGGGTAACACGACATCCCATCATGCCCATGTCACTCAAGAGATCCAAGGTATATTTTCGTTGGCACATAGAGATTCCCTTCTCTTTCCGAGCCACTTCTTGCTTAGGCAGCCCTTTAGTCTCTCTATTTCCTCATCATCTCCAGTGATAATAATGTCATCTACATAAACAAGAAGAATGATGATTTTCCGATTAGAGTGCCTATAGAACATTGTGTGGTCACCGTTACACTGACCATACCCCATGCCACGGACAACACGTCTGAACCTATCAAACCATGCCCTCGATGATTGCTTCAATCCATACAAGGATTTCTTGAGCCTGCATACCTTCCTCGTGGTCTCTGAAGTACCAAAACCTGGTGGTATCTCCATCTCCATACCAAAACCTTCCCTAAGTTTTTGTTCAGGTAGAAGAATCCTCCTTCAAGAGTCCCTCCCGTGGGTTCTTTTTTACGTTGTTTGCATTTCTATGCATGGTAGAACAAAAACAAAAATATTCCCATGCATGGCAGCTAATTAGTGGTTAGTCATTGAACAACAATAACAACAACAACAACAACAACAAAGCCTTTAGTCCCAAATAAGTTGGGGTAGGCTAGAGGTGAAACCCATAAGATCTTGCGACCAACTCACGGTTCTGGCACATGGATAGCAAGCTTCCACGCACCCCTGTCCATGGCTAGTTCTTTGGTGATGCTCCAATCCTTCAGATCTCTCTTTAAGGACTCTTCACATGTCAAGTTTGGTCTACCCCGGCCTCTTTTGACATTATCAGCATGCTTTAGCCGTCCGCTGTGCACTGGGGCTTCTGGAGGCCTGTGCTGAATATGCCCAAACCATCCTAGATGATGCTGGACAAGCTTCTCTTCAATTGGCACTAGCCTAACTCTATCTCGTATATCATCATTCCGAATGCGGGTCCTTCCTTGTGTGGCCACACATCCATCTGAACATGCGCATCTCTGCCACACCTAACTGTTGCACATGTCGCCATTTAGTCGGCCAACACTCGGCGCCATACAACATTACGGGTCGAACTGCCGTCCTATAGAACTTGCCTTTTAGCTTTTGTGGCACCCTCTTGTCACAGAGAATGCCAGAAGCTTGATGCCACTTCATCCATCTGGCTTTAATTCGATGGTTCACATCTTCATCGATATCTCCATCCTTCTGCAACATTGACCCCAAATATCGAAAAGTGTGCTTCTGAGGCACCACTTGCCCATCAAGGCTAACATCCTCCTCCTCTTCGTGCCTAGTAGTACTGAAAGTGCACCTCATGTACTCGGTTTTTGTCCTACTAAGTCTAAAACCTTTCGATTCAAAGATTTGCCCCCGTAACTCCAACTTCATGTTGACTCCTGCCCGACTCTCATCGACTAGCACCACATCGTCTACAAAGAGCATACACCATGTGATATCTCCTTGTATATCCCTTGTGACCTCATCCATCACCAAGGCAAAAAGATAAGGGCTCAAAGCTGACCCTTGATGCAGTCCTATCTTAATTGGGAAGTCGTTAGTGTCGCCATCACTTGTTTGAACACTTGGCACAACATTATCGTACATGTCCTTGATGAGGGTAATGTACTTTGTTGGGACTTTGTGTTTCTCCAAGGCCCACCACATAACATTTCGCGGTATCTTATCATAGGCCTTCTCCAAGTCAATGAACACCATATGCAGGTCCTTCTTTTGCTCCCTATATCTCTCCATAAGTTGTCGTACCAAGAAAATGGCTTCCATGGTCGACCTCCCAGGCATGAAACCAAACTGATTTTTGGTCACGCTTGTCATTCTTCTTCCGCAGTGCTCAATGACTCTCTCCCATAGCTTCATTGTATGGCTCATCAGTTTAGTTTCACGGTAATTAGTAGAACTCTGAACATCCCCCTTGTTCTTGAATATTGGTACTAATATACTCCGTATCCATTCTTCTGGCATCTTGTTTGCCCGAAAAATGTGTTTGAAAAGTTTGGTTAGCCACACCTCAATGGGGATACAGTCGGGGCCCATCGACTTGCCTCCTTTCATCCTCTTTAAAGCTCCTTGACCTCCGACTCCTGGATTCGCCTCACAAAACGCTTGCTAGTATCATCAAAGGAGTCATCCAGATCAATGGTAGAGCTCTCACTCTCCCCATTGAATAGCTTGTCAAAGTACTCCCGCCATCTATGCTTAATCTCCTCGTTCTTCACCAGGAGTTGATCTGCTCCGTCCTTGATGCACTTGATACGGTCAACATCCCTCGTCTTCCTCTCTCGGATCTTGGCCATCTTATAGATGTCCCTTTTGCCTTCCTTCGTGTCTAACCTTTGGTACAGGTCCTCATACGCCCTAACCCTTGCTTCACTCACATCTCGCTTTGCGGCCTTCTTTGCCATCTTGTACTTCTCTATGTTGTGTGCACTCCTATCCAGATATAGGCGTATGAAACAATCTTTCTTTTCCTTGATTGCCTTCTGGAAATCATAGTTCCACCACCAGGTATCTTTAGCTTCTCTTCTACTTCCCCTGGACACTCCAAACTCCTCTGAGGCCACCTTACGAATGCAAGTCGCCATCTTCATCCACATGTTGTCTGCATCACCTCCTTCCTCCCAAGGGCCCTCCTTAATGACCCTCTCCTTGAACGCCTGAGCTACCTCCCCTTTGAGCTTCCACCACTTCGTTCTAGCGACTTTGGCACACTTTTCCCACTGGACACGAATCTGAAAGCGGAGGTCAGCAACCACAAGCTTATGCTGAGGGACAACACTCTCTCCAAGTATCACCTTACAGTCTAGGCATGTACTCCTGTCTTCTCTTCTGGCTAGAGTGCTGCCCACTATTGTAAGTCACTAGATGTGTGTCTCTCTTCTTAAAGAGGGTGTTAGCTACAATCATGTCATAGGCTAACGCAAAGCTTAAGACATCTTCTCCTTCTTGATTCCTGATTCCATAGCCAAATCCCCCATGCACCCCTTCAAAACCCGTGTTATATGGGCCCACGTGGCCATTGAGGTCTCCTCCTATGAAGAGCCTCTCGCCAATCGTTACACTCCTAACAAAGTCCTCCAAGCCTTCCCAGAACTCCCTCTTGGTGTTCTCATTGTGGCCTACTTGCGGGGCATACACGTTGATAACGTTGAGGACTAAGTCCCCAACTAGCAGCTTGACCAGGATAATCCGGTCCCCACGTCTCTTGACATCTACCACTCCATCCTTGACACTCCATCCTTGAGGCTCTTGCTCATCAAGATGCCTACTCCATTTCTGTTTGCAACCGTCCCCGTGTACCATAGCTTGAAGCCGGTACCCTCCACCTCCTTCGCCTTCTGTCCCCTCCATTTGGTCTCTTGGACGCAAAGGATATCAACGCCTCTCCTCACCGCTGTATCAACTACCTCCTGAAGCTTACCTGTCAGAGACCCTACGTTCCAGCTACCTAAGCGAATTCTCCTAGGCTCGGCTAGCTTCCTTACCCTTCGCACTCGTCGAGTCAAATACGAAGACCCTCGCTCATTTTCCACTACACCCGGGCGCCGATGCAACGCGCCACTAAGGATGCAACGACCCGACCCTCGCTCACTTGCCATCGTATCCGGATCACGATACGGCGCGCCACCTGGGGGGTGATGGCCCGGCCCTTGCCCATTTTCCACCAAACCCGGGTTCCGATGTGGCGCGTCGCTGAGAGGGTTACGCCCCAACGAAAATCTTTTGGGTTCATCTCCATAAGAGTGGCTGAGTTTTCACGTTGGCTCACCAAGCCTATCACAACTCCTCCTTTACCCGGGCTTGGGACCGGCTATGTTGAGACAACATAGGCGGAGTTTAGTCATTGAATAACCAATTCATCATAATTCAAAATGAATAGATATGTTTTAAACTTCCACATGCACACTCCCAATTCACAAAATAGTAACCTGTAAGAATTAATCACCAAACGAATTAAACAAAAGTCTGGAATACAAGGTGCAGTGTACCAAACATTGACACACAAAGTTAATTAAATTGGCAACATATGCTATCTTAACAACAGTACTGTTAGGTTTGTTATTTAATTTTTCATGTTATCAGTGTGACAAGCTTCATTTTTTTAATTTGCCTATCTTATTGTACATGCTTGATATTAAAGCCCTGCTAATATATCCCACAAATCCACATGTAGGTACTTTATCGTTGTTGATGATATATGGGATATAGATACATGGGATGTTATTAAGTGTGCATTCCCCATGACCAGGATGGGTAGTAGAATAATCACCACTACTCGGATAAACAGTGTGGCAGAGGCATGTAGTTCATCATTCAGTGGCCATATTTATGGTATAAGGCCTCTTGATATTGTGCAATCTAGACAGTTATTCTATAGAAGACTATTCAACTCCGAAGAACATTGCCCTTCACACCTTCAAGAGTTTCTAATCAAATCTTGCAAAAATGCGGTGGCTTGCCTTTGGCGATCATTGCAATTTCTGGTCTGTTGGCTAGCAAACGGAAAACAACAGAGATATGGAATGAAGTGAAAGATTCAATTGGGCATGCACTGGAACGAAATCGTAGTGTTGAAAGCATGATGAAAATATTGTCACTTAGTTACTTTGATCTGCCTTCTCTTCTAAAAACTTGCCTCTTGTGCCTGGGTATATTTCCAGAAGATACTGTTATCGAGAAGAAATGTCTTATAAGGAGATGGATTGCTGAAGGGTTATTTCACAAAGAAGGCAGATATACAGTACATGAGTTGGGGGAGATGTGTTTCAGTGAGCTTGTCAATAGGAGTTTGATCCAACTTGTGATTGACGAACACCATAAACTGAATACTTGTAGAGTTCATGACACAATTCTTGATTTCATCATATCCAAGTCCATTGAAGATAACTTTGTTACTTTGGTAGGGGTTCCCTTTGTACCAGTTAATGTCAAACGGAAAGTTCGTCGGCTCTCTCTCCAACTTGATACACAGGGAAATTGTACCGTGCAAAAAAGGAGAATGGTATTGTCCCATGCCCGATCACTCAATATTTTTGGAAATTCAGGGGAACTGTATCAATTGGATGAATTCAGGCATTTGCGTATTGTAGATTTTGGATGTTGGGGTTCCCCCTACAATGGAAACATCGAACACCATATTTAAAATATAGGGAGGTTGCTTCATCTAAAGTACCTGAACCTAAGGGGAACAAGAATATCTGAGCTCCCAGGAGATATTGGGTGTCTAAGTTGCCTAGAGATGTTAGATCTACGAGGCACCTTCATATGGGAACTGCCAGCAAGTATTGTAAATCTAGGGAAATTGGTGCATCTATTGACTGACTTCAAAGTTACATTTCCTGATGGAATTGGGAAGTTGCAGGCACTGGAGGTGTTGAAATGGGTCGACTTTTCATTGCAAAGTCTTAACTACATGCAACAACTTGGACAGCTAAGGAATCTGAGGAAGTTGTTCATTGATGTCAATGAACGTGCAAGGAGACTTCCTGTCTCTTCCTTTTGTGACTTTGGCTTGCTGGACAAGCTTGGTTATCTGAAAATAAAAAACGCATTCTTACCATTGGGAACTGTGTGCCCTGTTGCGCTTAGCCTCCAGAAACTCGTCTTAATTGATTCGCCAGTCCGGCGTGTTCCGGGTTGGATGCGCTCACTTGTGAACCTTCAAGAGTTACGCATTGAAGTGAAGGGAATCATGCAGGGTGATCTCTGCATTCTCGGAAGCTTACCTGCTCTGCTCAAGCTGGAACTAGAAGGGAGATACCATGATTCCAAAGATAGAATGCTGACAGTCAGTGGTGAAACTGGGTTCCCATACTTGACCAAGTTCCGATATTATACAGACCAAGAAGGAATAAATCTCAAGTTCGCAGCCGGCTCCATGCCCAACCTAGAAATGCTTGTGATTGTGCTACAGGCGTGTAGAACTGAGGCACTCGCTGAAGGTTTTGATTTCGGGATAAAGAATCTGCCCAGACTCGTTACTGTCGATTGTACAATAGAAGAAGGCGACTGCAGCAGTTTGACGGATGCTATGAAGAGTGCAGGCAGCACACATCCCAACCGCCCTACGATTAACATGTGGCTGGGTGGACTCATACTCTTGTAACAGGCTACCCTCTCACAATGCTAACATCTCTCCCATGAACCTCCAAAATCAGCAACAATCTTCCTGACCAACGCAGCCTCATGAACCTGTTGGGGGAAGACGGAGAACGCCCGAGCTTTTTTTTTTTTTTTTTGCTTCTAGAGCTCCCAGCGGGTGATCATCAACAGCGAGTGATAATCTTGCCGAGAGGCAGATGGGCATAGACCGTGGACATGTTGAATGCTGTGAAGTTTGGAATCATTGTTGCAGAGCAAAGAATGGGCATGTTAAGGGGAGGACCTAACATTTTTACCGGGATTGTGGATTGTGACGAGTGCAGCACAGCAGCAGGATTAATTAAGTCCGGATGCATCAAACTTTTTACCCGGCTGTTCTTTTTAGGAGCTAGATATTGAAAAATCTAGTAAATAAAACAAGTAAAAGAATTTATTTTGGAAAAAATAAATCTTCAGTGTGTGTTTTAAGAAAAGTTCACTATATAATATAATAAGAAATGTGCACAGTCTAAGTACTACAATTCGGTGTGTATTGAAATATATTCATCAAATCTACTAATTATTTATTAAAGGATGTAGGCGTTTATTTGAAAATTTATCACCAAGGAAAATGCGAAAAATGAAAAACGATTTAGTTTGTACTATTAGATAAGTGTTCATTGTATAGGAAAAGATGTTCACTGTATTTGAAAAAAGTTCACCAAAACTATAGAAACAGAAAATCTGAAAATCGAAAAAACATCTTGTGTGTATTAGAAAAATGTTCACCAAAACTATAGAAAAAGAAAATCTGAAAAAAAATAAACATGAAAAGTTAAAAAGAGAACGGAAAGAATGAGATCACATAAGAACAAAATAAAGAACAAAAAACAACAGAAAAATAACTACAAAAAATAAAGCGCAGCCTGCACAACAGTGAATGGGCTAGCCCACCGAATGGCCTGTGGGCGCAGCAGCTTCTATTTGCCGCCCATCCGCGGCACATAGAATATTTAGCTTAGCGCTAGAGTATGTATGTACGTAGGGGTTTGCTGTATATTTTTTTAAATTTTACCTTTTGTCTTTCTCTTTTGCATATGTTTGCAAAATTTCAGATATATATTTATATACAGTAATGCAAAAATAGGTTCACTATTTCAGAAAAATCACATTTAAATATGTCCACAATTTTTAAAAAATGTTCATGCATTTAATTTTGTTCCGTAAATTCAATTTTTTCATGAATTTTAAAAATGGTCATATTTTTTACATTCGTGGATCCAAAACATGTTCATGAATTCAAAAAATGTTCACAAATTTAAAAACTGATCATAAGTTTCCGAATATTCGTGGATCCAAAACACGTGCATGAATCTAAAAAATGTTCACAAATTTAAAAACTGATAATAAATTTTGGACATGTTTGTGGATCCAAAACATGTTCGTGAATTCAAAAAATGTTCACAAATTTAAAAACTGATCATAAATTTCCAAAATGTTTGTGGATCCAAAACATGTTCATGAATTCACAAAGTGTTTGTGGATTCATGAACACTTTGATACAAGAACAAAAGACCTATTTAGGCAAACTCAAAAGCTTTATTAAGACGTCACAATGTTTAAAAGTACAGAAGACTTGAAAGAAAATGCCCGCTCTTATCATCTCAATCCTCCTCATAGCCCGTTGAAAAAATTGAACACAAAGAGGTGTCACATCTCTTGCCACCGACCAGACCCAGACATACACAACGAATAGGCCCAGACACAAACAAAAGGCTCAACTCATGCGTCGACAGAAAATAACAACACGCTACGCATGCGAAAACAATGAAAGGAAGCCAAGCGCCAACGAGTGGTCACAAAATTTGCACGGAAATTAGTCTGGATCATATGGTGGGAGACATAGGTGTATACCTGGCCATGGGCAGCCCGGCCCAAAAAAGCCTGACCCGGCTCGGCCCAACCTTGCCCACGGGCTGGGCTCAGGCCTAAATTTTGAGCCCAGTGACCGGGCCAGGCCGAGCTCGGGCCCGAAGAAACTGAAGTTTACGTCTATGCCGGGCCGGGATTTTTTCGGGCTCAGGCCGGGCTTGGACCCAAAAGTCAGGCCCGACAGCCGGGCCAGGCCGGGCTTAGGCCTGGGTTTTAAGTATCGGGCTTTTTCTGGCCCGGCTCGAGGCCCGGCCCGGCCTGAGGTATGGCCAGGTATACTTAGGTGTGAGGTAACTATTTCACATCTAGATGTAAAATAGTAACTCCGTTTTGTCTTAGATGCCAATCATTTATCATATTGAATATGGAAATCTCTATATAACTATGTGAGATTGCATGGGTTCTTGCCGGTAACAAAAAAAGAGAGTCAAAAATCATGTTCCTGGACACCGCTTGAGAGCCAGGCCGAAACTAGGAAACTGAGCCTTCATGTCTGGCCAACCTGCATTGTGCCACTTGAGAGGTGTGACTATGGGCATTTCCAGGCGTGACTATGGGCATTTCCTATTTAGCGCTGCCGGCGCCTGTTACAGTGCGTTTCTGCGAACGGGTGCCTGCAGTGCACTTCCTCTGTCGCGAGATGGGCAACTTTAAATCGAACCAGGCTAGCGTTTGCTTTATCTCTTTAAAGTGCAAACAAAGAGGTGCAACTTTGAATCGAACGTGGAACATCTAGGTTCCAAGCATACCGCAACAACCACTAGGACCACGCAAGCTTATGCATAGAAAGTTCTAGCAACTTTATTAGTCTTTCTCCAGTCCACATTTCCTTTTTTTTCTGTTCTTTTTTTCTATTTTATTTCTTTTTCTTAAATCCACGAGTGTAAATTGATGAAATTTTTATTCAAAATCAGCAAACCTTCTTTTTCAAAAATTCATGAACTTTTTTTCCAAATCGATGAACTTTTCTCAAAAGTTGTGAACTTTTTAAAAACATTGATTAATTTTTTTCAAAAATCTGTGAACTTATTTTTCAAATTTGATGATTTTTTTTCAAATTTAATGAACTTTTTGAAAATCCATGAACTTTTTCATTTGTGATAAACTTTTTTCAAAATTGATGAATTTTTTTTCTAGTTCGGTGAACTTTTTTCAATATACCAACATTTATCCATTTTAATGAGCTTTTGTTTGAAAATTGATGAACTCCCACGACTATGAGTTGCTTCAATAGCAGCCGCTAGAATGGGCCAGCCCAGCGCGGACCATAGGTCTGCGCTCTTTTATGCATTTGTTTTACTTCTCAAATTTCTCCTTTCGTTTTTTGCTTTATTTTGACTTTTGATTATATTTCCAAATATTCTAAATATATCTATGACAAGCTGCTATAGGGGATCATAATGATAGGTAATCTAGAGACCCTAGCTAGAACTTTTGTGTACAAATGTGCAAGAGTTGCCTAATGGAATTGTTCGGTTGAATAAATTACAACGCTCTCTGGAGGAAGAAAAAGATACCAAATGGGACTGGGCACATGAGCAAGTTATCGTTGATGTCAGACTGTTATTACTCCGAGTTAAACGGAAGCATAGGAGGATCTAGGGAACTTGACAAGTTTGGAGGAACACGAGGTGGATCTCACGAGCAATGTTCTTTCTTTGTTTGTAGTAAGCAACATTTTTTTGAATGGTGATGGGGGGGGGGGGGATTCCCACCTGAATATATTGCTCAAAAAGCTGCCTAGGCCATTTTTTGTCTGTAGTAAGCAATTGAATACTGGTGCCGTCGCGTTCCTGATATGACTGGTTTGGGTAGAACGCTTGGATGGTTCCCTTACATCCACTCCAAACAAATCTAATCCCTCTATGGATTTCAAGGGACTTCACCGAAGCGAGATCGCACCTTGCGTGGTGGATTACAGATCAACCGAGAGGGTCGTGGTGCAACGGATCGACAAAGAAACTGTTGGGAAAAAATCATGGCTCTGTATACCAGATTTTGACGACCTGGTAGTAGGGGAACTAGATCGCACATGCAGAAGGGCTAGGTAGTAGAAGGGGATGCAAAACTGACAGAAGAAGAAGGTGAGCTGAGAGCGAGGGAGAGAAAGGGAGATAAGGAGAGAGAGAGCGTGGGAGGGCACGCGCGTGGGAGAGAGTAAAAAAGATACCAATATAAAAATTCCAATATATTTTTAGGAATTAAGTGTATTTCTGCGTGGGAACACAAAAACGCATAATGGGAACACGTACGGGCACCTACACCGGTGCTCTTTTCCCACTAGTTCTCAATAACTTCCGTGACTTTTTATTTGAAATGATCACTTTGTTTTTTTGAGAGTGCACCATCACTTCTTTTGAGTGAGAGAAACAACACCGTTAACACATGAGGCCACGTCTCACTTACGGCCCACGGGTTCTAACTTATTGGTCGACCGCATTATTCTGTAATAAAAGCGTGACAGAGGTAGAAATAGAGATATAGATTAACATTGCTAAGCTTTTTTTTTCGTTTTTTTAAAAGGAATATATTAATATCGAAAAGATACAAATTACACCCAGCCTCTGTACCTACAAGATGTCACAAAGACAGGATGCACAAAGCCAAAGAAGAAAATAAAAAGAAACTAAAAAAAGAAAGGTCCCGCCATAACGATCGACTCTTCTCAATAGAAACACACATATCGCCACCAAATACGACACCCGAAAGACATAAAAGGTCTCCAAAAGCAACGCCTCCAAGAAGGGAATAGTGCACAAGCGCCATCCTTGCCCGATACAAGATCTTAGGTTTTCACCTGGAGAAAATCCGCGCTCTCAAAACAATTCCTTAAGCAAGGTAATCATCAAGCACAACCAATGAAGGTCAGACCTTGGGTTTTCACCCTGAAAGCCACGACTAGGCACCCGAGGAGTACCACCAAAAATAAAATCCGCCAGTGTTGTCGGCCCCACTTATCACTGCTACTCCTGATAGTTATCTGACATCTGGCTGACTCTGTCACCACCAAGGTTCTGTCCATCTAATTGATCCTCTGATCTCAACCACCATGACCTTCTCCACTGTTGTTTTCACCATGGAAATCGAGAAGTCGACATGTCCCAAAGTGTCGTCAATAAACAGAGCTTCGCGTCACGCCCTTAGAACCTCGTGGGCTGATATGGACGTGCACGACCGGAATCTAACCGATCCAGATATCCTGAGCAAGATCTTTGGCGGCCGTCCCGGAACACGTCAATGACCAGATCGAGGAGAACCGATCTTGCAGGACATTGCTATGAAGCGAAAAGAGCACAAGGACCGCCACCATAAGCATCACGACAACAAGCCCCCACGCCGCTCGGATCCAGCCTGCCGCCGCCACCTAGCCCGCCACCGGCACCACCACACTAGTGGAAAAAGGCCCATTTGTCCTAGTTCAAGAGGCCCATCTGTCCCGGTTCTGGACTCGGGACTAAAGGGTCGGGACTAAAGCCCATGACCTTTAGTCCCGGTTCGCTTATGAACCGGGACAGATGGAGCTACACGTGGCCGCTCCACCGAGCCCAGGCAGGAGGGCCTTTGGTCCCGGTTGGTGTTACCAGAGCCACCACGCGTCAGCAGTTCAGGAGCTATTTTTTTTAAAGAGGGGGGGGGGTCGAGGGTTTTGAAGGGTTGATTTAGGGGTTTCATATATTTTGTTATTAGCTAGCTAATAGAGAGAAGTGACCTCTCTTATCTCCGTGCTTTGTTGCAACTCTACGTACTATACGTATAGAGAGAACATATAACACTATTTAATCATCATTTTTGTCTATGAGACATCAGATAACAAGCTGGTCACTAGTCATAATCACAACTCCTCCTCCTCCTCATCAACTCTAACACATTGTAGCACATAATAACACATTGTACCTAGGATCTAGTCCTCTCTCATAGGATCTACTCTACCCTCTCTTAGGTACAATATCATAAAACAAGATAGGCCCTGACTCTCCATTATGGAGAACGGGGATCATCTAGCCTCCCATTCTTGGCCTACGCACAATGTTGCTTTCAAGTAGGTCTCTACGATTGACCATACATTTTCCCCAATCTTTGATTGTCATGACTCCATCGGTTTTAGAAATCCGTTACGGACAGGAGTGATGCGTAGGCTGACCTAGCCGTGGTGGCCCTAAGCTCATAACAACAACGCGACCTCTCGGAAACATTAGATGAGGCACACAATCCTTCGGGATTTTCTGTTGAAAAACATAGTAATAACTTTGTAGTTAGCAATGTAGTTTAGTTTTAGAAGAATTTATGCAAAAGATGCACGGATGTCGTAATAGTAGAATAAAAATCTTACCATGCAATCTCCATGGATGTTACCGTAGTTCACCACGTGCACTATTGACACGTATTGACCATAATGCAGGAGTTTGATAATAGCTATTGTAATTCTCAAGATGACTAAGAAATGCAGTAAGATGATCTTTTTCCTTATAAATTAATTCTGCTTCATCACCGTAGTATTAGGTTCTGTCTACCCTCTTCCGTACATTTTTTGAAGAATGAAAATAAGCTGTCAATGAAAATAAGTTGTCAACTATTTTTAAATAAACAATATAAATTACTTAATAAATATGATTGATAAACTCACATAATGGTAGAACTGGAGGCGTCTGCACATCGACCTACATGTCGATATTACCTTCAATTTCATCTTTCAGACGAATATCAAAGCCGATAAGCATATTAGGCTCAAATGCATACGCCTTGCATAGTGCTTGCCAAGTTTTGCATTCAAAATAGCAATACGTGTCTGCATGGTACAATTTTACCGCAAAAGTAAAACCATGCTCGGTCCTCAAGTGAACTATCTTTACCTCCATATCTTTTTTAGTGTCGAAACCAATCTTATCCAAGACAACAATTCTTGCATGGCAGGGAATACACTAGTAGAATAGTAAAAAAATTAAAATTATAAGTTGAAGCAAAAGAAGCAGAAGTCATGCTTAATTACGAAAAAAGACTTGTCGTTGTGACTTACTGTATCCACTTCGAAGATCTCATCAAGCATGATGTTGAAGCGCCTACCATCAACTAGGAAAGTCTTGTCACACAGGTCACGCTCGTCTTTGCAGTATTCGCACATAGCGAATTCCCTTTCGTCGTCAAACATTTCCTATGTTTATAGTTTAAACATTTAAAATCGATCGAAGGAAACTACGAGAAAACTGATCAACACAGAGATCACTATTACTCAATATGCAATGAGTTGACTTTAGGTCTGTCGAGTCTTTCCTTCCTAAACTCTCATCTCACGTATATGGTGGTCACTCCCTCTGATATTGCGACCGTCGGTGATGGTGGCTCCTCTATTCGTCCCCGAGTGCATTACATCAAAATGTCTAGCACACAGGAACGAAGGAGAAGCGACCCCCACGACAATAGTCGGGATTCTTCCTCTCTCTCATATATATATATATATATATATATATATATATATATATATATATATATATATATATATATGGTGAACACTCTCCCTCATGAAAGACACACAAGGAGCCGAAATAGACGTAAAATCAACCCGTTTCATATATCAAGCAATGACATAGAAAAAATTCCCTATGTTTTACCGGAATGACTTGCAAATCACAAATACATTTATAATGATCTTAAATATAATATCACTAATACATCATCCCGAATAAGCCAGTTCAAGAATTACGGCACGCTTTGGATCCTAATGCGTGTGTGACTTTCGGTCCGTCGAGGCTTTCCTTATGTAACTCTCATATCTCATGGTGTGTTGGTGCGCTCTCTCACACACTGATATGGTGGTGTATATATGTTGGTGGGCACTCTCTCATAGTAATAGTTCGACCGCTGGTGATGGACGCCTCCCCTCTTCTCTTCTTGCGCAATATATCGCAGCGTGACTGCCAAGCGTTTGTAACGTCTTGGTCCGCTGGGAAAATGGGTGGGTCACCTAGCGGTGCATCGAGGACTTACAGTCTCTTGGAATCTATGAGGATGATCCTCAAGCTACGGACCCAGTCTGCATAGTTGCTTCCATCATCTTTCAGCTTGGTTTTTTCTAGGAACGTGTTGAAATTGATGGTGACATTCGCGTTGGCCATTGGATCTACAATATAGATTGCAAAGACAATTTTAGACTAAGTTCATGATAATTAAGTTCATATAATCAAATTATTTAATGAACTCCCACTTAGATAGACATATCTCTAGTCATCCAAGTGATACATGATCCATGTCAACTAGCCCGTGTCCGATCATCACGTGAGACGGACTAGTCATCCATGGTGAACATCTCTATGTTGATCGTATCTTCTATACGACTCATGTTCGACCTTTCGGTCTTCCGTGTTCCGAGGCCATGTCTGTACATGCTAGGCTCGTCAAGTCAACCTAAGTGTTTTGCGTGCGTAAATCTGGCTTACACCCGTTGTATGCGAACATTAGAACCTATCACACCCGATCATCACGTGGTGCTTCAGAACAACGATCCTTAGCAACGGTGGGTGAACACTTATTTTGAAATTTTATTGAGAGATCATCTTATTTACTACCTTCGTTCTAAGCAAATAAGATGTAAACATGATAAACATCACATGCAATCAATATATAGTGACATGATATGGCCAATATCATGTTGCTCCTTTGATCTTCATCTTCGGGGCACCATGAACATCACTGTCACCGGCACGACACCATGGTCTCCATCATCATGATCTCCATCATCGTGTCTTTATTGAAGTTGTCTCACCAACTATTACTTCTACAACTATGGCTAACGTTTAGCAATAAAGTAAAGTAATTACATGGCGTTTATGATTGACACGCAGGTCATACAATAAAATAAGACAACTCCTATGGCTCCTACCGGTTGTCATACTCATCGACATGCAAGTCGTGAATCCTATTACAAGAACATGATCAATCTCATACATCACAATGCATCACATCACATTCTTTGGCCATATCACATCACAAGGCATATGCTGCAAAAACAAGTTAGACGTCCTTTAATTTGTAGTTGCAAGTTTTTTACGTGGCTGCTATAGGTTTCTAGCAAGAACGTTTCCTACCTATGCCAAAACCATAACGTGATATGTCAATTGCTATTTACCCTTCATAAGGACCCTTTTCATCGAATCCAATCCGACTAAGGTGGGAGAGACAGACACCCGCTAGCCACCTTATGCAACTAGTGCATGTCAGGCGGTGGAACCGGTCTCACTTAAGCGTACGTGTAAGGTTGGTCTGGGCTAATTCATCCCACAATACCGCCGAATAAAGATAAGATTAGTAGTGGTAAGGAAATTAACAAGATCGACGCCCACAACTGCTTTGTGTTCTACTCGTGCATAGATTCTACGCATAGACCTAGCTCTGATGCCACTGTTGGGAGACGTAGTAGTAAATCAAAATTTTCCTACGTGTTCACCAAGATCAATCTATGGAGAAACCAACAATGAGTAATGGGAGAGTGGATCTTCATACCTTTGAAGATCGCTAAGCAGAAGCGTTGCAAGAACGCGGTTGGTGGAGTCGTACTCGTAGCAATTCAGATCGCGGTGGACTCCGATCTTAGCACCGAACAACGGCGCCTCCGCGTTCAACACACGTGCAGCCCGGTGACGTCTCCTACGCCTTGATCCAGCAAGGAGGAAGGAAAGGTTGAGGGAGAGCTCCAGCAGCACGACGGCTTGGTGACGGTGGAGCTGCATGGACTCCGGGAGAGCTTCGCCAAGCTCTACGGAGAATGAGGAGAAGGAGAGGTAGGACTGCGCCGAGAGAGGGAGAAAACCGTGTGTCTGGCAGCCCCAAAACCTCACATATATATAGGGGGAAGGAGGAGGGTGCAGCAGCCCTAGGGTTTCCTCCCTAGGGACGGTGGCCAGCCCTAGATCAATCTAGGGTGGCGGCCAAAGGAGGGAGTGGAGGGGTGGCGCCCTAGGGTGGGCCTTGGGCCCATCCACGCCCTAGGGTTTTCCCCCTTCATCCCTTGCTGTGCCTTGGGCTGGGGTGGGAGGCGCACCAGCCCACCTAGGGGCTGGTTCCCTCACACTCTTGGCCCATGAGGCCTTCTGGGGCTGGTGGCCCCACTTGGTGGACCCTCGAAACCCTTCCGGTGGTCCCCGTATGTTACCGGCAAATCCCGAAACACTTCCGGTGGCCAAATCCTCACTTCCTATATATCAATCTTCGTCTCCGGACCATTCTGGAACTCCTCGTGACATCCGGGATCTCATCCGGGACTCCGAACAACCTTCGGTAACCACATACACTATTTCCCTATAACCCTAGCGTCATCAAACCTTAAGTGTGTAGACCCTACGGGTTTGGAAGACACGTAGACATGACCGAGACACTCTCCGATCAATAACCAACAGCGGGATCTGGATACCCATGTTGGCTCCCACATGCTCCACGATGATCTCATCGGATGAACCACGATGTCGAGGATTCGATCAATCCCGTACACAATTCCCTTTGTGTACCGGTATGATACTTGCCCGAGATTCGATCGTCGGTATCCCTATACCTTGTTCAATCTCGTTACCGACAAGTCTCTTTACTCGTTCCGTAATACATCATACCGTGGCTAACTCCTTAGTCACATTGAGCTTATTATGATGATGTCTTACCGAGTGGGCCCAGAGATACCTCTCCGTCACACGGAGTGACAAATCCCAGTCTCGATTCATGCCAACCCAACAGACACTTTCGGAGATACTCGTAGTGTACCTTTATAGCCACCCAGTTACGTTGTGACGTTTGGCACACCCAAAGCATTCCTACGGTATCTGGGAGTTGCATAATCTCATGGTCTAAGGAAACGATACTTGACATTAGAAAAGCTTTAGCAGACGAACTATACGATCTTGTGCTATGCTTAGGATTGGCTCTTGTCCGTCACATCATTCTCCTAATGATGTGATCCCGTTATCAACGACATCCAATGTCCATGGTCATGAAACCGTGACCATCTATTGATCAACGAGCCAGCCAACTAGAGGCTCACTAGGGACATGTTGTGGTCTATGTATTCACACATATATTATGGTTTCCGGTCAACACAATTATAGCATGAACAATAGACAATTATCATGAACAAGGAAATACAATAATAACCATTTTATTATTGCCTCTAGGGCATATTTCCAACACATTTCCATTCCACAGCTGTAAAAGTTCTTCAACTAATGGCCTTAGGTACACATCAATGTCGCTGTCGGGTTGCTTAGGGCCTTGGATGAGAACTGGCATCATAATGAACTTCCGCTTCATGCACAACCAAGGAGGAAGGTTATAGATACATAGAGTCACGGGCCAGGTGCTGTGATTGCTACTCTACTCCCCAAAAGGATTAATGCCATCCGCGCTTAAACCAAACCATACGTTCCTTGCATCACCTGCAAACTCCTTCCAATACTTTCTCTCGATTTTTCTCCACTGCGACCCGTCAGCGGGTGCTCTCAACTTCCCGTCTTTCTTATGGCTCTCTCTGTGCCATCGCATATTCTTGGCATGCTCTTTGTTTCTGAACAGACGTTTCAACTATGGTATTATAGGAGCATACTACATCACCTTGGCAGCAACCCTCTTCCTAGGGCACTCGCCCTCAACATCAGCAGGGTCATCGAGTCTGATCTTATAGCACAATGCACCGCATACTGGGCATGCGTCCCATTCCTCGTACTTACCACGGTACATGACGCAGTCATTAGGGCATGCATGTATCTTCTGCACCTCCAATCCTAGAGGGCATACAACCTTCTTTGCTGCATACGTAATGGCGGGCAATTCGTTATCCTTTGGAAGCTTCTTCTTCAATATTTTCAATAGTTTCTCAAATCCTTTGTCAGGTACACCATTCTTTGCCTTCCACTACAACAATTCCAATGTGGTACCGAGCTTTGTGTTGCCATCTTCGCAATTGGGGTACAACCGTTTTTTGTGATCCTCTAACATGCGATCGAACTTCAACTTCTCCTTTTCACTTTCGCAATGTCTCTTTGCATCAACAATGACCCAACAAAGTGTTGGAAATATGCCCTAGAGGCAATAAATAAAGTGTTTATTATTATATTTCCTTGTTCATGATAATCGTTTATTATCCATGCTATAATTGTATTGAATGGAAACATAGATCCATGTGTGGATACATAGACAACACCGTGTCCCTAGTATGCCTCTAGTGAGCTAGCTCGTTGATCAAAGATGGTTAAGGTTTCCTAGCCATAGACATGATATGTCATTTGATAACGGGATCACATCATTAGGAGAATGATGTGATGGACAAGACCCAAATTACAAACGTAGCATATGATCGTGTCAGTTTATTGCTGCTGTTTTCCGCATGTCAAGTATATGTTCCTATGACCATGAGATCATGCAACTCACTGACACCGGAGAAATACTTTGTGTGTATCAAACATCGCAACGTAACTGGGTGACTATAAAGGTGCACTACAGGTATCTCCGAGGGTGTCTGTTGGGTTGGCATGGATCGAGACTGGGATTTGTTACTCCGTGTGACGGAGAGGTATCTCAGGGCCCACTCGGTAATACAACATCACAACAAGCCTTGCAAGCAATGTGACTAAATGTTAGTTGCGGGATCTTGTATTACGGAACGAGTAAAGAGACTTGCCAATAACGAGATTGAACTAGGTATTGGATACCGACGATTGAATCTCGGGCAAGTAACATACCGAAGAACAAAGGGAACGTTATACGGGATTAACTAAATCCTTGACATAGAGGTTCGACCGATAAAGATCTTCGTAGAATATGTAGGAGCCAATGTTGATGTCCAGGTCCCGCCATTGGTTATTGACCGTAGAGATGTCTAGGTCATGTCTACATAGTTCTCGAACCCGCAGGGTCTGCACACTTAAGGTTTGGTGACGTTTCGGTAGTCTAGAGTTATGTATGGTGGTGACCGAAGTTTGTTCGGAGTCCCGGATGAGATCCCGGACGTCACGAGGAGCTCCGGAATGGTCCGGAGGTAAAGATTCATATATAGGAAGTCCCAGTTTGGTCGCCGGAAAAGTTTCGGGCTCATCGGTAGTGTACCGGGAGTGCCGGTAGTGTACCGGGAGACCTCCGGGAGGGGTATTTCGACCCCAAGAGGTCCATGGGCTGTGGGAGGATAATTACCAGCCCTTAGTGGGATGGGGAATCAGCCTAGAAGGCCCATGGCACAGGAGAGAAAAGCCTAAAGGAAAAGGGCCAAAAATCAGCCAATAGGGAGCAATCCTACTCCAACTAGGATTGGAGGTGGAGTAGGATTGCCCCCTCTCCACTTCGGCCGAACCAAGGAGGCCCTTGGCTGCCTCTCCTCCTCTTCTCCTATATATACTGGTGGAATAGCTAGGGTTTTAGCAGAATTTCCGGCCACGTGCTGCTAGTTCCACCGGTGCATAGTTTCTCCTCTAGATCATAGTTCCGCAGTGCTTAGGCGAAGCCCTGCCGAAATTGCTCCACCACCATCACCGGAGCGCCGTTACGCTGACGATGAACTCTCCCACCTCTCCCCCTCTTCTTGCTGGATCAAGACGGAGGAGATCGTCATCAAGCTGCACGTGTGCTGAACGCGGAGGTGTCGTCCGTTCGGTACTGGATCGGAAGGACCGTGATCAAGGCCACGGGACGAATTGTGATTGGATCGCGGGACGGATCGTGACGAGATCGCGGGATGGATCATGACGAGATCGTGGGACGGATCGTGATTGGATCGCGGGACGCTCGGCGATTTGAATCGCGAAGAAGTATGACCACACCAACCGCGTTTCTTAACGCTTCCCGCTTAGCGATCTACAAGGGTACGTAGATCAACTCCCCCTCTCGTAGATGCTCATCACCATGGATAGGTTTGCGTGCGCGTAGGAAAACTTTTGTTTCCCATGCAACGTTTCCCAACACAAAGATCATCATCGGGCACATCGTCTGGTTCCTCTTGATCTTCAGCTTCCCCGGTTGCAGCATCACCGTATTCAGGGGGCACATAGTTGTCATCATCCTCTTCTTCTTCGCCGTCTTCCATCATAACCCCTATTTCTCCGTGCTTGGTCCAAACATTATAGTGTGGCGTGAAACCCTTCACAAACAGGTGGTTGTGAAGGATTTTCTAGTCAGAGTAAGACTTCAAATTCCCCCATGTAGGGCATGGACAACACATAAAACCATTCTGCTTGTTTGCCTTGGCCACTTCGAGAAAATGATGCACCCCCTTAATGTACTCGTCGGTGCGTCTGTTACTATACATCCATTGTCGGTTCATTTACGTGCATTATATATAATTAAGTGTGTCAAAAACCATTACAGAACATCAGGAATACAGAAGTGACCAAATTAATAGAAGTTCATCATCACATTAAAACCAAAGTAGATACATAGTTCTCGTTGACCAACATATAGCTCTCTAGAGCATCTAATTAAACCATACATTGAAACTATTTAAAACAATTCAATGCAACAACAAATGCGATCAGAATCAGAACTAAGGTAACAATTGATCCAATGGCATAATGATACCAAGCCTCTTTATCAATGGCATATTTCTAATCTTTCTAAGCTTCAAGCGCATTGCAACCATCTTGGTCGTGTGATCATCGACGATATCGACAACATGCAACTCCAATCCCATCTTCTCAATTTCAGTTCTTTTCAAAAATGATCGATTTCTTTTTCACCTTTAGTTAACTTGTCGAGCAGAATTGCATAGTCGGTATCCATTTCTAGTTCAACTACTTCCTATAGATAAAAACATCTACGTGAAGTTGGTGGCATAATTAATTGTCATAGACATTAGATGTATGAAATAGTTATAAAATATAATATACCACATCTGAATCATAGACTGGACGAGGGCCGACGTGGGTGGATACCATAACCATGGCACTATATAATAACAAACAATAATAAAAGTAAGAAAATCATACGAGTAAGTATATTTTCTTTTAGAAAGAAGATAAGATCAAGAGGCTCACCACGTGCGGGCGATCGACGGCGGTTTCAGGACGGGGACGGGACAGGACGGACCGCCAAACCTAGACAAATCTTGACAAAAATGGAGTTTGGACAAGGTGCTTCGAGAGGAGAAAGCTTAAGTGTGGCTCGGGCATTTCATCAAACACCTCATGTGCATACACCTCATGTGCATATGAGGTGAGCTAGAGCACCACAAAGCTCTAACACTGCCGTCCTGGAAAAAATAGAGCACTCCACGGCTCTGCTAGAGACGGGCGAGGGTTTATATAGGCAGACCATTGGTCCCGGTTCGTGGTTGGAACCAGGACAATAGGTCTCCCTTTGGTCCCGGTTCCATCCACAAACCGGGACCAATGTTAGTGGGCCAAGAGCGAGGCGCATTGGTCCCAGTTCGTGCCTGGAACCGGGACCAAAGGGGCCAGACGAACCGGGACCAACGGCCCACGTGGCCCGGCCGCCCCCTTGGGCTCACGAACCGGGACGGTTGCCACCTTTGGTCCCGGTTCGTGAGCGAACCGGGATTAATGGGATTAGGAGGCCCGAACCAATGCCCTGTTTTCTACTAGTGGCCATGACGCCTAGTAGCACAATGGTTAGACATGCGCACACATATCCTTTGATGAACAGAGGCTCGGGACCCCGCGATCCACTGCCAGACACCGCCACAAGGATCCTCCTCTTGGCCGAACATCCCCGGCGGAAGGAGCGCCGCCGCAGCCGCCGCCATGTCTAGAGCCGCTGCTCCGGGATCCATGCACTGCAGGTCGAACGACAAGCTATATAACATTGCGAAAGCTATAAATCGCTTATAGCGAGATACAAGCTCCCACCGCCTGAAATATTTTTGGAGAACTACAGTGTGGGCTGGCCCATATAAATATTACTGTACAACATGTTTTTCATTGCGGAGGGCTCTAACATCCTGCGGGCGCCGGTAACCACATCTGGTGGGAAAGAGCATGAAGCAAGCAGAAGGGATGCAACCTTCAGATCCAGCTCACTCCAGGAGGCCTAGCCATCTGCAGCGACCAGCAACAACCACTCTCCATCACTTGCCACCTAAACGGCCGAGGAGATGGAGCAACACATTTGCCGCAACAGAGATGGCGCAGCCGCACCAGCCGAGGACGGCAACTCGGCACCCAAAGCCCTCCGCTTGGAGGCAGAGTAGCCACATCATCACCGTCGCCGTCCTTGACAGCCGCATAAACTTCACTAGAGACCTCCTCCGGCGGCTAGGGTTTGGTTCACTGTCTAGAATTGGAATGGCTACTATATTTCTCTAAACTCATATTTCTCGGTGTGGTGACATATCTTTATTCCAGTTTTGTTTGGCTCAAATATATTTTAATATTTTTCAAAAAACACGTTGAACATTTTATGTATATAGATTTCACATAATGATGAACAATCTTGAAACAAACGCCAACCATTTTTCTGAACACATGGTGAACATTTGTCAAATGCACATTGATTTTTTATATGCATGGTGAAGTTTTTTAAAATTCAAATGCAAGTCAACTTTTTTAATAAATGCATGGTTAATTTTTTAATAAAATATGTTGAACATTTAATGCAAAATGAACAGTTTCTACAATTTTAGTACTCAATTAACCTTGTTCACTCATGATGAATATTTTTTAATACCATAATGGATGTGCTTCACAACATGTTTAACAAATTCAAGAGAAGAAGCTTCAAAAATGTGCATCACACCAACTCAAGACTGGTCACTATCACAAATGAGTTGAAAGGTCCTGGTGCTAAGGTCTCGCGGTGATTCTTTTGACACACTGGTACCAACGATTCAGAATGATGCCTTCTAGAAGGCATTGGATGTCAATGATATCGTTGAGATGCTAAATATTGATGAGCTGCAAATTGAAGAAAAACCTGATTTGCATGGCTCCAATCACAAGAAAAGTTTGGCTTTGAAAGCAAAGGTATCTTGCCAATATGATAGAATATGTTCTCCAATGCGATTCTGATGATCCCCATTCATTCGCAAGGACCTTGCTCTACTTGGGAAGAAGTTCAACTTCTTCAAGAAATCAAATCAAAAGATTCCAAGAAAACATCAAGCTCTAGTTCTTCGAGTGATAGAAAGAAGCATCAAGCATAAATGCTTCAAATGCAAGAAGATTGGTCACTTCATTTTTTTGAAAAATCCCCCATATATTAAAACATAAAATAGTTGAATACAATCATTCCTTACAACATTTGCCACGCAATGCGGAAAACTATTACAGAGAAAATCATGTGACCCATTATCAGAACTAAACTTCGCAAATTGGTGACACCAAATTGGCTTGTCTATTAATCTTCACCAACTTAAAATTTCGTAGGAGCTTGGTGATGGCTACCGCTTTCTTTTTTCATATCCATGAGAGAAGATCTATCAAGATTATCATGTGCAAGGAAGGTGACCAGAAAATCGCAGTCCATTTCGAAAATAATTAGATTATGAAAAGAGAGCAATATAAAGGCCTGTGAGACATGCCCGAAGCTCCGCTTCATCAACACTGGACACAAACCAATATAATCCCACGCGAGGAGACAACGACTTCGCCCGTCAAATATCTAGCAACAACCCCCACCCTAGCAGTACAATTGTTGTCCACAAAACAGGGGTCCACATTTATTTTGGTATGATCAGAAGGTGGAGGCTGCGATACCTCAGGGCTACTCAAAGCGATCACTTCATTTCTGATTGTCCTCTATCGTAAGTTGAAGATAAATAAAAAATAAGGATCAAGAGCAAAGCTAACCGTTTTGTTAAGAACAAGAAGTCTATGAATAGAAAAAGCTCATCATCAAAGTCTTCAATAAAGAAAAACTCAAGCAAAGCGAAAGGATATGGACTCCGAAGAAGAAGCGTCGGCCTCCGATGAGGAATCAAAGTCTTAATTTGACGAGGACCCTAAACCCGACGGCGTTGCCGGCATCACCCTCACTGCATCATCTACTCATCACTCAATTTGAATACAATAGTAGTCATATTCATATTGAGTACTATATGGACAAGCATATGCATGGTTGTCTGTTGGCCCACCCTTCAGATGGCCATATATAGCCTTGATGCCTAAAGATCTCATTTTTTTTCATGCTAATTTCATAGATGCTATTGATGTCTGAAGATTGTATAGTCTTCCTCATGAGTCCGCAATATTTCTAGTGTTAGGAACTTATGAAGTTGCTCTTGTTCAAACCGCAAAAGATGTCCTTGGACGGAAGACTCGCACATCGGTCGAAAAGTTCATGCAAAAATGATAACTGGCAAACATTGTAACCGGGAGCGAACTGTTATAGAAACACATACATGTACCGTAAACTTTGTTGATTTTCAGTTGTATACATAAATATGGCATGTTTAATTGGTGATTTTATTTTTGACATACAAAACATGTGGCTAGCTGTTTCTCGCTGTTAGTAAACACGGACGCTGCACACATCCAAGTACAAGCAATCATGGACCACCGGGCAGGATAGAAGGAATAGCCCGCTATAGCACCGCTATAACCTTTTCAGGGGGGGGGGGGGGCGCTAAATGATCTCATGTACAAAAAGCACGTTATAGCTTCGCTATAGCCTATTTGAAGGTCCACTGCTATTTGCCATAGCCCGCTATTTAAAACATTAGCTACATGGCAAGACAAAAGATTCACACTCTTGGCTAGGCTGCAGCTGGAACATGCTTCGGTTGTCTATTAGTTACTCCATCTGTAGGTCACACAACGTCTTACATTTGTTTACAAAGGGATTGTTTGCAAAGTTTGAGTTTGTTAGCTCCACAAATCAGCATCACATAATGTCATAATCTTTTGTAATATAGTCTATCGGATTGTATAGTGACTTCGAAACAAATTTTAATAATATAGGTAAATTTCAAGAATATAGTTCATATTATGGCAACCACACAAATACAACATTCTATGGACCTAAAACCACCCTCGTTGTGTGTACCAGGTTAATATCACTACCCACTGTTACTCATTATAAGTAGTCACTTGAAATGGCACATATGATCTCTGCATGTTAAATATGCATTGGATATTCATTTTCCTTGTAAGACATTATATTATCTCATTTCTTCTACCTGTAATTAAGACTTTTAATCCCGCATGATTACGAGATGGGGCAGGGTAAAAATCAAGTATTCCCTACGAACATTAAATCCGTTCACGTAATATTCTCAATTAACTACACATATACTACATGGGAAGGTTTTTCTTTGGAATAAAGGAGCTCCCCGCCCCAATTTTCTGAGTTAGCTACACATGTACTCTCTCCGTACACAAATATAAGCCATTTTAGATGGCTACTTTAGTGATCTAAGACATCTTATATTTGTGTACATAGGGAGTACTACATATGAAGGTTTTTTGTTTCGAATAAAGGTGATTTCGCCCCAGATTTTTACAATTAGCTTCACATGGACAACATATGAAGTTTTTTCTTTTAAATAAAGGAGCTCTGAGCCCCCGATTTTCTGAATTAGCTACACATGCATGTACTACATATGGAGGTTTTTATTTCGGATAATTAAAGGAGCCCTCGGTCCCTGATTTTTCAGTTAGTTGCATATACTACCTACGAAGGTTTTTCTGTCGAATAAAGGAGCCCCCCGCCCCAGATTTTCTCAATTGTCTACACATGTACTACATGTGGATGTTTTTGTATCAAATAATGGAGCTTCGGTCCCAGATTTTCTCAAATAGCTACACATGTAGTAGTACTATTTATGGAGGTTTTCTTTCGTATAAGGGAGCTCTCCACCCCCCGATTTTCATTAAGAAAACGAAAAAACATACAAACATAGCTGTTTATGAGTCACACAGACACGCAAAACACCACAGGTAACTAGCCAATTGGCCACTACAAGTTCCCATAATACATGGGGCAGACCACTACCTTATTACAGTGCCAAGGTACACACACACACGATAAAATTTCAGGTACCAACGCATCATCTACCAGAGCTAATAAATAGAACCTCTTGCTACGCAAGGAGCTTCAGAATCCCAGCAGCAGCATCACCCACAGGCCAGAGCAACCCAAACCTCTGCTTCTTGCGAAGAATTCGGTTGCTACTCTAGATAGCAATATTGTCGCGGCTTGTAACACCTCTTTGCCTTCTCCTTTCTAAAAACATGAGAAGATACACCCAATACGGATCCAACTAGAAATCAGGAAGATTACTTGATACGGGTTATGCAAGTAGACATGATCAAAAGTAGCATCATTCATCTAGTGTAGAGTATGGATACGTACATACCTGGTGTATAAAATGTGGAGTAGGGATAAACAGGGCCGAAAAAGTGTTGGCCCGGTTCAAGCACTGGCTGACGATGCCCGGACTCTAAGCTGATCATGAATACACCCGGTTCTCCCTGCAAGAAAATGGAATCCAACTACTGGGAGAACCCGATGATCATGAATACACCCGGTTCTTCCTCCTCCTCATGATCACCAGAGTATTCGGCAACATGCAAAAGCTCATCGCCATCATTCCCGTCGTGCTGGGCATGGGCATAGGCTTGGAACGGAAGGAAATCATCAAGCATGACAAGGGTATGGCTAACCCAGGCGCCTTCCTCCCACGAGAAAAGCACGACGGAGTTGTCAATGACGCTGGCCAAACGTAACCGTGCGTTCCCGGCCGGCGCGAGAATAAATTGTTGGCCTCGTGTAACCTCCGGTGTATCAATCAGTAGCAGCCTCTGCGTCTCCAAGTGAAATTCCAGCACCTTTGTGTCGCCTTCAGTGATCCAGTACACAGAAGCGCCCACGGCGCTCGGCTTCGAACCGAGGTGGCACCCCGCGACCATGGTCGCTGCCAGGCCGCTGTCCCAGCTTCCTGTCTTGGAGCTGTAGACGCGGGCGAAGATGTGGATCGGCGGTGGACCCCAGCCCCTCCAGCTCTCAAGCATGACCTGGCTGTACGCGAAGACGATGCGGAACGGCGACGAATGGCAGTCCCCGTTGTGGGCGTGATCGGCATCGCAGAGCAGCGCCGCGCCGTAATTTTGCCCGTGGAGGAAGCCAGGCGCCGGCGGGATGAGGTTCTCCTCGCCTGTTAGGGGGTCCCATACCATTAGCTCACCGCGGTGGCTGTCGACCCAGGGGCTGAAGAGGAGCACGCGGCCGTGGGTGCAGCCGTAGGCGCGGAACCCTCCCTCATGGGCCAACGTCGGCGGCATCAGATTCACCGCGTTGGCCGTGGTGGGAGTGCACTTGAAGTGGAGGTCACCGTGGTAGGCATCGGAGATTTGGCCGAGGAGTGGTGGGACACTGTGGTGCACCGCGCGGAAGTAACGGAGGAAGTTCTCCTCGTCGTGGACGAGGCGCCGCCATTCTTTTTGGGTCATGGAGACGAATGCTAGGGCACTGGGATCCGTCGGGAGGTGGTTGAAGATGTGGCGGAGCAGGTCATCGGGAAGCTGCTTTGGTTGCTGCGTCAGCAGGGTAGGCTGGTCGCCGCTGTGAAGAGGTTCATTCTCCATGTCGCTCGCTGCCTAGAGCTACGGCTTGAGGCTAGCTAGCTATGGAGATGCGAAGGAGATGAGAAAACCTGACAGCTATTGAGATGCGAGGGAGATCTTATATAAGCAATTACAGTAGTAGTGATAAGAACGGGAAAGAAACACACACATCAAGTAGGAATGGAGAAGATGATTAACGAGAAAGAAATGCATGCCATTTTTTTCCGTTTTTGAATTTGGAAAGAAACGCATTGTCCATAGAGTTCCACTCCTGAGTGAGGATTAAAAAGGTCAGAATTTAGAAGGAAACGCATTGTCCATCAAAGAAGGTCAGAATTTAGAAAGAAACGCACTGTCCATCAAAGAAGGTTAGAATTAAAAAATAAACTTGGACGTGTTATATAGTAGGAGCACCACACAACGAAATTGTGTTGGTATGATAGAGTTCCACTCTTGTGTGAGGATATTCGCTATTCACTATTGTATGTCCAACTGGAGTAACAAAGACAACTATCATTTTAGTATGAACAAAGCGTGTACCTTTCCGTTTCATTTTTCATTTAAACTAGCATGGTGGCCCGCACAAATGCGTTCGCAATATATTTAACCCGGTGTATGTGTAGCTATTCTCTGAATCTTAAACAACCTTAATTATATGAAGACTATTGCCTTGTACAATTCTAGTTTTGTATTGAAGAAGTTTGAATAGTTTCATGAAAATATGTTTATGCTGTTAATATGATGTGCAGTACTATGGTTTTAGCAATAAACGAAAATACAATGTATCAACAAGCTAGATCTTAAGCTGTTTTAGCAATGAACAACAGTATGATGTTCCAGAGAGCAATATGAACTATTTATGCTTATTTATTTTCACATGATTTCAGTTCATCTTTGGAATCATTGATATTAAATCATAATTTTTTTTAGAAAAGGAGGATGACCCCCGGCCTCTGCATCAGGAAGATGCATGCGGCCATTTTATTGATTATTCTTGAGGACCTTACAAAGTAGTACAACAATATGCCTGAATCCGTCATCTTGGCAACATCTGCCGCTACTCCTATCCATATGATGCAGGGGTGCAAGCTGGGCCAAATACCCAGACCTCTCACCTAAGTCTAACATCTAAAGCCGGAGGCCCCGACCGAGCCACATACCGGGTCCGGGTCACAATCCAGTCCGACGCACTCATATGTGTCGTCGCCGCCATCTTCCACTGGTCCATCTTCAGAGCAGATTGAGGTGCCAACCTTGGTAAGTTCCTCTGCCATCGATGCCACCAAGTAGCCAAACGACGACCACCACCTATGCTAATCCATCTCGAAGCAGAAAGGAGCGCTACCACAAGACGATGACCGGCGGTAGAATAGATGAAACGCTGCACACATTGCCGCCGCCAAACACCTCACACACACCGCAAAGCACCCACCGTGCTTCCAGGAACCCCGGGCGACGCCTTCAAGAAGGAGCGCGACGAGGGTACGACGCCGTCGCCTGCAAGGGGAACTAGACTTTCGCCCAAAGAAAGAGCACAGTGAAAAACGGGAGAGGAGCTCGACAAGGCCTCCAAGAAGGGGACCAACGCCCAGCAAAGGCGCCGTCGTTGTCGTGGCCTCCGCCGACAACCAAGGGTTTCCCCCGATCCTGCCCCCATCCCATCCGCCTGGCCAAAGACCTGGCCAGGGGAGTGCACGCAGCCGGAGAAGGCGTTGGACATCGTCGAAGCTGGCATGCTGGGTGACGGGGCACCCCGACCCACTGTAGTATACGTCCACCGGGACCTCGCCGCCCGCATGGCCGAAGTCACGGACCACCACCTCCCACGGCTGTCGCCCGTCAAAAAGCCAACGCCGTCCACACCACCCAAGGCCGCCGCCCCGGCATTCACCCACCGCACACATCCCGTCGAAACATGGAGAAAGACCCACACCACCGCCACCAGGGAACACCACACCGCAAAAACCCAAGCCAGGCAGATGTCCACGCCGGCCAGATCCGGATGGATCCGGCGAACCCCGGCTCACCAGTCTCCAGATCGGAGGAGCTGGCCCCGATCCCAGGACCGAGACGGCCGGATCTGACAGGCGCCGTCCCAGGAGATGACCCTGGACAGGCGCGGGTGGACAACGCAGGCGGCCGCTGGCCGCCGCATAGGGCCGGCATCGACGGCCACCAGGGCAAGGGAAGCGGACGGTGGCGCCCGATGCGGGGTGGTGGGCTCTCTAGGGCCGAAACGGGTGCGCAGGGAAGCCCCCGCCGCCACCTACCGCCGCGAGGGCAAGCCCGACAACGGCTATCGGCGGCGGCGGTGGAGGAGGAGGAGAAGGGGAGGCGGGGAACCGGCGGCGCCTAGGGTTTCGCCCCCGAGTCGCCCGAGAGCGGACGATGGGGGGGGGGTTACGATTAATTAAATCATAATGAAAGTATCAATAGTGTTACCATTGATTTGTGGCTGAAATAAATCTTTGGGATCTTATTTTTGACCATGACTTGACCTTTCTAATCGACTAATCGTCCTCTTTTTTACCATCTCAATCTATTATGTTATGGCCTCTTCATGCAATCTCCCTCTTAATTTATATCTCTATTACTTACGAGTGTGACATCTGGCCAATGGGCTATGGTTGGGAACCTCATCCATGTTTGTTATGGCACAAGTTGTACTCTACCTTCACTTAGACACGACGTGACCGAGAAAAGAGGATAGATCCAAGGAGACACTAAACCTAAATATCTCAGAAAGATTGCATATTTAGTAGTGCATCTAGCAGCGATGCACTACTACATACACATCACAAATTACTTCGATTGTTATGATGGCTTATGAGAGAGGCCGTTCTGAACGCAGCTATTAAGCCGCTTGTCCTGGCGAGGTGATGCGTGCATTATGATTCGTTGAAATGAGAAAAGCTGACATACATGGGCCAATACATGTGAATAGTCGTCTCCACGTCGCCCGGATAGGCCCGTCTGGCGTACACATCTGATGCAAAGGGACAAGTGTTGTGTAGAGCGTGCAGGGTTGTAGCACAATTTTCTACTCTACTGGGTCCGGTACTGTCTTTACTAAAGAGCTAGCGACGGTCCACCCAAATGACTGGTGGTACACCCTTTTGTTCTGCTTGTGATACTGAGCTGATATGTGAGTTGTGAGGGAACTTCTTATCCATTTGAATTGTTCGAGGATTTGGTGTTTCAGTTCACCTATCTGTTGTTTTAGTTGTACTACTCTTTTTATGAGGGAGTTTTAGTAGTACTACTAGTCTTTTAAGTTCGGGAATGACGGCGCTGCCGCTTTCTTCTAGTGATTCTAAAAACATTTGTGGTTCTGTATCTCTGGTTTTGGTCATCTGTCTTGTGTTTTTCTATCCCTATTTGATTCGGAAGGCCTGTATTTGCACTGGTCTATTTGCTTTCGACTGGGTTTCGAAAGACGTATCTACTGGTTCATTAATAAAAGTCAATTAAGCTTGTATTTCCCTGATAGTTTGAGCTCACCAAGCTGTTATGGGTGGAGTTTTTCATCCAATAATTGAACTAGCTGCGAACTGCTTGCCTTCTCCAAGTTGGTGTAGTAATTAATCTAGTTGTAATGTGTGTCCTAGTTTGGTTAGTATTGCAAACCGAGTAGGATTAGTAGTACTACACCGAGTAGGATTAGAAGTAGGCTACGCTTAGCATATATATATGCGTCTACCCCAGCCCTTGTAAACACAACGAAAAGTTCAAAAAATAAAGAGAGACAGGAGCGACACGCCCCTGTAGCAATACATCGATTTGTGCCTTGCGCCTGTTCCGGAGAGAAATCAAGTGGCTACGTTCCGTCGAGATCATATCGATCCTGGTGGCGCTAGTGCAAAGCCGCCGGCTAGAAGCAAGATATCACGTACGTACGTCACTCCTTCATCAATCCACCTGGTAGCCTGTGTGCTTGCTAGCTTGTGTGCGTGCACACACACAGCTCAAGGGTGGCTTGATCTAGAGCTGCAAAACCAACAGTTGGCGTGTCATTATCAGCAAATGAATTGCTTTGTGGCAGTGAAATTTGTTATCCGCTGGACTTGGTGATGGCACTGACGATGTCTGTCCTCCGCATGTACCATGGCCGGCTGCGCGGAGCAATGTGTCAGTAAGTATTGTCAGCCTGGTCCCTTCCTAAATACGCATATACGTTGCAACACGACATCCACCGCAGGACTATACTCTAGGAAGCATGCCAGCTTGATGCGAATCGCGACGGTCCTTGCGCCGTAGATGCCACGCGTGCAGCTGCCGCTGCGTCCAGACCTGCGTTTCTCGATGACTTATAGGATATTTTGTAACTTAAATACTGTTAGAAACATTATCTACAATGACCATCTTTTTGCTAACTACTCTTGTGTTATGTATGGCATGCAGGCTCTTGCGACCGGAGGTCATTTATTATTCCATTGTCCAATTGCTAGGATTTGTTGGACATATCTCTGTCCATCCTGGACCACTGATTATCCAGGTATGCGGGAAGAAATTACTCAGTTAAACATTATTCTAAGGGCCCTTTTCAGTATGGAAATCATCATGCTGGCTTCATGAGCTATATAATCGTGGAATGATTTTATATGCAACGAAATTACTCCTAGGCTCTACAAATGCAGGCCAATGTTTAAAGAGGAGATCGTATGGTTTGCAAATAGAGCAACAAGGAATGAACATGCTAACATTGAAAGTTGGGTGAACACCATGTTGTACCTCATTATTAAGGCTTATGCATAGCCTTTTCTTTTATTTTCTCTTCATAAAATGTTTATTTGTAACATTTATTTGAATATCAATAGAAATACAGTAGTCGAATCCTATAGTTTCCATGAGAAAATAGTCTTGACGATACTATGGAGTTGTGGAAGAAACTGAAAGACCATAATGACGCCAAAATAACTTTCAAAGGATTGCTAGCCAAGATGGACGGCGATGACACAACTAATTTTGTCTGGTCATTTGTCTTGTACGCCAAAGCCAAATATGTGTGTCCGACAACAAAGCAATATGTGAATAACAGCTATCTTGGGATTGTTAGAAACGTTGACACGATAAAGGCACCAATCTTGGACAGCTAACGGTTGACTATCTTATGGCTAGCGTCAAGAATTTTGTAAATGGTGGAGAAAATCTGGAGGGGAACCTACCACTGTTGTAGGTAATTCATAGTAATACAATCATCAGTTACCTAACAGACATTACATAATCTACAGCAAAGTTTCTAAACTGATTTTGTTATCATGCAGACGTGGTACTAGGAGAAGTTCAGGTTGCACCAATTAGACCCTAGCATCTCATATGTATCAAGTTTAAGGCCGCTTATCAAGAACTGGAGTGAGGAGAAGGCATAAAAGGTTGACAAGATAATCCATGAAAATTATCTAGGAGTTGGAGAGGTAAAGTTTCGGTATTGTGCCCGGATTATGTAGCATATTTTCCGATCATACTAACGACACTAAACTACAGTATGTTGAGGACCTGTTGCGGCCTTTCATTCAGCCACCAGATGGTACGCTGGCCAAACCAAAGACTGGCGGTCAAGTATATAAGTTACAAATAGGCAAAAACATATATTGTAACATGGCAACTACTATTGAAGTTATATGTTTCTAACTGTTTCAAAGTTGCAGATTAACGTGCTCGTCAGCCGTGTATTGACTGATTTCAAAGAAGTTGGGTCCCTCGTGCGGGAGGCCAGTGCACAACAAGTCGATACGATGTGCACCCTTGAAAAAAAAATCAATGAGTGCCTTAGACATACCCTTACAAATGGCAAGATCATGGAGGAACTCATCAAAGAATTGAACGTACCCATAGGATTATGATTCAAATCATCCGATTATGAGATTATTATAATTGGAAATATACATGTAGAAGTTTTTTTTCTTCCAAATAAGCTTACTATGAAAACACCCCAGACTAACATGTGTTTGTATTTAGAAGAAGAACCGCTATGGAATATATCCAGGAGTGGAGGACATACGTCTTGCTGACTTCGGGGCATCTTCATACCCAATGGAGGCCCCCCGTTGAGAATGCTAAGCATGGTTCTGACAAGGAAAAACAAAAGGATGTCACGGAGGTCGCTGCTAAGGACCATTCTAACGAGGGAATACAAAAGGATGAGATAGAGGCCCCTGTGAAAAACCTTGATGAAGATTTTTCCATACACATGTTAACTAAATTATTAAACAATCATTTTCATTTCAGAAATAACATGTGATCTTCCACGTACAGGATGAAGCATTCCACTATCGTGCCGCCATGAGCAAGGAGAATCCTAGGGGTGTTAAAAAACTTTTTAAAGAGATTGATCATTTGCAGGGTGCTCCTAGATGGATTTGCAAGTGGATTCCATAGACACCACAAGACTTGAAGCTTTCGAGGTGTTGCATATTTTACCTATAACTCAGCCAGAATTTGGTAAACGCTAACACACAGTTTATTTCCTATAACATAATCCGTTCAAGAGACGGAGTAAGTACCACTCTAGGAAGGCTACGGGACCGAGCGAGCCTGAAGAACCCCGTGCCTTCAAAAAATGACGACAGCCATGATGAATCCTTTTGAAAGCAGCAAGAAGTAAGTCTGGTTGAATCGACACCACCAAATCATGGCAAATTTAAGGATGAAAAGTACGTTTCGTATGGTACTGAAAAGGAAAAAAAGGAAAAACAAGGCTACATCAGAGTCTACCAACGATTCCAATGACAGAAACATTATAAAGAGGAAAATCAGCTCTAGCAATTCAAAAAAGAGGGCAAAATCTCCTTTATGTAAGAGGGACAAGGTAGACGAGGCTCGACTGGCTTTAGTGGCCGAACTGATCAACACTACATATCGTGAAAAACAAATGGTGTTAGTTGATTACATTGTTGTGCTATCGAAGCATTTGCAATGCCTCACCCATAGAAATGTAGCAAAAGATGGCATATGGTTGGGGAACGAAGTAAGATATTTCACAAATTAGTTTCTCAATTTTCATTTGTAAAATACAATTAACTCGATTTTTTATGTTGGTGGGTGATGCTGCAATTCAGCTCATGTGCAATGATGAACCATTTGACACAAGGGACAGAAAACTGATTTACATTGAGAGGGTGTTCGGTGCCTCTAACCTCAAAAGAGATGGTAGGATAGATAAGTGCTACGAGGATGCTTTGGCGGGCATTCCTAGAAAAACACAAGGCACCAACTACCTGAAACATGATCTGGTACTGTAACCACGAATGCCTCCACATTTTATGTAATACTGTAGTTACATGATCTAATTACCTGTGCTCTTCACATTTTCCTACCTACAAACACTTTAAACGTCCATTGGTTCCTTGTGGTGTTAAACCCCATACGGAGGGAGATTTAGGTTCTTGATTCACTTTCCCACTGTATGATACACAAAGAAGTAAATAACATGATGAGAATTTTAACAACTTTCATTACAACAAAGGATTTAACATGGACCTGCAGATACGTGGGATGTAAGCACATATGAGAGCATCGATGAGAACCATTGAACCACAAAGCAATGCATGAGAAGACATTGACATGACCCAACGGACGGTAAAACTTGTTACCGTGCCAAAAGCTGATCACATGCCAGTCAACAATATTAGCTTTTGTTTTTTGTTTTTCATTGTTAATACGCGAAATGCTAGTAACAAATAGAAAAATGTTGCAATTCTTGTTGTGCACTGAGCATGCTAAAGAACATCGAATTCTTTACGGGAGAAGAACTGGTGCTGCAATATGATCAAGTACGTAGAGTAACATCTAAAATTCGGTCAAAATTTTAACCTTACAGAACGATACTAACATATCCTCCCATGCAGGACTATATTGAAAAAATCAGAGGAGAGCAACCTATTGTGCTTGTCGATTCACCCTACAACAAATTGAAATATAGGAAAAGGTTCAAGATGTAACAAACTAGCCTATTGGATGCAGTTGTATATGAAGATGCTGAAGATGTAAGCAGCTAGTCCAACGTTGACTCATTCTTACACGTGGAGTGTAAATTGACGATGAAGCAATAGAGTAGGGTGTGGTTGGGTTTTAGTCCCGAAGAAGGTTTCCTAGCCATTGCTGATGACTCAACACTAGTGGAGAAATGACTAGCCACAACTCTTGTTTGTAGCGCGTCATTTCTCACCAACGCCACCACTAATATTTTCAAACAGTGTCGATGTAGGTCAAATCGGCACGCTATAGCTATTTGCTTAGTGTTGGCATTGCAATTGAGGCCCGACATTGCACATTAGGCCCATTAGGCCCACGCCGGCATAGTCGGTTTTAACAGATCCCGACGCAATAAAAAAACACATCGTTTCGTCCTCCTCTCGATCCCAACTCCACCCCTTCCTCCTTTTGATCCCCTCCGCCGCCCCGCTAGACGCCTCCGCCGCCTCCGCCTGCCGCCTCCGCCTGACGTCGCCGCCGCCCCGCCAGACATCGTCGCCGTCCCGCTAGACGCCGACGCCACCCCGCCAGACGCCGCCGCCGCTTCCGCCCGACGACGCCCGCACACCTCTCCTTGTCCCCGAGCACTTCCACGGTAAGTCTGGCGCCCCCTCCCTATCTCATTTTTCTTAAGGTTAGGGTTAGTTTTCCAATTTTGCTTTTTCCACTGAATGGCAATACGGAGAATTTTCAAAATCTAAGAGTGTCAAAAGTGAAATGTCAAATTCTAGAGCCATCTTTCATCTTTAGTATCACCTCCCCAAATATCTGACCTGGAGTATAAAATCTAGCCATTGTTTAGAATGAATGATGCATGTTCTTTATCAATAGGAAATATCTTCATGCAGGCTCTCCACTAGAAGGAAAGTGAGAGGTAGGAGTGGATGTGAGAGATAGGATTTTGGAGGGTAGGCTTCAAGTTTAGATAGGAACATTAAATAGGATAGGACTATATATTGACCATGTTCCTTTTAACTAAATAGAAAACTTTACAATTCATGTAGTACTAGTTGTTGAACATGTACTACTAATTGCCCAATTCTTAATAAATTTGAAAGTAAGGAACCAAATAGTTTAAATCATGTATGATAGTATCCACTATGCAATGATTCAAAATTCTGCATGTTATTTTTTAATTCTTCATTCATAAGGGCCAGTTCTTTTGTAGCTTATTTTGCGTTGTGAAAATAAGCTTATGCCCTACCTAACTTATTCTAGAAGCCCAAACTGAAATAAGCTCGGTATGGGCAGCTTATTTCCACATCTCCAACTAGCCCTAGCTAAGATGGTGAGCTTCCATTACAAGTTTTAATTTTCTTGTGTACATAATTCGGAATAGCACATATGGACAATTGAGCAAGCAACAACGAATCGGTGGAGTTAGAGCAGTTAGACTGGAGCATAAAAAACTCAAAGAACACAATGTCGAATTGAAGAAATAAAGGGATGAGTTGCTCGTAGAGGGTGCTAATAACCTCACTAAGTTAGACAAACCGAGGGAGCTAAGGGATAAGTTGACAAATGAAAGGGGTCAACTCAGAATGAAGAAAAAGCAACTCAAGACAGATAGGATTGAGCTACAGACAGCCGTTGCAAATTTCAAGCAAGATGAAGAGAGCAATAGGAAGAAGATGCGCCAACCAAGGATAATCCTTGATGATGAAAAGTAGTTAGTTAATTACTAGCTAGCTAAGTTTTAAACTACGAAGTTTATGAGTATGTTTAAATGATCAGTACTAAGTTTTAAACTGTGTAGTTTATGAGTATGTTTAAATGAGCAGTACCTTTTGTGAAGTTTAAGCTCTTAGTTTTTGAAGTAGTATTTTTCTTCTTATAAAAAAACTTGTTGGTGTTGGACAACAATGCACGCCATAAACATGTGAAATACTTCTGGCGTCATCTCCAATGATACCACTATTTTTTAACTGTGGCGCCATATTGGTGGCGTCGGATGTCTACGCCAGCAAGACCAATTTTGCCACACCATAGCCAGGCTTTTCTGCACTAGTGCAAGTGTAAAACTTCAATAATATTGTTGGTTCCAATACTTTGCTTGAAATAAATTTGGTCTCTATGGGTTCATAGAAATCAATATTTGCTTTTTACAACCATGTGAGAGTTACAATGTCTGGACAAGATTCAGACCAATTAGAGTGCACGACCAAGCCTATAAGAATAATGGACTATGATTTGTTTATTTTCATAATTTTGGGTCGCCAATTGCAAGTGACTTGCCAGATTGAGTCCTAACAAGTTTCAACAAAATTTGCTCTAACGTACAAGATAAAAAGGTATGAGCACGAGCATAGCCTCACAACAAAAGCTAAAACACTGCATGAGTAACCACTCAATCTCAGCTATCCCAGGAAATGGCACAACCAGTGTCTCGTAGGCAGTCCGCAAAGTCGATAGAACAGAACATATGATAACTATGGTAAAGCACATACCGAAGGGGTCTCTGCCGATGCTGCAAAGACCATGGGGTGCTATGTTAGGGCGTGCGCTGAATTGAAGGGATCTCCGTGTCAGTAGGCACCTTCAGGAGCACAACGGGTTGGCCTTGGTACATCGATCCTGACTCAGGACATCTCGCCTCCTGATACGCCCACTTGAGGACCAATGTTGGCCTGTCTCTCATGCTTGATGCATAATTGTTACTCTTTGTGCAATATTTCTACATATATTGTAGTAATATGGGCATGATAAGTTTGTGCAGTAAACCACATGAGTTCTTTAGACATAAGTAATGTGCATGATGTCGATTAACTAGCTGGATCGATAAAGCATAGGCAATAGTTGTAGTATCATGGTACCTTACTAAGTGTATCTCCTAATATACACAAATAAGTAGTCTGAAAGATCAAACCAACCTGTGGTTGGATGATTAGGAGGACTGTGGTATCCCCTCAACTCTCAGACTTGACGTTGGTGCTTGCATTTTCCTGGATTTATTCTATATCTTCCGGTGATGTGCTTTCAGTGGGAGGAGACGTTCCCGTTGACAACGAAGGTGTCTGTGGCGACTTCGTCAATCTTAAGATGATGTGCCGGCTTAGTCGCTCGAAGATGCTCATAGGGATAGGGTGTGCGTGCGTGCGTTCATAGGGATAAATTGTATGCTCGTGTATATGAACAACTTCGATTGTACTCTGCTAAAAAAAAGTAGTCCGAAAGAAAAGTTTCCACGCCATAGAGCAAGAATTGTCAAATGTGCTGGAGTTAACTCTCAGCTCACCTCTTCTCTCTTGGTTGCTTCTCTGAACACACAAACTCACAAGACAATGGAGACACTCGGATTTTGGCGACGTACTGTATCACACAGCCTACCTCTTTATTTCAGGCTGGTTACAATAAAAGTATCATAAGTAACATCATGCATGTCAACTAGACATTTTTGTTAAGATGTCACACAATTATATGCGTAAAGAGCAGGTTGAGTATCATGATATGATACCGTATCATATTAAATGATGTATTAGTTTATGTCTTGCATGTCAGTAAATGAGGTCTTTATGATGTCAAACTATGATAATACGT
The DNA here is from genome assembly GCA_022496015.1 of Hordeum marinum. Taxonomy (NCBI): domain Eukaryota; kingdom Viridiplantae; phylum Streptophyta; class Magnoliopsida; order Poales; family Poaceae; genus Hordeum; species Hordeum marinum. Next base: position 513,276,341 of record CM039676.1, on the reverse strand, counting down.
ATTATAGAGGTAGTATCATACAAATATGCATGATACTAATATGTGATACTTTTCATTATAACCTGTCTCAGTCTATTTCTCTTGACCCAACGCAAACATGATTACATCTTAAGTATCACTCACGCACACATTGCCCACTCGGCACGGTCGGCAACTACCACCACTCACGTCCTGAATACGTGTGGCCACTCAGCCATCTACATGCAAACTCCTCGTGCATGACGGTTAGAAATAATAAAGATTCTTTAAAATTAACATGTATATATACTTACTTATGCTAGTTAGCCACTCTTTAGAAATTCTCACGTTAATAAAAAATTATGAGCCGTTAATCTGGTGAGACCGAATTATTACGATGTAGATTCACCCATATAATTGTAGACAAAAATTTCCACGGTTGTGGGAGAAAAAATCGCCACAAGGCCCACAATCGTTTTCGGTTGTGAAGATAGGATCCATCGAAGGTACGACACTGCCACTACTACTCTTATTAATACAATCTGTGCAACTCATTTTTTTAATCAATATATATCTCTTTCTTAAAAAAAAAGAAATATCTATCTCCTATACTCCACGGTTTGTTCTTCTTAGAACTCCACGCTACTGATTCCTTGATTTACACCGGCATGCATTGTGCAACTTGGTCTATCTTGAATTTAACCTACTTGGGGCTCATAAATCACGATCTAGGAATTCCTAAACCCTTTGTGTGGGCGTTTGCATCTCGTCCACACACATGGATCAACGTTCGTTTGTGTTTACACGAATCTTAGCATGTTTTGCCAAATTTTTTATGCCATGTAGGACTGGGCTCATGTGTGGGCATTCATCCGGTCGTCAACACGTCTGTTTCACCACACGGAGGGGCTGATGTGTGGGCGTTTAGCAGCTCGCCCACACACCAGTTTCACGCACGCAGAGGGGCTGGTGTGTGGGCGTTTAACAGTTCGCCCACACGTCCGTCTCCTTTCTCACACCCAAAGCTGTCAGTTGCCATGTGTTTTGCAGGATACATGGCAACTGCCCCTAGTTTGCTTGTAAGCAGATGGCAACTCTCTCTTTACCCTAACATGTTATTTTGTCATGTCTTTTTCTAGTGTTACATGGCAACTGCCTAGTGTTAATAGGTGGCAACTCCTAAAGTTTTCAAATCATGACAACCGTAGTAGACCATACCATACATGGCAACAGCTGCAGCTGTTCACAAATGGCATCTAGCATTTGACCTGAGATGGCAACTGCAATTGAGCAACCATGACAATCATAGTTGTCAGACATGGCAACTGTAGTTCAATAACATGACAACTGTAGTTAAACGAACATGGAAGAGGGTCTGTACCATGACAACTGCGGGGACACGCACTGACTGTCATGCGGGCATGCGGGGCCGTGTGGTAGAAGGCCGGACGTGTGGCGTGTGGACGTTATCGGTTTTGCCCACACGTACCGTCTGGGCAGGACCGCGAGACAGGAAGGCCGGACGTGTGGGCATTACTTGTTTTGCCCACACGTAGGCGTGTGGGCTAGTTCTCTTACATTCCACACGAAACGTGTGGTAAAACCCCTTAACGCCCACACATGTGGGCATTATCGGGACCCTTATTCTTTGGGTCATGTTCATAGACAGAAGAAATTCTCACGTCATACCTTGCAAAACGTAGAGTGCAGGGACTATGTTATCCAGTAGCAATCAAATCTCAGCTTCTTTAGGCATAACCTCTGTGCATGATCTTAGGCATCTCCTCTCCCGGTTATGGCCGGCTGGCCTCAGCTCCCTGGTGCCTGCTGGTTGCCCTCGCCAAGTGCTACCGCCGTGGACATGCTGTTGCGTCTATGATATGGCATCATCGAACACATGGATGATAGCCGCGGACATGTTGTATGCGCCACCGCAGAAAGCTGTTGTTGATCGCCGTTGTCCTGTTTCTCCTGATCTTAACGGCCCGTGCAATAAGATCATGCTGCAGGCGAAGTATATCAGATTAAGGCCCGCATGATGAGTCTTGACGAGTGCCACGACACCAACGAGCGTGCCCATCAAAGTTGGAGAGCCAGATCACTCATGGCACCTAACGTCCAGGTTGGAATATCAACTTGCATGTGTCCTTCTAGGTTTTGTACGTCAATGATGTATAGGAGCCGTGATGATCAGTTTTGAGAGAAATCCCAAAAGCAACTACATGTGCATCCTATGCTATTCTCGGTGGAGAAATAAAGGTTCTTTCATAATTGAGATTAGTCGGAGAGCGCTGCTCAAGATGGCATGACATGTTTCGGTTCTCATGTTATTGTTTTCGAATTAAAACGAGGAGTTCTCATGTTAATATTCTTCTTTTCATGCATTCCCTTTTAACGTAGTTTGTGCAGTCTTCTGTTTGTTGAATTGGTATGCGGATGTTTTGGTCTCGGTTCATGAGTTCTCATGTTAATATTCGTTTATGTGTCTATCATCTCCTTCTATATGTCAGCAGATACACATAGCTTTAACTTGGGCTATGTTGTCAAGGATGGTGAGGATGGATGCTTGATACGCACATGTCCGTATTTAATGTTAGATAATGCAATCAATATTCGGTTGGTTTGTATAAGTCCGATTTGTCTCTGTACTTTATAAATAATTGTAAGTATAAGAATTTCTCTGATTGGAACTGTTGTGTGCAAAATGCAGCTCTATTCAAGGTTTTAATTTTCATTCATATTATGTACCGCGCAAAAATCTATAACGGGATAAGCCCTCTTACAGTTCTCTCCTGACCAAGCAACAATCTGCATTTGTTTAACTCACGACAAAGAGCTATACAAAAGAAAAAATATAGAGCGACCACATCTATAATATGTATGGGTCCAAAATAAATTTTTTTACTGGCCATCAACCCATCAAGAAACTTGCATAACTGGCCTCTGAGACCGTTTAGCTTGCCGACATGACCCCGGTCTATCGACCTCCACCGACTAGGCACCAATGCTCCAAAAGCCCTGTCCTGTGCCTGATTTAGCTGACAAGCCAACAACTAACTCGGTCCTCCCCCAGAGGACCAAGTCCGTGGTTGGCCTTGCTTCCTGTTCCGAGCAGGAACACATTCCGGACAGGAACAAATAAATCTCGCTCAACCAGAGAACTGACTCTGAACTGAAAACCGACCGATGCCACTTTCCCATGATGCCATCACCTACCCATGATGGCATCACCTTACTGTGCATAATAGGTGACCTCTCCCAAACAGCAACTACATGCGCTCTATGAAGGGACCCCTATCCAAGACCCTAGCTATCGAGGACTTGTTTTCATGTGGGAAATATTGAGTTTATTATGTTGTTCAAGTGTGTTTAATACACATATGAATAGACTTAGCAAGTAAGCAATATATTTGGCGACTCTGCAGACTACGCTTGAGGTGATAGCAACGAGACATACTATTTTCACGTGCCATCGTATTAATTATAGCGGTTCCATCTGACTAACTCATTTGCAGAAATATACTAACCCATTAGTCCTCAAGTTTCAACTTCTTTAGGTTTATTAGATGGCAGGTCCCAGTGTAACTGTAACCACATATGTTAATAATATAGACCACAATGTAATAGGACTTAGACCGTGCGAATGCACGGGTTGACGACTAGTATGGGTTAATTAAACTCAGCACTTCACGCAAACATCATACGTGGGGACGACAACTAGGATTTTAGATGATGCAGAGGAGAGAGAATCAAGAGAGAGAAAAAGGTCGTCGGTAGGATTCTAGACGATCGGTCGTGGTGGAAAATCGAGGGATACACATGACCCATCTACCGTTGTATCTAGGCTGTATGGACCCTCCTTCCACGATCGATCTAGCGGGTCTAGTCTTTTCACCAAGCATAGGTTCAGCGGCCACAACGGAATCACGAACGTTCCGTCCTTCTCCATGCCGCGAACGCCCAAATCCACCAAGATATTTATCAGTTCGCTTTTTTTGTTACCGTGTGTTTTCTAGACGAGCAAACAAGTTCCTATTGCAGGCTTTGTCTTTCGGGCTGTCTATAGATGGCATGTCAGGGCATTATAGACGGGTGTTGTCTAAACTTTTGCACATGCCCTAACAATGTTTGACCACATCACTACGCCCCAGCTTGCATGCATATTGCTGCACTTCACACACAGTGACGTCCGCATCACGCGGCACCTCGGCAACTCCTGAGCCATCGATCGTACGTGTGAAACAATTCACGTGTACATCTGCTAACATGCATTGGCCCTACACGTCACTAACTTATGCAGAAATGAAATAAACATGCAGATACAAAAAAACATCAAGATTATCGCTAACAAAATGAGGTTTTTGGTTGTAACTGGGTGCTTTTACTCGTGATTATAGTTTAAATTTCAATGAAGTAGGCATGCATGAGGGCATACGCAAGAAAGTATCTAGGGGAATGCAGCAATCAGCATCATATACACTTATTAAATACTGTAATGAATATCCATATCATAATTGGTTGACATTATCTAGTAATATCTTTGAGGAATATCGCCATAATTGATTATATAAGGTACAAACACAAATAAGTAAATTTAACGGTGGCGGTATCTACCAGTGAGAAATCCACCATCGATCGCTGCTTCGAAATTGGTGTGTGTGGACCGCACAAGATTCTTATTTCCGCTAACAATTCATGGATGCAAGTTCTATACAACAGGAATACGGGGTGGACCCCATGCGAGATAATATCAACCCCACGCCGCTCTCTTTTCCCTCATCCAACTCTCTTCCCCCTCTCTCGTATGTTCTTGCTGATCGCGGTACCGGCGACAACGCGCATGTGCCATGAGGTCGGCGATGTGAGATGCTGGATCACGCCGGCGAAAGACGGATCTACCGCCGTGGGTGTTGGGGAGAGCTGCTCCGGTATTGTTCCAGCACATCGGCCACCAAGCACGACTGGTCAACTAGTAGGGTGCGCGCCAAATGGACAACTCCCCCTTGCTCCACCGGTAGAAAACCCCCCTTTTGTCTCAGTTTTTAAGGGGCCTTTTGTCCCGGTTGCCCAACCGGGATGGGGCAACCGGGACGAATGCCCAACCCATTCGTCCCGGTTGTACCAGGATCCGGAATGGATGGGGCGTCCACGTGGGGGCGTGGGCTGGTCCCTGGCCAGGACTATTCGTCCCGGTTCGTAATACGAACCGGGATGAATGCCCTCTCCAAGGCAGAATTTTTTCTTCTTTTTCTTTTTCTTGTTTTCCTTTTAGGGTTTGGTTTGTTGTATTTTTTTCCTATTTGTTTCCCATAAGTATTCTGCATCTAATACACGACCACGTTTTTTTTATTGTATTCCATTTTATTAGAATATACAAGTTTGCTGGTCGCATTAGAATATACAACTATATGATGATCGCATTAGAATATAGTTAAAGAATATACAAGTACGCACCATGAATCGAATATACAAGTAAGGAGTGAAGAATATACAAGTAAGGAGTGAAGAATATACAAGTTTATACTCTTTCCCATAATTATTCTAATACACCACCATGCACCATGACTCGAATATACAGGTAAGTACTATGCATCTAAGAATTGGAACATCAAGTTCGTCGAGCATAGTTGGCGCTGACATAGTATTCCCCTCCTGGTGTTAGGACCTCTGCGTCTAAGAATCCGTAAATTTCCTCTTGAATTGCTCGTAGGCGATCCCTTGGTAGAAGACCATCCCGCAGCCGCTCGATCTAAAATAAAGAAGAGTGGTCAATATCTAATTAAAGACAATAGATGGTAATAAGATAAAAGTGATGGTTGACGTACACGAAGTTTTTCTAAATCTCTGGCCAGCTTGGCGCATGTCGTCTGACGCATGAACTCGCAGACATAGTATCCACATAAGTTATTCCCATCTCCTTGGTTCAAGCACTTTACAAGAACATGGTTTCAATCAAAATTATAATATAACATTATAATGGTATCGAAACTATAATCAAGGAGATGCGTGGATATAGCTAGTACCACTTACTTTCAGATGTTGAAATTTAAGCTTCTCCTTCCATTCACCCCTAGCCTTTGCTGTGAACCGTTTCCAAGCGCTGCCCGGCTAAGAAAATGAATTAAGTGAGTTATCAGAAAATAAACGAAACTTGTCGATATAGTGTCATAAAGATTGAAATTACCGTTGGATCAGTTCCTGCATGTCCTCCCAGTCCTTAAGGGGTTTATGTTTTGAGTCCATTACCAGTACTTTTCCTTTGTCAGTTTCAAATATTAGAAGAATATAGTGGAAGCTGCGCAAACATAACTCATCAGTTATACACTTATCATCGAGTAAGCAAAAAAAAATGTTTACCGGACAAATAACACTCACTTGAAGTTGTAAGGAAAAAGTATTTCCCTCTTGGTTTCGTGAAACCTTAATGCCTTCAAAGTTGAATCTTTTGTTTCCTTGGGATTTTTAAGAAGAGTTGCTTCATTAACCCAATATGGGTCAATGAACCCAATGTCATATATGTGTCCTCTTTTGCATTCGAGAATCTTCATTTTGCAATTATAATATAGTGAGTATTATTATAAAAATGTAATGAACGAGGTGAGCTAGCTAGAGACTTAACTACAGCGAAATAAATACTTACAGACAATACACACTGACGATAGATTTGTCGAGGGCCTTTAGCTGGAATAACTGATATAGTTCGTCAAACTCAATCAGAATTAACCTTTCTCCATAACCGTGATGCTCGTTTCTAACTTCCATCGTTATCCATCCCTCAGAGTGCTCCGAGGCTTCCATGTACCAATTATGCACTCTTCGCATTTTTGTTGGTAGATCATTTTCCTCCCCAGGTTTGACTAGAGGATGCCCGTGCCGATATGGGTGCTCGAAATCAGAAGAGGGGAAGACATCTAAGGTTTGGAGATACTGCGCAATGGACATACCCACAGCAGCGGCCGCTTCTCCGTACAGTGCAATAAACTCCGGGTCAAGTTCCTCGCCTGCGCCTGTGCTCGGCCCCACCTCGGGATTGGAATGCACTATGAGCGGGGGATGGATTGATTTTTCTGTTGTCCGAGCTGGTCAACTGTTTTCCTGCATTTCCCGCTTCCGGTACTACTCTTCTTCGACCGCTTCTTTTCATCGTGTGCCTTAAGAATAGAGCGGTCATAGTCAGGAATGAGACTCGGCTCGGGCTGATGAAGGGTCTTCACCATTTTCAACGCTCGGGCTTTGTCTTCTTCGGTGTTTGGGAAATCTGGCTCTTTCGGCGACTTCTCCTTAGATTTCCACGCCTCATATTCGGCCTTTGCGATCTCCTGGGTTTCCTTTGGAGTACAGTGGTAAGGTAACTTGGGTAGATTCGGATGTGGTACTCTTGGGAGGGGCGACAATCGACGCTTCGGTGATGCGGTGGTTCTCCTCCGCTTTGAGCTGCTCTGATCAGACTTCATGGGCGGAGACGGCTGCCGCCGCGGCGTAGACTCACGCGCTGGAGATGGCTGACGCGGTGGCGTAGACGCACGCGCTGGAGACGCCGAGCGCGGCGGAGAGTACGAAGACGACCGTTCCGCTGGAGACTGGTCTTGAGGCGGCGGCAAAGGAGGATGGCTACTCCGATGAGTCGTTGGCCTTGGCGTCCAATTAGGAAACACGATGTGTTCCTTTAGCCATAGAATGCTCAAGTTCTTGGCGTCTCCAAGTTCAGTCACCTCCCCGTCTTCACCTTCAGGATAGTCAAGCTGCACCTTCTCGAATCCGGTCATAACTTCATCCACCCCGACAACAGCGTAGCCCGGTTGAACTGGCCGACAATGGTGTGTTGGTTCAGGGCTAGCTGGTTTCACATAGCCAACCGCCGCCTTAATGGGTATATTGTTGACGACTTTCACATGCAGTTCACACGATGTCATCTCCGTTATATGATCCACCGGTTGCATCATCAGCGGTGCATCTTCACCATCATCACCCTGGAGCTGCGTGGAAGCAACACTACTCTTCCGATTAGATGGTGCGGCTTCCATTTCCTGCTGAGATTGGGTGTTACCTTGCTGCTGGCTAAGTCTGTCAATTTGCTCCTGCTGCCGCTCTGATTGCTCCCACTGCCGCTTCAATTCTGCTTCAATGCTAGTCCACCGGTCTACCCGATTACGTGCTTCAGCTGCCTCCAAATCCTTTCTCCTCTGACGGCTTCTATCCGGATATTTCTTCTTCTCCTGGGGAAACCCATGTTTCCACGGAACAAAGCCTTTTGTGGCTCGTGTCCGTCCATAGTGTTCCTTATTCCCAAGGGCGCGGGTGAGCTCGTCGTTCTCTCTATCTGGATGGAACTTCCCCTCTTTAGCAGCCTTTATTGCTTCTCTGATAGCATCGATGGGTAGAGGATCTTCTTCATGTCTTACATTATAGATGCATTTCCCTTCTGAGTCCAACGTGCCCCCATGGCCGAAAAACCAAGACCTTGTCCGTTGGTCCCAGTAGAACATCTCTGGAACGATGTCCTTAGCAAGCAAGTTGTCCTCAAGTTTATTCCACTTAGGCATGTTATCCTTGTAGCCAGCTTGCCCCATAGTATGTTGATAGATCTTTTTAGCGGCGTTTATCTTATTTTCTTTAGACTTTCCAGAGCTTCCTCTGACTTCTTGTACTCAACAAATTCTTCCCAGTACGGTTTTATCTTCTCATACGTTCCGGTGAAATCCGGAGTCTTGTTTTTCTGGATAAAGTCAAGGTTCAATCTTTTCTTCCAGCTCTTGAATTGCTCGGCCATCTTCCTAAAAGTGAACGCCTTGACCAAATTCTCTAAGGCTTTGGTCTTTCGCTCTAAGATCAATTCAGGATCCTCCTCATTCTCATCCAACTCATCTTGAGTAACCTTCGGCGTCGGTAGGGTGAAATTAGCCAACATCTTTTCAAAAAGTTTTTCTTTGGCTTTGTCGCCGACATATGAAATTCCGAGAGCCTCCTTTGGCTTATGCCACTCCCGAACGGTGATCGGGATGTGGTCCCTAACAAGCACTCTGCATTGCTTCACATATTTTTGGGCAACAACTTCGGGAAGCTCTGGCGCGCCGTCTACAGCGATCTGTTCGATCCTGTACCTTTCATGCTCTTTCAACTTCTGGGCTCCGCCTCGTTTAGTCTTCTTTCCGGTGGATTTGCTAGATCCGGATGGCTAAAATATATAAGAAAGAGTGTTAATACATGTATATAGAAAACAAATGCTTCATTTAATTAACATATATATATATATGCACCTCGCCGGAGTTTCTAATTTGTAAGGTTTGACCGGAACCGTCAGCTTCTCTCTCATGGGAGCCCTCGGCTTCTCCCCCGACAATGTCGTAGGCTTCTCCCTCACCGGAGCCATCTCTTTGGGCGAGCTCTAGATCTACCTCACCAGAGCCGTCTCTTCGGGCGAGCTCCGGATCTCCCTCACCAGAGTTGTTCATCCACTCGGAGACATCTGGGTCTCCCCCGGGCCCACGGATAACATCCGCGACCATTTCTTCCGCATCTTCGTCTCTGAAGTTTGGGTCCATAATTTCTGCAAATTAAAAATTGCAAGTTAGTGTCAATGCACAAGAATTCATAATTCGACATTCATAATTGCAAGTTTGGGTCCATAACCTAAACAACTAACTAAGATAACAACTAAACTAACAACTAAACCTAAACTGAACTAACAACTAAACTAACAACTAACCACTATTTAAACTAAACTAACCTAAACTAACAACTAAACTAAACTAAATATAAACAACTAACCTAAACCTAAACTAAACTAACAACTAACACAACTAAACTAAAAACTAAATTGAACTAAAAACTGAATTAAACTAAATCTAAACTAAAAACTAAGAACTAAACTAAACTAAACTAAAAACTAACACAACTAAACCTACACCTAAACTAAAAACTAAACTAAACTAAAAACTAAATTAAACTAAATCTAAACAAGGATTGATATGGAGAGGGGGAGGGAGGGGGAGGGAGGGGGAGGCCTTTACCTGCGGGAGGAGGCGGCCGCGGGGGAGAGGTGGCCGCTGGCGAGGTGGCCGCCGGCGACGCGGGCGAGCATGGTGGCGCGGCACCGCGACGACGTACGTGCGGGCGACGCGGGGGTAGAGGCGCGACGGAGAGAGAAAGGGGGGCGGCCGCGGAGCGCGCGAGGGGGGCGGCGACGACGGCGACGGCGAGGAAGAGGCGGCGCGCGGGAGTTGGGCAGCCTGCCGGCGTCGAGTCGTCCTCCTCGCGCTGATCCTTGCGACAGAAGGGGAGGGGGCCGCTTAAGTACGTGGGGAGGGGCATCCGTCCCGGTTGTTGCCAATAACCGGGATGAATGACCCATTCGTCCCGGTTGTTGGCAATAACCGGGACGAATGCCCCACCCATTAATCCCGATTGTTGCCGACAACCGGGACGAATGACCTAGATCTGGAACGGCGCGAAGAGGGGCATTCATCCCGGTTGTTAGCAATAACCGGGATGAATGCCCTGTTTTTTAATTTTTTTTCATATTTTCAAAAATTCCCGCCAGATTATCTGCTAGTTCAATAATCAGAAAAATATGAAAAAACTACCAAAACATTTAGAAAATTATAAACTAACTAAGTATGTTACTTTCAAACATATTTAGTGAAATTCAAAATTCAAAATTATTTGAATTTGAATTAATTCATTTAAGAAATGGAGAAAATATCAAATAATTCAATAAATTCTGAAAATTGCAAGTTTTATATCAAAATGATCAGAAAGATAAATTAAACTCACTTATGATGTTTTGGTACTTCATAGGGCTTCACCGGAGAGGGGTTGTTCTCTCCAGCGGGGCTAGGGTTTCACCAGAGAGGGGCTGCGGAGCGTCGGGATGGCACCAGAAGCAAGGATTTGGCATACCAATGTGTTTACAAGTGTTCTTAGGGTTGTACATGCCAAATATTCACTCACTATTGTTGTTGGGTCTTCGCCGGCATCGATTTCTCTCTACGAGTCTGAGTACTTATAGGCTGAAGGTCCCCGAACCGACGAACAAGAGAGGATCTTGTGTACAGGTGGTTCATGCCATTGTTTTGGGACTTCATGCCATTGTTTTGGAGCGTCGGGATGGCACCAGAAGCAAGGATTTGGTATATCATGTGTTTACAAGTGTTCTTAGGGTTGTACATGCCAAATATTCACTCAAAGGTTCAATACCCTAACACAACTAATAACATTACATAGATTTACATTAGAGGTTCAATACATTATTATACATCACTCCGTTAAGTCCATGAACCCTTGCTTACGATCCCTTCGAACGTAACCATGGAGAATCTTCTTTATTTAACGGGATGGTTGGGTCAACTTTCATTGTGAAGGGCGAAATTTTAGCAAACTTATCATAATCTTCAGACATGTCTGTCTGGTCCTCGACTCCCACGATGGTTCTTTTCCCTGAAAAAACTATGTGACGCTTCGGCTCATCATATGATTTATCTGGTTGCTTATTTTTTTCTTTTCTTCGGTCTGGAGGACATGTCCTTCACATAGAAGATCTGAGCCACATCATTGGCTAGGACAAATGGTTCGTCATTGTAACCAATTTTGTTGAGATCCACTATTGTCATTCCGTACAGCGGGTCTACCTTTACCCCTTCTCCATTTAGGTTGACCCATTTGCACTTAAACAAAGGGATCTTAAAAGAAGGTCCATAGTCAAGTTCCCATATCTCCTCTATGTAACCATAATATGTGTCCTTTTTCCCATTCTCGTTTGTTGCATCAAAGCGGACACCACTGTTTTGGTTGGTGCTCTTCTTATCTTGGGTGACCGTATAAAATGTATTCCCATTTATCTCGTACCCTTGAAAAGTCCCAATAGTCGAAGATGGTGACCCGGCCAACATGTAGAGCTGATCTTCAATAGTGATGTCATTTATAAGATGTGCTTGCAACCAACTTCCGAAAGTCTCCATGTGTTTGACTTTAATCCATGTGTCATCCTTCCCCGGGTTTGTGGAGCGTACAATATTCTTGTGTTCCTCGATATACGGAGCCACGAAGGTGGAATTTTGTAGAACCGTGTAGTGTGCTTTAGTGAAAGAATGCCCGTCCTTGGGTATCATTGTTTTCTTTCCTAGCATTCCTTTTCCCCTTAGTCTCCCCTCATGCCGCGATTCAGGAACACCAATCGTCTTAAGGTCAGGAATAAAGTCAACACAGAACCCAATGACCTCCTCTGTTCCATAGCCCTTGGAGATGCTTCCTTCTGGCCTAGCACGGTTATGAACATATTTCTTCAAGACTCCCATGAACCTCTCAAAGGGGAACATATTGTGTAGAAATACCGGACCGAGAATATGAATCTCTTCTACTAGGTGAACCAGGAGATGCGTCATAATGTTGAAGAAGGATGGTGGGAACACCAACTCAAAACTAACAAGACATTGGACCACATCCCTCTGTAACCTTGCCAGACTATCTGGATCGATTACCTTCTGAGATATTGCATTGAGGAATGCACATAGATTCGCAATGGGTACTCGAACATTTTCTGGTAGAAGCCTCCTCAGTGCAATCGGAAGCAACTGCGTCATAATCACGTGGCAGTCATGAGACTTCAGGTTTTGGAATTTTTTCTCTGCCATATTTATTATCCCCTTAATATTCGACGAGAAGCCAGACGGCACCTTGATACTATAAAGGACTTCAAAAAAGATTTCCTTCTCTGCTTTGGTAAGAGCGTAGCTGCTTAAGAAATGACGCCCTGTATCCATGTGCTTGTTTTTTGGGTCTTTCATACGTTGCTGGTCTTCTCGTGCTTCTGGTGTATCTTTTGACTTCCCATACACGCCCAGGAAGCATAGCAGGTTGATGCAGAGATTCTTCGTCACGTGCATCACGTCGATTGAAGAGCGGACATGTAGGACTTTCCAATATGGTAGCTCCCAAAAGATAGATTTCTTCTTCCACATGGGTGCGCGCTTATTAGGGCCGTTCGGAACAGGTTGGCTGCCATCACCCTTCCCAAAGATTACTTCTAGGTCCTTGACCATACCGAATACATCATTACCACTACGGAGGTCAGGCTTCTTCCGGGTATCTGCCTCACCTCTGAAATGTTTGCCTCCTTTCTTTCTTACGGGATGATTCATCGGAAGAAATCTACGATGCCCCAGGTATACAACCTTCTTACATTTATCCAAATATACACTGTCAGTCTTATCTAAACAGTGTGTGCATGCATTGTATCCCTTGTTTGTATGTCCAGAAATGTTACTAAGAGCAGGCCAATCATTGATGGTTACGAAAAGCAACGCCCGTAGGTCAAATGGCTTTTGTTCGTTCTCATCCCACACACGTACACCTGGTTTGCCCCACAACTGTAATAGTTCTTCCACTAATGGTCTTAGGTACACATCAATGTCGTTGCCGGGTTGCCTTGGGCCTTGGATGAGCACTGGCATCATAATGAACTTGCGCTTCATGCACAACCAAGGAGGAAGGTTGTAGATACATAGAGTCACGGGCCAGGTGCTGTGACTGGAGCTCTGCTCTCCGAAAGGATTAAAGCCATCTGTACTTAGACCAAACCATAAGTTTCTTGCCTCGCGTGCAAAGTCTGGGAAGTCTCTCTCGATTTTTCTCCACTGCGACCCATCAGCGGTGTGTCTCAACTTTCCGTCTTTCTTACGGTCTTCTTTATGCCATCGCAACAATCTGGCATGCTCTTTATTTCTAAACAGACGTTTCAACCGTGGTATTATAGGAGCATACCACATCACCTTGGCAGGAACCCTCTTACGGGGGGGGGGGGGGGGCTCGCCGTCAACATCGCCAGGGTCATCTGCTCTGATCTTATACCGCAGTGCAGTGCATACCGGACATTTATCCAAATTCTCGTACTTCTCACCACGGTAGAGGATGCAGTCATTAATGCATGCATGTATCTTCTCCACATCTAGTCCTAGAGGGCAGAGAGCCTTCTTTGCTTCGTACGTGCTGTCAGGCAATTCGTTATCCTTTGGAAGCTTCGGCTTCATTATTTTAAGTAAACTCTCAAATGCTTTGTCAGTCACACCATTCTGTGCCTTCCATTTCAGCAACTCTAGTGTGGTACCGAGCTTTGTGCTGCCATCTTCGCAATTTGGGTACAACAACTTTTTGTGATCCTGTAACATGCCGTCCAACTTCAACCTCTCCAATTCACTTTCACAGTCTTCCCTTGCATCAGCAATAACTCGACCAAGATCATCATCGGGCTCATCTGATGCCCGTTCTTGATCATCATCGGGCTTATCTGATGCCCGTTCTTGATCACCTCCTTCTTCTGCATTGTCTTTCATTGCAGTATCACCGTATTCGGGGAACATAGGATCCTCTTCTTCTACTTCATTGTCTTCCATCACAACCCCTCTCTCTCCATGCTTGGTCCAACAATTATAGCTGCGCATGAAACCTCTCCGAAGCAGGTGGCTGTGAAGGACTCTCGAGGAAGAGTGCTCCCTGACGTTCCCACAGTCAACACATGGGCAACACATAAATCCATTCTCTTTGTGAGCCTGAGCTACAACAAGAAATTCATCCATGCCGGCCCTGTACTCGGAAGTGCGTCGGTCACCGTACATCCATCGCTGCCGTGCATCCATCTACATCGTATAATTAAGTTTATCAAAAACGTACCATTACAACAATAACATCTTCAATAGCGAAATGACCATAGTACATCGACAAATATAACATTTTTGTATCAATTATAGATGAAATGGATAAGTTTTCTAACCTCGGTCGAAGATACCATTTTTTGTGAAGTTAAGTGTCGCTCGGGTATTTCGTCGAACACCTCGTGTGCATAGCAAAAAGAACACACACTAGCACCCACCTCTCTCACACCTCCTAGAAAAAAAATGAGAGGAGGGAGGGGGTCTGGATGCAGTATTTATAGGCAAGGGGGCATTCATCCCGGTTCCTGGCATGAACCGGGACCAATGCCCCTGCGCACGCCATGTGGCAGACATCGAGGCATTGCTCCCGGTTGATGCCAGGAACCGGGACGAATGCCGACTAAACAACCGGGACGAGTGCCCCAGGGGGCTCGACGCTGCACTGGCCTAAAGAACCGGGAGCATTCGTCCCGGTTCTTTAGTCAGCCGGGACAAATGCGAATTCCTACCCTGGACGAAAGGAGGGGTTTTCTACTAGTGCTTGTTCACCAAATGGACAACTCCCCCTTGTGTGACATATGAAACTGTTATATTTGACGGAAGTGAAGGTGTCAAATTGAAATTGATGGGAAGATCTGTATCAGATTGTGTGATATTGTTGTTCCGAAATTGAAATAGATATGTAACCGCTATATCTAATTTGAAACGCAGGTTTGTGAAACTAATAACCGTGATGCGAAATGGAATTGTAATTGGAAAGCAATTTTTTTAAAGGCATTTTTTTCCAGAAATTGGAATGCATGTTATGTTTGCGAAACTGTTCTTTCTTCGTTATGTGAGTCAAAACTTGTAGGTTTATTTTTGAAATGGTTTATGTGAGTACTTTGAAATACAGTTTCACTCTTTTCTCCAATATAATGTTAGAATAATTGAAGTATAGTTCATTCATTTAGAATTTCAAATATAGTGAAATTAGTGTGTGTATGAAATATTTAACTTACTAAAATGGAAAAAAATATGCCATTCTTTTGTAATAATCAGGTTCACTTTTTTGTGAAAAAATTATGAAGTTAGTTGTCTGAGTATTTGAAATTGGTATTTTGACAGTCTAAAACATCTTTTTGAAACAATCGACATCTGCATTTTGAAGAAATGAAATCAGTTATTTGACAGTTTGAAAATCAGTTTCACTTGTTGTGCAATACGAAATATGAAATGGAATAAGTGAAATCACTTTGTAAACGTTAAATTGTTTATGCCATTCTTTTGAATATATTTTTAAGAAATAAAATCAGATCTTTGCAAGTTGAGAATGATGAGTTTCTCACTTTTGTGAAATCCGAAATTGGAAATAATTAAAATTACTTTTATGAAAAAATGAGAGAACTTAGTATTTTGAAATGAATGATATTTGTTTTCTGAAACAATTGGAATTAGTATTTGAAATGAGTTGAAACTAGTTTTTTATTTCAAAACTAGTATGTGTTGAAATATTTCACTCTATTAAATTAATTTTTTATGTCACTCTTTCATAATAATCGTTTTCATCCTTCCGTGAAAAATTGTAGGAATAACTGGAATCACTTTTGTTCTCTGGGACTAATTAGGTAATTTAATCATTTGATTAGTGTACTATTAGTTGTTCGGGAGATGCAGATGGTATGGCGTCCTGGATATGCACGTGGTGGGGCAGCCTGGGCGATGGGACCTCACGCAGGAATTCACCGGAATACACCTATGTATTATAGAGCCTATGAACTCTGAGATCTTTGATATTCAAGACTAATAATATTAGGGGTAAAATTAAGAGTTTTCCTAGAGTAGATGGTGGTAGGGGGGGGGGGGGGGACAATGGCCCCCTTTGGCCTCCATGAAGCTCCGCTACTATACACAAGCATGGAACACTATCAAGTGTGCTTTCCCAGAGAATAACCGTTCTAGCAGACTTATAACCATTACATGCTTTATGGATGTGGCAAAGTCTTGTTGTCCGGGTGGCGATGACCATGTGTATGAAATGACAACCCTAAGTAATTTTCACTCCAAAAGATTGTTTCTCAAAATAATATTTGGCTCTGAAGACCAGTGCCTTGATACGCTAGAAGAAGTTTCCAATAAAATCCAGAAAAAATATTGAGGCCTACCATTGCCAATTAGCAAATAGACAAACTGTCAAGGAGGATTTGGTGAAATGAAACGATCAATTGACTTTACACCGGAAAAACGTCGAAGACTAGAGGGAATGAGTACCATACTATCCCTTAGCTACAATGATCTTCCACCTAATCTCAAGACTTGTTTATTGTATTTAAGTGTATTCCCTGAGGATTATGTGATTGATCAAAAAAGGTTAGTGAGGCGGGGGATAGCAGAAGGATTTATCAATGGAGAGCATGGACAAAGCCAACAAGAAGTCACTGAGAGATATTTCTATAAGCTTATCAACAAAAGCATGATACAGCCTGAGGCCGTTGGCTATGATGACAAGGCTCGTGCTTGCCGAGTCTATGACATGGTGCTAGAAATTATTATTTCAGAATCAAATGAAGATAATTTCATCATTGTGGTAGGTGGTTTCGAAATAAGTTTGGCAAATCTTCAAGGTTTAATTTGGAGACTATCAATCCAACACATTGATCATGAGCTTGCACATTTAGTCGCACAACAAGATCTAAGCCATGTTTTATTTCTCACAGTAACATCGTCAGCTTGCATCAGACACTTGCCTAGTCTTGGTAAATTTGAAGCTCTACGTATACTAGATTTTGAAGGTTGTGAGGGTTTGGAAGAGCATGATATAAAAAGTATTGGCAAATTGCTCCAACTAAAGTACCTAAAGTTTAGATTCACAACAATATCAAAGATATCATTAGAGTCCGTGATGCCAGGTGATCTGAAGGCCTTGGATATTGGATATCATAAAGAAACGGGAGTGTTGCCAACTGGATTTGTTCAACTGACCAAACTATAAAACACCTAATTAGTGGAAGTTGGACAACTATACCAAACAAGAATGGGAATATGAGGAACTTACGAGAGGTATCGGGATTTAGTATTACCCGGAGTTCAGCAGATGAGGTTGAGGATCTTGGGAACCTACCAGGTTTGGAGAAAATCAGTGTACATCTCGGTGGTGGAGAATCATACGAGTTCAGGAGGCCTGAATAAATGTTACTTTCGTCACTATGCAACCTTGGCAACTGCAAGCTCCAGCATTTGTGGATAAGTACGTACAATGCTTCCCTCGAGTTCTTAGGGTCTTGGTCCCCCTCTTCCATATTCCCTTCAAGTATTTTATATGGACAGAAACTACTATTTCACAAACATTCCAAAGTGGATTGCTCCCGCACTAACTAGTCTTTCTTACCTGCACATCAACTTAGTTGAATTAACAGTGAAGGGTTTGCATGCTCTTGGGTAGCTTCGGGCCTTACTTTGCCTAAAACTATGCTGGAAAACAAACCCAAAAGAAAGGATTACAGTCCAGGACACTGGATTCCCATGTCTGAAGTTCTTGGTGCTATCTAATCAGGCATACATTACATTCGTAAAAGGGCCTATGCCAAAGCTTCAGAACCTTAACCTGTCATTTTCTATTTCAGTAGCAAAAAATTATGGCTTCTATTTAGGCATTGAGAATCTCATGTGTCTCAAAAAAGCAGAGGTACTGTTTGAAACCGAAGATTCAGAGAGCAAGGCTGCAGCTGCTGCAATCACTAAGGAAGCAGGTGCCCATCCCAACCGTTCTATAGTTACTCTCAAGGGCAGACAGAGCATCAGGCCGATGTAGGGGGATTAAAATGCCTGTTGTCCATATACAGTGTTCCCCGCGTTGTTTTTATCTTACTAAATACATATATTTGAAATTAAACACCCTCTCCCAAAGTTTTTTTCTTCATCCTTTGGTGCAAAACTGATAAAGCTTGTCAAATTCTCATGGTGTAACATTTGTTCTAGCGATCCAGGATATGATGTGCGGCTGGAGCTTTCTTTCTTGGAATTATTGTTGTACTTACGGACTCCGGTCTATACTCTAGTCTATGTGAACAATGATGAAGCATCCCAACTCCCAACAGGGAGCCCACATTGGATTATAAGGGAATCGATTGGAGGAGCAACCAAACAGATTACAGAGGGATTTCAGGATAGAGAGGTATAGAAGAGATTTAAACAGAAGAAAATATAAATCCCTAGCTACGTACACTCATCGCGCAAAACACCTTGAAGCCTAGAATATCTCATGCAATATTACATGTTTAACACCCTCCCTTAATCTCAAGTAAGAAAGTTTGGATTATGCTTCAAGTCCCCAAATGGGCTTGTAGCTAGTGCCTTTATAAACTAATCCGCAACTTGTTCCTTCGAATGAACAAACCGAATGTCCAATTCCTTATTAGGAACTCTTTCCCTCACAAAATGATAATCAATTTCAATGTATTTAGTACGTGCATGAAAAACAGGATTATCTCACAGGTAGGTGAAACCAAGATTGTCACACCAAACACATTGTGTCTAATTAAGTATGATATGTTCCAAGTTCCTTAAGCATGGACTTTAGCCTGATAATCTATATTGTTGCATTTGTTAGTGCTTTGTACTCTGCCTCTGTACAAGATCTGTGTTGGGGAAGGTTTGCAACCCTTCAACCTAACTCTGCTCAAGAGATCAATAGCATATTTTTCTTGAGAAATCTGAAGACCACCTTCTTTATTTTTCTTAACCTCAATGCCAAGAAAGAAATGCAAGTCACCTAGATCCTTAAGAGCAAATTCAGAGTTCAGATTTGACAAAAACAGCTTTCACTACTTCATTTCATGAGCTTGTGACAATAAAATCATCAACATAGATAAGCACAAAAATTGAAGCATTTGAATTTTTGTAAATAAACAATGATGTGTCATATTTTGAAGAAGTAAAAGAAAGTTGATGTAGTTTTGTACTCAATCTAGAATACCATGCTCTGGGGGCTTGCTTCAGTCCATAGGGAGATCTTTCAAGCCCGCGTATGTGAGATGGATTGGTTTTATTGTCAAACCCAAGAGGTTGCTTCATATGTACTTTATCTTCTATAACATCATGAAGGAGAGATTCTGCACATCTAGTTGTCTAAGACTCCAACCTCTAGACACATCAATGCATACAACGAGATGAATGGAAGCATCCATAACAACAGGACGATAAGTATCCACATATTCTATGCATACATCTACTTTTAACATTTATCAACAAGCCTAGCTTTATATCGATCTGGTGTACCATCGAACCTTCTTTTTGTCATGAATATCCACTTGTAGTAAATCATGTTTTTACCTTGCCGCGAAGGGACTAAATGCCAAGTGTTGTTTTTCTAAAGAGTTTGGTGTTCATCTTCCATATCTTTCTTCCAACATGGATCAACAAGAGCTTCCTGATATGTATGAGGTTTTCCCGTGGAAGCAGCCAACAAAACATAAATAATGTATAGGTTGAGTAACACCTACGCGAAGACGAGTACGAGGTGGTGTAACAACATGTGTTGGTGCATAAGATCCAAATCCTATGAGCATTTGATCACTACTTTGATGCATGGCAAGGAGACGGTTGAGAAAAAGGATATTACTACAGTGTTGTTATCTCATAGTATGAGAAAGAAGAACATGGTTGAAGTTTCGTAGGGTGCAAGTTTGCTAGTCAAGGTTGAGGAGTGGCAGAAGGGACATGAGGAATGAAAGAACAAGAAAAAGAAAAGGAAAGTATATTGTCACAAGTGTAAGCAGTGGGGATATATGAGAAAGGACTGTCCAGATCTCAATGGTGGGGCAAGTGCTAATATGGAAACTAATGGTGATTACTCAGATATTAGTAGTGATGTCCTCCTAGTATCAGACAAGCGGTCAACCAAAGGTGAAGTGTGGATATTGGATTGAGTTTGCTCTTTTGATGTGACACCCAACCGGGAGTGATTCTCTTCATACAAGTATGGTGAGTTCGGTTCAGCCTATGTGGGTGATGACACTGTTGCTGGAGTAGGTGTGTCTGACGGCCTGGAGGTATAACCTTTCACGTGCTTGTCATTATTAGCTGAGCCAAAGAAAATCTTTTGTTTGGTCTTTATCTTTGCTGCTAGCTGGCTGCACTTTTCCGAGTTCTCCTCTCCACTGCTACCAGCAATCAATGGTGCCTGTGTGTTGGAAATATGCCCTAGAGGCAATAATAAAATGGTTATTATTGTATTTCCTTGTTCATGATAATTGTCTATTGTTCATGATATAATTGTGTTAACCGGAAACCATAATACATGTGTGAATACATAGACCACAACATGTCCCTAGTGAGCCTCTATTTGACTAGCTCGTTGATCAATAGATGGTCACGATTTCATGATCATGGACATTGGATGTCGTTGATAACGGGATCACATCATTAGGAGAATAATGTGATGGAAAAGACCTAATCCTAAGCATATCACAAGATCGTGTAGTTCGTTTGCTAAAGCTTTTCTAATGTCAAGTATCGACTCCTTAGACCATGAGATTGTGCAACTCCCGGATACCATAGGAATGCTTTGGGTGTGCCAAACGTCGCAACATAACTGGGTGGCTATGAAGGTGCACTACGGGTATCTCCGAAAGTATCTGTTGGGTTGGCATGAATCGAGACTGGGATTTGTCACTCCGTGTGACGGAGAGGTATCTCTGGGCCCACTCGGTAAGACATCATCATAATGATCTCAAGGTGACTAAGGATTTAGCCACGGGATGATGTGTGACGGAACGAGTAAAGAGACTTACCGGTAACGAGATTGAACAAGGTATAGGGATACCGACGGTCGAATCTCGGGCAAGTATCATACCGGTAGACAAAGGGAATTGCATACGAGATTGATTGAATCCCCGATATCGTGGTTCATCCGATGAGATCATCGTGGAGCACGTGGGAGCCAACATGGGTATCCAAATCCCGCTGTTGGTTATTGGCCGGAGAGTTGTCTCGGTCATGTCTACGTGTCTCCCGAACCTGTAGGGTCTACACACTTAAGGTTCGATGACGCTAGGGTTATAGGGAAATGGTATACGTGATTACCGAAGGTTGTTCGGAGTCCCGGATGAGATCCCAGACGTTACGAGGAGCTCCGGAATGGTCCGGAGGTAAAGATTGATATATAGGAAGTCCAGTTTTGGTCACCGGAAAGTTTTCGGGCTCATTGGTAGTGTACCGGGAGTGCCGGGAGGGTGCCGGAAGACCCCCGGGAGGGGTGTGACGACCATAGGACTTCGTGGGCCCTTAGAGGAGGTGTGCCAGCCCTTTTGGGGCTGTCCAAGACCTTCTAGAAAGGCCCATGCGGCTAGGATCTAGAAATAAGGGCAAAGGAGTTTGAAAAGGAGGAGATCCACCTCCCTTGTGGGAGGTGGACTCTCCCCCCACTTCGGCCGAAGGCCTCCTCTTTGGAGGAGGGGCCAAGGCAGCCCTCCCTCTCCCTCCTCCTATGTATACTTTAGGGTTTGGGCTGATTTGAGACGACGAATTCTCTCTCTCTCGGTGCAGCCCTACCCTTCTTCTTCCTCCTCCGCAGCGCTTAGGCGAAGCCCTGTTGGAATACCTTGCTACTCCACCACCACCACGCCGTCGTATTGCTGTTGGAGCCCTTCCCCAACTTCTCCTCCCTCCTTGTTGGATCAAGGCATAGGAGACGTCACCGGGCTGCACGTGTGTTGAACGCGGAGGTGCCGTCCGTTCGGCACTTGATCGGATCTACCGCGATCTGAATCGCTGCGAGTACGACTCCACCAACCGCGTTCTTGTAATGCTTCCGCTTAGCGATCTTCAAAGGTATTAAGATGCAATCTCTCCCCACTCGTTTCTAGTTTCTCCATGGATAGATCTTGGTGATCGTGGGAAAATTTTGATTTACTACTACGTCTCCCAACACTGTGGTGAGTGCTGCACTCGGCGCGTTGGGTCCCCTGCTGGTGAAGCTCGGCGGTCTGCTCGGCGGTGAGTATGGCCGCCTAAAAGGATTTCGTCAAGAGATTCTCTCCCTCGAATCTAAGCTCAAAATTATGTAGGCCGCGTTGGAAGAGTATACGAAGCTGGAAGATCCAAGTGGTCAAGTGAAAGCATGGATATCGCTGGTGCGCGGGCTGGATATGATATCGAGGATATCTTCGACAAGTTCAACGATCATCTTAGTAAGGGTGGCCGTCGTGGCGGTTTCAAGGAGTTCTTACACAAGATCGCCCTCCCTCCAAAGACGCTTGGAGCTCGACGTGAAATCGTTGGTCAAAGCAATGAACTGAAGGACTGCATCAAGCAAGTGAAAGATCTGAAGAATAGTTACAAGTTAAATGATGTTCCTTCTAACACCACTAGCCATATAGCCGTGGATCCCCGGCTGCATGCAGTCTTTGCTGAGGAGGCACACCTTGTGAGCGTGGAAGGTCCGAGGGATGATCGTTCCAAGTGGTTGGTGGAAGAAGGAAACAACTCATCCAAACCTCGCAAGGTGTTGTCTATTGTTGGTTTTGGTGGATTGGGAAAAACAACACTAGCGAATGAGGTCTATCACAAGATTCATGGACAATTTGACTATAAGGCTTTTGTATCGGTCTCGCAAAAACCAGATATAATGAAAATTAGGAAGGATGTGATATCTCAAGTTTCATGCCAAGATGGATCCACGAAAGATATTGCTGATTGGGATGAAAGGAAGTCCATCTCACAGCTAAGAGAACTAATGCAAAATAAAAGGTAACGTCCATCTTAATTGTTTCTCTTAGCAAAAGTTTCATGCATAGTGCCTCATGTTTGGGTCACTTTTTATTAACTAAATTATTATTCATTCCACACAAATAAAACAACTCGATTGAGGTTAGATTGAACAATTCTAGGCATACCTACCACCGACGCTAGAAAAGTATAATGTACCCAACTGCTGGGGAACGTTGCATGGGAAATAAATTTTTTCCTATGCACACGCAAGATCTACATGTGGTGATGAGCATCTACGAGAGGGAGATCAGTGGATCTACATACCCTTGTATGTCGCTAAGCGGGAAGCGCTAAGAAATGCGGTTGATGTAGTTGAATTTCTTCGCTATCCAAATCGCTAGCCGTCCCGCGATCCAATCACGATCTAGAACCGAACGGACGACACCTCCGCGTTCAGCACATGTACAACTTGATGACGATCTCCGCCTTCTTGAGCCATAAAGAGGGAGCACAGAGGTAGATGAGTACTTCGGCAACGCGACGGCATGGCGGTGGTGGTGGTGGAACTATGTCGGCAGGGCTTCGCCTAAGCACTGCCGGAAACTAGAGGATTTGATCTATCAGGGAGAGAGGGCTGCACCGTGGCTAGGGTTTCTGGTGTGACTTCCCTCTCTCCCCTATAGTATATATAGGAGGGAGGGGAGGGGCTGGCCGCCCTAGGGCTCCTCCTAGGAGTCGTTCTAAAAGAGGTGGACATGGAGGAGTCCACCTCCAATCCTACTCCAAGTAGGACTCCTTCCCTTCCCCACTTCGGTTTTCCTTTTCCCACAAGTCCAGCCGCATATGCCTTCTTGGGCTGGCCACCGAGCCCACCAGGGGCTGGTGCACCACCCTAAGGCCCATGTGTCCCCCTTGGTGTGTGGTTGCCCCACTGGGTCGACCCCCGAAGCCCATTCGTCACTTCCGGTACACTGCCGGAAATGCCCGAAACCTTTCTGGATTACAAACACGACTTTCCTATATATCAATCTTTACCTCTGGACCCTTCCGGAGCTCCTCGCGATGTCTTGGATGTCATCCAGGACTCCAAACAACCTTCGGTCACTAACATACATAACTCAATACTACCGAAACGTCATCGAACGTTAAGTGTGCAGACCCTGCGGGTTCGAGAACTATGTAGACATGATCGAGACACCTCTACGGTCAATAACCAATAGCGGGACCTGGATGCCCATATTGGTTCCTACATATTCTATGAAGTTCTTTATCGGTTGAACCTATATATCAAGGATTTAGTGAATCTCGTATGTTGTTCCCTCTGTTCTTCGGTATGTTACTTGCCCGAGATCCGATCGTCGGTATCTTTATACCTAGTTCAATCTTGTTACAGGCAAGTCTCTTTACTCGTCCCATAATACAAGATCCCATGGCTAACACTTTAGTCACATTGCTTGCAAGGCTTGTTGTGATGTTGTATTACTGAGTGGGTCCTCAGAGACCTCTCCATCACACGGAGTAACAAATCCCAGTCTTGATCCATGCCCAGTCAACAGACACCCTCAGAGATACATGTAGAGCATCTTTATAGTCACCCAGTTACTTCGCGACGTTTGATACACACAAGGTATTCCTCCGGTGTCAGTGAGTTGCATGATCTCATGGTCATAGGAACAGATACTTGACATGCAAAAAAATATAGTAATAAACTGAGACGATCATATCCTACGTTCATAGTTTGGGTCTTGTCCATCACATCATGCTCCTAATGATGTGACCCTGTTATCAAATGACATCTCATCTCCATGGCTAGGAAACCTTGACCATCTTTGATCAACGATCTAGTCTACTAGAGTCTTACTAGGGACATAGTGTTGTCTATGTATCCACACATGCGATTGAGTTTCCAATCAATACAATTATAGCATGGATAGTAAAAATGATTATCATGAAGAAGGAAACATAATAATAACAACTTTATTATTTCCCCTAGGCCATATTTCCAACAGTCTCCCACTTGCACTAGAGTCAATAATCTAGTTCACATCAGTATGTGATTTACATTGTAATGAATCTAACACCCATACAGTTTTTCTGTTGATCATGTTTAACCCTTGGAAGATGTTTAGTCATTGTGTCTGCGACATTCAGATCCATGTGCACTTTGAAAATATTTATGTCCTCCTCCTTGATATAATCGCGGATGGAATTGAAGCGTCTGTTTATGTGTCTGGTCCTCTTGTGAAACGTTGGTTCCTTGGACAGAGCAATGGCACCAATGTTGTCACAGAACAGAGTCATTGGATCGGTGTCAAAGCTTGCATCGACGTAACCCTTTATGACGTGCTCTTGATCACCTCCATAAACAAGAAATATTTCCTTAGTCCTTTTCAGGTACTTGGATATTCTTGACCGTCGTCTAGTGCTCCACTCCCGGAGCACTTTGAAACCTTCCGGCCAAACTAATGGCAAGGCTGACATCGGGTCTTGTGCACAGTATTGCATACCTGATAGAGCCTATGGCTGAAGCATAGGTGATGACACTCATCTTCTCTCTATGTTCTGGGCATTGAGTCACTGGGCATTGAGTCTTACTCAACTTTACACCTTGCAATACAGGCAAGAACCCCTTCTTGGACTGATCCATTTTGAACTTCTTCAAAACTTTGTCAATATATGTGCTCTGTGAAAGTCCTATTAAGCGTCTCGATCTATCCCTATAGATCTTGATGCCTAATATGAAAGTAGCTTCTCCTAGGTCCCTCATTGAAAAATCTTGTTGAAATATTCCTTCATGCTTTCTAGCATTTCTATATTGTTTCCAATCACTTTCTTGTAAATACAAGCTTCTCCCTAAACTTGTACAAACCCGAATGCTTTGATCACCTCATCAAAGCGAAGATTCCAACTACGAGATGCTTGCACCAGTCCATAAATGGATCGCTGGAGTTTACAAACTTTGTTAGCATTCTCTAGATCGAGAAAACCTTCTGGTTGTATCATATACAACTCTTACTTAAGGAAACCGTTAAGGAACGCTATTTTGACATCCATGTAACATCCAAAAAAATTTATTATATTTTTATTAATTTAAAATTTGGCCAGAAACAAAATTTTATATTATTTTGGCCTCTCACTGATTTCAAAACCTTCTTTTGAACAATTCTTCCCTCCAAGTATAGATTTTTGGAATGTAAATTTGGTCTTGAATATTTGTATTCAAACATCTTATTCCATTTACAATTTTATTGGGAACAATTTTATAATAAAACTTGTCCTCAAGTAATTTTTGTAATAGTATTTTCAATTCTGAAAATACCCCTATTGCACTACAACCTGTTTAAATGTATCTTTAAAAATTCCACAAAAATTTGGAGATGTCAGGAGATGTATATGATTCAGTTTTATGCAGAAACCCATTGGTGTTCTTTGAAAATTTGAGCAAGACAACCTCATTTGTATTCTGGTCGAGTTTGGCAGTTTGAACTGCAACCCTATTTTCTTTTGCTCTAATGTCCATCGATGCTTCCTGCTAATAGTTCTTCCAAGCAAACCCTTAAGTCCAAGATATCAGCCCCATAGGCATATCTTAAGTTGACCAAATTACCGCTTTCATTTTTTGTCCAGATTTGATTTTCTCCCAAACTTGCTTTACCAAGTCCCCTCTTTTGCCAAACTAACTTCACCGACCTATTTAGCATCTAAAGAGACCCTAGTCTACCAATTCTTATATTTAGAAAACTCCCATAGGTGGCTCTGGCATTCTGTCGAGCACCTGTAGTGCATGGCGAGATTTGGCATGATTCTGACATTACTTTGGGATCTTGCTTAATTGGCCAAACCAGCATGTCCCCTAGACCTCCCACTGCATTTAGCTGAGCCATGTTAATTTGCATTGACACCCAAGCCCTCTAGGCCACCCTGGCATTTCGTCGAGCAGGCGCCGTGTGTGTCCAGAGCGCGAGCAGATCGTGCATTTTGCACGCACCTTCTCGAGCCGCCGCAACCACCAACCCCACGTCTTCCTGGCCCTTCGCTACGTGTAGAGCCACTCCAATGCCTCCCCGTGTTCGCTAGAGCTGCCGACAACTCCTGCACCGCTCAGAGCCGCCCTAGCACTCGCCTTGGCGGTTGCCTCTGGTATTAGCCGCTTCTACCGGGGGCCGGCACCGCCCATGCTCCCTCCGCGTGCTAGCTGCCCTCCCGCTGCAGCCCCCAGCTCGTCCTCTAGCCCGCGTGCACCACAACTGCCGCCATGTCCTTGTTGAGCTAGACACTAACTGCCGCCACCGTCTGTTGTGCCAGCGCCGACCAAGCCACGCGGCACGGCCCCGAGGCCTCCTGGTCGCCGTTCTCGTCTGCACCCTTGTCTCCTTCCTCGTCAGACCGCTCTGTCTAGGCCCCCACATCCCCTGTTCGGCAATAGTGTCCGGCCGTCGTGCTTATCCATGGGCCGCCACGGAACCGACATGGCTGCCCTATAAAAGGCCCTCCCCCTTGCTTCTGTTAATCCAGGTAGTTCCTCTCCTCTCCATTAGAACCTCCCCAGGCAACCGATCGACCGAGAATGGCCGTCTTCCTCAACTCCGGCCGTTGAGCTCGCCAGCGTCCCTTGGTGAAATTCCTCGCGCTCCAGAGCTTCCCCGCCTCCCTTCTCTTCTTCAACGGACCCTGCTCGAACTCGCAAATCCATTGATCTTCTCAACTTCATTCGGGAGCCATCACAAGCGAAGATCGGTTTGCAACCATAGCCGTCGTCCGCCGGTGGGCTCGTCGACGGCGAACCCTTGCCTCTCCCCGAGGATGGAAAACCACCGGGGGGAAGAAGCTCGACCCTTGTATCCATTCCCGTAGCAAGGACCGCTTGGAGCGTCGTCGTTCATCGGCGAATGCCGCCAGAAGTCACGCCCCTCGTCGGGAAGTAGGAGACGACGGGATGGACCGGTCAAATCTGACGAGTGGGCCAGGCGGGCCCACTGTCAGCGACTGACGCGAAGCCAGCTTGTCTCAAGTGGAGGCGCATTTCAGAAAGTAGGTCTTCATTGCTTGAAAGTGTATTCCTCCCAAAATGTTTTTCTTTTCTCTCATTTATTTAAAAACATGAGTTTGACTGCTTATAACTTTTTAACCACAACGTCAAATCAATTGATTCCTTTTCTGTTGTCACCCAAATTTCGTCTAGTACATACTTATTTCAAAAATTTCGAAGACAACTTTCTGTACTGTTTTATAATTATGTGGTTATTCCGATAATTTTAAAAATAGGAAAAATGGAGGGAAGAATGATCTCAAACCTTTTGGAGTGCACCCCACGCTTTGGCAACCCCAAGGCAAGCATCTTGAACACCTAATATGATATTTTGTTGGTGAATGCTTGCTAGGAGAAGTAAGCCATGTTGATGTCCCATGAAATCACTAGTAGAAAACGGCACATTTGTCCCGGTTCCAGAGGCCCATTAGTCCCGGTTCTGGAACCGGGACTAAAGTGTTGGGACTAAAGCCCTAAACCTTCACTCCCGGTACTCTTACAAACCACAACACAAGGGGCTCCACGTGGCCTCTGTGGGGAGCCCAGGCAGGAGGACCTTTAGTCCTGGTTCGCAACACGGACCAAAACGCATCCATGTGTCAGCATCTGGCAGTTGCTGGGTTTTTGTGAAAGGGGGGGGGGGGGTTAGGGGGTTTTGGAGGGTTAATTTAGGGGTTTCATATTGTGTTAGCTAGCTAATTAATGGAGAGAAGTGTCCTCTCTTTCTCCGTGCTTTGTCGATGCTAGCTACTATAGATAGAACTCGACACACTAGCAAGCAAGAAAATGAAGGAATCATTAAGTACACAAGATCGTCATGACCATATACAGAGAGAAGTGATCGACCTCTCTTTCTCTGAGAGATTGATCGAACAACAAGTTTTCGTATATCTATCCGACGCTACTAGCTACATATATACAATATAAGATCTCTTAAAATTCCTCAGATCCAATCACAAATTCAGATAGTATTCTTCGTCTTTAGGTATGACGTGGTCAAGAAAGAATCTCGCCAATTCCTCTTGAATTGCTCGTATGCGATCATGTGGTAGGAGTTCATCCCGCATCTGCCACATCTAATTTAAAGGGGGTCAATACATGCATATATATGAATAAAAATCAACACAATTGATGGTAATATATAAAATAAAATTGTGAATATTATTTACATACTTCAAATTGTTTGTCAGAGAAGCCCCGCTCAGAGGTCGAGTGACGAATGAGCTCGCATACGTAGTATCCACATAAAACAGTCCCTTCTTTTTGTTACAAGCACTTTACGAGAATAGAGTTAAATCAAACTGATAAGCAAGCATGGTAATGATATATTGATGAAAGTTTTAATCAATTAGAGATGCGCGGAACTAGCTAGTACTACTTACTTTGGGGTGCGTAAATCGTAACTCTTTGTTTAGAGCGGGAACCTTTCGGATGAACTTCTTCCAAACCCTGCCAGGCAAAGTAAATGATTACTTGATATCAAAAAATTAACGAAAGTTGCATGCCGATATGGTCCCGGTATTGAATGAACTTACTTCTTGAGCGTTGCAGTCATGTCCGCATAATTCTCAGGATCTTTACGTCTCGGGTCTAAGATAGTTACTAATGCCCCATTGACCTTAATGGATAGCAGAATAAAGTGGTAACTGCGCACACATATATAACTCATCAGTTATATTACTTAATCTCGAGTAAGCAAAATCGAGTATACAGATAAGATAGCAACACTCACTTGAAGTTGTAAGGAAAGAGTATTTCCCATTTGTTTTTATGTGCAAGGAACGACTTTAGCAAGTTCTCCACGGTCGCTTTGGTTAAATTTCGTATCAACCATTCATTTACGGCATTTGGGCTAATAACGTCGAAGGTTCCTGCTTTTTTGCATTCGACATCTTCAATCTGCATAATATAGTGATGATAATTATAGATATACATGCCATACATGCCATGAATGAGCTGAGCTAGAGACTTAACTATAGAATTAATACTTACAAATAGTAGGCAGTCATGAGTTGTTTGTCGAGGGCCCGTTGATTGTATAACTGAAATAACTCCTCAAATTGAATAGGCATCACGGGAAGTCCAATGAATTCGTGTTGTGGTTTCGCTGCCACATACATCGTGTCTCTCCCAGGATCCCTGCATGTTTTCATGTACCACTCATGCAAATTGTACATCATCGTTGTTAGAGGAGGATGATCAGGTTTGATGAGAGGCTTCCCCTGCACGTATTTGTATTCTTCTTTGGTTACTGCAGCCATTTCAAAATGTACATCATCCCCAAGTAATCACCAAGTTTGGTACCGAGTAGTATCACGGGATGATTAGCAATGTTGCTAGACACCTTGAGCGGAGGGCACAATTGCTTCTCCTATTCGCCGAGCTGGGGAATTGGTTTTCCACTTTTACGTTCTTTGACTTGGGCAGCACTAGAAGTACTTCCGGACAACTGTGCTTCATTATATATCTTTATGATCCAGCGGTCATAGTTTGATGGCAGCGGAGGCGGTGATGGTCGCTTCAGGGCATCCAGAGTGCGCTTCGCTTTAACCGGATCTACCGTTTCCTTTGGAGGTGGCTGTTTCCGTGCAAAATGGGCCTTCACTTTGGCTTGACTGATCTTAGCGCCTTCTTCGTCCGTCCTCTGGTATGGTAACTTTGTAACAGGCTTGAAGCTTGGACCAAATTTGAATTTTTTTTCCCGCCTATTGTACTGCTAGCCGCCGAAGCGGCGGCGGCATCTCTCTTCTGTCGTGGCTGACGTGTCGGAGGAGGCGTAGTGTCCTGATGCCCCGGAGGAGAAGGTGGAGGAGGCTGAGTGGCATGACGCGCCTGAGGAGGAGGAGGAGGAGTGGCCTCACGTGCCGGAGGAGGCGGACTGCTCCGACGCGCCGGAGGAGGCGAAGGAGGAGGCGGAGTGGCCTCATGCGCCGGAGGAGGCAGACTGCTCCGATGCGCCGGAGTAGGCGAAGGAGGAGGCGGAGTGCCGTCACACGTCGGAGGAGCCGGAGAAGGAGGCGGAGTGCCCTGATCACTCGCCGGAGGAGGAGGAGGAGGAGGAGGAGGAGGAGGAGGCGTCCAGTTTGGAAGATTGATGTACTCCTTCGGCCATAGACATGTATTCCTTAAAGCATGAACCAACTTCTTCTCCCCTTCACCTGTAGGGTGGTCATCCTCCATCTCATGAAGTCCCTCCATTACTTTATCCACCATCACAACAGCAAAGCCATGTGGAATCGGAAGGCAGTGAAAAGTTCCATTGGGTTGAGGAGGTGCAACAGAGCCAAGAGCCACCTTGAAAGTGAGGTTCCGGAAATTCGTCCAAAGCTCACAATATTGAACCTCCGTGATAGTATCCACGAGGTAGCTAGGAGTCGTGTAGTCAGGCTAAATGAGCTTCGTGGAAGCCATGCTGCTTCTTCACTGAGATGACGGGGTAGCTTCTAGGGTAGCTTCGTGCCGCTGAGATGGTTGGCCGGCAGCTCACTGGCTCTTAAGTTCCTCTAGCTTCTGTAGTCTTGCATTGAGCTTCTGCATGTCGCTCAGCTCCACTTTCCTCTTTATCTCCCGACTTCTATAACCGCCTGTGTCAGGAAACCCAACCTGCCACGGAACGGAGCCTAGTGTGCCTCGTGTTCGTCCAAGGTTCTCAACATTCCCGAGGGCCTCAGTCAGCTCGTTCTTCTCTCTGTCAGGAATGAACGCCCCTTCCTGCGTTGCGGTGATATACTTATGAAGCTTCGTGACGGGTATTGTAAGTTGCTCGTCCATCCAACTGCATTCCCCGTTTTCAGGGTCCAAAGTTCCCCCAACCCCGAAGAACCAAGTCCTTGAACGGTCTGGCCAGTTCAATGTCTGTGGTACGACCCCTTTAGCGAGCAGGTCATTCTCAGCTTTGTCCCTCAACGGCCGGGCTTTGAGGTAGCCACCTGACCCCGTGTGATGGTGATACTGCTTCTTTGCAGCATTGTTCTTGTTTGTCTCTGACATTTTCTTACTCTTCTCTGATGTCTTGTAGGCCACAAATGCGGGCCAGTGATCTCCTATCTTCTTAAATCGGCCAATGAATTCTAGAGTCTTCCCTTTGTCGACAAACTTTGATTTCAACTCATTCTTCCACCTCCTGAATAGATCTGCCATCTTCCTAAGAGCACACGCCTTGACCCGTGGCTCTATAACTGGCTTATTCGGATCCTCCTCTCGCGGTAGGGTAAAATTTGCCTTCAGCGCGGTCCAAAGATCATCTTTCTGTCTATCGATGACATAATCACCTTCATGGGCGTCACCCTTAGGCTTATTCCATTGCTTGATGCTGATCGGGATGTTGTCCCTAACAATAGCTCCGCACTAAGCAGAAAATGCATCATTGGTCCGCTTGGGTTCAAACGCTAGGCCATCGTGAACCTTTCATCCTTGCGGAACCTCTTCTTTGGGCCTCATCTCGTTACCGAAGTTCAGCTCAATCCGGAGGGCTATATAAAAGAAGAAATAAGAGTTAATATATGCACATACCAAAACAATTAGAGCATCAATTAGTTAGTCAGCACAAGCTTAATTAATATATATACCTCGCCGGACTTTGCAACATATCCCTTCTCCGTTTTGTCACCGGAGCCGTCACCATGGTCTCCTTCTTCCTCCGGCATTCGTTGACCGGAGCCATCATGATCATGTCCTTCCTCCTCCATTGTGTGATCACCGGAGCAGTAATCCTATTCTTCAAGACCATCGGTGTCATTGAGAAACGACAAGACAGCATCAGGACCGCGTCGGATTATGTCCCCAACAACTCTTCTTGTTCCAAGTCTCTTTGATCCATAGTTTCTGCAAATATTAAAACATGGCAATTAATATACTTCTCTACGATTTGGGGTGGCCTCGACAACGCTTCCAGGGTTAGGGGTAGCCCTCGACGCTTCTAGGGTTTGGTTGGGCGAGAGGGGATTCTCTTAACCTTTTAGGGATTTAACAAAATGGCTCCATTCTGGATGTGCAGAAAATGGTCCATATTTTTCATGATCTCATCTACCCTTCTATATGTCACGTTGTCTAGTGTCAAAGGATTCAAGAAAACCACGGCTTCATCATTAGCCAGAAGTAACAGGCGCATAATGGTACGAAGCAATCCAAAATTGTTTTGGAACGGAGTCCCAGATAGGATTATTAGCTTTTTGGTCCGAAGTTCAGCAAGAGCCTTCCGAATATCACTATTGAAAGGCCGTTGCTGAAATTCGTACCAAAAGCTGAATTATTCTATCCGAAACTCCATTCCAAAACAACTTTAAAGAGCTTCATAGCATCATACGCCGGTTACTTCCGGCTAATGATGAAGCCATGGATTTCTTCAATAGTTTGACAGTACACAACATGACATATATATATATATATGGGATCAGAAAAAATTGAATCCACTTGTGCACATCCATAATGGGGGCATTCTTGATAAATCTATGTTACCAGGGAGGGGGCAGATGACAACGATACTCACCCCTCATGTCATGTCCGATGTCCCTCCTCATGTCGAAGTTATCGAGGAAGGGGTAGACGACAACGGTGCTCACCCCTCATGTTCGACGCCCCCCCCCTCATGTCATGTACGACGTCCCACCTCATGTCTATAAATCTATATTACCGGAGTTTTCTATATGAACATTTTACCTTAGTAACTTAGAAATTTTTTTATAGGGGAGGGGGTATATCGATAACGCTTTTTTTCTAGGGTTTGGGTGGCCTCGAGAGTTGGTCGCTCAGTATATCGAGAGGGGGTGAACATTTTACCATAGTAACTTAGAAAAAAATGTTATTGGGGAGGGGGTATATCGACCCCCCCCCTCATGTCAAAGTTACCGGGGAGGGGATATATCGACAACGACAAAGACTTTTTTACATGAACATATACACACAGCCGATTCGGCGATGAACTCCGACGAGCCCGGATTCGCGTGAGATCAACTGACAGAAGTGCGTGACCAAAAGGTCACCGGAAGCTCGCCGGCGATGAGCTCCCGCGGCGATGGGCTCGGCCATGTTAGGGATCGATGCTAGGGGCCGAATACCATGACGAGAGGAGAGGGGGAACGATGCAGGGCTTACAGCGTCCCTGTAGACTTGCAAAGCGTGCGCGGGGGAGGCTCAATGACGACACCTCGAGGAGGAAGAAGGCGCGGGGACGGCGATGTTGGGAGCGGCGACGGGGGCGGGGACGACGCCGACGGCTGGGGCGGCGGGTAGGGATGGGGGCGGCGGCGACATGGGCGGGGACGATGGCGACGGCGGGGGCGGCAACGGTGACGACGACGGGCTTGGGGATGCCGGGCCCGAAGAGGAAGAAGGCGCGGGAACGGCGATGTAGGGGGCGACGACGGGGGCGGGGGCAGCGGGTACAGGGGCGGGCGGCGACGATGGGCTCGGGGATGCCGGGCCCGAGGAGGAAGAAGGCGCGTGGACGATGATGTAGGGGGCGGCGACAGGGAGGGGGCGGCGGGGATGGGGGAGGGGACGACGGCGATGGCGGGGGCAGCAGGCGGCGGCGATGACGGGCTCGGGGATGTTGTCGACAAGGACGGCAGGCTCGCGGAGGCGACGACGCAGCGACGGGGATGGGGTAGGCGGGCTCGAGATGAAAACTGAAATTTCACAAGTGTTGCTTATATACACTCAGTATTGGTCCCGATTGGTGGCACCAAGCGGGACCAATGCCCACCTTTAGTCCCGATTGGTGCCACCAACCGGACCAAAGGTCTCTTTTCGTCAGCCCAAAGGGCGGGAGGCAGAGACCTTTGGTCCCGGTTGGTGGCACCAACCAGGACTAAAGGTTGGTATTAGTCCCGGTTGGCGCCACCAACCGGGACCAAAGGTCCCTTTTCGTCAGCCCAAAGGGCGAGAAGCACAGACCTTTGGTCTTGGTTGGAGTCACCAACCGGGACCAATGGGGGCATTATTTATTTTTTTCCAGTATTTTTGTTTTGTTTTTTCCTTTATTTTTTTTTAAAAAAAATTTCCAGTATTTTTCTTCTGTTATTTTATTTCATTATTTTTAACAAATAAATACTTTGATAATTTTAGTATCATAATTTCCATTCTTTTAGTTTTATTTATTTTAGTTTTATTTTTTGCTTTACTTATTTCCAGTGTGCTTTATCATTATATTCTTTTTGCTATTAATGTTTTGAACAAAAAATACTTTGATAATTTTAGTGGCATTATTTTTATGTAATTGTAGTTTTAAAAATACTAGAGGTTTGTAAAAGCTTTTTAGCTGATTCTTTTTTGAACCCCACTCCCACGATGTTTTGAGAGAAATTAAAAAGCACTTCAAATGAACTCTGAAAAGTTTGAAAGTTGGCATGGTGTCATCATTCCACCCACATAGCATGTGCTAAAAAGTTGAGAGGGTTACGGAAAAAACTGGATGCACTTCGTGTACAAAATGGACAATCTCTTTCGAAGTATCATGGTTTCGGACAAAAACTCATCTGTTACAAAGGGATTTTATTTTTTTAACGTTATTTGAACTCCATACTTTCTGAATTCATTTGGTATTTTTCAAGCACTTACATATTTTTTTGAGCTAAATAACCCTGAAATTGAAAAGCACTTCAAATAAACTCTGAAAAGGTTCAAAGTTGGCATGGAATCATTATTTCACCAACATAGTATGATATAAAAAGTTGAGAGGGTTACGGCAAAAAATGGATGGACTTCGTGTACAAAATGGGCAATCTGTTTCGAAGTATCACGGTTTCAGACAAAAACTCATCTGTTACAAAGGGATTTCATTTTTTTGAACTTATTTGAACTCCATACTTTTTGTGTGTTCAAAATGCACCATTCAAAGCCACATCATCAATTTTCAACCCTTTCTGACTTGATCATTTGGTATTTTCATGCACTTATTGATCTTTTTTGAGTTAAATAACCCTGCAACTGAAAAGCACTTCAAATGAGCTCTGAAAATGTTGAAAGTTGGCATGGTACCATCATTTCACCCACATAGCATGTGCTAAAAAGTTGAGAGGGTTACGTCAGAAACTGGATGCACTTTGTGTACAAAATAGACAATCTCTTACGAAGTATTACGATTTCGGACGAAAACTCATATGTTACAAAGGGATTTCATTTTTTTGAACCTATTTGAACTCCATACTTTTTGTTTGTTCAAAATGCACCATTCAAAGCCACGTCATCAATTTTCAACCCTTTCTGACTTGATCATTTGGTATTTTTCATGCACTTACTGATTCTTTTGAGCTAAATAACCATGAAATTGAAAAACACTTCAAATGAACTCTGAAAAGGTTGAAAGTTGGCATGGTATCATTATTTCACCCACATAGCATGTTATAAAAAGTTGAGAGGGTTACGGCAAAAACTGGTTGCACTTCGTGTACAAAACGGACAATCTCTTTCGAAGTATCAGGGTTTCGGACGAAAACTCATGTGTTACAAAAGGCATTTCATTTCTTCACATGGAACTGCAATGATATAGTTGTGGAGAGAAATTCTTCACTTTTTCTTGCTTGTGTCCTTTGCTTATTGCGCCGTAACCATGGATAATCTTCATCGTTTAACAGGGTGCTTGGGTCAGCCTTGACTTTGAAGGGAGGAATTTCATGAAACTTTTCCTAATCTTCAGACATGTCTGTCTTGCCCTCCAATTCCACGATGTCTCTTTTTCCTGAAAGAACTATGTGGCGCTTTGGCTCATCGTGTGCTGTATTCGCTTCCTCGTCTTTTCTTTTTCTCGGTTTGGTAGACATGTCCTTCACATACAAAATCTACATCACATCATTGGCTAGGAAGAATGGTTCGTCTGTGTACCCAAGATTGTTCAGATCCACTGTTGTCATTCCGTACTGTGGATCTTCCTATACCCCGCCTCTTGACAGATTGACGCATTTGCACCGAAAGAAAGGGACCTTGAAATCATGTCCACAGTCAAGTTACCATATGTCTACTATGTAACCATAATATGTGTCCTTTCTCCTCTTGGTTGCTGCATCAAAGCGGACACCGCTATTTTAGTTGGTGCTCTTTTGATCCTGGGCGATCGTGTAAAATGTATTCTCATTTATCTCGTACCCTTTGTAAGTTATTACAATCGAAGATGGTCCCCTGGCCAACGAGTATAGCTCATGAGAAACAATATTGTCACGCATGAGACATGCTTGTAACCAACTGCCGAAAGTCCTGATGTGTTCACATGTAATCCAGTCGTCACACTGCTCCGGGTGTTTGGAGCGTAGAATATTCTTGTGTTCATCGACATACGGGGTCACCAAGGTAGAATTTTGTAGAACTGTGTAGTGTGCTTGAGACCAAGAATGCCCGTCCCTACATATTATTGAGTCCGTCCCTAGCGTGCCTTTTCCAGTCAGTCTCCCCTCATACCCCGATTGAGGGAGACCAATCTTCTTAAGGCCAGGAATGAAGTCAACACAAAACCCTATGACATCCTTTGTTTGATGGCCCATGGAGATGCTTCCTTCTGGCCTAGCGCGGTTACAAACATATTTCTTTAACACTCCCATGAACTCTCAAAAGGGAACCATATTGTGTAGAAATACAGGGCCCAGAACGGCAATCTTGTCGACTAGATGAACTAGGACGTGCGTCATGATATTGAAGATGAAATAGGATGCGCGTCATTATATCTAATTAAAACATATATCAAAACTATGTAAAAAAATTAAGTGCAACACTAAGGTACCAATTGATCCAATGACATAATGATACCAAGCCATGAATGGCATATTTTCTAATCTTTCTAATCTTCAAGCGCATTGCATCCATCTTGGTATTGTGATCGTCGACGACATCGGCAACATGCAACTCCAACTTCATCTTCTCCTCTTCAACTCTTTGTAAAAAAATTTCAAGTCATTCTTTTCTTTTTCAACCGAATTTAAATTCTCGACTGGAATTGCTATGTGGGTTGGAATTTCCGGTTCAACTACCTCCTCCTAGATTAAAAAATCTATGTCACGTTGGTCATAAACACTACATAAAACAAATAGTTATAAAAGATAATATATACCAGATCCGAATCATGGACGGGACAAGGGCCGACGGAGGCGGATACGAAAACCATCGCTGTATATAATAAAAAACAATGATAAAAGTAAGAAAAGATACAGGTATCTATCTAAATCATACAAGTAAGAAAATATTTTGGAAAGAAGATAAGAAGAAGAGGCTAACCTCGGTGCTGCCGGGATTGAGATGGGCGTGGGCGATCAACGGCGGTGATGACGGGGATGGGACAGGACGGACCGCAAAACCTAGACAAATCTTGACGAAAATGGAGCTTGGACAAGGAGCTTCGAGAGGAGAAAGCTTAAATGTGGCTTGAGCATTTCATCAAACACCTCATGTGCATAGGAGGTGAGCTAGAGCACCACAAAGCTCTCCCCTCGCCGGCCAGAAAAACAGAGCAATGTGGAGTGCTCTGCTCACTGGCGAGAGGGTATATATAGGCATCTCATTGGTCCCGGTTCGTGGCTGGAACCGGGACTAAAGGACCCCCTTCGGTCCCGGTTCCAGCCACGAATAGGGACCAATGGTTGTGGGCCAGGAGCGAGGCGCATTGGTCCCGGTTCGTGTCTGGAACCGGGACCAAAGGGTCCAGACAAACCAAGACCAATGCCTGACGAGGCCCGGCCGCCCCCTGGCCTCACGTACCGGGACCGTTGCCCCCATTGGTCCCGGTTCGTGACTAAACCGGTACTAATGGCTTTTTAGTCCTGGACCAAAGCCCTATTTTCTACTAGTGAATAATGAGTTCTGCATATGATGATAAGTCATGCATGGATGCATATGATGAGAAGTGATTTGTTGTGATCATGTGATATACCAGAGAAGTGGTTATTGCCTCATACCACGTATGCCTGAGTTGGCCCGGACAAACTTCGGGGAGAAGTTTTGTCATGGGTAAAGTATGACCGTGAAAACTGATATCTCGTGGTGGCAAGAGAAATCAGTGAGGGCATGACGAGGCATGATGGGTGGTGACCCTATTGATGATTCAATAGAAGTATTTGATGTGCTAACCTTGCAAGGAAAGTTGAACCTCCTGAGTGGACCGTAGATCGAGTCTTGCACCAGTAACCTCCATACTTGAATCGTGCTACCACTTGTCCCTACCACGGGTATGGTATGGTCGAGTAAGTCGTCAACCCCTTTCCTTGCACACACCATATAGAGATGCCATAGTGAAAGATACCACTCATCCTGGTAGGCATGTCACTTGGTCTGGGGGCATGGGTGTTTCCCGTTGGGACCAAGAGGGGGGCACCCCTTAGTAGCGCGCGATATAAATTTGATCTCATGCTAATCGAGGTTGTAGCCTCCCCACTTGAGGTTTTGCTTAACAAATGTCGTGGGTGATTCCAGGCATCGGGAAGTTAAGCTGGTGTGTGCGGGTCAGGTGTGTTTTCACTTCAAAGACCGTAAGCGGAATTAGTCCCCGTGGACTAAAGGAATCCGGTACTCATGGGTAAAGAGTACACCCACTGCAGAGTTTATATCTATTCGAATAGTCGTGTTCGCAGTTAAGGACTAAAGTCTGGGATCGGTCTTGGGAGGAAAACTTCTAAATCGGAATATTGATCATGACGTGCGACGAATGATGATTATGATTATTATTGTGGACTAACCATTTATATTGTTGACTTGTTGAGCATCCCTGGGATGGTTCTACCCCCTGGATACTCATTGTGATTATTATTATATAAGCTCTTTATGTGGCGTTGCACAGATGCCCGACTATGGCATGCATGTTGTTTACTTTATATATATAAGCCATTTATGTGGCGTCGCTCAGACGCCCGACCGTGGCACGTATGATATTTATTTTCATTATAAGCCCTTTGTATGGCGTTGCTCAGAAGCCCGACTGTGGCACGTATGATATTTATTTTCACTATAAGCCCGTTATGTGGCATCGCTCAGACGCCTGACTGTGGCACGCGTGTTATTTATTTTCACTATAAGCCCTTTATGTGACGTCGCTTAGATGCCCGACTGGGCATATTTATAATCTTAACCTTTCGAGGCGTCACTTCAGACACACAATCGGATTATTTTATTTCATTTCCTTGAATCCTTAATTATGTATTGCATGAGTAACCTGTTTGTGTGCATCCTGAATTTTATTTTGTGACTATGGAGTTCGAATATTATTTCAGTACATGATTACCAACTGATATATTATATCTATTTTTTTGATGTTTGCGAGTACATTCAAAGTACTCACTAGCTTGTCCCTGGCTTTGGTCTTTGGCCAGATTTCTTGCCTGGAGAGGAGCGCAAAGATGACAACCTCGGAACCTAGGCATCGAAGGTAGCAGCCGCACGAAGATAGGAGTTATCCAAGTCAGTTGTTCCTGTGGGAAATGGAGTCCCATAGATGTTGAGAATCCACGAACCTCTTTCGTCATCAACCATTAGAAACCCTTTTGTTGTACTCATAGACCATCATGGTCGTGTACTTCAGATTTTGTAACTTTGCTTGGAATTCTGTATCAAGAATGTGTCCACCAGCTAACAATAATCTTGGGGCTGATGAACCCAAGGACCAGTTACTGGGAAATTAATATCCCGGAAAGCCGGCCCTAACAATCCATCTGCCAAATTTCATAATCGAAAATGCAGCTATTACTAACATGTTTCTGACAGACTTAAGCATCGCTACGGTGGGAAGGTCTCATCGTAGTCAACTCCTTGAACTTGTGCAAAACCCTTTGCCACAAGTCGAGCTTATAAATGGTGACATTAGCATCCGCGTCTGTGTTCTTCTTAAAGATTCATTTGTTCTGAATGGCTTTATGTCCTTGAGGTAATAATTTTAAAGTCCATACTTTATTTTCATACATGGATCCCATTTCGGATTTCATGGCCTCTAACCATTTCTCGAAAACCGGGCCCATCATCGCTTCTAGCATAATTGAAATGACAGAATATGGGTTGGTTACTCTTGGGCAGCTCCAATCCTTACTTCGCCTGAAACTATGGCCATCAAAGTTTGTTGGCACAGTCCAAGGCAATTCTTTCCCGACTGTGAAGGTTTTGGAGTTCGGAGGATTTAAGACGGAACAAGCATATGTTTCGTTCGTAAAAGGGTCTGCGCCCAAGCTTGAGGAACTTAGCATGTCATTCAGTTTGTCGGAAGCAAAAGTAATGGTTTCTATTCAGGCATTGAGCATCTCTCATCTCTCATAGAAGCTAGGATATGTCTTGTCGCCGAAAATGCAACACCTTCAGAATGCAAGGATGCAACTTCTGCGATTAGGAATGAAGCGGGTGCCAATCCCAACTATCCTACACGCACTTTTGTGGAGAACCAGAAGAAGAGGACAATGAAGAGACTGGTCGTAGTGACTAGTGCCGAGGTGAAGAGCAAGGGAGATGGTGACGCTGATGAGGATTAAAATGGTATGGTCCTCATCACCAACTGCAAGAGGTAGTAAACTAGTAATACATATTTTAATCACCACCCTTTCTCTTGGACGAACATAGTCACATTTTATTTTTTCCCCATCAAAATACATATGTGTCCTGACTGAGCCACTTCTGGTTTTCTCAGATTCATATGTTCTATTGTTTTCCTTTTGCAGTCCAGGGTATGTTGTGCGGCTGGAGCTTGGAATGTCATTCAGAAGTAGGCATGAAGCCAATTAATATGTTTTGCACTTCGCGGTGCACATGTAGTGGAGTCTCAACTGAAGCTGAAAGCGAGACACCTCCTGGAAAAACGTGGTCTCGAATCTCTCTCAACTGAAGTTGCTACTTTGCAACATATAGTGTTCGATTGCCACTGTCCCTTACTTTGATGATTCAGATTTAATCTCTGTTACTCAAAATAATTAAGGTTCCCCCTGTCGGAACTTGGATCCTGAAAAAGTACGCTATTCCTTATTCTCCCATACTCTGTCCCCTGAATCTTTTATGCATTTGGTAGGATTAAGATATATTTCCATTCAAGAATATTTCTGCTGAATACTTGATTTTGGTACGTTTCATATGTAAGTTTTGTTGAAGCGTCTCAACCTCCAAACAGGAGGACCGCAGGTATATA
The DNA here is from genome assembly GCA_022496015.1 of Hordeum marinum. Taxonomy (NCBI): domain Eukaryota; kingdom Viridiplantae; phylum Streptophyta; class Magnoliopsida; order Poales; family Poaceae; genus Hordeum; species Hordeum marinum. The sequence goes on along the minus strand of CM039676.1, from coordinate 513,233,947 downwards.
TATTGATCTCTTGGGGCGCACATCCCAGTAGAGCATACATAGCGGTCGTTACAGAGAGGACATACATCGAGAGAGATAGAGGAGGTTACAAGAGATAAGACTAAGTTAAAGAGATCCTCTAACAACTCCTAATGATATCGATCTGACTAATAATATTATGGTCAATATCCTCCCTTAGTCAGAACTTAGTCAAGTTCAGATTACGCTTGAACTCCTCAAATGGTCTTGTTGGCAATGCTTTTGTAAAGCCATCTGCAACTTGTTCCCGTGAAGGAACAAGATGAATTCCCAATTCATTGCTAGCAACCCTTTCTCTAACAAAGTGATAATCAATCTCAATGTGCTTAGTTCTTGCATGACAGACAGGGTTAGAAGAAAGATATGTAGCACCAATGTTATCACACCATAAGCATGGTGTTTGTGTGTGAAATATTCCAAGTTCTTTAAGCAAAGATTTGACCCATATAATCTCTGTTGTGGCATTTGCTAATGCCTTATACTCTACTTCGGTGCTGGACCTGGACACTGTGGCCTGTTTCTTAGCACACCATCAAATTAGATTGAGACTGGTGAATATTGCAAACCCACCAGTTGATCTCCTATCATCCTAGCATCTTGCCCAATCAGAGTCACAAAAAGCACTAACAAGGGTAGAGGATGACTTGGTGAAGGTTAGTCAAACACTTAATGTATGCTTCACATATCTCAATATTCTCTTAGCATCATTCCAATGAGCAAAAGTGGGTGCATGAAGAAATTGACATACTTTATTTACTGCAAAAGAAATATTGGGCCTAGTAAGAGTTAAGTATTGAAGAGCTCCTACCAAACTTCTGTACTTGGTACCATCTTCTTGACTTAAGGACACACCCTCTGCGAGTGACAATCTTTTAGAACTGGATAGTGGTGTGGGAGATGGTTTACAACCTTGCATCCCTACGTTGCTCAAAAGATGAGTTGCATATTTTTCTATTGAGAGATGAAGGACACCAGCAATGTTTTTGCGTACTTCAATGCCAAGACAAAAAAATGCAAGACACATATATCCTTAAGCACAAATTTTGAATTTAAATCTTTTAAAAGAGCAGCCACTGCCTCATTTGATGAACTAGTAACAATTATGTCATCAACATAGATGAGCACAAAAATGGTGGTGTGAAACTTATGAATGATAAACAATGACTTATCTGATTTGAAGGGAATAAAGCCAAGATTTTGTAACTTGGATCTGAGATGAGAATACCATGCTTGTGGATCCATTTTCAGACCATAAAGGGATTTGTCAAGCCTGCAAATATGTGATGGTTTGTGCTAATCTTCAAACCTAGGAGGTTGCATCATATAAACTTCCTCTTCCAGAACACCGTGAAGAAACAGATTATGCACATCTAGCTGACGGAGACTCCAGCCCCTGGACACAACAATGGCGAGAACAAGATGAATGGCGGAAGCCTTAACAACAGGACTAAACGTGTCCTCATAATCAAGTCCATAGCATTGCTTAAACCCTTTCGCAACAAGCCTTGCTTTGGAGCGATCAATGGTGTCATAAGATCTGCGCTTAATATGAAATACGCACTTGCAGTCAATGATATTTCTAGAGACTTCAACCCCTGGACATGACGGAACAAGATGCCACATGTGATTTTTTTGGAGTGCACAACATTCTTCATCCATGGCCTTTTACCACTTAGGATCAACAAGAGCCGCTTGAACAGTACGTGGTTCACCTGGAGATGCATCAGAAACAACTAAAACATACTTACTTTTGTAATTAATAGGTTGAAGTTTGTCGGTTTGCAAGCGTGTAGAAGATCCTGGAGAGGGCGTAGCGTCGGGACCAGCAGATCCAGCAGAACCTCCAGCTGATCTGTGCGATCCCGAGGAGACAGGGTTGTCCACACCCACGGGATCCGCTGTAGCGACGGGTGTAAAAGTAGACGGGGAGAACGTCGCAGATGATTATGAGGAGCTAGCGGACACAGGCTCGAGACGCACGCCAGGCACGCCCCGCGTGGAGTAAACGCGCAGGGCCGGGGCAGGGTGCACAGACGAAGGGGTTGGCATGGTCAGGTTGTCCCCTGGTGGGGTCTGGCGTGGAGGACCAGAAGGACACCCCCCCACCCGCGGGTTGGCATAGAGCAGAGGAGGCGGGATCGACCCGGGCCGGTGGGTGGAGCGCAGGGTTTGTGGCAGATTTGGGCGCAGACTGCTGCACTAATCCCGGAGAAGATGTTGGCGCAGTCTGCCGCATTGATCCCGGGGAAGATTGTGCCGGATTTGTTGCATGCAAGTCAGGGTGATGTAGAGCATTATTTTCAGTACAAATTGCACCATTGTTGACGCCGTTTTCTGCCCCGTGCATTCCTATAGCAGAGGACTCATGTGGAAACATTGAAGAGTTATTCAACATTGTTTCATCATTATCAGCCCCCACACGGTCATTAACGGGAGTATGGGAAGGTAGGAGAAGAATTTCTTGCTTGAGAAGGCCACCGTCATTTGGATAGAAGGTGGCAAATGGAAATTGAGTTTCATCAAAAACGACATCACGAGCGATGTAGACATGACCAATGGACATATCAAGGCACTTGACACCCTTGTGTTGAGCACTGTAGCCAAGAAACACGCATTTCTTGGAAACAACATGAGTACGGGGGTTGTAGGGGTGAAGGTTAGGCCAACAGGCACAACCAAAAATACGAAGGGTATGATAATCAGGTGTAACATGCAAGAGGCGTTTAGTGGGGGTTTCATTCGAGATGTTATGACTAGGCCACATATTAATAAGACGGACTATAGTGAGAAAGGCTTCATCCCAAAACTTTAGTGGCATGGAAGCAGCAGCAAAAAGAGCTAAGACTATTTCAACAATATGACGGTGTTTGCATTCACCGGAACCAATTTGTTGATGCGCATGTGGACATGACACATGATGAGAGATGCCAATCTTTTGAAAAAAGGAGTTGAATTTTTTGTACTCACCGCCCAGTCTGATTGCACCGCAATCATTTTGCTATCAAATTTACATTCAACAAGGGCTTGAAAGTTATGAAAAACTTGGAACACATCGAAACGCTTTTTAAGGAGATACATCCAAGTTTATTTAGTAAAGTCATCAATAAAACTTACATAATAAGAGCGTCTACCAACAGAAGTAGGTGCTGGACCCCAGACATCAGAGAAAATAAGTTGTAAAGGTTGTGTAGACACACTAGTAGATATAGGATATGGTAATTGATGAGTTTTTTTTCATTCACATGAATCACAAAAAGTTTCTAAATTTCTCTCATCAACAACAGGGAGCTTGTCTTTGCTAAGAATTTGATGAACTATAGCAAAAGAAGTATGTCCTAAGCGATTGTGCCACCTTTCAGCAGAAGGCTTGATGGCACCATACACTTGTTTATTGAATTTGCAATACTTGGCAAGCAATGAGTAGAGACCTTGCACACAAACATCTCTATGAAGAATTTTCTTCGTGACCTGATCAAAAAAGAAGAAAGGGCGAAATTGGAGAAATACATTATTGTCAAGAGCAATACGATGAACAGACAAGAGATTTTTGGAGGCATTGGGAACATGAAGTATTTCATTAAGTTCAAGATTTTTGTGTGAGGTTTCAATGATAGATTTGCCAATGTGACTTATCTCCATACCTGGACCGTTCGCAGCCGTGTAGATTTGGTCATTGCCGCGATATTTCTCATGCATGGTCAGCTTGTCCAGTTCACCGGTGATGTGATTAGTTACACCTGTATCCATATACTAATTGGCATATACACCATAGGACATGTCAGCAGCGATATCAACTTTTTTCTTTTCGGAGTTATTATCGGCATAACGCCAATCACGATCTTTTGCTATGTGATTTGTTTTTCTGCAAATCTGGCACTTCCCTTCATACTCGTCATAACCTTGGAAGTTGTGCCCCCAATTGTTGTTTGAGGGGGGCGCCTATTGTTGCCGCTGTTGGAGGAGTGACCCTAGTGATAGTAGCCCCTGCCACCACCACCATGATAGCCGCAGCTACCACCAATGTGATACCCGCCGTTGTTATTCGGTATGTAGCCACCACAACCACCATGGTTGGTGCCGCCGTTGGGGTACGCGCCGCCGCCACCACCAGCGCCATACTGTCCGCCGCCGTTTCCACCAACATCGGATCTGCCACTTCCACCACCCTCTTGGTTGCAATAGTTGTTGGGGGGTCGGGCGTTGGAGCCGTGGAACATCTCGACGCGCTGATCAAAATTGGCCACCATGGAGAACAAGATGTTGACGGTGACAGGCTCAGTGAGTGCATCCAGCGCCGAGATGATGGGTTGATACTCCATGTCCAGCCCGGTAATGATGAATGAGAGGAGCTCGTCCTCTCCGATGGGTTTGGCCGCTGTTGCGAGCTCGTCGGAGATAGCCCGCATGTGGCCAAAGTAGGAAGTTTTCAACTAGGAGCCCTTCTGAGCATTGATGAGGGTGACCCGGATGTTGTTGGTGCGCTAGAGGGACATGGTCGTAAAACATGTTTCCAAGTGTAGTCCATATTGCATGCGATTTTTTAATCGAAGCAACCTGAACGAATATTTCCTTGGACAAATTTCTGAGTATGTAAGCAACAATTTGCTGATCTTGAATGAGCCATCGGGAGTAGGCAGGATTCGGGTTGACATGATCCTTCCCTTCGGCGTTCTTGGTTGTGAGAGTTTTTGGTGGTTCTCCGATGGTCTGATCTAAGTAGCCATAAAGACAACCATGATCTGGGATTTAGCTTGAGCACGCGAGAGGATATAATTGGTTCGGGATAGTGGTTCAGAGGTGTTGTAGTTGAGGCTAGAGGTGATGGCAGAGGAGGAGGACGACATGGTTGATGGGCATTGGTATATCAGCAGGCGGATGGGCTAGGGTTTTGTCGATGGTGGGAGAGATAGGCGAGAGGTGGAAGAACGGGAGCTAGATGTGGCGTAAGAGTCTGCTCTGATTACCATGTATGTTTTGCTGAAGCGTCTCAACCTCCAAACAGGAGGCCCGCAGGTATATATATTGATCTGTTGGGGTGCACATCCCAATAGCGCATATGTAGCGATCGTTACAGAGAGGAGATACATCGGGAGAGATAGAGGAGGTTACAAGAGATAAGACTAAGTTAAAGACATCCTCTAACAACTCCTAATGATATCACTCTGACTAATAATATTACGTTCAATATCATATAAAATTTATGAAAAAATGTGGTTGAGTTTCCCTTATTCCAGAAATTTAAAGGATTGTTGAATTATTGTACAGTGATCAGATCGACTCAATCGTGCATGGCTTGTGTGTTATTATTCTTCATCAGTTTTGTTCTAAAACGGATGGGGACAAAAGCATGCTGTCACATACCCTTCATGTTTTCAGGTGAAATGTCAGGGAACGAATTTTGTTGTGCTTCATTGTTCCAAATTAAATGACAACATACATATATACTCCCTCCGTAAACTAATATAAGATCATTTAGAACACTACTTTAGTAATCTAAACGCTTTTATATTAGTTTACGGAGGAAGTAGAACATACTTGTCTTGGACTGTTATCAAGCATACATTCAGACACAGTAAGTACGTATGTACTCCCTCCATAAAGAAATATAAAAGCGTTTAGATACATACTTGCGTTGGACTGTTTGTTTTGTTCACATTAACTGATAAAATCCTACTAAAGGAGTGAGTGAATAAATCGATCAGTCACTTGTGTAAGCTCAACTTGCATTGGCGATTATTTCTTCCGAACTAATACACTTGCTGATGGAAGTGTGATGTGTATCCTCGGTCCGGGTGCTTTTTATGTGGCTGGAAATTTCTGCTGAACTAATACTCTTCTTGCTGGAGAACTAACTATCCTGGAATAGTAACAGATCCAAATCTAGTATGCAAATGACTGATTTATCTTATTTGTTTTGTACAACCTGAATTGTGCCACGAGAAAAAGATCATGCACCTCAGTACTTGTTAGTGACTGTGTCTGCACTGGCGATTATTTCTGCTGAACTAATACCCTTGCTGCTGGAAGTGTGATGCTGATCCTCGGTCGGGTTGCATGGTATGTGCCTATAGGTGACTGGAAATTTCTGCTGAAGTAATACTCTTCCTGCTGGAGTAACTATTCTGAAGTTATAAGGCCATAACATCCTGGCGCATAATCAAGGGAGAAGATGTAACTTATTAGCAAAAATAAAAAATAAAAAATCTCCATGCTCTCGCTGGGTGGGATTTGTATTAGCGACTGTGTCTGTGATTCACATACTTGTTAATGGATCAAACAAGGTTGGATGGATGGATGCACTAGTACTGCACCGCACGTACGTTCTGATGACCACCACTGAAGAACAAAAAGGAAGTAAATTAAAGATGCATGAACCAAAATGCATTATTACTCTGCTTGGGCGCCTCCTTTGCTTTACTACTCTGTTTCCTCTCCTCTTCTCTCGATAACTTCTTTCCGTTCAGGGCGTTGGTCTATACTGTATTCTCTGTGCGCGCGCGTTTTCGACAGACTCAGGTGGACCGTCATGGTGTGCTGACGGTCGCAACTACTCAGTATGCAGCACGCAATTTTTGTGCCGACCAACTGACGTGGCCGGCAGTAGGAACTGAGCTCACCTTCTCGTTCATTTCGCTAAATTCCAGTTATACTGTTTCTTATGCACAAACCAGTTTCTTTTAAAATGTTAAGCATGCACCATATGACTCATTTTGTCTAGACAAGTAATTCTTTTGAATCACGCAATTATTACTTCATTGGCATGTATCTGCTGAAAATTGCTCACCCAGTTATTATTTGTTAGTATAATGTCCGAATTGCCTTTGTTTGTTAGTATACATCTTGTTTAACATATATTTATGCTCATAGAAATGCAAATTCCGCGGTATCCTGAGTGCATCCGGGCATGTCTATTCATCTGGCCTTCACCCACAGCAGGGCACCCCTGTTTTTGCAAAACATGATAATATCTCTCAGTTTGCACCCTGGTAAACCGGGTAGCACTGCAGTACTGTAGCACCAAAAGGCTGAGGGTTAAGTGGCTAATCTTTTTGAAATATCTTTTTTCATAAATATGAACAAAAATAAGCTTGCAATAGAAAAGCTACGGGCTCAGCTGGCCCCACAGCATACATGTAGAATTGCCACTCGTCTGGCACCGACCGGGAGATATGGGATCATTATGAATTTACCACATGCTCTGTCAGTGCTCTGTTGGATCTTAGTCATGTTGTAACATCCTAAAATGATCATCTCCATGCCAGGAAGTTGTAACATCCTAGCTATTACTACCCATGCTAGGAAGTTGCATCCTCTTCTTTTGTAAGCTCATCTCCTAAAAAACTTTCAGTTAAGTGTGCACGTGAGTGTAGACAAATGTGTGTCGGAAAGACTGGTGTTGAGTGTACGGTGTGATATACATGTACGAATCGTGCTGCTCCATTCTAACCTCACCCATACAAACGGAGCTGAAAGATTAAGTAAAAAACTTTCTGTTAAGTGTGTACATCGGTAATTTATCTTTCATCCCCGTTCCTAACCTCACCCATACAAGTCTTGCGGCTACATTCTAGCAAAAACTTGATGGGCAACATCCAATATCTTGATCTGGGAAGAAATAACCTACATAATTTACTATTCTTGGAAAAATAATGTTGGAACAGGGAGGAATCAGGTGGGAGTGAGAAGCCAAGCACAACATTGTCGGATACTTATCCATTAGGCTATGTTTGGTTATGCCCTTCCCCGCGTGGTTTTGTGCCCTGACCATGAGGATCCACGCAGATCGCCCACTCCTAGGAAATAATCTCCGCCTTTTCGTTTTGTCACATTCGGTTAAGCGGCGAGCGGATCTTTCCCCGGTCCGGACCCCTGAAAACCGCAAGGAAAAAATCAGCTCCTGCCCACCCTTCAAAAAAATCAGCTTCGTCTCCCTCTCTCTCTCTCTCGCGCGCGCGTGCGTAGTTCTCTCGTCGATGCAACCGAAGCGGGGGCGTGTGCTTAACCGAATGGAAGAAAGAGGTCGTGATCTCTTTAAGGCAGGGAGTCAACACCAGCGGGGTCAGGTGCTGGCACCCAATCCCTGCAATGACTAGGCACACTAGGGGAACTAATCTCTCGTAACCGAACATGGCCTTAAATGTAATCACTAGTAGACAACAAGGCTTTGGTCCAGGCCTGAAAAGCCATTAATGCCAGTTCACTCATGAACCGGGACCCATGGCGGCATCGGTCCCGGTTCGTGAGGCTAGGGTGCCGGCGCGGGCTCGTGGGCCATTGGTCCCGATTCGTCTGACCCTTTTGGTCCCGGTTGCAGACACGAACCAGGATCAATGAGCCTCGTTCCTGGCCTACAACCATTGGTCCTAGTTTGTGGCTGGAACCGGAACGAAATGTAGTAATTTAGTCCCGGTTCCAGTCACAAACTGGGACCAATGGTTCGCCTATATATACCCCCTGCCCGCGACCATAGCAGTGCACTGTTCTGTTTTTCTGCCGGCCGTGGGAGATCTTTGTGTTGCTCTAGCTTACCTCCTATGCACATGAGGTGTTTGAACCGGCAGGAATCAGGTGGGAGTGAGAAGCCAAGCATAACATTGTCGGATACTTTGTCCATTAGGCTATGTTCGATTATGCCCTTCCCCGCGTGGTTTTGTGCCCTGACCATGAGGATCCACGCAGATCGCCCACTCCTAGGAAATAATCTCCGCCTTTTCGTTTTGTCACATTCGGTTAAGCCTCCAGCGGATCTTTCCCCGGTCCGGACCCCTGAAAACCGCAAGGAAAAAATCAGCTCCTGCCCACCCTTGACAAAAATCAGCTTCGTCTCGCTCCCTCTCTCTCTCTCTCTCTCTCTCTCTCTCTCGCGCGCGCGCGCGCGTAGTTCTCTTGTCGATGCAACCAAAGCGGGGGCGTGTGCTTAACCGAATGGAAGAAAGAGGTCGTGATCTCTTTATGGCAGGGAATCAACACCAGCGGGGTCAGGTGCTGACACCCAATCCCTGCAATGATTAGGTACACTAGGGGAACTAATCTCTCGTAACCGAACAGGGCCTTAAATGTAATCACTAGTATAAAACAAGGCTTCGATCCAGGCCTGAAAAGTCATTAATCCCGGTTCACTCACGAACCGGGACCCATGGCGGCATCGGTCCCGGTTCGTGAGGCCAAGGCGCCGGCGGGGCCTCGTGGGCCATTGGTCCCTGTTCGTCCGACCCCTTTGGTCCTGGTTGCAGACACGAACCGAGACCAATGGGCCTCGCTCCTGGCCCACAACCATTGGTCCTGGTTTGTGGCTGGAACCGGGACGAAATGTGATCATATAGTCCCGGTTCCAGCCACAAACCGGGACCAATGGTTCGCCTATATATACCCCCTACCCGTGACCAGAGCAGTACACTACTCTGTTTTTTTGGCCGGCTGTGGGAGAGCTTTGTGGTGCTCTAGCTCACCTCCTATGCACATGAGGTGTTCGATGAAATGCCGAGACACACTTAATCTTTCTTCTCTCGAAGCTCCTTGTCCAAGCTCCATTTTCCTCAAGATTTATCTAGGTTTGGCGTTCCGTCCAGTCTCATCCCCGTCCTCACCGCCGTCGATCACCCGCGCCCATCTCGGCGCTGGCACCGCCGTGGTTAGCCTCTTCTTTTTATCTTCTTTCTAAAAGAAAAAGTTCTTACTTGTATGATTTAGATAGATACTTGTGTAATTTTCTTACTTTTATTATTTTTTGTTATTATGTAGTGCAATGGTTTTGGTATCTTCCTCCGTTGGCCCTCGTCTTGTCTATGAAAAAGATGTAGTATATATTATCTTTTATAACTATTTATTTTATTTAGTGTTCATGACAATTGTGCCGACCAACCTGACATAGATTTTTTAATCTAGGAGGTATGTGAACCCGAAATTCCAACCGACATAGAAATTCTTGTTGAGAAGTTCAATTTGGTTGAAAAAGAAAACAATTACTTGAAAGAAAAATTACAAAGAGTTGAAGAGGGGAAGATGAAGTTGGATTTGCATGTTGCCGATGTCGTCGATGATCACAAGATCAAGATGGATGCAATGCGCTTGAAGATTATAAAGATTAGAAAATATGCCATACATACTGAGGCTTTGTATCATTATGCCGTTGGATCAATTGGTACCTTAGTTGCGGTTATTATCGCATTTGTTGTTGCATTTAAATTTTTTACATAGTTCCAATGTAATTTTTAATTAGATGCTTTAGAGAGCATTATGTTGTTCAATAATGAGAACTATGTATGAACGTTATGTATTTATTTTGATCACTATTGTACTTTCTACTGAGGCAAACAAGCAGAATGGTTTTATGCATTGTCCATGTACTGTTTGTAAGAATACGAAATGAAATCAGTAAATGAATTGAAAATACCAAATGAAGTCAGAAAGGGTTGAAAATTGATGGTGTGGCTTTGAGTGCATTTTAAACAAACAAAAAGTCTGGAGTCCAAAAAAGTTCAAAATAATGAAATCCCTTTGTAACATGTGAGTTTTTGTCCAAAACCCTAACACTTCGAAAGAGACTGTCCATTTTGCACACGAAGTGCATCCAGTTTTGGCAGTAACCCTCTCAACTTTTTTGCACATGCTATGTGGGTCAAATGATGACACCATGCCAACTTTTAACCTTTCCAGAGTTCATTTGTAGTGCTTTTCAATTTCAGGGTCATTTAGCTCAAAACAATTAGTAAACGCATGGAAAATACCAAATGAAGTAAGAAAGGGTTAAAAATTAATGATGTGGCTTTGAGCATTTTAAACATAAAAAAAAGTCTGGAGTTCAAATAAGTTTAAAACAATGAAATCCCTTTGTAACATATGAGTTTTCATCCGAAACCTTGACACTTCGAAAGAGATTGTCCATTTTGCACACCAAGTGCATCTAGTTTCTGCCGTAACACTCTCAACTTTTTAGCACATGTTATGGGGGTGAATTGATGATATCATGCCAGCTTTGAACCTTTTCAGAGATCATTTGTAGTGCTTTTCAATTTCAGGGTCATTAACTCAAAAAAATATACTTAAATGCATGGAAAATACCAAATGAAGTCAGTAATTGTTGAAAATTTATAATGTGGCTTTGAATGGTTCATTTTGAACACAAAAAAAATCTGGAGTCCAAATAAGTTCAAAAATGTAATCCCTTTGTAACATACGAGTTTTCGTCTGAAACCCTAACACTTCGAAAGAGATTGTCTATTTTGGACACGAAGTGCATCCATTTTTTTCCGTAACCCTCTCAACTCTTTAGCCCATGCTATGTGGGTGAAATGATGATACCATGCCAACTTTCAACCTTTTCAAAGTTCATTTGTAGTGCCTTTCAATTTCAGGGTCATTTAGCTCAAAAGAAATCAGTAAATGCATGGAAAATACCAAATGAAGTCAGAAAGGGTTAAAATTGATGATGTGGCTCTGAATGGTGCATTTTGAATACACAAAAAGTCTGGAGTTCAAATAAGTTCAAAACAATGAAACCCCTTTGTAACATATGAGCTTTTGTCCGAAACCGTGACACTTCGAAAGAGATTGTGCCTTTTGAACACGAAGTGCATCCAGTTTTTGCCGTAACCCTCTCAACTTTTAGCACATGCTATGTGGGTGAAATCATGATAGTATGCCAACTTTCAACCTTTTCAGAGTTCATTTGTAGTGATTTTCAATTTTAGGTTCATTTAGCTAAAAAAAAATTAGTAAATGCATGGAAAATACCAAATGAAGTCAGATAGGGTTGAAAATTGATGATGTGGCTTTGAATGGTTCATTTTGAACACACAAAAAATCTAGATTCCAAATAAGTTCAAAAAAATGTAATCCCTTTGTAACATACGAGTTTTCGTCCGAAACCCTAACACTTTGAAAGAGATCGTCCGAAACCCTAATAGTTCAAATAAGTTCAAAACAATGAAATCCCTTTGTAACATACTCCCTCCGTTCCTAAATATAGGGTTTATAGTTTTTGGCACGGAAATTAAAGAATGCACGTGAAGGGAAAATTTCACAAGTTTTGGGCAAGATTACACCTGACAAATTGACATCAAAAAATAGAGGAGCTTGCCAGATATAAAGAAATGCAATCAAATCCCTAAAACAAACACCCAAACGAGTGGTGCAACGCAGTGTTGGAAATATGCCCTAGAGGCAATAAATAAAGTGTTTATTATTATATTTCCTTGTTCATAATAATTGTTTATTGTCCATGCTATAATTGTATTGGTTGGAAACACATTACATGTGTGGATAAATAGACAACACTTTGTCCCTAGTATGCCTCTAGTGAACTAGCTCGTTGATCAAAGATGGTCAAGGTTTCCTAGACATTGACGTGTGATGTCATTTGATAACGGGATCAAATCATTAGGGGAATGATGTGATGGACGAGACCCAAACTACCAACATAGCATATGATCGTGTCAGTTTATTGCTATGGTTTTCTGCATGTCAAGTATATGTTCCTATGACCATGAGATCATGCAACTAACGGACACCGTAGGAGTGCCTTGTGTGTATCAAACGTCTCAACATAACTGGGTGACTAGAAAGGTGCTCTACAAGTATATCCGAGGGTGTCTGTTGGGTTGGCATGGATCAAGACTGGGATTTGTTACTCCATGTGACGGAGAGGTATCTCAGGGTCCACTCGATAATACAACATCACAATAAGCCTTGAGGGCAATGTGACTAAGTGTTGGTCACGGGATCTTGTATTACATAACGAGTAAAGAGACTTGCCGGTAACGAGGTTGAACTAGGTATGAAGATACCGACGATCGAATCTCGAGCAAGTAACATACCGAAGAACAAAGGGAACATCATACGGGATTAACTGAATCCTTGACATAGAGGTTCGACCGATAAAAATCTTCGTAGAATATTTAGGTACCAATATGGGAATCCAGGTCCCACTATTGGTTATTGACCGTAGAGGTGTCTCGATCATGTCTACATAGTTCTCGAACCCGCAAGGTCTGCACACTTAAGGTTCAGTGACGTTTTGGTAGTATAGAGTTATGTATGGTGGTGACCGAAGTTTGTTCGGAGTCCCGGATAAGATCCCAGACATCACGAGGAGCTCCGAAATGGTCCGAAGGTAAAGATTGATATATAGGAAGTCCTATTTCAGTAACCGGAAAAGTTTTGGGCTCATCGGTAGTGTACCGAGAGTGCCGGTAGTGTACCGAGAGACCATCGGGAGGGGTATTTCGACCCAAGAGGCTACATGGGCTGTGGGATAGTGAATACCAGCCCTTAGTGGGCTGCTGGAAGTCCCACACAAGGCCCATGCGGGTGGGAAAGAAAATCCCAAAGAGAAAAGGTGGAAAAAAGGCAAAAAGGCAAAAAAAAGGAGTCCTAGTCCTATTAGGATTGGAGGAGGAATCCTTCTCTCCTCCTTGGTTCGGCTGATGCAAGGGCTGGACCCTTGAGGGCCAAGCCTCCTCCTCTCTTCCTCTTATATATACTAGAGGTTTTAGGATTTTTAGCACTTGAGCTTCAGCCACGTGCTACCCGTTCCTCTAGTGCATAGTTTCTCCTCTAGATCGGTTTTCTGGAGTGCTTAGGCGAAGCCCTGTCGGAATTGCTCCATCACCATCACCGCGGCGCCGTCACGCTTCCAGAGAACTCATCTACCTCTCCTCTCCCTCTTGCTGGATCAATAAGGCGGATATCGTCATCAAGCTGTACGTGTGCTGAACGCGGAGGTGTCGTCCGTTCGGTGCTTGATCGGGACGGATCATGATTGGATCGCGGGACGCTCGGCGAATTGGATCGCGAAGATGTTCGACTACACCAACCGCGTTTCTTAACGCTTCCTTCTTAGCAATCTACAAGGGTATGTAGATCCACTCTCCCTCTCGTAGATGCTCATCACCATGGATAGATCTGGCGTGTGCGTAGGAATTTTTTTGTTTCCCATGCAATGTTCCCCAACGGTGGCATCATGAGCTAGGTCTATGTGTAGATGAGATCTCGAGTAGAACACAAAGAGTTTGTGGGCGTTTTTGCTTCCTCCCTTGGTCGTGTTTTGGTTCAGCGGTATTGTAGGATGAAGCGGCCCGGACGAACATTACTCGTACGCTTACGAGAGACCGGTTCCCCCAACTGCAATTTGTTGCATAGATGGCTGGCGAGTGTCTGTTTCTCCTACTTTACTTGGATCGGATTCGACAAAGGCGGTCCTTGAGAAGGTTGAAAAGCAACTTATGTATCACCGTTGTGGTTTTCCGTAGGTGAGAATTGTTCTTGCTAGATACCCGTAGCAGCCACATAAAACTTGCAACAACAATGAGAGGACGTCTAACTTGTTTTTGCAGGGTATGTTGTGATGTGATATGGCCAATTACATGATGAGATATATGTGATGTATGATATGATCATGTCTTGTATAGAATATCACGACTTGCATGTCGATGAGTACGGCAACCGGCAGGAGCCATAGGGTTGTCTTTAATTATTGTATGACCTGCGTGTCAATCATTAAGCGCTATGTAATGCTTTACTTTATTGCTAAACAGTAGCAATAGTAGTAGAAGCATGGTGAGCGCGACAACCCAAATGGCTACACGCTGATGGAGATAAAGATGATGGAGATCATGGTGTCATTCCGGTGACGATGGAGATCATGCCGGTGCTTTCAAGAAGGACATCAAAAGCACAAGTTCATGGCCATATCATGTCACTTATGATTTGCATGAGATGTTAATCCTTTTATGCACCTTGTTTTTCTTAGGACGACGGTAGCATTATAAGGTGATCCCTCACTTGATTTCAAGATAAATTGTGTTCTCCTCGAGTGTGCACCGTTGCGAAAGTTCGTCGTGTCGAGACACCACGTGATGATCGGGTGTGATAGACTCTACGTTCACATACAACGGGTGCAAGCCAGTGTTGCACATGCAGAACACTCAGGTTAAACTTGACGAGCCTAGCATGTACAGACATGGCCTCGGAACACAAGAGATCGAAACATCGAACATGAGTCATATGGTAGATATGATCAACATGATGATGTTCACCATTGAAACCACCTCAACTCACGTGATGATCAGACTTGAGTTGGTGAATTTGGATCTTGTATCACTCGAATGACCGGAGAGATGTCAATTTTAGTGGGAGCTTTAGTAATTTGATTAACTAAACTCATTATCTTGAACAATAGTCTAAGTAACCTTTGCATATTTATGTTGTAGATCAATGGCTCGCGCAGTAGCACCCCTGAATTTTAATGCGTTCCTAGAGAAAGCTAAGTTGAAAGATGATGGAAGTAACTTTGTGGACTTGGCCATAAATCTGAGGATTATCCTCACGGCTTCCCAGAAATCATATGTCCTTGATGCACGGCTTGATGACCAACCAGAAGAGCTGTCATTCGAAGACGTTAAGAACGCTTGGGAGGCACGTTCTGGAGATTACTCAATAGTTTAGTGTGCAATATTGTATGGCTTAGAACCGGGACATCAAAGACGTTTTGAACGTCATGGAGCATATGAGATGTTCCAGGAGTTGAAGTTTATCTTTCAGAAGAATGCCTGGATCGAGAGGTATAACACCTCCGATGTCTGGGTATTCGGCTCGTCTGGTGTAGTTGGAAATTGCCCTTCCGCCAGAGGCAGTCACTGACAGAGTTCTTCAATCACTTCCACCTAGTTACAAGAGCTTTGTGATGAACTATAACATGCACGGGATGAACAAGTCAGTCGCCGAGCTGTTTGTGATGCTAAAAGTTGCTGAGTCTGAAATCCAGAAAGAACATCAAGTGTTGATGGTCAATAAAACCACTAGTTTCAAGAAGAATGTCAAGGGCAAGGGCAAGAAGGGTAAAACCAAGAAGGATGGCAAAGTAGTTGGAAATATGCCCTAGAGGCAATAAATAAAGTCTTTATTATTATATTTCCTTGTTCATGATAATTGTTTATTGTCCATGCTATAATTGTATTGATTGGAAACACATTGCATGTGTGGATAAATAGACAACACTTTGTCCATAGTATGCCTCTAATGAACTAGCTCGTTGATCAAAGATGGTCAAGGCTTCCTAGCCATTGACATGTGATGTCATTGATAACGGGATCACATCATTGGTAGAATGATGTGATGGACGAGATCCAAACTACAAACATAGCATATGACCATGTCAGTTTATTGCTACTGTTCTGCATGCCAAGTATATGTTCCTATGACCATGAGATCATGCAACTCACGGACACCGGAGGAGTGCCTTGTGTGTATCAAACGTCGCAACGTAACTGGGTGACTATAAATGTGTTCTATAGGTATATCCAAGGATGTCTATTGGGTTGGCTGTTGGGGAACGTTGCATGGGAAACAAAAAAATTATACGCACACGCCAGATCTATCCATGGTGATGAGAATCTACGAGAGGGAGAGTGGATCTATGTACCCTTGTAGATCGCTAAGCGGGAAGCGTTAAGAAATGCGGTTGGTGTAGTCAAACGTCTTCGCGATCCAAATCGCCGAGCGTCCCGCGATCTCATCACGATCCGTCCCGCGATCGAAGCACGATCCGTCCCGCGAACTCATCACGATCCGTCCCGTGAACTTATCACGATCGGTTCCGCGAACTCATCATGATCCCTCTCACGATCTTGATCACGGTCCTTCCGATTTAGCGCCGAACGGACGACACCTCCGCGTTCAGCACACGTACAACTCGATGATGATCTCCGCCTTCTTGATCCAGCAAGAGAGAGCGGAGAGGTAGAAGAGTACTCCGGAAGCATGATGGCGCTCCGGCGATGGTGGTGGAACTATTCCGGCAGGGCTTCACCTAAGCACTGCAGAAATCCGATCTAGAGGAGAAACTGTGCACTAGAGGAACGGGCAGCACGTGGCTGAAAATCAAGTGCCAAAAACCCTAAATCTTCTAGTATATATAAGAGGGAGTGAGAGGAAGAGGGGCTGGCACACAAGGCTGCCATCTAGCCTCTTGCGCAAGGAGGAGAGGAGAAATCTTCCTCCAATCCTAGTAGGACTAGGATTCCTCCTTTCCTACTTGGAAACTATTTCCACCTTTTGCTTTTTTCTTTCTTTTTCAACTCCAGTCGCATGGCCTTCTTAGAGGACTTTCCACCAGCCCACTAAGGGCTGTTTTCCACCCTCCCACAGCCCATGTAGCCTCTTTGGTGGAAATACCTCTCCCGATGGTCCCTCGGTACACTACCGGCACTCCTGGTACACTACCGATGAGCCCGAAACTTTTTCAGCGACCAAAACAGGACTTCCTATATTGAATCTTTACCTCCAGACCATTCCGGAGCTCCTCATGACGTCCGGGATCTCATACGGGACTCCGAACAATCTTCGGTCACCATCATACATAACTCTATACTACCAAAACGTCACCGAATCTTAAGTGTGCAGACCCTGCGGGTTCGAGAACTATGTAGACATGACCGAGACATCTCTACGGTTAATAACCAATAGCGGAACCTAGATGACCATATTGGTTTCTACATATTCTACGAAGATCTTTATCGGTCGAACCTCTATGTCAAGGATTCAGTTAATCCCGTATGACGTTCCCTTTGTTCTTCGGTATGTTACTTGCCCGAGATTCGATCGTCGGTATCTCCATACCTAGTTCAACCTAGTTACCGGCAAGTCTCTTCACTCGTTCGGTAATACAAGATCTCATGACTAACACTTAGTCACATTGCTTGCAAGTCTTGCTGTGATGTTGTATTACCGAGTGGGCCCTGAGATACCTCTCCGTCACACGGAGTAACAAATCCCAGTCTTGATCCATGCCAACCAACAGACACCCTCGGAGATACCTGTAGAGCACCTTTATAGTCACCCAGTTACGTTGCGATATTTGATACACACAAGGTACAAGGTACTCCTCCAGTGTCAGTGAGTTGCATGATCTCATGGTCATAGGAACATATACTTGACATGCAGAAAACAGTAGCAATAAACTGACATGATCATATGCTACGTTTTGTAGTTTAGGGTCTTGTCCATCACATCATTCTCCTAATGATGTGATCCCTTTATCAGATGACATCTCATGTCCATGTCTAGGAAACCTTAACCATCTTTGATCAACGAGCTAGTCTATTATTGGCATACTAGGGACATGGTTTTGTCTATGTATCCACACATGCATCTAAGTCTCCGATCAATACAATTATAGCATGGATAATAAAGGATTATCATGAACAAGGAAATATGATAATAATTAATTTATTATTGCCTCTAGGGCATATTTCTAAAATTGGCATGGATCAAGACTGGGATTTGTTACTCCGTGTGACGGAGAGGTATCTCAGGGCCCACTCGGTAATACAACATCACAATAAGCCTTGAAAGCAATGTGACTAAGTGTTGGTCACGTGATCTTGTATTATGGAACGAGTAAAGAGACTTTCCGGTAATGAGGTTTAACTAGGTATGGAGATACTGACGATCGAATCTCGGGCAAGTAACATACCGAAGAACAAAGGGAACATCATATGGGATTAACTGAATCCTTGACATAGAGGTTCGACCGCTAAAGATCTTCGTAGAATATGTAGGAACCAATATGGGCATCCAGGTCCCGCTATTGGTTATTGACCATAGAGATGTCTCGGTCATGTCTACATAGTTCTCGAACCTGCAGGGTCTGCACACTTAAGGTTCGGTGACGTTTCGGTAGTATAGAGTTATGTACGGTGGTGACCGAAGTTTGTTCGGAGCCCCGGATGAGATCCCGAATGTCACTAGGAGCTCCAGAATGGTCCGGAGGTAAAGATTAATATATAGGAAGTCCTATTTTGGTCGCCAGAAAAGTTTCGGGCTCATCGGTAGTGTATCGGGAGTACCGGTAGTGTACTGGGAGACCATCGGGAGGGGTATTTCGAACCAAGAGGCTACATGGTCTGTGAGAAACTTAATACCATCCCTTAGTGTTCTAGTGGAAGTCGCACACAAGGCCCATGCGGCTGGGAAAGAAAAGCTCAAAGAGAAAAGGTGGAAAAAAGGCAAAAAGGCACAAAAAGAGAGGAAGGAGTCCTAGTCCTACTAGGATTGGAGGAGGAATCCTCCTCTCCTCCTTGGTTCGGCCGAAGCAAGGGCTGGCACCTTGAGGGCCAAGCCTCCTCCTCTCTTCCTCTTATATATACTAGAGGTTTTAGGGTTTTTGGCACTTGATTTTCAGCCACGTGTTACCCGTTCCTCTAGTGCATAGTTTCTCCTCTAGATCGGTTTCTGCAGTGCTTAGGCGAAGCCCTGCCGGAATTGCTCCACCACCATTGCCGCGGCACGGTCACACTGCCGGAGAACTCATCTACCTCTCCGCTCCCTCTTGCTGGATCAAGAAGGCGGAGATCGTCATCAAGCTGTACGTGTGCTGAACGCGGAGGTGCCGTCCGTTCGGTGCTTGATCGGGACGGGTCGTATTTGGATCTCGGGACGCTCGGCGATTTGGATCGCGAAGACATTCGACTATACCAATCGTGTTTCTTAATGCTTCCCGCTTAGCGATCTACAAGGGTATGTAGATCCACTATCCCTCTCGTAGATGCTCATCACCATGGATAGATCTTGCGTGTGCATAGGAAATTTTTTGTTTCCTATGCAACGTTTCCCAACACGCAATACACCTTATATTTTGGATTTTTTTCTCAAAAATCTATACACCTTATATCAAGGAACGGAGGGAGTATGAGTTTTCGTCTGAAACCCTGACACTTCGAAAGAGATTGTCCCTTTTGCACACGAAGTGCATCCAGTTTTTGTCATAACCCTCTCAACTTTTTAGCACATGCTATGTTGGTGAAATGATGATACCATGCCAACTTTCATCCTTTTCAGAGTTCATTTGTAGTGCTTTTCAATTTCAAGGTCATTTAGCTCAAAATAATCAGTAAATGCATGGAAAATACCAAATGAAGTCAGAATGGGTTAAAAATTGATGATGTGGCTTTGAATGGTTCATTTTGAACACACAAAAAATCTGGAGTCCAAATAAGTTCAAAAAAATGAAATCGCTTTGTAAGATATGAGTTTTCGTCTGAAACACTAACACTTCGAAAGAGATTGTCCATTTTGCACACGAAGTGCATCCAGTTTTTGCCGTAACCCTCTCAACTTTTGAGCCATGCTATGTGGGTGAAATGATTATACCATGCCCACTTTCGACCTTTTCAGAATTCCTTTGTAGTGCTTTTCATTTCAGGGTCATTTAGCTCAAAGAATCATTAAATGTATGGAAAATACCAAGTGAAGTCAGAAATGATTGAAAATTGATGATGTGGTTTTGAATGGTTCATTTTGAACACACAAAAAGTCTGGAGTCCAAATAAGTTCAAAAAAATGAAGTCAGAATGAACTAATAGCAAGAAGAATGAACTAGAGGACTTTTATGAAACTCTAATAGAAAAAAGAATGAACTAAAAATAATCAATTAAAATATTCTGTTATGATCAAGTACAAGAAAACTATAATATTCTTCAATAGCAAAAATAATCAACTAAAAAGCTTTTATAAAACTTTAATAGCAAAAGGAATCAACTAAAAAGAATCAATACAAAATAAAACTTATGCAACTAAAATTATATAAAATTTATGCAACTAATATTATATAACTAAAAATAACATATGCAAAAAATAAATATTTTTTAAAACATAATATATGCAAAAAAACTAAAAAAAGACCGAATCAATACAAAATAAAACTTATGCAACTAAAATTATATAAATTTATGCAACTAATATTATATATATAAAAGTAACATACGCAAAAAAGAAATAATTTTTTTAAAACATAATATATGCAAAAAAATAAAAAAATACCCGGCTACTAGTCACCACGGCCTGCATACGACTAGAAACCCTAGAAATGGGCCAGGATGCAGGTCGTAGTGCTAGCAGGCCCAACAGGGCGTCAGATAGGCATGTACTATCTCTTTTAGAGAGGAACTCGAGAGTGCAGTGGCAGCTGCCCTTATAAACCACTACGAGTCCCTCTCGACTAGCGAGGCGGGACTAAAGTTGCGGCTATGGGACGGAGAGACCTATAGTTCTGGTTGGTGGCTCCAACCGGGACCACTAACTAGGACCAAAGGTCCCTTTTTCCCGCCGTTTGAGCTGCTGAAAACTGACCTTTGGTCCCGGTTGGTGATACAACCGGGACTAAAGGGTGACATTGGTCCCGGTTGGAGCCACCAACCGGGACCAATGCTCTTGCTATATAAGCCAACACTTAGAAATTTTTAGTTTCATCTCGCCCCCGCCCGCCGACGACGCCGACGACATCGACGCCGCCCCTGCCATCGCCATCGCCATCGCCGTCGCCCGTCGTCGACCACGCCGTCGCCCGTCGTCGCCCCCGTCGTGTCCACTCCTCCCCCGGCCCCCTCCCCGAGCCCATCGTCGCCCCCGCCGTCTCCGACCCCAACGCCACCGTCGCCGCTCCACCCCCACGCCCACCCCCTCGCCGTGCCCGTGGATGCCCGAGCACGGCAGAGCCATGGCCCACGGCCACAATTTTGTGGTTAGCACGGCCATGGTCGCCGGTGACCATATTAGATGAATGAGATGTTTTTTAGATGTATGAGATGTTTTCTTAGATGAATGAGATGTTTTTTGGATGTATGAGATGTTTTTTAGATGAATGAGATGTTTTTTTTAGATGTATGAGATGTGTTTTAGATGTATGAGATGTTTTTTAGATGTATGAGATGTTTTTTAGATGAATAGATAGATGGATGAAATGTAATAAATCAATGTGATAGGTAGATATTTTGTGGAGATGAGATGAGATGGAAGAGAAATTTATTTAGGTTTTTTCGATAAGAGGTCCGGATGTCGGACATTCATGAGAGAGGCGGTCCAGACGTCGTACATGAGGGGGGGGGGGACATCAGACATGACATGAGGGGAGAGCGTCGTTGTCGTCTACCCCCTTCCCGATAACTTCGACATGAGGGGGACGTCGAACATGACATGAGGGGCGACATCAGACGTCAGACATGAGGGGTGAGCGTCGTTGTCCTCTACCCCTCTCCTCGATAACTTGTTCATATAGAAAACTCCGGTAGCATAGATTTATCAAGAACGTCCATGTTGTCTAGTCTCAAAGTATTGAAGAAATCCATGGCTTCATCATTAGCCGGAAGTAACAGGCATATGATGCTACGAAGCTCTCTAAAGTTGTTTTGGAACGGAGCACTTGGCAACAATGTAGGAAGCAGCTAGGAAGGATGTGGGAAGAACATTCAAGGTGCTTCAAACTTGTCGGGAATTGTCCGTGGATCTGCAATGATGTGGGAATCAGAAACTTTATAGCAGCTGATGACATATTGTATTATTTTGCACAATATAATTGTAAGTATGAGGGTGATGGTTTTGCTCAAACCAATGATTTTGAAGCGTCAGGAGAATAAGGTCAAATCTTGAAAGATCAAGATGCAGCTCATTTTATAAACTTTCTATATATACATCAGAATCTTTGATATCATCATGTGCACATGCAGCTACTCGGTGATCTTGTGGGTCATGTGTGGGCCTACCAGATTAACGGATAGATATTTCTAATTATTGTGGGGTTTTCTAGGGTATTTATCTTTTTACTGCTAGCCCGTAAAGCACTTTTTATATATAATAGTAGAAGCTATTTATTTTGTTATCCAATATTTATTATTTAAGTGAGACATTGGCGTGTCTGAATGTGTCTACGAACATATAGGATGCTCTAAGAGGCATATATACGTTGCATGCCAAAATATTGATACTCGCTCCAACGAGCGTCTACAACACGCGGGCTGCTTCCACGGTCATTCGATCCATCTCACACGGCGGCATTAGTTACACTCCTTTTCGAAGAAGAAAAAGTCAGGTGGTGCACCAAACGTAGGAACGCAGTTAAACGGAGCTATCGATCGAAGCTTGGCCCGAGCGACACGGTTTCTACGAGCCTGTGTGGACGGTGAAATCCAGCAAGCACCGCACGTCCAGGAATTCACACGACGAAAACCTCTACGTACATGGAAGTCATCCCGATTGCCGGCGGCCACTCGGCGCGGAGCTATCGAACCTTACCCGAGCGATACGAATCCAACATGCACCGCACACGTCCCATGCATGAAGACTAACACAAACGTTACGCCAGAGAGAATGAACCAGCAGCGGCTTCCTTGAGAATTCCAATAGTACGTACAATCCTGCCTAACACGGGCTGCCTATAAAACGCCGGGACGCTCCGCCTCCTCCGATCGCTCGATCATATATAGCACAGCAGCCCAAGCTAGCAGAAGCTACACCAACAGGCTTGCTAGCTAGCTAGCCCAATATAATGGCGGTGACGCGAGCGTGCTTGGTCGTGCTCGTCGTGGCTCTCATGTTTCTCTTCTCGGAGGACCGGGCGGCGGCAGCGCCAGCGACTGCAGGTAGGTTGGCGCACCGGCGGCGGGAGGTGCGAAGCCTTCTCAAGCGGCTCAATAAGCCTCCTCTCGCAACCATTCAGGTACATACATATATGTACAACGTAGTGTGACAGTGGCGCCGCGTACCGTTTAGCATGCAAGCTTTGCTTCTCTTCTATGGTGATGTTCAGATATACACTACTTCCTCCGTGCAATAATATATAGGAGCACACACACTCATATACACTCATTCCTATGAACAAACGGATGAACACCCTATCCTTATAAGCACCTTCAAGAAACTAAGACATTACATTATCTTGAGATTGACGACATGCACATGTTTTATCTCTTTTATACGCGGGGTAATAACAGTATTTAGTTGTAGAGTATTTTTTCCATTTAATTGTATGTAAAGGCACTTGTTTTCTTAACGTGGACGTGTTTTCTTTTGCTGGACTGTAAATGGGTGTTGAAACTTCTATTTCTTTGAACGTGGGTGTTAAGGACGCTTTTTGGGACGTGTGAGTTTTTTTTATTTGCAAGGTGAAGGCACGTGTTTTCTTTTGAATGTGTGTGTGTGTGTGTGTGTGTGTGTGTGTGTGTGTGTGTGTGTGTTTTGTAGGGTTGGTTTGGCGTGGGTGTTGAGGTTTTTATTTCTTTAATTGTGCGTATTGAGGATTCATTTTTTTTCTGGACGTGTAACGTTAGTCTCTTAATGTAAGTAGTGAGAACTTGTTACTTGTGTGCATGTGACCCTTGGGGACATGGTGTTTCTTTGTATGTGTATAGGTTCAATATCTCATGTAAGTGATGATTTCTTTAATTCTAATAGAATAGATTTTGACCATTCACTTTAGGATCAAATGAATTGATTAATCTATGAGGACACCACACTTAGATTTCCCTACATGTAATTTATGTGTTTTTTTCTTATAAGAGGTAAAGGTGGGACTGCAGGCTAGGACTCCAAAGCTACCTCATTCAACGGCTGTAGATAATTAATTTAGAGATCCGATGGACAATTTCCTAAGGTTGTGAGGATTAACCTGGAGCCTCGTATGGTACATCCAATTAGTAAATATATAAGATGAGATTATGGAATGTACTTTCACATCATATAGATTCTTTTATGGTAAATGTTTATATTGTTTTCTATAAATTTTGTCAAACTTTACGAAGTTTGACTTCACTCAAATCTAATATGCGTTGTAAATATCAAACGGCGGGAGTATATTAGTAACATGTGCATCCTTATATCGAGTAGAAACATGTGTGGTATCATGAAGCCTTTATTTATCGAGATGTAAATTTATTTTGTTTTCAACTGCATTATGTCATGGTAACATATTGTGTTAACCCAAACACCTCTTTCATCATTAACTCCTTGCCACATAATGAAACTTGTCTTGGGTGTGTTAAGTTACAGCTAGTAGCTAAGTTACTCACACTATGATCAATTTTAACTATCGTTGAATTTGGTATATCTAGATGCGGGGAACTTTTTTTTATCATAACTAGACAATACCCCACATGTTACTGCATGCACTTTTTGCAATTTTATGAAAATTGATACATTATGTTTTAATATCATATAGTTGTAAATATATAAGTAGCATTTTCCGTGAAAGTTGAGATGATTGATGAGGTGACATGTGTGGTTACTTGGATGTGTGCATGTTGAAAAGGAATATAAATAGCATTTTTCATGCATGTTAAGAGAAAGAATTAGTGCGGTGATGAGGTAGCACATGCGGTAAGGTGACATGTGTGCATATTGAGAGAATTGCGATAGTGGGCATCAACTATTTAGGTATATATATATGGTTGTGTACTCATAGATGAATCTTTTATACCTTTTTATTATTTTCAATATAATTTATTAATAATTACTATATAACTCAAAGTCAAATTGATGAAAAACATTACATGAGTCTACATATTTTTAAAGGTTTACGTATATACTGATTTGTTCGTACGTGTAAAAGGCATATTACAAAAAGTACGTCACAAATTATTGTCTTTCCACAAAACTCTTATTGTGGTATCCTAGAATATTTAATGAAGTATATTTAGAATGATAAAGAGGTATAATCAGTGTGTATACAAGGTATATTTAATATGGAAGTACATACTCCTAAGAGTATAGAAAAGTAGTCAAGCTAATAGCCAGCATGTATATATTTTAGCTAATAGCCAACATGCATGTATACTAGCTGACTACTTAGTAGCACTACATTAATATAGGGACCGCTTTACACTCTCAGAATGTTTTTAGAGCCCCATGCTGTAGCTGGCTGCTAATCTACAGTCCGCCTCCTTTCTCTCTCCTGTTATCTCTCGTTTAATTCAATAAAATATAATAATTTAATTATTACTGGCTGATTATTGTACCTTATTAGACTTGCTCTAAATTGGTCACGCATCCAAATAGATGCATGATTTTCATGCATTGCTATTTCTTAAAGTGGAGGCAGTGAAAGAAACAACATTCATTAGAAAAAATCTTCGTAATGCGAAATATCACGAGCTTCTTTCCATGCAACTTTGGATGTCCAGAAGGGACAATATTGTACATATTTTGTTGGTTTTCTTGGATTATTTATTCACTCCTCAAAAGGCTTTCACCCCGTTTTATATAAAAATTAACGCAAAATGAGCTTCAGGTCAGGACCGATTTTTCCCGTTGATGACGTCGAGATGCGACAAAAGGGTACCTAAGTTCGATGATGACGCCTTAAGAGGGTCACAACGCTCCACAACACCATCTCTTAGACTGAATAGGTTGTCAAGTGTTTTCACCTAGAGCCCTGGCGTAGGGAGGGACAACAACGATGCACCCAAGAGTGCTGCGTCACCCACGGGCATATCGCCGATGATGTTGGAGTACCGAGCTTTCACCCGGAGTCACACCAGCGCCACACCAAGATACCACGGTCACCAACACACCCCTAAGGAAGGCCTATTGCTAGAAATAAGACATCTAGATCACGATCTTGGAGCTGCCACTATTGAAGAACCACAAGCACTAGGACCCCTTGCCTCCCTACTCCTTGCCATGCAAACAACCAAGGAGAGAATCCACCACTATCGCAATAGCGCTCGACAGAGAGCTAGATGCGGAGAACACCATCCACGACCGCTGCACTAGAATCCAAGGCCCAAGGTCCCGGCATCACTACCAGACATCACTTGCATCAACAACTAGAGGAAGCCATCTCATCACATTTGAGCCCTAAATTGAGCCCATTGCCACCTTAAGATTAGGTCATGGACCAATCCATTGACAGTCCCCACGCATGCACGAATGGGAATTATGCTGAAGTGGCCCTCCTAGACATGAGCACCTACTTGGGATAACCACCCCCGTCCCTAGCTAGCAGGCCTGCAGTCCATGGCGAGGCCAGGCCATGACCTCACACCCCAGGACGAAAGCGACCTCCAACGTGACGATGATGAGGAACCCGGATGGCAAAGTATGAATCTTGGGCAAAGGGGAGGATAGATAGATAGATAGATAGATAGATAGATAGGAGGCTAGAGGGAAGAGAAGCGCCCCTCTACCGCCTACCACCGCCTGGGCTTGGAACTTGTGACAACGATGGAGCTCAACATCTGTGTCGCCTGAGGTGGGCTACACGGGCCAAACACTTTCTTTTATTTTTCTCTCTAGTTTCTTCACTAGTTCCTCGTGTTTCCTCATTTTTATAATTGTCCCATGAAACTCGATCCTATGTGGATGTGCATTGCTCGGTGCCTAAGACATAAGCGAAGATTAAGAAACCTTCTAAAGTTAGTCATGTACCTTAATACTGGTTATAGTGGCTATATTATGGTACTACAACCAGGCATAATATTATATGTTGATATTTCACATAGCCTTATTTACTACTCCCTTGGTTAAAAAATATAAGATGTCGTAACTTTTTCCTGACTCGAATGTATATAGACACATTTTAGTGCATCTGTTCACCATTTCAGTCCATATGTAGTTCATATTAAAATATCCAAATTATCTTATATTTATGAATAGAGGAAGAGTTTTGTATAGTCCCCTCACATTTATTATGTCACAATATCAGGATATGGCACTAGTATTAACTTTTTCTTAGTTAATATTATGCCAGGTTGAATTGCATGAAGTTCCACGATACTGAGTTATGATAACCCACTATGAGATGTCTAAGGGCTAACATTAACATCTAGATGGACCCGAAATTTTGTCACCAAATCCAATTATGACTTGGTTGACAAAAGTAAGATGCTCAGATACATAGCCAATCAACTGAATATGTTGTTCAGAGGTCACTTTGTCGAGCAACTTTTCTCTTTGGAAACTCATACTTAGATTGCCAGTAAGAAAACTCAATGATATACGTACGTACATGATAATCCAGCTAATACAAAGGGAAGCCTTCCTCGGTTTTGGACTAAGAGATGGAATTTTTGTCTTAGTAGAATTTAAGGGCCATGACCGATTGAATTTCAGCATCGTCACCAAAAACAAATCACATTATTTTATTCTAGATTACGCATTGTCTAGGAGTAGCAACTAGAGGAAATCTAACATACTTGCTTGTTTGCTCCTACTATTTCTCTTTTTTTCCACAATGTTGCAACCGCTGATATCCAAATTAACAGAGCTCGGATGGAGATGTCATAGACTGTGTTCATTTATCCAAACAACCTGCATTCGATCATCCTCTCCTCAAGAATCATACTATCCAGGTACAACTATGCAGCACCATTTCCATTGTCATATCACTATTGGTTGCAGACAAGCTGTACACTGTAGTGCCCTAGACTATCACACATGTATCATGATATCACTCAACCACCACCTTTCAGATGCAACCTTCTTACCACCCAGGAGGCATGTATCATGACTCCAACACCGCACCCCATCCAATTACCCAAACATGGCATCAAAATGGCAAGTGCCCTGAGAACACCATTCCCATCTGAAGGATCAAGGAGGACGAAGTCATGAGTGCCAGTTCTAGCCGGAGGTATGGAAAGAAGAGGCCCAGAAGCATCCCAAACCTCACTTCACACAATGACCCTGTGGCACCCAGTGTAACAAGTGGTCACCAGGTAAAAAAGTCATTTAAGAATCACGTTCATATGAGCAATAATCTTCCCTCAGGATGTTTAGTATTACTATTTCTGAAAGTGCTCATTTACCATTGTTTCCCTCCCATTGAGCAGTGGGCCACGGCATCGACACAGGCCGATAAGTTCCATGGTACCAAAGCCACCTTAAATTTGTGGCAACCAATGGTTGAGAGTGGCAATGACTTCAGCTTGACCCAGATCTGGATCACTAGTGGTTCCTATCCTAATAACGATCTCAATACCATTGAAGCGGGATGGCAGGTCAGACCTCAAAGGGAAACATTAAACCCTCCTCCATAAGAGATCTTGTAAATCTTGACTTTCAGCTTTCGTGCATGATATAAGTGTTGCAGAAAGAATCATACCATAAGTATGAGCTATACTAGACTCTCCATTCGTAAAAAACTTACATTTATAAGTTGTACTAGCAAGATTATTTTTAAGGGCTAAGGGCATGTAGAAAGCTATAGAGTATATACATATTTTGTCTTTCTACATCGATATTATCTACAAATATTTTCAGAGACAAATTCATAGTAGGTTATCTTCCATCCTAGAAGACCTTTTAAGTAATATTTAGTTATAAAAAGGATACATAAATGAAAATGCTCTTTAGAGCTCGGGCTCCATGGAGCCCGAGTTTGACTTGAGCAAAATTCAAATTTTCACGTTTCAATTTTTTTTGTAAAAAAATACACACATACTTAGAGACATAAAGCACATGTGTGTAAATTTTCAGGACGAAACACCTTAAAATGAGTGCTACACAAAAAGAACAAATCCGAGGCTTTTTAGTAAATGTACTATTCATCCTCAAAGTCAATGAATTTGTCTTTTTTACACAGATCGCATTTTAGGGTATTTCTTCCTCAAATTTTACATACATACACATAACATACTTATTTAATCGTATGATTTTTTTTAAAAAAACTGAAAAGTACGAATTTTGAATTTTTCAAAAAATCCGGGCTCCATGGAGCCCTTGCTCCAAAACGCCCTACTCATAAATAAATAAATAAGTTGGAATCTCGAGTAGTTGTCACAATTCATGAACTGTGAAGCTTGAAGCGAGCTAACCTGGAAAACGAACAAAATCTTCTGTCACTTAATGGCATAAACTAACATTACCTTTGTAAACCCTCTAAATCTGCAATTAAATTATTCACATTGTATATGGATAATCGCTGGGACAATCTCTCCTAAACAGACTATGAGAAATAATATAAAATAAACAAGCTCTCTATAAAGACTTACATCGTCTTGTTTTTTGCTACCGTAGAAGGAAAATCTCTCTCTCTCTCTCTCTCATGTTTTAGATAGATAACATCACACTATTATGTAAGCCCAAAGCATTATGTGCAATATCTTCCATTATGTCTAATGGTGTCGTGCTCTCTTACTAAAATTGCAGGTCTCCCCAAGTCAATATAGTGATAGCAATACTAGACTCTTCATCTACTGGACCGTAAGATAGACATAACATTCCATTTTATCTTCATTAGTACTCATATTAAGAACTTCATTTATTAAGGTTGCGACTATCATCAAGGTACTAAATATCTATTGTTGTTTAATATTGTAGCGCGATGCATATAAGAAGACAGGATGTTACAACCTTTGCCCAGGATTCATCCAGACAAACAATCAAATTGCCATTGGTGGCAGTATCTCCCCAGTGTCCACCTATGGTGGCGCACAAACTGACTTGGATATTTTAATTTGGAAGGTAATACAGCACAATAAGCTTTCACATACTAAGTATCGAGTTGTGCGCACAACAAATTCAGCCCAAAGGCTTAAAGTTATTGAGGGAAGGTGCGAAATTAGCTTATACTTGACCACCCCCCTTCCTGTGTAGGCTCCCTTAGATCTCAAATAGGAGTCGAGTACAATAAATTTACTTTATTGCACCCACTACAACTTGAACCCGAGACCTCTACACTACCGGAATAATGGCGTCGACATAACCTAAAAACCTTCGGTATAGGCCTATGCCGACCGCAGCCGTCGCCATAGGGCCGTCAACATCGATCATGTCAGCCTAGGCTTGTCAGACCTTCGGCATAGCCCTCTAGGCCAATGGCTTTCATTCCACCATCGGCATAGTTTCACCGCTGGTAAAGAAATCGGCGAGACGGCAACTGACGGCTCCTTCGCCATGTTTCACGCAATAAATGAAAGCCACATGGAAGGTGTATGCCGACAGGAAGGTCGTGGCATTTTCTCTAAATTTGAAGTATATGTCGACGACCGCCGTCGGCATAGCTTTGACGTCATCAACCAACAGTCGCCCATTGTGGTGTCTATGCCGAGGACTGACCTATGCATACGGCTGCTGTCGGCATAGCTAGACATATGCCGAAGGTGTTTGTAATACGACGATTGTCGTCGACATATATCAATGTACGCCGGCGGCTTATCTATATATGCCGACGACTTTGCTCCAGATGTTGACATACCTTCAGCTATGCTGACAGCCCCGACAAAAAGATGTTGGCATAGGGCATTATTCCGAGCTAGCTAGCTTTGAAATGCATGCACTGACAAGTTTAACTCAAAAGCAAATGTTGTTGGGAAAGAGTGACCAGTTCACTTATACTTCAATATTAAGCATACAAAATCAAATTCATGAATGGGCAATAAAAATTTATGCCAATTATATCTTGCTATTTATTAAATTGTGGCCCTGGCCTGTTTCTGGTCTCACCAATGGCATATCCACTGATTTGAACTGAGGACAAGTAATTAAGACATTTTAGTACTAAGTGACTAGATAATAATGGCTACACCGTGTGTGAACTTTGATGGAAAGTCTGCATCACCATATGAGCTTCCCGTGTCACAAAAGATGTCCTTTTACCCTATACGCGTGCTTTCGTGCATCGTCTACAGCATGCCTAGTTGTGATGCAAATAGAATAATCATATTGTTAGTAAATTCTTATCCATTAACGCCTACAATTAACCAGATAGTAAATAAACCCACTATTAGCTTCCTTGCATTTCCAAAGAAAACATATATTAAACATCTACGATAGTTTTGGTAAAAAGGCCATGCCTCATCCTTTAATCTCACCCCCTGGTATCAAAATGGACAGACGGCTCGCGCTACTTTGGGAGTACCTTAACGCATGCCTTTGAACAAAGTTTGAAAGGGATTTTCCTCAAGAGCTTCCGCCAGGGTATATTGCATGATGGCATTGACGTCGAAAGTAATATAATTTATTCGTCTTGCATGACCAACAAGAGCCTCTTCCAATACCATACGTCAAGTTTGCTAGGAAATTTTAAAAGTTTTTATTTCCGTCTCAAGCAATGCTACACGTACAAACTCTACCTTTTTGCTGACATGGGCAACAACAATTGTTTCTGATGATTTGAGTTTACCAATTGAAAGATTTCACGTGTTGGTGTTGGTTGAGAAGGTCAGCGCATAAGTAGAGTTTATGTATAACTTATTTCGAGATGCAACATTAATGAAGCTCTTCCCTTACCTTCTCATCAAAGAGTAGCCCCTCTCCATAGTGGACATAGGATACAGAAAAATTCACTTTTGCCTTGTGATACCCTGGCCCACCGGTGTACCATTTTCAGCCTTGGTTTTGGCACTTCAGGAATCTAAACTATATTTGTATCTCATAATATCGTGTGTATACTCTCATAAACTAACTTTGGCTTGCAGGACCCAGAGGGGGGCAACTGGTGGCTGCAAGTGGGAAGCAATGATGTGGGGTATTGGCCATCATCCATCTTCACCAACCTGGTAGATGGGGCTTCTTCTATCACGTGGGGTGGTGAGATATTTTCTCAAGATGTCGGCCAAACATCCACACAAATGGGTAGTGGACACTTCCCTGAGGAAGGGCTAGGCAAGGCTAGTTACATCAAGAACATCCAAGTGGTCGATTCATCCAACTATCTCAAACCACCAAGTGATGTGCAGTCGTCCTCTGAGCACCCCAACTGCTATAATGTGCAAAATGCTAATTCTGGCGACATGGGCACTTACATTTACTATGGGGGACCAGGGAAGAACCCTAATTGCCCATGAAAAGTACCCCATTAGTAACATATTACTAATGGCCCAATATGTATTGTTAGGGTCTATACTACAATAGTATGCGATGCCATCTAATGGCATTGTGATGCTCAATTGTTGTGTGTATGGCTACACGCATTCGTAGGAGGTGTGAACAAGTATTAGAAGCATGCAAATATTCATGTATAACTGCATGTTAGGTAATATGGAATAAGCAGCTTTTACCATTTCCCGTAAGGGTAAGCATTTACATCTATGAATATAAACACTGCAGCAATATCATTTGAAGCTCGGAATAATTGCTTCAGTAAATGTGAATAATATGTCATATTTTAACATGCTCCCTCCTACCCCTCTTTTTACATGTGAGATAAGAGAGCAAGAGTTAATCAGACCATTAATTTATGAGATCAACGGATCAAATCTATTTTATACTCTTACCTCTCATGTGAAAAGAGTGGGGGAGGGGGGGTAAGAAG
Source organism: Hordeum marinum (assembly GCA_022496015.1). NCBI lineage: Eukaryota > Viridiplantae > Streptophyta > Magnoliopsida > Poales > Poaceae > Hordeum > Hordeum marinum. The sequence goes on along the minus strand of CM039676.1, from coordinate 513,200,910 downwards.
GAGCATGTTAAGCCTTATTGATAGATTTTAAAGATACGTCATGAATATTCACTTCTGCCTTAGAACGCTTAGATAATTATCCACGGAATAATGTGTTGTCGAGGAATATTTCTCCTACCAATAAATACAATACCATCTATGCTACTTTTTATAGACAAAACTAGAGAGTTATCAGAAAGCCACATGCCTTCTACTCTATAACTATTTGTTTCTACTTTTTTGAACACTTGAACTGTGATTTTGAACACTTCAATTATGATTTTGTACTCTAATTTACAGAATTTGTATAAAATCTGGTAGTAGTGGCGCTATTTTCAGCAAAGTTTTTCATGGTGTTGTTTTTATGTGGAAACAGTCCCCAAAAAACTCATTTTTTGGAAGTTTCAAAAGGAAAGAGGCACAAATCCACGAGGCCAAGCCAGCAAACCATCTGTGCGGACCACATAGCCTCGCTTGCAGCCTGGACGCTTAACATGAGGTAGGAGCGCGCGGGCGATAGGAGTCATCTCCCGTCTCCTCTTTCCCCATATTACCCTTCCTACTTTAAAACCTAAATGGATATTTTCGCCTAATGAATTTTGTGGGGTGGAACTACCAGTTTCTCTTATATCTTACTAGAGAGTTGTTGCTTGCTCTCTCATATGAGTGGTATGAGTGGTTGGGTAACCCCAAGTATAAGGGTAAATTAACCTAGCAGTAAGTATTTTCCTCGGTTAGAGAAACAATGTTATCAATCAAGTAGGGGCTGTCCCAGCATACAAAGTGAAAGGTGCCGACACACAAACACAAAACAAGCTTCTACCCAACACAGACAAGATGGTCGTCAATACTCTTATCTTGCTAGTTACAACTTACAAGATTAACCTGCAAGTGATAGTTGATAAACTAGTGTGGAGACGTCCCATGCAAACGGTTTTACCCACCTTCGGTGACACAGTTTTAAGCCGTCGCCTTGCTAATGTGGTCGATAGAGGGGTCGATCACACACAAGCCAATTAAATTGGCTGTGATAGCACCTCCGATGACACGTGCTAATCGAATATTCTCGTGTGCGATTGAGAGAGCTATCACCGATATTTGCACATGGCAAGTCATGTGAGATGGGCTTAGCATCCCACACAATAAGTTTGAAACAAACGTTTGTGTTTACATTGTGTTTGGTTATTTACACTGGTTACCCTTGTTGATTAAGACTTAAGGCTATGTTAACTTCACTAGTCCAGGGATTGTGATTGACACCTGTATTGCGATTCAGTTGTTTACTTTGTGTGATTCAGACATGAGCTCTGTTTGTGCCATGAGATTTTGCTCTGCTGAATAGGTACTCCCTGGTGAAATTGAAGAAGAATTTATTGTTGTGGGATAATTTCTGCTCCATGTAGTAGACGTCGCCGATAACTCTGGCAAGAACTGGAGCTCCCGCCAGAGATAGCCCAGCTTGACACACCGATGCCCAATAATATGCAGATTTTTATCAAAACCTCTAAAACTTCATGAATGGCATCATCATAATGTATTTTGTATATATCAGTAGCTCAACTGATATATGTTTTAAATAGCGGCTTATGTCAAATAGTGACGGACCTGCAAATCATCTATAGCGAACTATTTGTACAACCATTTAGCGGCACGCTACTGAAGAGGCTATAGCGGAGTTATAGCCGGCTATTTGAAACTATAATGAACCTGAATACGTTACTGATGATTTACCTGCTATTCCTGACATGAGATTGATCTTATTTAATTCGCTTTAAGACTTGCAGCGTCAATTGCGTTGCCCGTCACGGAATTGCGTTGCTTTCAACACACATCACATCTAGCTAGGACCCATAAGCACATGGCATCCAACTAGATAGGTGGCTCCAAAAGAGCTTTGCAACTTGCCAACTAGTATGCAACAGCGCAGCACCCGACTCTCCTTGCTCTTTTCCTCACACAAACACAAACGAGAGACGAGACGCAAATACGAGCAATAGAGGGCATCGATGGAGGTCGCGACGAGCGCCTCCCACGGGGTGATGGGTCCCCTGCTGGATGTTACTTCTTGAGCTTGCATTGATTTTCCTTTGAAGAGGAAAGGGTGATGCAGCAAAGTAGATAAGTATTCCCGTCAGTTGTTGAGAACCAAGATATCAATTCAGTAGGAGATACAAGCAAGACACCAATAGATGCACCTACATAAATAATCAAACACTTGCACCCAATACTATAAAGGGGTTGTCAATCCCTTCATGGTTACTTGCAAGGATGAGATATGATACAGATAGATATAAAAGATTCCTAAAACGAAAAGTAAAAAGATTGCAGCAAAGTATTTTTGGTTTATAGATCTAAAAATATAATATGGAAAATAGACCCGAGAGGCATAGGTTTCACTAGAGGTTTCTCTCTTGAAGGAAAATAATACGGCGGGTGAACAAATTACTGTCGACCAATTGATAGAAAAGCGCATAGTTATGACGATATCCAAGGCAATGATTATGCATATAGGCACCATGTCTGTGTCAAGTAGACCGAAACAATTCTGCATCTACTACTATTACTCCACACATCGACCGACTCCTGCCTGCGTGTAGAGTATTAAGTTCATGAAGAATAGAGTAACGCATTAGGTAAGATGACATGATGTAGAGAGATAAACTCAAGCAATATGATGAAAATCCCATATTTTTATCTTTGATGGCAACAATAGAAATACGTGCCTCGCTACCCCTACTTTGTCACTGGATGCGGACACCGCAAGATTCTACCCAAAACTAAGCACTTCTCCCATTGAAAAAATTACTAATCTAGTTGGCTAAACCAAACCAATAACTCGAAGAGACTTGCAAAGGTATGAAATCATGCGTATAAGAATTCATAAAAAAAATCAAATAATATACATAGATAATCTGATCATAAACCTACAATTCATTGGATCTCGACAAACACACCACAAAAGAGTATTACATCGGATAGATCTCCATGAAGATCATGGAGAACATGGTATTGAAGAGCATAGAGAGAGAAGAAGGCATCCAGCTACTGACCCAAAGGTATGAGGTGAACTACTCACGCATCATCAGAGGGGCAATGGAGTTGATGTAGATGCCGCCGTGATTGAATCCCCCTCCGACAGATTACCGAAAAAGACTCCAAGATGGAATCTCACGGAAATGGAGGCTTCCGGCGGCGAAAAAGTATCTTCGTGGCTCTTTTTGATATTGGGGGAATATTTGGGAATTTATAGGACAAAGATTAGGGTTTCGAGGCCTATAGGGGGGCCACAAGCCAGGGGGGCGCGCCGCATCCTAGGGCGCGCCCTGCAGGCTTGGCACCTCCCGACAGGTCTCCTGCCCCCTCTCCAAGTCTGGCAGGTTTCTTCTGGTCCAAGGAAAATCCTGCCGGCGTGCCCTGCAGGATGTTTTATTCCGTTTGGACTCTGTTTGATATTCCTAATCCGCAATACTCAAAAACAAGGAAAAAACAAATTGTCACTAGAATAATAGGTTAGTCCTAAAAATAATATAAAATAGCATATTAATGCATATAAAACATCCAAAATAAATAATATAATAGGATGGAGCAATCAAAAATTATAGATACATTGAAGACGTATCACTAGGGAAGCTTGCTGGCTCGTCGGCAAGTATGGCCACATATGAGGGGTCCGCGATCAGATCTTATCCCTCCAAGATGAGCAAGCTGACAAGCATGCATGCCGCGCTCAAAAACTACACGATGCTAGAAGACCCTGATGTCTAGGTGAAGGCGTGGATATCACTGCTCAGGGAGCTGGCATATGATACCGAGGATTGCATCGACAAGTTCATCCGCCGCCTCAACAAACATGGGCGTCGTGGTGGCTTCAAAGATCTCCGCAACACCACAAGCTTCGTCAAGACTCTCGATTCTCGCTGGAGAATTGCTGACCGGATAAACGAGCTGAAGGTCATCAAGACTGAGTGAGATTCAAAGCAGCGAGACTGAGCATGCACGCATGGATCCTGGGTTGTGTGCTCTGTTTGCCAAGGAGGCACACCTTATAGGTGTGGAGGGTCCAAGAGATGAACTTGTCAAGTGGATGTTGACGGGAAAAGAAAACAGCTCCACCAAGGATCGTATGGTGTTGTCAATTGTTGGATTCGATGGATTAGGAAAAACAAAACTAGCAAATGAGGTTTATCATGAGATTAAAGGCCGTTTGATTGTCGAGCTTTTGTATCAAGGACGTGAGTTATAAAGAAAATTATCAAGGACGTGATATATAAAGTGCCTTGCCCCGATGGATCCAGAGAAGATATTTAAACATGGGACGAAATGACATCCATTGCAAAGCTAAGAGAATTGCTACAAGATAAAAGGTAACTTTACCATATGGATTTTTGTACAACATTCCTCATGCATAATTGTTACTATTTCCTTCAATATCACTGCATATATTGTATGCAATCTATGTTGGGAATGTTGCATGGGAAACAAAAAATTTCCTACGCACACGCAGACCTATCCATGGTAATGAGCATCTACGAGAGGGAGAGTGGATCTACGTATCCTTGTAGATCGATAAGCAGGAAGCGTTAAGAAACACGGTTGGTGTAGTCGAACGTCTTCGCGATTCAAATCGCCGAGCGTCCCGCGATCCAATCATAATCCGTCCCACGATCCAATCATGATCCGTCCCGCTATCTCGTCACGATCCGTCCCACGATCCAATCACGATCCGTCCCGCGATCTTGATCACGGTCCTTCCGATCTAGTGCCGAACGGACGACACCTCCGTGTTCAGCACACGTACAACTTGATGATGATCTCCGCCTTCTTGATCCAGCAAGAGGGAGCGTAGAGGTAGAAGAGTTCTCCGGTAGCGTGACGGCGCTGCGGCGATGGTGGTGGAGCAATTCCAGCAGGGCTTCGCCTAAGCACTGCGGAAATCCGATCTAGAGGAGAAACTATGCACTAGAGGAACGGATAGCACGTGGCTGAAAATCTTGTGCAAAAACCCTAAATCCTCTAGTATATATAAGAGGGAGGGAGGAGAGGCCTTGGCGCAGGGCTGGGACATCCTTGCTTCGGCCGAAAGAGAGAGGGAGAGGTGGAGTCCACATCCAATCCTAGTAGGACTAGGATTCACCCTATTTTGCCTTTTTTCCACCTTTAATCTTTAGGCCTTTTCCTCTAGCCGCATGGGCCTATTGTGGTTGTTCCACCCGCCCACAAAGGGCAGGGTTTTACTCTCCCACAGCCCATGTAGCCCATTGTGTCGAAATACCCCTCCCGGGGTCCTCCCGGTACACTACCGGCACTCCCGGTACACTATCGATGAGTCCGAAACTTTTTTGGCGACCAAAACAGGACTTCCTATATATGAATCTTTACTTCTGGACCATTCCGGAGCTCCTCGTGACATCCTGGATCTCATCCGGGACTCTGAACAACCTTCGGTCACCACAATGCATAACTCTATACTACCGAAATGTCATCAAACCTTAAGTGTGCAGACCCTGCGGGTTCGAGAACTATGTAGACATGACCGAGACACCTCTATGGCCAATAACCAATAGCGGGCCCTAGATGACCATATTGGTTCCTACATATTCTACGAAGATCCTTATCTGTCGTACCTCTATGTCAAGGATTCAGTTAATCCCGTATAACGTTCCCTTTGTTCTTCGGTATGTTACTTGCTCGAGATTCGATCGTCGGTATCCAATACCTAGTTCAACCTCGTTACCGGCAAGTCTCTTTACTCGTTCCGTAATGCAAGATCCCATGGCTAACATATTAGTCACATTGCTTGCAAGGCTTATTGTGATGTTGCATTACCGAGTGGGCCCTGAGATACCTCTCCGTCACAGAGAGTAACAAATCCCAGTCTTGATCCATGCCAACCCAACAGACACCCTCGGAGATACCTATAGTGCACCTTTATAGTCACCCAGTTACGTTGCGACGTTTGATACACACAAAGTATTCCTCCGGTGTCAGTGAGTTGCATGATCTCATGGTCATAGGAACATATACTTGACATGCGGAAAACAGCAGCAATAAACTGACACGATCATATGCTACGTTTGTAGTTTGGGTCTTGTCCATCACATCATTCTCCTAATGATGTGATCCCGTTATCAAATGACATCTTATGTCTATGGCTAGGAAACCTTAACCATCTTATGTCTATGGCTAGGGAACGTTGCATGGGAAACAAAAAATTTCCTACGCGCACGCAAACCTATCCATGGTGATGAGCATCTACGAGAGGGGGAGTTGATCTACGTACCCTTGTAGATCGCTAAGCGGGAAGCGTTAAGAAATGCGGTTGGTGTAGTCGAACATCTTCGCGATCCAAATCGCCGAGCGTCCCGCGATCTCATCACGATCCATCCCATGAGCACATCACGATCCGTCCCGCGATCTCATCATGATCCGTCCCGCGAACTCATCACGATCCATCCCGTGATCGCGTTGCGAATCGTCTCGTGGTCTTGATCACGGTCCTTCCGATCTAGTACCGAACGGAAGGCACCTCCGCGTTCAGCACAGGTGCAGCTTGATGACGATCTCCACCGTCTTGGTCCAGTAAGAGGAAGTGGAGAGGAGGAAGAGTTCACTGGCAGCATGACGGCGCTCCGGTGATGGTGGTGGAGCAATTCCGACAGGGCTTCGCCTAAGCACTGCGAAAAACAGATCTAGAGGAGAAACTATGCACCGGTGGAACGGGTAGCACGTGGCCGTAAATTCTGTCCAAAACCCGTCTATTCCACCAGTATATATAGGAGGAGAGGAGGAGGAGGAGGGCTGGCGCAAGGGCAAGCCAATTCGGCCACAAGAGGGAGGGAGAGAAGGACTCTCCTTCTCCAATCCTAGTTGGACTAGGATTGCTCCCTATTGGTCCTTTTTTCCACCTTTTCTTTGGCCTTTTTATCTCCTGCTCCATGGGCCTTTTTGTGGCTGTTTCTCCATCCCACTAAGGGCTGTTTATCACTCTCCACAGCCCATGGATCCTCTGGGGTGGAAATACCCCTCCCGAAGGTCTCCCGGTACACTACCGGCACTCCCGGTACACTACCGATGAGCCCGAAACTTTTTCGGCGACCAAACTGGGACTTCCTATACATGAATCTTTACCTCCGGACCATTCCGGAGCTCCTCGTGATGTCCGGGATCTCATCCGGGACTCCGAACAACCTTCGGTCACCACCATACATGACTCTACACTACCGAAACGTCACCAAACCTTAAGTGTGCACACCCTGCGGGTTCGAGAACTATGTAGACATGACCGAGACACCTCTACGGCCAATAACCAATAGTGGGCCCTAGATGACCATATTGGTTCCTACATATTCTACGAAGATCTTTATCTGTCGAACCTCTATGTCAAGGATTCAGTTAATCCCATATAACGTTCCCTTTGTTCTTCGGTATGTTACTTGCCCGAGATTCGATCGTCGGTATCCAATACCTAGTTCAACCTCGTTACCGGCAAGTCTCTTTACTCGTTCCGTAATGCAAGATCCCGTGGCTGACATATTAGTCACATTGCTTGCAAGGCTTATTGTGATGTTGCATTACCGAGTGGGCTCTGAGATACCTCTCTGTCACACGGAGTAACAAATCTCAGTCTTGATCCATGCCAACCCAACAGACACCCTCGGAGATACCTGTAGTGCACCTTTATAGTCACCCAGTTACGTTGCGACGTTTGATACACAAAGGTATTCCTCCGGTGTCAGTGAGTTGCATGATCTCATGGTCATAGAAACATATACTTGACATGCGGAAAACAGCAACAATAAACTGACACGATCATATGCTACGTTTGTAGTTTGGGTCTTGTCCATCACATCATTCTCCTAATGATGTGACATTCTCCTAATGATGTGATCCCGTTATCAAATGACATCTTATGTCTATGGCTAGGAAACCTTAACCATCTTTGATCAACGAGCTAATTCCCTAGAGGCATACTAGGGACATTGGGTTGCCTATGTATCCACACATGTATCTATGTTTCCGATTAATACAATTATAGCATGGATAATAAACGATTATCATGAACTAGGAAATATGATAATAACCAAATTATTATTGCCTCTAGGGCATATTTCCAACACTTATCGGAAGTCTCATACCTCTCGATCCGGGCATTCTTTTGAAAGATAAACTTCAACTCCTGGAACATCTTATATGCTCCATGACGTTCAAAACGTCTTTGAAGTCCCGGTTCTAAGCCATACAATATTGCACACTGAACTATTGACTAATCTCCAGCACGTGCCTCCCAAGCGTTCTTAACGTCTTCGGATGACACAGGGGCGGGTGGGTCACCAAGCGGTGTATCAAGGACATATAATTTCTGGGAAGCCGTGAGGATAATCCTCAGATTACGGGCCCAGTCAACAAAGTTACTTCCATCATCTTTTAAATTAGCTTTCTCTAGGAATGCATTAAAATTCAGGGGTGCTACTGCGCGAGCCATTGATCTACAACATAAATATACAAAGGTTATTTAGACTATTCTTGAAGATAATGAGTTTAGTTAATCAAATTACTAAAGCTCCCAGTCAAATTGACATCCCTCAGGTCATCTGAGTGTCACATGATCCAAATTCACCAACTCAAGTCCGATCATCACGTGAGTTGAGATGGTTTCAATGGTGAACATCATTATATTGATCATATCTACTATATGACTCATGTTCGACCTTTTGGTCTCTTGTGTTCCGATGCCATCACTACTAGGAAAACAGCTATAGCCAACATGGACACTAAGGGCGCACTATACATGTGGTGCGTCATTACTAAATAGTAATGGCACACCATGTGTAGGTGCGTCATTAGTAACCAAAACAGTAATGGCGCACCAGGTGAAAAGTGCGTCATTACTAAGTTTGACCAAGGTTTGACCCAGTTATACACATAGTAATGGCGCACTTTATATAGGTGCGCCATTACTAAGTTGACATAGTAATGGCGCACCTTCACAAAGTGCGTCATAACTATGTTTCGACTGGATCAAACCTTGTTCAAAGTTAGTAATGACGCACTTTGCATAGGTGCGCCATTACTATGTCAAACTTAGTAATGGCGTACCTATACAAAGTGTGCCATTACTAACTTTGACCAAGGTTTGACCAAGTCATACACATAGGAATGGCGCACTTTGTGAAGGTGCGCCATTACTAACTATCTAGGTGGCCGAAAATTTCACCAAATGCACCCCCCCTCGTGGACCGCCTTTTCAGTTTTAGAAAAATAAAAGAAAATGATGGAAATGTCAAAAAAATAAAAGAAAATAAGTTTTTCATGTCATATGTGGTCTAGTTGTTTGGAAAATTTACAAATATGAATTTCGACCTTATTTGCAAAATCTCTCTGGAATTTAGTAAAATGGGCATAACTTTTGCATATGAATTCGGATTAAAAAGTTTTTTATATGAAAAATTATCTACTCGAAAAGTTACATCCGAATTCAACAGGTTGAAGATTTTTAGAATCCCCAAAAACCTAACAGAATAAAAGATACGGGGCTTTTAAGATCTAGAGTGGAAATTTCAAACTTAGTAATGGTGCATCATTTGCTAGGTGCGGCACTAGTAACAGAAAAAAAATTGTTTCGAATTTTTTTATTTTTTTGGGAAAAAATATTCAAAATATGATCCGTAATATGACCGGGATGTTTGAAATATTTTTTCAAAATTTCATCACACTCATGAACATGAACAAAGTTCTAGACATCAACAAGGTTTAATAGGATTGATATGATATATATATCAACAAGTGCCTGTTAAGTGAGTTGGTGCTTGGGTTGGATAGAATTGAGAAGTTAAGCGTGCTGGGGCTGAATTAGTGTGAGGATGGGTGACCTTTCGGGAAGTTTGACCACGGAGTGCGATTTGACTTCAGATTAAGCATATTGACCTGAGATTAAGAAAAAATTGAAAAAAATATTTGAATTTTTTTTTTGAAAAAAATTTGTTAATAATGGCGCACTTCTATGTGGTGCGCCATTACTAAGTCAGATGGTAATGGCACACAGTGCGCCATTACTATCAGATAGTAATGGCGCATATTTGATGCGCCATTACTAATTGTTACTACTGGTGTGATGCTAGTGGCGCACCTGTAGTGCGCCATTAGTGGCCAAAACAGGTGCGCTACTAGCAGGCCTTTTCCTAGTAGTGCATGTCTGTACATGCTAGGCTCGTCAAGTTTAATCCGAGTGTTCCGCGTGTGCAACACTGGCTTGCACCCGTTGTATGTGAACATAGAGTCTATCATACCCGATCATCACGTGGTGTCTCGACACGACGAACTTTCGCAACGGTGCACACTCGGGGAGAACACAATTTATCTTGAAATTTAAGTGAGGGATCAGCTTACAATGCTATCATCGTACTAAGCAAAACAAGATGCATAAAAGGATTAACATCACATGCAATTCATAAGGGACATAATATGGCCATGAACTTGTGCTTTAGATCTCCATCTTCAAAGCACCGGCATGATCTCCATCGTCACCGGAGCGACACCATGATCTCCATCATCTTAATCTCCATCAACGTGTCGCCATCGGGGTTGTGGCGCCTACCCTGCTACTACTTCTATTCCTACCGTTTAGCGATAAAGTAAAGAATTACATAACGCTTAATGATTGACACGTAGGTCATACAATAATTAAAGACAACCATATGGCTCCTGCCGGTTGTTGTACTCATCGACATGCAAGTCGTGAAATTCTATACAACACATGATCATCCCATACATCACATATATCTCATCATGTAATAGGCCATATCACATCACAACATACCCTGCAAAAACAAGTTAGACGTCCTCTAATTGTTGTTGCATATTTTACGTGGCTGCTACGGGTATCTAGCAAGAAACTTTTTCACCTACGCATAAACCACAACAGTGATACATAAGTTGCTTTTTAACCTTCTTAAGGACCGCCTTTGTCGAATCTGATCCAACTAAAGTGAGAGAAACTGTCATCCGCAAGCCATCTAGACAACAAGTTGCGGTCGAGGGAACCGGTCTCTCGTAAGCGTACGAGTAATGTTGGTCCGGGCCGCTTCATCTCACAATACCGCTGAACCAAAACACGACCAAGGGAGGAAGCAATCTAAGCATCAACGCCCTCAAACCTTTTGTGTTCTACTCGAGATCTCATCTACACATAGACCTAGCTCATGGTGCACTGTTGGGGAACGTTCCATGGGAAACAAAAAGTTTCCTACGCACTCGCAGACCTATCGAGAGTGATGAGCATCTACTCGCGATCTCGTCACGATCCGTCCCGCGATCCAATCACGATCCATCCCGCGATCTTGATCACGGTCCTTCCGATCTAGTGCCGAACGGACGACACCTCCGCGTTCAGCACACGTATAACTTGATGACGATCTTCGCCTTCTCGATCCAGCAAGAGGGAGCGGAGAGGTAGAAGAGTTCTATGGCTGCGTGACGGTGCTCCGGCGATGGTGGCGGATCAATTCCGGCAGGGCTTCGCCTAAGCACTGCGGAAATCTGATCTAGAGGAGAAATTATGTACTAGATGAACGGGTAGCACGTGGCTGAAAATCTTCTGCAAAAACCCTAAATCCTCTGGTATATATAAGAGGGAGGGAGGAGAGGCCTTGGTGCAGGGCTGAGCCCTCTTTTCTTTGGCCGAAATAGAGAGGGAGAGGTGGAGTCCACCTCCAATCCTAGTAGGACTAGGATTCACCATATTTTGCCTTTTTTCCATATTTTCTCTTTAGGCCTTTTCCTCCAGCCGCATGGGCCTATTGTGGTTGTTCCACCAGCCCACTAAGGACTGGTTTTTACTCTCCCACAGCCCATGTATCCCCTTGGGTCGAAATACCCCTCCCGGGGTTCTCCCGGTACACTACCGATGAGCCCGAAACTTTTCCGGCGACCAAATCAGGACTTCCTATATATGAACCTTTACTTACGGACCATTCCGGAGCTCCTCGTGACATCCTGGATCTCATCCGAGACTCCGAACAACCTTCGGTCACCACCATGCATAACTCTATACTACCGAAATGTCATCAAACCTTAAGTGTGCAGACCCTGCGGGTTCGAGAACTATGTAGACATGACCGAGACACCTCTACGGTCAATAACCAATAGCGGGACCTGGATGACCATATTGGTTCCTACAAATTCTACGAAGATCTTTATCGGTCGAACCTCTATGTCAAGAATTCAGTTAATCCCGTATGATGTTTCCTTTGTTCTTCGGTATGTTACTTGCCCGAGATTCGATCGTCGGTATCTCAATACCTAGTTCAACCTCGTTACCGGTAAGTCTCTTTACTCATTCCGTAATATAAAATCCCGTGGATAACATTTAGTCATATTGCTTGCAAGCCTTGTTGTGATGTTGTATTACTGAGTGGGCCCTGAGATACCTCTCCGTCACACGGAGTAAGAAATCCCAGTCTTGATCCATGCCAACCCAACAGACACCCTTGGAGATACCTGTACAGCACCTTTATAGTCACCCAGTTACGTTGCGACGTTTGATACACACAAGGTATTCCTCCGGTGTCAGTGAGTTGCATGATCTCATGGTCATAGGAACATATACTTGACATGCAGAAAACAATAGCAATAAACTGACACGATTATACGCTATGTTTGTAGTTTGGGTCTTGTCCATCACATCATTCTCCTAATGATGTGATCCTGTTATCAAATGACATCTCATGTCCATGGCTAGGAAACCTTAACCATCTTTGATCAACAGGCTAGTTCACTAGAGGCATACTAGGGACACGGTGTTGTCGATGTATCCACACATGTATCTATGTTTCCGTTCAATACAATTATAGCATGGATAATAAACGATTATCATGAACAAGAAAATATAATAATAAACACTTTATTTATTGCCTCTAGGGCATATTTCCAACAATCTAGGCATGATAAGTATGTGCAATAAACCACATGATGTGTAGACATAAGTAATGTGCATGTCGTCGATTAACTAGCTGGATCAATGAAGCATACGTAATAGTTGTAGTTTTATGGCATTCATATTTTGTGCATCTACTACTCCCTCCATTCCATAATGTAGTGCCAATAGATTTTTTCAACTCAATGTTGGCAAACTTTGACCAAGTTTATAGATAAACTATTTATATCTACAGTATCTAATACATAAAATATGAAACTATATCTTCTGTTGAATCTAACAATATATGTTGGGCATTCTAGATGTAAACGTATTTGTCCACAAACTTGGTCAAAATTTATGAGGTTTGACTTTTCAAAAAATCTACATGCACTACATTATGGAATGGAGGGAGTAATATACACAAATAAGCAGTCTGAACAAATGTTTCCATGTTATAAAGCAAGAATTTTCAAATGAAGTTTTTGTTTGTGATTGAGTAACTAAACTTTTACTTCTGGATATAGTTAAAATTGCAATGAAGTAGGCATGCATAAGTGCATATACGCTGAAATATATTGGCAAATCCACACACTCAGCACCAAACACTAATATCTTTGTTGACATCATCTACTAATATCTTTTAGGTATATCGTCATAATTGATGATATATGGTGCACGCAAGCATGGAACATTATCAAGCGTGCTTTCCCGTAGAATAACAGTTCTAGCAGAATTATAACCACTACATGCATTATGGACGTGGCAAGATCATGTTGTCCGGGTGGTGATGACCAGGTGTATGAAATGGCAGCCCTAAGTGATCTTCACTCCAAAAGTTTGTTTCTGAAAAGAATTTTTGGCTCTGAGGACCACTGCCTGATATTCTGAAAGAAGTTACCAATCAAATCCTAAAGAAATGTGGGGGCCTCCCATTGGTAATTATTAGTATATCTAGTTCGTTGGCAAATAGGCCAGCTGCCAAGGAGTGGGAGAAGATTAAAAGATCAATTGGTTCCGCACTGGAAAAAGATCGAAGTCTAGAGGGAATGAGTACCATATTGTCCCTTAGCTACAATGATATTCCACCTAATCTGAAGACTTGTTTATTGTATTTAAGTGTATTCCCCGAGGATTATGTGATTCATCGCGAGAGGTTAGTGAGGCAATGGATAGCGGAAGGATTTATCTCTGAAGAGCGTGGACTAAGCCGGCAAGAAGTCGTTGAGAGGTATTTCTACGAGCTTATCAACAAAAGCATGGTCCAGCCGGTCGAAGTTGGCCATGATGGAAAGGCTTGTGCTTGCCGAGTCCATGACATGATGCTAGAAATTATCATTTCGAAATCAAGTGAAGATAATTTCATCATTGTGGTCGGTGGTGGCCAAACGAGTTTGGACAACCATCAAGGTTTTATTCGGTGACTATCAATCCAACACATTGATCATGAGCTTGCACATTTACTCGCAAAAGAAGATCTAAGTCATGTCCGATCTCTGACAGTAACATCGTCAGCTTGCATCGAACACTTGTCTAGTCTTGCTAAATTAGAAGCTGTACGTGTACTAGATTTTGAAGGTTGTGACGGTTTGGAAGTGTATGATATGAAAAGTATTGGCAAATTGTTCCAACCAAAGTACCTAAACTTCAGAGGCACAGATATATCAAAGCTACGGTCAGAGATCATGATGCTACGTGACCTAGAGACCCTAGATTTTGGATTTACACGAGTGGAAGAGTTGCCAACTGGATTCGCTCAACTGACCAAACTAGAACATCTCATTGCTCAAAAGTGGATAAATATACCAAACAAGAACTTACAGGTGATCTCAGGCTTTTGTGTTGCCCGGAGTTCAGCAGATGCGCTGGAGGATCTTGGGAACCTGCCAGGTTTGGAGGAAATTGCTAGAGATCTTGGTGGTGGAGAACCTGACGAGTTAAGGAAGCATGAAGAAATGTTGGTTTCCTCACTGTGAAAGCTTGGCAGCAGCAAGCTCTGGTCTTTATGGATAACTAGCTGGGGTGGTTCCCTCGAAGTTCTTAAAATCCTGGTCCCTATTGCCTGTTTCCCTTCAAGTCTTTTATATGTCCAGTGACTACTATTTCACGAAAGTTCCAGAGTGGATTGCTCCCGCACTCACCAGCCTTTCTTTCCTAGACATCAATTTAGCTGAACTAACAGAGGAGGGCATGCACAATCTTGGGGAGCTCCCGTCCTTGCTGTGCCTAGAGCTATACTGGAAAACAAACCCAAAAGAAAGGCTTACAGTCCAGGGCACTGGATTCCCATGTCTGAAGGAGTTGTTGCTGTCTGATTGGGCATACATTACATTCGTCAAAGGGGCTATGCCCAAGCTTGAGAACCTTTATTTGCCATTTGTTGTGTCAGTAGCAAAAAGTTACGGCTTCTATTTAGGCATTCAGCATCTCACATGTCTCAAAAAAGCAAGCGTAGAACTGTTTGGAACCGAAGATTCAGATAGCAAGGGTGCAGCTGCTGCAATCTCTAAGGAAGCAGGTGCCCATCCCAACCACCCTATAATTATTATCAATGGAAGACGTTATAAAGAGGCTGCTAACGGTGTGGAAAAGAACAAGGAGGATGGCGACATTCCGATTCAGGGGAATTAAAATGGCTGTTTTCCATCTGCAGTATTGTTCCTCATCGTTACATGCTTGAGGTACAAATACGGATTCTTATCATTCACTCTTTTATCTTACAAGAAACATTTATATCTTATTAAAAACACCCCTCACTGTTTTCTCCATCGTTTTGTCCAAACCTGGATAATACTTCTGAAATGCACACGCTGCATCATATTTGTTCTGCCGATCCAGGATATGATGTGCCGCTGGAGCTTGCTTGCTTGGAATTATTGTCATACTGAAGGAAGAATGAAGATGGAAAGCAGAGCTTAAACAGAGTCACCCCAAAAGGACCGATCCCAGTTTCTACTTGCTACATACATCGTGTCTTGTATTTATATATTTTTTCAGTTGGGTACTCGTGATTTATATATATTTTTTCAGTTGGGTACTCGTGATTTATATATATTTTTTCAGTTGGGTACTCGTGATTTATATATATATTCTCATTTCCTGGTTAACTCGGTTTGGTCGGCTCCCAGTTGAGCTGCGGCTATTGACCGTCGACCCAGGACCATATTGACCGCTCACAAGTTCACAAATATTCAAAAAAAGTGAAACCAAAAAATGACAAATTTAGAAAACGTTCATCCAATAAAAAATTCACGAAAAAGCACATAATCTTAAAAAAGGTTCACAGATTAGAAAAAGAAAACAAAAAATTTGAACGAAATTTTGTGGATTTGAAAAAATCTCATGCAAAGAAAGGTCCGTGGAACGGAAAAAACTTGCTAATTTTTAAACAAGTTCAATTTTATTTGAAAAAGTTTCTGATATTTGAGAAAATTTCATCAATTTTGAAAAATGTTAACATGTTAAAAAACATGGATTTGAAAATAATTCAAGCATTTGTGAGAAAAAAGTTCAAACAATTAAGAATAAACGTTTCATAATAAATCAAAAACAAAAAGATTCGAAATTCAAACATGTTCGCATATTTTTATAAAGGAAAATAAAAACAAAAAAATAATAAAAACTAAAATCAAAAGGAAAAAAACCCGACTAGAAGCTTCCCAAAACCAGCCTAGGAATTTTCCGGAAGCTTTTCAAAATTGGTAGCTCTCCACTCATGCCTAAATGGTGGGCCGGCCTATTCCACCCATACTGAACGAGAGGTGTGCGCGCCTTCTATCGAAAAGGCTGTAACTGGTGCTTAAGCCGCTAAATAGGCTCTAGTGACATGCCTTGCCCGCACACGTCTGTCTGGCCTCTGTGCGACGTGGTATTACGCCGGCCCATTAAATGTTCTTTAAATGTATTAATTTACTTTTTTTGCCTGTTTGTTACTTTTATTTGTATTTCAGAAATAAATATACATATATCAAATTTACTTTAGCTAAATTTCTAAAAAGCATTCATTGCATTAAAAATGTCCATGCACTGAAGGAATAATGTTTCTGCAACATTTATCAAATGTGCATAGTACTCAAAAGAATGTTATGGCATTTTAAAAAGTTTAAGCGTTCAAAATATGTTAGTGATATTTTAAAGTGTACATGCGTTCAAAAATATGTTCGTGACATCTAAAACAGTCCATGCGGTCAGAATATGTTTTTATTTGCAGAGTGCATTCGAAATATGTTCGTGATATTTGAGAAAGTTCATGTGTTAATTTTCTTTTTTGCAGAGCGTTCAAAATATGTTCATGACATTTTACCAAAACCACAAAAAATACATGCAAAAGCACAACATAATGTCTTTTAACTTTGATATATGTATACTTACTGACAGGATATGATATTGTATTATGCTACTCCTGACATGACATTATGCTTGGTCGTTTTGCTTTAAGACGTGCATCACAAGTTGCCATCGATCGTTAGGTAAGCCAGAGAAAAGCTTGCAAATAACTACTCAGCGCGCACCACCCTGTAGTTTCCTAGCTCTTTCCAAAAAGCACAGACGTACAAGATATCGTTATGAATTAACACCGTGTCTCACTTTGCTTAATGGACATGCTAACTACCACCACTACCACTCGTAAAATATCGCATTATGGACGCTATTTATGCCTCGTGATTAGTTGAGTCAACAAAACCTCACAATTACTCACTCGCTGAGTGCCCACCAAACGTGAATTAGGCGAGCCATCTTAATTCGATCACACTAAGCACCGGCTTGCCTCCATCGTTAGCTGAACCAAAGAAACACTTGCTTGCTTGCTCCTCTTCAATTTTCTGCTAGCTACACTTGTCCGAGCTATTCTCCCGATCCCTCCACACACACACACCACACCTACCACACCCACAAGAGATACCGTGCGGAGCGGGGTTGAATAGCTAGAGGGCATCAATGGCACCTGTGGTGAGCGCCTCGCTTGGCGCTTTAGGCCCCCTGCTGGTGAAGCTTACCACCTTGCTCGCCAATGAGTGCAGTCGTCTGAAAGGGGTTCGTCGTGAGATCCGCTCTCTCAAATCTGAGCTCACCAGCATGCATGGTGCTCTCACAGAGTACGCCAAGCTAGAAGATCCAAATGACCAAGTGAAGGCATGGATATCGCTAGTCAGGGAGTTGGCCTACGACACCGAAGATGTCTTCGACAAATTCATCCACCAGCTTGGCGATGGGAATCACCAGGGCAGTTTCAAGGAGTTCTTTCGCAAGACCGCCCGTAGTCTGAAGACGCTTGGTTCTCGCCGCAAAATCGCCAACCAAATTAGTGACTTGAAGGTTCGTATCAAGCAAGTGAAAGATCTCAAGGATAGTTACAAGTTGAATGACCCTACTTCTAGTATCACCAGGCAAGCTGTCGTGGATCCCCGGCTCCATGCACTTTTTGCTGAGGAGACACACCTTGTAGGTATAGATGGTCCAAGAGATGATCTTGTCAAGTGGATGGTGGAACAAGGAGACAACTCATCCGATGATCCATCCGATGATCCGATGGTGAAAGAAAGCAAGCCTAAACCTTGCAAGGTATTGTCTATTGTTGGGTTTGGTGGATTGGGTAAGACAACACTCGCAAATGAGGTCTATCGCCACGTTCCAGGGTATTTTCAGTGCAAGGCTTTTGTATCTGTATCGCAAAAACCAGATATTAAAAAAATTATGAAGGATGTGATTTCCCAGGTTTCTTCCAATGATGGATCCACAAAAGATACCGATGATTGGGATGAAAAGAAGTATATCGCAAAGTTAAGAGAAATGTTGCAAGATAAAAGGTAATATCAACCATTGTTATTTTTCTTAAACCATTCGTTGAGGACAGTTCCTAGCATTGTACTTACTTTTATTGAATGTACTATTGTTGTTTTGAGGCAAATGAAAATAGTTGGCGAGTTAGGCTTGCACAATTGCGAGCATCCTTACCACCCATACTTAAAAAAGTTATGTACCCAACCAAAGGATCCTTAGCACAACGAAATACTTGTAATTATGAAAATCTTCATAGACATTCCTCCGACCCCTTTTGATTGGCTTGATTCCTTCATGCTTAATGAAGTACAGTACTCAAAGGTTCTCTCTAGCATTAAAGAACATATAAACATGTGTCTGCTGAAGAGTGACTATATTCTAGACCCTACATTATCTTCCTAGGACACATTTTCTGTGAATTAGTCAGTACATGCAATCCCGGAAACATATGGCCTCAAAACCATCCCCACCATGGTTCACCACAAAGTGAGTATATCTGAGCGTGCGTATTTTCCATACTTGGAAAACTCGTTGGTTTAGATGCAATATTATACTAATTGTAAAGAACAGACCCCTAAAAAGGAATTCCAATTGTGCCGGTTGACTAAATAGAGATGAGTTATAGTAGTTATAACTTCAACAAAATTGGCATCGTACGTATGCACAACAAAAATGCACAAAAAATGCAATTAGTGTTATGCATACACTTAGTTGACTACCTGAGTACGTACCTAAATCATGTACAATGTTGGAGTATCATAGCCGAGTCGTTATGTTACTCTTCATTTCACATAGACTCAAATAAGTATCACTGAAATGTTTCCATTTCATAACGAAAAAATCAATTAAATATGTTTTGCATGATCAAGTAACTAGCTGTTTTCGACAAAGAATGGATCTTATTAACTTAAAAATGAAGCATCAAATAGATACAAACACAATGAGCATACACCCGACTCTCTGTAGTTAGGATGCACATAGCCAACACCAGCGCTCACAAAAAAACACTGGCAAATAACAAGGTCATATAAGAACAAACCTATGCCTAATCGAGGAGAAAGAAGAAACCTCGAGGAACTAGCTAGGGGACAGTTCCGATCATAGTGAAAAGTTGAATGAATTCGACATACTACATGTGTATAATAAAATGTATATGGGAACATATCTTCTATATCTAAATAGATAGCCCCCACTAACTTATTTTTGAGACTTCATCCGGAGTATTATTAATCGAAATATTCATGTTCATAAAATTAAAGTTCATTGAAGGTACCATTGAGTATGACAAATAAGCAAGGTAGACTAACTGAGAACATGAACTTATGCACTGTCAGAGTTCATGGCAATCTATGATTTTCAAGCTAAATTATAATCATAATTAGTTGACATCATCTACAAATTTCATAGGTATCTCGTCATCATTGATGATGTATGGTGTACACAAGTCTGGAATACTATCAAGTGTGCTTTTCCAGAGAATTATTGTTCTAGCAGAATTATAGCTACGACACGCATCATCGACGTGGCAAAGTCTTGTTGTCTGAGTGAAGATGACCGCATGTATGAAATGGAACCCCTAAGCGATCTTCAGTCTAAAAGCTTGTTTTTCAGAAGAATATTTGGCTCTCATAAGGATTGTCCTCATATGTTGAACAAAGTTTCAAATGATATCCTAAAGAAGTGTGGAGGCTTACCACTGGCAATTATAAGTATATCTAGTTTGTTGGCGAACAGACCACAAACGAAAGATGAATGGGAGAAGGTTAAAAGGTCAATTGGTTCTACACTAGAAAATAACCAGTGTCTAGAGGGAATGACTAATATACTATCACTAAGTTATAATGACCTCCCACCAAATCTCAAGACATGCTTTTTGTATTTAAGTGTATTCCCTGAGGATTATCTGATTGAGAGAAATAGATTAGTGATGCGATGGATAGCCGAAGGATTTATATCTGAAGAACGTGGACAGAGCCAGCAAGAGGTCGCTGAGAACTACTTTTATGAGCTTATCAACAAAAGCATGGTGCAACCAGTGGGTATTGGCTATGATGGTAAGGTTCAAGCTTGTAGGGTGCATGACATGATGTTGGAAATTATTATATCAAAATCAGCTGAAGATAATTTTACCACTATAGTGGGTGGAGGACAAACGAGTTTGGTAAACCGTCAGGGTATTATTCGACGACTATCAATCCAACACATTGACCAGGAACTTGCAGTTGCATTGGCCAACGAAGACCTAAGCCATGTTCGATCTCTAACAGTAACGTCATTAGCTTGCATGAAAAATATTCCTCGACTCGCTGAATTTGAAGCTTTACGTGTATTGGACTTTGAAGGTTGTCGGGGTTTGGAAGAGTATGAAATGAACAATGTTGATAGATTTTTCCAACTAAAGTATCTCAGCCTCAGGGACACAGATATACCAAAGCTACCTTCAGGGATCGTGATGCTACATGATCTAGAGACCCTAGATGTCAGGGGATTAGAAACAGAAGAGCTGCCGTCTGCAATTGTTTTGCTCACTAGACTGCAATATATATTCACTGGACAATCTTGTAAGGTTCCTAACAGGATTGGAAATATGAAGAATTTACGGTGGATCCATTGTTTCAATATTACAGAGAGTTCATTGGCTGCCTTGGAGGATCTCGGAAACCTGACTAGATTGAACACACTCAGTTTACGGTGGGATAATGAAGAGGGTCACAAGAGGCATGAGGAGATTATGCTCAGCTCGCTGTGCAAGCTTAGCAGCTGCAAATTGCACTCTCTACATATAGCTACGGGTGGTGGTTCCATGGATTTCATAGATTCGTGGTCCCCTCCGGTATCTTCCCTTCGCATATTTGAGATGGATGGCGGTACATATTTATGGAATGTTCCAAAGTGGATTTCCCCAGGACTTACAAGCCTTACTCATTTGGGCATCAATTTAACTGAATTAACGGAGGAGAATCTGCACACTCTTGGTAAACTCCCATCCTTAGTTATTCTAAACTTGCGTTTGGGTATGGGACCAGATACAAGGCTGACCGTAATTGGATTCCCATGCCTGTAGAAGTTTGAACTCTATAGTCCGGATGGGGCATATGTAACGTTCAAGAAACGAGCTATGCCGAAGCTTGAGATGTTCGAGGTGTCATTTGATGTGTCCGTTGCTGAAACTCAGGGCTTCTATTTAGGCATCGAGCATCTGTTATGTCTCAAAGTAATAAAGGTGGACCTGAAGCAGGGTGACACACTTCTGCAATATCTGGCTGTAGCGGCTGCGATCAAGGAAGTACGTGCTCATCCCAACCATCCTAAATTTATTTATAGGGAGAGTCGGGGTGAATATGTTGATGTTGACAATAGTGACCATAAAAAGAGCAAACTGCAATGGATTGGAGTAAGTGTTGAGAATCTTGAGACCGACGATGCCGAGAAGAAGAAAGAAGCGCGATGGATGAGGGGAAGTGTTGCGAGTCTTGAGACCGACGGTGGCCATAAAAAGAAACAAGCACGATGGAAGTGGAGAAATAATATGAGAATCCTTCCAGATGAAATGGTCCTCACCTGTGCGAGGTACTAAAACCATCACACCCATTCTTACCTCCTTGAAATTAACGATATTTCTGTTGCCATACCTGTTGAATGCTTCTCTCTTTTTTTCTTGAGGGGATCTGCTGAATACTTCTCAAATTCACATGTTTTACCATTATTGTTTTACTGACCCAGGATGGTTTGCGACTGGCTCGATAGTTAGATAGCTTGGAATGGCTGCCATACTGGAAGAGGCCCGATGCTATCTCTAGTACGTCAAGACTAGAAGGTGGAAAACAGAAGATGAAACATGGTCATCCCCAAAAAGAGTGACATTTTGGGCGATCACGGCTTTCTACATACTTCCAACTTGCTCCATATATACATTGTGTTTTATTGTCTTTGTTGTTTACCTTTGCCAACTACGACTCAAGAATTGTTTACATTGGATACAGAGGATTGATATTCATTGGCAAACTTGTATTTTGGTTCAGTTGTTTACTCCTGTAATAATCTCTATTTGCATTGGGATTATTTCTTCTGAAAACTTCGTGATAGAACTGTAATGCTGATTCACAATTGCTTGCTTACTTGCTTGGTACGTGTATGACCTCTGCCTGGCCATCCCTCCATTCCGCCCCCGGCCTCTGTGGACTCAGTATGTACTACCAGTTGCAGCTCCACAAAAGAGTAAAATGATGCAAGGCTGCATTCATGCACGAGGCACGACGGAGTAGCAAGGATGGATGCGTGACTGCAGCATGGCACATCGATCGATCGGCATGATCCCAGTACGATATGGCATCAAACTTTTCCACACATGAAAAAAAATCAGAAATTTAAATCTCCTTCTCCCCTTGCACTATTGAATACTTGTTGCAGCTGACTGATTACTGATTGGTCACTACAAAGACAGACAGAAATGGAAGATTACACACGTAATTTTCCTAATAGTATCATAAATCTGCAGGGTGTTAGCTGACTGTGAACGGCGTTGTGTGCCGGAGCAAGTGCAGAGTATAGTTGCGTTTTGCTGTGTACTCTGACCAAATTCAGTGGCCGCGAAATAGGCGGTTCACTGAATAATCGGCTGTGGAGTTAACTAGTATTTCTAACCCATGTAATAATCACAGCATATGTGGCTCAGCAGCCAATCGAAAATGAAAAAGAGAAAAGCGGAGGTGTTGGGATCCCGGACACATGGAGCTTGTGTCTTCCTTTTCCCTGCTTTGACTAGTCTGTTTCCTCTCCTTTTTCCTTTTCCCTGCTTTGACTAGTCTGTTTCCTCTCCTTTGCTTTACTACTCTTGTCCCGTGCTACTTGTGTGCGCTCCACACACACCCATGCCGAGAGAGGTGCTACGCTCATGCTCGCAACTACTCGGTACGCAACCGAAAAATCGAGATGGGTCATACTAGCATATGATCTCATTATCTAAGCTGTTGGTTCACATAAGGATGGGGCACAAAGCTGTATATCTTTGAGTATTGCGGTTGCATCCATCAGTATTGAACAATAGCACTGCGCCTCGTCAGTGATCCATGGTCCCGTACGGTCTTGCCGTTTGCAAATTTGGCTGGACCGGGTGCTTGTTTCCTGGACCACCCTCACATAGCCATTTACGATTCAAAGAATGAGGTATTCTGTCCTAACAACATCAACAGCGGACAAATCTCACTTTAGCTACAGAACGGATTAAGCCTAATCAGAATGTAATGACATACAAGTGTTGTACAGTGGTACCAATCAAACGAACTTAACAATGCACGTGTCATTAGGCTATCCTTCGGATGCCCTCCTGCGCAAAAATAATAAAAAATTCTTCGGTTGCCCTGACACACAACAATTGCTGCATCTAACTTCGTTCCTTGGTTGTTTTGGAACGTTCCCTCTTTCTGGGCACCTCGTTGGCTTATGACCTTCAGTTTTCAAGACGCCGCATGATCTACTTCTCTTGCTCATCCTTCATAGTTTTTTTTTTTTACTTTTTGTCTCTCGCATACAAAGGTCTGCATGTATTTCTCATCTTGGCAGTTTAGTACGCGGATTGCTCGGTCCCGAAATTCCGTCGTCTGCAGGGACGCCATTTATCAGTCTATTGTAATCCCATCGCCTGCTTTCTTTTTCCAGAAAGATCCTCAAGTCCAAGGCCCTAGCCTTGTCGAACGGTGCCATCACTGCCATCTCATGCTTCAAAAGCCCCATTAGAGTTCTACAAGCTTCCACGCACATGCCTGTACCAAAAGTCAGAAAAATATTTTTGTGACTTTTGGTACAGGCATGTGCGTGGAAGCTGACAGATAAATACGACAATGGTGGCAACATCAAGTTTAGTTGGCCATCTTGCATGCACTCGACAACATCAATGTTTGTAGGCATACCGCATATGCAGTTTCTATGTAGTTGTAAATGCATTTGGTACCACAATTTGACAGGAACTAATTTTTTTTGTCATCGAAGAAAAGGACGAATCAAGATTATCTCAATTTTTACGTACTCCAATCGTTTTAAAACAAGTGTCTCAACTTTGTACTAGATTTAGTATAAAGTTATACTAGATTGAGACACTTATTTTGAAAAGGAGGGAGTACCTCTTGATCCACCTAGACCATCGCGGATCCGGCTTCATTGCAGACTCACCGGACTCCATGGGAACGTCGTCTTGCTGTACGCACCGTCTGCACTCTGCTGTGGCACCGCCTCCATCCAAATATGCCGCCACTGACGATTCCGGCAAGCCAGAGGCTCCTCTGCTACCCACCTTTCTTATCTCCTTCAGATCTGAGCTCGCCGGCACAACCCGTCCGAAAAGATCAGCAACCTGCCCGTGCGGTGGGGTCAAAAACGCCGGAGGTGAGCTGCCCACGGACGAAGGCAAGAAAACCGATGCACAGTAGCCGGAGGTTTCGAGGGGTGGGCGTAGGCAGTGCCGTCGTCAGAAATGGTGAGGGGGGGGGGGGGGGGGGGGGGGGGGGGGGGGGGGGGGGGGGTGGGGGGGGGGGGGGGGGGGGGGGGGGGGGGGGGGGGGGGGAGGGAGAGGGACAAAGCTGCACGCAGGATCCAGCGGGAAATCATCGGGGACGCCCATGGCGGCCACCACCAACACAGCCGCCGCTCCAATGGCCTCACCCTCCATCGCCTTGGTCTCCTCGTGTCCCCATTTTTTTCAGCACTTTTTGCCTCGCATGGAGGTGAAAATATTTGGACCATGATCCAACTGTAACGGCAAACCAGGACCAACGATCCTATTCCGTCAGGTCCGTCATCTGCAAGCGGGTGGGAGCGTTGTCAGCTCTACGGGTCTCTCTATGCGTACACCTCTTCCTACGCCCTGGGTGTACGACGCCTGTGAGAAACTGGGAATGCTCCTTTTCCACAGCTCATTCAATGCGCCCACATCTACCGATCAGGCCAATTCAATGGTCTAGATGATACTACTATATGCAAGTACGAGCCATATCGCTTTTCTCGTACGCAACACGTAATTTTCAGGCTACTCATAGTGGGAAGTATCTAAAATAGTATCATGTAAGACTATATTTATTGTCATACTAATGTATGATATTTTTCCTTCATAATGCATAGTATCATAAAATAGTATCATGTAAGACTATATTTATTGTCATGCATGACACAAAGCAGCATAGCATTTAACATGATACGGTATCTACCTACTCCCTCCGTCCGGGTTTATTAGGCTCCCTCTTCTTTTGGGCTAAAGTTTGACCTATAAATTAAACTAACGAAATGTAAATTATATGTTTCAAAAATTATACTATTGAAAAGCTCTTTCAAATACAAATCCAACAATATAATGTTTCATAGCATATACTTTATATTTTAGTAGTCTATAGAGGTCAAAGTCTGGCTCAAAATACGAGGGAGCCTAATAAACCCGAACGGAGGTAGTATGTTACTCTAACCCTCTCTTTTCTTTAATTCCCTGCCACATCAGCATGTTTGTTATTTTTAAGTACATGAGACCATTTAAGTTACCCCACTATGGCCAACCTCAGGGAGACGTGTCATTTTTTCTTACAAGCACAACCAAGGGCTGTGGAATTGCTCTCGACCCGTCCACTTATCGTCCGCCGGCTACGTGTGGTTTCTGCCCCAACATGTCTTTTCTAACTAAAGAAAAGGCAAACAAATCATGTATTTCCTTCTCCCCTTCATACTTCTCCCGGAATACAAACAATGTGGTAAATTTGGAGGAAAGTTTTGCCGCCAAGTCAGAGCACCAAACACCTTAAGCCATTCGTTAATCCATAAGTCCATACGGAAAACACACAAATCTCCCCAAATCAGGTACATGCTTATCAAACAAGGTAATATACTATATTACTAAACCTCCTAGGATTTAAGGCCTCACAATCAATTGACGTCTCCAATTAAGATTTGTTCGATCAATTTTGACCGGGTCAACAATATTTTTTGTTTATATTTTTACACAATACACTGTGCTTCCTAATTTTTAAATATTCATAATTAATTCAGACTTCAATTTAGAACTGGATCACCCGATTTTGACCGGGTCAAGAATTTCTCAAGGAGATCTCTCATTAATTTATTTTAAGTCTCTATGTTTCCTAATTTTAAACCTCTTTCATTCGATTGTGTTATTCAATTTTGGATTTCGTTTACAATTTTGATCGGGTTAATGATTTTTCAAATCAATCAGCAGCAACCGGCCTATAAAAATATATTAACCCCTCGCCAACTCCTATCACCACGAAAAAAACGCTACCATGCGATATTATAGCCGAATAAAGTACACGTAACCAACGATGAAAAAATATCCCCACATAAGCATGAGTTGATTAGCAGATAACACACCCACAGCGAAAGGCCCACCAAACAACCACATAATAAATAAACATAGAACACACTTCACCGTCTCCCTCACCGGCCAAACTAAATACTCCATCAATTTCAAAATATAAGGATTATTAGTTTTTTGTAAAGTCAAATTTCTGTAATTTTTACCAAGTTCAGAGCCAAAAATATCGACTTCCACAATATTAAACAAAAAAATATGAAAATTCATTT
The DNA here is from genome assembly GCA_022496015.1 of Hordeum marinum. NCBI lineage: Eukaryota > Viridiplantae > Streptophyta > Magnoliopsida > Poales > Poaceae > Hordeum > Hordeum marinum. The sequence continues at coordinate 513,173,663 of CM039676.1, read as the reverse complement.
CCTGATGAATCTAATAACACTGATTTGATATTATGAATTTTGATATATTTCTCTAAATTTTTTGATATATTTCCTAAAAAAATTGTAAAGAGGTTTGACTTTTCAAAAAAGTAATACACCATATATTTTGAAATAGAGTGAGTAATGTTTTTTGAAATCCCAACAAATTAAACGGCGCAACAAAGCGCGTCCAAACCTTCTAGTATAGATCAACTAGGAACAAGATCATAGTCCGAATTGCATCAATCCATGTGGAGCATAAGGTACAAAAAATGAACCATTCCCAGGCAGAAGCAACTATCCAGCGACGTAGGGGCTGAAGGAAAGGGACATCTCGCCCCTATGGCTTCTTCAATCATCCACGCTAGAAACCATACGGACATGGTGAATATGAAGGACCAAAAGAACAAAATCTGGCTTTTCCTTGTCTTCATGATGTCTCTTCATTGTTCATTTCCTTGTTCTTGAACCAATTGCTTAGTTCTCCCTGCTGAAAAGAGTAAATCAATAGTACTGATCATGGTTGTAGAACATCTGTTCAAATCTGATTGTTATCTGTTCAGAAATTCAGACATCAGATCATAACTCATATGTACCAACCAAACAAAGTTGCTAGTTTCATAAACTTGTAGTAATAACTAGCAGAGTGGCCGGATCGATCCGCGGGCTTGAAATTTAGAAAGTCTATAATGATAACGTACTATTTTAATAACACATTATCCCACTGAAGGTTTGTTCCATGCTTTCCAATGAAGTGACTTTCCAGATTTTAATAGTGAATGGTTTCAATGTTTGAATGCCACTCTTGGTGGAAGGCATACAAATAGAACGATTGTTTTATTTTGTTAAGTGAATCATGTCAAAGATTTGATGAAAAGAAAACCACTGTATGCACTCAGTGCTCAGCGTAACAGAAATTATGTTTAACATCATATCTTTGAAACACGAGACTCTTCATTTAAAATTATTTATGTACCCTACAACAGCTTTCGTTAGCATCTGATCCTCCATCCTATCTTTTTGGCCTCATGTTTCGTAGAGGAGTTCTGCGGGTGACTTGTGTCTATTCGAAAATGATGGAGAAAGAGAGCAAGGCTAGTCTTCTTAAGTTGCATACACATTTGTAGGTCATCCCCATACTTTTGTATAAGCTAATCCATGATTTCTCATATCAACCTTTTTTTTGTTTGCTCAACGAATCTACATTCATTAAACAACTCCTTATGAACTAACGCAAACATATAATCTAGCAGGAACCTTCATGGTACGAGAAAGACAACTTCGCTGTACCCTTTATTCTAAATTTCCTTCATGATTGATGCTAAGCAACACTATAAAAAACTTCTGGAGGACCTAATTTTTCTTATCTCTTATTCTGTTTGATGTATATACATTTCAGAAGCTTACATCATGAATACAGATGGATGCAAGTCGCTTAAATTGCAAAGTAGAAAATGTATTATACAAATGTGGCCGTTGGCATATCTCTGACTATGCCGACAGTGGCCGTCGGCATAGCCCGACCATCGACATATGTGTGGGCCCGGCCGCCCCGGTTTTAACAGCCGGTTGACGCCGTCATACGTATGCCGACAGCCCTAAAGTCGGCCGTCGGCATACCTATCTCCTGCCACGTCAGCGATCCGAGGCACCGTGGGCCCGGAGCTATGCCGCCACGTCAGCGATCCGCGGCACCGTGTGCCCGGAGCTATGCCGCCACGTCAGCGATCCGCGGCACCGGCATAGCTCCGGGCCCACGGTGCCGCGGATCGTTGACGTGGCAGGGAGCTATGCCGACGGCAAATCTACGTTCATTTTTTCCTTTTTTTATAATTTTTTGTTTAAAAAATTTAATCAAATAGAGCTATGCCGACGGCTATCCTGGTCAATTTTACATTTGTTTTCTGTTTTTAGATTCTGTTTTAAATTGCTTATATCTTTTAAGATATTTGATGTTTTTGGGTGATTCTTTTTGCATTTTTTTCTTTTTTTATAATTTTTTGTTTAAAAAATTTAATCAAATAGAGCTATGCCGACGGCTATCCTGGTCAATTTTACATTTGTTTTCTGTTTTTAGATTCTGTTTTAAATTGCTTATATCTTTTAAGATATTTGATGTTTTTGGGTGATTCTTTTTTCATTAGATTCAAAATTTTGTCTATTTTTTGTTTGTGCCATTAGTTTTCAAATTTGAATGGTTTAAATTTAAATTTGTTCAAATTAGCTTCAAACCCTAGATTGTGAATAACTTAAGTTTACAAATAGTTTTTAATTTAATTCTTTTTGCTCCTAGTCACGTGTTAGATTGTTGTCACAGTAAGATTTATTTGGTTATTTTTAGAATAATTGAAATTAGGATTTTAATTTTAGAGTCATTTAGCTCAAAAAAGTCATTAAATGCATGAAAAATAGCAAATGAAGTTAGAAAGGGTTAAAATTTGAGGATGTGACTTTGAATGGTGCATATTGAATGCACAAAAAGTCTGAAATTGAAATAAGTTAAAAATGAAATGCCTTTGTAACAGACGAGTTTTCGTCCGAAAGCTTGATACTTCGAATCAGATGGTCCAGTTTGTATACGAAGTGCATCCACTTTTTGCCGTAACCCTTTCAACTTTTTAGCATAAGCTATGTGGGTGAAATGATGATACCATGGCAAGTTTGAACCTTTTGAGAGTTCATTTGTATTCCTTTTTAATTTTAGGGTCATTTAGCTAAAAAATCATTAAATGCATGAAAAATAGCAAATGAAGTTAGAAAGGGTTAAAATTTGAGGATGTGGATTTGAATGGTGCATATTGAATGAATAAAAAGTCTTGAGTTGAGATAAGTTAAAAAAATAAAATGCCTTTGTAACAGACGAGTTTTCGTACGAAAGCTTGATACTTCGAATCAGATGGTCCAGTTTGTACACGAAGTGTATCCAGTTTTTGCCGTAACCCTCTCAACTTTTTAGCATAGAGATATGTGGGTGAAATGATGATACCATGCCAAGTTTCAACCTTTTGAGAGTTCTTTTGTAGTGTTTTTCAATTTTATGGTCATTTAGCTCAAAAAAATCATTAAATGCATGAAAAATAGCAAATAAAGTTTTTGCCGTAATCCGATGGTCTAGTTTGAGGATGTGGATTTGAATGGTGTATATTTAATGTCGTAATCCGATGGTCCAGTTTTTGCCATAATCCGAGGTCATATGCAAAAGTTAGAACCATCTAAATGCGGCCCTGTCCCTCTAGAGCGGTAGTACCGCTCCCATAAGCGAAAGTACCGCTTGAGCGGTACTACCGGTCTTCCACTACCTCTCTACTACCGCTTAGAAATTACTTCTGAACCCCCGAACGGAAGTAGCGCGACACTTAGCCGTTACCAGAGCGATACTACCGCTGGAGCACTACTACCGTGCCCAGAGCGGTACTACCGCTCATTTCAAATCAAAAAATAATATTTTTTAAAAAATTACAAATTAATTTTATTTAAAAATAAATAAATGATGTCATATTTGGATTCCTCACATTTTTCTGATAAATGGATATATTATTTGTCAAATTTTGATTTACAGATTTAAAGATATTAATTATGTCATATTAAATGAATAAATGACAAAAAATTAATAAAATAATATTATTACTTATTTTATTTTCATTGAAATTCAATATTATTAGTACTTATTTTGTTTATTTTAATAATTGTTTAGAATTCAAAAAATTAAATTATGTGACATTAAGACCTAAGGGTTAACAGGATAGATAGCTTAAGATTGTTAGGAAAACAACAAATGCAGACTTGGAAACTAGGAGAGATATGACATGAAAGTTAAGCGTGCTGGGGCTGTAGTAGTGAGAGGATGGATGACCGACCGGAAAGTTAGACGATTTGGAATGAGTGCTGATTAGAGAATAGAGATTAAATTCTGAAGCAGTTAGGAGAGGTGATTAGAGATTAAATTGTCAAATAATTCAAAATTGTGAAAATCAGAAAAAAAATAAAAACAAATCAAAAAACTAGTTTTTTTTGAAAAAAACAATTAATTAAATTGATCTACGCGGACGCATAGCTTAAAAAAAATTGAATTTTCTTTTTTTTGAAAAATAATAATTAATTAAATTGATCTATGCCGACGACATAGCCGTCGGCATAGCTTCATTCTATTTTTGACGACGGCACCGACGGACGCCGTTGGCGCCGAACTATGCCGGTGGCCTGAGCCGTCCGCATAGTTGTACGGACACCGTCGGGGTATCATATATGCCGACGGCTACCCGGACTACGCCGACGTGTATGTTGCCGTCGGCATAGGTCTATCCCGATGGAAATCAGGTCTATGCGAGGCCGTCGGCATAGAGGTTTATTCTGATAGTGTCTAATCTTTTCCTTTTTGCTTCATACATTTTCATTGTTCCATTGGTTCTTTTATTTTTATGTACTTATTTACTTTTTGGCCTTTTACGTTATCAATTTCTATTTCTTTGCATTAATATTTATCGATGATGTATTTTAAAAAAAGTTCTTATTTTATTTATAATATGGGCTTGCTAAATATCAGTCGACCGAGACTATGCGAAGTCTCAGTCGACACTATAATCCACTGATCTTGCATCGAGATTCATGCAAACAGTTTTTTTTCAGTTTTTTTTATTTCTTTTTGCATACTATAGTACTTAACCGAGACTTCACGAAGTCTCAGTCGACTGAGGCCTAGACACACCCTTTCTAATATACCCATTGTGTATTTCAAAAATGTCCATTTCTTTTTTAGGAAAATTTAAAAAATGTTCACCATCCATGAAACACGATCTCCCATTGGACACTCACTGCATCCAATTAGCGGAGCGATACACACAGGGGGCAGCTGGACTGAGCCGGCCCGTTGGCGACACTTTTATTCTAGGCTGTAGTTGGAGTTAAAATAAGAATGAGAGAAGATGTTCACAAAAGAATACTTTCAGAAAAACTAAAAAGATCTAAAATTGGAAAATTATTTGTAAAAGGTGAACAAAAAATTATTTATCTACCATACAACAACTTTCATTAGCATCTGATCCTCCATCCTATCTTTTTGTTCTCATGTTTCGTAGAGGAGTTCTGCGGGTGACTTTCGTCTATTCGAAAATGTGGGAGAAAGAGAGCAAGGCTGGTCTTCTTAAGTTGCATACACATTTGTAGGTCATCCCCATACTTTTGTATAAGCTAATCCATGCTTTCTGGTATCAACCTTTTTTTTTTGTTTGCTCAATGAATCTTCATTCATTATTCAACTCCTTATGAACTAAGGCAAACATATAATCTAGCAGGAACCTTCATGGTACGAGAGAGACAACTTCGTTGTACCCTTTATTCTAAATTTTCTTGATGATTGATGCTAAGCAACACTATGAAAAACTTCTGGAGGACCTAATTTTTCTTATCTCTTATTCTGTTTGATGTATATACATTTCAGAAGCCTACATCATGAATATAGATGGATGCAAGTCGCTTAAATTGCAAAGTAGAAAATGTATTGTACAAATAATGTGTACAGGTTGCTTTGTATCACTAACAAATAAGATTCAAAATAGACTGGCGCAGCAACGCGCGCGCCATCAATGATCTAATACATATAAATCCTATATGTGCTTTGTTTGTAATAAAGTTCGTGCATTGCGTAACATGTTCGTTTTATCTTATCTTTTCCTTTTTGCTTCATACATTTTCATTGTTCTGTTGGTTCTTTTATTGTTATGCACTTATTTACTTTTTTCCTTTTACGTTATCAATTTCTATTTCTTTGCTTCTGGTTAATATTTATCGATCATGTATTTTGAAAAAAGTTATTATTTTATTTCTAATATGGGTTTGCTAAAAATCAGTCGACTCAGACTTCGCGAAGTCTCAGTCGACACTATAATCCATTGATCTTGCATCGAGATTCGTGCAAACAGTTTTTTTTTCAGTTTTTTATTTCTTTTGGCATACTATACTACTTAACTGAGATTGGGTCGGCCGTTCGCCTGTTTAGCACGCTGGGCCAGAATAAAGTAGCCTATTGAGCTCATTTTAAGGCCTAATGGGCTATATTTAAGTATATATATATTAAAAAATATAAAATACATAAAAACTGAACGGGCCGTGTCGTGCCGGCCCGCTTGCCAGCCTCCAGGCCCAGGCATGGCCCGAGGCGTGCCGCGTGCCGGAACCGTTTACGATCGTGCCGTGCCCGGCCCATGGCGGGCCATGCCGGCTCTTGCTCGCGGGCCAGCCTGGTTAGCCCAGCCCGTTTGGCCAGCTATAATACGGTGAATGGTTCAGATGGGCTATGCTGGCTTCAAATTTTTAACACCGTGCGCCAATGGAATTCTAGGCGCTCCCTCCCTCCTTTCCTCGCGCGTGCCCTCGCCCGGCGCTCAAAATTCAAGCGCGCCCTTCCTTTCCTTTTAGTTTATTTATATATATATAAATAATCATCTGACTGGCATATGGGTCAAATACAGAACCCGTATGACACATCAACAAGAACCACCCGTGATGTGTATAAACAAAGGAAAAAGCGAGGGCCGCCTAGTCGATCCATGACAGTTTTCGTGATGGTTCTTGTTGCTCGTCGTAAAGGAGCTACCATTTGGGCGATTGTTCGCGTCTTGCTGATCCATGACAGTTTCCGTGACGGTTCAAAGGAACGTCATCAGAAATCCGTCATGGATCAACAGATTTCTTATAGTGTGAGCAGCAGGTTCCTCCTGTTCCTCCTCTTCAGCAGCAGCACCATCAGCCTCTTCTGGATCCTCATACATAGAGTTAGGCCTGTCCATCTCATGGATGATCCTTTTCCTGGCTGTGTTCTTTTCTCCTGCCTTCTTAGGCAAAGCTTTCCTTGGAACTCAACAGACATAGTTGCCCTTGCACTCTCATGTGCTTTGAAGATCTCTGTAGGTGCATAAATTTTGCTGACCATCCTCCTAGATGAGGTGGCCTTAGTGGCAGACTTCCTTGCAGCCTTCTCTTGCTTCTTAGCAAGAACTTCCTCTTGGACAAAATCGGAATCTTCTTCTTCTGAGTTGAGTCTCTTCCTTGTCCTAGTGGCAGTTTTAGGCAACCCATGAGAACTAGAAGTGCCTGGATCTATGGAAGAACTGGACTCAGGACTAATGCGTAAACTCATCTCAATGTTCTGCTCCTGTAAATTTTGACTATCTTCTGAGTCTGAGATGTCTGACCTTGTGAATAGAGTATAGAGCAGTGAAATAGGATAAGTCATCACAAAATACAGATTTTTTTGAAAGTTTGAACTAAGAATTTTCAAAGTTTTGCATTCTGTCAAATGTATTTCGGTACAGCCGAGGCAAAGTTTTCGTTCACACCGAGACAAACATCCTTCTTTCCAGGAACTTGGCACTATTTTCGGTCGGACGAAAAATGACCACTCGGTTCCACGAGGTGTTCTCAGTGTGGAAGAAAAAGAAAATTGGTGACATCGATTTTTTCACATCGGTTCTACCGAGATATAGGAGACGGACGGCAAAACCCTAAAAATTCGTCGTTCGCTATCCTATGAATTTTTATATTGGATGGAAAGGTTTCAAACTGTGGCAAGACTAGGAATTAAGCCTAATGCCCGTGAATTGGACAGTGGAGCACGAGAGGGAGCCGAATCCATACCCTAATGTGCCGATGCATTCGCTACGGCGGCAACGTTGGAGAAGAAAACGTCGACGACGGCGATTCCCAACGGCGGAGACACTAGGGGAAGCAAGGTGATGACCAGGGGCCTTATCTTGATTTCTCACAAAAGATAAAAATGTAGAGTCCTTCGCTTGAAGTTTTGCCCATCTATTTCCTTGCATCTTGGGGTATTCCACGATCCTTATGCCAACCTATCGTTGACCTTTTCCTGAAACATACTTAGTGTAAACACTAGTTCAATGACATGTATGTTATTATTAATTACCCAAATCACCAAGGAAACAAATATGCTTTCATCCGGATGCTGTCAAACCCGATGGATGGGTTACCGCCAGATCCAACAGACGGGCTGTGGCCAGACCTTATGAGAGCAAGGCCATGACCTGGCCCAAGGCACAACAACGGGAGCCTGCTGAATCGGCTGATCTGTCGGAGCACCGTCATGAGCGCCTAAGTCGCTAAATCGAGGCGAACAGGGACCAGCAATGCGTGGACGCTGGGAGGGGCTACAGGATCAAAGTGGAGAGGGAAATCCTTATATATAGACTTAACTTCTCATATATTACCTCTGTCCCAAATTATCTGTATCTTAGATAATACATCCGTACTTAGACAAATCTAAGATAAGTAAATTCAGAATGGAGGGAGTATAGGGTTGTTCCACTGTGTTCCCTACAGAGATAATAAAAAGAGAGATCGATGTTCAGCTGTGCAATATGCCAATAGCACAACGAGATGAGAAGGAAATTGATAAGTGGATTCAGATCAGTGCAAGAGTTAAGAGCAACGGTTTGAATGAAAATGATTTACTACCTATTACTAGCACTATTGCTAGTAGTATATACCTATGATTAGTGGGAGTAATGCTAATTCTGGGGCATGGTAACCGCTACTGCTCCCAGGAATGAGAAGATGCAGATGCTACATGAGAGTCACCATCGGTGCTGCGTTCTGATTTTGTTCTTCAAGTGTGAGGCCATGTAGTCATCTTGTTGTGCTATGTAACGTGTTTATTGTCTTCCATATAAATTGTGCCGTGGATAATAATAATTTTCATTCCACTATGAGTTTCTAGGTGACATTTATAGACACGATTTCGGTATTGATTTTATCATTTTTGGAATTACAAATTCCCTATATGTTTTCATTTAGTAGATTGTACCCCTTTATTGATGAGATAGCAAGAGTGATCGGGATACAAACACGTTTGTGTGGATCTATCAGCATACGTGCTGGCCGATATCATTTCTCAGAGAAGACCGTGCCAACATGTGCCCTTCTTTGTTTGAATTTCTTCCTTCATGGTGCAAAAGCTGATACCTTCAAAGTCATCTCTTCTAGCCGATATTTCTTCCGCAACCTGTGTATATGGGTGTAGGTGTGTGTATTTGGTGTGGGAAGGGGGGGGGGGGGAGGTAGACTCAATCATGGGAGGCCACTTGCTAACTATCGGAACAGATAAGGGCATCTCCAAAGCGGACCTTCAATCGTTTATAACTGTACGGACTGCATAGTCCGGACGTGCTTACCGTCCAATGCGGGTCCGTATCGGTCAGCTGACTAGTCCAGACGCACTTTCTTCCACAAACCCGACCGCGGGGGGGGGGGGGGGGGGTGTTGCCACGTAGGACTCCACCACAAGCCCATCCAAAACGCCTTCCAGACCCCTCGTCTCCACCCTCTCATTTTTCTCTGCATCCATTTTCTCTCTTGCCTCTGGCATCCCCACATCACCCCAACCATCTCGCTACAACCTTATCGGAACTCAACAATTCTACCACCTCCAGCATTACACCTGTCTCTATGTTGGAAATATGCCCTAGAGGCAATAAATAAAGTGTTTATTATTATATTTCCTTGTTCATGATAATCGTTTATTTTCCATGCTATAATTGTATTGAACGGAAACATAGATACATGTGTGGATACATAGACAACACCGTGTCCCTAATATGCCTCTAGTGAACTAGCCTATTGATCAAAGATGGTTAAGGTTTCCTAGCCATGGACATAAGATGTCATTTGATAACGGGATCACATCATTAGGAGAATGATGTGATGGATAAGACCCAAACTACAAACGTAGCGTATGATCGTGTCAGTTTATTGCTATTGTTTTCTGCATGTCAAGTATATGTTCCTATGACCATGAGATCATGCAACACACTGACACCGGAGGAACACCTTGTGCGTATCAAACATCGCAATGTAACTGGGTGGCTATAAAGGTGCTCTACAGGTATCTCCGAGGATGTCTGTTGGGTTGGCATGGATCAAGACTGGGATTTTTTACTCCGTGTGACGCAGAGGTATCTTAGGGCCCACTCGGTAATACAACATCACAACGAGCCTTGCAAGCAATGTGACTAAGTGTTAGCCACGGGATCTTGTATTACAGAACGAGTAAAGAGACTTGCCGGTAACGAGGTTGAGCTAGGTATTGAGATACCGACGATCGAATCTCGGGCAAGTAACATACCGAAGAACAAAGGGAACATCATATGGGATTAACTGAATCCTTGACATAGGAGTTCGACCGATAAAGATCTTCGTAGAATATGTAGGAACCAATATGGTCATCCAGGTCCCGCTATTGGTTATTGACCGCAGAGGTGTATCGGTCATGTCTACATAGTTCTCGAACTCGTAGGGTCTGCACACTTAAGGTTTGGTAACGTTTCGCTAGTATAGAGTTATGTATGGTAGTGAACGAAGGTCGTTCGGAGTCTTGGATGAGATCTCGGATGTCACGAGGAGCTCCGGAATGGTCCGGAGGTAAAGATTCATATATAGGAAGTCCTGTTTTGGTCGCTAGAAAAGTTTTGTGCTCATCGGTAGTGTACCGGGAGACCTCCGGGAGGGGTATTTTGACCCAAGAGGCTTCGTGGGCTGTGGGAGAGTAAAAACCAGCCCTTAGTGGGCTGGTGGAACATCCACAAGAGGCCCATGCGGCTGGAGGAAAAAGGCTAAAGAGAAAAGATGGAAAAAGGCAAAATTGGGTGAAACCTAGTCCTACTAGGATTGGAGGTGGACTCCACCTCTCCCTCTCTCTCGACCGACTCCTTGGATGCTTGGACCTCGCGCCAAGCCTCCTGCTCTCTTCCTATTATATATACTGGAGGTTTTAGGGTTTTTTGCACTAGAATTTCAGCCACGTGCTACCCGTTCCTCCAGTGCATAATTTCTCCTCTAGATCCGATTTCTGCAGTGCTTGTTGGAAATATGCCCTAGAGGCAGAAATAATTTGGTTATTATTATATTTTCTTGTTCATGATAATCGTTTATTATCCATGCTATAATTTTATTGAATGGAAACATAGATACATGTGTGGATACATAGACAACACCGTGTCCCTAGTATGCCTCTAGTGAACTAGCTCGTTGATCAAAGATGGTTAAGGTTTCCTAGCCATAGACATGAGATGCCATTTTATAACGGGATCACATCATTATGTAGCGACCCGACTCAAAACGACTCAAGCCTCTGTGTTTTCTGTGCCATCCCTGGATCAGTACGCTGGCACACACAGTACATCAATGTATATATCAAAGTGCAATCACATGTAATTAACGTAAAACTGATATATACCTTAAAAATCTTAGTGGAAGCGGTCAATGGGAGTGGAGTCCCAATAACACCAACGGCAAGTTGAGTGCGTACCGTAACCCTGAAGCGTACTCTTACTCGTCGTAGAAGAGTATCTGCAACATGAGACGTTGCAGCCGTGTAGGTTAGTACATTGAATGTACCGGCAAGATCACCATAGCAGAAACAGAAGAAAAAAACTATTCTATATGCTGTATGGCTTTATGGCTCTGTGTCTAAGTTTTTGCATAAAAGCTGATTTTGTTTGTTTTTCCTACAACAAAGGAATATCAGGAGTTGTCACTATAGAGTTACCTAACATGACATGGTTCCGCCAACCAATGTCTCAATGCCCAAAAGTAAGTTAAGTTGCCCACAATTAGTTATCAGTCCAGTGTTGAGAGTTCAGAGATAGATCCAAGTCTAGAAGCTCAAATTGTCCATAACCGGGGACACGACTAATCGATTAGGTTTAACTCTGCAGAGTGTTGTGTACTTTACCCACAAGATTCTTTCCCTCCTGGTAAGTCCTCGCACTGCCTGGTGTTTGAGAACAGGACGAAAGAAACATGGTCTTTCAAAGTAATTCCCTGAGCTACCGGCAGTGCCCATCCAATCCTAACGTCGACTACATCTCGTAGCACTGCCTAGTCAGAGTCAGAACAAAGATCAACCAAGACAGAGCCCATGACTTGTGGCTACACAGGTAAGCTTCCGGGCATGAAGTATTCATCCTTCTCTTTGAGTCTGGGTGAGGCTTTCCGCAAGATGTCATGGCACTTCCCCATGCATCCCGGCCATCCACTTGTTTCTCCAGGGTGCCCATCAATTCCATCCCTCACCCAGTAGTCTGTATTGAAAAATTTGTTTCTCGAGTCTCGAAGTCTTGAGGTCTTGAATATGCAAGACTTGAAGATGCCTTCATGAAGTTGTCGTTTTGACGTGGAGTCCTCCTTCTCACACCACTCACGAACACTCATACCAGACCCCGTCTACTTTAGCATAGCATTGAAATATCTAACGTTCCCGTGGCTTCAGTAACAAGTGGTGGGTTCCTACCTCATGCATACTACTCAACTACAAGAATTCCAATAACACTACGGGAGGGATTTGTTGAATGATGTCACTACAATGCAATAAAACATGGGTATGAATAATAGATGGTCAAAGTGAACTTGCCTGTACTGTTGATGAAGAAAAGATATCGCTCACAAAAATAGCTTGATAGAACTAATCGTCACTCTCCGATAAAATCTATATAATCAAACATAGCATTCATATAAGAAATCATACTATCAATCAATACTAACACTCAATAGGAAAACACAAAACCAAAAGCAACATGGTGGTGATGAAGGAAATACTTAAGACAAAAGTTAAGATTACAATTCTACATCAACACAACCAAGGGTTGGTTTTCCCTACAAATGATCCTATTTTCAATAGTAACAAAACAATAACAAAGTAATATATATCAAAAGTGTTTTAATAAAGGATTACTTTTGAAGAACAACTTAAGAACTAATCAAAAACTTTTTATCAAACTCATCCTATAACATCAACAATGCTAACCTTGAATTAACCACAAACAATTTCAACTATAATACAAATTGTTTCTGGTCTAAACTTAGGTTAACAGGAAAATGAAGTTTATAAAACAATTTTAAAAGTATTTTCAAATAAGAGTTCCAATTAGCAATACTAGAGCAACTCAGCCAAGCAAAACAAAAGGGTTCTAAGTTTAGGTGGCCAAACAAAACAAAACTAATTTTTTGTAAGTAAACTAATAGTAAACAGAAAATAAATAATAAAAATCTTTATTATAAAACAGAGTTAAATCATCTAAAACTTTTGTGAAAGAATAACTATTAAAACTAAATTGTTTTATAAAACATTACCTAATGAAGGATGCTATAGTTTCCTATAATAATAGAGTAAACTAAATATTTTTGTTTAAAACATTTCTTAACAGAAAAGAATTAGTAAATAAAAATTTATTTGAAAACAGAATCTAAATTCTTAATACTTTTGTTATATGTAATATTAATAACTAATTTATTTTAAAACAACTATACCTAATTTGAAAAAGAACATAGGTTCCTACAATAATAGTCTAATAAACTAATCAAATTATTTTTGTAAATCAGCATGTATAGTCCTAAAGTTTAGAACAAGAACAACTAATGAAACCTAAAACATAAGTTAAATCATAACAAAATTTTCAATATAAAACAAGAGAATTCAAACTAATTCACTAATAGGAAACTTAAACAGATTCTGTTTTTTGTTAAAACCCAATTTAAATTTATTTTAAAATTTCTCAAACTTTACCTACTGATAGCTAAGATCACCAGTGATAAGTAGAAAAAAGAATCAACCAAAAATAACTTTTTAAACTCAAGATATTGAGAAAACAAATTTTTAACTCAAATCTGTTTAAATTCAAATTTAAATATTCAAACATAGTCAAACTTGGTATCTACAGAAACTAGATGAAATTTGTGACCTAATGCAAAAAGAATCAAATTAAAACACCTATAAACATAAAAGATATGCTAAAAATAAAAACAGGATTAAATCTGTTTTTAAACTAGAAACAGAAGAAATAACATTTTTCTAATTAATGGACAGGGCTACGTGGGTGTCTCTTATTGGCTACGGGCGTGCGCGTGAGTGTTAAACGAGCGGATGGCCGATATGTAAACAAAATGATTCGGTAAATTTATTCAAAAAGAAAAACCGGCCGGTTCTTTTTAAAAGAACCGAAGGGGTAAGCTCCTTCTAATCTTGACCGTTCAACGAAGATCGGACGGATGGGGGAGAAGGGGGCTCACAGGGGTCGCCGACAAGGTCGACGTCGATGGCAGGGACGGCGAGATTGACGGGGAGATGGCTCCCGTGGTCTTCCGGCGACGGAGATGGCACCAGACGATGCGTCGCGGAGCGGCGCGTCCAATGGTGGTCGGGGATGAGCTCGGGGGCGATGGAGACGAGCGGCACGAGCTCCTAGAGCGTTCAGGAGGAGGTCCGCTCCGGCGAGGTCGTTGGCGTGGGGGCTCTGGTGGATCCAGGGTGAGAGTGATGGCACGGGGAGGTGCGGGAGAGCGAGGGGAGCTCGGTGGTGGGCTCGGGTGGCGGAGGGGTGGTCGGGGTGGAGCAGCAGGAGAGAAATGATGCGGCGTCGGCGCTCGGGTCCGGCGAGGGATTCCGGCGAGGAGAGGGCACGGGGATGGGGCTTCGGAGGGGGAATGGAGCGCGAGGAGGCAGGGGTTTATATAGGTGGTCTCGGAGGCGTCCGAAAGGAAGGAGGGGAGGAGATCACGGCGAGAGTTCGTCGGCGTTGACAGGGGAGGGGATGGGGAAGAGAGACGACCGCGCGGTGTTTTCGGTCGGGCGGTGGGGTCGGGCGTTAGTGGGAGAGAGAGGAGGGTGTGGCATCGGGCGGCCGGTCGGGAGCGATTTTCGGGAAGCTAGTTAAGGTAAGATGGGCCGGCGACTATTTAAAACGCTTTAAAACGTTTCTTTTTTACTAGAGAATCAAAAAGCAATAAAGGTCCACAAATACTTTTCAAGAAATAAAAAGTTTTATACCAAAATTATGAGGATATTTAATGCCATTTAATGGACATTTTTTTCCTGGCCAAATTAAATACTTTAAAAAAATATGTTCAGAAAATGCCTAAATGGCTTTATTTATTTTTGGAAATTATTTTTCATATAACCCCTTGGGTTTTATGATTCGAAAACTTCACAAATTTCCCCCTGGTTTGGAGTGTCACATTACTCCTCTCAAAATTCGTTCACGGGTTTGGATGTTTTTTTTTGAAAATTTGAATAGGAACCAAATATGGCATGGATTCAAAAGAATAATTCAGAGGTTTTCAAAAGCACTTTCAAATCCTTTCTTTAAATTTCCAACTCATTTTTCATATAATTTGAAGAAGTCCTTTTATCCTCTCTCATGAAAATCATGGAGTTGCATAAAGTTTCTGAATTTGAAATATTTTCAAAATGGAATTCAAATCACATGGAAAGTCATTTTATTCCCTCTCATTCAAAAGTTTTCAAAAGTTTCAAATTTTCACTCAATTCAATCACTCAAACAAACAAACAAACATTCTAATAATTATAACATTCCAAAATTTGGGATGTTACAAACCTACCACACTTAAAATGAATCTCGTCCTCGAGATTCGGAGAGGCTAGAAAGAAAAGGTTAGGATTTGGGGGTCTTCTAACAAATCCACTGTCCTGCAAAGTGTGGGTGCTACCGCACTTAAAATGAGACTTACTGGTCCCTCAGAATTATGGCAAATCCCGTGGGTGCTTCTGTCTGTCCACATTCTTCACAATAACTTCCTTGGTGAAGATCTTCCGTGTTCTCACTACAAAATGCACTTCCTCCGATACTAGGTCTTCTTAACTGACAGGTCTCGTGATCATTCTAAATAACTTATCGTTGATCTCATGGTGGTCTACCATTAGTGGTTATCCTGCAGTGAAATGGGTCTTGGCTTCATTCCTCACCGTAAAATTCCTACATGTGACAACAACTGCCATGTACAAGGGGTTTTCTTCATACGATTCTAAGGCTTAGACAAAAGCTTCAAGGAACGTCGTCTGGTTACTATGGGTAAGTCACTCAGATTTACCAATTCGAATAGCAAGAGAAATGATAAGAGTAAGTCGTCATGGTGGCCAAGTCATGTCGCACTGAAATCATTACCTTGTGTAAGGTTTAGTGAATCTCGTATTCTAAAACTTGGGCTTCCTCACAAGCGTTGCAGAAATTTCTCTTATCAACGAACGAAGTTATGATAAATCCATTGATTCTGCAAGCTGAACAAAAGATCTAGCGTTTCTTCCCAACTCTCAGGTTATCGTATTCTCCTAAGAAAATGCCTGCTGGTCCGATTACAACTTCTTGTTCCAAAATCTTGGGGTAACCTTCATGGAATTGGGTGATCCTTCCTTGATACAGGTTCTTTTCCTCGAACATGTTTTTCCTTTCCATTGGTTTGTTTAACCTTGGGTATGGTTCGTCACAATCATTCCTTTTCCTCAATATTCCCACTTCAAAAACACTTTGTCACTAAGGTTGTCATACACATAGTTTGAGGAGGTTCCATATCTCCTTCACCTGTATTTACTTATCCAAACTCCTTAACAAGAATGGTATTTTCTTCTTCCATTTGTCCCTGTGGTTACTACCACACTTAAAATGAAATGTACTCATGCCTTCATTGACCATATTTTCTCATATCCTCGAAAATGGTCGGAGATCTTTGTTCATAGCGTAGCTACTCATTCAACATTGGCAAATCATGACACCATAAATTTCATTGACCCGTGACTTTATTACAAACTCTGAGACTTCGGTTACATAACTTCAAAATGATAAGAGTGCTACCTATTACATATATTACTTCCAAAATCCAAAATTCAAACTACTCATGTTTAGCCTTCTTCTCCGGGCAGGTATAGGATTAGTGTCCTGTCTTCTTGCATCGGTAACACATGATCTGACTCAGATCCTTCTTTGCAGAAATTGGGTTGTTCTGAGGATGTCTTCGGTTTCTCTTCCCGGGCTTCTTTGTTCCGATCAAACCTTCAATTTCCTATGGATCAAACTCCACTTCTTCTGTCAAAAAGTTTCCCAGATACTCTCTTCTTTTCTTCGTACAGACCTGTGAGAAATGTCCTTCTTCTCCACATGAATAGCAGGCATTGGAGTAAAATCTGGTTAGGCCTTCTCCATTAGGGTCTTCAACATCTTCCTTCATCACAAGTTCTCCTAAATTTTCTCTAAAGGCTTCCTTCATGGCTTCCTTCTGCTGCTTGATGACTTCTTGTACCTTGGGGCACATTTGACATTGAGCTGGGTAATGAGTAGTTCCTTCACACAAGAAACATGTCACCTGCCCAGTTGGGCATTCCTCAGCTCGGTGATTTTCTTCACAATGAGTGCATCCTTCCTTGTGTTCTTCCTGGGTGTGTCCTATCTCTCCACAGATTTTGCATGCGCGGGTCTTTTTCATCGGGATAACATAATGCTTCTGAATGAGACGGGATCTTAACAGCGTCTTCTTGAGTTCTTCCCAATTCTTTGCTCCATTAAATCCTTGTATGGCATGATGCATTTTCCACCAAGTTGCGGCACTTTGGGTAAAGTGCTGGAGAGCATATTGAACCTCATACTTCTGTGCTATCGAGTTGCTCCTGAAGTGATTCTCCATGTTGTGAATCCATACTTCTGCCTCTAGCTGGGTCATTGGTCTAGAAAGTACAAGTCCAGCTTCATATGCCATCTATTGGGTCCAAGGGTTTTCGGGATGAGACACAGAAAAGATAGAGGGAGATACAATAGTTTTGAAAATAGATTTTTGTTTGTGGCTGTCGAGAAAAATACACACAGATGATAGCTCACAATTCATCGTATATAACGTAAGTGTACAACAGGGGTTTGGTCTTCTAGGGCATATTATCTTGAAAATTATTCATGGTCTTCAATTTCTTCAGGTCTTTATAATCTTCAATCTTGTATGGCTCCTTCCATAGTGAAATACATATTTGTCTGAGTTGGTCACCAGTTGTCTGATATCTTGTCCTTCTTGGAGTGGCTTCAGTTGATTTCCTTCATGTGGTCAAAAGGGATAAGGGATATATTCTAACTAGTTGGGGTAAGAAAGACTATTTGGTGAAATCAGAGAAGACAAGAAGTGAAGAATCTTTTTGAAACAAAAAGTTTTAGAGATATCCTGTCCTAAGGTTTTCCAATTGTCTAGGGTCACGTCCTACAGTAAACATGTGCTCTGATACCATCTCTGTAGCGACCCGACTCAAAACGAGTCAAGACTCTGTGTTTTCTGTGCCATCCCTAGATCAGTATGCTGGCACAGACAGTACATCAATGTATATATCAAAGTGCAATCACATGTAATGAACGTAAAACTGATATATACCTTAAAAATCTCAACGGAAGCGGTCAACGGGAGTGGAGTCCCAATAACACCAACGGCAAGTTGAGTGCGGACCGTAACCCTGAATCGTACTCTTGCTCGTCGTAGAAGAGTATCTGCAACATGAGACGTTGCAGCCGTGTAGGTCAGTACATTGAATGTACCAGCAAGATCACCATAGCAGAAACAGAAGATAAAAACTATTCTATATGCTGTATGGCTTTATGGTTTTGTGTCTAAGTTTTTGCATAAAAGCTGATCTTGTTTGTTTTTCCTACAACAACGGAATATCAGGAGTTTCACTGTAGAGTTACCTAACATGACATGGTTCCGCCAACAAATGTCTCAATGCCCAAAAGTAACTTAAGTTGCCCACAATTAGTTATCAGTCCAATGTTGAGAGTTCAGAGATAGATCCAAGTCTAGAAGCTCAAATTGTCCGTAACCGGGGACACGGCTAATCGATTAGGTTTAACTCTTCAGAGTGTTGTGTACTTTACCCACAAGATTCTTTCCCTGCTGGTAAGTCCTTGCACTGCCTGGTGTTTGAGAACAGGACAAAAGAAACATGGTCTTTCAAAGTGTTTCCCTGAGCTACCGGCAGTGCCCATCCAATCCTAACATCGACTACATCTCGTAGCACTGCCTAGTCAGAGTCACAACAAAGATCAACCAAGACAGAGCCCATGACTTGTGGCTACACAGGTAAGCTTCCGGGCATGAAGTATTCATCCTTCTCTTTGAGTCTGGGTGAGGCTTTCCGCAAGATGTCATGGCACTTCCCCATGCATCCCGGCCATCCACTTGTTTCTCCAGGGTGCCCATCAATTCCATCTCTCACCCAGTAGTGTGTATTGAAAAACTTGTTTCTCGAGTCTCGAAGTCTTGAGGTCTTGAAGATGCAGGACTTGAAGATGCCTTCATGAACTCGTCATTTTGACGTGGAGTCCTCCTTCTCACACCACTCACGAACACTCATACCAGACCCCGTCTACTTTAGCATAGCATTGAAATATCTAACGTTCCCGTGGCTTTAGTAACAAGTGGTGGGTTCCTACCTCATGCATACTACTCAACTACAAGAATTCCAATAACACTACGGGAGGGATTTGTTGAATGATGTCACTACAATACAATAAAACATGGGTATGAATAATAGATGGTCAAAGTGAACTTGCCTGTACTGTTGATGAAGAAAAGATATCGCTCACAAAAATAGCTTGATAGAACTAATCGTCACTCTCCGATAAAATCTATATAATCAAACATAGCATTCATATAAGCAATCATACTATCAATCAATACTAATACTCAATAGGAAAACACAAAACCAAAAGCAACATGGTGGTGATGAAGGAAATACTTAAGACAAAAGTTAAGATTACAATTCTACATCAACACAACCAAGGGTTGGTTTTCCCTACAAATGATCCTATTTTCAATAGTAACAAAACAATAACAAAGTAATATATATCAAAAGTGTTTTAATAAAGGATTACTTTTGAAGAACAACTTAAGAACTAATCAAAAACTTTTTATCAACTCAACCTATAACATCAACAATGCTAACCTTGAATTAACCACAAACAATTTCAACTATAATACAAATTGTTTCTGGTCTAAACTTAGGTTAACAGGAAAATGAAGCTTATAAAACAATTTTAAAAGTATTTTCAAATAAGAGTTCCAATTAGAAATACTAGAGCAACTCAACAAAGCAAAACAAAAGGGTTCTAAGTTTAGGTGGCCAAACAAAACAAAACTAATTTTTTTGTAACTAAACTAATAGTAAACAGGAAAAAAAATCTTTATTATAAAACAAAATTAAATCATCTAAAACTTTTGTGAAAGAATTACTATTAAAACTAAATTGTTTTATAAAACATTACCTAATGAAGGATGATATAGTTTCCTATAATAATAGAGTAAACTAACTATTTTTGTTTAAAACATTTCTTAATAGAAAATAATTAGTAAATAAAACTTTATTTGAAAACAGAATCTAAATTCTGAAAACTTTTGTTATATGTAATATTACTAACTAATTTGTTTTAAAACAACTATACCTAATTTGAAAAAGAACATAGGTTCCTACAATAATAGTCTAATAAACTAATCAAATTATTTTTGTAAATCAGCATGTATAGTCCTAAAGTTTAGAACAATAACAACTAATGAAACCTAAAACATAAGTTAAATCACAACAAAATTTTCAATATAAAACAAGAGAATTCAAACTAATTCACTAATAGGAAATTTAAACAGATTCTGTTTTTTGTTAAAACCCAATTTAAATTTATTTTAAAATTTCTCAAACTTCACCTACTGATAGCTAAGATCACCAGTGATAAGTAGCAAAAAGAATCAACCAAAAATAACTTTTTAAACTCAAGATATTCAGAAAACAAAATTTAACTAAAATCTGTTTAAATTCAAATTTATATATTCAAACATAGTCAAACTTGGTATCTACAGAAACTAGATGAAATTTTTGACCTAATGCAAAAAGAATAAAATTAACACACCTAAACACATAAAAGATATGCTAAAAATAAAAACAGGATTAAATCTGTTTTCAAACTAGAAACAGAAGAAATAACATTTTTCTAATTAACGGACAGGGCTACGTGGCTGTCTCTTATTGGCTACGGGCGTGCGCATGAGTGTTAAACGAGTGGATGGCCGATATGTAAACAAAATGATTCGGTCAATTTATTCAAAAAGAAAAACCGGCCGGTTCTTTTTAAAAGAACCGAAGGGGTAAGCTCCTTCTAATCTTGACCGTTCAACGAAGATCGGACGGATGGGGGAGAAGGGGGCTCACAGGGGTCGCCGGCAAGGTCGACGTCGACGGCAGGGACGGCGAGGTTGACTGGGAGATGGCTCCCGTGGTCTTCCGACGACGGAGATGGCACCAGACGATGCGTCGCGGAGCAGCACGTCCAATGGTGGTCGGGGATGAGCTCGGGGGCGATGGAGACGAGCGGCACGAGCTCCTAGAGCGTTCAGGAGGAGGTCCGCTCTGGCGAGGTCGTTGGCGTGGGGGCTCTGGTGGATCCAGGGTGAGAGTGATGGCACGGGGAGGTGCGGGAGAGCGAGGGGAGCTCGGTGATGGGCTCGGGTGGCGGAGGGGTGGTCGGGGTGGAGCAGCAGGAGATAAATGATGCGGCGGCGGCGCTCGGGTCCGGCGAGGGATTCCGACGAGGAGAGGGCACAGGGATGGGGCTTCGAAGGGGGAATGGAGCGCAAGCAGGCAGGGGTTTATATAGGTGGTCTCGGAGGCGTCCGAAAGGAAGGAGGGGAGGAGATCACGGCGAGAGTTCGTCGGCGTTAAAAGGGGAGGGGATGGGGAAGAGAGACGACCGCGCGGTGGTTTCGGTTGGGCGGTGGGGTCGGGTGTCAGTGGGAGAGAGCGGAGGGCGTGGCATCGGGCGGCCGGTCAGGAGCGATTTTCGGGAAGCTAGTTAAGGTAAGATGGGCCGGCGACTATTTAAAACGCTTTAAAACCTTTTTTTTACCAGAGAATCAAAAAGCAATAAAGGTCCATAAATACTTTTCAATAAATAAAAAGTTTTATACCAAAATTATCACGAGATTTAATGCCATTTAATGGACATTTTTTCCTGTTCAAATTAAATACTTTAAAAATATATTTTCAGAAAATGCCTAAATGGCTTTATTTATTTTTGCAAATTATTTTTCATATAACCCCTTGGGTTTTATGATTCAAAAACTTCACAAATTTCCCCCTGGTTTGGAGTGTCACATTACTCCTCTCAAATTTTTTCTAGGGGTTTGGATGTTTCTTTTGAAAATTTGAATAGGAACCAAATATGGCATGGATTCAAAAGAATAATTCAAATAGGGCATAGAAACTACCTCAACTCACGTGATGATCGGACTTGAGTTAGTGAATTTGGATTGTGTGTCACTCAGATGACCTGAGGGATGTCAATTTGAGTGGGAGCTTTAGTAAATTGATTAACTAAACTCATTATCTTGAACAATAGTCTAAGTAACCTTTGCATATTTATGTTGTAGATCAATGGCTCGCGTAGTAGCACCCCTGAATTTTAATGCGTTCCTAGAGAAAGCTAAGCTGAAAGATGATGGAAGTAACTTTGTTGACTAGGCCCGTAATCTGAGGATTATCCTCACGGCTTCCCAGAAATTATATGTACTTGATGCACTGATTGGTAACCAACCCACAGACTTGTCATCCAAAGACGTTAAGAACGCTTGGGAGACACATTCTGGATATTACTCAATAGCTTAGTGTGCAATATTGTATGGCTTAGAACCGGGACTTCAAAGACGTTTTGAACGTCATGGAGCATATGAGATGTTCCAGGAGTTGAAGTTATCTTTGAAAAGAATGCCTGGATTGAGAGGTATGAGACCTCCGATAAGTTCTATGCTTGCAAAATGGAGGAGAATGGGTCTATCAGTGAACACATACTCAGATTGTCTGGGTACCCGACTCGTCTGGCAGAGTTGGGAATTGCCCTTCCGCTAGAGGCGATCACTGACAAAGTTCTTCAATCACTGCCACCTATCTACAAAAGCTTTGTGATGAACTATAACATCCACGGGATGAACAAGTCACTCGCCGAGCTGTTTGCGATGCTAAAAGTCGCTTAGTCTGAAATCCAAAAAAAACATCAAGTGTTGATGGTCAATAAAACCACTAGTTTCAAGAAGAATGGCAAGGGCAAAGGCAAGAAGGGCAAAACAAGAACGATGGCAAAGCAGTTGCTACTCCTATAAAGAAGCCTAAACACGGACCTAAGCCAGAAACTGAGTGCTTTCATTGCAAGGGAACTGATCACTGGAAGCGGAACTGCCCCAAGTACCTGGCTAACAAGAAGGCGGACGACGACAAACAAGGTATATATGATATACATGTTATTGATGTGTACCTTATTAGCTCTCGTTGTAGTGCCTGGGTATTTGATACCGGTTCGGTTGCTCACATTTGCAACTCAAAACAGGAACTACGGAATAGAAGGAGGCTGGCAAAGGACGAAGTGACTATGTGCGTGGGAAATGGTTCCAAGGTTGATATCTTCGCCGTCGGCACGCTCTCTCTTCGATTACCATCGGGATTAGTGATGAACCTGAATAATGGTCATCCGCAGCAGTAACCTCTTCTTCTTCCGTCTCTTCTTGCTCCTGCTCAGGGGTGAAGTCGGGTTCACTGTCGTTGTCGGCTTCAATGTTCTGGGGTGAAGTAGAGCGGTTCTTGAAGCGTTTTTTGGAAACACGTGTTTATTGGAAGAATTCTCCTTCATATCTGTCTGGGTTAATGTGATGTTCATAATCATCTGCATTGAGGGGAGGTGGTCTAAAATGTGGCGGCACATCGTAAACGACATCCCAACCTTTCAAATTTGTGTCCGTTTGGCAGGCCCACGGTAGATAGAAAACTTGGGTCACCTGTTGAGACCTAATATAGACATCGGGAACATCCAAATGGGTGCTTTGTTTGATTTCGAATAGCCCTATATGTTCATGAGTCCTTCTAGTCTCCTTCGGCTGGAACCAATAACATTTGAAGACTACGACGTTTGGTTGGTTTTCACCAAAGAATGTAAGTTCATAAATTGCTTCAACTCTTCCATAATACTCGAACCCTCCTTCGCCGACAGCGGAGACACAACAATTTGTAGACTTTCGGTCAGCCATAGATAGCTCTTTGCCAAAAGTACGAAAGCGATACCCGTTGATGTCGTATTTGTCAAATGAACGGACCTTAAAGTCAAAACCATTAGCGACTTGTCTCAATTCGGAGTCCATAGACTCTGCATTAGCCTAGAAGTTTAATACCAAAGGATTGTTGCATTAGCCGCAAACTAGGCGAAGAAATGAAATTGTCTAATTAATGAAAATTACAGTTTGCTTGAACCAAGAGATGAAACATGGATAGCCGCCTCCATGCTTTGCCAGAAGCTCATACTCTTCGATGGAATCCTTTTGGATCACCGCTCCATCCGAGAATTTGGCGACGTATCGACTGTATCACATATCCGGCAATAAGAGCATTTCAAAGGAATTAGAAGTTGCGAAACAATGTATCGAGAACTTACTCGATGTACGGCCGTATTTCTGCTAGGTTGTCAAAGATATACAACGAAATGGTCCGCCATTCTTCGACATCCAACCCTATTGATTTCGACGCACCGGCTGGTGCGAGCTTCCCTTTGAATAGGCTGAGGTTGGATCGACCTTTTTCACGGTCGCCATCATTGTACCGAGGCTTCAGATTATGCAAATGACGATTCTGGACTGTGTAGTGTGCTGTCACAAAGTTTGCCGCCTCCTCAGTAATGAATGCCTCGGCCATCGATGCTTCAACTCTACATTTATTTTTACATTTTGCTAGAAGCGTCTTCTGCATCCTCTCAGTTGAGAAGCATCAACGATTTTGCACGGGACCCCCCAATCTAGCCTCGGTTGGGAGATGCAAAATCAAATGCTGCATTGGATTAAAGAAGCCCGGTGGAAAGATCTTTTCTAACTTGCAGATCAACTCTGATGCCAACTCTTCCAGTTTGTCTAGCATGTCAGGCGATAGTTCTTTCGCACAAAGAGCATGGAAGAAATAGCTCAGCTCTGCCAGTACTAGCCATTCATCCTCAGGGATAAAGCCACGCAACATCACCGGCATTACCCGCTCAAGCCATATGTGCCAATCATGACTCTTGAGACCAAATATTTTCAATTTGTCAAGACTCTCTCCCCTCTTTAGATTTGCCGCATCCCCATCGGGGAAAATCAACTGCATTTTCACCCACAAGATCATTTCCCTCATAGCTGGCCTTCCAAGATTGAACCATGTCTTTGGCTTCCTCCAATTCTTCTTTCCTTTCGGTTGTCGAATGTTTTGTAACGGTCTATCACATAGAGCCTCCTGGTCGACTCTAGCCTTAGGATTATCCTTCGACTTCCCCTCTATGCCGAACAATGTACCAAAAATGGCCTCCGCGATATTATTTTCAGTGTGCATCACGTCGATGTTGTGTGGGCAAAGGAGGTCTTTAAAGTAAGGCAGATCCCACAAACATATCTTGTGAGTCCACGCGTGTTCCATATTATACCCTTTGAAATACCCTGGACGATCTAGATCCGGCTCGAGAGCGTTTATCTGATCCAGGATCTGTTGGCCTGTCAACACAGGTGCTGCAATGTTTTTGACAACGCTACCTTTGACGAAATCCAGGATCCAGGAACTATCTATGCATGTCGAAGCAAGAAAATTTGCGACCCACCTCCAGCCAATGGAACTGAAGAGCTTCCTTGCATGTGGGGCATGGAAACCTTCCATGCAAACACCAGCCAATGAATAGCGCATACGCCGGCATGTCATGCATCGAGTACATGTACCACACATGCATTTTAAAGTTCTTTTTTGTAGCAGCGTCGTATGTCTTGATCCCATTATCCCAGGCTTCTTGCAATTCATCTTTAAGCGGTTGCATGTACACATTCATATTCTTCCCCGGATATTTGGGCCCTGGAATTATCAGGGTCAGGAAAATGTTCTTTCTTTTCATAATCTCTCCGGGGGGGGGCAGATTGAGTGGAATGACAAATACATGCCAACAACTATATCGTGCTGCTGTCATACCATACACATTGAACCCATCCGTGCTGATGGCAACTCAAGAATGCCTTGGATCTGCCGCTTTATCCTTATGTAATGCATCAAAGTGCTTCCATGCAAAAGTGTCTGAAGTGTGTCCCAACATCAGATTTCCATTTGCATCCAGTTCTGTTCTTTTGCCCAATTTATGCCACGTCGTCTGTCTAGCTGTCTCTTCGACCATGAAAAGCCATTGAAGTCTTGGTATGATTGGCAGATACCGAAGAACATTAATGGGGATTTTGGTCTAACTCTTCTCATCCATACCGTTGTCTACCAGAACATACCTGGAAGCATTGCAAATAGGGCAATAGTTCAAGCCCGCATACTCAAGCCTAAATAAGGTACATCCATTCTCACAGGCATCTATCTTCTCATAGGGCATCTTAAGCGCACGTAGGATTTTGTCCGACTAGTACAGGTTTGGTGGCAATACATGGTCTTCGGGTAGAAAGCGTCCAAATATCATCATAATCGCGTCGTAGCATTCTCTGTCCAGGTTGAACTGAGCCTTTAGAGCCATTACTTGCGCGATGGCATCCAGCTAACAAAGCTCAGTGTGCTCATGGAGAGGACGTTTTGAAGACTCCAACATTTCATAAAAGGCCTTCGCAGATTCCTCCATCTCATCGTCCAAATCCCAAGCATCATCAAAGTCTTCGATCCCGGTACCATGCTCGTCGGTGCGACGACGAAGCACCTCAGCTCTGGCACGTTGGGCAGACTCACCATGAAATGTCCATACCGTATAATTAGGCGTAAAACCACACTTCTGCAGGTGTTTGATCATTTCAAACTCTGACTTCTTCTTACAGTTGTCGCAATCGACACAAGGGCACCAGGTTGTTTTCTGTCCATTTGCAAATGCGACTCTCACAAACTCCTTGGTTTTTTATAAACATTCACGGGTGATGTCTTTCTGACTAGTGTGACCGGTATACATCCACCCACGATCACTCATCCTGCCTAGCTACTCGACACACACAAAATATATATACATAATTCAGCAAACCATATTCATCAGTTAATAGAGTTTGTCAGTTTCATTACGTCGATGCAACCTGGACGCTAGTAGGTAAAGATAGGTCCTAATCCCACCCGAGTATGTGTAGATTGGGTTCGTTTTCCCATGCTCCGCTCCGAATCTGACGCGCAACTTTGGCAGCACCTCCCCGCTGTTCTCTTGATACACGTCTTGGCAATAAGCAGAAAGGATGTGTACCCGGAGAACAACAGGGAGGCACTGACAAAATTGTGCATTGGATCCGGAGCAGAGCATATGGGAAAACAAACCCAATCTACACATACTCGTGCTGTCCATGGATAACGTTGGACAATTCAAAAGGATCACGGTTATAAATATGCTAATGAATGCATATTTATAGATGTAACCCTTTCGAATGGGAGACACATACTAATGATTCAAGACACCTATAGCTAGCAAGTTTCATCGGCACGAAGACCAGAATAGAGGAAATGAAGGGTGAAGGAGGAGATGTCATTTGTGCTCACCCACGAATGTAGGGGCAAAGCTCATCGAACGCACGGGGAGGTCGTGGAACACCAGACCCTCGCAGTGACGAAACAACTGTACATTTAAATCCACCTGATCAACATAAATATGATATCGATGCTCTGTATAACAAAATCAAAAAATATATGACCTAACTCATAATTCACAAATATATGACCTGTGTCGTGTCGGGGTCGGGGTGTCAGGCTTGTCGTGTCGGGGTCGGGGTGTTGTGTCGTGGTCGGGGTGTTGGGGTGTCGTGTCGGGGTTGGGGTGTAGGGGGTGTCGTGTCGGGGTCGGGGTGCTGTGTCGTGGTCGGGGGTGCCATGTCGGGGTGTCGGGGTCGGGGTGCTGTGTCGGGGTCTCAGGGTGTCGAGGTCGGGGTGCCGTGTCGGGGTGTCGGGGTGTCGTGTCGGGGGTGCCGTGTCGGGGTCGGGTGTCGGGGTGTCGTGTCGGGGTCGGGGTGTAGGGGGTGTCTGGGTGTCGTGTCGGGGTCGGGGTGTAGGGGGTGTCAGGGTGTCGTGTTGGGGTCAGGGTGTAGGGGGTGTCGGGGTGTCGTGTCGGGATCGGGGTGTAGGGGGTGTCGTGTCGGGGTTGTGGTGCTATGTCGTGGTCGGGGGTGCCGTGTCGGGGTGTCGGGGTCGGGGTGTTGTGTCGGGGTATCGGGGTGTCGGGGTCGGGGTGCCGTGTCAGGGTGTCGGGGTGTCGTGTCGGGGGTGCCGTTTCGTGGTCGGGTGTCGGGGGTGCCGTGTCGTGGGTGTCGTGTCGGGGTCGGGTGTCGGGGGTGCCGTGTCGGGGTGTTGTGTCGGGGTGTCGGGGTCGGGGTGTCGTGTCGGGATCGGGTGTAGGGGTGTCGGGGTCATTCGGGGTCGGGGTGTAGGGGGTGTCATGTCGGGGTCGGGGTGCTGTGTCGTGGTCGGGGGTGCCGTGTCGGGGTCAGGGTGCTGTGTCGTGGTCGGAGGTGCCGTGTCGGGGTGTCGGGGTCGGGGGTCGGGGTCCTCTTCTTTCTTCTTCTCCTCTCTCCTCTTTTTCTTCTTCTTCTTCTTGATCATCTTATTATTATTATTATTATTATTATTATTATTATTTCTCCTCCTCCTCCTCCTCCTCTTCTTCTTCCTTTCCTTTTTTCCTCTTCTTCTTCTCCTCCTCTCCTCTTTTCTTCTTCTTCTTCTTCTTTCTTCTCCCCCTCCTCTTCTTTTGTTTCTTCTTCTTCTTCTTCTTATTTTTTGTTCTTTTCCTTTTTTATTTTTCCTTTTTTCCCTTCTTCTTTTCTTCTTTTTTTCTTCTAGGTTTTTTCTTTTCTTCTTTTCTATCTAAGTTTTTTCTACCAAATATATACTAACTAATATGAACTAATAACTAACTAATATAAACTAACTAATATGAACTAATAAAAACAGAAAAAACATAGAAATGGAGAAGGGTGGAGCTCAACGGATGGGGGGTCAAGGCGGTGGCGCGGGGTGGTGGAGGGGGAGGGCGGAGCTGGGTCGTCGGGGGTGCCTGCTCGCCGGCGACCCGACGCGGCAGGGGGAGGCGGGTGCGACGGGGCCGAGGTGGTGGAGGAGGGCCGCGGGGAGGGGGCAGGCAGCGCCGCGGCCTGGCTCCGGTGGTGGTGGAGAAGGGCCGCGGTAAGGGGGGGTGGAGGAGGGCCGCGGGAAGGGGGCGAGCGGCGCCGCGGCTTGGCTCCGGCGGTGGGGGAGAAGGGCCACGGGGAGGGGCGGTGGTGGAGGAGGGCTGCGGGGAGGGGGCGGCGGCCCGAGGGCAGGGCGGCGGCGCTGAGAGAGAGAGGGAGAGAGAAATGTGAGAGAGAGAGAGAGAGGCGCGGGGGTCGGGGTAACCGTTAGTCCGTCGTGACATTGTGGGCCCCCTTACTTCTTTCCCGTCTGCTAGCAGATGGCAAAGAACTCTTTGCCGTCTGCTAGCAGACGGCAAAGAATTGGCACATGGCAAAGAGCTTGGCCTAGCTAGTGTCGTGCCCCGTGGGGCCCACTCTGGTCTTTGACGTCAACTGGCAGACGGCAATCTTTGCCGTCCGCCAACAGACGGCAAAGAAGTGCAGATGGCAATGACCCTCTTAGCCATCAGCTGGTTCTTTGCCGTCTGCTTTGGAAAGACGGACGGCAAAGAGCCTCTTTGCCGTTCGCTAGCGGACGACAAAGAGCTTGCAGACGGCAAGTTGTCTGATTCCAGTAGTGTCTAGTATTTTTGAAACTATAATTATGTAAAAATTATGCAACTAAAATTATCAAAGTATTTTTTTGTTCAAAACATCAATAGAAAAAAGAATATAATGATAAAACACACTGGAAATAAATAAAGCAAAGAACAAAACAAAAATTATGAAAATTATGCAACCAAAATTATCAAAGTATTTTTTGTTCAAAAGAATAAACTAAAATAACAGAAGAAAAATACTGGAAAAAAATAAAAATAATAAAGCAGAAAACAAAACAAAAATACTGGAAAAACAAAAAAAGTAAAGCAAAAAACAAAACTAAACTAAAATTATCAAAAAAAAATTGTTAAAAACTTTAATAGAAAAAATAATATACATAAAGTATCTTTTGTTAAGAACTTTTAATATGCAAAAAAATAACGTAAAAATGGCAAAAGTGAAAAAAGATGCGCTTATAGAGGAAATTGAACCTAAATTAAAAAGAGCTAGTTAAGTGATAGTTAGGCACCTAACTAGTATTTTAAATTTAGGTCAATTTTCCTATATAAGGGCATCTATTTTCAATTTGAGAGGAGCTCAACGTAGCTGCCACGACGGGGCTTATAAACAAGTTCGTGCTCCCTTCGCTTGGCAAGGTGGGACTAGATTTTGTTAAGAACTTTTAATATGCAAAAAATAACATAAAAAATGCCCACCTACTAAGCCACCATGGCCTGCATACGATTAGTAACCCAATATACATGGGCGAGGACGCAGGCCCATGGGGCAACTAGGCCCAACAGGCAGAGACAATTAGGCATGCACTGCCTACGGTAGAGAGGAGAACGAGACAGTAGGTGCAGACAAGCTTATAAACTAGTACGTGCGCTCCTTGCTTGGCGAGGTGGGGCTAAACTCGCACCGTACCAGGATCAGAGATTTGGCCCCGGTTGGTGGCACCAACCGGGACCAATACCACCGTTTAGTCCCGGTTGGTGCCACCAACCAGGACCAAAGGTCTCTTCCTGCCCTTTGGACTGACGAAATGGGACCTTTGGTCCCGTTTGGTGCTACAAACCGGGACTAATGCCCCCCTTTAGTCCTGGTTGGTGCCACCAACCGGGACCAAAGGTCCCTTTTTGTCAGCCCAACGGGCGGAAAGCAGACCTTTGGTCCCGGTTGGTGGCACCAACTGGGACTAAATGGGGCCATTAGTCCTGGTTTGTGGCACCAACCGGGACCAATGCTCCCTGTATAAAAGCCCACACTTAGCAGTTTTCGACTCATATCGCTCCCCCGAAGGCCAGATCCCACCCACGTCGTCAGGCTGCCGAATCTCGCACGTTCTCCGTCGCCTTCACCGCCGCTGGCCGCCGCCCCCAACCTCCCCACCTCACTCCGGCCGCCCCGCCTCATGCCACCCCGCTCCGGCCACCCCGCTTCAGCCGCTCCGCCCCGCTCCGGCCACTTCTCTGCCACGCTCCAGCCAGATCCCCCCTAACCTATACGTGAGGATGATTTTTGTTTTTTGTTCATATATATGTGTGTATGATGTTTTTTGTTCATATATATATATGTGTATGATGTTTTTTGTTCATATATATGTGTGTATGATGATATATGATGATATATGTGTGCATGATGATATATGTGTGTGTGATGATATATGATGATATATATGTGTGTATGAAAATAGCCACATATATTTAAAAAATAGAAAAAGTTATTACCGCCGCCACGTGATGAAATGCATCACGTTTTGTTACTGCTCGTGATGATATGTCCGGCCGACATTTTTTTTGTTCATATAGAAAACTCCGGTAATTTCGACATGAGGGGGGAAGTCGATCAACCCCCTCTCGCCTGACCAACTCTCGAGCCCGCCTAAACCGGGACTGAAAAAGCGTTGTCGATGTCCTACCCACTCTCGCCCCTACCCGACAAACTCTCGAGACCACCCAAACCACTAGAAGAAAACTCCGGTAACTTCGATTAACCCCCACTCGCCCGACCAAACCCGAGAAGCATTGCCGAGGCCACCCAATCCCTAAAAGCATTGTCGAGGCCAACCAAACCCTAGAAGCATCGAGGCCACCCAATCCCTAGAAGCGTTGTTGAGGCCACCCAACACCGTAGAAGCGTCGAGGCCACTAATATGATCCCTTGTCTATGTTTGCCACTAATTAATATATCCATCTCTCATGTTTGTATATTAATTGCCATGTTGTAATATTTGCAGAAACCATGGATCCAACCATGAACAGAGACTTTGAAGGAGAAGCGTTGTTGGGGGACATAATCCGCGGTGGCGATGATCCCTTCTCGTTAATGAATTTTGACACAGAAGAGCTAGGACATGATGATGACGGCTCCGGTCACCGAATGCTGGAGGAAGAAGGAGACCATGATGACGGCTCCGGTGGCCGAGAGCCGGAGGAAGAAGGAGACCATGATGACGGCTCCGGTGACCGAACGAAGGGAGCTGTTGCAAAGTTGTCCGGCAAGGTATATATACTAATTAAACCTGTGCTGACTAATTGATGCATTAGTATGTACATATATTAACTCTTATTTCTTCTTTTATATATCCCTCCATATCGAGCCAAACTTCGGTAACGAGACGAGGCCCGAAGAAAAGGTTGGGCAAGGAAGAAAGGTTCATGATCACCTTAATCGCGAACGATGGCCAACCGATTGAACCGAAGAAGACCAAGGATGCATTTTCTTCTTAGTGTGGAGCTATTGTTAGGGATAGCATCCTGATCAGCATCCAACAATGGAATGAGCCGGCTAAGAACGCTAAGAACTACGACCCTCAAGTTTCTTATGTCACCAATAGACAAAAACATGATCTTTGGAAGGCCGTGAAGGAAAATTTCACCCTACCGCCGGAGGAGGATGAGAGCAATCCAGTTATAGAGCCACTGGTTAGGTCGTTTGCTCTTAAGAAGATGATAGATCTTTTCAGGAGGTGGAAGAATGAGTTGAAAGCTAAGTTTGTCGACCAAGAGAAGACCCCAGTATTCGTTGGCCGATATGCAGGGATAAGAGATCAATGGGACGCATTCGTGGCCTACAAGACTTCTGAAAAGAGTAAGAAAATGTCAGCAATAAACAAGAAAAATTCTGAAAAGAAGCTGTTTCACCATCGCACGGGGTCAGGTGGATACCTTAGATCCCCGCAGTTGTGGGCCAAATCGGATGATGACCTGCGAGCTAAAGGGGTCGAACCACAGACAGCGAACTGGCCAGACCGTTCAAGGACCTGGTTCTTTGGGGTTGGGGGAACTTTGGACCCTAAAACAGGGAAGTGCGTTTGGACGGACGAGCAACTTGCAATACCAGTCAGGAAGCTTCAGCAAGTTATCAAGGAAGCGTTGGAAGGGAGGTTCAAACCCGACAGAGAGAAGGACGAGCTAACTGAGACCCTCGGGAATCCTGAGCACCCTGGACGAACACGAGGCACGCTAGGCTCTGTTCCGTGGAAGCTTGGGTTTCCCGGCGCAGGCGGTTACAAAAGTCGGGAGAGGAAGAGGAAACAGGAGCTGAGCATTGTGCAGGAGATCAATGCAAGAGTACGAAGGCTAGAGGAAAACGTTATGAGCCAGCAAGCTCCCGACCAGCAACTTGTTCAGGGGCACGAAGCTACCCCGCCATCTCAGCGGAAAAGCAGCGTGGCTTCCACAGAGGTCCTTCAGTAGCCTGACTTCAAGGCTCCTAGCTACCCCGTGGGTGCTATCACAGATGGCAAAGATTGCGAGCTTATGACGAAATGCATTAACCTCACCCTCAAGGCGACTGACGGCTTTGTTGCACCTCCTCGAACCGACGGAACTTTTCACCACGGTGAGATTCCACA
This sequence comes from Hordeum marinum, assembly GCA_022496015.1. Lineage (NCBI taxonomy): Eukaryota > Viridiplantae > Streptophyta > Magnoliopsida > Poales > Poaceae > Hordeum > Hordeum marinum. Next base: position 513,140,287 of record CM039676.1, on the reverse strand, counting down.
TGGCTATGCTGTCGCGCAAGTGGATGAAATAATGGGGGATTTGAGGAGCCCGAGCTTGACCACCCTACAGGTGAAGGGGAGACCAAGCTGAGATTTGCTCTGAGGAGTACATGTCTATGGCGGAAGGAGCACATCAAGCTTACGAACTGGATGCCTCCGCCTCCTCCTCCTCCTCCGGCGAGTGATGAAGGCACTCATCCTCCTCCTCCTCCTCCTCCTCCTCCGACAAGGGATCAAGGCACTCCGCCTCCTCCTTCGCTTCGTCCAGCGCATGATGTCGACGATCAAGGCACTCCGCCTCCTCCTTCGCCTCGTCCGGCGCGTGACGTCGACGATCAAGGCACTCCACCTCATAAGGAACGACAGAAGAGAGACTCCATTACTCCGGCTGCTAGCAGTACAGCCAGTGGCAGGAGGCCATACAAATATGGTCCTAAGTCTCTCAAGCCATTGGAAAGTTGCCATACGAGAGGACCGCAGAGGAAACCGCGAAGATCTCTCAAGACGAAGTGAGGGCCCATTTTGCAAAGAAGGCTCCAACTCCGAAGCACACGATAGATCTAGTGGCAGCGAAGCGCACTATTGAGGCCCTGAAGCGACCATCACCGCCTCCGCTGGATACCAACTATGTCCGCGCTACTAAAAAGGCATATCAAAATGCGGTGTGGACGAGAACTACTTCCAGTGATGAGAGGTTAGCTAAACAAAGAAGTGGGAAAACAATTCCCTAGCTCGGCGAACAGGCTAACCAATCGTGCCCCCCGCTGAAGGTGTCTACCGATATCGTGCCTAATCTGGCGCCGGGGGTGGTCGTGGAGGGGATGGCGCCCGGTTATGACAATATTGCCGATTACCTCGATGTTGAATTCCCAATAGCGGAGGTGGCATACAAATACCAGTACGGGAAGCCTTTCGTCAAAGATGGAAGTCCTCTAGGAACAGTGATGAGACAATTGCATGATTAGTACATGAACACCTGCAGGGAATCTGGGATGGATTGTTTGATGCTGAGTATTAAAGATGAGCGCGACTTCTTTGGCCAAGAGCTGATTCCAGTTGAATTTGACGAGATTTTCCAGTTTTACAATCAAAAGGACATCAACGAACAAATCATGACTTTCTATTGTCTGTAAGTACTTCTGTAATTAAGTCTCTATATATAGCTCACCTCTTTCATTGCATGTATATATATAATTATCCTCATCACTATATTATGCAGATTGAAGATCGTCGAATGCAGAAAAGCAGGAATGTATGACATTGGGTTCATTAACCCAAATATCATACATGAATGGACGGTTAAACACAAAGCCCGACAAACCAAGGACAACTTGCTACAATCGATGCTTAAAAATCAAAACAAAGACAAAATACTCTTTCCTTACAACTTCAAGTGAGTGTTACTGTCTTGTGCATATTCGATTTCTCCCTTATTACTCGAGGGTATAGTAATGTAATTAATGAGCTATGCATGTGTGCGCAGCCACCACTTTATTCTACTAGAGATTAAGCTTGAGCGGGGAGTAGTAACCGTCTTAGACTCGAGACGAAATGCTCCCGAGTTGTATGCGAACCTGACTGAAATGCTTTAGAGGTAAGTTCGATCGATCATTATCGCACCATATCGGCAACTTTGTTCATTTCCTGATATATATCAAGTAATTATTTTCTTTGTCTGCCAGGGTTTGGAAAGATTTCGCCAAAATTGCTCTCGGACTGCATACCGAGCTGCAATTTAGACACCCAAGAGTAAGTAATATATACTATCTAGTTCCGCCCATCTTTCATTGATTTCTAGCTAGTTTCATCAATATATACCATTTAGCATGCTTGCTTATCAGTGTGATTGACCTTTATTCTCGTATTTTGCTTGTTTCAGGAACAAGGGACTAGTTTTTGTGGATACTACGTTTGCGAGTTCATCTACAACGAGACGAATCCTAATAAGCGGGGCTACACTAAAAAAGAATATGAAGTGCGTAAGCAAAAATATTCACAATTTTATTTTATTACAATCATTTGTTTTGAGTTTCATTTATATACATCTATTGACCCTCTTCTTCAATTTTGATCTGGCGGATGCAGGATGAACTCCTACCAAAAGATCGCATACGAGCAATTCAAGAGGAATTGGCGGGATTCTTTATTGACCACGTCATCAGTAAAGCCGGAGAATACCATATGGAACTTGATATTAGAGGTTAGGGATTGTAACATAGGATAGATATACGAAAAATTGTTGTTTGACCAATCTCTCGAAGAAGGAGGAGGTCGATCACTTCTCTCTAAATATGTTCATGACGATCTTGTGTACTTACTGGTTTCCTTCATTTGCTTAATAACCAACATGTCGCGAGTTCTCTCTATACGTATAGTACATAGCGTCACGACCAAGCACGGAGATAAGAGAGGTCACTTCTCTTTATTAGCTAGCTAACACAATATATGAAACCCCTAAATTAACCCTCCAAAACCCTCAACCCCCCCCTCTTTAAAAAAAACAGCTCCTTAGCTACTGACGCATGGACGCTCTTTGGTCCTGGTTGGTGTTATCAACCGGGACCAAAGGCCCTCCTGCCTGGCTCGGCGGAGCGGCCACGTGTAGCCCCATCTGTCCCGGTTCGTAAGTGAACCGGGACTAATGGTCATGGGATTTAGTCCCCACCCTTTAGTCCCGGTTCCGGAACCGGGACAAATGGGACTTACGAACCGGGACAAAGGGGCCTTTTTCTACTAGTGTATCCTTAAACATGCGGCAAAGAATCACTCCAGAGTTCCTACCTAGCAGACAACATAAGATGAAATTGTTGTTGGTAGTAAAACCACCTCAAAATTACCCTTTCCCGGTCAATCTATTGAGCCATCCCTATAAGTGTCACAACTAGCCCTAGAGTTCGTACTAGAATAACATCATATGATACGCATTAATCAACTCGAATGTCACTTAGATACCCAATGTCACCACAATTATTTGCGAGTTAATTATTCGACATCCATCAAACAATTTTAGATTTATCATATTCAGTCCAACACAAAGAACTTCAAAGAGTACTCCAAGATTTCTATTTGAGATAGTATGACGAAAATGTGCATCAACCAATGTGCATAATTAACCCAATGTCATCACAGGAATCCGCAAGTTGATGACCAAAACATACATCAAGGGACTCAATACTATACCCCATTGTCACCACTTTTATCCACGTGCAACACATATATCAATTGTTTTCAAATCCAATGTACTCAATCTAACATAATGAAACTTCCAAGGGAAAGACTCAATTCATCACAAGATAGAGAGGAAAGAACACCATATGATCCAACTATATTAACAAAGCTCATGGTATATCAAGATCGTGCCACATCAAGAACATGGTACATCAAGATCGTGCTACATCAAGAACATGAGAGAGAGAGAGATCAAACACATAACAACTGGTACATACCCTCAACCTTAAGGGTGAACTACCCCCTTCTCGCCATGGAGACCGCCGAGATCATGAAGATGGCCTCCGTTGATGATTTTTCCCTCCGGAGGGTGCCAGAAAAGGCCTCCGGATGTGATTTCTTCGGAACATCGGCTTGCAGCGGCGAAGACGAAGTTCTTCATCTAGCTCCGTTTTTTTGGATTTATAGGAATATTTGGGATTGATTCCACTTTAGGGGGGCCCACGAGGAGATCGAGGAGGCCAATTAGAATGCTAGGGTGGGTGCGCGAGCGGGGAAGACTGGCGACTATACGGAGATGGAGGATGTGTGCTTAGTAAAATCATGGGAAAGCATTTCTCTTGACTCCATTCTTGGCAAGGATCAAACCTACAACAATTTTTGGCAAAGAATCAAGGATAAATTTCAGCAAATAATGTCATACCCATCTGGTCAGAGCATGAAGGACCATCGAGGGCGTTGGGACACCATCAGCAAAGCTTGTGCCCGTTGGGACGGATGCTTGAAGAAAGTGCGTAATGCATCACCAAGTGGACTCACTATTGATGATTATGTGAGCATTTTTCATCTGCATGTCACTAGACATGTTCGTAGGAAAATTATGAGCTCATACTTGTCTCAAATTTTACTTGTAGGATTGCCTCGCCAGTGAGTACTACAAGCAACCCCCTCCAAAGGGCCAGTCATTCAATCTTCATCATTGCTGGGTTTGGCTCCGGGATAGTAATAAGTGGAGGTTGAGGCACAAAGAATGCCCTCCAAAGAGAGGCGTGAAAATGGAGGTTGTGGATGATGGTGATGATGATAGTGATGGTGCACAAGGAGGAGAAAGAAACAAGGACAAACCGGATGGAAACAAGAAGGTTGCAGCAAAAGTGAAGAGGACGTCCGAAACAATCACTTCGAGAGAGCAAATTGGTGAGATGGAGAAGATGAAGGAGGCCATGCCAGTCAATCATTGGGACGAAAAATTTGCCATGACCGAGAAGAAGAGAAACACAAAGAGGATAAATGGGAAAAGAGGTGTGCCTTTGAGGAGCGCAAACTCACCCTAGAGGAGCAAAAGAGGATGGACGAGAGGACCGCCGAGGAGGATCTGTTCATGATGATGAATTCGTACGGCATGGATGCAATGGCAAGAGAATTTTGGGAGATGAAAAACATGCTCCGTAGGAAGATGGAGCTTCAAAATCTTATGGTCGGTGGTGATGGTGGCTTCGACATTGGAGGTTGTGATGGCCTCAGCATTGGTGGTGGTGGCTTCGGCATTGGTGGTGGTGGTGGTGGTGGCTTCGGCATTGTTGATGGTGGATTCGGCATTGGTGGTGGTGGCTTCGGCATTGGTGATGGTGGCTTCGGCATTGGTGATGGTGGATTCGGCATTGGTGGTGGTGGCTTCGGCATTGGTGGTGGTGGTGGTGGTGGCTTCGGCATTGGTGATGGTGGATTCGGCATTGGTGGTGGTGGTGGTGGTGGCTTCAGCCTGGCTGGTTTCAACATGGGTGGTGGTGCTTCGGCATGCCATGTTAATGGTGGTGATGATGGTGGCGCTCAATCTCCGGTCCATGTTCGTGAAGGTGGTGGCGCAAGCTCTCCGGTTCAAGTTTATGAATATGGTGATGACATTCTTCGCAGCAGCAATATAATACTATGCACTATGAATATAGTATCATATAATGATACTCCCCACTACGACCAACTTAATCCATCGACCACTATAGCCGCGCTCATACATTAAAGCCACTCCAATCTCCACGCTCAATCTTCATCCTTCTAGTGATGATCCACCTCTCTCCTGCCATGACCCTAACTATCTTCCTACATATCTCTCTGAAATTCCTGAACAAGACTGCAGTTAAGTAATGCCCAAAGCATACCGCCGGTTCAGTTCAAGACATACACAACCCAATGTTGCTCAATTGTTTTTACATTCTTACAGGAATCTCGTTTTTATCATTGTAAAAAAGGATCTTCCAATTTATCATCAGTCATTTGCTGAATTCAGTTGCTCCTGAATCAAATGTGACAGACATATAAACTGTTTGATCGCCAATATCGAACGACGTATATATACGTCCTTGCGTCTACAATCTTTTTTTTGGCGGATAAACAAATAATGGTTCGAAGTTACTACGGAAATGTCCTTAATTTTCTTGCAGGGGTTACTACTTACAAATTGTCAATGACACTTTCTACGGAAATGAAAGCACCATGGTCATCTCTAGAAGATCCGTACAAGCATGGATCTAGCACTTGGTATACGCACCAGATTTCGAGGCTTAAACGTACAAGTGGCCGGCAAGAAGCTTTGTTTTATTATTAACCCTTATATGTTAATTAGTGTTGCTAATAAGGTTCTCCCTGTAGGAACCCAGTCGCTTGGAGCTATGCACAGGCTAATTCACTGCTCTCCGTACGTAAAATATCATTATCGAGCCATGGTTTGGTGAGAGTTAACCAAGCTTGCAAGCAGCGACGAACACTTAGAGCATTACAAACGGACCTCTCAAACCCGTCTCATACGATCACCATCTGGTCACTGTCCGGTCATTTTTTTTATCCAGACGGACCCACCAAATGGCCCTCAAACGCCCGGATTGATTGGCACCCCCTTTATCCAGCCCAAATATGAGGCGGATATGGGGGCACCCGGGCACGCCCGTCACGTCCGAGCCTGCCCATGCCGGCCCACCCCTACCCCACATATATTCGTCACCATCCGCTCGCCGGACCAAACCCTAACAACTTCACTCCCTTCCCTACACTCCCCTTCGCCACCTGAGCTCTCCTCCGACGGATTTCGGTCGTCTTCGACATGGCGGGCAGTGGATCCAAGTCCTTCAACTCCAGAACCATCGACCCCGAGATCATCCCGCGCAGCCCTGAGGAGGAGATGGCCGTCCGGCTTGCGCCCCGCCGCGCCCGGGAGATGCCCGTGGACGGCTCAGCTCGGACTCCCTCGGTCAGGAATCCATTGTGTCCGCCCAAATTGTGCATGGATCCGGCATTAGGCAGGCCGCAACCTCACCGGAGGCCATGCGATCCGCCTGGCGTCCGAACGCGCTGGCGGACGCGCAACCCCTCCGGTGGCGCGCTGGAAATCGAGAGGCTTCCGAAGAAAGCATGGCTTGGCGTGGACGCCATGCAAGGCAGCGGGAGCGGGAGGCGACGGACGTCGGTGAGGCGGAGTCGCATTCTCCGGTGCCCTGTATGGCGCATCAGTCCGAGCGCCGCAACCGCATCGTGGTGGACGTCGGGGGCTCTTCCCCGGACGAATCCATCATCGATCTGATGTCTACCGGCATCGTTCGGGTTTCGGTCTGCGACGAGGAAGAGTAGGGCATGGGAGACGGCGGGGCATCGAGTCCCGTGAGTGAGCTCGTGTCCCATGTCCTACTCTACCTTGCCGGCGACCGGACCAACACTCTGGGAAGTGCAGCCGTCGGTCGGACATGACCACGGCGGAGGGGTGGGCGGAGGGGTGAGCTGGGAGCGGAACCGGATGAGCTCCGCTCAAAGATCGGATCACGTTGCATGTAATAATATGGATTTGAGGTTTCTAATTTGAAATGTTCGGATGTAAAATACGTTTTATGAGGAGTGACCGATTATTGTCCACGGACACGTCCGCGGATGTTTGAGGGGTCGGATTTACCAAGTCCGACTGTAGATGCTATTACCCAGTTACCCACCACCAATAGCTAGCTATGCCCTCTTCCAGTGTTTCTTTCCACCGAAAGCACACGCACACTGACATGGTTATCGATTGATGGAGATGATGAGCCACATCTTAAAACGTTTTAGAGGTCTTCATTTTTTCCGATAAAGAATTCTTTATTACTTAAAAGTTTAAGCATTATATCTGGCCTCTCCATAACTAAGATAAACACAGCCAAATAAAATTCAGTTTCATAAAACAAAAAGATGAGATACAAGTATTCAAACTGTATAACATCGAAATTGTAGAAGGACCAATCTAAAGATCATGCTGCCATCCATGTCAGATAAAAATATCTCTCATCTTGTTCTCCATGCGTGTACATATAAGAGAGGAAAATGCTACATGGGAGTCTTCATAGGAGAGAAAAATGCTAGTACCTTTTTTTTTTGGACCGCTATTGCGCGCGAAACATGGCTAGAGCGAATGCGATATCTTGAGTAGTTTTAGTGATGCAAAGTGGCCGTTCAAGACGCATCGTTGAAGGCATCTTTTCCGGCTTTGGTTTTGTTAACGTGAATTAAGTATGCTGCATACTGAGGCTCTCTCCTTGTGTTTTCATCTGACACGACCTGTTCTTTATTCGTTTGCACAAAGCACTAGCTCGCCTCTTTACATGCGGGTGCACATGCAAGCGCGTGACCTTTCACGTGCCTGCCATTGTTAGCTGAGCCAAAGAAAAGCTTTTGTTTGATCTTCTTCGTTGCTGCTAACTGGCTACACTTGTCTGAGTCTCCTCTCCACTCCAAGCACACAAACAACCAAGAGAGATGCAGTGCACAAACACGGAATAAGAGCTACCGGCAACCAATGGCGCCTGTCGTGAGCGCTGCACTCGGCGCTTTGGGTCCGCTGCTGGTAAAGCTCGGCGGTCTGCTCGCCGGTGAGTATGGCCACCTCAAAGGGGTCCGTCGAGAGATTCACTCCCTCGAATCTGAGCTCAAAAGCATGCATGCCGCGTTGGAAGAGTACACGAAGCTTGAAGATCCAAGTGGGATATCGCTAGTGCGCGAGCTGGCATATGATACCGAGGACATCTTCGACAAGTTCATCCATCATGTCGGTAAGGGCGGACGTCGGGGCGGTTTCAAGGAGTTCTTGCGCAAGATCGCCCTCCCTCTGAAGACGCTTGGAGCTCGACGTGAAATCGCCGGCCAAATTGATGACCTGAAGGGCCGCATCAAGCAAGTGAAAGATCTCAAGGATAGTTACAAGTTGAATGATCTTCCTTCTAGCACCACTAGCCATACGGCCGTGGATCCCCGGCTACATGCGGTCTTTGCTGAGGAGGCACACCTTGTGGGCGTGGATTGTCCGAGGGATGATCTTACCAACTGGATGGTGGAAGAAGGAAACAACTCATCCAAACCTCGCAAGGTGTTGTCTATTGTTGGTTTTGGTGGATTGGGGAAAACAACACTGGAAAATGAGGTCTATTGCAAGATTCAAGGGTAGTTTGATTGTAAGGCTTTCGTATCGGTCTCACAAAAACCAGATATAAAGAAAATTATGAAGGATGTGATCTCTCAAGTGTCAGGCCAAGATGGTTCCACAAAAGATACTAGTGATTGGGATGAAAGGAAGTCCATCTCAGAGCTAAGAGAACTACTACAGAATAAAAGGTAACGTCGATCTTTATTAATTCTCTTAACAAATATTTCATCCCTTTTTTTTAAAAAAGCAAATATTTCATGCATACTGCCTCGTGTTTGAGTCACTTACCATTGACTGTACCATTATTAATTCCACACAAAGAAAACAACTCGCTTGAGGTCGGCTTGAACAATTCTAGGCATGCTTACAACCAACGCTAGAAAAGTACCGTGTACCCAACTACAAGATGCTTACAACATGAAATATTTGTCATCGTGAATATATTTGTGCCCAAATCCTTCATTAACTCAGATTGTTTTGCAGCTAATGAAGTACACAAACTTCTGAAAAGTACACAAACTTCTGAACAGTACTATGTGTCCAAATCATTCATTAACTCATATTTTTTTGCAGTCCTTGTTTTTTTTAATGAAGCTAGCTTGCAACCGTATAGGGAAACATAAGAAACGAATGTCATAAAGCTATTAATTACTCCAGTTAAGTACTATGTGTCCGTGATGCAAAGGTTGGGCATTATAAATATTTCATTTTCCTAAAAAAAACATTAAGCGATATTGGGGTTTCATAGCATATGTTCGAGTGTTAAAGCATAATTTCTTACCATAATTGGTTAACATGATTTGCTATTTTTTATAGGTATCTCATCATCATTGATGATGTATGGTCTGCAGAAGCATCGAACACTATTAAGTGTGCTTTCCCAGATAACAATTGCTCTAGCAGAATTATAGTTACTACACGCATCATTGATGTAGCCAAGTCATGTAGTTTGGGAGGTGACGACCAGATGTATGAACTGAAATCGCTAACTGATCTCCACTCTAGCATATTGTTTTTCAAAAGAGTATTTTGCTCGGAGGAAAATTGCCCTGACCTGTTGGAAGAAGTTTCAAATAACATTCTAAAGAAATGTGGAGGCCTACCATTGGCAATTATAAGTATAGCTGGTTTACTAGCAAACCGACCAGCTATCATGGAAGAGTGGGATAAGGTTAAGAGGTCAATTGGTTCTGCACTGGAGAAAACTAAGAGTCTAGAGGGCATGCACAGCATACTATCTCTGAGCTATAATGATCTTTCACCTAATCTGAAGACGTGCTTGTTGTATCTGAGTTTATTTCCCGAAGACCATGTGATTGAGAGAACTAGGCTAGTGAGGCAATGGATAGCAGAAGGCTTTATCTCCGAAGAGCGTGGATAGAGCAGGCAAGAGGCAGCAGAGAATTACTTCTACGAGCTTATCAACAAAAGTATGGTCCAACCAATGGACATTGGCTATGATGGTAAGGTTCGAGCATGTCGAGTCCATGACATGATTTTTTGGAAAAGGAGGTTAAACCCCCGGCCTCTGCATCAGTCGATGCATACAACCATCTTTATTAATTACTTCACAAAGGACTGACAAAAAAATACATCAAGCCACCCGAAGCCACCAGTCACACCTACAAACTCGATAATGTGGAGTGCTCTCACTCCCATATCTAAAACCGGTGTCTTTGTCGATCCATGCACATAACGTATCGGGACCAACAGCCAGCGCAGCAGACCTAAAACGCGCACCACATACACACGTTGTAGAATCCAGAAGCCGCCATCATCCTCAGACCGTTCACCCATCTACAAGATAGAGATCCGCATCGTCCTTACCAGTCCAGACATCCGTCGACGCCACCACGACGCCCAACGGCACCACCGCCCCGCGCTCGTCCATCCAGATGCGAAGACTCCGGAGGATCTGTCGTGCGTAGCACCTGCTGACCAGGCATGACACAACGTAGCACCTGTCGACTAGGCATGACCTGACATCTCCGCAGAAGCTCCGTGCAAGACTTAGCCGCTCCACCTCCTGCCTCTGTCATCCAGCGCTGCTCTACAAACGATGCTCACAAGAAAGTAATGACACCGCAGTACCGCCATCGTCCGATCTAGATGACCAGATCTTAGGGTTTTCCCCAGAGCAGCACGAGTGGGTCGACAATAGTTAAACGACGATGCCTTCATCAAGGTAACGACGCAAAACGCCGCCATCGCCCGCCACCGGCTCGGTTTTCACCGGCAACTCTGTCTCTCCAACTCGCAGCCGGGACTAGATGACAAATCTGGAGATCCGACCACCCAGCCTCAGGCCGACCACCTCCGGCGAAGGAGATGGCCACCACCGCCGCGCCCAGGGTCGGAGCCCCCGACGTCCTCGTGTTGCAGGACCAGCCCAGAAGCCGCTTGGCGTCGCCGGATCAACGGAGATGCACGACAGCGTGTGGAGCGGCCCGTTGGAGCCCATCGGGGCCTAGATTGGGCGCACTAACCGCCGCCGCGGAGATCTCGCCGACTCTGGCTCCAGCACACCGACCCTGGTCGCCGCCGGCCCGCGCCACCGCCCTTGATCCGGCCGGAGTACAACGCCGCCACCCAGATCCAATCGTGGGCCGAGGAGGATTGCTGCCGCCGCCGCTGCGGCCCACAGGCTTAGCCTGCAATGCCCTCGGCGACGGCGGCGGGAGAGGAGGGGCCGCTGGTGGCGACCGGAGGCGGCCGGCGAGGTTGCCCCGGTGTGGCGTGGGGCCGCCACACGGGGGGAGGAGGGGACGAGTCCATGACATGACGCTTGAACTTATTATTTCGAAATCTGTTGAAGGTAATTTTACCACTGTGGTAGGTGGAGGCCAAAGTTTGTGCTATCAGCAAGGTTTCATTCGGCGGCTATCGATCCAGTACATTGACAAGGAACTTGCATCCGCACTGGCAAATCTGGATTTAAGCCATGTTCGAACTTTGATTGTAATGCCATCATGTTGCATCAAACACTTGCCCGCTCTTGATCAGTTTGAAGCTTTACGTGTTCTGGATTATGAAGGTTGTGAGGATTTAAAGGACTCGGATGTGAAGGCTATGGAGAAATCATTCCAACTAAAGTACCTCAACTTTCGGGGCACAGATTTATCAAAGCTACCATCAGGCATCGTGATGGTAGGTAATCTAGAGACCCTAGTTTTAGAGGATACACGTGTGCGAGAGTTGCCTGCTGAATTTGGTCGGCTAACTAAACTAGAACACCTAACAGGATGGGGATGGATACTACCAGATGGGGTTGCGGATATGAAGAAATTACAGTTGATGTCAGGCTTGGTTATTACCTCGAGTAAACCAGATGTGCTGGAGAATCTCGGCAACCTAACAAGTTTGAAGGAGCTCATGGTTGAACTCACTGTGAAGAGGCGTTGCTCTCCTAACTGTGAAAACAGAATAGAGGATAAGAGATGTGAAGCGGCGTTCCTGTCCTCACTGTGCAAGCTTGGCACCTGCAAACTCCGATGTTTGGAAATAGGAGCGTTCGGTGCTTCCCTTGACTTCTTTGATTCTTGGTCCCCTCTGCTACGGGCTACATGGATTCGTTCACCAACTTTCCAAAGTGGATTACACCAGCACTCACTAACCTTGCCGACCTGTGCATCTGCTTAACTGAAATGACAGAAGATGGGCTGGTTACTCTTGGGCTTCTCCCATCCTTACTTCGCCTGAAACTATGGCCAACAAACAAGTTGGTTGGCACAGTCCAAGGCAATTCTTTCCCGAATTTGAAGGTTTTGGGGTTGGGATATAAGGGGGACCAAGTATATGTTTCGTTCGTGAAAGGGTCTGCGCCCAAGCTTGAGGAACTGCGCATGCCATTCACTGTTTCGGCAGCAAAAGCTAATGGCTTCTATTCAGGCATTGAGCATCTCTCATCTCTGAAACAAGCTCAGATATGGTTTAATGATGAAGACGCGACATCTACAGAATGCAAGGCTGCAGTTGCTGTGATCAGGAAGGAAGCGGGTGGCAATCCCAACCATCCTGCACTTACCCTTGAGTGGGAACCAGAGGGAGAGGACACTGAAGAGACTGGTCGTAGTGACGAGGAGAAGAGCAAGGCAGATGGTGACGCTGATGAGTATTAAAATGGGATGAACAGTGTCCGAGCAATAGGTACATTTCTGGTTTCTTTTTCTCTGGTAAGAACATAGTCACATTTTAATTTTCCCCACCAAAATATATCTGTGTCCCGAGCCACTTCTGGATTTCTCAGACTCACATGCTTTATGCTTTTCCTGTTGCCAATCCAGGCTATGCTGTGCGGCTGGAGCTTGGAATGCCATACACTATTCTTTGCACTCTACGGCGCACTTGTCATCGAGTCTCAACTGAAGCTGAAAGAGAGACACCTCCTGTAAAAAAGTGGTCTCGAGACTCTCTCAACTGAAGTTGCTACTTTGCTACATACAGTGTTTGATAGCCTCTGTCCCTTACTTTGATTATTCAGATTTAAGCTCCGTTACTCATAATAATTAAGGCCCCCCCTGTCGGAATCTGGAGTCTGAAAACGTATGCTGTTCTTTATTCGCACATACTCTGTCCCCAGAAGCTTTTATGCATTTGGTAGGACCTAAGCTCTATTTGATTTCTGTATGTTTAATAAAATTTATGAAAAAATGGGGTTGGGTTTCCCTTGTTCCAGAAATTTAAAGCGTTGTTGAATTACTGTACAGTGATCAGATCGACTCGATCGTGCATGGCCTGTGTGTTATTATTATTCATCAGTTTTGTTCTGAAACGGATGGGGACAAAAGCATGCTGTCACATATCCTTCTTGTGTTAGGGGGAACGAATTTTGTTGTGCTTGACCGTTCGAGGTTATATATGTACATACTTGTGTTGAACTGTTATCAAGCAAATATTCAGCCACGGTTAGTAGATGGGATCTGTGTGCATTCACGAACCAGCTAATTTGTACCCTGTTTGTTTTCTTCATATTCACTGATAAAATTCTACTAGATGAGTGAGTGCATAAATCGATCGGTCACTTTTGTAAGCTCTACTTGCATTGGCGATTATTTCTTCCATACTAATACACTTGCTGATGGATGCTTATCTACAAGCTCGACATTGTCGGATGCTTATCTTATATATCTGGAAGACATGTCATTACATCTGTGTATCAGCACATTTTTTCATAACGTTGCTTCCCTTTAGTATATGCTTTCCTATGAGACATGTAGTTCAGTTGATTTAGATCTAAGCTCAATTATTGCTAATAATTAAGGCCTCCTTTGACGGACCTTAGATTCTAAGTGCGTACTCTGTTCTTAATTCGCTCTAGTGTCTTTACACATTCGGTAGGACCTTAGCTCTAGTTGCATTCAGAATATTTCTGCTGAATACTTGATCTCTCTTTTCGTATAACGTATTGGGTATGTGGCTAGAAATTTCTGCTGAACTAATACTCTCTCTGCTGAACCAATATTCTGAAGTAAGAAGAAGATCCAAATCTACTCCCTCCGTTCCTAAATGTAAGTCTTTTTAGATATTTAATATGGACTACATACGTATGTATATAGACGTATTTTACGGTATAGATTTACGCATATTGCTCCGTATGTAGTCTACATTGAAGTCTCTAAAAAGACTTATATTTAGGAACGGAGGGAGTAGTATACAAAGGACTGATTTATCTTGTAGAAACTGAATTATGCAACAAGAACTCTGCAAATATTTTGTGTCCATCCAACACAGCTGCTACTGTAGTTTTCCTAACAAATCTTTATGAAATGCATACGAAATTTCCTTTGAACCATCACTGTCCGACAATTGTCTGGATGGCTTAATTAACCTGCCCAAGTAATTAACCCCCTCGCCTCTATAAAAGTTGAAGACTGCATCTTATTTAACATGTCGTTACATTTTTTTGTTGACTGACTTCTCAACTAAAGCACAAAGCTATATGATAAAAGCACTGAACTGTTTTTTGTTTTTGTTTTTGAGTGGAATTGCTGCATTGTTTTTAACAAGTCAAGTCGTCTAATTTGGTTTGTTGAAGGAGGCATAAAGCCATAACATCCTTCTCCATGCTGCATGCTGAAGTCAAGTACAGTTCAGTTCAGTTCAGCTGTCCAAAACTCAAGGTGGACACAATCCAGCAGCCAATTGGTTGTCAAAATTTGCAGGACTTCTACCTTATTAGCAGAAATAAAAAATAGAAAAATCTCTGTTCTCTAGCTGACAAGGATTTGTGTTAGGGACTGTGTTTGTGATTCACATACTTTTTACTGAATCAAACAAGGATGGGTGGATTGATATGCACCAGGTGCATTCTGATGGCCACTACTGAAGAACAAAAAGGAAAGTAAATTAAAGCTGCACGAACGAAAATGCGCCTCTCCTCTGCTTTACTTCTCTGTTACCCTCTCCTATGGACTTGCTAACTTCTTTCACCAAAAGCAGGGCACCCTGTTTCTGCAAAAGATGAAAATGTCTCCCAGTTTGACCCCAGGTAAATCGGGTACTACGAGGCATGCCAAGCTCGACATTATCGAGTAAAATGCGCTGGCGGTCTGAGAACTTGTCTTGCGGGTGCACTTAAGTCACACTACTTGCAAACCGAAAAAACCCGTCATAGAACTTGCGTTGCGGGCTCATCTAGGTCACAATTGTCACTTGGGCCGGCCCGCCGCCTGGTTTTCTCTCTTCGGGGGTCACGCGAAGCACGCGTGGGGAGCTGTTTTTTTACACAGAAGACCCCGACGACTTTGGTAATCACTTGGTAACGTTAATCGCACAGTTGCCTGTCGTCGCTCTGCTTTCCCGATGGGGGAGGCGACTGGCGGCGGCAGTGCGGGTGCGTCCAGCTTGTCGGCGGCAACTGTACCAGCGGAGGCGACGGAGAAGAAGCCGCAGTTGAAGACAGAAGAGGGGAGTTGACCGATGTACGGTGAGTTCTCTGTCTCCTCCCCCTCTCCTCTCCTCCCCTCCCTTCCCCTCCCCTAATAACTAGGGTTAGCCTGTGCCGCCAGATTAGGTTGGATGAGAAAGTATCAGTGTTTCTGCAACATAGTTTCTGATTCCTCTCTGCAACATAGTTTCTGATTCCAAACTTTAAATTTGCAATGTATGTTCGGATTCAGTAAAATTCAGTATAGAGATGCATCATGGTGGGTTCTCTTTGGGAAAAGGAATTAATTTGGCATATTTGGATGAGAAAGTATCAGTGTTTGATAACTTTGATAGGAACACTTTCTGCAATGATATGATTGAATATATGTTGTGTGCATTGAAATATCCACCTGGTGAGTTGGATCTTGTTTTCTGGTGCCCACCGGGTAAAACACTTTCAGAAATGGTGCCTATTGATTTTGAAGTGGACTGTAGGAAGATGGCAGCAGCTTCTGTTAATTCAAGGGTGCTTGTTTTGTTTGTGAAGCATGTGAAAAAAACAGAGATGAAAAAAATAAAGGAGGAGGAAGATGACATTGCTTATAGGGTTGGGTCTGAATTGCCTCCAGTAATACTTAGCCCTATAAGCAAGGATAAAATGAGGCATGTGAAATCAGAGAGCAACAAAGCTAGTGCAGAGAGTGCTAAAAATTCTGTCCAGAATGCAGAAAGTGCTGCGATCAGGAAGGAAGCGGGTGCCAATCCCAACCATCCTGCACTTACTTTTGACTTTGAGGAGGAACCAGAAAAAGAAGAGGATGAAGAGACCGGTCATAGTGACGAGGTGAAGAGCAAGGTAGATGGTGACGCTGATGCGGCTTAAAATGAGATGATCCTCATCACCAACTGCAAGAGGTACATTTCCAGTTTAATTTTCTCACGTAAGAACAGTCACATTCTAATTTTCCCCGCCAAAATATATCTGTGTCCCGAGCCACTTCTGGTTTCCTCCGACTCTCACAGGCTGTACTGTTTTCCTTTTTTTTTTGAAAAGGGGTATCCCCGGCCTATGTGAAGGATGCATATGGTCACTTTATTAAAATAACCTCGTCCAACATAGAGTGAGTACGAAAGTTTACAGTTGCTTATCATGAGCAAATATAAAAAAACATGAATGAGGCAGCCACAACCGGCGACAAGGTGTGTAGGAAACTACTCTCCTATCCTATTACATGACCGCCATCCAAACCGGTTGAAGATAGCCCGAGCTACCATCTTCCATCGGATAGACCCAGTAACCAAACGCTCCCTGGCATCCATCGGAGTGAGTAGCGACCACATACGAATTAACGTTGTGGCTCTGAAGATAACCTGCAAAAAATGAAAATTTGATTTCCTGTTAAAAACCAAGTCATTTCGACAGTTCCATATAGCCCATAGGAGAGCACAGACGCCAACGCGAATGTATTTCTGAATTTCTACTGCCACCCCATCTAGCCACGTCCCAAATAACGTGTGAATGCTATTAGGTGGAGCGATGTTAAAAGCTATATGAACCGTTCTCCACAAAATCTGTGCCAATGGGCAATCTAGAAAGAGATGCTTGATGGACTCATTATTATCACAAAAGCTACATCTTCTAGATCCAGTCCAGTTTCGTTTGGCCAAATTGTCCTTAGTGAGAATAACTTGTTTATGGACAAACCACATAAACACTTTAATTTTTAAAGGAACTCTGACCTTCCAGATACTGACAGTTCTCGGGATAGCTACCGAGTTGATCATATCCAGATACATAGATTTAACCGTAAACATTCCGTTTTTCGTTAGGGTCCAGCTCAACCGATCTGGTTGGTTCGTTAGCTGAACCTCCATCAGCCTTCTAACCAAATGTAACCATGCTTCCCACCGGTCGCCTATTAGGTTTCTTCTGAACTGAATGTTCAGAGGGATCGATTGTAATACCGTTGCAACGTAGGACTCTCTACGTTGAACAATATTATATAGAGCCATGTATTGGGTAGCTAGAGGTGTCTCCCCGAGCCATGTATCCTCCCAAAATCTCGTATTAGTACCATCACCCACATCAAATTTGGTCCTTTGAAAAAAAGCCGATTTCACCTTCATCAATCCTTTCCAGAACGGTGAATCTGTTGGTCTGGGCGTCACTTGTGCTAAAGTTTTAGAATGAAGGTATTTACTACGCAGAATCTGCGCCCATATGGCTTCCGTTTCACTGAATAACTTAAACAGCCACTTACTGAGTAAGCATTGATTTTTCATCTCTAAATTCTCAATCCCAAGCCCTCCTTGTTCTTTGGGTGTACAAATGATATCCCACTTTGCCAGTCTATATTTTTGTGATGACTCATCACTCTGCCAGAAAAACCGCGATCGATAGAAGTCTAATCTCTTCCGTACCCCTACTGGCACCTCAAAGAAAGACAAGAGAAACATAGGCATACTCGTGAGAACCGAGTTAATGAAAATCAACCGGACTCCATATGACATAAGCTTACCCTTCCAGCAGCTTAGTTTCTTTTCAAATCGATCTTCAATACATTTCCATTCAGCATTCGAAAGCTTACGATAATGGATTGGTATGCCCAAATATGAGAAAGGCATCGAACCCAATTCACAGCCAAACAGTTGTCTGTAGGCCTCCTGTTCATCTTTGGCGCTACCAAAGCAAAAGAGCTTACTTTTGTGGAAATTAATTTTTAATCCCGACAGCTGTTCAAATAAGCAAAGCAACAACTTCATGTTCTTCGCTTTATCTAGGTCGTGCTCCATGAAGATGACTGTATCATCTGCATATTGTAGGATAGATATTCCCCCATCCACTAAATGCGGGACTAGACTACCAATTTGACCATTATCCTTCGCTCTCGTTATTAAAATCGTCAACATGTCCACCACGATGTTGAATAAAATAGGTGACATCGGGTCCCCCTGTCTTAAACCCTTGTGTGTCTGGAAATAGTGGCCTATATCATCGTTCACTTTTATACCGACAGTTCCTTTTTGCGAAAAAGACTCAACCTGCTTTCTCCAAGACTCGTCGAATCCTTTCATTCTAAGGGCTTGTTGAAGGAATGGCCACTTGACCTTATTGTAAGCTTTTTCGAAGTCCACTTTGAATATTACTCCATCTAATTTCTTAGTGTGAATCTCATGGAGTGTTTCATGCAGGACCACCACCCCTTCTAGGATGTTTCTGTCTGGCAGGAAAGCTGTTTGAGATGGTTGCACCACAGAATGTGCAATTTGCGTTAGCCTGTTCGTCCCTACTTTTGTGAAAACCTTGAAACTCACATTAAGGAGGCAAATTGGACGGAACTGCTCAATCCGTACAGCCTCTGTCTTCTTCGGAAGAAGAGTAATCGTCCCAAAATTTAAGTGGAATAACTGTAAATGACCGGCGAATAAATCATGAA
This sequence comes from Hordeum marinum, assembly GCA_022496015.1. Classification (NCBI taxonomy): domain Eukaryota; kingdom Viridiplantae; phylum Streptophyta; class Magnoliopsida; order Poales; family Poaceae; genus Hordeum; species Hordeum marinum. The sequence continues at coordinate 513,121,384 of CM039676.1, read as the reverse complement.
ACATTGGCATCAAGTCAGCCTTAATGATGTGTCAGCATCTCTTGTAAAACTCCGCTGGAAACCCGTCTGGCCCAGGTGCTTTACCAGTCTTCATTTGTGAGATGGCTTGAAATACCTCTTTATCGGTAAACGGGGCGGACAAGATCGCATTATCGTCCGTCGAAAGTTGTGGAACATCTTCGACCCTAGATTCATCTAAGGATACGAAGCTTGTATCAGGCTTGCCAAACAACTGTTTGTAATAATTTGTGATATACAACTTTAGGTTTTCCTGACCCACTATTGTTTCTTCATCTTGTTCCAGCTGAAAAATTCTTTTCTTGCGATGTTTGCCGTTTGCAATCATATGAAAGAATTTCGTGTTGTTGTCACCTTGGACAACTTTTCTCACTTTGGCTCTCAACGCCCACTTTAATTCTTCCTCACGCAGCAACACTTTAAGACGTAGCTCTGCAGCCACTTTCGTCTGAAGCTCACTGTCATTTAAAATTGAAGTCTCGGATTTGAGATCCAAACTATCGATGGTTTGAATAAGACTTTCCTTTTCTGTCTTATACACTCCACTCAAATGTTTTGCCCATCCTCGAAGGAATTGTCGTAAGTGTCTAATTTTATTTTGCCATCTTTGAACACTGGACTTACCGCTCGATTCCCTTGCCCACTCTCGGGCTATCATATCCATAAAACCCTCTCTCTCGAACCATGCCAATTCGAAAGAAAAAGGAGTTTTATTCCCAACAAAAGTGGACTCCCCTGAATCCACTAGAAGTGGTGTGTGATCGGAGATTCCCCTTGTCAAGGCCCGCACCGTTACTAGAGGAAACTTCTGTTCCCATTCAACACTTGTGAGCACCCGGTCGAGTTTCTCGAAAGTGGGCGTTGGAAGTGTGTTAGCCCACGTGAATTTTCGACCTGAGAGCTCAATCTCCCTCAAGTCCAAGCTTTCTATAATGGCATTAAACATAAAAGACCAACGACCATCAAAATTTTCATTGTTCTTTTCATACCTCCTTCTAATGATGTTGAAATCACCCCTCACCAGAATTGGGAGTGTCTCCTCACCGCAAATTCGCACTAGGTCAGCTAGAAAATCGGATTTTAACTCAGGTTGTGCAGCACCATACACTGCTACTAGCACCGATTGAAACCCGTCAAGCTTCGACCTTACCCAAAATTTGACGGCAAATTCCTCGAGGAAAACATTCCGAACCTCCAAAGTTTCACATTTGACCCCAAGTAGGATCCCACCGGATCTTCCTCTTGGTGGCAAGCAGTGCTAGTCAAATTGAACTTCTTCCGTGAGTGTGTTGAGAAACTGTGGAGTAAAATTATCTCTACCTGTTTCGGATAACGCTATAAAATCTAATTTATGTTGAATAGACGCATCCGCTAAGAACCTATGTTTAGCCAAGTCTGTCAGATCTCTACTATTCCAAAAGATTCCTCTCATCTGTCATCATAAAAAAAATTAGCAGTCCTATTCCTCATACTCCTCCGTACAGCCGAAACCGGATAGATTTTCCGGCTCCATTTTCGTTTAACCCTGTGTGACTCATCAACTTGGCCCAGAGATCCAAGCTCAGTGAGTGTTCTCTCCTCCGGCTCCTGAGCTTCCGGAGAGTGAAAGGTATCACATTCCTGGGATTGTGCGGTAGACGATGTTAAGTCTTCGCAAAAATTATTGAATATACCTAACTCCTCAATTTTAGTATCATGTAACGGTTTAACCGATGCTATGTTTCTAATGACTTCAATCGCCCGTTCTGCCTCCAGATCAAGCAGGTCATTCACATATTTTGCTATTTCTTTCGCATTACTACCAAGTGACACTCCCAACTCGTTGGCCTTATGCATAATATCTACCTCCGAAAAATGCAGGATAGAATTGTAGGTATTGACTGACATACCTGTCGTGGCTTCCATGTCCCGCAGCTTAGCTGCCCGCATGGCCCGTCCAAGCTGTAAGTCATCAGCGTCTGGCTGATCTTGAAGGCGGCAACTCATCCGCCTACCTTCAGACCGAGGATCCGAAATCCCTCCAAAAGCCACAATTTCTTCCTGCGTAGGTTCAGATGAGAGATTAAAATTTTTCTTCGTAACTGACAAAGAATCCTGATGTAAGCAGACCTGCGCTCCAGTGTTCGGTAGGTTGCCCTCTGCCACTAAAGCCGGTCCATGTGCCTTCGCTAAGGGTGAAGGTATGCCTGACGCATCCGGCGGCGCACACCCGGCCGGGCTCAGCTTCGCCCGCGAGACCAGGGTATGCTGTGCGGCGGGAGCATGGAATGTCATACTGAAGGAGGCATGAAGCCAATTAATATTCCATGCACTTTTGCGGCACACTTGTTGTGGAAACTCAACTGAAGCTGAAAGAGAGACTCCAGTGAAGTTGCTAATTTGCCACATACAGTGTTTGATTGCCACTGTCCCTTACTTTGACGATTCATATTTAAGTTCTGTTACTCATAATAATTAAGGTTCCCCCTGTCGGAACTTGAAGCCTTAAAACGTGCGCTGTTCTTTATTCGCTCATACTCTGTCTGTGTCCCCAGAAGCTTTTATTCATTTGGTTGGACCTAAGCTCTATTTGCATTCAGAATTATTTTCTAAATACTTGATTTCTGTACGTTCCATAAAATTTATGAAGAAATAGGGTTGAGTTTCGAACGTGGATTTTTCCTAACTCATTATGCACACAACCTAAATCTCAGCCGTTAGCAAGCGTAGGTCACATGCATGTGCATGTTCGTGTATTCTTTCATTCTCTCACAGTCACAGCTAGATTCCCTTGGGCCCAGTATTGAAACGATGGGTCAAATGCATGTAGTACACTAACGCAGCTAGCATGCATATGCTATCAACTTTTCGGAACAAATGCACTACAAACAAATATATCGTCATACCTTCTAATTTCCTTTGTGAAAAAATATATTCGTTTTCTTTTTCATCATGAGCTCTTCAAAGCAAGCCCAATATCAACATATTTACATTTAGGGATGGGAATTAGTATATGGCAAGCACATCAAAAAGACGAAAGTTTGCTAATAATCGAAAAAGTCCGCTGATTCAATCAAAAAGTTAAGCAAAATTTAATTGAATTATACCACAAAGTGCGAGCTAGGTAGATGTAATGTTTTTTTAGAAAAGTATAAACTGGAAGAAATCACCACCATATGCAACCATAAAGTTTGTTGAATTATACCACAAAGTTCTTCAAAATTTTCATACAAAGTGCCAGCTAGGTAAATGTAATATTTCATAAAAAAATCAATTGGAAGAAGTCACCACCAAACGCAACCATAAAGTTTATTGAATTATACTACAAAGTTCTTCAAATTTTTCATACAAAATGCCAACTAGGTAAACGCAATATTTCGTTCAAAATATGCCACAAAGTTCTTCAGAAATTTATAATATTTTTTAAAAGAATATTCTTGTACATTTTCCGTCTAAAAATTAAAATAAACTCTATGCGTAAGAGTCCATAGCAGCAAGAGCAAAGTAAATTTAAATAGTCAATTCGTCCCGATATGGTTACATGCTACGGGACTGAGAAGTACTAGTACTAGTAGGCTTTAGGTAAGATGTGGGGACATACAACTGGTTGGGAAAAAGGAAGTGGCAGTTTCTAGGCCAGCCGGCTCGCATCCCCTGCTGTTTGTGCGAGCGAGATTGCGGTTGCGCGCACATAGAGTTAGGAAACGCCATATTCGTTGAGTTTCCCTTGTTCCAGAAATTTAAAGCTTTGTTGAATTACTATACAGTGATTGGATCGACTCGACCGTGCATGTGCATGGCCAGTGTGTTACTCTTCTTCATCAGTTTTCTTCTGAAATGGATGGGGACAAAAGCCTGCTGTCACATACCCTTCATGTTTTGTAGGTGAAATGTCAGGGAACTTATAACAATCAGGGGCACAAGCCTAAACGTCCATGTAAGAGTTGGAGGTTGCATTTTTTGTAATAGGCCATTCTATTTTATTTGTTGACTGAGTTCACAAGTAAACAACAAATCCATACGATAAAAGCACAGAACTGTTTTTTTGTTTGTTAGTGGAATCGCTGCCAATTTTTGTAAGAAGTCAAGTCATTCCAATTTTTAACATGTTTTAAATACGGCATAAAGCAGTTCAGTTCAGTTGTCCAAAAGTCAGGATGGACACAAACAGGCAGCCAATTCGTTGTCAAAATTTGTAGGCTCTTCTAACGTATTAGCAAAATTATTAAAAATAATCTCTGTGCTCTCGCTTACTGGGATATGTATTAGCGATTTGTTTTTTAACCGGACATAACCCCTTTCCATTACTATGAATAACGGAAATACAACAGTTCAGATAAGCAGGCGGGAACGGAGAAGCGGGTCCAAGCATCGCCGGGAAACCTAATGTGAGCACTCGCCATGGAGAAACCCCACTGCAGGATGAAAACCCAATTTGTATTAGTGATTATGTCTGTGATTCACGTACTCCATACTGAATCAAACAAGGATGGGTGGATTGATGTGCCAATACGTTCTGATGGCCACCAATGAAGAACAAAAAGGATGTAAATTAAAGCTGCACGAACGAAATTAAATGCCGCACCTCTCCTCTGCTTTACTACTCTGTTTCCTGTGCTCTGGTCTTGCTAAGTTCTTTGTAGGCGTGGCTCTATTCTACTGGCCTTCACCAAAACCAGGCCAACCTGTTTTTGACAAAGATGAAAATCTTTCCCAGTTTGACCCCCGGTAAATCGGGCAGTACCGTTCTACTCATTCTTATAGGGAGATACTCCTTTTTGGAAAATAACATCGGAAGTACGAGACATGAGTTTGGCGAAGCCAAGCTCGACATTATCACATGCTTATCTAGTATGCCTGTTTTGAGAAATTGCGGCTGCCGGCCACCCTCTACCCTCACACCGGCAATGAATCTCCGGCTAGACGGCAGGATACACCGCCGGTACTCCGCACTCCTCGCCACCATAGCCCACGAATCGCCCCCACACGCGTCCTCTGGCCCACCGGGATCCCCTCCCTATCTAACACCTCCAAGGCGCGGCGGTAGCGGGCGCCTCCGATCGAGTCCTACAGCTAGGGTGTACGCCTATGGTAAGAAGTAATCCTCTTTTCTGCTAGCTCCAGGATGCTCGGTGGGCCTCTGCTTTTGCTCGCTGAACTCTATGCTTACTGAATTGACAACAGTGGATATCAACATACTCTGCACAAAGTCTGCAAGTCCAGGAAATTACATGGATTAGTTGATAGGTCAAAATGCAATTCACATTGTTCCTGAAAGCCGACCCAACTTGCGTAATTCCTTGGTTTCAGTTAATTAGAAGCTGGAAAAGTTTAGAAGCAAACACATAGGATTCAGTAACAATGCAGACCCAAAAGTTGATCAATCAAACGTTTTTAGATGAAGGAAATAGTACGTTCGAGATGAGTTTTGCCATGGTTAACACTATCGTACGGCAGAGAAGAAGTCTTATTCTGGTTTCTCATCACTAACATATACCTTTATGGTTTTTTTAGAAAAGGAGTGTTACTTCCGGTCTCTGCATCAGCATGATGCATACGGCCACTTTATTCGTAGTTCAAAAACAAATAGTCTGCAGATCCAAACACGCTTCGAAGGAGCGAAGTTATAAAAATAAAATAAAACAAAATAGGCCACAACCGGCAAAAATAGAACTAGATGTCTAACCATCTATTTTATTAGTGGACCGCCGTCCAAACCGGCTGAATATATCATGCGCTACCATCTCCCATCGGAAACACCCAGTAACCAAAGGCTCCCTGGTCTCCGCAGGAGTGAGTAACAACCACGTACGGATCAGTGCCGACGCCCTGTGTAGTACCTGCAAGAAATGTATATGTGCTGTCCTTTTAAAAACCAAATCATTTCTACAATTCCATATAGCCCATAATAATGCATAGACTCCTATGCAAATGTGTCGAGTAATGTTAGTATCCACTCCGTTTAGCCATGTACAAAATAGTACCTCAATGCTATTCGGAGGATCAATATTAAAGTTACTCAAATAGTTTGCCATATAAGTTTTGCTAGCGGACATTGGAGAAAAAAATATTTGATTGTTTCCTGATTACTACAGAAGCAACATCTTGTATTGCCTGGCCAATTGCACTTAGCTAAATTGTCCTTAGTAAGAATCACCCTTCTTGTGAACAAACCACATAAAGACTTTGATTCTGAAAGGAACCTTTACCTTCCAAACGTGTTTGGACTTTGGTATCTCCGTTGTGTCAATTAGGTTAGGTACATGGATTTGACTGTAAATACACCTGACTCTATGAGCTTCCACGTAATCGTATTGGGCTCATCCGATAACTGTACCTTCATAAGGCGTCTAGCTAAGTGCAACCACTCTGCCCAACGATGTCCTATAAGTGATCACCGGAACTGTATGTTGAGTGGGATAGACTGAAATACCGTGGCAACATACATATCTTTGCGTTGCACAATATTATACAGGGCAGGGTATTGTAAAGCCAATGGCGTCTCCCCAGCCACGTATCCTCCCACAACCTCGTAGCATCTCCATTCTCAATTATGAACGGAGTCAAATGAAAGAAGTGTGCTTTGACCTTCATCAAGGCCTTCCAGAAAGGAGAGTCTGTCGGTCTAACAGTAACTTGGGCTAATGTTTTCGATTGGAGATATCATTGATAATCTGTATAGCCACTTGCTAAGGAGACATTTGTTCTTAGCCTCTAAGTTTTCATTCCCCAAACCTCCCTGGTCTCTGGGCCTGCAAATTATGTCTCATCTAGTAAGTCTATACTTTCTCTTAACCTCATCACTCTGCCAGAAGAACCTCGATCGATAAAAATCCAATCTTTGACGTACCCCTACTGGTATCTCAATCAAGAAATGAGAAACATGGGCATACTCGTAAGCACCGAGTTAATCAGAATGAGCCTCCCTCCATAGGACATAAGCTTCCCTTTCCAGCAGCTTAGCTTCTTCTCAAAATGATCCTCAATACGCTTCCACTCTTGGTTCGTTAGCTTTCGATGATGAATTGGTATACCCAAGTAACTAAATGGCAAGCTACCCAACTCACAACCGAACAACTGTTTATAATCCTCATGTGCTTCTTTGCCTCTTCCAAAGCAGAACAGTCCGCTCTTGTGGAAGTTGTTCAAACAGACAGAGAATAAGTTTCATATTTCTCGCTTTCGCCATGTCATGCTCCATAAAAAGGATAGTGTCATCAGCATATTGCAGAATGGACATACCGTGATCCACTAGATGTGGCAGTAGACCACCCACCAGGCCTTCCTGTTTCGCCCTTTCTATTAGTATTGCAAGCATATCCGCAACAACATTGAATAGGATTGGGGACATTGGATCACCCTGCCGGAGACCCTTATGAGTTTGGAAAAAATGAATGATATCATCGTTCACTTTAATTCCAACACCCGCCTGCTGTACAAAGGATTGAACTTGCCTCCTCCATAGCTGGTCAAAACCTTTCATACGCAGAGCTTGTTGTAAGAAAGACCATTTAACTTTATGATATGCTTTCTCGAAATCCACTTTGAAGATAACCCCGTCTAGTTTCTTCGAATGAATTTCATGTAGGGTCTCATGGAGTACAACCACGCCCTATAAAATGTTTCTCCCAAGCATAAAGGCTGATTGACTGAGTTGCACCACTCCATGTGCATTCTGCGTCAATCTATTAGTCCCAACCTTGGTAAATATTTTGAACGACACATTGAGCAGACATATCGGTCTGAACTGTTCAATGCGCACTGCCCCTTCCTTTTTTGGCAACAACGTTATTGTCCCAAAGTTTAGGTGGTACAACTGCAGGTGCCCATCGAACAAGTTCTGAAACATTGGTATTAAATCTCCTTTAATGATATGCCAACATCGCTTATAGAATTCAGCCGGGAACCCATCTGGCCCTGGTGCCTTATTGTTTTTCATTCGCGATATTGCATCAAACACCTCTTTCTCCGTAAATGGTGCAGTTAATATCTCATTCCCGTCCCTTCCGAGTTGAGGTATATCTCTGACCAAGTGCTCATACATAGTCACATACGTATCATCAGGAGCCCCAGAAAGCTTCTTATAATACTCTGAGATGTACAACTTTAGGTTCTCATGCCCAACGATAGTACCCTCATCTTGCTCAAGTTTGTAAATTTTGTTCTTTCTATGTTTACCATTGGCAATCAAATAAAAGAATTGCGTATTATCATCACCTTCAATTACCTGGCGTACTTTTGCTCTAAGTGCCCACTTAACTTCCTCCTCTCTGAGGAGTTGTTTGAGATTTTGTTCTGCCTCTGCTTTGGATGCCCTCTCATGCGCATCCAACAACATGGATTCGTCTTTACTGTCGAGCGCATTAATAAAGTCAATAAGGTTTTGTTTCTTAAGCTCATAGGCACCGCTCTCGTGCTTCGCCCAGCCCCAAAGAAGCTGTCTCAAGTGTCTAATTTTATTTTGCCATTTGTTGACATTGGTTCGTTCCCCTATAGCTCTATTCCATTCTCTAGCTTAAGTTCAATGAATCCTTCTCTCTCAAACCAGGCTACCTCAAAGGAGAAGGCATTCTTATTACCCACATGGGTTGCCTCCCCTGAGTCCACAAATTGTGGGGTATGGTCTGATATAATCCTAGGCATCGCTTGTACTGTCACACGTGAAAATTGCTGCTCCCATTCCACACTCGTCAGTACCCTATCCAACTTCTCATACGTTGGATTCGGTAGCGTATTGGCCCAGGTAAACTTTCTACCTGTGAATTCAATCTCTCGTAAATCTAGGCTTTCGATGATTATATTAAACATGAATGACCATCTGCCATCAGAGTTATCATTTTTTTATCCCTTCGCCAAATAATGTTGAAGTCCCCTCCCACTAAGATGGGTAACCCCTCATTACCGCAAACCCAGACAAGATCCGCCAGAAAATCCATCTTGCTGGCCAGGCTGCCCCATACACCGCGACGAGTGCCCATTGGAAACCATCTTCCTTTGAGCGTACTCTGAATTTGACGGCAAAATCTCCCAACACTACATTTCTGACCTCTAGTGTCTCACACCTCACCCCAGGTAAGATCCCACCAGACCTTCCTCTCGGAGGTAAACAGTGCCAGTCGAAGTCAATGCCACCAGATATGGTGTTTAAAAACTGAGAGGTAAAGTTGTCCCTGCCAGTTTCCATTCAAGCAATAGAATCGAGCATGTGCTCAATAGTTGCTTCTGCTAGGTATCTCCTTTTAGCCAAGTCACGAAGACCTCTGCTATTCCAGAATATTGCTCTCATCGGTCATCATAGAATTTCTTTGCAGTCTTAAATTGGGCACTCTGGCATACCGCCGACACCAGATAAACCTTCCTCTTCCAAGTTCGCTTTGGTTTCTCCTCATCGGCAACACGGTCCACATAACCGTTCCGAGATTCGAACTTTCTATTGGTGGCATTGGGTTTGCATGGCCCATACTACCACTAGTATCCTCTTCCTCATTAAATAGGGATGACGACACGAGATCCTCACATAGACGTTCTATAGCCCCCATCCCCAGTTCATTAATCTCATCACCATTCATCGGTTTAACTGCAGCAATACTGCGCAACATAGCCATAGCTCTCTCAGCCTCTAAGTCAAGAAGGTTATTGACGGACGTGGAAACTTCCTTAGCATTGCTACGCATAGACACACCCAAGATGTTTGCACTGGAAAAAATTTCCTCTTCTGAAAAATGCAAAATTGAATGACACGTGTTTATGGCCATACCTGTCGTGGTCTGAATGTCCTGAAGCTTGGCCTCTCTCATCGCCCGGGCAATCATCAGGTCATCCACATTCGGCTGCTCCTAAAGCCTACGGCTCGTCCGCCTCTCCACTGTCGCTGGATCAGGAATGCCACCGAATGCAACCACCTCCTCGGTGGATGGAAGCAGCATGGAGGGGCCACCTGCTCCTCGCCCCACAGAGGCATCCTGCCCGCCTGGTGTCGCCGAAGGCCCGACCGGTTCCCTGACAGGGCTGGCTGGCAGCATCCCGGAGACCTCCTGTCTTCGGTGCTGCCATGGTTCCGGCCGGCCTGCTAGCAGCCACGGCCTCGAGCTCCAGCTGGTCCCGGCACGAAGTTATGACACACTCCGGACCGCCCGGGGAGCGCCCTTGCGCAGGCGAGGCGACGCGTTGGCCCGGACCACCCGGGTAGCGCCCTTGCGTAGGCAAGGTGGCGCGTTGGCCCGGACCGCCCGGTGAGCGCCCTGGCGCAGGCGAGGAGGCACGTAGGCTCGGGGATGCAAACACCAGCGGGCTACCAGCTGTTGGAAATATGCCTTAGAGGCAATAATAAAGAGTTATTATCATATTTCCTTGTTCATGATAATCATTTATTATCCATGCTATAATTGTCTTGATCGGAGACTTAGATGCATGTGTGGATACATAGAGAAAACCATGTCCCTAGTATGCCTCTAATAGACTAGCTCGTTGATCAAAAGATGGTTAAGGTTTCCTAGCCATGGACATGAGATGTCATTTGATAACGGGATCACATCATAAGGAGAATGATGTGATGGACAAGACCCAAACTATAAATGTAGCATTTGATCGTGTCAGTTTATTGCTACTGTTTTCTGCATGTCAAGTATATGTTCCTATGACCATGAGATCATGCAACTCATGGACACCGGAGGAGTGCCTTGTGTGTATCAAACGTTGCAACGTAACTGGGTGACTATAAGGGTGCTCTACAGGTATCTCTGAGGGTGTCTGTTGGGTTGGCATGGATAAAGAATGGGATTTGTTATTCCGTGTGACGGAGAGGTATCTTAGGGCCCACTCGGTAATACCACATCACAATAAGCCTTGCAAGAAATGTGACTAAAGTGTTAGTCACGGGATCTTGTATTACGGAACGAGTAAAGAGACTTGCCGGTAACGAGGTTGAACTAGGTATGGAGATATCGACAATCGAATCCCGGGCAAGTAACATACCGTAGAACAAAGGGAACATCATACGGGATTAACTGAATTCTTGACATAGAGGTTCAAACGATAAAGATCTTTGTAGAATATGTAGGAACCAATATGGGCATTCAAGTCCCGCTATTGGTTATTGACCGTAGAGGTGTCTCGGTCATGTCTACATAGTTCTCGAACCCGCAGGGTCTGCACACTTAAGGTTCGGTGATGTTTCGATAGTATAGAGTTATGTATGGTAGTGACCGAAGGTTGTTCGGAGTCCCGGATGAGATCCCGGACATCACGAGGAGCTCCAGAATGGTCTGGAGGTAAAGATTGATATATAGGAAGTCTTGTTTTGTTCGCCTAAAAAGTTTCGGACTCATCGGTAGTTTACCGAGAGTGTCGGTAGTGTACCGGGGACCATCGGGAGAGGTATGTCGACCCAAGAGGCGACATGGGCTGTGGGAGGAGGTAAACCAGCCCCTGGTGGGCTGGCTGAAGCCTTCTATAAGGGCCCATGCGGCTGGAGTGGTTTGAGAAGGAAAAAATTCAAAGGTGGAGAGGTGGAAAGAGTTTCGAAGTGGAAAGGAGGAATCCTACTCCTAATAGGATTGGAGTAGGACTCCTCCACCTCCAATTTCGACCAACCTTGAGGGTTTGAGGCTGCATCCTCCCGTCCCTCCCTCCTATATATACTAGAGGATTTAGAGGAAAAGCTAACCCTAATAGCCACGTGCTACCTCTCCTCTAGATCGTAGTTTCTCCTCTAGATCGGTTTTCAGTGGTGGTTAGGCGAAGCCTTGCTGAAATAGCTCCACCACCATCGCCGCAACATTGTCGCGCTGCCGGAGAACTCATCTACCTCTCCGCTCCCTCTTTCTGGATCAAGAAGGCGGAGATCGTCATCGAGCTGTACGTGTGCTGAACGCGGAGGTGTCATCCGTTCGGCGCTAGATCGGAAGGACCGTGATCAAGATCGCGAGACGGATCGTGATGAGATCGCGGGACGGATCGTGATGAGTTCGTGGGATGGATCGTGATTGGATCGCGGGATGGATCATGATGAGATCGCGGGATGCTCGGCGATTTGGATCGCGAAGACGTTCGACTACACCAACCGCGTTTCTTTACGCTTCCCGCTTAGCGATCTACAATGGTATGTAGATCCACTCTCCCTCTCGTAGATGCTCATCACCATGTATAGATCTTGCATGTGCGTAGGAAAGTTTTTGTTTCCCATGCAACGTTCCCCAACAGTGGCATCATGAGCTAGGTCTATGTGTAGATGAGATCTCGAGTAGAACACAAAGAGTTTGTGGGCGTTGATGCTTAGATTGCTTCCTCCCTTGGTCATGTTTTGGTTTAGCGGTATTGTGGAATGAAGCGTCCTGGACCAACATTACTCGTATGCTTACGAGAGAGCGTTTCCCACAGCTGCAACTTGTTGCAAAAGATTGCTGGTGGGTGGCAGTTTCTCCTACTTTAGTTGGATCGGATTCGACAAAGGCGGTCCTTGAGAAGGTTGAAAAGCAACTAATGTATCACCATTGTGGTTTATGTGTAGGTGAGAATTTTTCTTGCTAGATACCCGTAGCAGCCACGTAAAACATGCAACAACAATTAGAGGACGTCTAACTTGTTATTGCAGGGTATGTTGTGATGTGATATGGCCAATAACATGATGTGATATATGTGATGTATGATATGATCATGTGATGTATAGAATATCACGACTTGCGTGCCGATGAGTACGGCAACCGGCAGGAGCCATAGGGTTGTCTTTAATTATTGTATAACCTGTGTGTCAATCATTAAGCGCTATCTAATGCATTACTTTATCGCTAAACGATAGCAATAGTAGTAGAAGCATGGTGGGCGTGACAACCCCGATGGCGACACGTTGATGGAGATCAAGATGATGGAGATCATGGTGTCATGCCGATGATGATAGAGATCATGCCGGTGCTTTCAAGATGAAGATCAAAAGCACAAGTCATGGCCATATCATGTCACTTATAATTTGCATGTGATCTTAATCTTTTTATGCACCTTGTTTTGCTTAGGACGGCGGTAGCATTATAAGGTGATCCCTCACTTAATTTCAAGATAAATTGTGTTCTCCCCAAGTGTGCACTGTTATGAAAGTTCGTCGTGTCGAGACACCACGTGATGATCGGCTGTGATAGACTCTACGTTCACATACAACGGGTGCAAGCCAGTGTTGCACATGCAGAACACTCGGATTAAACTTGACGAGCCTAGCATGTACAGACATGGCCTCGGAACACAAGAGACAGAAAGGTCGAACATGAGTCATATAGTAGATATGATCAACATGATGATGTTCACCATTGAAGCCACCTCAACTCACGTGATGATCAGACTTGAGTTGGTGAATTTGGATCATGTGTCACTCAGATGACCTGAGGGATGTCAATTTGAGTGGGAGTTCTTAGGTAATATGATTAATTGAACTCATTATCATGAACATAGTCAAAGTGTCTTTGCAAATTATGTTGTAGATTACTAGCTCACGTTGTAGCTCCCTTGTATTTTTATATGTTCCTAGAGAAATAGAGTTGAAAGATGATGGTAGCAATATTGCGGACTGGGTCTGTGATCTGAGGATTGTCCTCATTGCTGCACAGAAGACTTATGTCCTTAATGCACCGCTCGATGCGCCAACCCCTCTAGTGTCGTCTGTAGATGTTGTGAACATCTGACAGGCACGTTCTGATGACTACTTGATAGTTTAGTGTGTCATGCATTACGGCTTAGAATTGAGGCTCCAAAACATTTTGAACCTCTCGGAACATATGAGATGTTTCTAAGAGCTGAAATTAGGATCTCAGGCTCGTGCCCGTGTTGCGAGATATGAGATCTCCAACAAGATTCTTTGCCTGCAAGATGAAAGAGAATAGCTCAAATCGTTGATCATGCCGGTGCTTTCAAGATGAAGATCAAAAGCACAAGTCATGTCCATATCATGTCACTTATAATTTGCATGTGATCTTAATCCTTTTATGCACCTTGTTTTGCTTAGGACGGCGGTAGCATTATAAGGTGATCCCTCACTTAATTTCAAGATAAATTGTGTTCTCCCGAAGTGTGCACTGTTATGAAAGTTCGTCGTGTCGAGACACCACGTGATGATCGGCTGTGATAGACTCTACGTTCACATACAACGGGTGCAAGCCAGTGTTGCACATGCAGAACACTCAGGTTAAACTTGACGAGCCTAGCATGTACAGACATGGCCTCGGAACACAAGAGACCGAAAGGTCGAACATGAGTCATATAGTAGATATGATCAACATGATGATGTTCACCATTGAAACCCCCTCAACTCACGTGATGATCAGACTTGAGTTGGTGAATTTGGCTCATGTGACACTCAGATGACCTGAGGGATGTCAATTTGAGTGGGAGTTCTTAAGTAATATGATTAATTGAACTCATTATCATGAACATAGTCAGTAGTTTCTTTGCAAATTATGTTGTAGATTACTTGCTCGCGCTGTAGCCCCCTGAATTTTTATCTGTTCCTAGAGAAATAGAGTTGAAAGATGATGGTAGCAATATTGCGGACTAGGTCCGTGATCTGAAGATTGTCCTCATTGCTGCACAGAAGGCTTATGTCCTTAATGCACCGCTCGGTGCGCCAACCCCTCTGGCGTCGTCTGTAGATGTTGTGAACATCTGACAGACACGTTCTGATGACTACTTGAAGTTTAGTGCGTCATGCATTATGTCTTAGAATTGAGGCTCCGAAACATTTTGAACGTCACGGAACATATGAGATATTCCAAGAGCTGAAATTAGGATCTCAGGCTCGTTCCCGTGTTGCGAGATATAAGTTCTCCAACAAGATTCTTTGCCTGCAAGATGAAAGAGAATAGTTCTATCGTTGAGCATGTGCTCAGATTTAGTGGGTGCTACAATCGCTTGAATCGAGTGGGAGTTGATCTTCCAAATAAGATAGTGACTGATATAGTTCTCCAAGTCACTGCCACTAAGCTACTTGAACTTCGTGATGAACTATAAGATGCCAGGAATAGAAATAATGATCCATGAGCTGTTCGCGATGTTTGACACCGCGAAGATAGAAATCAAGAAGGAGCATCAAGTGTTGATGGTTAGTAAAACCACTAGTTTCGAGATGGGCAAGGGCAAGGAGGGAAACTTCATGGATGGCAAGTCAGTTGCTGCTCCAGTGAAGCAACCCAAAGTTGAACCCAAACCCGAGACTAAGTCCTTTTATTATGAGGTGAGCGGTCGTTGAAACGGAACAACCCTAGATACTTGGTAGATAAGAAGGCCTGCAACGTTGACACAAGTATATTTGATAGACGTGTTATTGATGTGTACCTTGCTAATACACCTAGTAGCACCTGGGTATTGGATACCAGTTCGGTTGCTAAATGTTAGTAATTCGAAATAAAAGCTACGGAACAAACGGAGAACTAGCTAAGGGTGAAGTGACGATGTGTGTTGGAAATGTTTACAAGGTTGATGTGATCAACATCGCACGCTCTCTCTGCCTTCGGGATTAGTGACGAACCTAAATAAATGTTATTTGGTGTTTTGCGTTGAGCATGAACGTGATTAGATCGTGTTTATTACAACACGGTTATTCATTTAAATTAGATAATAATGGTTATTCTGTTTACATGAATAATACCTTCAATGATCATGCACCCAGTGAGAATGGTTTGTTGAAATCTTGATCGTAGTAATACACATGTTCACAATATTGATGCCAAAAGATACAAAGTTAATAATTACTAGTCGTCAACCCGTGCATATGCACGGCCTAGTTTATTAAAATATTAAGTATATCAATTTTTTTAAATTTGATTATAATAAATAATTTCATTGGAGTACATATAACTAATGTCTAATATATCAGTACCACCAACATATGTAACCAGTTTGTTAGAATTATAAGAATTTATTTTTTCATTTAGAAATAGTCTAAATTTAAATATACAACAAAATAAGGCAACACAGATCTCTAAAAATTTATAAACCATCTGGAATATAATTTAACAACCATATGTGCATATATACATCGCGCTAGTCTTGTGGCAAGTTGGTCTATCAGTCTTCCTATAAGGAAAATTGGTAAGTAGGGTATATAAGGTGTTGGCTTCTACCACAAATGCATGCCTACATGTTTTAACCGAAGTAAGAAGAGCTTCACCCTGAAAATGGCGACTTCATAAGGTACAACTTTTAGTGTACCCCACAATCCACTGAGAGGACAATGGGTTTCTTATGCAAAAAAATTATATGAAATCTCAGCAGCAATCTTATATTTTCTATCAAAGCAACCATGCTCTCTATATCGTCGTTCTCGGGATCTGTAGCTTCCAACCTCGCAATAAATTGACTGAAGAAGTTTCTCTATTTGTTAACGTCAACTCTCCCAATTATATTAAATATATAATTGTGTTTGGCTGAAATAAATAAATTATATTTTTAGTAAATGTTTCGAACCATTACAGTCGTGGGGACATATATGATATTTAGATATTTACAAAACAAGCACACACAAAACTGGACATTACTTTCTTAAATATTGGTCATAATTATTCATGGCCGAGACTACAACATGATGTATACATTTAATCATGTCATTCCACCAAACAGCTAAATAACATGAGACCAGGAGTTCTAGGAGAAACAAAAACCTATGTTGTCCCTACTTTTGTAACTCATATAAATAACAAACCAAAGTAGACATAAAAAGTTGCAACAGTATGCAACTACTCCTGAAGTAGAAGGTAGCAATATCTTTTACCATTTGGCTATTATATATTGTAGTTTTGTAGGGCAGTGTTGATGATTCTTGTCAGGAAAAAAGGCAATTAACAATAAATTTTTCTGCAATAATTATGTGATAGGGATAATAGAAAAAAGAGTATCGTAATACTTAGATAGGCAGAACATATTTTACATTTCCTTCTAGTTTCGGAGCACAATTTGCATGAAAGAAAAGGCAACGACACACACATACCTCTGATCTACAAAAAATACATCTCTTTGTATCGGAGATTATTTTGATGATTTTTGTATAGGACACCGGGAGCATTGTAGAACAACTAACCTTATAAGAGATTAGACAGTCGACTTCACCGAGCAGAATATAATCTGTGGCATCCAATCCTATGTAGAAAAAAGGAAGTATGAGGCACGTAATCGTGAGAGTACTTAATTGTTATCGTGCATGTTTTATAAAAGAGACGGGAAAATTGAGAACCGGTGATTGGACAGCAAAAGCCTATAGCATAAAGTGATATGATCCGACACACCAAGGATGCAATTAGTATCATCTACGCTAGATTTTTTTCTAGTGCTAATGGCAATTCCAATTTTCAGAAGAAAGATAACATATTTGAAACAATGTTTTTATTTATTCAAAGCTATGATGCCACTTATATATTCTTTGAAGCCGTTTTTGGACAAACAAACAGTATTGAAGTCTGAAGAAGCTTATTTTTTTACTAAGTTATCAGTATGGACATGTACTGAATCAAGTAGAACATGCACTTGGCGACATGTGCAGACTGTAGCACAACGCAACACCGTTTTCATATGGGAAAGGATACATTTTACATGTATGAATGAACCTTAGTCCTTCGATGATGTTGCATACCTGTTGTTAGAAAACTTGATTGGCGCACCATTGTCCAGTGACACAATCTATGATGCACATATAAAATGGGAAGCAAAACCATGTGCTATTGTCCTAATACTCCTCAAATTAAATCCTGGGAACTTAGAGCATTAATAGTGAAGCAAAATAGCACATTCCTTCCTTGAGAACCATCATCTAAAACAATGTTAATTAAATATTAAAATAGCTAATCTATTGGAGACATGCATCACAGCCAAATTGTCCGTTATTGTATAACTACAAACTCACCGCACCATGGCCCATAGAAATTTCAAGGAGGGAGCGAAGAGGAGTACTTTTTTTTTCTTTAATTCCAAGGACGCCTATGTAATATTTTTTCTAGTCATAACCTAGCAGGCAGCCAACCCCATGTTCAAATTGCCTGTATTCACAATCATCAAAGCAGTACATGTAAACAAAGCCATTGCATTTGTACTTGGGAACATGAAGTACTACTGACTGGATGTGGTGAAGTACTGACGCAAGCTTATCTCCGACGGGGAATGACATGGTTCAACCTGCCGGGTCAAAACTCGATGGAGCCGCAAGGTAGATTGATAGAGATCATCAGAGACTGGAGGAGAAGAGAGAAGGGCCTGCAGGAGTGGAAAGAGGATGCACCTTCTAGCCCCGTAGAAGCCTTCCCACACATCCACACTGGCTAGATCCATGCCTCGTGGGCCAAGAAATTGGCCTTCTGCTGGCCGGGGATGGCGATTGACTATGTCCCTGCTGCGTTTGTGTAGGGCACCACAGCTCTTTTCATGTCTGTGTTCGCACCTGCCATCAAGGAGAGAGAGGTTTCAGGAGATGAACATGTCAGTAGCCATTATTGGGCTCTTGTATCTGCTCGTCATGCTTTGCATGGCGAGATGTGCTTCCGGAGAGCCGTTAGATCCAGGGCAACTTGAACTCATACATCTGTTTTTTGTACGACCGAAAGATGAGGAAGTAACAATAAGAGATTTCATCTCCACCTTGCCGGCACAACACAAACCAATCAGAAGCAGGTCGGATGATCGGAGACCCATTTTGTTTTGTTGAAGAAAGAAAAAGGAGAAGAAGAGAAAGTCGATAGGAGTCATGCTGGATGTGGAGTCGTGATGAACATGGTTGTTAAGATGTGGAGTAATGATGGACGTGGATGTGAATACGCATATACATTCGTCCTAGGCTTTAGACATATCATGATGCTGGACGCGGCTTTTAAAAGGTATGCATGCATTCCGGGCAAAAAAAAGGTATACACGCATCGTAGGCTTTAGATATATCATGGCGTGTGTTTAAAAAAGAGAAAGGATGTATCATGGCTTAACCCCATATGTATTTTTAACTCTATGGAAAAATCTCCACCGTGATAACTCGGTTCCACCAGATGAGCGGCTAATTTTTTTCTAACTAACGTGGTAATTTTTTTAACCTTATGAAAAGATCTCCACCGTAATAATTCGGTCCCACCAGATGAACGGCTAATAAATTCTAATTAACGTGGTAATTTCTTGAGAGTGCCTAATTAGTATAGGTATAGATAGTACCACATATTTATGGCACTGCCGCTAAATGTCATATTGGTATAAAATGCATGAAAAAACTTCATGCCGATGGATCTTTGAACTCACTCGATTTTGAATCGCTTGAGACATGCGAACCATGCCTCTTGGATAAGATGGATAAGGACCCCGTTTTCCGGATTGATGGAGCAGGCAAGTGATTTATTGGAAATGATACACGTTGATGTATGCAATCCAATGAGTCTTTGTAGCGTGCGGTGAATATCTTTATTTTCTTACCTTCACTTATGATTTGAGTAGATATAGTGTATATTTACTTAATGAAACAAAAGTCCAAATCGTTTGAAAGGTTCAAGAAAATTCAGAGTGAAGTTTAAGATCATCGTGACAAGAAGATAAAATGTCTGCGATATGATCGTGGAGGCGAATATCTGAGTTACGAGTTTGGCATGCAACATTAGACAATATGAAAGTGGTTTCACAACTCACGTCACCTGGAACACCATAGTGATGGTGTGTCCGAACGTCATAGTCGTGCTCCGTTGGATATGGTGCATGCTATGATGTCTCTTATCGTTTTGTTACTATAATTTTGGGGTTATGCATTAGAGACAACTACATTCACTTTAAATAGGGCACCATCTAAATCCGTTGAGATGACACCGTGTGAATTATGGTTTGATAGAAACCTAAGCTGTCATTTCTTGATGTTTGGTACTGCGACACTTGTGTGGAAAATGTTTTCACCTAATGAGCTCGAACCCAAAGCGTACAAATGCATCTTCATAGAATACCCTAAGAACGTTAGGTGAACCTTCTATCTCAGATCCAGGCATAAAATGTTTGTTGCTAAATCGAGTCCTTTCTCGAGAAAGAGTTTCTCTCGAAAGAATTGAGTGGGAGGAAGATGGAACTTGATGAGGTTGTTGAACCTTTTGTTTCAACCAGAGAGTTGCGCAGCGCAAGAAGATGTTTCTGTGTAGCCTACATTAGTTGAAGAGGAAGTTAATGATGATGATCATGATGCTTCGGATCAAGTTACTATCGAACCTCGTAGGTCAACAAGGGCATGTACAGCTCCTGAGTGGTACGACAACCTTGTCTCAGAGGTCATGTTGTTGGACAACGATGAACCTAGAAGCTATGGAGAAGCGATGATGGGCCCGGATTCTGCCAAATGGTTAGAGGACATGAAATCCGAGAAAGGATCCATGTATGAAAATAAAGTATAGACTTTGGTAGACTTGCTCGTTGGACGTCAAGTCGTCGAGTACAAATGGGTCTTTGAGATGAAGACAGACGCTGATGGTGAATGTCACCATTTGTAGAGCTCGACTTGTTGCAAAGAAGTTTCCGACAAGTTCAAGGAGTTGACTGCGATAAGACTTTCTCACTCGTAGCGATGCTAAAGTCTGTTGGAATTATGTTAGCAGTTGCTACATTTTTCAATTAGGAAATCTGGCAGATGGATGTCAAAACATCATTTCCTTCCTTCAGAAAAGGTTGTATGAGTTACAACCAGAAGGTTTTGTCAGTCCTAAGGATGCTAAAAGATGTGCGTGCTCCAGTGATCCATCTAAGGGCTGGAGCAAGCATCTCGGAGTTGGAGTATACACTTTGATGAGATTATCAAAGTTTTGTAGTTTATACTAGGTTTACGAGAAACTTGTATTTACAATAAAGTGAGTGAGAGCACTATAGAATTTCTGATAAGTATATGTGGATGACATATTGTTGTTGATCGGAAATAATGTAGAATTTATGGAAAGCATAAACGGTTGTTTGAAAAGTGATTTTCAAAGGAAGACCTGGATAAATCTACCTAATTGTTGAGCATCAAGATCTATAGAGATAGATCAAGATGCTTGATGAGACTTTCAATGAGTACATACCTTGATAAGATTTTGAAAGTGTTCAAAATGGATTAGTCAAACAGAAGTGTTCTCGCCTGCTTTGTAAGGTGTGAAGTTGAGTGAGACTCAAAGCTCGACCACGGCAGAAGAAAGAGAAAGGACGAATGACGTCTCCTATGCCTTAGCCATAGGCTCTGTATAGTATGACATGCTGTGTACCGCACCTGTGTGTGCCTTTCCATGAGTCCATCAATTATGGAGGTGATAAAGAGTTCGTCGTAAAGAGTTACGTCGATGCAAGCTTTAACACCGATCCAGATGACTCATAATAGCAATCTAGATACGTATAGTGGAGAAGCCATTTGGAATAGTACCAAGTGGAGTGTGGTAGCAGTGTTTACAGTTTGACATAGAGATTTGCAAAGTACACACGGATCTGAATATCGCAGACCCGTTGACTATAAGACCTCTCTCACATGCGTAGCATATGATCGAGCCCCAAAACTCATTGGGTGTTAGATTCATAACAATGCGAATCACATGGTGATGTGAACTAGATTATTGACTCTAGTGCAAGTGGGAGACTGTTGGAAATATACCCTAGAGGCAATAATAAATAGTTATTATCATATTTTCTTGTTCGTGATAATCGTTTATTATCCATGGTATAATTGTATTGATCGGAACTTAGATGCATGTGTGGATACATAGAGAAAACCATGTCCCTAGTATGCCTCTAATAGACTAGCTCCTTGATCAAAAGATAGTTAAGGTTTCCTAGCCATGGACATGAGATGCCATTTGATAACGGGATCACATCATTAGGAGAATTATGTGAAGGACAAGACCCAAACTGCAAACGTAGCATATGATCGTGTCAGTTTATTCTTACTGTTTACTGCATGTCAAGTATATGTTCCTATGATCATGAGATCATGCAACTCACGGACACCGGAGGAGTGCCTTGTATGTATCAAACGTCGCAACGTAACTGGGTGACTATAAAGGTGCTCTACAGGTATCTCCGAGGGTGCCTTTTGGGTTGGCATGGATCAAGACTGGGATTTGTTACTTCGTGTGACGGAGAGGTATCTCAGGGCCCACTCGGTAAGACAACATCACAATAAGCCTTGCAAGCTATGTGACTAAAGTGTTAGTCACGGGATCTTGTATTACGGAACGAGTAAAGAGACTTGCCGGTAACGAGGTTGAACTAGGTATGGAGATACCGACGATCGAATCTCGGGCAAGTAACATATCGAAGAACAAAGGGAACATCATACGGGGTAAACTGAATCCTTGACATAGAGGTTTGACCGATAAAGATCTTCGTAGAATATGTCGGAACTAATATGGGCATCCAGGTCCTTCTATTGGTTATGGACTATAGAGGTGTCTCGGTCATGTCTACATAGTTCTCGAACCCGCAGGGTCTGCACACTTAAGGTTCGGTGATGTTTCGGTAGTATAGAGTTATGTATGATTGTGACCGAAGGTTGTTCGGAGTCCCGGATGAGATCCCGGATGTCACGAGGAGCTCCGGAAGGGTCCGGAGGAAAAGATTGATATATAGGAAGTCCTATTTTGGTCGCCTGAAAAGTTTCGGGCTCATCGGTAGTGTACCGGGAGTGTCAGTAGTGTACCTTGGGACCATCGGGAGAGGTATTTCGACCCAAGAGGGTACATGGGCTGTGGGAGGAGGTAAAACAGCCCCTGGTTGGCTGGCCGAAGCCTTCTATAAGGGCCCATGTGGCTGGAGTGGTTTGAGAAGGAAAAATCCAAAGGTGGAGAGGTGGAAAGAGTTTCCAAGTGGAAAGGAGGAATCCTACTCCTAATAGGATTGGAGTAGGACTCCTCCACCTCCAATTCGACCAAACCTTGAGGGTTTGAGGCTTCCTCCTCCCCTCTCTCCCTCCTATATATACTAAAGGATTTAGAGGAAAAAGCTAACCCTAATAGCCACGTGCTACCTCTCCTATAGATCGTAGTTTCTCCTCTAGATCAGTTTTCAGCGGTGCTTAGGCAAAGCCCTGTTGGAATAGCTCCACCACCATCGCCGCAACACCGTCGCGCTGCCGGAGAACTCATTTACCTCTCCGCTCCCTCTTGCTGGATCAAGAAGGCGGAGATCGTCATCGAGTTGTACGTGTGCTGAACGTGGAGGTGTCGTCCGTTCGGCGCTAGATCGGAAGGACCGTGATCAAGATCGCGAGACGGATCATTATAAGATCACGGGACGGATTGTGATGAGTTCGCGGGACGGATCGTGATTGGATCGCGGGACAGATCGTGATGAGATCGTGGGATGTTCGGCGATCTGGATCGCGAAGACGTTCGACTACACCAACCGCGTTTCTTAACGCTTCCCGCTTAGCGATCTACAAGGGTATGTAGATCCACTCTCCCACTCGTAGATGCTGATCACCATGGATAGATCTTGCGTGTCATATCCCCAACACTAGCCATATCCGGCGTGTCCCCAACAGTGTCCGCGCGCACCTGATCCGACGCCGGAAAATCTCCAATCGTCGGCGTCTCTATCACGATGGGTTGCGTTGTGCCAGAAGTCACTGCGAAACCACCAACCACAATAGATCCATCCACTCCCACCATCCCCTGCCTGTTTGAGGATGCGACCGGTGACAAAATAGTAACTTGAATCACGGCTTCCCTCCTCCATGGAGGGGTCTGAATGACCTTCGGTGACAAAGGTGGAGACAATAGAGGCAATTGATATTCCTCCGGGTCCTAACATATTTGGGGAACGTAGTAGTAAATCAAAAAATTTCCTACGTCACCAAGATCAATCTATGGAAAAACCAGCAACGAGCAAAGGGGTAGAGCATCTTCATATCTTTGAACATCGCTAAGAGGAAGCGTTACTAGAACGCGGTGGGTGGAGTCGTACACGCAGCGATTCAGATCACGGTGGATTCCGATCTAAGCGCCGAACAACGACGCCTCCGCGTGCAACACACATGCAGCCCGGTGACGTCTCCTATGCCTATATCTAGCAAGGAGGAAGGAGAGGTCGAGGGAGAGCTCCGGTAGCACAATGGCATGGTGACGATGGAGCTGCGTGGTACTCCGGTAGGGCTTCGCGAAGCACTACGGAGGACGAGGAGGAGGAGGGGTAGGGCTGCGCCGAGAGGGAGGGAGAGATCTTTTCTTGGCAGCCCCAAAACCCCACATATATATAGGGGGAGGAGGAGGCATTACGCAGCCCCTAGGGTTCCTACTCTAGGGTCGTTGGCCATCCCTAGATGGCCTTGGGGCGGCGGCTAGAGAGAGAGAGGGGGAGGGGCGACGCCCTAGGTGGGCCTAAGGCCCATCTGTGCTAGGGTTTGCCTCCCTCTCCTCCTTATGCTGCGCCTTGGCCCTTGGTGGGAGGCACACCAGCCCACTCTGGGGCTGGTCGCTTCCACCTTTGGCCCATGCAGCCCTCTGGTGCCGGTGGCCCCACACGGTGGACCCCCGGAACCTTTCCGGTCGTCCCGGTACGTTACCTGTGATGCCCGAAATAGTTTCGATGACCAAAACCTCACTTCCTATATATCAATCTTTACCTCCAGACCATTCTGGAACTCCTCGTGACGTTCGGGATCTCATTTGGGACTCCGAGCAACCTTCGATAACCACGTACACTATTTCCCTATAACCCTAGCGTCATCGAACCTTAAGTGTGTAGACCCTACGGGTTCGGGAGGCATGTAGACATGACCGATACACCTCTCCGGTCAATAACCAACATAGGGATCTGGATACCCATGTTGGCTCCCACATTCTCCGTGATGATCTCATAGGATGAACCACGATGTCGTGGATTCAATCAATCCCGTGTACAATTCCCTTTGTCTACCTGTATGATACTTGCCCGAGATTCGATCGTCGGTATCCCTATACCTTGTTCAATATCGTTATCGTCAAGTCTCTTTACTCGTTCCGTAACACATCATCCCGTGGCTAACTTCTTAGTCACATTGAGCTCATTATGATGATGTCTTATCGAGTGGGCCCAGAGATACCTCTCCGTCACACGGAGTGACAAATCCCAGTCTAGATTCGTGCCAACCCAACAGATACTTTCGGAGATACCCGTAGTGTACCTTTATAGCCACCCAGTTACGTTGTGACGTTTGGCACACCCAACGTATTCCTACGGTATCCGGGAGTTGCACAATCTCATCATCTAAGGAAACGATACTTGACATTACAAAAGCTTTAGCAGACGAACTACACGATATTGTGCTATGTTAGGATTGGGTCTTGTCCATCACATCCTTCTCCTAATGATGTGATCCCGTTATCAACGACATCCAGTGTCCAAGGTCATGAAACTGTGACCATCTATTGATCAACGAACTAGCTAACTAGAGGCTCACTAGGGAAATGTTGTGGTCTATGTATTTACGCATGCATTACAGTTTTCAGTTAATACAATTATAGAATGAACAATAGACAATTATCATGAACAAGGAAATACAATAATAACCATTTTATTATTGCCTCTAGGGCATATTTCCAACAGTCTCCCACTTGCACTAGAGTCAATAATCTAGTTACATTGTGATGTATCGAAGAACCATAGAGTTCTGGTGTTGATCATGTTTCGCTCGTGAGAGAGGTTTAGTCAACGGATCTGCGACATTCAGATCTATATGTACTTTACAAATATCTATAACTCCTTCCTGAATGTAATCACGAATGGAGTTGAAGCGGCGTTTGATGTGACTTGTCTTCTTGTGAAACCCGGGCTCCTTGGCAAGGGCAATAGCTCCTGTGTTGTCACAGAATAGAGTCATCAAGCCCGACGCATTGGGAATCACTCCTAGGTTGGTGATGAACTGCTTCATCCAGACTCCTTCCTTTGCTGCTTCCGATGCAGCTATGTACTCCGCTTCACATGTAGATGCTGTCACGATGCTTTGCTTGCTGATGCACCAGCTCACTGCCCCTCCGTTCAAAATATACACATATCTGGTTTGTGACTTCGAGTCATCTGGATTTGTGTCGAAGCTAGCATCGATGTAACCCTTTACGAGGAGCTCTTCGGCACCTCCATATATGATAAAGATGTCCTTGGTCCTTTTCAGGTACTTCAGGATATTCTTGACCGTTGTGTAGTGTTCCGCTCCGGGATCACTTTGGTACCTCCCTACCAAACTTATGGCAAGGTTCACATCAGGTATGGTATACAGCATGGCATACATAATAGAGCCTATGGCTGAAGCATAGGGAATGACACTCATCTTTTCTCTACCCTCTGTCGTGGTCGGGCATTGAGTCGCACTCAATCTCACACCCTGTAACACAGGCAAGAACCCCTTCTTGGACTGATCCATATTGAACTTGTTCAATATCTTATCAAGGTATGTGCTTTGTGAAAGACCTATGAGGCGTCTCGGTCTATCTCTATAGATCTTGATGCCTAATATGTAAGCAGCTTCTCCAAGGTTCTTCATTAAAAAACACTTATTCATGTAGGCCTTTATGCTTTCCAAAAGTTATATATCATTTCCCATCAACAATATGTCATCCACATATAATATGAGAAATGCTACAGAGCTCCCACTCACTTTCTTGTAAATACAGGGTTCTCCATAAACCTGTATAAATCCAAACGCCTTAATCACCACATTAAAGCGAATGTTCCAACTCCGAGATTCTTGCACCAGCCCATAGATGGAGCGTTGAAGCTTGCATACTTTGTTAGCATCTTTAGGATCGACAAAACCTTCCGGCTGCATAATATACAGTTCTTCCGGCTGCCAGACCTCATACTCATAAAATGCGGCAATTGCTAACATGATTCAGACGGACTTCAGCATCGCTACGGGTGAGAAAGTCTCATCATAGTCAACTCCTTAAACTTGTCGATAACCCTTAGCGACAAGCCGAGCCTTATAGATGGTCACATTACCATCCGCGTCAGTCTTCTTCTTAAAGATCCATTTGTTTTCTATGGCTTGCTTATCATCGGGCAAGTCCACCAAAATTCATACTTTGTTTTTGATACATGGATCCTATCTCGAATTTCATGGCTTCAAGACATTTGTTGGAATCCGGGCCCGCCATTGCTTCTTCATAGTTCGAAGGTTCACCATTGTCCAACAACATGATCTCAAGGACAGGGTTGTCGTACCACTCTGGTGCGAAACATGTCCTAGTGGACCTTCGAATAGCAACTTGATCTGAAGTTTCATGATGATCATCATTAACTTCCTCTCCAGCCAGTGCAGGATCCACAGAAACAACTTCCTTTGCTGCGCTACTCTCTGGCTCGAGTGGAGGTACAATTACCTCATCAAGTTCTATTTTCCTCACACTTACTTCTTTCGAGAGAAACTCTTTCTCTAGAAAGGATCAATTCTTGGCAACAAAGACTTTGCCTTCGGATTTGAGGTACAAGGTATACCCAACAGTTTCTTTGGGGTATCCTATGAAGACAGACTTTTCCACTTTGGTTTCGAGCTTCGTCGGTTGAAGTTTCTTAATATAAGCATCGCATCCCCAAACTTTCAGAAACGACAGCTTAGGTTTCTTTCCAAACCATAATTCATACGATGTCGTCTCAACGGATTTAGATGGTGCCCTATTTAAAGTGAATGCGGCAGTCTCTAATGCATATCCCCAAAATGATAGCGGTAAGTCGGTAAGAGACATCATAGA
Source organism: Hordeum marinum (assembly GCA_022496015.1). Classification (NCBI taxonomy): domain Eukaryota; kingdom Viridiplantae; phylum Streptophyta; class Magnoliopsida; order Poales; family Poaceae; genus Hordeum; species Hordeum marinum. The sequence continues at coordinate 513,093,731 of CM039676.1, read as the reverse complement.
TCGCACTATATCCAAGAAAGTGCGATTACGACGTTCAGACACACCATTTTGCTGAGGTGTGCCAGGCAGCGTGAGTTGTGAAACAATTCCACATTTCCTTAGGTGAGTGCCAAACTCATGACTTAAATATTCTCCGCCACTATCAGATCGTAGGCACTTTATTTTCCTGGCATGTTGATTATCTACCTCACTCTGAAATCCTTTGAACTTTTCAAAGGTTTCAAACTTGTGTTTCATTAAGTAGACATACCCATATCTCCTCAAGTCATTAGTGAGGGTGAGTACATAACGGTTGCCACCGCGAGCCTTGACGCTCATTGGACTGCATACATCGGTATGTATTATCTCCAACAAGTCAGTTGATCGCTCCATTGTTCCGCAGAACAGAATCTTGGTCATTTTGCCCATGAGGCATGGTTCGCACGTGTCAAATGATTCAAAATCAAGAGACTCCAAAACTCCATCAGCATGGAGTTTCTTCATGCGTTTGACACCAATATGACCAAGGCGGCAGTGCCACATGTAAGTGAGACTATCGTTATCAACCTTACTTTTTTTGGTACTCACAATTGTGGAGATGTGTAACATCACGTTCGAGATTCATCAAAAATAATCCATTGACTAGAGGGGAATGACCATAAAACATTTCTCTCATATAAATAGAACAACCATTATTCTCAGATTTAAATGATTAGCCATTTCGCATCAAGCGAGATCCAGATACAATGTTCATGCTCAAAGCTAGTACTAAATAACAATTATTAAGATTTAAAACTAATCCGGAAGGTGGATGCAGAGGTAGAGTGCCGACTACGATCACGTCGACCATAGAACCATTCCCGACGCGCATCGTCACCTCATCCTATGCCAGTCTCCTCTTATTCCGCAGCTCCTGCTTGGAGTTACAAATGTGAGCAACTGCACTGGTATCAAATACCCAGGAGCTACTATGAGCGTTGGTAAGGTAAACATCAATAACAAGTATATCACATATACCTATAACATTTCCGGCCTTCTTATCCGCTAAGTACTTGGGACAGTTCCGTTTTCAGTGACCGGTACTCTTGCAATAAAAACACTCAGTCTCAGACTTAGGTCCATTCTTGTTCTTCTTCGCCGCAACTTGCTTACCGGGCATGGCAACTGCTTTGTCGTCCTTCTTGAAGTTCTTCTTACCCTTGTCTTTCTTGAAACTAGTGGTCTTATTCACCATCTACACTTGATGTTCCTTTTTAATCTTGACCTCCGCTGATTTCAGCATCGAGTACAACTCAGGAATGGCTTCTCCATAACCTGCATGTTGTAGTTTATCACAAAACTCTTGTAGCTAGGTGTGAGCGACTGGAGGATTCTGTCAATAACCGAGCCATCCGGAAGATTAACTCCCAGCCGAGACAAGCGGTTGTGCAACCCAAACATTTTGAGTATGTGCTCACTGACAGAACTATTTTCCTCCATCTTACAACTAAATAACTTGTTGGAGACATCATATCTCTCGACCCGGGCATGAGCTTGGAAAACCAATTTCAGCTCTTGGAAGATCTTATATGCTCTGTGTTGCTCAAAACGCTTTTGGAGCCCCGGTTCTAATCTGTAAAGCATGCCACACTGAACCAGGGAGTAATCATCACAGCACGACTGCCAGTCATTCATAACGTCTTGATTTGCGGGGAAAACAGGTGTGTCACCTAGCGGTGCATCAAGGACATACAATCTCTTGGAAGCTACGAGGATGATCCTCAAGATACGGACCCAGTCTGCATAGTTGCTTCCATCATCTTTCAGCTTGGTTTTCTCTAGGAACGTGTTGAAGTTGAGGGCAACATTAGCGTTGGCCATTGGTTCTACAATATAGATTGTAAAGACAATTTTGGACTAAGTTAATGATAATTAAGTTCACATAATGAAATTATTTAATGAACTCCCACTTAGATAGACATCTCTCTAGTAGTCGAAATGACACATGATCCACATCAACTAGCCCGTGTCCGATCATCACATGAGATGGACTAGTCATCCATGGTGAACATCTCCATGTTGATCGTATCTTCTACACGACTCATGTTCGACCTTTCGGTCTCCTGTGTTCCGAGGCCATGTCTGTACATGCTTGGCTCGTCAAGTCAACCTAAGTGTACTGCCTCTGTAAATCTGGCTTACACCCGTTGTATGCGAACATTAGAACCTATCACACCCGATCGTCACATGGTGCTTCGGAACAACAATCCTTAGCAACGATGCACAGTTAGGGTGAACACATTTCTTGAAATTTTAGTGAGAGATTATCTTATTAAGCTACCATCGTTCTAAGCAAATAAGATGTAAACATGATAAACATCACATGCAATCAATATAGTGACATGATATGGCCAATATCATCTTGCTCCTTTGATCTCCATCTTCGGGGCACCATGATCATCATTGTCACCGGCACGACACCATGATCTCCATCATCATGATCTCCATCATCATGTATTCATGAAGTTGTCTCGCCAACTATTACTTCTACTACTATGGCTAATGATTAGCAATAAAGTAAAGTAATTACATTGCATTTATGATTGACACACAGGTCATACAATAAATTAAGACAACTCCTATGGCTCCTGCCGGTTGTCATACTCATCGACATGCAAGTCGTGAATCCTTTTACAAGAACATGATCAATCTCATACATCACATGCATCACATCACATCCTTTGGCCATATCACATCACAGGGCATATGCTGCAAAAACAAGTTAGACGTCTTCTAATTATTTGTTTCAAGTTTTTACGTGGCTGCTATAGGTTTCTAGCAAGAACGTTTTGTTAGTGCATCTAGTGCCCCTTAGTGATTTTGGTGTGTTGAAGACTTATAGGTTAAGAGACTAATGTGTTCGTGAGTGTACACAGGCTCTATAAGTCGATGAGGAGGTTGATACTAATGGAGATTACCGACCCCTAAAATTGAATGTCGTCAACTGAAGACTTTGGTGAAGTCTGAAGACTTTGCTGAAGACTTTGTAGTGAAGAAATTGGTGGACCTTGAAGAAATGAACGAGGACTATGAAACGTGAAGACTTTGTTTCTATAGTTTCATTTCTTTTTCTAGAGTCATAGGAACCACCGCACTGTTAAAGGGGGCTGAGGTAATACTAAGGAAAATTTCCAACTAATGCTCAACTCCAATATCCTTAACCTACACATTCATATAAGTGAAGCCTTTGGAAATCTCTCACAGCTCAGTCAAATTCTTCAGTGACAGAGACGAAGTTCTTCTGGTCTCTGAGGAAATTGTTCTGAGTGAGGAGTTAGGAATTTGCCAGTGCAAATTACCTACAAGTGAGGAACGTGATATGTCTGAGGAATGTGAAAATCCGACCGTTGCTGTGCTTAGCGCCAACTGTCCCCAATCATTCCTATCCACATAACGGTCATGTCATTGGGGGCATTAATGTCATATCATGTCTGGATGCGCCCCGGTTATAAATAGCCACCCCTCACAACCACTAGCTGGTTGGCTGCTCAGAGAGAGAACTGACACTTGTCATTTGAGAGCATCCCATCCTCCGAGGGCTTTTGTCCGAAAGTGAGGAAAAACCCATAATCAACCACCAACCCAAAGTGATTGAGCATCCTGTGTGGAACCGACGCTTGTTACCTTTGAGGACTGTGTATCCTCCAGACGGTTAGGCGTCATGGTCTAGTGTATCCTGTAGTCAATTGGGGATCACGAAGTGACCTTGGTCTAGAGCATCCAGCAGTAAATTGTGAATCGCCGGGTGACCAGTTTGTGAGGGTTTTGGAAGTCTGCCCTGAAGACTTACCACGAGTGTTGAGCGAGGACTGTGTGACCTTAGCTCAAGGAGAATACGGTAAGGACTGTGTGTCCTGGGACTGTGTGTCCTCTGGTTTAACTACCAGGCCGCTCCAACCAGACGTACGACTGTCACAGCAGTTGGAACTGGGTCATCAAATCATTGTCTTCATCAGGCTACCTGGTTCTATTTCCTCAAATCACCTACTCCTCATTTACATGTTGATGAAATTGATCTTTACTGTTTGAAGAATTTGACTGAAGACTTTCATAAATTCCTCACCTCAAATTCTTCAAGTTACCTTGGTCATCACAACTTATCCTGTATCACGCTGCTCATAACTTGTGCATGTTTTAATTCATCACGATGTATATGCTGTTGCAATTGATTCCATGCACTGAGTACTTATTCCGCTGTCAGTTATTCATCACATTTCAAATTCCTCATAGTTGAAATTCCTCAAGTGATGAATTTATAAAAATCGTCTATTCACACCCCTCTAGCCGATATAACGCACTTTCACGTTTCTTAACTACGCGAAAACCACAACGTGATATGCCAATTCCTATTTACCCTTCGTAAGGACCCTTTTCATCGAATCCGATCCGACTTCAGTGGGAGAGACAGACACCCGCTAGCCACCTTATGCAACAAGTGCATGTCAGGCAGTGGAACCAGTCTCACGTAAGCGTACGTGCAAGGTCGGTCCGGGCCGCTTCATCCCACAATACCGCCAAATCAAGATAAGACTAGTAACGGCAAGACAATTGAAAAAATCGACGCCCACAACACCTTGTGTTATACTCGTGTAGAGATTCTACGCATAGACCTATCTCATGATGCCACTGTTTGGGGAACATAGTAGAAAATCAAAAAAAATCGTACGTCACCAAGATCAATCTATGGAGAAACTAGCAATGAGCAAAGGGGTAGAGCATCTTCATACCTTTGAAGATCGCTAAGCGGAAGCGTTACTAGAACGCGGTTGGTGGAGTCATACTTGCAGCGACTCAGATCGCGGTGGATACCAATCTAAGAGCCGAACAACGGCGCCTCCGCGTTCAACACATGTGCAGCCCGGTGACGTCTCCTACGCCTTGATACAGCAAGGCGGAAGGAGAGGTTGAGGGAGAGCTCCGGCAGCACGACGGCGTGGTGACGGTGGAGCTGCATGGTACTCCGGTAGGGCTTCGCCAAGACTACGGAAGACGACGAGGAGGAGGGGTAGGGCTGCGCCGAGAGGGAGAGAGAGATCTGTTCTTAGCAGCCCCAAAACCCCACATATATATAGGGGGGAGGACGGGTTGCGCAGCCCCTAGGGTTCCCACCCTAGGGCCGGTGGCGAGCCCTAGATGGCCTTGGGGCGGCGGCCAGAGAGGGAGAGGGAGGGGTGGCGCCTGATACGTCTCCAACATATCTATATTTTTTGATTGTTCCATGTTGTTATATTATCAACTTGGGATGTTTTATATGCACTTATATGCTATTTTATATCATTTTTTGGGACTAACTTATTAACTCAGTGCCCAGTGCTAGTTTCTATTTTTTCCATGTTTTTGACCTCTTTGAGATAGGAATATCAAACGGAGTCCAAACGGAATAAAACTTTCGCCGTGTTTTTTTATGGAAAATATCAAAAATACCAGAAGGAAAAGATTCCGGAGAGGAGTCCCGAGGAAGCCACGAGCCTGGGAGGCGCGACCACACCCCCTGGGTGTGCCTAGGGGGCTCGTGACTCCCTCGCGGGTCCTCCCGACTTGTTCTCGACGCCACCTGGTCTTATAAATACGGAATCCTCCAGAACTAAACCTAGATCAAAAGTTTCGCCGCCGCAAGCCTCTGTAGCCACCAAAAACCAATTGGGAGACCGTTCTGGCACCCTGCCGGAGGGGAATCCATCTCCGGTGGCCACCTTCATCAACACCATTGCCTCTCCGATGATGCATGAGTAGTTCACCACAGACCTTTGGGTCCATAGCTAGTAGCTAGATGGCTTCTTCTCTCTCTTTGATCTTCAATATAAAGTTCTCCATGATCTTCATGGAGATCTACCCGATGTAACTTTGTTTTGCGGTGTGTTTGTCGAGATCGACGAATTGTAGATTTATGATCAGATTATCTATGAATATTATTTGAGTCTCCTCTGATTTCTTATATGCATGATTTCATATCCTTGTAAGTCTCTTCGAGTTATGGGTTTTGTTTGGCCAACTTGATCTATAATTCTGGCAATGGGAGAAGTGCTTGGTTTTGGGTTCATACCGTGTGGTGTCCTCACCTAGTGACAGAAGAGGTAGCGAGGCACGCATCGTGTTGTTGCCATCCAGAGTAAAAGGATGGGGTTTATATCATATTGCATGAATTTATCCTTCTACATCATGTCATCTTGCTTAAAGCATTACTCTGTTTGTTATGAACTCAATACACTAGATGCATGCTGGATAGCGGTCGATGTGTGGAGTAATAGTAGTTGATGCAGAAAGTATTGGTCTACTTGTCTCGGATGTGATGCCTATATGTATGATCATTGCCTTAGATATCGTCATGACTTTGCGCGATTCTATCAATTGCTCGACAGTAATTTGTTCACCCACCGTAATACTTGCTATCATGAGAGAATCCTCTAGTGAACATTATGGCCCCCGGGTCTATTTTACACATTATATATTCAGATCTTCATACAAAAACACCAAAAATACCTTGCTGCACTTTTATTTATTTATTTACATCTACTTATTATCACTATCAGATCTCACCTTGCAAGTAATCATAAAGGGATTGACAACCCCTTTATCGCGCTGGGTGCAAGTTTGTTTGCTTTTGTGTAGGTGCCGTGGTGCCTCATCTTGATACTCCTACTGGATTGGTACCTTGGTTCTCAAACCGAGGGAAATACTCATCTCTACTTTCCTGCATCACCCTTTCCTCTTCAAGGGAAAAACCAACGCAAGCTCAAGAAGTAGCAGCGCCCTAGGTGGGCCTAAGGCCCATCTGTGCTAGGGTTTGCCCCCCTCTCCTCCTTGTGTTGTGCCTTGGGCCTTGGTGGGAGGTGCACCAGTCCACTCTGCGGCTGGTCCCTTCCACCTTCGGCCCATGCTGGCTCCCAGATGCTCCACGATGATCTCATCGGATGAACCACAATGTCAGGGATTCAATCAATCCTGTATACAATTCCCTTTGTCTACCGGTATGATACTTGCCCAAGATTTGATTGTCGGTATCCCTATACCTTGGTCAATCTCGTTAGTGGCAAGTCTCTTTACTCGTTCCGTAACACATCATCCCGTGGCTAACTTCTTAGTCACATTGAGCTCATTATGATGATGTCTTACCGAGTGGGCCCAGAGATACCTCTCTGTCACACGGAGTGACAAATTCCAGTCTGGGTTCGTGCCAACCCAACAGATACTTTCGGAGATACCCGTAGTGTACCTTTGTATCCACCCAGTTACGTTGTGACATTTGGCACAACCAAAGTATTCCTACGGTATCCGGGAGTTGCACAATCTCATGGTCTAAGGAAACGATACTTGACATTATAAAAGCTTTAGCAGACGAACTACATGATATTGTGCATGCTTAGGATTGCGTCTTGTCCATCACAACATTCTCCTAATGATGTGATACCATTATCAACGACATCGAATGTCCATGGTCATGAAACCGTTACCATCTATTGATCAACGAGCTAGCCAACTAGAGGCTCACTAGGGACATGTTGTGGTCTATGTATTCACACATGCATTACGGTTTCCGGTTAATACAATTATAGCATGAACAATAGACAATTATCATGAACAAGGAAATACAATAATAACCATTTTATTATTGCCTCTAGGGCATATTTCCAACATGACATTCCGCTCTAACACCCCAAAGTTTACTCGGTGCCGAAGAGGATTCGAACGATCCAAACCACAGATGCTGTGAAGAGGAATACTGAACAACCCTTTTGGTGCTAGAATTAGACTCGGTTTTCTTAGCTAGAGGAGCAGCCCCTTTATCGGTCTCCGGGCGCGTAGGCGCATCTGATTCGGGATGTCCGTCTCTGCCCTTTCCCTCATCCGTCTCCATATCAACAAGCTTTTCCCAGTCTTGGAACACGGCATTTTCCTCTATCTCAATTTCCAACAAATAGCTTTTGCCATCGTACGTCCAACGTACCATATCCGGTATGTGCTCAATGCTAATGACGCTAACAAAAAGACGAGCCACCCCATTAGAACGGGTGAAGGGCATATCAACCTTGTCCGTCTTGCCAATAAGCGACCCTAGACTCCAAGTCACTCTGACATCATCAAGAGCCGACTGAGGGGCACCGGTGAACTGTATCCAAAGCTGAGGTAATGGAATACCTTTCGGTTCCTGCCGTGCCCATGGTTCGAATTCAAGTACACAAGTGCTGTTCGGAACCTTACTCATCCCGAATGTCATGAGTCTACCTAGATCCTCCTTGGTTGGAAAATCCACTCTAAACACCTGATCCTCCATAGTCACTAGATCCCAGTGAAAGGACCCAGGAACCAACTCTCGAAGTCGCTGCAGTACTTGCTCAGTGGTCATTCTCCCACGAACCACCCGCGCAACCCCAGTCCTAGAGCTCTCTAAAATAGGTGCAATAGAAGACGAGCGTGGGGACTCAAAAAACATCAGCTCTGAACAGCAGACCCCATATATAGTGACCACCGGCTTTGGTCCCATGATAAACGGGCATTCTCCCGTATCATTATTTGGTTTCCGGCACATGTCACATAGCTCTACCGTACACTCTGCTGCAAAGTGCCCCGGACCTCCGCACCGGTAACACGACATCTTCTCCTTCTTTCAAGCCCAGTTAGACATTTTTTCGCCTTCAGATTTTTCGGACTTGTCAGAAGCAGCATCTTTAGACAGCACGCCCTTGGGATTCGGTACCTTGACCATCGCCAAAACGCCGACCACCTCCATCGCCACACCCACAAGTGCCGGCCCAGCAGCACATGCTGCCATGGTCGGTGTTATGGGTGCTTCCCGGTATCCCGTCTCGTTGCTCTGTGCAGCGGCATCCGCCGACAGGGGTGGTGGAGGAGGCCATCTTCCTCGTCCTCGCCCCCCCCCCCCGATATGGACGATACCAGTTTTGTTGTCTATTGGGGGGGTCCTGTCGTGTCGTGTACAAATGGACCGGGAGGCCCTTCGAAGCCTCTTCCTCCGTTGTTGATCCGACCATCGCCAGTCGAAGACAAGCCCCGATGAATACCCTCGCCGCAGGCATCATAGCCATCATCCCTAATAACCGGTAGCGTTTCGGTTCTCATTATATGCAGCAGTTCCGCGTTCACCGGCAGGAGGTCTCCGGCCTCGACCGGCCCAATTGTTGCCGTCATGGCCTCCCGCGCCTGCGGGTGTATCCCCCCTCGCCGGCGGCTGCTGTTGCTGTTGCTTCGCCCGAGGCAGCGGCGGTTGCGGTTGTGCTGGCTGATTTCGCTCCGCCCTAGGAGGTGGCAGCTGCGGTCGCGCCGGCTGATTCCCACGGCCGGCCATTAGCGTAGCAGGCGGCTTCACCGCCGCCGGTGTCGGGGAAGCAACTCTCGTTGTCCTACCCAATCCTAGCAAAGGGAAGTCTGGCTGCGGCTGTCTGGAAAACCTAGCGATCACCGGTCCCAGGAGATCTCGTTTTGTGATCGACCGAGACAGACCCTCTGTTGTCTCGTCGTGAGTCACGTGGGCTGCCGACTGGGCCACATACCCAGTCATCGGACAACCCAAGATCGGATCCGACACCACCGGCGCATCTAAGCCCAACAGCTCATTCAAACGATCCCTCGTGAGATTAGGGATCGCGCCGGTGTTTCCCGACGCCAGCGACGCCGCCGAACCTCGTCGGTTATTCTTCTTATGCACAGTCTTCCAAGAGGAATGGTTCATGAAATCTGCTAGTGTAAGTTTAGGTAAACGCACATTAGGTATTGAACCTCTCCATGGCCGAATCGCCGTCGTCAAGGTCTGCCGGTGAACCAGCCGCCGCACCATTTCCACCTTCTCCATCTCCGGTAGACCATCTCTTGTCGGATCATCATGTGGGACCACCGTGTCAACCAGCAGGGCGATCATTTCCTCTCCATCACCATTCTTGAACGCCTCACAGATCTTATCAGAGGGACTCGGCGACACCACGTCCGGTGTATTTTTTGTTTCCATATGAAAATACGAAATAGTATATAACTTAATTAACCCGAACACATTACTAGCAATAAGAGGCTAGATTCCCGGGTCCCTGACAAAGGTCCTTATCTAAAACAGTACGTGTAAATGATTGTTCTCAATCTGCTTTAAATATGCTGGACCCATGGGCACATGCCATTGCCAGCTGTTGTAAAAAAGCTTGGAGCACTCACTTATTCCTTTCTTCTTCCTCTGATCAGGACAATTCTCTTCATTTTCCTAGCATACATAGTACATTATCTTTCAATCTACCCCCTCCATCCGTTCCTAAATATAAGACCTCATAGAGATTTCAATACAGACTACATACGGAGCAAAATGAGTGGATCTACAATCTAAAATGTGTCTACACACATCCGGATGTTATCCATATTAAAATCTCTAAAATGACTTATATCTAGAAACGGAGGGAGTATATGCTTGGGTGGGCAGTGCTCCAATACTACCGCTAGCTACTGTAGTTTTCCTACCAACATTTGCATACCGAATTCCTTTGAAAACTCATCATCTGCGTTGTGAAATATATGCAAGGCTTATAATTAACCTAAAGCTATTTTTACTACAAAAGGTGCAAGATTCCCCTGTCCCTCTCTGCAGCACTCCTTGCCTAAAACAGTGCATGTATATCATTGTCCTTGATCCACCCATGAAATCGACATGGAGGACCCATCAGCACATGCGATTCCCACTTATTATTGCTTGCTACGCAGCACCCAATTATTGCTTGCTGATTCGTCGTCATGGAAATTTGTTCGGAACAAAAAGCATCGCCGGCGACGAGGTCATCGGCGGAGATCCGTTGCACCGATTGATGCGTTTAAAAGTCTGTTGGGACTTAATGGGCCAGATCAGGACGTGACAGTGGTGGGCTCGGTAGGTGCTGGGTATTTGACCCAGACCTCAGCTCAAGCTCGCCCATGGTCGACGTGATCGCCACAAGGGGTAACAACTCATGAAACTCGGGTGTTTCTTCAAGCAGTTTGTCCTGAACTCATCCAAATGTCTTGTCTCTTTTGCAGCAGCGTGCATAGGAGCCTCAGAGTTGAGAATGAGGCCAGACAGAGAGCCCTCTTTAGCAGGAAGTATTAGCGCGTGGTGCCGGCGCTACAGCTATATAACAGTAGTAATGTAGCATTAGTACCCACGACCCACGGGACATACGCTACAGCTAACTAGCAGTAGCGCTGACTGAACCTACGCTACTGCTAAGTAGGTATAGCGATAGCGCGGTCCAACCAACGCTACTACTATAGGTTAGCTGTGACGTCGTACTAGTAGCGCTGGTATTCGTGCTACTGTTATCCTTATTTTTAGCGTTACTATTAGCTTTTCTCCTAATGATGATCGGAGCTCTCCGGTCATGCCTAAATGTTGGGTCAGCCTATTCTACACAAACTGAAGGAGGGGGTGTGCGCCTTTTACGAAAAAGGCTGTAATGGGTGCTTATGCCACCAAATAGGTGCTAGCGATATGCCTTGTCCACACACGTTTGTCTCGTCTCTGCACGACGTCGTAGTAGGCCTGCCCCATTAAATGTTCCTTCAGTTTTTTCATTTTCTTTTTTTCCTTTTTTTTTCCTTTTGTTTGTATTGCAGAAAAAAAATACACATATCCAATTTACTTTACCTAAATTTTAGAAAGCTTTCATTGTGTTAAAAATGTCCAAGCAGTGAAGAAACAATGTTTGTGCAACATTTATAAAATGTTCATATTACTGAAAAGAATGTTATGACATTTTAAAAAGTCATGCGTTCAAAATATGTTCGTGGCATTTTAAAAAGTTCATGCCTTCAAAATATGTTCGTGACATCTTAAAAAGTTCATGTGTTCAAAATATGTTCATGGCATTTAAAAAAGTTCATGTGTTAAAAATATTATTTTTTCGGAGAGCGTTCAAAATATGTTCATGACATTTTAAAAAGTTCATGTGTTAAAAATACTATTATTTTCAGAGAGCATTCAAAATATGTTCGTGACATTTTATCGAAACCACAAAAAATCCATGCAACAGCATCAACAGAATGTCTTTTAACTGTCAGTAGTTTAGCTCGCGGTTTATAGGACATGAATACTTACCTATTTATTAGTATCTCTGGTCACATGTTTGTCTTTTGGAAAAACTAATACATCTTGCCTATTTAGTATCTCTGGACACATGTTTGTTTTTTGAAAAACCTAATACATCTTATATTTTGGAACGAAGGGAGTTGTGCGTGATGGCTTTGCTTTAAGAGTCGCAGCACACGTTGCTATCGATCGTTAGGTGAGACAGAGAAAAGCTTGCAAGTAACTACTCAGCGCGCACCACCCTGCAGTTTCCTGCCTCTTTCAGGCACAGAGCACACACGTACAAGATATCATTATGATCAAAGTTTGAGACAATTTGTCTTTGTTTAATTAACACCGTGTCTCACTTTGCTTAATGGACATGCTAACTACTACCACTACCACTCGTAAAATATCATCATGGACCCTATTTATGGATCGTGATTAGGTTACTCAACAAAACCCCACAATTACTTACTAGCTGAGTGCCACCAAACGTGAATTAGGTGAGTCATCTTAATTCGCTCACACCAAGCACTGGCTTGCCTCCTTCGATGCAGATGCACATCATTAGCTGAGCCAAAGAAATCACTTGCTTGCTTGCTCCTCTTTAATTTCCGGCTAGCTACACTTGCCCCAGCTATTCTCCCTATCCCTCCACACACACACCTACAACACCAACAAGAGATACCGTGCGGGTAGGAGGGCATCAATGGCACCTGTGGTGAGTGCTTCACTTGGCACGTTAGCTCCCCTTCTTGTGAAGCTCACCACCTTGCTTGCCAATGAGTGCGGTCGTCTGAAAGGGGTCCGTCGTGAGATCCGCTCTCTCAAATCGGAACTCACCAGCATGCATGGAGCATTGACAGAGTACTCCAAGCTAGAATATCCAAATGACCAAGTGAAGGTATGGATATCGTTGGTCAGGGAATTGACCTACGACACCGAAGATGTCTTCGACAAGTTCATCCACCAGCTTGGCAATGGGAGCCACCAGGGCGGTTTCAAGGAGCTCTTCCGCAAGGCCGCCCGCAGTCTGAAGACGCTTGGTTCTCGCCGCAAAATCGCCAACCAAATTAGTGACTTGAAGGCTCGCATCAAGCAAGTGAAAGAGCTCAAGGATAGTTACAGGTTGAATGCTGCTCCTTCTAGTACCACCAGTCAGGCCGCAGCGGATCCCCGGGTGCATGCACTTTTTGCTGAGGAGACACGCCTTGTGGGTATGGACGGTCCAAGAGATGATCTTGTCAAGTGGATGGTGGAACAAGGAAACAACTCGTCCAATGATCAGATGGTGGAACAAACCAAGCCTAAACCTTGCAAGGTGTTGTCTATTGTTGGGTTTGGCGGACTGGGTAAGACAACACTCGCAAATGAGGTCTATCGCCATGTTCAAGGGTATTTTCACTGCAAGGCTTTTGTATCAGTGTCACAAAAACCAGATATTAAAAAAATTATGAAGGATGTGATTTCCCAGCTGCCTTGCAAAGATGGATCCACAAAAGATACTGATGATTGGGATGAAAAGAAGTATATCTTAAAGTTGAGAGAAATGTTGAAAGATAAAAGGTAATATAAACCTTTGTTTTTTTCTTAAAACATTTGTTGCGTGCAGTTCCTAGTATTTTAGTTAATTTTATTGAATGTACGTACTATTGTTGTTTTGACGCAAATGAAAATAGTTTGTGAGTTAGGCTTGCACAATTGCAAGCATCCTTACCACCCATACTAAAAAATATGTACCCAACAAAAGGATCCTTAGCACAATGAAATACCTGTCATTATCAAAATGTTCATACACATTCCTCCGACCCCTTTTGATTTGCTTGATTCCTTCATGCTTAATGAAGTACAGTACTCAAATTTTTCTCTCAACCATTAAAGAACATATAAACATGTGTCTGCTGAAGTGTGACTACATTCTACACCTTACATTATCTTCTTAGGACACATTTTGTGTGAACTAGTCATAGCATCTCCAACAGGCGCGCAACACGTGGTACGTAACACACGGTTTTAGCGAGCGCACATAGCGTTTTTTAGCGCGCCGGAGAGCGCTGACTTTAGCGCGCAAAATTGTGTGCGCGCGGCGCTCTAGCAGATTTTAGCGCGCGAAATATCAAACATAGCTAGTAGGTAAATTCAAATTTTGCATAACATAGTTCAACTATACATATATAAAAAATAAAAACCTGCCTAGATAAAATAAAAAAGGAACATAGACGCTCTAAAAATTACTCGACGTCCTCCGAGTCCCACGTAAAAATGTCCTCCTCCGAAATGTCTGTCGACAGAATCTCGATGAAGGCATGGAGAAATCGTTCGTCGTTGGGGTCCCAGGACGACGATTCTCCGAGCTCGATGTTGAATTCCGCAGCCGCCTTCCGCGTACGCTTGTCCTCGCGATAGGTGGCTCACTCCGCCCTCCTGTCTGCCCTCCTCTTCGAACTCCTCCCCACGAAGAACTGGCGCTTGTCGATGATGTCATGCGAAATCCGTTCGCGCCACACTATCATGGCCACCTCGTCCGTCTCGGCGATGCCGAGGTGGCGCTCCCGCCTTCGTTTCTCGTGACGGTCCTCATCGGTGAAAAGCCACGGGGGAGGCGCGAGACTCTGTGCTCACTCATGCGTCGTCACCTCGGGGAAATTCATCTCCCTACGAGGCCACCGGAGACGCCACACCACCGTGTCGTACGCGCGAGCGGCCTTGTGGGCGGTGTCGAAAGTGCCGAGGCCAAGGCGCATGTCGTCGGACCGTATCTCCACGAAGAAGGCGCCGGAGGGGCGCTCCCGGACGCCGCGGAAGCCCGACGATCCCCGGTGGTGCGGCGGCATGGCGGCGAGGTGACGACGGCGCGAGAGGAGCGGCGGCAGAGCGCGAGGGGAGCAGGGGCAGAGCGCGAGGGAAGAGACGGCAGTGCGCTGGAGGAGTGGGAACAACGCGTCTCGGGCACTAGATTTATAGAGCAAGTGCAGCGCCGCGCCAAAAGTACCGCACGTAGGGCCTCCTTTTCGCACGCGCGCAAACTCTTCCCGCGCGTACGATTTTCGCGTGCCTGCCGGATCGCGCGAATTCGTTCGGCGCACGCTGAAAACGTCTTCTGCCGCGGGCGTGCGAGTTTTTCAGCCTCTATTGGAGATGCTATCTGTACATGCAATCCCAGCAACATATGGGTTCTAAACCATACCCACTCTGGTTCACCACAGAGTGATTATAAATGACTGTGTGTATTTTCCATGCTTGGGCAACTCGTTGGTGTGGATGCAATGCAACTACAGCGATAAAATTACCATATATGCTCTTATTTTCATACGTACTCAAATAAAAATTTGCAATATTATACTAATTGTAAAGAAAAAGCCTAAAAGTAATTCCAACTATGGCAATTGAGTAAACGCAGATGAGTTGTAGTAGTTAAAACTTCAACAAAATTGGCATGGTACGTATGTACAACAAAAATACAAATGGAAACAAAAGAAATCAGTCCAATGTGTACACTTAGTTGACTTGCTGAGTACGTACCTATATTATGTACAATGTTGGAGTATCGTGGCCGAGTCATTATGTTACTCTTCATTTTGCATAGACTCAAATAAGTATCATAGAAGTGTTTCTATGTGATAAAGAAAAAAATCAATTAAATATGTTTTTCATGCTCGAGTAACTAGCTTTTCTCGACAAAGAGTGCATCTTATTAACTAAAAAATTAAGCGGATACAAACACAATGAGCACGCACCTAACCTTTGTGTAGTTAGGATGCACGTAGCCAATATCAACGGGCGCGCGCGCACACACACACACAAATCCATGGACAAATAGCAAAGTCATATAATACCAAACCTATGCCTAATCGAGAAAAAAGAAGAAACCTCGAGTAACTAGCTAGAGGATAGTTCCTATAATAGTGAAAAGTTCAATGAATTCGGCATGCTGCAGTTGTATAATAAAATGTATACAGAAACATATCTTCTACATCTAAATAGACAACCCCCGCTAAATTATTTTGCAGTGAATGCAGCTGTGCCTCCTAATCATGATTGTCACATCACCAATTAGCTTTACAATTAATTGCATACATGCATTTGTTCTTCTTGCCCAATTTTCTTCTCCGCATTTTGCAAACTCCTTTTTAACTGGTAACTAAGGGCACATATGATGTGATTGAAGATATACAATGTATTATTAATCTATAAACATTCATGTTCATAAAACCAAATTTCATTGAAGGTACCATTTAGTATAACAAATAGGCATGGTAGACTAACTAAGAACATGCATCTGAAATGTTGGAGTTCATGGCAATCTATGAGTTTTCAAGCCAAATTTATAATCAGAATTGATTGACATCGTCTAACAATTTTATAGGTATCTCGTCATCATTGATGATGTATGGTCTACACAAGTCTGGAATACTATCAAGTGTGCTTTTCCAGAGAATAATTGTTCTAGCAGAATTATAGCTATGACACGCATCATCGACGTGGCAAAGTTTTGTTGTCCGAGTGAAGACGACCGCATGTATAAAATGGAACCCCTAAACGATATTCAGTCTAAAAGATTGTTTTTCAGAATAATATTTGGCTCTGATAAGGAGTGTCCTCCTATGTTGAACAAAGTTTCATATGATATCCTGAAGAAGTGTGGAGGCTTACCACTGGCAATTATAAGTATATCTATTTTGTTGGCGAATAGACTAGAAACTAAAGAGGAATGGGAGAAGGTTAAAAGGTCAATTGGTTCTACACTAGAAAATAACCAGAGTCTAGAGGGAATGACTAGCATACTATTATTACGTTATAATGATCTTCCACTTAATCTCAAGACATGCTTTCTGTATTTAAGTGTATTCCCTGAGGATTATGTGATTGAGAGAAATAGATTAGTGATGCGATGGATAGCCAAAGGGTTTATATCTGAAGAACGTGGACAGAGCCAGCAAGAGGTCGCTGAGAACTATTTTTATGAGCTCATCAACAAAAGCATGGTGCAGCCAGTGGATATTGGCTATGATGGTAAGGTTCAAGCCTGTAGGGTGCATGACATGATGCTGGAAATTATTATATCAAATTCAGCTGAAGATAATTTTACCACTATAATGGGTGGAGGACAGACGAGTTTGGTAAATCGTCAGGGCATTATTCGACGACTATCAATCCAACACATTGACCAGGAACTTGCATTTGCATTGGCTAATGAAGATCTAAGCCATGTTCGATCTCTAACAGTAACATCATTAGGTTGCATGAAAAACATTCCTCGGCTCATTGAATTTGAAGCTTTACGTGTATTGGACTTTGAAGGTTGTCAGGGTTTGGAAGAGTATGAAATGAGCAATATTGATAGATTTTATCAACTAAAGTATCTCAGCCTCAAGGACACAAATATATCAAAGCTACCTCTAGGGATTGTGATGCTACATGATCTAGAGACCCTAGATGTCAGGAGGTTAGAAATAAAAGAGCTGCCATCTGGAATTGTGTTGCTCACGAAACTACAATATCTGTTCACCGGAAAATATTGTAAGGTTCCTAACAGGATTGGAAATATGAAGAATTTACGGGGGATCTATTGTTTTGATATCACAGAGAGTTCAGTGGATGCTTTGGAGGATCTCGGAAACCTGAATAGACTGAACACACTTCATTTACATTGGTATAATGAATGACACGATGTATGAGGAGGTGATACTCTCCTCACTTTGCAAGCTTAGCAATTGCAAACTGCACTCTCTACATATAGGGGGTGTTGGTTCCATGGACTTCATAGATTCTTGGTCCCCTCCGGTATCTTCCCTTTGCATATTTGAGATGGATGGCAATACATATTTATGGAGTGTTCCAAAGTGGATTTCCCCAGGACTTACAAGCCTTACTCATTTGGGCATCAATTTAACTGAATTAACGGAGGAGGATCTGCACACTCTTGGTAATCTCCCATCCTTAGTTATTCTAAACTTGCATTTTGGTATGGGACCCGACACAAGGCTGACCGTAATTGGATTCCCATGCCTGAAGAAGTTTGAACTCTATAGTCCGGATGGGGCATATGTAACATTCAGGAAAGGGGCTATGCCGAAACTTGAGATGCTCGAGGTGTCATTTGATGTGTCTGTGGCTGAAACTTATGGCTTCTATTTAGGCATAGAACATCTTCCATGTCTCAAAGTAATAAAGCTGGACTTGAAGCAAGGTGACAACCTTTTGAGATATCTGGCTGCAGCAGTTGTGATGAAGGAAGTACGTCCTCATCCCAACCATCCTAAATTTGCTTACAGGGAGGTTCCTGGTGAATATGTCAATGTTGACACTAATAGTGACGAGGAAAAGGGCCCACTGCCATGTTGGATAAGAGTTGCTGATGATATTGCGACCGATGAGAAAAGGCGAATGCAATGGAATAAATATAAAATGCCCATCGTTCTGGATGAAGTGGTCCTCACCTGCGCGAGGTACCAAAAACATCACCCCATTGTTTTCTCCTTCAAATTAACATCTCTTCTGTCCATAATTATTGAATGCTTCTTCCACTTTTTTTTATTGTGGGAACCTGCTAAATGCTTCTCAAATTCAAATCTCTTTTGGTCCATACCTGATGAATGATTCTTCCTTTTTTTTCCCCGCTGAATGCTTCTGGAATTCAAATGTTTTACCATTATTTTTTTACATACCCAGGATGGTTTGCAGTTGGCTGGATGACTAGCTTGGAATCGTGGTCATACTGGAAGAGGCCTGAAGCTATCTCTAGCACTTCAAGACTAGAAGATGGAACATGGAAGCTGAAAAAGGGTCACCGCCAAAAGGAGTGTGACCGCAGTTGCTACTTTCTACATGCATTGCGTTTGATTGTATTTCTTGTTTAGCTTTGGCGATTATGACTCAAGAGTCAAGACTTATACTTCAGTGGACTGTATTTTCATTGAAAATCTTGAATTTTGACTCGGGTTATTCACCCTTGTAATCTCTATTTGAATTCTGAATTATGTATGCTCAATACTACTTGATGATGGAAATGTAATGTTGATTCTCGCTTTCTTGGTACCTGTGTGTCTGAGCAAGTTGGATGGCTGTGATTGCTTTTGCGTTATATCTATGCTGGGAACGATCTGGTTTACATGTCCTAAAAGTATGCTTCCTGCTGCATCACACATTCATACTGTAGATGAAACTCAAGATGAATTACCATTTGGTTGGCAGGCTTCAAAACACAAGCTGCATGCACCGCGCACGGTGAAATTAATAGCTGGTTCTGCTGCCACATGGCCTTTGCTGCTTGCTGATGGTAAGCACTCAGTATCTCTCCCTTTGCCATCCCCGGCCGGTGCTGATACTCTGGCAGCTGTACGGCGGCATATCAGGGTTTTAGGCCGATCCGCCTCTCTCCTGTCAGGACTCGGGACTCAGCGTGTACTAGCAGCTGTACTGAAGAGTAAAATGAAGTAAAGCTGCATGCATGCATGATAGAGTAGCAACGATGGATGCGTGGTGCAGCAGGGTATATATCGATCGATCACTATTGTCTAGCTACAGTATCAAACTTTTTCTGCACATCAACTACGTATGAAATGAAATCCCTTTTTCTTCCCTTGCACTAGTCTTCATAAAAACCACAGACAAAAATGGAAGTGTGTGTGCATTGCATTCCTCCATCTTAAAAAGAACTGGCCCGATTACTTCCCTAAAATTAGTCTCATAAATCTGGGCTTGCATGTGATGGCTGAAACTTGTTATAGTTGCGTGTGAAGGATGGACACTAACAATAGTTGTGTGTGGGGTAGCGTTGCAGTGTGCTCGGAACCATTGCCAAGCTGACACCCTAGTTGTGTCTCCTTTGCTTTCCTACTCTGTTTCCCCTGCTCTGAGCGTCGGGCTGTCCTGTCTCCGGTGTGTACGCGTGTGTCCACACATACGCAGGCCGACTTAGCTGTGTGCTGACACTCGCAGCTACTTGGTACTCACCCAGGTACTTTTTACTTCGCGTATTAGATTTCTGTCAAGTCAAACTTTATAAACTTTGACCAAATATATATTTAAAAGTATCAACATCTATACTATCAAATATATATACTATCAAACTACATTTCATAACGAATCCAACAATATTGATTTGGTATTGTGAATGTTGGTACTTTTTCCAGGAAGTTTGGTCAAAGTAGAAGTGTTTTGACTTCGGACAAAACTTATATGCAGACTAAAAAGGACCGGAGGAAGTACACAACACTCAGTTTGAATCACACATTCGCATAATATTTCCTAGATTGGGCAATTCAAAGACACTGAAGAAGTCCCGCTAGCACTATGAACTTTGAATTTCTCCCGGGTTTTTGCACACATTTTTTGAGGACGTCCGCAAAAATAAAACAAGATGGGAGATGCGACTGAGGAGGCAATGGAGCGGGTGGCCCTCGCGCCGCCAGCCCTCCTGCCCGACTGGGATGAGGAGATAACCCGGGGGCGGGGGGGGCTCGTGCCGCCGGCCCTCCCGCCCGACACGGATGGGGAGAGGGCGCCGCCGATCCTCACGCCTGGCACGGAGGCGACTGGGGCTCTGGCGCCGCCGGCCCTCCAGCCTAGTTCGGAGGCGATTAAGGAGGCCAATTGGGTGGTGGCCCAAGCGTTGTCGCCTCTCCCACCCGAACCATCACCGGCATCGGTCGTGGTGCCTTCGGGGTCCATTTCTCAGATGGGACTGGATCCGTCTGCGACAGGGTCGGGGACGACCGAGGCGTGGCTGGTGATGACCGCGATGAAGTGGTGGACTCCCTGGTTCGTGTCCGCCGACGAGGTTCTTCAGGGCACGCGTTGCGATGGATACATTCAGCTCTCCACTCCGTCGAGATGGATCACCGTTCACACAGGTCCAGATCATTGTGCCGCCATCCATGTCTTCTCCATCACTCCTTCCGGCATGCACCACGAGAAGGGACAGCAGGCCTCCGCAACCCGCCTCTCGTGATCCTTTACGGGAGAGGGACAATCAGGTTTTTGGGGATCGCACTCGCGTGACTGCTTGCAGCGACGACTTCCTCGGCAACGACTTCTTCCCCGACCTTGGCAACCAATTCCTCAATGACATGAACGACAACCAGTGTTGGTTTTACTCCCGCTGCACCGTATGCAATCTTGTCCTCTCTGTTTGAGATAATGCTAGAATTTACATCTCTAATTTTTGCCATAGATTTGATCTACTCGTTTACTGTGTTAGTCTACAGGATTAGTGTAGTATATGATATTGTTGTCATGATTTATTTACTGCTTATTCAGATTAAATCTTGTAGTAATTTTGGTCATATTTTTCAACATACTGTAGCACCAAAAGGCTGAGGGTTAAGTGCACTAATCTCTTTGAAATATCTTTTTTCATAAATATGAATAAAAATAAGTTCATAACAAAAAAGCTACGGCCTCAGCTGGTCCCACAGCATACATGTAGAATTGCCCCTGGTCTGGCACCGATCGAGAGATATGGGATCAGTTTGAATTTACCACATGCTCTGCCAGTGCTCTCTTGGATCTTAGTCATGTTGTAACATCCTAGAATGATCATCTCCATGCTAGGAAGTTGTAACATCCTAGCTATTACTACCCATGCTAGGACGTTGCATCCTCTTTTTTTGTAAGCTCATCTCCTAAAAAACTTCCAGTTAAGTGTGCACGTGAGTGTAGACAAATGTGTGCCGGAAAGACTGGTGTTGAGTGTATGGTGTGCTATACATGTACGGATCGTGCGGCTTCATTCTAACCTCACCCATACAAATTGAGCTGAAAGGTTAACTAATTTTTTTCCAGTTAAGTGTGTACATCGGTAATTTATCTTTCATCCCCGTTCCCAACCTCACCCATACGAATCTCACAGCTACATTCTAGCAAAAACTTGATAGGCTACATCATGTTCAATATCTTGATCCGAGAAGAGATAACCTACATAATTTACTATTCTTGGAAAAATAATGTTGGAACCGGGAGGAGTCAGGTGGGAGTGGGAAGCCAAGCACAACATTGTCGGATACTTTATCCATTAGGCTATGTTCGGTTATGCCCCTCCACGCGTGGTCTTGTGCCATGACCACGGGGATCCACGCGGATCGCCCACTCCTAGGAAATAATCTCCGCCTTTTCGTTTTGTCACATTCGGTTAAGCCTCCAGCGGATCTTTCCCCGGTCCGGACCCCTGAAAACCGCAAGGAAAAAATCAGCTCCTGCCCATCCTTGAAAAAAAATCAGCTTCCTCTCTCTCTCTCTCTCTCTCTCTCTCTCTCGGGCGCGCGCGCGTAGTTCTCTCCTCGACGCAACCGAAGCGGGGATGTGTGCTTAACCGAATGGAAGAAAGAGGCCGTGATCTCTTTATAGCAAGGAGTCAAAACCAGCGGGGTCAGGTGCTGACACCCAATCCCTCTAATGATTAGGTACACTAGGGGAACTAATCTCTCGTAACCAAATAGGGCCTTAAATGTAATACAAGAGATTAACTGAATAAGACATGTTGTTGCATCTATACATATACATGAAATTTCGTAACTTTGCTACCCTAGGAGAAATGTCCAATGGTGTTGTTTCGTGTTCTTTATTCAGGACTAACTTCTAACCTATCGAGAATGCCAGTCTTAGTTGGAGAGAAGAAAGGCATGATAAAATATCTATACATGCCAAGTGTACAATACAACCGACTCATCCCCATCGCTAAATGCATGTGTTTATTTATTCTAAATGCACAAATAATGATACATAGATCCACACATAGTTATATATAATATGAGGGAGGGATCATTATGTAGCATAAGGTGACATCTTTGTCGCATGTTTGGTGTACTCGACTTTGATCTTCATCAGCCTCACGACCACATTACTCATAGTCATTCTCTTGTCAGGCGAGTCAGTGGTGCAGACCAAACCTAGCTCAAATACTGACTCAAGAAATCCATTGTTCATGCCACAACCAGAAAGAGAGGAGCCTTGCAGTAGCTGGCCATCGATGACCTGGACAAGCTCTATAGGAAACGATTGATGAACCCATTGCCTAATGGTTAGTTGTGCGTCGAACATAGCATAAGTGGGTCTCCTTCCAGTGAAGACTTCAAGGATCATGATTCCGTAACTAAACACATCGCTCTTTCGTGATGCTTTTCCAAGGGACCCGTACTCTGCTCAAGGAAAATAGAAATGGAAATTAAGTCTTATATGTGTTGTTTTTAGTGAAGCCATATATATATCAATGGTTTAACAAGTGCTTGGTTGAGCATGCTAGCTAATTAATTACCTGGTGCCATGTACCCAACTGTTCCAAGCATGCTTGTACTTGTCATGGATTTGTCATCCAGAATCAATCTTGCAATCCCAAAGTCTGCCACATGTGTCGTCATCTCCTCATCAAACAACACATTGCTAGGTTTTAGGTTAGAATGCAATATCAACTCGTAGTGCTCATGGTGTAGATAATTCATTGCCATGGACACATCAAGCATGATTCCCAACCTCTCAAGAAATCCTAAGAACCCTCTACTCTGAGAGTGGTGTAGGAGCATCTCTAAGTTGCCATTGGGCATGTACTGAAGTACAAGTGCTCTGAAGTCAAGGTTGGAACATGTGTTGAGTATCTTTATCAGGTTGCGGTGTCGCACCATGCGAAACACTTGACACTCGACATCAAAACTTCGGATGGCCTGCTCTAGCTTCATGTCAAGAACTTTTATTGACACAACCAAGCCATTGTCCAATTTTACCTTGAAAACTTTTCCAAAGCTTCCGGATCCTAAGATGCTATCTTCACTAAAATTATTGGTGGCCCGGATGAGCTCATGATAGGAGACAATATGGTGCCCTATGGCATCTGTTGGATCAACCAAAGCTTTTTCATCACCTTCCTTAAGTTTCTTTTGAGTCCATAGGTATAAAAAATGGCTATGATGCCAAAAGCTAATGCAAGTGTTAGGAGTAGAAATTTGAGCAAGTGTCTTTTAGTTGAGGGAGATTTGTAGAGGCATGGCGGAAATATTAGGTGTGTGGCCCCACATAGCCCAACGTTGCCAATCAAAGATTGTGAGGTGAGGTTTGAGAAAACACCTCCCTGTGGTATTTGGCCTTCTAGACTATTGAATGAGAGGTTTAAGGTTGTCAAGTAGGTAAAGTTGGCGACGAACATGGGAATTGTGCCAGAGAGATTGTTAAATGCGAGGTCTAATGATGCTAAACCTTTTAGCTTTTCCATTGGGCCTGGAATTGAGTTGTTGAAAGAGTTATGGGACAGATTTAGGTAAGTTAGCATACTAAGTTGTCCCAATGAATTTGGGATGCTTCCTATCAAGAAGTTGCAAGAAATGTCCATCTAATTTGTCTGTCTTAGACCAGAAAAATCAATTGGTAGTGCACCAGTGAAGGAATTATGAGAAAGATCTAGTTTGGTAACTTTATCTAGGTGAAAAAACGTCATGGGTATCATCAAACTTAAATGGATACTAGACAAGTCGATGTATTCTAATGAACCTAGATTACTGAAGTTGTTTGGTATGGAGCCTAAAAGTTTGTTTCCTTGGAGAAACAAACGTTGTAGGCTCCCAAGCATACCCATTTGTGTTGGGATAGGGCCTAACATTTCATTGTGAGAGATGTCGAGCCATACCAGATTCTCCAACAAATTGAAAGATTCTGAGATTGGCTTGGTGAAGAAGTTGTTACTAAGATCTATCCGTTTAAGGTTAGTTATGTTTGAGATTGATGTAGGAGTTCCACCTGTTAACTTGTTGTATCTTGCAGCAAAAGTGATTAACTGTGAACTGAGGACCCCATATGACCATGGAGGATGCCGGTGAAATAATTAGAATGTATCACAAGGATTTGGAGTTCCCTACACTTGGAAAGAGATGATAAGAAGTCTAGGTTTCCATCTAAATTGTTGTTGACAAATCAAGTGTATTTAGAGCTGAATTTTCTCCAATTTTTGTTGGTACTTGACCGGACAATTGATTACTTCCCAAAGCAAGGAAATACAAATTGGATAGGTTGCCAAGGGAAGCTGGAATTTTACCTGTCAATTGGTTGCCTCCAAGGTACATATACGAGAGTTCGTGAATAAGACCTAGTTGTAGTGGAATCTCTCCTGTGAGGTTTCCGTTCGAGATATCTAGGTCAGTAAGACTGGTGATATTGCTAAGAGTATCTGGTATTGAACCAATAAGGCCACCAAAACCCAAGAATAGTTGTTCACGGTATAACAAATTGGCTAACCATGTCGGCAAAACATCCACAAAGGAATTTCCAGCCAGATCAATTACCTGCAGGTACTGGCATGATGCCAGCCCTACCGGAAATTGGCCATAAACATTGTTATCATCTAGCGAAAATTGTTGCAACATTGGGAGATTGAAACTTTGATTCCTCGGAAACATTCCAGTTAAGTTACCATTTCCTGTGAGTATCATGCTTTGTAGGCTAGACATGTTGTAAATGGCTTGTGGCACTTGGCCAGAGAATTGATTAATTTGTTGGCTGAAGAACCGAAGCATGGATAGGGTTGCAATGGTGTGTGGTATAGGACCTGACAGGCTATTATTTCCAAAATCTACGGCCTTCAGGGAAGGCGTGTTATTGAACAAATACGGTGGAATTTGACCATTGAGCTATAGGAGCAGAAATTAAGAGGGGCCATTGAGCTATAGATGGCTCAGCTGTTTGCTTGTGTGGCTATGTGTGCATTGGACAACACAAGTAGTGATGAATTTATAGGGGATTTCCGCAGAACATCAGCCTTTTGTGGGTCACAAAGTGCATCCCATTCATCGCATTCCAGGAAGGAACATGCGCAGCCCCGGCAACACAAAGTGCGGAGCTATCCAAGCTTGACCCGGAGACACACTAAATAAACACATCCAGAAAATATCCTCTATACCTTGTCAATTTTGCAAGTAGACCTGTCGATCAATAAACGGGATGCAGGAAAGTTTCTCTTGGGCGTAAGGCAGCATAGTGAAACAATTCACCTTTAATTCTCTCAGCTGGATATATACTTTATATAGAATTAATATGGATGCAAGTGCGGATGAATGAAAATGTCCAAGCATATGTATTCGAACTTTCTTCCACTTACTCCACTTGTATATTTTCTCGGTGATACAGCTGATATAGCCTCATCTTGGGCATCTGATAGGGACAGCCACTGTAAGCATTGGAGCACTCACAACACAACGCACTAGCAGTGTCTTATTTCCAAAAGGGTGGCACGTTAGAAAATGCAATCACGTGACCAGACTTCTCAATCTTTGACAGCGTTGACTGACTCCTCACGCACTACATATCTTCATTTTAAATTTGTGCCGTAATAGAATTTTAACCAACGTGTTTGAATTGCTAAATAAAGATAGGTTCACTTCCTTCCTTACCACCAAGGCTAATCAGATTCACAACACCTTGATCTTCAATGGGAGGCGGGAGGCCCAAATCTCGACGGAGTCGAGGTCGGAACAGTCATGCAGGGAGAGCACACGGTAGACCGCGCGCGAGGAGAACCGGGTCTTCGAGCCCCAGGCCATGGAGCGCCTATCAGGGCGAGGGGAGAGGCGGACAGAGCGAAGCAACCCCCGCACCGCCTCCAGCTCCCTCGCTGCCACAGCCGACACCCGCGGCTGGAGGGAGATGTTGTCGCGGAGGACATCGGCGACGGTGCCATTCCGCCGCGTTGAGTGGGAGAAGAGCGTCTCGAACTGGAAGCAAAGGGCCCACCCTGGGAGCCACCTGTCCTGCCAGAAAGAGGTAGCACGGCCATCCCCGAGGTCCACGCAGGTGACCGCTCTGTACGTCCGCAGGCCCACGTCGAGGATGCTCTGGAGGAAGGAGCGTGTCGACGACCCATCGCCAAGGTCGCCACGGGAGCACCGAGGAACCACCTTTTCCAAGCCATGAACAATGAGACTGGTGTAGGAGCGTCTCTAAGCTACCATTTGGCATGTACGGAAGCACTAGTGCTCCGAGGGAACATGTGTTCAATATCTTTATCAAATTACGGTGTGCGCCAGGCGAAGCACTCGACACTCGGCATCGAAAGATTGTATGGCATGCTCTAGCTGCATGTCAAGAACTTTTATCGCACCGACCAAACCAGAGCTTAGTTGGCCCTTGAAGACTTTTTCAAAGCTTCTAGATCCCAAGATGTTATCTTCACTGAAACTATTGGTGGCACGAATGAGCTCATGGCGGGAGACTATCTGATGGCCTATGGCGTCAGTTGGATCAACATAATCTTTGTCCTCTCCCTTCTTAAGTTTCTTTCTGAACCATCGGTATAGGGAAATGGCAATGGCGCCAACAACTAGTGTGAGTGTGGGGAGTAGAATTCGTAGCAAGTGTCTACTACTTGAGTGAGGTATGTCAAGGCATGGGGATAATTGTAGGTGCGGAGCACCACATAATCCAGTATTCCCAATCAAAGACTACTAGGTAAGGTTTGAGAAACACCCCCCTCCGGTATTTTTCCTTCTAGACTATTGAATGAGAGGTTCAAGGTAGTCAAGTATGTAAAGTTAGCCAGAAACATGGGAATGGTGCCAGAGAAATTGTTAAATGATAGGTCTAATGATGCTAAACTTTTTAGCTTTTCAATTGGGCCTAGTATTGAGCCTTTGAAGGAGTTATGTGATAGATTTAAGTAGGTTATAGCATATTAAGTTGTCCGAACGAATCCCTGATGCTTCCTGTCAAGAGGTGGGAAGAAATGTCCACGTAATATGTTTGTCTTAGACCAGAAGCATTAGTTGTTAGTGCACCAACAAAGGCATTGTGTGAAATATCTTGTTTGATAAATTTATCTAGGTGTAATAAGCTCGCGGGTATCGTCGAATTCAACTAGTTATTGGACAAGTCAATGTTTCCTAACCAACTGAGGTTACCAAAGTTGCTTGGAATACAGCCTGAGAATTTGTTTGCTTGGAGAAACAACCCTTCCAGCCTCTTAAGCATACCAATTTGCGTTGGTAATGGGCCTCCCATGTCATTGTTGGAAAGATGAAGCAATATAAGATTTTCCAACATAGCGATGGAGTCTGGGATTGGCTTGGTGAGTAGGTTGTTACTAAGATCTATCCATTCAAGGTTGCTTATGTACGAAATTTCCACAGGAAGTCCACCTATACTAACTTGTTGTAACTTGCAATGAAAATGATTAATCGTGAACTAAGGTTTCCCACGTGACCAGAGAGGACGCCCGTGAAAAAATTAGCTCCTATTATAAGGACTTGGAGTTGTGTGCACTTGGAAAGAGCCGATACCAAGTCAAGATTACCCTCTAAATTATTACTCTACGTAACAAATCAAGTCTGTTCAAGGCTGTGTTTTTCCCGGACGAGGCTTGCCTGCTCCCGTTTGCTTATTTTTCATCTAATAAGGGCTAGACCAAATCTCCTCCTCCACGCCCGCCTTTTCAGCCAAGAAAGTAACAAGAAATCTTCTGTATTTCCCTCTCAGCTGATAGTACCTGACTAACCACCGTATTTTTCATCTTAAAGAGCTAACCAGCGCAAGGGCGACGTATGCACATGGACGACCATGGCGTGCATAGCGATGTGGCCCATAAAACATGCGTAGATGGCGGACTTGAGCTGACCCGTGCACGGACGACGTACAGACAGGCACAGGGTACACATCCAAGACCGGGCCGTGCACAGTTGCATGGCCGGGGCAGGAGGCTGCACCGGCGGCCCTCACCCTCACATCGACCATGGAGGCATGGAGATGAGTCAAGCTGACCTACGCGAGGACGGCATACACGTTTATCGTGGCATGCATGGCCGAAACACCTAGCGGCATCAACGTTCGTCGCGTAGATGTCGAGATGACTCAGACTACCGCGCGTGCTACAATGTCAGGCTGTGTCGCAATCGACATGGATGGCGGCAGCTGCACCACCAAGTCTCAAACACCACCACGGTTTGACGGCTTCTTCGGGAAGGAGAGAATCTCAAGCCTCGTGAGGTTTCCAAGGATAGTAGTTATGGCCTTCATAGTTTTAAATAGCCCGTTATAGCCCCTTTATAGTCTTGTTATAGCCTTTTCAGTAGGGTGCCGTTAAATAGTCTTATGTATAAAAAACATGCTATAGCCCGCTATAGCTTCGCTATAGCCTATTTGGAGGTCCGCCGCTATATGCCATAGCCCGCTATTTAAAACATTGATGACGTTTGATAGGTCATTTTTTCTAAGAGTGAGATATCTAAGACGATGTAACTTACCAAGTTCGGCTGGGCTGGACCCTATGAGACTGGTGTACATGAGTTTGAGTACAGACAGAAATGAGAGGACAAACTAAGCGTATCTCAGATGGTTAGGTTTCTTGTCGGTGGTCCAGTTACCGGCAAGGATACGAAAAGGGTCGGTGAGCTAGGCTTTGAAAGCTAGAAGGGCGGCGAGATCGGTGTTACTGCCGTTGCCATTGGTCGGACTGGGAGAAGAAGCCAAGACGGCCCAGAATAGGATCAGCAGGAAGATGGGAACACGGGAAGACATGGATGGATCGACCATTAAGCTGGGCTGTTTGCCAGTGTCCAGTGAAGAGCTAGCGAGAGTAGTGGTGAATTTATAGAAAGTTTATGCAGAATCTGATCCTTCCCAGAGCCACAAGTGCATTGATCAACCACCTTGCCGACGACCACACGGCGGGCCAACCGGCCAAGCATAGCAACACAGTACGGAGCTATCGATCGAGCCTTGGCCCGAGCACTACAGGATTTAAAATATATATGCCGATGGCCCGCAGCCGTCGGCATAGGCTCAAAAGCTGTCGGCATATGGCCGTCGTCTTCGATTTCCTTGGCATAGGGTTGCCTGCCGTCGGCATAGTAAAGCCATCGGCATATATACCATATGCCAGCGGCTTTTCCCATGGCTGTCGGCAAAGAAAATCAGACTACACGCCATCTGCCGCTGTTTGAACACGTGTCACCACCTGGTTGGGCCACGTGGCAGTGGTATGCTGACGGCTAGCTCGAAGATATGTCGACGGCTTTGCCGTCGGCATAGCACTGCCACGTGTCGCTCCTTGAGTACTCCTTGCCGTCATTATAACACTGACACTTGGCGCTTACTGGTGTTTCCAATGGGCAAGTTGCCGTCATCATAACACTGATCACATGGCGTTTACTGGTGTTTCCAGCGGGCAAGTATGCCGATGGCTTTTGCCAAGCCGTCAGCATACTTGCCACGTGTCGTTACCTGGTGACTCGGTACCATGGCTATGCCAACGGTTTCAAAAATATTTTGTCCTGTTTTGCTTTTGCCCTGCAAATTAAAATAGCTACAGGCCCATATATATGCATAGCATCATCAAAACCACATATATCACATCAGATCCATCACATAGCCCCAACAAAAGTCATGCATAGCAACAATTTCATCGCGGTCGTCCAAACGAAGTGATACATAGCATTAAAACGACATACATATCACATCCATCGCATAATCCGCGACAAGTTGACATTGTCGTATTTACATGACCCCACCATAACACGTCATGTTCACATAGCATAGCATGACAGACAAAGGATAAACCCGAAGTCATACATAGCATTAAGAAAAAGTTGACCGTCGGCCTTCGAGCACCGCCAAAACCATAAGTCCATCAACAGAAGCATCATCACTACAAAGTAAAGGACAACCGTCTAGGATGGCAATTTGTCTAGTTCTAAGTTTGCGACTTGGCAACTGTTCTAACTATAAGTTGATGCATCTTGCGAGTAGGGGACTAACCGGAAGGGGTGAGCCATGGGTCGTGGGCGAAGGAGCAACACCAACACCGAGCCAAAGTGGGGTCACTGGGCTCCATGAACCAGGAGTACCACCACAAACGTTTGATCCATGGGATCCCTACATGTTTTAGAAACAGATAGTAAGGAGAAATCTCTATGTGTTGAATGAACGATAGATAGTGCTTGACTAGTTTGGCAATGTACTAACCGGAGTCCCTGTGCCACGTGCCAAGAATTCTTTTATCGTTATCAGTTGTGGGTACAGTCCAGGATTTGGTGGTGGTGGTGTCATTGATGGAACCGGAGTGCCATTTTGAAGAGCCGAGTAGACATTCTGCACGTTAGTTGACAAGCGAAGACGGAGGTTAAGTCAAAGTAAAAAAATTATCTTGGCTCTAAGTGGGCAAAACTAACCTCCATTTGTGTGGCGCGGGACTCCTCGAGCGCTCGCACTTTGTATTCGTGTTGCACTCACTCTTGATGAACAATATTGAGATACCTAAAGTAGGCCTACGATATGACATGATGGATCTTATTAGCATAACCATGCATGAAAGAAAGTAAGAAAGAAGATGAAAGGGAGAAAAATGTTTACATCGTCCTGCTCTCTGGATTGGCTAGGCCGTGCCCTGGTTGGGTTAGCCGTACTCACGCTCGTGCTAGAAGATCGGACCTGTGAGTAAGTGATATGGTAGGCTGGATCACGTCATTCAGAAGCAGGTGGCGGCCATGTGGCTTGCCGTGTCCAGACATGACCACCGCCGTATCGTCGGTCTCTGACTCTATGGGATTAGGATGCTTCCCATTTCGCCGACGAAACTCCTCCCCATAGGCTGTAAGGTCGTCCCCGGATCTGCCGTAGTACTTGCGCTCGCCCTCCTTGGGCTTCTTCCGCACATGATCTATTGGAAATATGCCCTAGAGGCAATAATAAATTGGTTATTATTATATTTCCTTATTCATGATAATATTTTATTATTCATGCTATAATTGTATTAATCGGAGACTTAGATGCATGTGTGGATACATAGACAAAACCATGTCCCTAGTATGCCTCTTATAGACTAGCTCGTTGATCAAAGATGGTTAAGGTTTCCTAGCCATGGACATGAGATGTCATTTGATAAACGGGATCACATCATTAGGAGAATGGTGTGATGGACAAGACCCAAACTACAAACGTAGCATATGATCGTGTCAGTTTATTGCTACTGTTTTCTGCCTGTCAATTATATGTTCCTATGACCATGAGATCATGCAACTCACGGACACCGTAGGAGTGCCTTGTGTGTATCAAATGTCGCAACGTAACTGGATGACTATAAAGGTGCTCTACAGGTATCTTCGAGGGTGTTTGTTGGGTTGGCATGGATCAAGACTGGGATTTGTTACTCCGTGTGATGGAGAGGTATCTCAGGGCCCACTCGGTAATGCAACATCACAATAAGCCTTGCACGCAATGTTACTAAATGTTAGTCACGAGATCTTGTATTACGAAACGAGTAAAGAGACTTCCCGGTAACAAGCTTGAACTAGGTATGGAGATACCGACAATCGAATCTCGGGCAAGTAACATACCGAAGAACAAAGGGAACATTATACGGGATTAACTAAATCCTTAACATAGAAGTTCGACCGATAAGGACCTTCGTAGAATATGTAGGAACCTATATGGGCATCTAGGTCCCGCTATTGGTTATTGACCGTAGAGGTGTCTCGGTCATGTCTACATAGTTCTCGAACCCGCAGGGTCTGTACACTTAAGGTTCAGTGACGTTTCGGTAGTATATAGTTATGCATGGTGGTGACCGAAGATTGTTCGGAGTCCTGGATGAGACCCCAAACGTCACGAGGAGATCCGGAATGGTCCAGAGGTAAAGATTGATATATAGGAAGTCCTATTTTTGTCACCGGAAAAGTTTCGGGCTCATCGATAGTGTACTGGAAGTGCCGATAGTGTATCAAGAGACCATCGGGAGGGGTATTTCGACCCAAGAGGCTACATGGACTGTGTGAGAGTAAATACTAGCCCTTAGTGGGATGGTGAAAGTTCCACACAAGTCCCATGCGGCTGGGAGAGAAAACCCAAAGAGAAAAAGGTGGAAAAAAGGCAAAATAGGGAGGAATCCTAGTCCTACTAGGATTGGAGGAGGTGTCCTCCTCTCCTCCTTGATTCAGCCGAACCAAGGGATGGTCCCTTGAGGGCAAGCCTCCTCCTCTCTTCCTCTTATATATACTAGAGGTTTTAGGGTTTTTGGCACTAGATTTTCAGCCACGTGCTACCCGTTCCTCTAGTGCATAGTTTCTCCTCTAGATCGGATTTCTACAGTGCTTAGGCGAAGCCCTGCAAGAATAGCTGCACCACCATCGCCGGAGCATCGTCATGCTGCTGAAGAACTCTTCTACCTCTCCGCTCCCTCTTGCTAGATAAAGAAGGCGGAGATCGTCATCAAGCTGTATGTGTGTTGAATGCGCAGGTGTCGTCCGTTCAACGCTAGATAGGAAGGACCATGATCAAGATCGCGAGACGGATCGTGATGAGATCGCGGGATGGATCGTGATTGGATCGCGGGATGGACCATGATGAGATCGCGGGACGCTCAGCGATTTGGATTGCGAAGACGTTCGACTACACCAACCGCGTTTCTTAATGCTTCCCGCTTAGTGATCTACAAGGGTATATAGATCCACTCTCCCTCTCGTAGATGCTCATCATCATGGATAGATCTTGCGTGTGCGTAGGAAATTTTTTGTTTCCCATGCAACATTCCCCAACAGTGGCATCATGAGCTAGGTCTATGTGTAGATGAGATCTCGAGTAGAACACAAAGAGTTTGTGGGCGTTGATGCTTAGATTGCTTCCTTCCTTGGTCGTTTTTTGGTTCAGCGGTATTGTGGGATGAAGCGACCCGGACCAACATTACTCGTACGCTTACGAGAGACCGGTTCCCTCAACTGCAACTTATTGCATACATGGCTGGCGGGTGTCAGTTTATCTCACTTTAGTTGGATCAGATTCGACAAAGGCGGTCCTTAAGAAGGTTGAAAAGCAACTAATGTATCATCGTTGTGGTTTATGTGTAGATGAGAACTGTTCTTGCTAGATACCCATAGCAGCCACGTAAAACATGCAAAACATCTAGAGGACGTCTAATTTGTTTGTGCAGGGTATGTTGTGATATGATATGGCCAATTACATGATAAGATATATGTGATGTATGAGATGATCATGTTTTGTATAGAATATCATGACTTGTATGTCGATGAGTACGACAGTCGGCAGGAGACATAGGGTTGTCTTTAATTATTGTATAACCTGCGTGTCAATCATTAAGCCTATGTAATGCTTTACTTTGTCGCTAAACGGTAGCAATAGTTGCCGAAGCATGGTGGGCGCAACAACCCCGATGGCGACACGTTAATGGAGATCAAGATGATGGAGATCATGGTGTCATGCCGGTGACGATGGAGATCATGTCGGTGCTTTCAAGATGGAGATCAAAAGCACAAGTTCATGGCCATATCATGTCACTTATGATTTGCATGCGATGTTAAACATTTTATGCAACTTGTTTTGCTTAGGACGACGGTAGCATTATAAGGTGATCCCTTACTTAATTTCAAGATAAATTGTGTTCTACCCGAGTGTGCACCGTTGCGAAAGTTCTTCTAGTCAAGACACCACGTGATGACCGGGTGTGATAGACTCTACGTTCACATACAACGGGTGCAATCCAGTGTTGCACATGCGGAACACTCGGGTTAAACTTGACGAGCCTAGCATGTATAGACATGGCCTCGGAACACAAGAGACAGAAAGGTCGAACATGAGTCATATGGTAGATATGATCAACATGATGATCTTCACCATTGAAACCACCTCAACTCACGTGATGATCGGACTTGAGTTGGTTAATTTGGATCATGTATCACTCGAATGACTGAAGGGATGTTAATTTGAGTGGGAGTTCTTAAGTAATACGATTAATTGAACTCATTATCATGAACATAGTCAATAGTGTCTTTGCAAATTATGTTGTGGATTACTAGCTCATGTTGTAGCTCCTTTGAATTTTTATATGTTCCTAAAGAAATAGAGTTGAAAGATGATGGTAGCAATATTGCAGACTGGGTCCGTGATCTGAGGATTGTCCTCATTGCTGCACAGAAGGCTTATGTCCTTAATGCACCGCACGGTGTGCCAACCCCTCTAGTGTCGTCTGTAGATGTTGTGAACATCTGAAAAGCACGTTCTGATGACTACTTGATAGTTTAGTGCGTCATGCATTACGGCTTAGAATTGAGGCTCCGAAACATTTTGAACGTCACGGAACATATGGGATGTTCTAAGAGCTGAAATTAGGATCTCAGGCTCGTGTCCGTGTTGCAAGATAAGAGATCTCCAACAAGATTCTTTGCCTGCAAGATGAAAGAGAATAGCTAAATCGTTGAGCATGTGCTCAGATTGTCTGGATGCTACAAGCGCTTGAATCGAGTGGGAGTTGATCTTCTAGATAATATAGTGATTGATATAGTTCTCCAAGTCACTGTCACTAAGCTACTAGCACTTGGTGATGAACTATAAAATGCCACGGATAGAAATAATGATCCCTGAGCTGTTCACGATGTTTGACACCGCGAAGGTAGAAATCAAGAAGGAGCATCAAGTGTTGATGGTTAGTAAAACCACTAGTTTGGAGAAGGGTAAGGGCAAGGAGGGAAACTTCATGGATGGCAAGTCAGTTGCTGCTCCAGTGAAGCAACCCAAAGTTGAAACCAAACCCAAGACTAAGTGCTTCTATTGTGAGGTGAGAGGTCGCTGAAGCGGAACAACCCTAGATACTTGTCAGATAAGAAGGCTGGCAACGTCGACACAAGATATTTGATATACGTGTTATTGATGTGTACCTTGCTAGTACTCCTAATAGCACATGTGTATTGGATACCGGTTCGGTTGCTAAATGTTAGTAACTCGAAGTAAAAGGTATGGAATAAACGGAGACTAGCTAAGGGTGAGGTGACGATGTGTGTTGGAAATGTTTCCAAGGTTGATGTGATCAACATCGCACGCTCTCTCTACCTTCGGGATTAGTGACAAACCGAAATGTTGTTTTCTTTTTGCGTTGAGCATGAACGTGATTAGATCGTGTTTATTGCAATACGGTTATTCATTTAAGTCAGAGAATAATGGTTATTCTGTTTACATGAATAATACCTTCAATGGTCATGCACCCAGTGAGAATGGTTTGCTGAATCTTGATAGTAGTAATACGCATGTTCATAACATTGATGCCAAAAGATACAAAGTTAATAATGATAGTACCTCATACTTGTGGCACTGCCGCTAAATGTCATATTGGTATAAATCACATGAAGAAACTCCATGCTGATGGATCTTTGGACTCATTCGATTTTGAATCGGTTGAGACATGCGGACCATGCCTCCTGGACAAAGATGACTAAGACCCCGTTTTCCGAAACGGGAAATTCACTAATTGGAAATGATGCATGTTGATGTATACGGTCCAATGAGTGTTGTAGCGTGTAGTGGATATCATTATTTTCATGCCTTCACTAATGATTTGAGTATATATAAGTATATTTACTTAATGAAACACGAGTCTGAATCATTTGAAAAGTTCAAGCAAATTCAGAGTGAAGTTTAGGATCATCGTGATAAGAAGATAAAAATGTCTACGATATGATCGTGGAGGTAAATATCTGAGTTACAAGTTTGGCATACAACTTTAGACAATGTGAAAGTTGTTTCACAACTCACGCCACCTAGAACACCATAGTGTGATGGTGTGTCCGAACATCATAGTCGTGCTCTATTGGATATGGTGCGTGCTATGATGTCTCTTGTCATTTTGTTACTATAATTTTTGGGGTTATGCATTAGAGACAACTACATTCACTTTAAATTGGGCACCATCTAAATCCATTGAGATGACACCATGTGAATTATGGTTTGATAGAAACCTAAGCTATCATTTCTTGACGTTTGGGGCTGCAACACTTGTGTGGAAAATGTTTTCACCTAATGAGCTCGAACCCAAAGCGGACAAATGCATCTTCATAGAATACCCTAAAGAACAGTTAGGTCAACCTTCTATCTCAGATCCAGGCATAAAATGTTTGTTGCTAAAACTGGGTCCTTTCTCGAGAAAGAGTTTCTCTCGAAAGAATTGAGTGGGAGGAAGATAGAACTTGATGAGGTTGTTGAACCTTTGTTTCAACTAGAGAGTAGCACAGCGCTTGAAGATGTTTCTGTGAAGGCTACGTTAGTTGAAGAGGAAGTTAATGATGATGATCATGAAGCTTTGAATCAAGTTATTATCGAACCTCATAGGTCGACAAGGACGTGTACTGCTCCTGAGTGGTACAACAACCTTGTCTTAGAGGTCATGTTGTTGCACAAACGATGAACCTATGAGCTATGGAGAAGCGATGATGGGCCCGGATTCCAACAAATGGTTAGAGGCCATGAAATTCGAGAATGGATCCATTTATGAAAACCAAGTATAGACTTTGGTAGACTTGCTCGTTGGACGGCAGGTCGTCGAGTACAAATGGATCTTTAAAATGAAGAGAGACGCTGATGGTGAATATCACCATTCATAAAGCTTGACTTGACGCAAAGAAGTTTCCGCCAAGTTCAAGGAGTTGACTACAATGAGACTTTCTCACTCGAAGCGATGCTAAAGTCTGTTGGAATTATGTTAGCAGTTGTTGCGTTTTTCAATTATGAAATCTGGCAGATGGATGTCAAAACATAGTTTCCTTCCTTGAGGAAAGGTTGTATGAGATACAACCAGAAGGTTTTGTCAGTCCTAAGGATGCTAAAAGGTGTGCAAGCTTCAATGAGCCTTCTATGGACTGAAGCAAGCTTCTCGGAGTTGGAATATACACTTTGATGAGGTGATCAAAGTTTTAAAGTTTATACAAAGTTTACGATAAACTTGTATTTACAACAAAGTGAGTGGGAGCACTATAGAATTTCTGATAAGTATTTGTGGATGACATATTGTTGAACGGAAATAATGTAGAATTTTTGGAAAGCATAAATGGTTGTTTGGAAAGTGATGTTCAAAGGAAGACCTGGATAAAGCTACCTAATTGTTGAGCATCAAGATCTATAGAGATAGATCAATATGCTTGATGAGACTTTCAATGAGTACATACCTTGATAAGATTTTGAAAGAGTTCAAAATGGATCAGTCAGAGAAAGGGTTCTCACCTAATTTGTAAGGTGTGAAGTTGAGTAAGACTCAAAGCTCGACAACGACAGAAGAAAGAGAAGGGACGAACGTCGTCCCCTATGCCTTAGCCATAGGCTCTGTATAGTATGCCATACTGTGTACCGCACCTGTGTGTGCCTTGCTATGAGTCCACCAAGGGGTACAAGAGTGATCCAGGAGTGGATCACTGGACAGCGGTCAATATTATCCTTAGTAACTAAAAGACTAAGGAGATGTTTCTCAATTATGGATGTGATAAAGAGTTCATCGTAAAGAGTTACGTCGATGCAAGCTTTAACACCAATCCGGATGACTCGTAGTAGCAATTTGGATACGTATAGTGGAGCAGCCATTTCGAATAGTACCAAGTGGAGTGTGGTAGCAGTGGTTACAGTTTGACATAGAGATTTGCAAAGTACACACGGATCTGAATGTCGCAGACCCGTTGACGTAACTCATTGGATAAACGGGATCAAATAGTGATGTGAACTAGATTATTAGCCATGGACTCGATCATGCTTTGCATGTGAGAGAGGTTTCCAAGCCATGGACATGAGATGTCATTTTATAAACAGGATCACATCATTAGGAGAATGGTGTGATGGACAAGATCCAAACTACAAATGTAGCATATGATCGTGTCAGTTTATTGCTACTGTTTCCTGCATGTCAAGTATATGTTCCTATGACCATGAGATGATGCACCTCACGGATACCGGAGGAGTGCCTTGTGTGTATCAAACGTCGCAACGTAACTGGGTGACTATAAAGGTGGTCTACAGGTATCTCCGAGGGTGCCTGTTGGGTTGGCATGGATCAAGACTGGGATCTGTTACTCCGTATGGCGGAGAGATATCTCAGGGCCCACTCGGTAATGCAACATCACAATGAGCCTTGCAAGAAATGTGAGTAAGTGTTAGTGACGGGATCTTGTATTAAGGAACGAGTAAAGAGACTTGCTGGTAACGAGGTTGAACTAGGTATGGAGATACCGACGATTGAATCTCGGGCAAGTAACATACCGAAGAACAAAGGGAACATCATACGGGATTAACTGAATCCTTGACATAGAGGTTCAACCGATAAAGATTTTCATAGAATATGTCGGAACCAATATGGGCATCTAGGTCCCGCTATTGGTTATTGACCGTAGAAAATTCTCGGTCATGTCTACATAGTTCTCGAACCTGTAGGGTCTGCACACTTAAGGTTTGGTGACGTTTCGGTAGTATAGAGTTTTGCATGGTGGTGACCGAAGGTTATTCGGAGTCCCGGATGAGATCTCGGACATCACGAGGAGCTCCGGAATGGTCCGGAGGTAAAGATTGATATATAGGAAGTCCTATTTTAATCGCTGTGAAAGTTTCAGGCTCATCGGTAGTGTACTGGGAGTGCCGGTAGTGTACCGGGAGACCATCGAGAGAGGTATTTCGACCCAAGAGGCTATATGGGATGTGGGAGAGTAAATACCAGCCCTTAGTGGGCTGGTGGAAGTTCCACACAAGGCCCATGTGGCTGGGAGAGAAAACCCAAAGAGAAAAAGGTGGAAAAAAGGCAAAATAGGGAGGAATCCTAGTCCTAATAGGATCGGACGAGGAGTCCTCCTATCCTCCTTGATTCGGCCGACCCAAGGGCTGGTCCCTTGAGGTCCAAGCCTCCTCCTCTCTTCCTCTTATATATACTAGAGGTTTTAGGGTTTTTGGCACTAGATTTTCAGCCACGTGCTACCCGTTCCTCTAGTGCATAGTTTCTCCTCTAGATCGGATTTCTGCAGTGCTTAGGCGAAGCCCTGCCGGAATAGCTCCGCCACCATCGTAGGAGCACCATCATGTTGCCAAAGAACTCTTCTACCTCTCCGATCCCTCTTGCTGGATCAAGAAGGCGGAGATCGTTATAAAGCTGTACGTGTGCTGAACGCGGAGGTGCCGTCCGTTCGGCGCTAGTGTTGGAAATATGCCCTAGTGGAAATAATAAAATGGTTATTATTGTATTTCCTTGTTCATGATAATTGTCTATTGTTCATGCAATAATTGTATTAATCGGAAACCATAATACATGTGTGAATACATAGACCACAACATGTCCCTAGTGAGCCTCTAGTTGGCTAGCTCGTTGATCAATAGATGGTCACGGTTTCATGACCATGGACATTGGATGTCATTGATAACGGGATCACATCATTAGGAGAATGATGTGCTGGACAAGACCCCATCCTAAGCATAGCACAAGATCGTGTAGTTCGTCTGATAAAGCTTTTCAATGTCAAG
This sequence comes from Hordeum marinum, assembly GCA_022496015.1. NCBI lineage: Eukaryota > Viridiplantae > Streptophyta > Magnoliopsida > Poales > Poaceae > Hordeum > Hordeum marinum. Next base: position 513,053,449 of record CM039676.1, on the reverse strand, counting down.
TATCGTTTCCTTAAACCATGAGATTGTGCAACTCCCGGATACCGTAGGAATGCTTTGGGTGTGCCAAATGTCACAACGTAACTGGGTGGCTATAAAGGTACACTACGGGTATGTCCAAAACTGTCTGTTGGGTTGGCATGAATCGAGACTGGGATTTGTCACTGCGTGTGATGGAGAGGTATCTCTGGGCCCACTCGGTAAGACATCATCATAATGACGTCAATGTGACTAAGGAGTTAGCCACGGGATGATGTAGTACGTAATGAGTAAAGAGACTTGCCGATAACGAGATTGAACAAGGTATATGGATACCGACGATCAAATCTCGGGCAAGTATCATACCGATAGACAAAGGGAATTGAATACGGGATTGATTGAATCCCCGACATCGTAGTCCATCTAATGAGATCATCATGGAGTATGCAGGAGCCAACATGGGTATCCAGATCCCGCTGTTGGTTATTGACCGGAGAGGTGTCTCGGTCATGTCTACGTGTCTCCCGAACCAGTAGGGTCTACACACTTAATGTTCGATGATGCTAGGGTTATAGGGAAATAGTGTACGTGGTTACCAAAGGGTTTTTGGAGTCCCGGATGAGATCCTGGACGTCACGAGTAGTCCCGGAATGGTCCGGAGATGAATATTGATATATAGGAAGTGAGGTTTTGGTTACCGGAAGTGTTTCGGGCGTCACCGGTAGTGTACCGGGACCACCGGAAGGGTTTCGGGGCTACACCAAGTGGGCCCACCGGCTCCAGAGGGCTGCATGGGCTGAGGGTGGAGGGAACCAGCCCCTAGGTGGCCTGGTGCGCCCCTCCACCAGGCCCAAGGCGCAGCTGAAGTGGGAGGAGGGTAAAACCTTAGGGCAGATGGGCCCTAAGGCCCACCCTAGGGCAGCCGCCCCACTCCCTCCCTCTGGCCGCCGCCCAGATGGGATCTGGGGCTGCCGCCAGCCCCTAGGGTGGAACCCTAGGGCGCAGACCCTCCCCTTCCCTCCTCCTATATATAGTGGTGAGTTTTGGGCTGCCAACATACGGTTTTCTCCCTCCCTGGAACAACCCTACCTCTCCCTCTCCTCGTCCTCCGTAGTGCTTAGCGAAGCTCTGCCGGAGTACCACGCAGCTCCACCGCTACCACGCCGTCGTGCTGCCAGAGCTCTCCCTCAACCTCTCCTTCGTCCTTGCTGGTTCAAGGCGTAGGAGACATCACCGGGCTGCACGTGTGTTGAACGCGCAGGCACCGTTGTTCGGTGCTAAGATCGGAGTCCACCGCGATCTGAATCGCTACGAGTACGACTCCACCAACCTCGTTCTTGTAACGCTTACACTTAGTGATCTTCAAAGGTATGAAGATGCAATCTCTCCCCTCTCGTTGCTGGTTTCTCCATAGATAGATCTTGGTGACACGTAGGAAATTTTTTGATTTACTACTACGTCTCCCAACAGCTAGATCGGAAGGACCATGATCAAGATCGCGAGAAGGATCATGACGAGATCGCGGGACGGATCGTGATGAGTTCGCGGGACGGATCGTGATTGGATCGCGGGACGGATCGTGATGAGATCGCGGGACGCTCAGCGATTTGGATCGCGAAGACGTTCGACTACACCAACCGCGTTTCTTAACGCTTCCCGCTTAGCGATCTACAAGGGTATGTAGATCCACTCTCCCTCTCGTAGATGCTCATCACCATGGATAGATCTTGCGTGTGTGTAGGAAATTTTTTGTTTCCCATGCAACATTCCCGAACATGACCAAGCTCCCACGCCTTCATATCTGAGATCGACTGCTTCATCACGGACTCCTGCAACGCCAAACAATTGTTACGCTTACATAGGAACATGACGTGAAATGAAAGAAGGATGTTTCGTATATATACCAAGATCTTCTTGTGGCGATGGTGGCTCCAGTTTCCTTGACTGTGTGTTCCGTCAGTTCCACAATTTCTCGTAATCATGCTGCTCGTGGCCACGAACTCTGCATCGGAACCGAGCCGTCAAGGCCGTCGGCATAGATCTAACATCGTCAGCCACTCGTCAGCCAACGGGCCGCAAGGGCCATGTGTCAGGACTTATGCCGACGGCCACCCTCGGCATATATGGAGCTTTACCGACAACTACGTGTATGCCGACGGCTGCCGTCGGCATATCTTGACCTTTGCCGACGGCCAAGCACTGGTAGAAAAAGCCCCATTTGTCCCGGTTCGTAAGGACCATTTGTCCCGGTTCCGGAACCGGGACTAAAGGGTCGGAACTAAAGCCCAAAACCTTTAGTCCCGGTTCTCTTACAAACCGGGACAGAAAGGGCTCCACATGGCCTTCGCGGGGAGCCCAGTCAGTAGGACCTTTAGTCCCGGTTTGTAAAACCAACCAGGACCAAAAGGCATTCACACGTCAGCATCTGGCAGTTGCTTGTTTTTTTTGAAAGGGAGGGGGTTTGGGGGTTTTGGACGGTTAATTTAGGGGTTTTATATTGTTATAGCTAGCTAGTTGATAGAGAGAAGTGTCCTCTCCTTCTCCGTGCTTGGTCGACGCTAGCTACTATAGAGAGAACTCGACACGCTAGCTAGTAAACAAATGAAGGAACCATTAAGTATAGAAGATTTTCATGAACATATAGAGATAGAAGTGATCGACTTCTCTTTCTCCGAGAGATTGGTCGTATAACAAGTTTTCGTATATATATCCGATGCTACTAGCTACATATATACAATATAAGATCTCTTACAATCCCTAACATTTAATGGTAACTTCCAGATGGTATTCTCCGGCTTTATTTATGACGTGGTCAAGAAAGAATCCCGCCAATTCTTCTTGAATTGCTCGTATGCGATCATGTGGCAGGAGTTCATCCCGCATCTTCCACATCTAATTTGAAGAAGGGGGTCAATACAGATATATGGTAATAAAATAAAATTGTGAATATTATTGCTTACGCACTTCAAATTGTTTTTGAGAGTATCCCCGCTTAGGGGTCGTCGCGTTGTAGATGAACTCGCAAACGTAGTATCCACATAAATTATTCCCTTTTTCCTACCACAAGCACTTTACGAGAAATAGATTTCAATCAAACTGATAATCAAGAATGATAAATGGCAGTGATGAAACTAGAATCAATGGGAGATGCGCGGAACTAGCTAGTAGTACTTACTTTCGGGTGTGTAAATCGCAGCTCCCTCGGGAGTGCCGGAACAATTGCTGTGAACTCTTTCCAAACCCTGCCAGACAAAGAAAATAATTACTTGATATCAGGAAATGAACAAATTAAAGTTGCTGATATGATGCGATAATGATCGATTGAACTTACTTCTGGAGAATTTTCATGTTGTCCGCATACTCCCGGGAATCTTTTCGTTTCGGGTCTAAGACGATTACTACTGCCCGCTCAACCTAAATCTCTAGCAGAATAAAGTGCAAACTGCGCACGCATGCATAACTCATCAGTTACATTACTATAAACCTCGAGTAATAAGGGAAACCAAATATGCACAAGACAGTAATACTCACTTGAAGTTGTAAGGAAAGAGTATTGTCCCTTTGTTTTGATTTCTATGCAACGATTCTAGCAAGTTCTCCTCGGATTGTGTGGGATAATTTTGAAAATTATACTCATGTATGACATTTGGATTAATGAACCCGATGTCATACATTTGTGCTTTTCTGCATTCGACGACCTTCAATCTGCATAATATAGTAGTGAGGATAATTATATATACATGCAATGAAAGAGCTGAACTATATACATAGAGAGACTTAATTACAGAAGTAGTACTTACAGACAGTAGCAAGTCACGATTGTTTTGTCCATGGCCTTTTGATTGTATAACTTGAATATCTCCTCTAATTCAATATTCAACATATCCATTCCAACGAGGTCGTGCTCCTCTTTAACTGACAGTAACAAAGAATCCTCCCCAGACTCGCGGCAGGTTTGCATGTACCATTCATGGAATGTTCACATCATCGTTGTTAGAGGAGGATGATCAGGTTTGACAAGAGGATGCCTGTACCAGTATTTGAATTCGTCCACCTCCAACGGTTGAATTTGAAATAGTACATCATCGCTCATGTAATCACCAGGATTGGTACCGGGCACAATCCTCGGATGATCGTCAGCGATATCGCTAGACACCTTGAGCGGGGGGCATGATTGCTTCGCCTGTTTGCCGAGCTGGGGAATTTTCTTCCCACTTCTTCGTTCTGCTAACTTTGCATCACTGGAAGTACTTCCCGACCGCCGCACATCTTGATATGTCTTTTTAAGAGTGCGAACATAGATGGAATCCGGCGGAGGTGGTGGTGGTCACTTAAGGGCATCGATAGTGCGCATCGCTTTCACCGGATCTATCTTATCCATCGGAGGTGGAGTTTTCTTTTCAAAATGGGCCCTCACTTTGGCCTGAGATATTTGCTTGTTTTCAGACTCGGTCCTCTCCATGGTAACTTTTCCATAGGCTTGAGAGATGGACCCTATCTGTATCCCCTGCTGCCTATGCTTGTACTGCTAGCCGCCGGAGCGGCGGTGGCTCCCTTTCGTCGTTGCTTACTAGGCACTGGAGGAGCCGCATCGGTGGCGTTTGTCTTCCGCCGTTGCCGACGAGGCTGAGGAGGAGGCATACTGCTCCGACGTGTCGGAGTAGGCGAAGGAGGAGGCGGAGTGCCCCCTTGCGATGGAGGAGCCGGAGAAGGAGGCAGTGTGCCCTGATCACTCGCCTGAGGAGGAGGAGGAGGAGCCGGAGTGTCCTGATTCGCCTGAGGAGAAGGAGGAGGAGGAGCCGGAGTGTCCTGATTCGCCTGAGGAGAAGGAGGAGGCGGAGGCGTCCAGTTTGGAACGTTGATGTACTCCTTCTGCCATAAACATGTACTCCTCAGGGTATGAACTAGCTTGTTCTCTCCTTCACCTGTAAAGTGGTCAAGTTCGAGCTCCTCAAATTTCGAACTACTTCATCCACCATCACAACAGCATAGCCATGTGGAATCGGACGACAGTGAAAAGTTCCGTTGGGTTGAGGAGGTGCAACAGAGCCGACAGCCGCCTTGAAAGTGAGGTTCTGGCATTTCCTCATAAGCTCGCAAAGCTGAGCCTCCGTGATAGTATCCACGGGGTAGCTAGGAGACGTGAAGTCAGGCTGAACGGGCTTCGTGGAAGTGACGCTGCTTCTTCGCTGACATGGCGGGGTAGCTTCTGGGCTAGCTTTGTGCCGCTGAGATGGTTGGTCGGCAGCTCGCTGGCTCTCAGCTTCCTCTAGCTTTTGTAGTCTTGCATTGAGCTCCACTTTCCTCTTTCTCTCCCGGCTTCTGTAACCGCCTGTGTTGGGAAACCCAACCTACCACGAAACGGTGCCTGGTGTGCCTCGTGTTCATCTAGGGTGCTCAGCATTCCCTAGGGCCTCGGTCAACTCGTCCTTCTCTCTGTCGGGAATGAACGTCCCTTGCTGCGCTGCGGTGATATAGTTCTGAAGGTTGTTCACGTGTATTGCAAGTTGCTCGTCCGTCCAACGACACTTCCTTGTTTCAGGGTCCAAAGTTCCCCCAACCACGAAGAACCAAGTCCTTGAATGGTCTGTCCAGTTTGATGTCTGTGGTACGACCCCTTTAGCAATCAGGTCATTCTCAACTTTGCCTCACAATGGCCGGGCTTTAAGGTAGCCACCTGACCCCATGTGATGGTGAAACTACTTCTTTGCAGCATTGTTCTTGTTTGTCTTTGACATTTTCTTACTCTTCTCCGATGTCTTGTAGGCCACAAATGCGGGCCAGTGATCTCCTATCTTCTCAAATCGGCCGACGAATGCTGGAGTCTTCCCTTTGTCAACAAATTTTGATTTCAAATCATTCTTCCACCTCCTGAATAGATCTACCATCCTCTTAAGAGCACACGCCTTGAGCAGTGGCTCTATAACTGGCTTATTCGGATCATCCTCTGGCGGTAGGGTGAAATTTGCTTTCAGCGCGGTCCAAAGATCTTCTTTCTGTCTATCGGTGACATAATCACCATCAGGGGCACCGTCCTTAGGCTTATTCCATTGCTTGATGCTGATCGGGATGTTGTCCCAAACAATAGCTCCGCATTGAGCAGAAAATGCATTCTTGGTCCGCTTGGGTTCAATCGGATGGCCATTGTTCACGAGTGATGTGATCGTGAACTTTTCATCCTTGCGCAACATCTTCTTCGGGACTGGCCTTATTACCGAAGTTTGGCTCGATCCGCAGGGCTATAAAAGACGAAAGAAGAGTTAATTAATATATGTACATACCAAAACAATTAATGCATCAATTAGCTAGTCAGCGCAGGCTTAATTAATATATATACCTCGCCAGACTTTGCAACAGTTCCCTCCTCCGATCGGACACAGAAGCCATCATAATGGTCTCGTTCTTCCTTCGGCATTCGACCACCGGAGCCATCTTGATCATGTCCTTCCTCCTCCATTGTTCGATCACTAGAGCCGCCATAATCCTCTCCTTCTAGACCATCGGTGTCATTGAGATACAACAACATATCATGCCCATCGTGGATTATGTCCCCCAACAACTGTTCTTGTTCTTCGTCTCTTGGATCCATAGTTCCTGCAAATATTACAACATGACAATTAACTTGATAAATCTATGTTACCAGAGTTTTCTTTACTTAACTTGGTAAATTTGGGTGGCCTCGACAACGCTTCTAGGGTTTGGGGTGGCCTCGACAACACATCTAGGGTTTGGCCGGGGTGGCCTCGAGAGTTTATCGGGTAGGGACGGGGTAGATCAACAACGACGCTCTTTCTTCTAGGGTTTGGGTGGCCTCGACAGTTGGTCGGGTGAGCGGACCGCCTCTCTCTCATGCATGTCCGACATCCCCTCTCATGTCAAAGTTATCGGGGAGGGGGTAGATCGACAACGACGCTCTTTATTCTAGAGTTTGGGTGGCCTCGATAGTTGGTCGGGCGAGCGGACCGCCTCTCTCACTCATGCATGTCCGGTGTCCCCCCTCATGTCGAAGTTATCGGGAGGGTGGCCTCGATAGTTGTTTTCGTTTTCACTCTACATTTTCGTACATGTGAAAAACAACGAAGACTTTTACATGAACATATACACACATATACATGAACGTATATACATATACATGAAAAAAAACATATACATGAACATATACACACATATACATATACAAACATATACATGAACATATACACAAATATACATGATATATATATACATGAAATTATATACACATATATACACGGCGAGCAAGGGGGCTCACTACGGGGCGGCGACGGAGATGGCGGCGGCGGGGACGGTGGTGACAGGGAGGCAACAGGGGACTGCGTCGACAGGAAGGCGACGGGGACGGCGGCGACGGGGACGGCGGCGATGGGGAGACTATGGGGAGGGAGGCGATGGGGACGAGGATGGCGGCGACGGTGAGGCGACGAGGACGAGGACGGCGGCAACGAGAAGGCGACACGGGGATGGGGAGGCGACACGGGGACGGCGGCGACGGGGAGGCGACACGGGGACGGAGGCGACAAGGAGGCGACGAGGGCGGCGACGATGGGAAGGCGATGGGGATGGCGGCTTAGGGAGGCGATGGGGCCAGCGACAAGGACGATGGCTCAGCGAGGCGACGGGGACGAGGACGGCGGCGAGGGGCGGGCAGCCTGGCGGCATCGATGTGCTCGGCGTCGTCGGGGGCAAGTGCTAGATGAAATCTGAAAAAATCAAAACTGTCGCTTATATACATAGAGCATTGGTCCTGGTTGGTGGAACAAACCGGGACCAATGCCACCTTTAGTCCCGGTTGGTGCCACCAACCGGAACCAATGGTCTATTTTTGGCAGACCAAAGGGCGGGAAACAGAGACCTTTGGTCCCGGTTTGTGGCACCAACCGGGACGAATGGTGGGCATTGGTCTCGGTTGGGGGCACCAACCGGGACCAAAGGTTGCTATTGGTCCCGGTTAGTGCCACCAACCGGGACCAAAGGTGGTGCTGCTATCGTGGCCAAAGCTTTAGTCCCACCTCGCTAGCTGAGAGGCACCGATCGTAGTTTATAAGCACCGTTGTGCCTCCCGTTTCGAACTCCTCTGTATTGCAGGCTTACGGGCCTAATGTGACACTACTATGCCTATGGGCCTACAGGGCATGCTGCGGGCCTGAATCCTGGCCCAGTGGGCTTCTAGTCGTATTTAGGCCATGGTGGCCCAGTAAGCGACATTTTTTTAATTTTTTTCCAGTATTTTTTTTTTGCTTTATATATTGTTTTAATTCTTTTCCAGTATTTTTCTTCTGTTATTTTAGTTCATTCTTTTTAACAAATAAATACTTTGATATATTTAGTTGCATAATTTCCATAATTTTGTTTTGTTTCTTGCTTTCTTTAATTTTTGCTTTTATTTATTTCAAGTGTGTTTTATCATTATATTATTTTTGCTATTAATGTTTTGAACAAAAAATACTTTGATAATTTTAGTTGCAATATTTTTATATAATTATTGTTTCAAAAATACTAGGGGTTTATAATGATTGTTTTTTGAACTTCACTCCTACGATGTTTTGAAAGAAATTAAAAAGCACTTCAAACGAACTCTTAAAAGGTTGAAAGTTGGCATGGTATCATCATTTCACCCACATAGCATGTGCTAAAAAGTTGAGTGGGTTACGACAAAAACTCATCGTGTACAAAATGGACAATCTATTTCAAATATCACGGTTTCGGACGAAAACTCATCTGTTACAAAGGGATTTCATTTTTTTAAACTCATTTGAACTCCAGACTTTTTGTGTGTTCAAAATGCACCATTCAAAGCCACGTCATCAATTTTCAACCCTTTCTGACTTCATTTGGTATTTTTCATGCACTTACTGATTTTTTTGAGCTAAATGACTCTGAAATTGAAAAGCACTTCAAATGAACTATGAAAAGGTTCAAAGTTGGCATGGTATCATCATTTCTCCCACATAGCATGTCATAAAAAGTTGAAGGTTCGAAGTATCACGGTTTAGGACGAAAACTCATATGTTACAAAAGGCATTTCATTTCTTCACATGTCACTACAATGATATAGTTGTGGAGCGAAATTCTTCACTTCTTCTTCGCTTGTGTCCTTTGCTTATTGCGCCGTAACCATGGATAATCTTCATCGTTTAACAGGGTGCTTGGGTCAGCCTTGACTTTGAAGGGAGGAATTTCATGAAACTTTTCATAATCTTCAGACATGTCTGTCTTGCCCTCCAATCCCACGATGTCTCTTTTTCCTGAAAAAACTATGTGGCGTTTTGGCTCATTGTATGATGTATTCGCTTCCTTATATTTTCTTTTTCTCGGTATGGTAGACATGTCCTTCACATAGAAAATCTGTGACACATAATTGGCTAGGACGAATGGTTCATCTGTGTACCCAGGATTGTTCAGATCCACTGTTGTCATTCCGTACTGTGGGTCTTCCTGTACCCTGCCTCTTGACAGATTGACCCATTTGCACTGAAACAAAGGGACCTTGAAATCATGTCCATAGTCAAGTTGCCATATGTCCACTATGTAACCATAATATGTGTCCTTTCCCCTCTAGGTTGCTGCATCAAAGCGGACACCGCTGTTTTGGTTGGTGCTCTTTTCATCTTGGGAGATCGTGTAAAATGTATTCCCATTTATCTCGTACCCTTTGTAAGTCAATACAATCGAAGATGGCCCCTGGCTAACGAATACAGCTCATCAGAAATAGTGTTGTCACCCATGAGACGTGTTTGCAACCAACTGCCAAAAGTCCTGATGTGTTCATATGTAATCCAGTCGTCACACTGCTCCGGGTGTTTGGAGCGCAGAATATTCTTGTGTTCATCGACATACGGGGTCACCAAGGTGGAATTCTGTAGAACTGTGTAGTTTGCTTGAGACCAAGAATGCCCGTCCCTACATATTATTGAGGCCGCCCCTAGCATGCCTTTTCCAGTTAGTCTGCCCTCATACCGCGATTGAGGGAGACCAATCTTCTTAAGGTCAGGAATGAAGTCAACACAAAACCCAATGACATCCTCTCTTTGATGGCCCATGGAGAGGCTTCCTTCCGTCCTAGCGCGGTTACAAACATATTTCTTTAAGACTCCCACGAACCTCTCAAAAGGGGAACATATTGTGCAGAAATAGAGGGCCCACAACGGCAATCTCGTCGACTAGATGAACTAGGACGTGCGTCATGATATTGAAGAAGGACGGTGGGAGCACAAGCTCAAAACTAACAAGACATTGCATCAAATCACTCCTTAACCTTGGTAGGATTTCTGGATCGATCACCTTCTGAGAGATTGCATTGACGTATGCACATAGCTTCACAATGGCTAATCGAACGTTTTCCGGTAGAAGCCCCCTCAATGCAACCGGCAGCAGTTGCGTCATAATCACGTGGAAGTCATGAGACTTTAGGTTCTGAAACTTTTTCTCTGCCATATTTATTATTCCCTTTATATTCGACGAGAAACCATACGGGACCTTCATACTGAGCAGGCATTCAAAGAAGATTTCCTTCTCTTCTTTGGTAAGTGCGTAGCTGGTAGGACGTTCATATTGCTTTGGATGCATGTCGTCTTTTTCATGCACACGTTGTTGTTCCTCCCGTGCCTTCGGTGTAACTTTTGTCTTCCCATACACTCCCAAGAAGCCTAGCAGGTTCATGCAAAGATTCTTCGTCACGTGCATGACGTCGATTGCAGAGCGGACCTCTAGGTCTTTCCAATAGGGTAGGTCCCAAAATATAGATTTCTTCTTCCACATGGGTGCACGTCCCGCATCGTCAGTCGGAACAGATAGTTCGCCAGGACCCTTTCCAAATATTACATGTAAATCATTGACCATATCAAGTATGTGATCACCAGTACAGAGGGCGGGCTTCTTCCGGTGATCTGCCTCACCTTTGAAATGCTTTCCTTTCTTTCGACATTGATGGTTGGTCGGAAGAAATCGACGATGCCCTAGGTACACATTCTTCCTGCATTTGTCCAAATATATACTGTCAGTGTTATCTTAACAGTGTATGCATGCGTGGTATCCCTAGTTTGTCTATCCAAAAAGGTTACAGAGAGCAGGCCAATGGTTGATGGTTACAAACAGCAATGCATGTAGGTCAAAATCCTCCTGTTCGTTCTCATCCTACACACGTACACCTCTTCCATTCCATAGTTGTAAAAGTCCATCAACTAATGGCCTTAGGTACACATCAATGTCATTGCCGGGTTGCTTAGGGCCTTGCATGACCACTAGCATCATAATGAACTTCCGCTTCAGGCACAACCAAGGAGGAAGGTTATACATACATAGAGTCACAGGCCATGTGCTATGCTGGATGCTCTGCTCCCCAAAAGAATTAACGCCATCTGCACTTGAACCAAACCATACATTCCTCGGGTCACCTGTAAAGTCGCTCCACTTTCTATCGATCTTTCTTCACTGCTACCCGTCAGCGGGTGCTCTCAACTTCCCGTCTTTCTTACGGTCTTTTTTGTGCCATTGCATCAACTCGGCATGCTTTTTCTTTCTGAACAGACGTTTCAACTGTGGTATTATAGGAGCATACCACATCACCTTGGAAGGAACCCTCTTCCCGGTGTGTTGGCCCTCAAGATCACTAGGGTCATTGATACGTCTCCAACATATCTATAATTTTTGATTGTTCCATGCTATTACATTATCAACTTTGGATGTTTTATATGCATGCATATGCTATTTTATATTATTTTTGGGACTAACTTATTAACTCAGTGCCCAGTGCCAATTTCTGTTTTTTCCGTGTTTTTGACCTTTTTCAAATAGGAATATCAAACGGAGTCCAAACGGAATAAAACTTTCGCCGTGATTTTTTATGGAAAATATCAAAAATACCAGAAGGAAAAGATACCGGAGAGGAAGCTCGAGGGAGTCACGAGCCTGGGAGGCGCGGCCCCACCCCTAGGCCGCGGCTAGGGGGGCACGTGACCTCCTCGTGGCCCCTCTTGACTTGTTCTCGACGCCATATGGTCTTATAAATACTGAAACCCGCAGAACTAAACCTAGATCGCAAGTTCCGCCGCCGCAAGCCTCTGTAGCCACCAAAAACCAATCGAGAGCCCGGAGGGGAATTCATTTCCGGTGGCCATCTTCATCAACACCATTACCTCTTCGATGATGCGTGAGTAGTTCACCACAGACCTACAGGTCCATAGCTAGTAGCTAGATGGCTTCTTCTCTCTCTTTGCTCTTCAATACAAAGTTCTTCATGATCTTCATGGTGATCTATCCGATGTAATCTTCTTATGCGGTGTGTTTGTTGAGATCCGATGAATTGTGGATTTATGATCAGATTATCTATGAATATTATTTGAGTCTCCTCTGATATCTTATATGCATGATTTCATATCCTTGTAATTCTCTTCAAGTTATGGGTTTCGATTGGCCAACTTTATTTATAGTTCTTGCAATGGGAGAAGTGATTGGTTTTGGGTTCATACCGTGCGGTGTCCTCACCTAGTGACAGAAAAGGTAGCGAGGCACGCATCATGTTGTTGCCATCAAGGGTAAAAAGATGGGGTTTATATCATATTGCATGAATCTATCCCTCTACATCATGTCATCTTGCTTAAAGCGTTACACCGTTTGTTATGAACTTAATACACTAGATGCATACTGGATAGCGGTCGATGTGTGGAGTAATAGTAATAGATGCAGAAAGTATCGGTCTACTTGTCTCGGACGTGATGCCTATATGTATGATCATTGCCTTAGATATCGTCATGACTTTGCGCTATTCTATCAATTGCTCAACAGTAATTTGTTCACCCACCGTAATACTTGTTATCATGAGAGAAGCCTCTAGTGAACACTATGGCCCCCGGGTCTATTTTACATATTATATATTCAGATCTAAATACAAAAACACCAAAAATACCTTGCTGCACCTTTATTTACTTATTTATATTTATCTACTATCACTATCAGATCTCACATTGCAAGTAATCGTAAAGGGATTGACAACCTCTTTATCACGTTGGGTGCAAGTTTGTTTGTGTTTGTGCAGGTTTCTTGGTGCCTCATCTTGATACTCCTACTGGATTGATACCTTGGTTCTCAAACTGAGGGAAATACTTATCTCTACTTTGTTGCATCACCCTTTCCTCTTCAAGGGAAAAACCAACGCAAGCTCAAGAAGTAGCAGGAAGCATTTCTGACGCCGTTGCTGGGGAGTATTCAAGTGAAGCATATCTACCAAGTACCTATCACAAACTCATCTCTTGCATTTACATTATTTGCCATCTGCCTTCTATTTGCTTGCATCTTCGGTTGCTAAAAATCTATTGATATGGATCCTCGTCCACTTGCTAATCTTTTCAAAAGACCAAATTATGATGAACAATTTGCTAGTGAGTCGAGTGCACTTGACTATCTCTATGGAGTTTTTTTTGAAAATCATGAATCTGAAAATTTTGATGAAGTGTTGAAAGAAGAAAATTATAAAGTGGTTCATGATATCTGCTTGAATGAAAAACATGATTTCCATGTTGTTAGTATGAATTCTCTGAATATCTTTGATGCTAGTGATATGCAAAACCACAAGCTTGGGGATGCTATGCTTGATGAAGATGCTATTTTTTGTTCCCCAAGTTTTGGTGATGACCCTTATGCTATAATTGATCATGAATAGAATGCTTTGTGTGATAGTTATATTGTAAGATTCCTTCATGATGTTACTGAAAATTACAATGAGAGAGGAACATATGCTTTTACATATTGCAATAATATCAAGTTTCCTCTCTATGTGTTCAACGTTTTGAAGTTATGCTTGTTTTGCCTTCCTATGATAGTTAAGTCTTGTTCCCATAAATTGTTTGCTCACAAAATCTGTATGCATAGGAAGTGGGTTAGACTTGAACGTGTTTTTTCCATTAATGATGCTCTTTTGCATATCTCAACTACTACTTTTTATGTGAGCATCATTGAAATCGTTAAGCCTAGCTAGGGGCGTTAAACGATAGCGCTTTTTGGGAGGCAACCCAATGAATAGGTTCATGATCCTGTTATGATTGTGTTTTTTATGTTTTAATTAGTTTTTGTGCCAAGTAGAACCTTTATGATTAGTTTTGGTGTTAGTTGTTTAATCACGCTGGAAAAAGACAGAAACTTTATCCTCACGAAATTATTTTTCATTCCTATCCAGAAAGAGATTTTGAGTTTATTATTTTTTATTCTGATTGATATGCAAATTACCCTAATTTTCATACTTTTTTCAGAATTTTTGTGTTATCAGAGGTATACGAAATATACAGATTGCTACAGACTGTTCTGTTTTTGACAGATTCTGTTTCTGTTGTGTTGATTGCTTAATTTGATGAAACTATGGTTAGTATCGGGGGGTACAATCCATGGAAAAGTGAGAATAAAGAAATATAACATCAATCTAAACGGAAATTAAAGTTTATTATAGTACACAAAGAGTTGGTGGTTTGTTTTCTTATGCTAATGCTATCACGAGTTTCCGTTTAAGTTTTGTGTTGTGAAGTTTTCAAGTTTTGGGTGATGCTATTATGGACAATGGAATAAAGAGTGGAAAGAGCCTAAGATTGGGGATGTCCAGGTCATCCGAAGCCAAATTCAAGGACACCAAAAATCCTAAGCTTTCGGATGCCCCGGGAAGGCATCCCCTCTTTCGTCTTCAATCCATCGGCAACGTTACTTGGACCTATATTTTTATTCAGAACATGATATGTGTTTTGCTTGGAGCGTCGTATATTATAGGAGTCTTTGCTTTTTGTTTTGTCACAATAATCCTTGCTGCACACCATTTTAGATAGACATGCACTCATCTTGAATTTATTAGAATACTCAATGATCTTCACTTATATCTTTTGAGCTTGGTAATTTTGCTCCCATGTGCTTCACTTATATCTTTTGAGCTTGGTAATTTTGCTCACATGTGCTTCACTTATATATTTTGAGCTTAGTAATTTTGCTCCCATATTCTTCACTTATATCTTTTGAGATTAGTAATTTTTCTCCCATGTGCTTCACTTATATCTTTTGAGCTAGATAATTTTGCTCTAGTGCTTCACTTAAATCTTTGTAGAGCACGGCAGTCTCATATTTTGTAGAAATAAAAACTCTCGAACCTTCACTTATATCATTTTGAGAGTGATCTCTCCCTAAGTAACTTGGTAATTGGCGTGTGTTACGAAATTAGTCCTAAATATGATAGGCATCCAAAGAGGATATAATAAAAACTTTCATATTCAAGTGCATTGATTAGTAAGATAAGTTTGATTCCTCGCAATTAGTTTTGAGATATGGATATGATAATATTAGAGTTATGCTAGTAGGGTGTTGTGAATCTAGAAATACTTGTGTTGAGGTTACTGATTCCCGTAGCATGCACGTATGGTGAACAACTATGTTAGGAAGTCGGAGCATAATTGATTTATTGATTGTCATCCTTTGTGTGGCGGTCGGGATCGCGCGATGGTTAACTCCTACCAACCCTTCCCCTAGGAGTATGCGTTTAGCACTTTGTTTCGATTACTAATAAAACTTTTGCAATAAGTATATGAGTTCTTCATGACTAATGTGAGTCCATGGTATAGATGCACTTTCACCTTCCACCATTGCTACCCTCTCTAGTGTCGTGCAACTTTCGTCGGTGCACAAACCCACCATATATCTTCCTCAAAAAAGACACCATACCTACCTATTATGGCATTTTCATAGCCATTCCGAGATATATTGCCATGCAACTTCGACCATTCCGTCTCATGACATGTGCCATCACTTTCATTCATATAGAGTGATTATTGTTCTAAGTATCGATTTGTAAGTAAATAAAAGTGTGATGATCATCATTATTAGAGCATTGTCCCATGTGAGGAAATAAAAGAGGCCAAAGATGCCCACCAAATAAAAAAAAAGGCCAAAGAGCCCAACCAAAAAAATGAGAGAAAAAGAGAGAAGGGACAATGCTACTATCTTTTTCCACACTTGTGCTTCAAAGTAGCACCATGATCTTCATGATAGAGAGTCTCTTGTTTTGTCACTTTCATATGCTAGTGGAAATTTTCATTATGTAACTTGGATTGTATATTCTAATGATGGCCTACTTCAAATTTCCCTAGGTCTTCGTGAGGAAGCAAGTTGGGTGCACACCCACTAGTTTCATTTTTGAGCTTTCATACACTTATAGCTCTAGTCCATCCGTTCCATGGCAATCCCTACTCATTCACATTGATATCTATTGATGGGCATCTCCATAACCCATTGATACGCCGAGTCGATGTGACCATGTCCTCCTTTTTGCCTCACAACCTCCACCACACTGTATCCCACCTATAGTGCTATATCCATGGCTCACGATCATGTATTGCGTGAGAGTTGAAAAAAAGTTTGAAAAAATAAGAGTACGGAAACAATTACTTGGCCAATACCGAGGTTGTGCATGATTTAAATTCGTTGTGTGGGGATGATGGAGCATAGCCAGACTATATGATTTTGTAGGGATAACTTTCTTTGGCCTTGTTATTTCAAAAGTTCATGATTACTTTGCTATTATACTTGAAGTATTATTGTTTTCATGTCAATATTAAACTATTGTTCTGAATCTTATGGATCTGAACATTCATGCCACAATAGAGAAGTTACAAAGAACAAATATGTTAGGTAGCATTCACATCAAAAATTCAGTCTGTATCACTTCCCTACTCGAGGACGAGCAGGAGTTAAGCTTGGGGATGCTTGATACGTCTCCAACATATCTATAATTTTTGATTGTTCCATGCTATTATATTATCAACTTTGGATATTTTTTATGCATGAATATAATATTTTATATTATTTTTGGGACTAACTTATTAACTCAGTGCCTAGTGCCAGTTTCTGTTTTTTCCGTGGTTTTGACCTTTTCCAGATAGGAATATCAAAGGGAGTCCAAACGGAATAAAACTTTCACCATGATTCTTTGTGGAAAATATCAAAAATACCAGAAGGAAAAGATACCGCAGAGGAGGCTCGAGGGAGTCACGAGCCTGGGAGGCGCGTCCCCACCCCTTGGTCGCGGCTAGGGGGCTCGTGACCTCCTCGTGGCCCCTCTTGACTTGTTCTCGACGACATACGGTCTTATAAATATTGAAACCAGTAGAACTAAACCTAGATCGCAAGTTCCTCCGTCGCAAGCCTCTTTAGACACCAAAAGACAATCGGGAGCCCGTTCCGGCATCCCGCTGGAGGGGAATTCATCTCCGGTGGCCATCTTCATCAACAACATTGCCTCTCCGATGATGCGTGAGTAGTTCACCACAGACCTACGGGTCCATAGCTAGTAGCTTGATGGCTTCTTCTCTCTCTTTGATCTTCAATACAAAGTTCTCCATGATCTTCATGGTGATCTATCTGATGTAATATTCTTTTACGGTGTGTTTGTTGAGATCTGATGAATTGTGGATTTATGATCAGATTATCTATGAATATTATTTGAGTCTCCTCTGATTTCTTATATGCATGATTTCATATCCTTGTATTTCTCTTCGAGTTATGGGTTTCGTTTGGACAACTTGATCTATAGTTCTTGCAATGGGAGAAGTGCTTGGTTTTGGGTTCATACCGTGCGGTGTCCTCACCTAGTGACAGAAAAGGTAGCGAGGCACGCATCGTGTTGTTGCCATCAAGGGTAAAAAGATGGGATTTATATCATGTTACATGAATCAATCCCTCTACATCATGTCATCTTTCTTAAAGCGTTACTCCATTTGTTATGAACTTAATACACTAGATGCATGCTGGATAGCGGTCGATGTGTGGAGTAACAGTAGTAGATGTAGAAAGTATCGGTCTACTTCTCTCGGACGTGATGCCTATATGTGTGATCATTGCCTTAGATATCGTCATGACTTTGCACTATTCTATCAATTGCTCAATGATACGTCCATTTTGCATCATGCTTTTATATTGATATATATTGCATTATAAGCTGTTATTACACATTATGGTACAATACTTTTGCCTTTTCTCTCTTATTTTACAAGGTTTACATGAAGAGGGAGAATGCCGGCAGCTGGAATTCTGGGCTGGAAAAGGAGCAAGTTTGAGATGCCAATTCTACACGACTCCAAAAGCAGTGAAAATTAACGAGGAATTATTTTGGAATATATAAAAAATACTGGGTGAAAGAAATGGCAGAGGAGAGCCACCAGGAGGCCACGAGCCTGCCAGGCGTGGCCTACCCCCCTAGCCGCGCCTGGGAGGCTCGTGGGCCCCCTATGGCCCCTATGGCCCCCAACTTCTCCTATATGGTGGCTTTCATTCTAGAAAAAATCGATCTACACCTCTCGGGAAGAAACGCCGCTGCCACGAGGCGAAACTTGAGCAGAACAAATGTAGAGCTCCGACAGGGCCGTCCTGCCGAGGAAACTTCCCTCACGGAGGGGAAAATCGTCGCCATCGTCATCACCAACACTCCTCTCATCGGAGGGGACTCATCTCCATCAACATCTTCATCAGCACCATCTCATCTACAAACCCTAGTTCATCTCTTGTATCCAATCTCCGTCTTGCAACTCAGATTGGTACTTGTGAGGTTGCTAGTAGTGTTAATTACCTATTGTAGTTGATGCTAGTTGGTTTACTTGGTGGAAGATCATATGTTCAGATCCTTAATGCTATTCAAATCCTAGTTTATGAGTTGTGTCATAAGGGGCAGATTTGGATCCACTAGTTTAATGCTATGGTTAGACTTTGTCTTAATTCTTCTTTCGTAGTTGCGGATGCTTGCAAGAGGGGTTAATCATAAGTGGGATGTTTGTCGAAGTAAGGACAACACCGAAGCACCAGTCCACCCACATATCAAACTATTAAAGTAGCGAACGCGAATCACATGAACATGATGAAAACTAGTTTGACAATAATTCCCATGTGTCCTCGGGAGAACTTTACTTTATATAAGAGTTCGTTCAGGCTTGTCTATTGCTACAAAAGGGATTGGGCCATATTGCTGCACCTTTGGTACTATTGTTACTTGCTACCCATTACAAATTATCTTATCACACAACTACCTGTTACCGACAATTTCAGTGCTTGCAGAGAATACCTTGCTGAAAACCTCTTATCATTTCCTTTTGCTCCTAATTGGGTTCGACACTCTTACTTATCGAAAGGACTACGATAGATCCCCTATACTTGTGGGTCATCCAGACTCTTTTCTGGCGCCGTTGCCGGGAGTGAAGCGCCTTTGGTAAGGAAACATTTATATTGTGTGCTGAAATTTATTGTCACTTGTCACTATGGAAACTAATCCTTTGAAGAGCTTGTTCGGGGTATCTTCACCTCGACCGGAAGAACAAAGAGTTGCTCCTCAACCTACTACACCCACTGAAAATATTTATTATGAAATTCCTTCGGGTATGCTAGAGAAACTGTTTGCTAATCCTTTTACAGGAGATGGAACATCACACCCCGACTCGAATCTAATCTATGTAGATGAAGTTTGTGGTTTATTTAAGCTTGCAGGTTTGCCCAAAGATGAGGTCAAGAAGAAGGTCTTTCCCTTATCTTTGAGGGATAAAGCATTGACATGGTATAGGCTATGAGATAATATTGGATCATGGAACTACAAACGATTGAAATTGGAATTTCATCAAAACTTTTATCCTATGCATTTGGTACATCAGGATCGGAATTATATCTATAATTTTTGGCCTCGTGATAAAGAAAGTATCGCTCAAGCTTGGGGTAATTAGCCACATAGCTCTCCCCCTCTGAATCTTCAGAGGACATCTTTGCTCTAAATCTGCAGAAACAGGCTCGAAACGAAAACAGAGGATATTTGCGTGATACGAGGGTTAGACCTTTCGAGAAGTTATATAATGAATTTTTACTGACAATAAGGAGTGTTCCACAAGACAACGGAGTCCGGGAGGCACACGAGGAGCTCACGAGCCCAGGAGGCGCGGCCAGGGGGTGGGCCCGCGCCTGGTAGGCTCGTGGCCTCCTGGTGCGCTTTCCGGACTACCTTAAATTTTTGTATTTTTTTAAATATTCCAAAACAGAGAAAATTTGCTATTGGAAAAGTTTTGGAGTCAGTTTGCTTACCGTATCACATACCTTATCGTTTCCGGAGTCTGAAACAGGCTGATAAACATCTCTTATGTACTCCTCCGGGGTTATGGTATTAATTATATTGCTTTCTAGATTTACGGGAGTACCTGATATATAATCCTTGATTCTTTGCCCATTCACAACTCTCGGAAAAGTGCCTTCTGCGTTGTTGATTTTGATGGCACCGGAACGATATACTTCCTCGACAATGTAAGGACCTTCCCATTTAGAGAGAAGTTTGCCTGCAAAAAATCTTTAACGAGAATTGTGCCTCCTACATTGAACTCACGTTTTTGTATCCTTTTATCATGCCACCTCTTAACTTTGTCTTTAAACAACTTAGCATTTTCATATGCCTGAGTTCTCCATTCATCGAGTGATCTAATATCGAATAACCTCTTCTCAGCAACAAGCGTTAAATCAAAGTTGAGCTCTTTGATTGCCCAATAAGCCTTATGCTCTAGCTCAAGAGGTAAATGACATGCTTTATCGTAAACCATTTTATATGGGGACATGCCCATGGGATTCTTATAAGCAGTTCTATAAGCCCACAGTGCATCATCAAGTTTCTAGACCTACTAACAGTTTTTTTGCAAAATTAGTTTAATTTCTCTATTACTTAATTCTACTTGACCACTAGATGAGGATGATAAGGAGATGCAATTCTATGGTTGACATCATACTTAGCAAGCATTTTACGGAAGGCACCATGAATAAAATGTGAACCACCATCAGTCATTAAGTACCTAGGGACTCCAAATCTAGGGAAAATAACTTCTTTAAGCATCTTAATAGAGGTGTTATGATCAGCACTACTATTTGGAATAGCTTCTACCCACTTAGTAACATAATCAACAACAACTAAAATATGAGTGTACCCATTGGACTTTGGAAAATGTCCCATATAATCAAAACCCCAAACATCAAATGGTTCTATAACAAGTGAATAATTCATAGGCATTTCCTCACGTTTACTAATATTACCTATTATTTGACATTCATCACAAGACAAGACAAACTTACGAGCATCCTTAAAGAGAGTAGGCCAATAAAAACCGGATTGCAATACCTTGTGTGCAGTTCTGTCTCCAGCATGGTGTCCCCCGTAAGCCTCGGAGTGGCACTTCTATAGGATCTGTCCATGTTCATGCTCAGGTACACAATGTCTAATAATACAATCTACTCCTTCTTTATACAGGTGATGATCATCCCAAAAGTAATGTCTCAAATCATAAAAGAACTTTTTCTTTTGTTGGTATGTGAAACTAGGTGGTATATATTTAGCAACAATATAATTAGTATAATCAGCATACCATGGTGTACTGCGTGAAGCATTGATAACATTTAATTGTTCATTAGGAAAGCTATCATCAATAGGTTGTGGGTCATCAAGAATATTCTCTGACCTAGACATGTTATCTGCTACGGGGTTCTTAGCACCCTTCCTATCAACGATATGCAAATCAAATTCTTGTAGCAGGAGAACCCATCTAATAAGTCTAGGTGTAGCATCTCTCTTTTCCATGAGATATTTAATAGCAGCATGATCAGTGTGAATAGTAACTTTAGAATCAACAATATAAGGTCTGAACTTATCACATGCAAACACAACTGCTAAAAATTCTTTTTTAGTAGTAGCATAATTTCTTTGGGCACCGTCTAGAGTTTTACTAGCATAATGAATAACATTTCATTTCTTATCAACTCTTTGTCCTAGGACAACACCAACAACATAATCACTAGCATCACACATGATTTCAAAAGGTAGGTTCCAATCAGGTGGTTGAACAATAGGTGCAGTTATTAAGGCCTTCTTGAGTATTTCAAACGCTTCTTCACAATCATCATCAAAAACAAATGGAATATCTTTTTGCAAGAGACTAGTGAGAGGCCTAGAACTCTTAGAAAAGTCTTTAATGAACCTTCTATAGAAACCAACATGACCAAAGAAACTACTTATACCTTTAACGTTTGTAGGGCATGGCATTTTCTCAATGGCATCAACTTTAGCCTTATCAACTTCAATACCTCTTTCAGAAATTTTATGTCCCAAGACAATGCCTTCATTAACCATAAAGTGGCACGTTTCCCAATTCAAGACGAGGTTAGTATCTTCACATCTCTGCAAAACTCGATCAAGGTTGCTCAAGCAATCATCAAAAGAAGATCCATAAACGGAGAAAGCATGCATGAAAACCTCAACAATCTTTTCACAAAAGTCAGAGAATATAGCCATCATACATGTTTGAAAGGTAGCAGGTGCATTACATAAACCAAAAGGCATACTTCTATAAGCAAAGGTACCGAAAGGGCAAGTAAAAATGGTTTTATCTTGATCAGATTGTGAAACAGGTATTTGGGAGAAACCAGAATAACCATCTAGAAAGCAAAAGTGTATATGTTTAGACAATCTTTCTAGAATTTGATCAATGAAAGGTAGAGGGTAATGATCTTTCTTAGTATATTTATTTAATTTCCCAAAATCAGTTACCATCCTATAGCCAGTAACAATTCTCTGTGGGATCAATTCATATTTATCATTAGGAACAACGGTAATACCTCCCTTCTTAGGGACACAATGCACCGGACTTACCCAATCACTATAAGCCACAGGGTAAATAATACCTGCTTCCAGGAGCTTTAACATTTCTTTTCTTACCACCTCTTTCATCTTTGGATTCAGCCTTCGTTGAGGGTCGGCAACTGGTTTGGAATCAGGATCAGTTTTAATTTTATGCTGGCATAGAGTGGGACTAATGCGCTTAAGATCATCAAGAGTATATCCAATAGCAGCACGGTGCTTCCTTAGAGTTTTCAATAATTTCTTTTCTTCATGCTCTGAAAGGTTAGCACTAATAATAATAGGATATATCTTTTTCTCATCAAGATAAGCATACTTAAGAGTATCAGGTAATTGCTTAAGCTCTAATATAGGATCACCCTTGGGTGGAGGTGGATCTCCAAGTAATTCAACAGGCAAATTATTTTTAAGGATAGGAGGTTGTTCAAAGATAACTCTATCTATCTCATTCCTCTCATCCATATGCATATCGTTTTCATGTTCAAGCAAGTATTGCTCTAAAGGATCAGTAGGAGGCACATCAATAGAAGTAAGAGCAATAATTTCATCCTTACTAGACAATTCTTTTTCATGAGGTTGTCTATTAAACTTAGAAAAATTAAATTCATGCAAAACACCTTCAAAGCCAACAACGACCGTTTGTTTCTCACAATCGATTTGAGCATTAACAGTATTGAGAAAAGGTTTACCAAATATGATGGGACAAAAGCTATCTTGTGTGGTAGCAAGAACAAGAAAATCAGTAGGGTACTTAGTTTTACCACACAAGACTTCAACATCTCTAACAATTCCCACAGGGCAGATAGTATCTCTATTAGCAATTTTAATAGTAACATCAATAAATTCCATCTCGACAGGTGCAATTTCATCTTTAATTTCATTATATAAAGATTGAGGTATTTCACTAACACTAGCACCCACGTCACATAAACCATGATAACAATGATCTCCTATCTTAACGGAAACAACAGGCATGCCAACCACGGGTTTATTTTTATCACTAGTACGAGGTTTAGCAATTCTAGCAGAAGCTTCACATAATTGAATAACATGCCCTTCAACATTATCGGTCAAGAGATCTTTAATAATAGCAATAGTAGGTCACACTTTAATTTTCTCAGGGGGTGTAGGTGTTCTAATGTAACCCTTACGTATCACAGTTGAAGCTTTAGCATGATCCTTTATTCTAACAGGAAAAGGTGGTTTCTCAATGTAAGCAGTAGGAACAATAGAATCATTATAAGCAATTACTTTCTCTTCAACTGGAACAGGTTTAGCTACATTAACTTCTATATGAGGATGATATTTAAACCACTTCTCCTTAGGGAGATTGACATGAGTAGCAAATGATTCGCATAAAGAAGCTACTATCTCAGAGTCAAATCCATGTTTAGTGCTAAAATCACGAAAGGTATTTGTTTCTATGAAAGATTTAACACAATCAAACTTAAGATTCATACCTGACTCATTACCTTCATCAAACTCCCAATCTTCAGAGTTGCGATTAATTCTTCCTATAAATCCCATCTGAAGTCAATATCTCTCTTCATGAAAGAACCGGTACAATAAGTGTCGAGCATGGTGCGATTGTCATGAGAAAGCCGAGAATAAAAGTTCATAATAATAATCTCTCTAGGGAGCTGACGGTTGGGGCATGAATATAACATTGACTTAAGCCTCCCCCAAGCTTGAATATAACATTGGCTAATTACCTTGCTAACCCAAGGTCTACGGAGACTTAAACCCTTATGGTTGGACCACAGATGAGGAAGGCGATTATGATCCTAAGGGGAAGGAAGGAACAAGTTCCGACGAAGAGGAAGTTCATCTACCCCAACCTAGGGACATGCATGTGGAATTCAAGAAGTCGGGTCTCCCTAACTCAAGGAAGAAGCCTAAGATTTTGTTTACCCATTCTCGTCTTTTGCCGGAGAGTAAGCAAGAATTATGTCAAAGGGTGTTGAGGCTTGAAGAGGAAGTTAACAATCTAAAAGAGCAGAACTTTGTGCTAAAAAGGAAACTCAACAAGCTCAAGCATTCTGCCCCAACTCCACCACCATCACCTCCAAAGGAAGACAATTAAACACACGGGTATGGGCAGTCCCCTTGGCTTGTGCCAAGCTTGGGGGAGTTGCCCCAGTATCGTATCACCATCACATCTTTTGCCTTTACTTTTATATATTAGTTTGATCCTTTTGGTAATATCTTTATCTAGTATAATAAAGTTCTTCGTATGATCTAGGCTTGAGTTTTGCTTTGTGTTATCCCCAATGTAATCGAGTTCATGAGTTATATAATAAAGAGTGTTTTAGTTAAGGGCTTTGCTTTTTACCATGATCTAAAGAAAATAATAATAAAAGAACAAAAGCATGAAAGATCATGTCATGATCTTATGGGGAGTGATAACTTCACATATAAAAAGAATGTTGACTGAAACTTGTTGTGGGTAGACAAACGTAGACCTTGGTCACTGTTGCAATTAATAGGAAGTAATAAAGAAAGAGAGGTTCACATATAAATATATCATCTTTGACACCATCTATGATTGTGAACACTCATTAAACTATTACATGCTAAGAAGTAGATGTTGGACAAGGAAGACAACATAATGAATTATGTTTGCTTGGTTCCAAACAATATTATATGATTATGGATCCTTTAGTATGTGACGCTTGCTTCCACCTCATATTAGCCAAAACTTCTGCACTAAGTAGAGATACTACTTGTGCATCCATAAAACCCTTAAACCAGTTTTGCCATAAGAGTCCACCATACCTACCTATGGATTGAATAAGATCCTTCAAGTAAGTTGTCATCAGTGCAAGCAATAAAAAATTTGCTCCCTAAATATGTATGATCTATTAGTGCGTGGAAAATAAGCTTTGTACGAACTTGTGATGAGGAAGACATAAAAGCGACAGACTGCATAATAAAGTTCTTTATCACAAGGGGCAATATAAAGTGACGTTCCTTCACACTAAGAGATCACATATACAAACCTTAAAAGTGCATGACAACCTCTACTTCCCTCTGCGAAGGGGATATCTTGTAACAATACTTCTTATCCTTAAAAGAGTCATGGTGATCAACACCAATTCCCTATTTTGCCATTATCTTGGCAAGCGTCATATGCTAGGGAAAGATCTATATTCATATATTAACTTGGAAGTAAGTACTCATGAATTATTAGTATTGACATTACCCTTGAGGTAAATCGTTGGGAGGCGAATCCATGAGCCGCTATCTTCCTCTATGTCCAACTGAAACTTTGATCTCATGAGTACCACGTGAGTTTTAGCAATTGTGGAGGGCTGAAAGATGATTGAGTATGTGGATTTGCCTTGCAAGCTCTTATTTGACTCTTTCCGATGTTATGATAAATTGCAATTGTTTCAATGACTAAAGACTATTGCTTGTTAATTCTAAATAAGATTCTTGATGCATGCTTTACATAGTGAATGAATTGTCACTTTGGCATAAGGGATTATATGACGATATTGTTGTTCTGAATATGATCATGATGCCTTCATGTCCGTATTTTATTTTATCGACACCTCCATCTCTAAACATGTGGATATATTTATTGATCTCGGTTTCCGCTTGAGGACAAGCGAGGTCTAAGCTTGGGGGAGTTGATACGTCCATTTTGCATCATGCTTTTATATTGATATATATTGCATTATAAGTTGTTATTACACATTATGGTACAATACTTATGCCTTTTCTCTGTTATTTTACAAGGTTTACATGAAGAGGGAGAATGCCGGCAGCTGGAATTCTGGGCTGGAAAAGGAGCAAGTTTGAGATGCCAATTCTGCACAACTCCAAAAGCAGTGAAAATTGACGAGGAATTATTTTGGAATATATAAAAAATACTGGGCGAAAGCAATACCAGAGGAGAGGCACCACGAGGCCACGAGCCTGCAAGGCGCGGCCTACCCCCCTGGTCGCGCCTGGGGGCTCATGGGCCCCCTGTGGCCCGTCTGCCCCCCATCTTCTCCTATATGGTGGCTTTCGTTCCAGAAAAAATCGATCTACACCTCTCGGGAAGAAACGCCGCCGCCACGAGGCGGAACTTGAGCAGAACCAATCTAGAGCTCCGGCAGGGCAGTCCTGCCGGGGAAACTTCCCTCCCGGAGGGGGAAATCTTTGCTATCGTCATCACCAACACTCCTCTCATCGGAGGGGACTCATCTCCATCAACATCTTCATCAGCACCATCTCATCTACAAACCCTAGTTCATCTCTTGTATCCAATCTCCGTCTTGCAACTCCGATCGGTACTTGTGAGGTTGCTAATAGTGTTAATTACCTATTGTAGTTGATGCTAGTTGGTTTACTTGGTGGAAGATCATATGTTCAGATCCTTAATGCTATTAAAATCCTCTCTAATCATGAACACAATTATGCTTTGTGAGTGGTTACTTTTGTTCCTGAGGACATGGGATAAGTCTTGCTACTAGTAGTCATGTGAATTTGGTATTCGTTCGATATTTTGATGCGTTGTATGTTGTCTCTCCTCTAGTGGTGTTATGTGAACGTTGACTACATGACACTTCACCATTATTTGGGTATAGAGGAAGGCATTGGGAAGTAAAAAGTAGATGATGGGTTGCTAGAGTGAAAGAAGCTTAAACCCTAGTTTATGAGTTGCGTCGTAAGGGGCTGATTTGGATCCACTGGTTTAATGCTATGGTTAGACTTTCTCTTAATTCTTCTTTCGTAGTTGCGGATGCTTGTGAGAGGGGTTAATCATAAGTGGTATGTTTGTCCAAGTAAGGACAGCACCCAAGCACGGGTCCATCCGCATATCAAACTATCAAAGTAGCGAACGCGAATCACATGAACATGATGAAAACTAGTTTGACAATAATTCCCATGTGTCCTCGGGAGCAATTTACTTTATATAAGAGTTCTTTCAGGCTTGTCTCTTGCTACAAAAGGGATTGGGCCATATTGCTGCAGCTTTGTTACTATTGTTACTTGCTACCCGTTACAAATTATCTTATCACACAACTACCTGTTACCGACAATTTCAGTGCTTGCAGAGAATACCTAACTGAAAACCGCTTATCATTTCCTTTTGCTCCTCGTTGGGTTCGACACTCTTACTTATCGAAAGGACTACGATAGATCCCCTATACTTGTGGGTCATCACTCAACAGTAATTTGTTCACCCACCGTAATACTTGCTATCATGAGAGAAGCCTCTAGTGAACATTATGGCCCCTGGGTCTATTTTACATATTATATGTTCAGATCTAAATACAAAAACACCAAAAATACCTTTCTGCAATATTATTTACTTATTTACATTCATCTACTATCACTATCAGATCTCACCTTGCAAGTAATCGTGAAGGGATTGACAACCCCTTTATCGCGTTGGGTGCAAGTTGTTTGTGTTTGTGCAGGTTTCTTCGTGCCTCATCTTGATACTCCTATTGGATTGATACCTTGGTTCTCAAACTAAGGGAAATACTTATCTCTACTTTGATGCATCACCCTTTCCTCTTCAAGGGAAAAACCAACGCAAGCTCGAGAAGTAGCAGTCATCTCTTCTGATCTTATACCGCAACGCACTGCATACCGGGCATGCGTTCCATTCCTCGTACTCACCACGGTAGAGGATGCAGTCATTAGGGCATGCATGTATCTTCTGCACTACTACTTCTCGAGCTTGCGTTGGTTTTTCCCTTGAAGAGGAAAGGGTGATGCAGCAAAGTAGAGATAAGTATTTCTCTCAATTTGAGAACCTAGGTATCAATCCAGTAGGAGTATCAAGATGAGGCACCAAGAAACCTGCATAAACACAAACAACTTGCACCCAACGCGATAAAGGGGTTGTCAATCCCTTCACGATTACTTACAAGGTGAGATCTGATAGTGATAGTAGATGAATGTAAATAAGTAAATAAAATTGCAGCAAGGTATTTTTGGTGTTTTTGTATTTAGATCTGAATATATAATATGTAAAATAGACCCAGGGGCCATAATGTTCACTAGAGGCTTCTCTCATGATAGCAAGTATTACGGTGGGTGAACAAATTACTGTTGAGCAATTGATAGAATAGCGCAAAGTCATGACGATATCTACGCAATGATCATACATATAGGCATCACGTCCGAGACAAGTAGACCAATACTTTCTGCATCTACTACTATTACTCCACACATCGACCGCTATCCAGCATGCATCTAGTGTATTAAGTTCATAAGAAACGGAGTAACGCTTTAAGCAAGATGACATGATGTAGAAGGATAAATTCATGCAATATGATATAAACCCCATCTTTTTACCCTTGATGGCAACAACACGATGCGTGCCTCGCTACCCCTTCTATCACTAGGTTAGGACACCGCACGGTATGAACCCAAAACCAAGCACTTCTCCCATTGCAAGAACCATAGATCAAGTTGGCCAAACGAAACCCATAACTCGAAGAGACTTACAAGCATATGAAATCATGCATATAAGAATTCAGAATTGACTCAAATAATATTCATAGATAATCTGATCATAAATCCACAATTCATCGGATCTCAACAAACACACCGCAAAAAAAGATTACATCGGATAGATCACCATGAAGATCATGGAGAACTTTGTATTGAAGATCAAACAGAGAGAAGAAGCCATCAAGCTACTAGCTATGGACCCGTAGGTCTGATGTGAACTACTCACGCATCATCAGAGAGGCAATGGTGTTGATGAAGATGGCCACCGGAGATGGATTCCCCTCCAGCAGGATGCCGGAACGGTCTCCCGATTTGTTTTTGGTGGCTTTGGAGGCTTGCGGCGGCGGAACTTGCGATCTAAGTTTAGTTCTGGAAGTTTGGCTATTTATAAGACCGTATGGCGGTGGAAACAAGTCGAGAGGGGCCACGGGGAGGTCACGAGCCCCCTAGCCGCGGCCTAGGGGTGGGGCCACGCCTGGCAGGCTCGTGGCTTCCTCAGGCCGCCTCTCTGGTATTTTTTCCTTCAGGTATTTTTGATATTTGCCGAAAAAATCACGGCGAAAGTTTTATTCCATTTGGACTCCGTTTGATATTCCTATCTGAAAAAGATCAAAAACACGGAAAAACCAGAAACTGGCACTGGGCACTGAGTTAACAAGTTAGTCCCAAAAATAATATAAAATGGTATATTCATGCATATAAAACATTCAAAGTTGATAATATAATAGCATGGAACAATAAAAATTATAGATATGTTGGAGACGTATCATGCACCTCCAATCCTAGAGGGCATAGAACCTTGTTTGCTGCGTACGTACTGTCGGGCAATTCGTTATCCTTTAGAAGCTTTTTCTTCATTATTTTCAATAACGAACTAAATCCCTTGTCAGATACACCATTGTGTGCCTTCCATTGCGGCAATTCCAGTGTGGTACCGAGTTTTTTGTTGTCATCTTCGCAATTTGGGTATAACCTTTTTTTGTGATACTCTAACATGCGATCGAACTTCAACTTCTCCCTTTCACTTTCGCATTCTCTCTGTGCATCAATAATGACCCGACGAAGATCATCATCGGGCACATCGTCTGGTTCCTCTTGATCTTCAGCTTCCCCCATTGCAGCATCACCGTATTAAGGGGGAGGGTAGTTGTCGTCATCCTCTTCTTCTTCGTTGTCTTCCATCATAACCCCTCTTTCTCCGTGCTTGGTCCAAACATTATAGTGTGGCATAAAACCCTTCTGAAGCAGGTGGAAGTGAAGGGTTTTAGAGTTGAAGAAAGACTTTGTAATCTCACAGACAGTACATGGACAAGGCATAAAATCATTCTGCCTGTTTGCCTCAGCCGCTTCGAGAAAATTATGTAGGCCCTTAATATACTCGGAGGTGCGTCGATCACCGTACATCCATTTCCGGTTCATCTGTGTGCGTTATATAATAAAATGTATTAAAAACCATTACAATATATCATGAATACAGAAGTGATCAAATTATTAGAAATCTATCATCACATTAAAGCCAAAGTACAATAATGACCAACATAAATACGTACAGTTCATACATAGGTGTCATTATTGAACAACATATAGGTCTCTAGAGCATCTAATTAAAACATACACCGAAACTATGTAAAAAATGTAAATGCAACAACAAATGCAATCACAACCACTACTAAGGTACCAATTGATCCAACGGCATAATGATACCAAGCCTCAGTATGAATGGCATATTTTCTAATCTTTCTAAGCTTCAAGTGCATTGCATCCATCTTGGTCTTGTGATCGTCGACGATATCGGCAACATGCAACTACAATCCCATCTTGTCATCTTCAGTTCTTTTTAATATTTCTTTCAAATGATCGATTTCTTTTTCAGCTTTAGTTAACTTGTCGAGTAGAATTGCATAGTCGGTTGGAATTTCTGGTTGATCTACTTCCTATAGATAAAAACATCTACGTCAAATTGGTGGCATAATTAATTGTTATAGATATTAGATGTGTGAAATAGTTATATAAAAGATAATATACCACATCTGAATCATAGACTGGACGAGGGCCGACGTGGGCGGATACCATAACCATGGCACTATATAATAACAAACAATAATAAAAGTAAGAAAATCATACGAGTAAGTATATTTTCCTTTAGCAAGAAGATAAGATCAAGAGGTTCATCACGCGCGGGCGATCGATGACGGTTTCAGGACGGGGATGGGACAGGACGGACCGCCAAACCTAGAAAAATCTTGACAAAAATAGAGTTTGGATAAGGAGCTTCGAGAGGAGAAAGCTTAAGTTTGGCTTGGGCATTTCATCAAACACCTCATGTGCATAGGAGGTGACCTAGAGCACCACAAAGCTCTTCCCTCGCCGGCAAAAAAAACAAAGCAGGGTGTGGAGTACTCTGCTCGCTGGCGAGGGGGTATATATAGGCATCTCATTGGTCCCGATTCGTGGCTGGAACCGGGACTAAAGGACCACCTTTGGTACCGGTTCCAGACACGAGCCGGAACCAATGGGTGTGGGCCAGGAGCGAGGCACATTCGACCCGATTCGTGTCTGGAACCAGGACCAAAGGGGTCCGACGAACCGGGACCAATGCCTCACGTGGCCCGCCCGCCCTCCTGGCCTCACGAACCGGGACCACGGTCCCGGTTCGTGACTGAACCGGGACTAATGGGATAGCCCGGCCCGAACCAATGCCCTGTTTTCTAATAGTAAAGGTTTCCGATGGTTTTACTCTGGCCGTCGGCTTACGTGTATGTATGCCGATGGCCCCAATAAAAATTCGTCGGCATATCTTTTGCCGTCGTCATATAGGGTATTTCCTTCAATGGAGGGACACGGTCTATGTACAAGCCAGTCCGGACACCCAAATTTAACGTGCACCGTACGTCCAGGAAATTCCCGCACGAAAACCTCTACGTCCATGGAAGTCGTCATGTACCTTGCCGGCTGCCACACGGCGCGGCAAGCATAGCAACACGGCGCAGAACAATCCAACCCTGGCCCGAGCAACACGAGTCGAACATGGACCGCACGTCCCATGGAAGAGGACACAAATGTCTACGCCAAAGAAAAGAAATAGCTGCTGCTTCCTTAAGAATTCCAATTGGAAGCAGACATGCAGTCCGATAGTACAAATCCAGCAACATCAGCATCTCCCGCTGTGTGGTTTAGGTCCGGCGAGGACGGAACATCTGGACCCGGTTTGGATCCATGTGAACATAGAAGACTTGGACGGGATCAATCGTCACATAGGGCCATTGCCATCAATTTGGAAGAGATGGAGTCAGGTTACTATCACTATCACGACGACTGACTTTGACTACGACTACCGTATGCAGTCAGTTAATTAGGCTCTCGTCTCCAGCGTCTATATGAAGGTGCCTTGCATCAAGTGCATCCAGTCTGTTAAAGCAGCATGTCATATAGTAGCTAACACACATCTTGTTGCACTGCATCCATCTCGGGGCGAAGGATGAGCTTCAGTAGATCAAAGGGACGCGCCATACCTTACTTGATCTTTCTTGCTGCCAGTCTACTACATGCACATGTGCACTCAGACACTGGTTCCTTAGGTACGTTCACGCCAGTATAGAGCTTTTCTATTTTTTCCCTTGCCAGGTCCAAAATTAAGCTTTCATAGTTACCAGCAGATGAATGCTAGATTCATATTAGCAATAAACATTTAGAAAAAAGGTACCAGGCTCAGCTTTATATAGTTATATTGAAAGCAATAAGATAGTTTCAGGTGTCAGGTCAACGTACATGAAGCACCAAAGTTGTTCTGAAGTTTGCAGGGAACTCCAGTCACACCGAAAATACTCTAAACAAGGAGTTAGTTTTGAACCATGACAGGACAGGAAAATGAAGTCCAGAGCAAACATTAAGCTGTTGTAGTCAAAAGTCTCAGCTTCTAAACATCCTGTTTTGGCAAGCTTCGAGTAAAGTACATCCCTGTTTTCATTCATAGCATTACCTTACAGTGAGTCCTCGGTCCTCACTAGAGTCATCCTGATCCACGCCCTCGCCCTCGCTTGTGTGACATCACACCGTGTTCACCTTACAAAGTTTGATAACCACTTCTCAAACTTTTTGTAGAAACTATAGATGCATTCAACTCAATAATCAAATTCTAATTCATTTATCTACTTCTACAAACTCACCACAAATTTCAAAGACAATTTATGACGGTTTAGAAAAAATGAAACCCTCACCGGTGTTGGAATTAAACCCGACTAATTCCCCCGATGGCCGGTGTGTGTCTGACTCGTCTACGTACATGAATCCTAATAGGACTAGAATTAGCAACCGAATAGTATTGGATAGCTAGCTGGTTCTATATATATGCGTGTACCTTGGCTTGTAAACACAACCGTGGATTTGTGAAAGTAACACAAAGTACAAGAACGACACGATCCTGTATTGTGTTCCGGCGAGACAGATTGAGGTGTCGTGCGTTGCGTACAGCCGGCTAGTGCTCAGCTAGCTAGACACAGAAATCCATCCAGCTCCTTGCTTGCCTACTTATGTTCAAGTACGTGTGCGTCAGCGAGTCGGCTTTCTATGGTGCGGTGCAGCAGGCGTAAAGAGACTTCGTCGCGATTGCACCGGCAGGAGCGGGTTCGTCGTCGTTCGTCGTCGGTCGTCGCGTGTCGTCGGAAATTACTTGACGACGTGGTCAGGACCAACAATTGGTATCAGAGCAAGGTTGATCTTCTAGTTGGTTACGTATAAATGTATTGACTAGTCGCTTCCATCAAATCGGTCTTTTGGTTGCATTGGCTAGAGCATGCATTTCTACATGGTATCAGAGCCAAGAGGTCTTAAGTTCAAGACCCGGCTGGCGCAATTAAATTGTAGCCCACTTTCGGTCCATGTTTAGGCCTAAGGGAGCCACACGTGAGGGGAGTGTTGACGTATAAATGTATTGCCTAGTCTCTTCCATCAGATCGGTCTTTTGGTTGCATTGGCTAGAGCATGCAGTTCTACACTAGTAACGGAAGTTCATGTCGGACGATGGGAAGGACAAGCAGTTGGCGGCGTACTCCGATGCGGCTAAAGTAATTGCTGCTTCGATGGGTTCGTCGTTCCCACGGTTTGATCGCGAGAACTTCGGGGTCTGGAAGGCCTTGATGGAGTGTTGTCTTCGCGCCAACGAGTTGTGGGACGCAGTCGATCTGGGAGGCGACGCTTTCAAGAAGGAGGGAGCGGAGCACCGAAAGGACCGGCAGGCGGTATCGGCGATTTATTGGATGATGCCGATGGATGTCCTTCAACTCCTAATCGCCAAAGAAACGGCGAAAAAAGGCGTGGGATACCTTGAAGCTCATGTTCGAGGGACACACCCACGTCAAGCAAGCTAATCTCCAAACTCTCTTAAGGAACTATGAGACTTTGGTCATGGACGACAATGAGTCCGTGGACGCGTTCGGTTCACGGGTAGCTACTCTCGTCAATCGGATCCACGTACTTGGAGAAAACTTGATGAAGGACTCGATTGTCCGTTGGTTCTTGCGCGCGGCTCTTCCCCGGTACCTGCAAATTGTCACGGCGATCGAGCAGTGCGTCGATCTCGCGACCCTCTCCATTGATGATCTTGTCGGATGCTAAAAAGCTCACGACGAGCGTATGCGGTACAGTGTCGGGGACGGGAGGAATGATGGGCATGTAATGCTCACGCGGGCTCAGTGGCAGGCGTTGGACTCAGGGAGAGAAGGTGAAGGCTCTAGCAGTTACACTAGCCAAGATCATGCGTCAAACGAACAAAGTCAGAAGAACGTCAGTGATGGCGCTCCAAAGAAGAAGAAAAAGTTCGACAAGCGCACGATCAAGTGTCACAATTGTGGCATCATGGGGCATTTCAAATCGGAGTGCAAGAATCCCCCGAAGCAGAAGGCACTCATGGCCCAGCTAGGAGATGAAGGTGAAATGATGTTTGTGTGTGAACTCGTGGACGAGGAGGATCCAGGTCTTCAAGTTTCGGTTGAAGAAATTGTCGCTCTACGAGAAGAAAAAGTTCGCTCTCAAGATCATGGTTCGGAAACTCGTGTCAATGCTATGGACAACGGATGTGATTCCGAAACTTTCATCAATGCTACCGGTGTAAGTGTCAACTTTGCTGGAACGAAGGAAGCGCTCATTGCATGCGCTCGGCCATGGAGAAGCAGCCTCATTGTCGAAGCTACTGACATGAGACGTAAATCCAAAACTCATGTCGATGTTACTGACATGAGAGAGCCAGAAAACGAAAAGGAAAAGGCGTGCGTGGCGCTGAAATTTCACAAAGAAACAACGGACATAAGTGCTACAACTGTTGTTGATGCTGATGCAAGGACGGACAAGGATGCTACTCGAGTGTATGTGGCCTCACAAGTCCAAAACAGAAGGTGTCTCGATGTGGTTGTGTTAAAGGATCACAATTCAAATCGAGATGTGTGGAGTACTGCGCTCGGACCAGACGAGCGTGGCACGTACGTGGTATTAGATAGTGGTGAACTCTACAAGAAGCCACGTACAACAGCTCCACATGGGAGCTCACCATCACGTGGTGGCCAACCAATGAAAAAAGGGGTGCAAATCCCAAAAATTTTGCAAGGTCCATACAGCCAAGAAAGCAACGGCCCACCAGCATGTGACACACGGAACAATGCAGGAGAAGACCCAGACGGTTTACTGAGCAGCAGTTCATGCGGCAACCGAGCAGCAGAACAAAACGCGTCTCAAAGTCCTACACTGTCCATGTCGGTTGCAAATTTTCACACGGGAGATGGCGAAATTCTGTCTCTACCCGGGTTTGAAAAATTAGCTTTGCCAACAGCTACATGTGAAGCAGATGGTAAGGCGTTACTCCTCAAGGTACAAGGAGCCATGCAAGCAACGTCATCTCTGAGGGTAATGGAGGAAAGGACATCACCACCTACACCTATAAAGCTACAACCGGTGTTACACCCATATCCGGAGAGTAGTATTCGAACAATTGACGTGGTAAAGATCAAAGGGAGTGGGAAAAGGTGTCTAGCAATCGCCGAGGAACCGGAGAAATTCGAAGGCGCAAATACAAAGGAGTATTGGCGTCAGCCTATAGAAGAAGAGTTGAGGTCGATCAACGACAACAAAGCATGGATCTCGTCGATCTTCCTAACGATCATAAAAACATAGAGCTCAAGTGGGAATTTAAGATCAAGAAAGATGCCGAAGGGAATTGTGTGCAGCACAAAGCAAGCATAGCAGCCAAAGGATACATGCAAGAAAAAGGTGTGGACTTCGAACAAGTGTTTGTTCCCGTTGCAAGGATGGAATCGATGAGATTACTCATCGCTCTCGTGGTTCAAGAATCATGAAAGATACATCACATGGATGTAAAATCCACGTTCTTGAACGGTGAGATAGAAGAAGATGTGTATATGAATCAACCATCGAGATTTATCAAAGAGGGAGAAGAACACAAGGTACTGAAGCTACACAAAGTCTTGTATGGACGACGGCAAGACCTTCGGACGTGGAACATCAAGCTTGATCGGACTATGATTTCTCTTGGATTTGAGAAAGCCCCACTGGAACATGCAATGTACAAGAGAGGTGAAGGAAGGGACCGTCTACTAGTTGGTATCTACGACGACGATCTATTGATAACTGGATCAGATGAAGAGGTGATTGCAAACTTCAAGCTACAAATGAAGGAGCTTTTAAAGATGGATGATCTAGGATATTGAGTTACTACCTCGGGACCGAGGTACGACAAGAGATGGAAAGGATCACGCCATTCCAGGAGGCATACGCAAGGAAGGTACTTGAAAGTTGTGGCATGAAAGATTGCAATCTAGTTGTCGCTTCGATGGAACCTCGTCTTGAGCTGACCAAGAAGGAGATGGTCAGACGACTTGGCCATAGTGGTAGTGACAAGGAAGGAATGATCGACGTACTTCGGGCGTGGCATATTTTCTTGGTGGAAGCATAGTTAGTTGGCTATCACGAAAGCAAAAGGTGGTGACATCGACTTCAGGTAAAGCAAAGTGTCAAGGTGTGTGGCTAGGGAGGCTACACGGTGATCTCATGAATCGAGATCCGGAATAAGTGGTGTTCAATGTTGGCAGTGAGATTTTTCTACCCGGATATCCAGTGCGGCATAATAGGAGCAAGCACAATGATACGATGTACGATTACACAAAGGATTGCACGGAAGAAGGAAAGATGAACGTCAACTACAATCGCATCGATGATCAGCTGGCAGACATGCTGACCAAGGCTTTGGCTCGAGAGAAGTTCCTGGAGATATGAAGAAGAATCGACGTCGGAGGTGTAATGTAACGATGTCGTGTTTAGGAGGGCGATTATTGAAATTAAACCCGACTAATTCCCCCGGTGGTCGGTGTGTCTGACTCGTCTACGTACATGTATCCTAATAGGCCTATAATTAGCAACCGAGTAGTATTGGATAGCTAGCTGGTTCTATATATATTCTTGTACCTTGGCTTGTAAATACACCCGTGGATTTGTGAAAGTAACACAGAGTACAGGAACGACACGATCATGTATTGTGTTCCGGCCAGACAGATTGAGGTGTCGTGCGTTGCGTACAGCCGGCTAGTGCAAAAGTTAGCTAGACACAGAAATCCATTCAGCTCCTTGCTTGCGTGCTTGTGTTCAAGTACGTGTGTGTCACCGAGTCCGCTTTCTGTGGTGCGATGCAGCCGGCGTAAAGAGACTTTGTTGCGATTGCATCGGCAGGAGCGGGTTTGTCGTTGGTCGTCGTCGGTCGTCGGAAAGTATTCGAGGACGCGGTCTGGGCCAACAACCGGAGCTTCTTTAGAAATTACTCGGATTATCAAAGGGAAACAGGGCTCGGCTCACTTCAGCCCGAGATTTGACACATTTCTTGGTCCATCCCCTTCCATTGATTTTTAGTACACTAGCAAAAGGGCCCATGCGTTGACGGAGGAAAAAAATACATCATCGTCAAGAGCGATGACCACATTATGTTTACATCTCATCGCATGATTTTAAAAATTTGATCATAAATGTAAGACAATATTTCCTTCTTTAAATTTATTCACAAGTTGAAACGATGTTCACATTTTAAAAAAATATCATGGTTGTCAAAAACTTGATAGTTCAAAAAATTATTCTGAATTTCAAGAAATATATTTTTGAACATACTATAATATTCTGATCCACCCCTACAATTAAATCTTTAAAATTCACTCAGGTATATAATCAGAAAGACTCAGAAGCATTACTGTTGAACTACATATATTTGATCATTCGTGAACATTTTTGCAAATTTGAGAACATTTTAAAAAATTGAGAACATTTTAAAAAATTGAGAACATTTTAAAAAGTGAAACCATTTTTTAAAATTGCAAAAAATTATTTTATATTGCGAACAGTTTTTATGTATTTTCTTACCAATTGGCGAATAATTCATTTTTGAATTATCAAACATTCTTTCAATTGCATTAAAGAAATTTCTGTTTGACTTTTTTCCATTCACGAATATTTTCTTCAAAATTATGATTTGTTTTGAATATGCAAACATTTTTACAAAAATCCTAAACAATTTTTGAATTCACAAAGATTTTATGTTTTATCGAGCATTTATTTAAGATTAATTTTATGGATTCCGATTTTTTTTATTTTTGATTGATTTATTTATTGGAAGTAGAAAAAAACTGAAAAGATAAATAATAATAATAATAATAAGTAAAACTAAAAACAGGCTCTGCACATGGGCTGGCCCAAATGGGCGCGCTGCTTCTTTTCCAGCGCACAAAGCGTTGTATAGATGGTCCCTATGCTTGGACCGGCCCATGCAAGGATTCCCTGCAAAACGATTTTTTAACTTATAGGTGGCATTGGTTAGTAATATTAGGCAGATTTGAGCGCAATTTGAGAGCAATTTTAATGACGTACCACCAAAAGTAATAGGTGCTTTATTATTAGGTAAAGATAACATGTCAAGTGCAAATTGGCACTCGTTCCGCTGCCGTGCAGGTGAAGGATTCATCAGCATAGATTGTGGGCTTCCAAGTGGCTCCAGCTACCTGGACGAGAAAACAGGTCTCAACTACACTTCAGACGATGGGTACATAAACACAGGAGAGAGCCACAACATCTCTGCAGAATACAATACGCGTGAACTGCTCAGGTCAAGTTTGAACCTCAGAAGCTTCCCCAATGGAGGCCGGAACTGCTACACCTTGTCTCCTGCCACAGCCGGCCACAAGTACCTCGTGAGGGCAACGTTCATCCACGGGAACTATGACGGCAAGGAGCGTGATCTCGTCAGGTCACCATTGGCATTTGATGTCTACATGGGGCTCCATTTCTGGGACCGGATCAGCGTCAGCAGCATGACTACGATGTACGTCGCAGAGGCGATCGTTGTAGCTGAGGTGAGCTCCATATCGGTTTGCTTGATAGACATTGGCAATGGGACTCCCTTCCTGTCATCACTGGAGATGAGGCAGATGAAGAGTTCATTGTACCCAGTAGCCATGCAAAATCAGTCCATCGCGCTCCAGGAACGGCGTAGCCTTGGTGCGAGCAGTCTAGTAAGGTAATTAAGTTCAGAGAGTAATATATTTTCTAGTAAGTATAAAGTAAACATTGAACAATACGTGTAAACAAGATGAGCAGTAAACTGCACTGTAGCTTCTAAACATTGTATTACTTAGGTCCTTCGTGCATATCTACTAACAACAATAATTCTCTGCTGATTTTACATGACAATCAAGTGGTCAGAAGGAGATTTAGATTGAGCCAAAATTCCATATATGGACATGCTGAATAATAAGATTAACGCACCTGTTAGCTCATCTGTATAAGTCTGGGGATCAAATTATCAAAACATGTATATCTTGAGCTTACAATCCTGGTGAAGCATTTGATAAAGCACAGTAACCTGCATGCAGTTTACTCAATGATGAAACACTAGGATACAAGGATAACCATTAAACAAAGTTTATATACAAACTTTAAGGAACTGTCACTGACATCAACTGCTGAAATAGTACACACACGAAATAAGTAAAATGTTGTTATTGCATACATAATGAAAGCATAATAATTTACATAAATATATGGAGATAAACACAAGCATTAACTGAGCTATCACTTTCTCAGGTATCCCGATGATCCGTACGATCGTTTGTGGTGGCCATCACAAGGTACCTCAGGATGGCTGAATCTATCAACAACAAGTGAAATTCAACACTATCCAAGAGATTTAATTGAGGTGCCAATTACAGTGCTCCAAACTGCCGTCACATTGCCTACCACCTCCATCCCTCTCAACTTGTCATGGGCAGTTCCTTCTGGCTGGCCGGCCACGGCACCGCCTGGGTACTACCTCAATTTGCATTATACCGATTTCCAGAAGCAGCGCCTGCGGGAATTTGATATATACTACAATGACTTCCAGTGGGACACAAATAATAGGCCGATCAGCCCAGCCTATCTCTTTGCAGACTATACAAGTGCCACAACTTCATTCACCGCTACCAGTGGTTTCTACAATGTCTGCATCACCGCTACCAACACCTCTGTGTTGCCTCCCATGCTAAATGCATACGAGATATACTACCTCATCCAGCATGATGATACCGCAACCGATACAGAAGATGGTACGTACACATCTCGATCTCCCTCAATTTCCAGTCAACGGATAAGAGTTTGCCGCATAATTGTGAAGTCCTGGTTTTCCATTTTTGCATGTGGAAAGAGAAAATGATAAATACAAAGATGTAAAGAGAAACAGCTAAGGACCCTTACTCTGAGTAAAAAGAGGCAACAGATTTAGGAAAATGTCCTGTTCACCATAGCGCATGTCCCCACCCTTTTGAATAATAGACTTCACACCATTCCAAAGATTGCCGGAAAAAAAACAGATAGTTCTTTGTGCACATGCAAAAGTTAAGATGTAAAGTCATTTCTGCAACAAAAGCTAATTTTGGGCACAATGCAAAAACTTTTGGTTAGGTATCAGATCAACAGTAATTTTCTAATAAATAATTTCTAGATGTAGTTCGTGGTGTATAGTGCCATCCTTTAAGATTAAACTTCAAAGTTAACAGTACGTCAGAAGATAAGATAAGTTTGCTCAGAATAAATCTACCTTTTATTTATTTCTTTCTTTCCTTTTTACTTATCATTTGTCAGAATTTCTAACCTTCTCTACTCTTTATGTAGAACAAACTTAAACTTGATACACTAAATGCATAAGTCTAGTAATTTTCATAATTTTCATGCTGGTTTGATACTTAAACCAAAATCTTTGCACTTGTGCACAAGATACCTCTCCAGCATTCAGCTTCTTGAACTTCTCACTTATTTCTCTCCATTGCAAATGATTTTTCACCCTAATTAGGTGCACATAAAACTATGTACTTCATGTCTTCATTCACAAATTTTCCAATGCTATTTGGTAAAGGATGGGGACATGTCTCTCTACTCGGAAATAGTAATTGCCCTACCAGTTTCCATGTTTATGAATTACTTTAATCAGGACCTTCTAGTCCTTCTTTCGAGGGATTACAACCAGCACCATCTGTAAATATGCAAATGCACTTTAATATTCTACAACTATCCTATTGCATTTCATGCATACTGCATACAAAATTTATATATACTGCTAATACTTCACATGTATCACGTATATTCAATGTAATTTCAGAGTGGTTCTAATTCTGAATAGGTTAAATAATCTTTAAACTGAAGAATAAAAGGAGAAACAGCACAGATAACTCAAATAGGAATACCAAGTTGGATTATTCCTGCATATGCATTGCAAATTAATAGAGTTTTTTTTCAGTTCAGAAATCAATAGGGTTGTCAACTTACATTATTGTAGTATTTGCTAACTGATAGGGAAATATCAAAACTGAGTATTTGGTCTATTTATTTTACTTAGTTGAAGCAATGATGAATATCAAAACTGAGTATCAAGTTGAGAAGAACTGGATGGGTGACCCATGTTTACCCAAAAAATATACATGGACTGGATTGACATGTACAAGTGATGGAGTCACATCAAGAGTAAAAAGTTTGTAAGTCTATGGTTAATTTATTTCATAGTATTTTCTATTTTGATGAAGCTGGCACTGAATGTTAGTTCTAAGTGTGTGCGATAATCCAGATTTAAACCCTAACTCTGAATCATCCAGCACATTAATTATTGTTTCTCCAACATAGTAGCGCTAACAGAGTAAATCATTTTTTCAGGGATATGTCCAATAGTGATTTGCAAGGTGCGATATCTGAGAATTTCTCTTTTTTGAAATCACTCCAATACCTGTGAGTATAAGTATATTAAAAATTTATGTGCAAAGTTGATAACTCGAAATTCTGTTAGTAAGTG
Source organism: Hordeum marinum (assembly GCA_022496015.1). Lineage (NCBI taxonomy): Eukaryota > Viridiplantae > Streptophyta > Magnoliopsida > Poales > Poaceae > Hordeum > Hordeum marinum. Next base: position 513,010,976 of record CM039676.1, on the reverse strand, counting down.
GTACGTTTTCAAAATCTATTTCAGGAATTTATCATTCAATAGTTTAAATGGATCGGTGCCTGATTCTTTGACAAACTTATCGTCGCTTCGTGTCCTGTAAGTCCTACTGTTGGCAGTTATACAAATTGATTTTGGGTGATTTGTTGTCCTTTTTTTTCCTGCAGCGATTTATCAGGGAATCATCTCGGTGGTCCAATTCCTGAAGCTTTATGCACGGCACGCTCACTTACTTTAAGGTTTGGATCTCTTTCGGCTCTTTGATTTTGCTCCATAGATGTCGATACAATTTTGAAGCAGACTTCCTTGAGACGAACTTGTAAGAGCTGGAATGCAACATCTACAGATTTAGAGTGAAATAAAAAGCCACATAACATCGAATTCACTAGAGCAATATTTTCTGTAATTTTAGGTATGGCACCATGAATGGAGATCCGTGCAATGGAAAATCGCCAGAAAAGAAAAACACGCTTATAATTGCCGTAGCAGTACCAGTGGTGATAGTGGCATTGCTGGCATGTACTTTGACAATGTTTTGTTTCTGCAGAAAGCAAGGTGTGTGTGTGTGTGTGTGTGTGTGTGTGTGTGTGTGTGTGTGTGTATCCTGTTAATTCCTACAAAAATGATTTATTTCAAGATACAAGTTCTAATGATTTGATTTACTTTCCTTTTCTGCAACACATAATTTATCAAGATACAGTTCCAAGTGTGCTACTTGGACGTGTTGATTTTCCAGGTCCAAAAATTCAAGAAGACTGTAACGGTCACATACACACATCCGACAGCCGTGAATTCACATATGCGGAATTGGTTGCAATAACAAACAATTTCTCCACATGCATTGGTGAAGGAGGCTATGGGCCTGTCTTCCATGGCCAATTAAAAGATGGTACTCAGGTCGCTATAAAGATGCATTCTCCAACATCAGCAACAGGAAAAGGGATGGAAGAGTTTTTAGCTGAGGTATTTAATTTCAATCTATTGGATATATCACACAATTTTCACAATTATGCATTCTTATGCTATATATAGATTTACTTTTCCAAGGATTATGCATGTTATTCTTAGTATATTGAAAAGATCTGTGACATTAGTATTATATGCAATTTGTAGATCATTAGGTAAGTTACATAACAGGTGGAATTAATAAATGCATATCCATGTTGTAAGGTGAAAGGAACAACAGTTCCATCAGTTTCATACAAATATATTTTTGAAACTGACTTCAGAACTACGAAAACACTTTTAAAGGGTCCCAGACTCTAAACTAATTTGACTTTATTTTGTAGGTTGGGAGCTTAACAACCGTGCACCATAGGTATCTCGTTTTGCTGGTTGGCTACTGCACTGACAAGAACCATTTAGCTCTTATTTATGAGTACATGCCTAATGGAAGTCTTTATGATAATATACGAGGTTCGTAATTTGCAAATTCCAAAATTTATAATGCTGGACTTCCTTGCGAAATCCCTTTCCTGAAGAAAAAACTATAATTAGTAGTGCTATGTATCCTTGTTCTTTAGAAATCATGCAATGTACAAACCTATTACATCATTTTAATCCTTCATTAAATGCATCTTGTGTTTTTGTCACAATATTCATGTTTGTTGTAGAGATGATGATGCCTGATAAATTGTTAGCTTTTACAACTTCAATTGTGATCCTTCAGGAAGAAATGCAATTGTTCAGACACTGGGATGGCGTGATCGAGCAAGGATTGCACTTGAAGCTGCCCAAGGTGTACTTCGGAGGAAACACTGCATTTCTTTGATTTTTGTTAGTTAAACGCACACGCAATCTATGACAATGTGTGATTTTTTTTTGCATAGGTTTGGATTACTTGCACACGGGATGTGTATTACCAATAATTCATAGAGACTTGAAATCGCACAACATTCTTCTAGGACATGACATGGTTGCCAAGATTTCTGATTTTGGATTGTCCAGGTCATACATCAATGTGGCACAAAGCCACATATCTGTGACAGCTGCAGGAACTCTAGGCTACATCGATCCAGAGTTTGTTTTCATACCTATTCTCTTAGAATCATATCTAAAGTTTGTTTTCATACCTATTCTGTTAGAATCAAGTACAAAGTTATTAGGAAGTAAAAAACCATTTCACAGTGAGGAAAAATGTGTACTGAATCATATTAAATTTAATTGAATAAAGGCCTCATGGTAGGTAATCACGCCTTTGTAATGAACTCATGTACATGCAGTCATCTTTGAAGTAGACACCAAATTAATATTAAAAGTTCCCACCAGATATTCTAGATAGCTGTGTACGAAATTTCTAAGTTCAAACTTATTGAATTTTAAGAGTAACAAACTGTTGGTAATCCGTCAAATTGTATGTTAACTGGAAAATAAAATCCTACATACCACCTCATAAAAGAAAATAAAATCGACAGGTTTGATGCCCAAAGCAGAAATAGAGTGCAGCTGCACAGAAAAGGGTGGTTGTATATATATGAATCCTGCTAACCAGGCTTCATCTTCTACTTAATTGCATATGTGTGCATTGCTTCATCTTCTACTTAATTGCATAAAATTCAAATGGTTTGGATGAAACCTACTAACCAGGCACATTGGTCCAACTGCCCTTATGTAGGTATTGTGTTAGCGGCAGGCTCACCACAAGTAGTGATGTCTTCAGCTTTGGAGTGGTTTTACTAGAGGTTGTCACAGGTGAACCTCCAATCTTGCCGACCCCTGTGCATATTGTGCAGCGTGTAAGGGAGAAGGTTATCATGGGCGATATTGAGGAGATTGTTGATCGACGACTTCACTGTCAGTATGACTTCAGTTCCATTTGGAAGGTTGTGGACATGGCTCTGCTTTGCACAAGAGAGGCATCCAGTGAGAGGCCAACAATGAGTATGGTGGTGGCTCAGCTAAAGGATGCTCTAGCACTGGAAGAAGCACGTGTAAGTGAAAGCACCATTAGCCAGGTTGGCTCCAATGCCGGTCTGTCGATCAGCTCGGTAGTATCAGCAAGATGAAGCTTTAGTCATCTATTCTGAAATTACTCTTTAAATATTGCTGAGTTTATGGACCTGTATGCCTGTCTAATGGAGTCCTAGATACGTATGCTACAACTTGAGAGATGTATCTGTGACATAACATGCATTCTGTATCCTATAGATCAACTATGTAATGTCTGAAACTTTAGCTTTGTAGGTGATGTCTTAGAGAATATTTCAAAGAAAAATCAGAAAGACTACCTGAAAAGCCTATAACAGGATGCCAGCATTGTGCCACTTCCAAATGTGGAAGTTCTTCTGAAAACTGAAGCAATATTTAAAGCCGAAATGATTATCCAGATCTGTATTTTCTGTCACTTCTCTAGAGCAGAATATCCCGTTGCATACATAGCGAAGTTCCGTTGAAAGGAATCTACAAGCAAATGAAAGACAGCTTGTCCAATGCTAGTGACAATTAAAAAAACAAAACATGGTGAATTGTTAGTGGCCAATACCAAAAGGCACACACGATTATATATATATATATATATATATATATATATATATATATATATATAAGAGGCATATAACTTGAGAACAGCACAGCACATACCAAGAAGCATATATGTTCCTCACACAGCTGATATCCGGAAACATATACAAACTCATATATATGCAAGTTGTAACAGCATATCACATACAAGTTGACGGAATGCGTCACAATTGCATACATAGATAGTTCAAAAGTTAACACAAGCATAAAGGAGGACACGATCTCTACACTTGTGGATGAGGAGGAGGACCGCGCGCGTGACTTCGCATAGAGGACTATAGGAGAAGGAGGGACATGTCAGCATTGTCCATCCGTTAATATTGATTGGTGGCTATATTAATTAAGGGAAAGTTGTAACCTCCAACTTTTCCTCGAGCGCCTGTCTAGCATGCTTCACTTGTGCTTGTAGCTTTTCTTCATGTTCGGCATCGCGCTTTGCTCTTTCCGCCTGTTCTGCCTTATGCCGTTCCTCCTGTTCAGGCTCACGCTTCATTCTAGCCGCCTTGTATGCCTCCAACGCGGCTTGTAATATGTAGTATTCAGATGCATTCATTTCTAAACAAACCTAAGACAAGAATTTTGTGACGGAGGAAGTAGGTTGCAACGGAAGAATGTCAAGGCATGGGCTTATATGAATGGTATGAACCTGGAGACGTGCAATCTGACGCGACGCGGCCGCCGGGCGACTCCTTATGGACGGACTTGAGCTTGTGCTCGTCGCGTGGATATCAGTGAGCTTGCGATGCTCGGAGGTGGCAATCGCACCGCTGCAAATGAGGTGGCGGCCACCTTTCTTCCCATGGCCTGCAGCCATCGTGACTAACTCTGGATTGAATGGCTGGGACAAAGGATCAGCGTCCACCCCATGCATGCACCTCCTGGAACACGCCTTTATTTATTTATTTTTGAAAAGGAGGAACACGCCTTTATAGCTAGGCTTCAAACTTCTCCTTGACCGAATCGCTGCAAAACGGTTGGCCATCGTTTCCCCTATGACCTCCTAGCCACACATCCAGGATTGAAAAACGGCCCTTCTCTCGCCTGCAAGAGAAAGCATCATGATTAAAAAATGGAGATGCACCTAGAGACAAAATTGACCCTGGGGTTGCACATACTATTTTTTCATGCAGACCTATCAGGTTTTAGTATTTAGATACATTCATTCCTAGACAAACCTAAAACAAAATTTTTGAGACGGAGGGAGTATTCAGGTTGCGGCTCCCCTAGACGTGTGTCGGACCTGGCATTTTCGCCCGCTCAGCGCCTTTCACAACGTGCTGTGCCTGCCACGTAGGGTCGCACCAAATATATCCGCCAACGCCTCCCAACAATCTTTTTTCATCCATTGTGGCCTCGCCTAGTCAGACAGAATCACATCATATGGCCAATAGATGGAACAAGCAGCTGCCCGGAGTGCTTACTCGTGGTTGTGCTCCTGGAGGCAGACCCCGAGTCGTCCCTCTCGTCGGAAGTGAACTCATTGTTTCCGAGGATGATATCCGGTGTCGCCTCCTCGTCCTCGATACTGTGGTCCTCCGTGCTGGAGGGTACTGGACCAGCCGAGCAAGAGTGGGCCCGTCGCTGCTACCCATCCTCAATACTCTTTGGAATCGCTTCACGTGTGACGAAGAATCTGGTATAAAAAAGACAGAATTAAATTAGCAATGGGTAGCTAGTAATGGCGGATGTGATATTGCGAGTTTGTTTGCTACAGCTAATTAATGTGATTATTTCTCCATGTTCATGTGTATCTTCTTCACCTAGGCTAGACATATGCAATTACATATCAAACATGTTTGCTAAAAACAAATTGATAAGCCTATCCCTCTAAGAAAAGATCCCATGATCACCTATCTCTCTAAAATCTTATAATATCCAATTTGCTAAAACATGTTTTGATCCCATGAGCAACATATCAAACATGCAACTACTATCAAACATGTTTTGCTAGAAATATGTATATCAACAGAACATAAGCTAATATCCTGACTTTGTTCCAAATATCCAATTTCATTTTTTTTAAACAGGGCAAAAGATTTGTCATTTTCATTGATTAAGACGAAGAGAGTTGCCCGGTTAATTAACGGAAACTCGAGCGAAAACCGTTACAACACGCCCCCAAAATTAAGGGCACCATCAACACACGCGGACCCCGGGGCCACGCACCAGCCGAGCCGCCGGCTCCGTCACCCGAGCAACCCAACGCCGACACCCTACAACCAAAACCGAAGTCGAACGCTCTGGCATCCACGCCGACCCCGAGGCTGCGCACTAGGCGAGCCGCCTGCTCTGCCGCCCAAGCAACCAGAGCTGACACCCTACAACCATCTCCGGAGCCGCCGCTTCGACATACAGACGGAAACCACACACGCCGACCCCGAGGCCGCGCACCAGGCGAGCCGCCAGCTTCGTCACCCGAGCAACCGAAGCCGACACCCAACAACCATATCCGGAGCCGCCACTCTGACATCCACACCGACCCCGAGGCCACGCACCAGGCGAGCCGCCAGCTTCGTCACCCGAGCAACCGAAGCCGACACCCAACAACCATATCCGAAGCCGCCACTCCGACATCCACACCGACCCTGAGGCCACGCACCAGGCGAGCCGCCAGCTTCGTCACCCGAGCAACTGAAGCCGACACCCAACAACCATATCCGGAGCCGCCACTCCGACATCCACGCCGACCCCGAGGCCACGCACCAGGCTGGCCAACGACACTGCCACCCACGTGACCAATGCCGGCACCCTTCCATGACGACGAGATTCGGAGCCGCCGCTCTGACTTCCCCATCGGCCCCGAGGCCGCGCACCACCCGAGCCGATGGCTCTCAAGCCCAGACCACTCCAAAATGATGCCTCCTAGAAGGTCCATGACACCGAAGCGCCGCCATTGTCTGCTCCAGGACCCTGGAACAAGAGTTTCCCCTGGAGTGTGAGAGGGGAGGGCATAGGCACTCCGATGACAACGCCTCCAAGAAGGTGTGCGGCGCCCACAAGCGTCGTCGTTGTCTGCTCCGGCCATAGCCAGAGCAAGGCTTTCGCCTTGAGCAGCCAAAGCAATCCCTCCTCGCGAACCTGCACACGAGAGCCACCGCTCGCTAGAACCACCACCACACCACCAGAGCCCGAAGCCATCGGACTGCCACAGGAGCCAGATCCGACCACGTCTGGCCAAAATCCGCACTCCAAGCATCAGTAGCCAAACCACCGGCCAGCGCCAGGCGTCCGCGACGCAACCGGGGGCGGCGACGAGGACCGACGCCTCCGAGCCCCAGCCATGGCGCTACCCATGCAGCCGCCACAGCCGCCGTCGCTAAAGAAGAGGTCCGGGGCCGCCGCCCCGGCATCCGAACACCCGCGGCCGCCCTGCTCGCATGCGCCTCACCAAATCCGCTCCGCGCAGCGGCCAGAGCCGCCCCTCACGCCATTGCCTCGCACGCAAGCTGCACCTTCTAGGGCATGTACTCATCCATGATAGTTCAAATGAAACACATTTCATCAAAACAACGCCGAGAGCACATCTTGACAAAGGTGGCCGAACCGGTGCAATCTGGCCAGCTTTCCGAGAACAGAGCAAAGGCTCTCAGAAAAGATGACACGTGGCATGAACTGGTAGCTCCTGGCTTGGAGTTTCACCAAGAGGAACAGTCGGCAAAGGAAAAGACTTGGCAAAATTTGGTTAGTTTGCCGAGATCCTTCTGTGGCCGAGTACCCGATGGATGGCTCACGCCAAAGTTCTGCTTGCCTGAGGGGTGTACGCCGTATGCCTTTGGTGAGAACAACTCTCGGCAAAGACATTGCCGAGCATTTGCTGGGCTTCACTGAGTTTCTTGGGCACTCGACAAAGTCGTCAATTCCAGTAGTGCGTGATCGCCACTATCCTATTTAACTTAACATGCAGCCTATCGACCTCATCACGAAAAATAATCAACAAATCATAGGATTCTGTTTTTCCTTAGTACGCAAGCATCCTGTTCACCGAAGTGATCCGTCGTTTCCTTAGGATTCAGTTTTTCCTTCCTATGCAGTCATCCAGGTCACCGAAACGATCCATTGTTTTCTATTCGCAATGGGCGAGGCAGCCCTATAAATGAAACAAAAGAGCCCAGATGCACAGTCTCTCACCTCCCTGCACATCTCACCTTCCCACCAATCTGTACCTAATAATAAAGTGCCGACTACTTGTTGTCATACGTCGGCGCACATTTTGCATAATAGTCCCCGCACTTTCATGAAATGAACTCGCGGTCCTGTTTTAAGTGAGCACAGGAAAACATTTTGTGTTTTGTAGAAAACCCCCCGAGGTTTTGCTTAATCAACCCGCGGTCCTATTTTAAGTGAGAATAGAAAACGTTTCACTTTTTGCAGAAACCTCCTGAGATTTTGGTTAATAAACTCGTTGTCCGTCTAGAAAATAACGTTTTTTATATAGATTCATTTAAAAAATATATTCCTATCTTTTAAACCGTAACTCCAATTTCAACATGTTATATATGAAAATTAGTTAGAAAAATGTGTGGAATATGAATATGATGTTATTTTTACCTGTGAATCATTTTTAAATGCTGTTTAGGGAAGATTCAAATCCTTGAAAAACTATTCATATCTTTTAAACCCTAACTCCAATTTTAACATGTTATATATGAAAATTGATTAGAGAAATGGGTAAAATCTGAATATGATGTTGTTTCACATGTTAATAATTTTTCAAATGTTATTTAGGATGCAAAGTTAATCAGTACTGCACTACTCGTCTTTCTTTCGTACCGGTGCCGATTCAAATTGAAAATGAACACCTCAACAAAAACAAATTGGAGACGAAATAAACCATCATCCATGACCATGCATGTCCGTCGGCGAGAGTGGGAAGAAGAATAAACGGCAAGACTAATAAGATACCATGTTGAAATAAAGGACGTGGACCTATTGATATTTTGAGTCATGATTATTGTGTTCGGGGCATGTGGTATTTTTTTTCTCCCGTTGCAACGCACAAACTCTTTTGCTTGTTTCTTATGCCTAAAAAAAACCTATTTCCTATTTCTTATTAGTTGCGGCAGTTGGAACCGAGCTCCGGCACGAGCAACCTCGACACCAAGATGGTGTTGGATGCTGTGCCAGGCACCATGCCTGGATGAAGCCGTCGCACCCAGGGCCGGCCCTGGTGTATGGCCGACGGGGCGATGGCCGAGGGCCCACGCAGGGGGAGCATGACATAGTATGTATGTACAATACAGCCCATTAAAAATAGGCAAAAAATATACAACAAAAAAGAAAGGAGATGGCCCTGCTCGTCACAATGCAAAGTCATCGTTTTTCTTTGTATTCTGGTCGCCTCGACGCCTCGTCTCCTGTCTCCGAGCCCTAATCGCTTGCGCCTTGAAGTTGCAGTCCGGTGCTGTCGTGCCAGCCATACGGCGTCACTCCAGCGCCGCCGCTGCACCTCGGCCGGCTTGTCGCCGCTGCACGCACCGGCGCCGCCCGGCATCCAGACAAGCAGACAGCAGCACGAGTGCCCCCTGTAGCCATGGACCTTATCACGAAAAAAACTCAACAAATCATGGGATTCAGTTTGTCCTTAGCACAAAACCATCCTGTTCACCGAGGTGATCCGTCGTTTCCTTAGGATTCAGTTTTTCCTTCCTATGCAGCCAACCAGGTCACCGAAGCGATCCATTCCTATTCGCAATGGGCGAGGCGGCCCTATAAATAAAACAGAAGAGCCCAGATGCACCGTCTCTCACCTCCCTGCACATCTCATGTTCCCACCTATCTATACCTAATAATAAAGTGCCGACTACTAGTTGTCATACGTTGGCGCACATTTTGCATAAAAGTCCCCGTACTTTCATGAAATCAACTCGTGGTCCCGATATAAGTGAGGACAAGGAAATATTTTGCGTTTCGCAAAAAAAAACCCCGAGGTTTTGGTTAATCAACCCGCGGTCCTATTTTAAGTGAGAATAGAAAACGTTTCAGTTTTTACAGAAAACCTCCTGAGATTTTGGTTAATAAACTCGTTGTCCGTCTAGAAAATAACGTTTTTTATATTGATTCATTTAAAAAATATAAATTCATATCTTTTAAACCGTAACTCTAATTTTAACATGTTATATATGAAAATTGATTAGAAAAATGTGTGGAATATGAATATGATGTTATTTTTACCTGTGAATCGTTTTTAAATGCTGTTTAGGGAAGATTCAAATGCTTGAAAAAATATTCATAACTTTTAAACCCTAACTCCAATTTTAACATGTTATATATGAAAATTGATTACAAAAATAGGTAAAATCTAAATATGATGTTGTTTCACATGTTAATAATTTTCCAAATGTTGTTTAGGATGCAAAGTTAATCAGTAGTGCACGACCCGTCTTTCTTTCGTACCGGTGCCGATTCATATTGGAAATGAACACCTCAACAAACACAAATTGGAGACCAACGAAACCGTCATCTATGACCATGCATGTCCGTCGACGAGCGTGGAAGAAGGATAAACGGCAAGACTTGATAAGATCCCATGTTGAAATAAAGGACATGGACCTATTGATGTTTTGAGTCATGATTATTGTGTTCGGTGCGTGTGGTAATTTTTTCTTCCGTTGCAACGCACAAGCTCTTTTGCTTGTTTCTTATGCCTAAAAAAACCTATTTCTTATTAGTTGCGGCAGTCGGAACCGAGCTCCGGCACGAGCAACCTCGACACCAAGATGGTGTTGTATGTTGTGCCACGCGCCCCGCCTGGATGAAGCCGTCGCACCCAGGGCCGGCCCTGGTGTATGGCCGACGGGGCGATGGCCGAGGGCCCACGCAGGGGGGCCCATGACATAGTATGTATGTACAATACAGCCCATTAAAAATAGGCAAAAAAATTACAACAAAAAAGAAACGAGATGGCCCTGCCCGTCACAATGCAAAGTCATCGTTTTTCTTCGTATTCTGGTCGCCTCGACGCCTCGTCTCCTGTCTCCGAGCCCTAATCGCTTGCGCCTTGAAGTTGCAGTCCGGTGCTGTCGTGCCGGCCATACGGCGTCACTCCAGCGCCGCCGCTGCGCCTCGGCCGGCTTGTCGCCGCTGCACGCGCCGGCGCCGCCCGGCATCCTGAGAAGCAGACAGGAGCACGAGTGTCCCCTGCAGCTATCGACCTTATCAGGAAAAAAAATCAACAAATCATGGGATTCGGTTTGTCCTTAGCACGAAACCATCCTGTTCACCGAGGTGATCCGTCGTTTCCTTAGGATTCGCTTTTTCCTTCCTATGCAGCTATCCAGGTCACCGAAGCGATCCATTCCTATTCGCAATGGGCGAGGCAGCCCTATAAACGAAACAGAAGAGCCCAGATGCACCGTCTCTCACCTCCCTGCACATCTCATCTTCCCAACTATTTGTACCTAATAATAAAGTGCCGACTACTTGTTGTCATACATTGGCGCACATTTTGCATAAAAGTCCCCGCACTTTCATGAAATCAACTCGCGGTCCCGATATAAGTGAGGACCAGAAAATATTTTGTGTTTTGCAAAAAAAACCGAGGTTTTGGTTAATCAACCTGCGGTCCTATTTTAAGTGAGAATAGAAAACGTTTCACTTTTTGCAGAAAACCTCCTGAGATTTTGGTTAATAAACTCGTTGTCCGTCTAGAAAATAACGTTTTTTATATTGATTCATTTAAAAAATATAAATTCATATCTTTTAAACCGTAACTCTAATTTTAACATGTTATATATGAAAATTGATTAGAAAAATGTGTGGAATATGAATATGATGTTATTTTTACCTGTGAATCGTTTTTAAATGCTGTTTAGGGAAGATTCAAATGCTTGAAAAAATATTCATATCTTTTAAACCCTAACTCCAATTTTAACATGTTATATATGAAAATTGATTAGAAAAATGGGTAAAATCTGAATGTGATGTTGTTTCACATGTTAATAATTTTCCAAATGTTGTTTAGGATGCAAAGTTAATCAGTAGTGCACGACCCGTCTTTCTTTCGTACCGGTGCCGATTCAAATTGGAAACGAACACCTCAACAAAAACAAATTGGAGACCAAAGAAACCGTCATCTATGACCATGCATGTCCGTCGGCGAGCGTGGAAGAAGGATAAACGGCAAGACTGATAAGATCCCATGTTGAAATAAAGGACATGGACCTATTGATGTTTTGAGTCATGATTATTGTGTTCGGTGCGTGTGGTATTTTTTTTCTCCCGTTGCAACGCACAAGCTCTTTTGCTTGTTTCTTATGATTGCCTAAAAAAACCTATTTCTTATGAGTTGCGGCAGTCGGAACGGAGCTCTGGCACGAGCGACCTCGACACCAAGATGGTGTTGTATGTTGTGCCACGCGCCACGCCTGGATGAAGCCGTCGCACCCAGGGCCGGCCCTGGTGTATGGCCGACGGGGCGATGGCCGAGGGCCCACGCAGGGGGCCCATGACATAGTATGTATGTACAATACAGCCCACTAAAAATAGGCAAAAAAATTACAACAAAAAAGAAATGAGATGGCTCTGCCCGTCACAATGCAAAGTCATCGTTTTTCTTCGTATTCTGGTCGCCTCGACGCCTCGTCTCCTGTCTCCGAGCCCTAATCGCTTGCGCCTTGAAGTTGCAGTCTGGGGTTGTCGTGCTGGCCATACGGCGTCACTCCAGCGCCGCCGCTGCGCCTCGGCCGGCTTGTCGCCGCTGCACGCGCCGGCGCCGCCCGGCATCCAGAGAAGCAGACAGCAGCACGAGTGTCCCCTGCAGCTATCGACCTTATCAGGAAAAAAAATCAACAAATCATGGGATTCGGTTTGTCCTTAGCACGAAACCATCCTGTTCACCGAGGTGATCCGTCGTTTCCTTAGGATTCGGTTTTTCCTTCCTATGCAGCTATCCAGCTCACCGAAGCGATCCATTCCTATTCGCAATGGGCGAGGCAGCCCTATAAATGAAACAGAAGAGCCCAGATGCACCGTCTCTCACCTCCCTGCACATCTCATCTTCCCAACTATTTGTACCTAATAATAAAGTGCCGACTACTTGTTGTCATACGTTGACGGACATTTTGCATAAAAGTCCCCGCACTTTCATGAAATCAACTCGCGGTCCCGATATAAGTGAGGACAAGAAAATATTTTGTGTTTTGCAAAAAAAAAACCGAGGTTTTGGTTAATCAACCTGCGGTCCTATTTTAAGTGAGAATAGAAAACGTTTCACTTTTTGCAGAAAACCTCCTGAAATTTTGGTTAATAAACTCGTTGTCCGTCTAGAAAATAACGTTTTTTATATTGATTCATTTAAAAAATATAAATTCATATCTTTTAAACCGTAACTCTAATTTTAACATGTTATATATGAAAATTGATTAGAAAAATGTGTGGAATATGAATATGATGTTATTTTTACCTGTGAATCGTTTTTAAATGCTGTTTAGGGAAGATTCAAATGCTTGAAAAAATATTCATATCTTTTAAACCCTAACTCCAATTTTAACATGTTATATATGAAAATTCATTAGAAAAATGGGTAAAATCTGAATATGATGTTGTTTCACATGTTAATAATTTTCCAAATGTTGTTTAGGATGCAAAGTTAATCAGTAGTGCACGACCCGTCTTTCTTTCGTACCGGTGCCGATTCAAATTGGAAATGAACACCTCAACAAAAACAAATTGGAGACAAAAGAAACCGTCATCTATGACCATGCATGTCCGTCGGCGAGCGTGGAAGAAGGATAAACGGCAAGACTGATAAGATCCCATGTTGAAATAAAGGACATGGACCTATTGATGTTTTGAGTCATGATTATTGTGTTCGGTGCGTGTGGTATTTTTTTTCTCCCGTTGCAACCCACAAGCTCTTTTGCTTGTTTCTTATGATTGCCTAAAAAAACGTATTTCTTATGAGTTGCGGCAGTCGGAACGGAGCTCTGGCACGAGCGACCTCGACACCAAGATGGTGTTGTATGCTGTGCCACGCGCCACGCTTGGATGAAGCCGTCGCACCCAGGGCCGGCCCTGGTGTATGGCCGACAGGGCGATGGCCGAGGGCCCACGCAGGGGCCCATGACATAGTATGTATGTACAATACAGCCCATTAAAAATAGGCAAAAAAATTACAACAAAAAAGAAACGAGATGGCTCTGCCCGTCACAATGCAAAGTCATCGTTTTTCTTCGTATTCTGGTCGCCTCGACGCCTCGTCTCCTGTCTCCGAGCCCTAATCGCTTGCGCCTTGAAGTTGCAGTCCGGTGTTGTCGTGCTGGCCATATGGCGTCACTCTAGCGCCGCCGCTGCGCCTCGGCCGGCTTGTCGCCGCTGCACGCGCCGGCGCCGCCCGGCATCCAGACAAGCAGACAGCAGCACGAGTGCCCGCTGTAGGCATCGACCTTATCACGAAAAAAAATCAACAAATCATGGGATTCAGTTTGTCCTTAGCACGAAACAATCCTGTTCACCGAGGTGATCCGTCGTTTCCTTAGGATTCAGTTTTTCCTTCCTATGTAGCCATCCAGGTCACCGAGGCGATCCATTCCTATTCGCAATGGGCGAGGCAGCCCTATAAATGAAACAGAAGAGCCCAGATGCACCGTCTCTCACCTCCATGCACATCTCATCTTCCCAACTATTTGTACCTAATAATAAAGTGCCGACTACTTGTTGTCATACGTTGGCGCACATTTTGCATAAAAGTCCCCGCACTTTCATGAAATCAACTCGCGGTCTCGATATAAGTGAGGACAAGAAAATATTTTGTGTTTTGCAGCAAAAACCCCGAGGTTTTGGTTAATCAACCCGCGGTCCTATTTTAAGTGAGAATAGAAAACGTTTCAGTTTTTACAGAAAACCTCCTGAGATTTTGGTTAATAAACTCGTTGTCCGTCTAGAAAATAACGTTTTTTATATTGATTCATTTAAAAAATATAAATTCATATCTTTTAAACCGTAACTCTAATTTTAACATGTTATATATGAAAATTGATTAGAAAAATGTGTGGAATATGAATATGATGTTATTTTTACCTGTGAATCGTTTTTAAATGCTGTTTAGGGAAGATTCAAATGCTTGAAAAAATATTCATATCTTTTAAACCCTGACTCCAATTTTAACATGTTATATATGAAAATTGATTAGAAAAATGAGTAAAATCTGAATATGATGTTGTTTCACATGTTAATAATTTGCCAAATGTTGTTTAGGATGCAAAGTTAATCAGTAGTGCACAACCTGTCTTTCTTTCGTATCGGTGCCGATTCAAATTGGAAATGAACACCTCAACAAACACAAACTGGAGACGAAAGAAACCGTCATCTATGACCATGCATGTCCGTCGGCGAGCGTGGAAGAAGGATAAACGGCAAGACTGATAAGATCCCATGTTGAAATAAAGGACATGGACCTATTGATGTTTGGAGTCATGATTATTGTGTTCGGTGCGTGTGGTAATTTTTTCTTCCGTTGCAACGCACAAGCTCTTTTGCTTGTTTCTTATGCCTAAAAAACCTATTTCTTATTAGTTGCGGCAGTCGGAACCGAGCTCCGGCACGAGCAATCTTGACACCAAGATGGTGTTGTATGTTGTGCCACGCGCCGCGCCTGGATGAAGCCGTCGCACCCAGGGCCAGCCCTGGTGTATGGCCGACGGGGCGATGGCCGAGGGCCCACGCAGGGGGGGCCCATGACATAGTATGTATGTACAATACAGCCCATTAAAAATAGGCAAAAAAATTACAACACAAAAGAAACGAGATGGCCCTACCCGTCACAATGCAAAGTCATCGTTTTTCTTCGTATTCTGGTCGCCTCGACGCCTCGTCTCCTGTCTCCGGGCCCTAATCGCTTGCGCCTTGAAGTTGCAGTCCGGTGTTGTCGTGCCGGCCATACGGCGTCACTCCAGCGCCGCCGCTGCGCCTCGGCCGGCTTGTCGCCGCTGCACGCGCCGGCGCCGCCCGACATCCAGAGAAGCAGACAGCAGCACGAGTGCCCCCTGCAGCCATCGACCTTATCACGAAAAAAAATCAACAAATCATGGGATTCAATTTGTCCTTAGCACGAAACCATCCTGTTCACCGAGGTGATCCGTCGTTTCCTTAGGATTCAGTTTTTCCTTCCTATGCAGCCATCCAGGTCACCGAAGCGATCCATTCCTATTCGCAATGGGCGAGGCAGCCCTATAAATGAAACAGAAGAGCCCAGATGCACCGTCTCTCACCTCCCTGCACATCTCATCTTCCCACCTATCTGTACCTAATAATAAAGTGCCGACTACTTGTTGTCAGACGTTGGCGCACATTTTGCATAAAAGTCCCCGCACTTTCATGAAATCAACTCGCGGTCCCGATATAAGTGAGCACAAGAAAATATTTTGTGTTTTGCAGAAAAAACCCCGAGGTTTTGGTTAATCAACCCGCGGTCCTATTTTAAGTGAGAATAGAAAACGTTTCAGTTTTTACAGAGAACCTCCTGAGATTTTGGTTAATAAACTCGTTGTCCGTCTAGAAAATAACGTTTTTTATATTGATTCATTTAAAAAATATAAATTCATATCTTTTAAACCGTAACTCTAATTTTAACATGTTATATATGAAAATTGATTAGAAAAATGTGTGGAATATGAATATGATGTTATTTTTACCTGTGAATCGTTTTTAAATGCTGTTTAGGGAAGATTCAAATGCTTGAAAAAATATTCATATCTTTTAAACCCTAACTCCAATTTTAACATGTTATATATGAAAATTCATTAGAAAAATGGGTAAAATCTGAATATGATGTTGTTTCACATGTTAATAATTTTCCAAATGTTGTTTAGGATGCAAAGTTAATCAGTAGTGCACGACCCGTCTTTCTTTCGTACCGGTGCCGATTCAAATTGGAAATGAACACCTCAACAAAAACAAATTGGAGACAAAAGAAACCGTCATCTATGACCATGCATGTCCGTCGGCGAGCGTGGAAGAAGGATAAACGGCAAGACTGATAAGATCCCATGTTGAAATAAAGGACATGGACCTATTGATGTTTTGAGTCATGATTATTGTGTTCGGTGCGTGTGGTATTTTTTTTCTCCCGTTGCAACGCACAAGCTCTTTTGCTTGTTTCTTATGATTGCCTAAAAAAACCTATTTCTTATGAGTTGCGGCAGTCGGAACGGAGCTCTGGCACGAGCGACCTCGACACCAAGATGGTGTTGTATGTTGTGCCACGCGCCACGCCTGGATGAAGCCGTCGCACCCAGGGCCGGCCCTGGTGTATGGCCGACGGGGCGATGGCCGAGGGCCCACGCAGGGGGCCCATGACATAGTATGTATGTACAATACAGCCCATTAAAAATAGGCAAAAAAATTACAACAACAAAAAAACGAGATGGCTCTGCCCGGCACAATGCAAAGTCATCGTTTTTCTTCGTATTCTGGTCGCCTCGACGCCTCGTCTCCTGTCTCCGAGCCCTAATCGCTTGCGCCTTGAAGTTGCAGTCCGGTGTTGTCCTGCTGGCCATACGGCGTCACTCCAGCGCCGCCGCTGCGCCTCGGCCGGCTTGTCGCCGCTGCACGCGCCGGCGCCGCCCGGCATCCAGACAAGCAGACAGCAGCACGAGTGCCCCCTGTAGCCATCGACCTTATCACGAAAAAAAATCAACAAATCATGGGATTCAGTTTGTCCTTAGCACGAAACCATCCTGTTCACCGAGGTGATCCGTCGTGTCCTTAGGATTCAGTTTTTCCTTCCTATGCAGCTATCCAGGTCACCGAAGCGATCCATTCATATTCGCAATGGGCGAGGCAGCCCTATAAATGAAACAGAAGAGCTCAGATGCACCGTCTCTCACCTCCCTGCACATCTCATCTTCCCACCTATCTGTACCTAATAATAAAGTGCCGACTACTTGTTGTCATACGTTGGCGCACATTTTGCATAAAAGTCCCCGCACTTTCATGAAATCAACTCGCGGTCCCGATATAAGTGAGCACAAGAAAATATTTTGTGTTTTGCAGAAAAAAACCCGAGGTTTTGGTTAATCAACTCGCGGACCTATTTTAAGTGAGAATAGAAAACGTTTCAGTTTTTACAGAAAACCTCCTGAGATTTTGGTTAATAAACTCGTTGTCCGTATAGAAAATAACGTTTTTTATATTGATTCATTTAAAAAATATAAATTCATATCTTTTAAACCGTAACTCTAATTTTAACATGTTATATATGAAAATTGATTAGAAAAATGTGTGGAATATGAATATGATGTTATTTTTACCTGTGAATCGTTTTTAAATGCTGTTTAGGGAAGATTCACATGCTTGAAAAAATAATCATATCTTTTAAACCCTAACTCCAATTTTAACATGTTATATATGAAAATTGATTAGAAAAATGAGTAAAATCTGAATATGATGTTGTTTCACATGTTAATAATTTTCCAAATGTTGTTTAGGATGCAAAGTTAATAAGTAGTGCACGACCCGTCTTTCTTTCGTACCGGTGCCGATTCAAATTGGAAATGAACACCTCAACAAACACAAATTGGAGACGAAAGAAACCGTCATCTATGACCATGCATGTCCGTCGGCGAGCGTGGAAGAAGGATAAACGGCAAGACTGATAAGATCCCATGTTGAAATAAAGGACATGGACCTATTGATGTCTTGAGTCATGATTATTGTGTTCGGTGCGTGTGGTAATTTTTTCTTCCGTTGCAACGCACAAGCTCTTTTGCTTGTTTCTTATGCCTAAAAAAACATATTTCTTATTAGTTGCGGCAGTCGAAACCGAGCTCCGGCACGAGCAACCTCGACACCAAGATGGTGTTGTACGTTGTGCCACGCGCCGCGCCTGGATGAAGCCGTCGCACCCAGGGCCGGCCCTGGTGTATGGCCGACGGGGCGATGGCCGAGGGCCCACGCAGGGGGGCCCATGACATAGTATGTATGTACAATACAGCCCATTAAAAATAGGCAAAAAAATTACAACAAAAAAGAAACGAGATGGCCCTACCGGTCACAATGCAAAGTCATCGTTTTTCTTCGTATTCTGGTCGCCTCGACGCCTCGTCTCCTGTCTCCGAGCCCTAATTGCTTGCGCCTTGAAGTTGCAGTCCGGTGTTGTCGTGCTGGCCATACGGCGTCACTCCAGCGCCGCCGCTGCGCCTCGGCCGGCTTGTCGCCGCTGCACGCGCCGGCGCCGCCCGACATCCAGAGAAGCACACAGCAGCACGAGTGCCCCCTGCAGCCATCGACCTTATCACGAAAAAAAAATCAACAAATCATGGGATTCAGTTTGTCCTTAGCACGAAACCATCCTGTTCACCGAGGTGATCCGTCGTTTCCTTAGGATTCAGTTTTTCCTTCCTATGCAGCCATCCAGGTCACCCAAGCGATCCATTCCTATTCGCAATGGACGAGGCAGCCCTATAAATGAAATAGAAGAGCCGAGATGCACCGTCTCTCACCTCCATGCACATCTCATCTTCCCACCTATCTGTACCTAATAATAAAGTGCCGACTACTTGTTCTCATACGTTGATGCACATTTTGCATAAAAGTCCCCACACTTTCATGAAATCAACTCGCGGTCCCGATATAAGTGAGGACAAGAAAATATTTTGTGTTTTGCAGAAAAACCCCGAGGTTTTGGTTAATCAACCGGCGGTCCTATTTTAAGTGAGAATAGAAAACGTTTCAGTTTTTACAGAAAACCTCCTGAGATTTTGGTTAATAAACTCGTTGTCCGTCTAGAAAATAACGTTTTTTATATTGATTCATTTAAAAAATATAAATTCATATCTTTTAAACCGTAACTCTAATTTTAACATGTTATATATGAAAATTGATTAGAAAAATGTGTGGAATATGAATATGATGTTATTTTTACCTGTGAATCGTTTTTAAATGCTGTTTAGGGAAGATTCAAATGCTTGAAAAAATATTCATATCTTTTAAACCCTGACTCCAATTTTAACATGTTATATATGAAAATTGATTAGAAAAATGGGTAAAATCTGAATATGATGTTGTTTCACATGTTAATAATTTTCCAAATGTTGTTTAGGATGCAAAGTTAATCAGTAGTGCACGACCCGTCTTTCTTTCGTACCGGTGCCGATTCAAATTGGAAATGAACACCTAAACAAAAACAAATTGGAGACAGGAAACCGTCATCTATGACCATGCATGTCCGTCGGCGAGCGTGGAAGAAGGATAAACGGAAAGACTGATAAGATCCCATGTTGAAATAAAGGACATGGACCTATTGATGTTTTGAGTCATGATTATTGTGTTCGGTGCGTGTGGTATTTTTTTCTCCCGTTGCAGCGCACAAGCTCTTTTGCTTGTTTCTTATGATTGCCTAAAAAACCTATTTCTTATGAGTTGCGGCAGTCGGAACGGAGGTCTGGCATGAGCGACCTCGACACCAAGATGGTGTTGTATGCTGTGCCACGCGCCGCGCCTGGATGAAGCCGTCGCACCCAGGGCCGGCCCTGGTGTATGGCCGACGGGGCGATGGCCGAGGGCCCACGCAGGGGGGCCCATGACATAGTATGTATGTACAATACAGCCCATTAAAAATAGGCAAAAAAATTACAACAAAAAAGAAACGAGATGGCTCTGCCCGTCACAATGCAAAGTCATCGTTTTTCTTCGTATTCTGGTCGCCTCGACGCCTCGTCTCCTGTCTCCGAGCCCTAATCGCTTGCGCCTTGAAGTTGCAGTCCGGTGCTGTCGTGCTGGCCATACGGTGTCACTCCAGCGCCGCCGCTGCGCCTCGGCCGGCTTGTCGCCGCTGCATGCGCCGGCGCCGCCCGGCATCCAGACAAGCAGACAGCAGCACGAGTGCCCCCTGTAGCCATCGACCTTATCACGAAAAAAAATCAACAAATCATGGGATTCAGTTTGTCCTTAGCACGAAACCATCCTGTTCACCGAGGTGATCCGTCATTTCCTTAGGATTCAGTTTTTCCTTCCTATGCAGCTATCCAGGTCACCGAAGCGATCCATTCCTATTCGCAATGGGCGAGGCAGCCCTATAAATGAAACAGAAGAGCTCAGATGCACCGTCTCTCACCTCCCTGCACATCTCATCTTCCCACCTATCTGTACCTAATAATAAAGTGCCGACTACTTGTTGTCATTGGCGCACATTTTGCATAAAAGTCCCCGCACTTTCATGAAATCAACTCGCGGTCCCGATATAATTGAGGACAAGAAAATATTTTGTGTTTTGCAGAAAAAACCCCGAGGTTTTGGTTAATCAACCCGCGGTCCTATTTTAAGTGAGAATTGAAAACGTTTCAGTTTTTACAGAAAACCTCCTGAGATTTTGGTTAATAAACTCGTTGTCCGTCTAGAAAATAATTTTTTATATTGATTCATTTAAAAAATATAAATTCAATCTTTTAAACCGTAACTTTAATTTTAACATGTTATATATGAAAATTGATTAGAAAAATGTGTGGAATATGAATATGATGTTATTTTTACCTGTGAATCGTTTTTAAATGCTGTTTAGGGAAGATTCAAATGCTTGAAAAAATATTCATATCTTTTAAACCCTAACTCCAATTTTAACATGTTATATATGAAAATTGATTAGAAAAATGGGTAAAATCTGAATATGATGTGGTTTCACATGTTAATAATTTCCAAATGTTGTTTAGGATGCAAAGTTAATCAGTAGTGCACGACCCGTCTTTCTTTCGTACCGGTGCCGATTTAAATTGGAAATGAACACCTGAACAAAAACAAATTGGAGACAAAAGAAACCGTCATCTATGACCATGCATGTCCGTCGGCGAGCGTGGAAGAAGGATAAACGGCAAGACTGATAAGATCCCATGTTGAAATAAAGGACATGGACCTATTGATGTTTTGAGTCATGATTATTGTGTTCGGTGCGTGTGGTATTTTTTTCTCCCGTTGCAACGCACAAGCTCTTTTGCTTGTTTCTTATGATTGCCTAAAAAAACCTATTTCTTATGAGTTGCGGCAGTCGGAACGGAGCTCCGGCACGAGCGACCTCGACACCAAGATGGTGTTGGATGTTGTGCCATGCGCCGCACCTGGATGAAGCCGTCGCACCCCATAGTGCGTCGCTGTCTCCCGCATGGGCTTCGCTCGGCCGACCACCTGACCTCTGACCGTCCGCATGGGCTTCACCCGCCCGCGGCTGCCCGCCACAATCCACCCCGCGTTGTCGCGATGCCACCAAGAACCTTGCCGTCGCCCGTCGTACACCCTTCAGCCCGTCCTCCTTTTGCTCCGGCTTGGAGCACGGCAAGCCGGTTCGGCATGGCGTGCGGTGGGAGAGTAAGAAGAGGTGCTATTTGCAGTTGGGATCTGCTCGCCTGTATCAAACTTCTTTCCTTACTCATGTCTCTTCTGTTCTCTCAATATCACTAGTGCCACCTGAAGCGTGTGGGATTTTGTTGCAATGTGCAAACTGAACTCCTCTATCCTTGGCGTCAATGTTCCTGTGTTCAAGATAAATGGGTAATGCATGACTCTTTCCGTAATTCTTTTTACATCATCGAATTTGAAGGTCACTCTTATTATTAATATATATTCCACTTGATCTTGAATTAGTAACCAATTAATCATCACATATGAGGATTGAATTATCTGCCCTGCTGCATTTTATACATATCTATGCATGGGGCTTGGTTCAGAGAAGTTTGGATCCATACTTCTAGAGCAGTCCATTGGCCGATCTCTTCGTATCTATTATTTGTTGATCATCCAACAGTGTGTTAATTAAAGAGGGAAGAATGGATGAAGCAGAAGATTAATTAAGTTCAGCAAAGGCATCCAAGATTACCCCCTTCACGGTCAGAATCATTGCCACATGAACATAATTTTATCATTTTGCATGAATTAGTGTGTTCTTTTCATGAATATTCTGCAGAGAGCTCTATTCTGTTGTGCTATTTGCCCTTTGCTTCAACAGCCACTTAACTGAAAACTATGTCAAAATAATACCTTCTATGATTATTGGTTAGTTGCTTGCATGTGATTGTCATTTTTAACTACATGGATAATTTGGATCTCATTGCGTATCTATCTATAAATTCTCATGCTCTTCATAAATTATACAATGCGATTTTCATTTGTCTTGGACACGTGTTTGATTGCTAACATATGTCTAATGTTATCATGCTTTTTCAGCAACAGTATTGATGTCTAATGACATGATGCCTATCAAGGGGTTGCCAAAGTTGAGAAGCAGGCCATGGGTACACCCTCCTCGATTATCAGCTACTGTCACTCCTCTAGCATTTTTTTTTTGAAAAGGAGGAAGACCCCCGGCCTCTGCATCTAGGCGATGCATGCAGCCACTTTATTAATTATTCTCAAAAGACCTTACAAGGACATATAACAGTAAGTCTGAAGCCACCGTCTAGGCAACATCTGTCGCTATTCTTTACCTAATAATAAAGGACTGTTTCTCCACTTTTTTCGTCCATCAAGAGTTTTTCGTCCGTCGTCAGCTATTTTATATTTTTTTCGCTCATCAAGAGTTTGTCGTCTGTCGTCAGCTAATTTAAAGTTTTTATATCCAAAAATAAGTGTGCCAACATGGGGTTGAACTCATGACCTAAGGAACCTGCAACAATGGTAATCGCCTACCTGGCCTACCTAATAATAAATGATGGATTGTTTCTCCACTTTTTTCGTCCATCAAGAGTTTTTCCCCGTTGTCAACTATTTTATATTTTTTTCGTCCATAAGAGTTTGTCGTCCGTCGTCAGCTAATTTAAATTTTTTATATCCAAAAATAAGTGTGCCAACGTGGGATCAAACTCATGACCTAAGGAACCTGGAACAATGGTAATCGCCAAATGAGCTGTTAAGTATTTGTGTTACAACTTCATCACGAAACTTAGTTAAACAAGGTACAATTCCGTTGAAAAAAAATGTCTGCCTGGGCCTCAGCCTAGGTGTTTAGTTTGCTCCCAGTTTTAATAAGGTTTGTAAAATTTAAAAAAGGTATCCGACCTGGTACGAAGAGAAGCGTGAATACACCCATGCAGGTCTAACAAAAAGCCATGTCTATATATAAATTATTGTTGGAATAAGCTAGGTTGGCCTACGTAGCATCACCGGGAGCCGTCGAATGAGGAGGCGTAAGCCAAGGCCCGATGCCAATCCCACGAGCCCGATGAATAATTCATCTATGTATATGCGGCCCGGTCAACCCGTCGGTGTTGGACGAGGAGCGGCACCATTAATGTCTCTTGTTGATCGGAGAGGTGTTGAGGGAGCTTGACTTGGGGATGTAAGACGTTATCCGGTGGCGCAAACACAATAACACCGGAGCGGACAGAGGCATTATCCATCAGGTGGGCGTTGACCTTATCCCGCGTTGACTGTAGATTGCCACATCTGCAAGAACTTATGAGAACTCACCGCCCTTGATCGGCATCGGATTGATCGTCTTAGTTGCTTTGCCGTAGCAGGAGCCGCCACCGCCGTCATATGGCCGTGTGTCGATGGGATGACTTAGGACCTGGAGAGCAGGCACCATGCAGCGCGCATACAAATATGCTAGGCGGAAGCACATAACATATGCCGCGGAAGCACACAACGTATGCCGCAGATGACGGCTGTCTCACTGGAGCAACAATGGTTGCTCTGCTTGCTTCCGTTTCATGCATCTTGCTTCCGTTTCATGCATATAGGACATCTCCTGACTATCATGTTGCGGACTTTCCAAAGTTATCCTCTTCCTTCTTCGGTCAAGTAAACAAGTCGTGGTGTTAAAAGAAAACAAGTAAAGAAGCCGTGGATTGCCTCCTCGACTTTTTAAGATTATTATTTTTGGATGGGTAGCAATCAGTGTATATGTGATGGTTTGTATCTATTGTGTATACCAGTTCACGTCAATGAAGAGAGGAGAGGAAGGCATTGATGTTGAAGATGCGGGAAGACTATTTCTCTCGCACATATAATTTCATGCCAGTTTGTAGTATTTACCTCCGTATTGCACTTCAGAAGGTATCATCGTCCCCTTTTGATATGAATATATTCCATAGAATTTTGTTGCAGGTCAATGAGGCTAAAATAGGATGATGCTAATATTGTACATGAACGTACTGGTTCTTATTCTCCTTTAATGCCAACTAGCAAAAGGGCCCGTGCGTTGCAACGGGAGAAAAAAATCATAATCTTCAATGGTCATGAACTAATTTTGCTGCATCACTGAGATACACTATAAGTTTCAATTTCGTGAAATCATGAACATTTTTTCAACTCGTGCACATATTTCAAAGCATGAACATTTTTTAAATTCATGACCATTTTCTAAAATCAATAATATTTTTTTAATTCATGAAGATTTAATACTATTCACAAACATTTTTGAAATATTGTGAAAAAATAGACAATTTTCTTGAATTGGCAAACATTTCTACAATCGACGAAGATTTTTTTGGAAATTGATGGCACAATTTATCAAATTCACGAAGATTTTTTAAATTTAACAAACATTTTTTTGAAATGCATGATCATTTTTTGAATGAATAAACTTTTATAAGTCACAAACGTTTATTTTTTCCATTGATAATATTTTTTGAATTGGCAAAATTTTATTCAATTTCATTAACATTTTTTCATAGGAGAGCTTCAAAAGAAATATGAACATTTTTGAATTTTCCGAACATTTATTGTGAAAGCTGCAAACATTGTTTTCACAAAATCATGAACTCTGTTGAATGCACAAACATTTTACGATTTATTAAACATTTTATAAATTTTTTCTTTACTCCCGAAACTGTTACAAATTCCTAAATTACTTAAAGTAAATAAAAAAGATGAAAATAAAAAAATAAATTTTAGAAAACAAAAGTTTACGAACAGGCCGCATGTACATGGGCCGGCCAGACTGGCGTGTTCTGTCTTCTCCCAGTGCCCAGGGCACAGTATAGAAGGCCACTGCTGCATGGGCCGGGCCAAACAGGGATTATCCTGTGTGGAACGTTTTTCCATACCTTAGCCCGACAACAACCCCGAAGGGTAGGGTAAAAGGCCGTCTTTCCATACCTTAGCCCGACGTCAACCCCCGGATCTGGGTCAACACTCAACACCTCCACCATAGGTGGCGTCGATGCTTGCATACCCAACAAGTCTCGACGGACCTGTGGACATGACCCTAGGACTGCCGAAGGCCATCGCCAAGCCGAAGTTGCACAATGCCAAATCCGAAATCACCGGTGCCGCACGGCATGATGAAATAACAATGTCAGGACCACCACTATGGCTCACCACACCTGCGAGGACAATGCTCATGGGTACATCCCAGGCCGAGCCCAAGCCTCACCTAACTGGATAAACCAAGCCCAATCCGCCACGGGCTCAAATCCAGCCTACCTGACCACAAACCCTAGGCCACGGGAGCCGTCATCGTGTGCGCAACTAACCAGCCCCACACGCCACCATCTCCAACCCAATAGAAGGGAGACCAAAACGCCTCCGCCCCACGCCACTAGCCAAACCACGGCCTTTGCTTCGTCGAAGTCCCGCACCAGCCCGCATCGCCGTCCTAACCCATTGTGGCCACAAGGTGACTGCCCGCGAGCAGGAACGACCACCGCCTTCCTCCTCCACCAGCCGGCAGGGCGACGACCTCCAACCCGCGTCGCCGCAACCCAGGAAAGCCCCACCTCCATTGATGTTCGCCATGAAGCTCGCACCAGCGCGTCGCCGCGGCATGCTCCGGCCCTGGGAGGACGCCAGGGCCCCACCGTCGCCGATGCCCGATTGTACCCATTGGCGGCGGTGAAGCATGAGGAGAGGAGGACAGGGGTGCATGGCGAGATCTAGGTCGCCCTCCCGTTGCCCCGCGAGTGGTGGGGGTGGGGATATCCCGAATCATTACTGTAATAATATATAAATCCTATAGGTGGTTCGTCTATAATAAAGTTCACGCGTTGCAAAACATGTTCATTTTATCTTATCTCTTTTTTTTTGCTTCTTAATTTTTTCTTGTTCTTCTATTTTTTTTTATTTTTGTGTACTTCTTTAGTTTTTGGCCTTTTACATTATCTATTTCTATTTCTTTTCTTCTGGTTAATAGTTTTCCATAGTGTCGTTAGAAAAATTCATATTTTGAACCTCTAATATATCCATGGTGTACTTAAAAAAATGTTCATCATCGATGAAACAGGATCTCTAATAGCGGAGCGACCCACACAGGGGGCAGCTGGACTGACCTGGTCCGTTGGCGACACTATTACTGTAGCATGTAGCTACGGTTCAAATAAAAATGGTTACAAATGTTCAAAAAATGAATACTTTCTGAAACTACAAAATATATAATTTTTTGAATATTTTTAGCATGCAAACAAAATTTGAAATTTGTGAACATTTTCTGAAATGTTATGGAAATTTATGAATTACATTTTTTATGCTTTATTTATTTATTTAAGAAAAATTCGAATTCTAAGTTCCTTGAGTAAATCCGGATTTGTTTTTGAAACACGAATCAATAGACAAACATATTTTTTTTAAATTCCGAACGGTTTGGTAAATTTCAAAAACAAATTGAAAGACTAAACAATTTTTGAAGATTTTAATATTTAATTAACAAGCAATATTTGTAATTAGGAACATTCTTTAAAACGCAAACACTTATTGAAAAATATGAACTTTTTTAAATTTCGTGCATTTTATGGAAAATGGAACAATTTTCGAACATTTGTTTAATTACTGAATTTATGAAAAAAAATGGAAACAGGAAATAATAAAAATAAGAAAGAATATGAAGAATAGAAAACCAGAATTAAACCAGAAAACCAGTAAAGTAAATGGCAGAAATAATCGGCTGAGGCACCTTCTAGAAGTTCTCTAAAACTGGTAGAAAACATCTCTATATTATAGCTAGCTAAAATGTGCCGGCTTCAGATCGATCGCCTCACCCACTGTGCGATTGGGCGATTACTGGACGCACTGAGTGGGCAATAGGGAGTTCGTGGTGAAAGATAGCTGCGGCCCTGATCTGCAGCATAGAGGATTTACAAATGAAAAACCACAGGCTTCTAGAGCACTCATTCAGTTTAATCTAAGGGGCTAAGGGCTCCTACGCATGGGCCTGTACGGCGAGCTCCCCATCCAATTCAGTCTTTGTCTTGTCAAGATCAGCCATTTGACTTTCCCTCAAAAAAAAAAAAAAGATCAGCCATTTGACTGAAACCAGTTGTATTTGGTGTGCTGAAATCTAATTCAGTGTGTGCCTATGCATTCAGTGTAATCTCGGCCATATGTGTGCCTATGCATTCAGTGGTTTTTGATTGACTGAAATGCAGTCCAAAGTTCAATATATTCTACATAATCACAAATAGACAAGTTGAGAAATGAACAAATCCATTCCATCACATCCCTGAAACCAAACACTAAAACGTAATCATTCCAAACATAAGAACGAAACTGACCCATTCTGGTGAAATGGAACTATGACATTTCATTCCACTTCGTTCTTGAACCAAACACACCTTAGAGTAAACTCAAAGGAAATGAGAATTACACTCTCCTCTCACAACTCGAGAGAAGAAAAGTCCGATTAAATTTCTATTCCAAGAGCCAGATGTGTGATACGACCAAACACATCTTAATTCAGTCATGCTCATGCCCATCCTAGAAGTTATATGGGTGTTCAAAGTGAAAAGGTATAATAGATAGATCTATACACACACACTGCGTTGCACTACTTGGCATAGTTTCTATCAGTCTGGTGTACTCGGCTTTGATCTTCTCCAGTGTCACAACAACATTCTCGCATTGTCGTCCTCTGATCAGGCATGTCGCTTGAGAAGAGCAAACCCAACTCAAAGACCGATGCAAGAAAATCACCATCCAAGATGCAGCTAGAGGAGCCTTGTAGTAGCTGACCATCGACTACTTCGACAAGTCGTGCAGGAAATGCCTGATGAACCCAATGCCCGAGGGTTAGTTGTGTGCCAAACATAGCATCGATAGGTTTCCTTCGAGTAAATACCTCAACGACCATAATTCCATAACTGAACATGTCACTCTTACGTGATGCTTTCCCAACAGACCCGTACTCTGCTCATCAAAAGCAAAAACAAAAATCAAAACAAAGTTGCTCAACCATATTGTTTCTAGTGGACACATATTGTTTAACAAGTAGTTTTTTGTAAAATATAACAAGAGCTAATTAGTTAAGTACCTGGTGCCATGTATCCAACTGTTCTATGCATGCTCGCAGAAATCATGTAGTTGTCATCTAGAATCAATATTGCAATGCCAAAGTCGGCCACATGTGCTGTCATGCATGTGATCATCAAACAACACATCGATAGGCTTCAAGTCACAGTGCAATATCAACTCATAGTGCTCATGATGCAGATACTCCACTGCCATAGACACGTCGAGCATGATGCCTAGTCTCTCAAGGAATCCTAAGTGCCATGAACTCTATGAGTGGTGTAGGAGCATGTCTAAGCTACCATTTGGCATGTACGGAAGCACCAATGCTCCGAAGTCAAGGTTAGAACATGTGTTGATTATCTTTATCAGGTTGCGGTGTCGCGCCATGCGAAGAAGTTGACACTCAACATCAAAACTTCTAATGGCCTCCTCCATCTGCATGTCAAGAACTTTTATGGCGACCACTAAGCCATTTCTTAGTTGGCCCTTGAAGATGATTCCAAGGCTTCCAGATCCCAACATATTATCTTCACTAAAATTATTGGTGGCTTGAATGAGCTGATGATAGGAGACTATTTGGTATCCTAGGACATCATTTGGACAGGGCCGGCCCTGGTGTATGGCGGACGGGGCGACCGCCTAGGGCCCTGGTCTGGTAGGGGGCCATGATCTATGATGCATGTATATGTATAGCCCAATAAAAGAAATAAAAAATAGACGTTAATGCGTGATGGGCTTGGCGGCTGATCGCTATCGGGAAAAGGTCAAGTGTTGCATCGTTTCTTGCACGCATCCATTCAACCATAGGGATCGCTAGTTTCAAAAGAATAAAAGAAAAATCTATCGCGACCGCTGCCTCTTCGTCTTCCTGTGTGTTCGTCGCTCGTGACTCAACCGTCGCTCCAGTTTCTCGCCGGTTGCGGCCGCTCAGCGGCCTGCGGGCTATCGATGCTACAGTTTGCCGGCTGACGGCCCTAACTTCGTTCCCGATTCTTGCTGTCCATCACTGTGTCGTTGTTGACCCATCTTGATCTGGCCGTCCGACCGTCTGCAAGGCTAGTACTTCATCGATCATCGTCCTCTCAGTATTTCAAAGGTACACAAATGATTCATCAATCAGCAATTTCAGTATACATGGTATAGAACTGTTAAGGTGTTTCTAATTGTCTATACTATTTTTCTTCATCATTTATGGTTGAAAAATTATTCTGCAAATATTTTGCAAATGAAGTTAGACATATATTACATGCTTATATAATGTGTAGAAACATACATATACATATACATATAGTATTAGGGGCACATGTTGTCAAGTTCGCCAAGGGCCAACTGAAACATAGGGCCGGCCCTGCATTTGGATCAAAAAAATCAATGCCATCTCGCTTGTTAAGTTTCTTCCGAGTCCATAAGTATATGGAAAGAGCAATTCTTATATAGAGTGCGCCGGTCTTCTTGGCTCCTGCAGTTACAGGGAGAATGAATAGGGGATATTGATGGAGGCGAACGTTTGGAACCTAGGTGTATATACACCCTATATACAAAAATAAATTAGCAATTCAACAAAAGGTCAAAAAATACTAAAAATATTTTTGAAATAAACTTGACCTTTCATTGTACTTGCTAGAAAAATTAAGCTAACTTTTCAAAAAAAACAAATTTTCAGTCAAAATGGGGTGAATGGTGACATATAATAGCAAATAAATTTTGTCTTTTTTGCCCAGAAGTCAATGTTGAATTTTTTTCGTAAAAATTTATATACTAGTGCAAAACAAAGTCAAGTTTTATCTAAAAGTATTTCGACACTATTTTTACTTTTTAATTAATTATTAAAAAAATCTCCATATAGGGTGTATATACGAATCAAGAACCAAAGTGTATTTTCCGGATATTGAGGTGGTTCATTATACATGGAAATGGACGTAATAAATGCTAGGTAACGGACGTAGCACTAAGTGTCTTAATGCTCCAGCTGGCTTCATGACCGTTGAGCTCCTGTCGCCCAAGTACTTGTTATCATCCGAGTGATCCATATCGCCCGAGTATGAGTAGAGCCGATATGACCGTGTACATGTTATGCCGACCCATACGCCTGAGTGGATGTATTGTCAACACGTCCGAGTGTTTATCATAAACGTCGTGTGAGTAGATCGTGGTTTTGGGGCTTCTTGCTTCTATGTCATGGGCCCTATGTTTTGTGAAAGGTTGACCCTTGATTGACCTATCTATTATAGGTATCTCCATCAATAGCCACCGAATTCGTCGGGAATTTGTGGATCGAGCTTTGGCCGAATCGTGGTTTGGTCCGAGTGTTTGCAGGAATGCTCGGATTCGGTAGACAGGATTCTAGCAATCCCGCTCCGAACAAGATCTTGATGAATTATGACCTTGGCTTCCCGATTGTTAGGTAGAACTCGTCACTAGGAGAAGTTTGGTGGTACTCGTTTGTCCCTCGGGAGGGGCAGACTAGTGATCCGAGTAAGGATGTACCATTAAATCCGAGTAACAAGATTTGTGTATGGTCTGATTCTCTCGGAGAGATGCCATCATTGTCCCGGGGGAACGCCAATTCGAGTTGACTCAAGATCCAAACTTATGAATTTCACGCTTTGGATCCTAGAAGATGGTCCAAACAGGTCCGCGAGAAGTGTTAAATTCACCCTATCGCGACTCTTTTTGAGTTGTGTGTCCTCTGCAAAAACTGGCCAAGTACATTGCCTTTCTCCTGGAATGTCTGTGATCGGCTGCAGTTCTCTAGGGAGGCCGTTCGAACCGGAATCATCAGGATTTTGCGTTTCAAACTTTTCGGCTGCAATTTCGCGCGTGAGTGCGGTTTCACCGTAGCGGTTAAAGCCACCGTCGCCGCTGGCTCCTCAAATCCCACACTGGAATTGCCACACGTTGCGCCGTTTCGATGACGTGTGGTTTTTGTGCACCGTGGATCGAGGATTGACGCCAGGCCCTATCTCAAAAAGAATAGTCTAGGGTTATAAATTGCGGATAGGGTAAATTGGAAAAGTTACAGTTCCTCATTCACCCTCCCCTCCTGAAGCCGCCGCCACCCCGTGCACTACTTCCCTGAGATCTCGTGACCACCGTCAGCCATGTTCAAAGACAAGACACTCAAGATGGAGAAGAAGGAGAAGAAGAAGCTGGCCGGAAAAGGTTCAACCGCCTCCACCGCGCCGCCGGCCGACTGGATCCAAGGGGATTGGTTTCCCTCGCGGGTGACCGAACAAGAGCTGCGCGACCTCGCCACGGAAGGTCTCATTCCGGTGGAGGGATGGAGACTGCCCGGCCTCGACGAACTCGAACTTGCGCCGACTCCCGAGGAAAGGGTATTGCTGATTTCCCACATAGATAGGGGTTTCTCAATGCCTCCCCATCCTTTCTTTCGGGGATTTCTGAGTTACTTCGGGGCGCAACTCTACCACCTTCCGCCTAATGCCATCGTTTACATGTCTGCACTTGTCTCTTTATGCGAGAAAAATTTCTTGGGTCGCCAGCCTCACTGTGGGCTCTTCAAACTCATCTTTTCTGTCCGACCTCAGAACATCAAGAAAAATAGTGAGAGCAGTTTGAAAACGAAGGTGGTTTAGTTGTGTGGAGGGTTAGGCGTCCAGACTAAGGTTTCCGGAACCTTTCCCTCAATCGAGTTTCCAAAGACGGTCAAATTTTGGTAGAGCACCTGGTTTTACTGCAAGGACATCCCTTCTTCTGGATCTTCAGTCGAACTCCCACCCTACACTCCTGAGCGAGCCGAGCCTCCTCCAAAGAACAGCCTCAGAGTTCCGTCGATTGAGAAGACAGATGTGGACATTTTAGTTGCGGCTTTGGTCGGGCAGAAAAGGGCCGGCTTGAAGGGAATAGATCTGCTATCTGCGTTCATAAGCCGTCGAATCAAGGCTCTTAAGGAGATCTTTTAGCCAGTCAATATTTTTTCTCATGGCCTTGGTGCTACGGCAGTTTGGGTGTTACCACGCAATGGACCAGAGAGCAACAGTAGTAAGCGACCGGGTTGGAAGAATTCCCTCCAAAAAGAAAATGGGGCCCGTTAACCTGCGGGTGGGAGGATAAATCCATCAGGTGGATGGGTGGGTGGCAGTGCGGCATTGGAGAAAAATTCAACCTAAACTGAACTGAAAATCAGATGGCTGATGGTTCTATATTTATATATTTTTTCACATATGCGCAAGTGCAAAAAAAGAAAAACATGCAAGTAAGAATTTATTTATTTATGTCTTTGAGTTCTTCATGAAGTTGAGTCAGCCACCGGAAGCTGCAGCAGTCTGTACACATACTGAGGAAGCGGTCATGTGTGCTACATGCAAGCTGATGGTTTGATTTAGCTTTTTCAAAAATAAGATGGGTTTTATTACTCAAAATGAAGAGTCAATACAATCAAAATGAGCACATACCCGGCCTCTGCATAGCTAGGATACACACAGCCAACACTAACTCACACACAGAAAAAGCCGCTGACAAATAGCTAAGTCATATAAGACGAAAGCTATGGCTAAGTAAGAAAAAAAAATCCGAAGTGATCAAATCCTCGATCGACAATCTATAACAATAACCTTATCTGCACCAACCACTTCATGATATCACAAGGACAACAAGGTTTTTTAACAGCAACGCCCGAAGGGAGCGATGTTCGGCTAAGTAAGAAAAAAAAATCCGAAGTGATCAAATCCTCGATCGACAATCTATAACAATAACCTTATCTGCACCAACCACTTCATGATATCACAAGGACAACAAGGTTTTTTAACAGCAACGCCCGAAGGGAGCGATGTTCTAGCACCGCCATCACCAGATCCGACCACCAAAAGGCGGAGTCTAGGTTTTCATCTTGAAGAACCAGTCCGAGCATATTCGAGCAATGCCTTCAACAAGATAATGATACAAAAATATCGCCATTGCCAGGTACAACCAACTTGTGGCACACCTAGGTTTTCACCCCGTAGCTCGAGACATGGTAGTCGAGAAGCACCACCATCGAAATCAAACATGTGACGTCGCCACCACTTCTCCACGATCCTAGCAGACGCACGATCTAGATTAGAAACCGACAGTAGAGTAGCTAGTTAGCGCGCTGTGAGGATAAATGGATGAAAGTGCGTGTGTGTTCCTATCCTCTCAAGCCCTATCTTCTTATCCTCTTATCCGTATTTACTACGCAACAACCAACAGACAATTCTTTCCTCTCATCTGAGCGACAGAGGGAGAGGGAGAGGGAGAGGGATCGAGATGGCGGCAGACTGCGGGAGCAGGGAGGAGAGGTGGAGCCTGGCCGGCACCACGGCGCTTGTCACCGGCGGCAGCAAAGGAATAGGGCACGTATATCCTCACATGCACGAATGCCCTCTCCTAATTCTACTAGTTAGTAGTAGTACAGCTAGTATTCGTTACTCTGGCCCCCATCTTAATTTGTCCTAGACAGACATGCCATCGTGGAAGAGCTTGCTGGGTTTGGGGCGAGGGTGCACACCTGCTCCCGGAACGCTGCGGAGCTGGAGGACTGCCGCCGGCGGTGGGAGGAGAAAAACCTGCGGGTCACCGTCTCTGTCTGCGATGTCTCCACGAGGGCCGAGAGGGAGAAGCTTATGGAGACTGTCCGAGAAACCTTCAATGGCAAACTTGACATATTAGTAAGTTGTACGGAAATTAACCATGTGCCATGCCCGTTCGGCCTACACCCAAGACCCGGCTCGCTTCAATGGCAGGATCATATATTTTTTTTGAATTAATTGCTAACTCTATATATGTAGGTGAACAATGTGGGGCAATCGTTCTTCAAGCCCACTACTGAATGTACGGCGGAGGAATACTCGAATGTGATGACCACCAACTTGGAGTCGACCTTCCATCTCTGCCAACTCGCACACCCTCTTCTCATACACGCTTCTATTGCCGGAGGAGGCAGCATCATCAACATGTCCTCCATTGGAGGGTCAATTGGCTTTGCAGGCCACACACTTTATAGTATCACAAAAGGTACATATGTACTTGCCAAGATATATAATAATTCTTCCGTTTTAAAATAAGTGTGGTGGTTTTAGTTTAGGGCCGTACTACGCGTCGGCCGGCGGATCTTTTCAAAAGTTCCGCCGCTTCCCGAATCGTCAGATCTGACAGAATCTAGTAGCGAGCGTCGTCCTTCACTTTGCCACTTTTGCAACATAAGTTGTGTTGCACAATTTTTTTATAACAGAGATCATGTTGCAGAAGATCTTTGTAACGGAGGTTGTGTTGCATATTTTTTTTAGTAGAATTAATATTGCCAAGCATGAGAGCATGGTGGGATCTCAAACAGCATGATAGTAGTGATTGCCAAGATATGCAAGATATGCCCATCATGTTTTTCTAGTAGTGATTGCCAAGCATGATTGCCAAGATATGCCCATCTATTTAGGGTTTTTCTAGTAAGGAGGAGTAGATGGGATCTCAAACAGCATGATAGCATGGTGAAGATGGTGGTGGAGCAGTGTGAGCAGGGCTTCCCCAAGCGCCTCTGGAACTATGAATGAGGAATGAAGGAGCTACAGAGTAACGGGAGAGAGAGGGGCGCCAAGGGCTTGGTGTGACCTCTTGGGGCACCCCCTCCCCTCTGTACATAGGTGTAGTGGCGTGGTGGACAGCCTCTACAAGCCCTAGGGGTGCAGCCAAGGGGGGGAGGTGGACCCCTAGTCCTCCTCCTTCCCTTCCATACACAGGTGGACTTTTCACCTCTCCCTAGCCCCATGGGCCTTGAGGGACTTGTGCGCCTACCCTAATAAGGCCAAGGTACCTCCCCTCAGCCCATGTTGTCCCTTGGGACATGGTGTAACCCTTGGTGGACTTCTGGACTTCTCTGGAACCTTCTGGAAGCTTCTCGGTACAATACCGAAAAAACTAAAACTTTTTCTGGAACCCTGAAAACAACTTTCCATATATAAACCTTTACCTCCGTATCATTCTGGAGCTCCTCACCATGTCCGTCATCTCATCCAAGACTCTGAACCACATTCGGTCGCCCACATACATAACCCAATACTACTCTAGTGTGACCGAATGTTAGGCGTGAGGACCTTACGGGTTCGAGAATCATGTAGACATGACCAACACACCTCTCCGGTCAATAACCAATCGTGGGACCTGGATACCCATATTGGCTCCTACATATTCCATGAATATCTTTATTGGTCGAACCACAATGTCAAGGATTCAACCAATCCCGTATGTAGTTACTTTTGTCCAGCAGTATGTTATTTGCCCGTGATTCGATCGTCGGTATCTCCATACCTAGTTCAATCTCGTTACCGGCAAGTCTCTTTACTCGTTCTGTAATACAAGATCACGTGACTAACTCCTTAGTTACATGTCTTGCAAGCCTCTTGTGATGTTGTATTACCGAGAGGTCCCAGAGATACCTCTCTGCCATACAAAGTGACAAATCCCAGTCTCGATCCATGTCAACCCAACATAAACCCTTGAAGATACTTGTAGAGCACCTTTATGATCACCCAATTACGAAGTGATATTTGATACACATAAGGCATCCCTCCGGTGTCAGGAAGTTGCATGATCTCATGGTATTAGGAACAAATACTTGTCATGAACAAAGCAGCAGCAATAAACTTGTCATCGGCATAGCTATGACGACGGCAGCCGTCAGGGCCGTCGGCATAGGTATGACGGCGTCAAACGGCCGTCGCTGAACTTGGGATTTCGCACCGTGTGGCTTGTCCTCGTACACATCAGCAGAATGGTTCAGCTGAACGTAAGCATCGTCATATTGTTGAAACCGGCTTAACCTTTCTAGCCCATGCTTCTGTTCTTTTTCGTTTTTGGAGTGACGCCTTTACTACAGCTTGTTTTCTAATAAATAGGCTTCCTTCGCGGCTCCTTGGCATGAAACTCCGCTTGAACTTTTGCTCCATGAGACTCATGATTACACTTTTCTTAAAGTCTTCGGTTGTGCATGCTGGCCGCACCTCCGTCACTGCAATAGTCGTAAGCTTGAGTATCATTCTAAAAATGTGTTTTTCTTGGGTATAGCTAGATGCACAAAGGGTACAAATGTCTCCATGTCCGACCAATAGTGTGTACATCTCACTTGATGTCATCTTTGATGAGCATGTTTTTCCCTTTGCCACTCTTCCAACTCCTGACACTACACCCACTCCACCGTTGCATACATCTCCTGTGTTGCCTGATCAATTTGTAGATGCTGCATATACGTTGTCTCTGTTGTCTAACCATGGCGCAGGAACTGGTAGAGGAGCATAGCTACACCTCCTTGACGAACCACCCGTCGAGCCTGGTATCGCGGATCACGTCAATCACGCAACTGCTGCCCCTGCATGGCCCATGCAGGGCTCCCGCCCAGCGTGCCCGTTTCGGCTATGCTCACGGACCGGGCTTCGCAGGCCTCTCGGCTGCATGGGCCGGTTTGCTCCTCGTCGCGGTCTGGGCCGTCTTCTGAAGGCCCGCCACTGCTGGGAGACTCGTCATTGCCTATGTCGCCTATGCCGCAACCATAGCCTGGTGATTCAACCCCGACACTATCGCACGCGTGACAGTCACCTTCTCCGTCGCCTGTGTGACACGCTGTGTCGAGCAGCCCATTGCTGCTTATGGAGCTCAAGAGAACGTCGGTGTCTCCTGTTGTGCAGCCGAGCATAGTGGCTCCTGCTTCATCGGTGTCTCCTGCTTTGACCTTGACACTGACGCCTCATATTCCTCCTGTGTTGCGGCCTCATACCCGCAGGCAAAGTGGCATTTCTCGTCCTAAAAGGCGCACCGATGATACGGTTGCGTGGCTTGCAGCATGTGTTGCACATGCCGAGTCCGATCCCCGCCATTTTCAAGCTGCTATGGGCATTCCTCACTGGCGCTCTGCGATGGAACAAGAGTATCAAGCGTTGCTGAAAAATGATACTTGGTGTCTTGTTCTTCCCAAACCTGTTGTTAATGTCATTGATTCCAAGTGGGTGCTCAAAGTCAAGTGATATGCCGAGGGCTATATTGAACGGTATAAAGCTCGACTGGTTGCTAGAGGATTCAAACAATGGCAAGGTCTTGATTATGAGGATACTTTCAGTCCTGTGGTCAGGCCTACTACTATTCGTCTGTTGCTTTCACTGGTTATTACTCGTGGATGGTCTCTTTGATAGTTGGATGTTCAGAATGCCTTTCTTCATGGTGTGCTTGAAGAAGAGGTTTATATGTGCCAGCCTCCTGGTTTTGTTGATCCTTCTTGTCCACAGCATTTGTGTCGCCTGGTCAAAGCTCTCTATGGTCTTAAGCAGGCGCCCCGTGCCTGGCATGCACGTCTGGGTGCTGCCCTTCATGCACATGGGTTTGTTCCCTCAAAAGCTAATACATGCTTGTTTCCTCTTCAACGTCCTATAGTTACTATGTACCTGCTGGTGTACGTTGATGATATCATCTTGGTGAGCTCTTCGGTCTTTCCTGCGGATCGTCTTGTTTCAGCCTTGAGTGGTGATTTTGCGGTTAAAGATCTTGGTCGTCTTCATTATTTTCTTGGTCTTGAGTATTGGAAATATGCCCTAGAGACAATAATAAATTAGTTAGTATCATATTTCCTTGTTCATGATAATCGTCTATTGTTCATTCTATAATTGTATTAACCAGAAACCGTAATACATGTGTGAATACATAGACCACACCATGTCCCTAGTGAGTCTCTAGTTGACTAGCTCGTTGATCAATAGATGGTCATGGTTTCTTGACCATGGACATTGGATGTCGTTTATAATGGTATCACATCATTAGGAGAATGATGTGATGGACAAGACCCAATCCTAAGCATAGCACAAAATCATGTAGTTCGTCTGTTAAAGCTTTTCTAATGTGAAGTATCATTTCCTTAGACCATGAGATTGTGCAACTCCAGGATACCGTAGGAATGCTTTGGGTGTATCAAACATCACAACGTAACTGGGTGACTATAAAGGTGCACTACAGGTATCTCCGAAAGTGTCTGTTGGGTTGGCACGAATCGAGACTCGGATTTGTCACTCCGTGTGACGAAGAGGTATCTTTGGGCCCACTCGGTAATACATCATCATAATGAGCTCAATGTGACTAAGGAGTTAGTCACGGGATCATGTATTTCGGACTGAGTATAGAGACTTGCTGGTAACGATATTGAACAAGGTATAGGGATACCGACGATCAAATCTCGGGCAAGTAACATACCGATGGACAAAGGAAATCGTATACGGGATTAATTGAATCCCCGACATTGTGGTTCATCCGATGAGATCATCGTGGAACATGTGGGAGCTAATATGGGTATCCAATCCCGCTATTGGTTATTGGCCGGAGAGATGTCTCGGTCATGTCTGCATGATTCCCGAACCCGTAGGGTCTACACACTTAAGGTTCGTATGAGATCCCAGAATTCTGGGCTGGAAAAGGAGCAAGTTTGAGATGGCTATTCTGCACAACTCCAAAAACTGTGAAAATCAACGAGGAATTATTTTGGAATATATAAAAAATATTGGGCCGGAGAAATACCAGAGAGGGGCAACCAGGAGGTCACGAGCCTGCCAGGCGCGGCCACCCCCCAGGCCGTGCCTCCTGGGCTCATGGGCTCCTCGTAGCTCCTCTGGCCCCCATCTTCTCCTATATGGAGGGTTTCGTCCAATAAAAAATCAGAACAGAAGTTTCAGGAGGAGACGCCACCGCCACGAGGCGGAACTTGAGCAGAACCAATCTAGAGCTCCGGCAGGGCTGTTCTGCCGGCGAAACTTCCCTCCCGAAGGGGGAAATCGTCGCCATCGTCATCACCAACACTCCTCTCATTGGAGGGGACTCATCTCCATCAACATCTTCACCAGCACCATCTCATCTACAAACCCTAGTTCATCTCTCGTACTCAACCTCCGTCTCGCAACTCCGATTGGTACTTGTAAGGTTGCTAGTAGTGTTAATTGCTTATTGTAGTTGATGCTAGTTGGTTTGTTTGGTGGAAGATCATATGTTCAGATCCTTAATGATATTCAATACCTCTCTGATCATGAACATAACCATGCTTTGTGAGTAGTTACTTTTGTTCCTGAGGACATGGGATAAGTCTTGTTAATAGTAGTCATGTGAATTTGGTATTCGTTGGATATTTTGATGTGTTGTATGTTGTCTCTCCTCTAGTGGTGTTGTGTGAATGTCGACTACATGATACTTCTCCATTATTTGGGCCTAGAGGAAGGCATTGGGATGTAATAAGTAGATGATGGGTTGCTAGAGTGACAGAAGCTTAAACCCTAGTTTATGCGTTGCGTCATAAGGGGCTGATTTGGATCCACTAGTTTAATGCTATGGTTAGACTTTTTCTTAATTCTTCTTTCGTAGTTGCGGATGCTTGCGAGAGGGGTTAATCATGAGTGGGATGTTTGTCCAAGTAAAGGAAGCACCCAAGCACTGGTCCACCCACATATCAAACTATCAAAGTAGTGAACGTGAATCATATGAACATGATGAAAACTAGCTTGACAGTAATTCCCATGTGTCCTCGGGAGCACTTTACTTTATATAAGAGTTCGCTCAGACTTGTCCCTTGCTACAAAAGGGATTGGGCCATATTGCTGCACCTTTGTTACTATTGTTACTTGCTGCTCGTTACAAATTATCTTATCATACAACTATCTGTTACCGACTATTTCAGTGCTTGCAGAGGATACTTTACTGAAAACCTCTTATCATTTCCTTCTGCTCCTCGTTGGGTTCGACACTCTTACTTATCGAAAGGACTACGATAGATCCCTATACTTGTGGGTCATCAGAAATCAGCCTGAGGACGGGGGAGAGCGAGGGCGACAGTGTCGATGACAATTACGCTGAAGACTGCGAGGACGACTATGAGGATTCGGAAGCGAACGAGGAAGTGGTTGAGTCTCCACCTCGCATCGAGCGTCGCACCAAGCAGCACTAAGATCCGGCAGCTTCCCCGCGCAAGATGGTAGCTTCGAGCACTCGGAATCTGAAGCACGACTAGGCCACCACATCTGAGTCGACCGGGAAGGCTGCGAAACAGCCGAGGGCTGATGCGCCAAAGCCCCGGAAGGCCCTACCTCACATGAAGATTGTTGTGCCCGTTGCTTCAGCGTGAGTATTTGCTTTCTTTTTCCTTTGTTGTTGTGTAACTTCACATCTTCGCTGACCGAGTGGAATTTGTCTATCAGAGCCGCTACTTCGGTGATGTCGCCTCCAAGGGATGAAGGAGAAGCCATGGACTTGGATACTGCTGACGCGGCCACCTCCCAACGAGGTATAAAAAATCTTCACTCATCTCTGTTTCTTGAAAATGATTTGCCGATTGCATAAGCTTATGTTGTCGACTAGTGCCTACAGAGATCATCCAACTAGAGGGCGATGAAGAGCCACCTCGGGGTACGAGGGGTGAAGGTGCTACCCCAGGCACCCCACGCGTATGCGCCCGAAGATTGTCATCAACTAGATCTGAGCTCGCCACTCCATTGTCGAGTGCCCCGCCATCCATTTCAACCATTGTGGCCTCAACGCCACTCGGATAGCCTCAAGCAATGCCAGCTACTCCAGCCGCGGCATCGACTTAGCCGACGACTGCCTTTACCATGTATCGCGTCCCAGAAGACCAAATTGGAGCAGCCAAAGAAGCAATGATCCAAGCAGAGCAGGTGATGCTGTGCACAAAGGAGGCATACGAAGCCAGCAAGTTGGCCTATGATGCCAGCTCGGCGCTCCGCACAAATGTCCGAGTAAGTGCGACTGTAAGTTCGTTTCCGATTGAATTCATGTCTTTCTTGATTGTACACCCACTTGGTGTTTTCCTTTTGAAGCATACTTGCCTGTTTTCCTCTCGAATAGATCAGGTCTTAGTCGAGTGAGTTTTGGTACAGTGGGGGAACTCTGAGTGTACCCACTGGGTGTAGTCCACGAGATCGTTGTCGAATGTTGTAGACATCAGCGGGGTCTTAGAATTGTTTTGACAATCGCTCGATGGGTCGAGTGACAAAATGTCTAGTGGGGGCACGCTAATGTCTACTACACAACCTTCTTCTTGTAGACTCGTGTTGGGCCTCCAAGCGTAGAGTTTTGTAGGACAGCGACAATTTTCTCTCAAGTGGATGACCTAAGGTTTATCAATCCGTGGGAGGTGTAGGATGAAGATGGTCTCTCTCAAACAACCCTGCACTCAAATAGCAAAGAGTCTCTTGTGTCCCCAACACACCTAATACAATGGTAAATTGTATAGGTGCACTAGTTCGACGAAGATATGGTGATACAAGTGCAATATGGATGATAGATATAGGTTTTTGTAATCTGAAAATATAAAAACAGCAAGGTAACAAATAGTAAACAGGCAGCAAAATGTTGTATAAATTCTTGGAAACAAGGCCTAGGGTCCATACTTTCACTAGTGCAAGTTCTCTCAACAATACTAACATAGTTGAATCATATGTAAATCCCTCACATGTGACAAAGAGTTCACTCCGAAGTCACAAATAGCGGAGACCAAACGAAGAAATTATTGTAGGGTACGAAACCACCTCAAAGTTATCTTTTCTGATCAATCTTATGAGCTATCCCTATAAGTGTCATGAACAGCCCTAGAGTTCGTACTAAAATAACACCTTAAGATACACATCAACCAAAACCCTAATATCACCTAGATACTCCAATGTCACCACAAGTACCCATGGGCTTGATTATACGATATGCATCATATAATTTCAGATTCATCATGTTCAATCCAACACAAAGAACTTCAAAGAGTGCCCCAAAGTTTCTACCGAAAATTCAAGACAAAAACGTGTGCCAGCCCTTATGCATAGATTCCCAAGGTCACGGAACCTGCAAGTTGATCACCGAAACATACATCAAGTGGATCAATAGAACATCCCATTGTCACCACGAATATCCCATCACCAGACATACATCAAGTGTTCTCAAATCCTTAAAGACTCAATCCGATAAGAAAACTTCAAAGGGAAAACTCAATTCATCACAACAAGATAGAGAGGGGAAAACTCCATATGATTCATCTATATCAATAAAGCTTGCGGTACATAAAGATCGTGCCATCTCATGAACACGAGAGAGAGAGAGAGATCAAACACATAGCTACTGGTACATACCCTCAGCCCCTAGTGTGAACTACTCTCTCCTCGTCATGGAGAGCGTCAGGATGATGAAGATGGCCTCCGGTGATGGTTTCCCCCTCCGGCAAGATGCTGGACCGGGCTCCCGATTCGTTTTTCGTGGCTCTAGAGGCTCTTGCCGCGGTGGAACTCCCAATCTAGGTTCTGCGTTGGGGTTTTTGGGTTTTATAGGAATTTATGGCGGTGGAAACGAGTCAGGATGGGACACGAGGGAGTCACAAGCCTGGTGGGCGCACCCAGGGGGGTGGCCGCGCCCTTGACGCTTGTGACTGTCTCGTGGGTCTTCTGGCCCAACTCCGATGCTCCGTGGGTCTCTTCTGGTCCATAAAAAATCACCGTAAATTTTTATTCCGTTTGGACTCCGTTTGATATTCCTTTTCTGTAAAACTCGAAAACAAGGAAAAAACAAAAACTGGCACTGAGCTCTGGGTTCATAGGTTAGTCCCAAATAATATAAAGTTGTGGTAAAATGATTGTAAAACATCCAAGAATGATAATATAACAGCATGGAACAAGCAAAAATTATAGATACGTTGGAGACATATCATGCACCCACTGGGTTTAGTCCTTGAGACCGCCACCGAGTGCTTGCACTACCGAGGGTCTTAATAGAAACAATGTTTGTACGCTTGCGCACTTTTTTGTGTGGGTCACTCGACAGATCGAGTGCTAGCAGGTCCAGTGGGGGCACTCTTAGTGCACCCACTGGGTGTAGTCCCTGAGACCGCCGTCGAGTGCTTTGCATTGGCGGGGGTATGATAAAGACAATTTTTTGCTTGGACAGGTTAGACCTGGTCGAGTAATTTTGAATCCAGTGGGGGCACGCTTAGTGCACCCACTGGGTGTAGTCCTCGAGACTATTGTTGATCATTGACGATGAGTAGTAGTGTTAAGAACTCGGACTGATGGTCCCTTTTCGTATGCGGAGTACGCTTACCACTCGACAAGTCGAGTGTATTCTTTGCTTTAGTACTTCCACTCCTGAATGTAGGTTTCATGGACATCATTTCCATCAACCATGATATGACGCGGGTTTCATGGACATTATTTCCATCAACCATGATATGATGCTTTTCAAGGGTGTGGGGTGGGGCGACGGGCCGCCATCCAGTCGACTGTTCTTGTTCCTTTCCACTCGGGAGTGGAGAATGTTTAATGTCGACTGAACTTCTATCTTGTTGATTTCAGAAATCTTGTGAGCTTGGGACTCAGTACGTTGGCTTGGAGAATGAGAAGAACTAGCTTCAATTGGATCTGGAAATCTCCAAGAACAACCTGGAGCGAGCACAGACTGAGCTGAGGACCTTGGGAGATAATTTGTATCGCCCAACTGTACTGCTACTTTCCTCTTCCATCCTTTAAACT
Organism: Hordeum marinum; assembly: GCA_022496015.1. Lineage (NCBI taxonomy): Eukaryota > Viridiplantae > Streptophyta > Magnoliopsida > Poales > Poaceae > Hordeum > Hordeum marinum. The sequence goes on along the minus strand of CM039676.1, from coordinate 512,966,805 downwards.
GTCTTCGCTCGAACATACGTGCGCGATGAGAATCGTCGACTCCAAGCGCGTCTCAGTAATGTTGCTTCTTTAGATACCATGAAGAAAGCGCTGGAGGACAAGGACAAGGCACTCGCCGACGCTCAAAAGGTGGCAAAGGATAAAACTGAAGCTGCCGAGAAGAAGCTTGTCATGGCCAAGTTGGAGGAGGAGAACTCCAAACTGATGCAGGAGAAGGTTGACTTGATCAGGAGGACTTAACAGCTGACCACGAGGAACAATGGTCTGGAGAAGCACTTGGGATATTTTCCAAAGAAGATGTTCATCATGCTTGACGGTAACTTTCCTTCGTCGAGTGAATTTCCTTTATTCCCATATGACAATAGTGTGACCATATTCCCATTCTTGCCTCTATGTAGAGTTCTGCCTGGACTTTGAAAAAGAGACCGAAGAAATCAAACCAAATCTGGATCCCACCAAGTCGCCTGTTGGAGATGTTGTGGCCATGAACTTATTTTGCCTCAATGTCCGTCTCCATAGTGTTCAAGTGTACATCATTCGACTGAAGGCTGCGCTAGAGAAGATTGATAAGGAATTGTGGCCTGAAGACACCCTCCAGACTGACCTGGAGTCCATGATGACCAGGCTTAATGAGATTTCTAGCAGAGTGCAAGCATGGAAGAAGTCAGCTGCTCATTGTGGGGCTGATGTTGCGCTTTCACTCGTCAGAGTCCATTGCAAGGAGGCAATAGAGGACAAGTTGAAGGCTCTCCAATTGATTAACACAAAGAAACTTCATTTTGAGGACATCATGGAGACCTTCATTGATGCGGCTACTCGGATCGCCGACGGGTCGATTTGGACACGTTTGTCGAGCCAACAAGTCCTACCAGTGCTTGAAAAACTTTTCTTGAAGTTAAACTTTATTTACCTCGGAATGACGAGTGGAGATGTAATAGCCTTTAAACTTCCTTCAGGCCTTAAGCCTGAGTACCTTTACTCATGCGTATGACTTTTATTCACGCTAGAACTTTTGGATTTATCCATACTTTGCTTTCAATCATTTGTTTGGATGAATTTGCTTGCTCCCGGGTGAGAAGAATATCGACCACTTGGGTAGAGATTTTAACTTTGGTTAAAGCTGGTTCGCAGCTAAGCCCCCGAGTGAGAGGATTCCTCGTCACTCAGAGTAATTTTGAGCTTAGGCAAAGACTGGTTCGCAGCTAAGCCCCCGAGTGCGAGGATGGCTCATCAATCGGAGTAGTTTTGAGCTTAGGCAAACATTGGTTCACAGCTAAGCACCCAAGTGAGAGGACTATTCGTCACTCAGCATGGTTTGTTAACTTAGGCGAAACCGTGTTCGCAGCTAAGCCTCTGAGTGAGAGGATTGCTCGTCACTCAGAGTGGTTTTTAACTTAGGTGAAAGCGTGCTTGCAACTAAGCCCCTGGGTGAGAAGATTGCTTGACACTCGGAGTGGTTTTTTAACTAAAGCGAAAGCGTGTTATCAGCTAAGCCTCTGACTGAGAGAATTGCTTGTCACTCGGAGCGGTTTTTTTAACTTAGGCAAAAGCGTGTTCGCAGCTAAGCCTCCGAGTGAGAGGATTTCTCGTCACTTGGAGTGGTTTTTTAACTTAGGCGAAAGCGTGTTCGCAGCTAAGCCCCTGAGTGTGAGGATTTCTTGACACTCGAAATAGTTTTGAACTTAGGCGAAGACTGGTTCGCAGCTAAGTTTCCTAGTGAATGGACTGCTATTCACTCGGTCGGGCTTTTAACTTAGGCAAAAGCATGTTCGCAGCTAAGCCCGCGAGTGAGAGGATTGCTCGTCACTCGGAGTGTTCCCAAACATAGGATTGTACAATCGGAATGAAGGACAGATTGCAGAAGTCATAACTTGCATAAACGACATTGTCTGAGATACTTTTATTACATCGAAACAACTCTTGTCTTTAAGTATAGAAGCGTTGGAGCATATCTGCATTCCAGGCTCGCTGCTCGTCAATCTTCTTATTGAGGTTGTAGAGGTGATAGGCTCCGTTGTTCAACATCTGATGAAAGGCCCTTCCCATGCCGGGGCAAGCTTGTGAGGTCGCTGTTGATCCACTCTGAGCACCAAATCACCTTCCTGAAACGACCGACTCTTGACGTGCTTGGCATGGAAGCGATGCAGATCTTGCTGGTATGCAGTCATCCGAATCAGAGCCATCTCACGCTCCACTTCCAGGAGATCCACGCCGTCTTGTCTTGCTTGCTCAGCTTTAGCTTTGGAGTAGAGATCCACTCGAGGGGAATTATGAAGCAGGTCACTCGGCAAGACAACTTCGGCTCCATACACCAAGAAGAAAGGAGTTTGTCTAGTCGAACGATTTGGAGTCATCCTCGGGCCCCACAGCACAGACGGCAGTTCAGTGACCCAAGCTCCAGTTGTATGCTCTAAGTCGCGCATGAGTCGAGGCTTTAGCCCTTGCAGGATAAGGCCTTTGGCTCGCTCAGCTTGACCATTGGTCTGAGGGTGCACCACAGATGCGTAATCCACCCAAATGCCTTGACTGAAGCAGAAGTGTCTGAACTCTTCTGAGTCAAAGTTTGAGCCATTATCTGTGATAATACTGTGGGGACTGCATATCGGAAGATTATCTCTCTCATAAATTTGATCGTAGTGCAGGAATTTAGCTTCTTGATAGGCTTGGCCTCAATCCACTTCGTGAAATTCTCGACTGCAAGAAGCAAATGAGTAAATCCACTATGTCTCGTCCAAAAGGGACCAACCATATCCAAACCCCAAACAGCAAACGGCCAGATGAGTGGAATAGTCTTCAGGGCAGACGCAGGCTTGTGTGAGAAGTTAGAATAGAACTGGCATCCTTCACAATGATCAACAGTTTTCTTGGCCATCTCATTAGCACGTGGCCAGAAGAAACCAGCTCAGTATGCTTTGGCGACAATCGTCCTAGAGGTCCCCGAGTGAATTTCTTCCAGAATCATTCGGCCTTCTTCTGGAGAAATGCATTGTTGAGTCACGCGTGTTGCGCTTTCTCTGTAGAGTTGATCATCCATCATAGTAAAAGCTTTGGATCTGCGCACATTTGTCGGGCTTCAACCTCATCCTCATGAAGCTCTTTCCTCAGAATATATGCAATGTAGGGCACTGTCCAGTCGGGAATGATGACCAGAACCTCCATGACCAAATCAATGACTGCAGGGACATCAACTTTAGTCGGATTAGAGGCACTCATAGCTTGTGGGGGATCTTTAGTGAAGGGATCTTCCTGCACCGAAGGAGTATGAAGATGCTCTAAGAACTGGGGAAAGGTTTCCGAGTGGACCCAATCTTTGCCAGCTCATCAGTTGCTTGATTGTTCACTTGGGGAACATGATGTAGTTCCAAACCTTCGAACTTCTTCTTGAGTTTTCTAACAACATTACAGTATCCAGTCATAGCAGGGTTCCGAACATCCCACTCTTTCATCACTTGATTGACCACCAAGTCAGAGTCACCATAAACCATCAGGCGCTTGATGCTGATTGAAATGGCCATGCACAATCCATACAAGAGTGCTTCGTATTCTGCTTCGTTGTTGGAGGAATCAAAGTGAATCTGCAGGACCTAACTGAGTTTGTCGCCTTTTGGGGATACCAAAACAACGCCAGCACCTGACCCATTCAACATTTTTGAGCCATCAAAGAACATGGTCCAGTGCGTCGAGTGGATTTGGATTGGTTGATGCTGTTCAACCCACTCAGGCAAGAAATCAGCCAGTGCCTGTGACTTGATCGCCTTTTTAGCTTCGAACTTGATGCCAAAATAGAGGAGTTCTATCGCCCATTTAGCCACTCGACCAGACGCATCTTGATTGTTGAGGATCTGAAACAACGGAGCATCACTGACGACTGAAATTGAGTGGTCCTAAAAGTAGTGTGTCACCTTCTTTGCTGACAGATAAATACCATAGACAAGCTTCTGGTAATGCGGGTACCTTTTCTTCGAAGGAGCCAACACTTCAGAAATGTAGTAGACTAGACGTTGGACCTTGTATGCCTTGCCTTCCTCTTCCCGCTCAATAGTGAGGACAATACTGATGACCTGATTAGTGGTCACGATGTATAGGAGCAAGGGCTCCTTGCTGTGCGGAGCAGCAAGCACCAGTTGGGTGGAAAGCAGAGCTTTGAGCTCTACAAACACTGCTTCAGCTTCTAGAGTCCACTCAAAAGTGTTAGACTTCTTCATCAATGGGTACAAAGGCAATGCCTTCTCACCGAGACAAGAAATGAATCAACTCAATGCTGCCAGGCAACCTGTGAGCTTCTGAACTTCGTGCACTCGCACAGGACTTTTCATCCAGGTAATGGCGCTGCTTCTCAGGATTGACATCGATTCCTCATTTGGAAACGAGAAAACCGAGTTACTTGCCACCAGGAACACCGAAAGTACACTTAGCTGGATTCAACTTGATATCATACCTCCTCAAATTGGCGAACATCTTAGCCAAGTCAGTCAGCAGGTCGGAACCTTTGCGAGACTTGACGATGATATCATCCATGTAAGATTCGACATTCCGAGGGATCTGATCTAGTAGGCATTTTTGAATCATGCGCATGAAAGTAGCGTCAGCATTCTTCAAATCAAAAGGCATGGTGATATAGCAGAAACACCCAAAAGGGGTGATGAAGGTTGTCTTTATTTCATCCGGACCAAACAGACGGATCTGATGGTAACTAGAGTAAGCATCAAGAAAGGATAAATGCTCACACCCCGCAGTCGAATCGACAATCTGATCGATGCGGGGGAGCGGGAAATGATCTTTCGGGCAGACCCGATTGATATGCGTGAATTCAATGCACATGCGGAGTGACTTGTCCTTCTTGGGGACCATGATGATGTTAGAGAGCCACTTGGAGTGGTAAATCTCGCATATGAACTTGGCCAGCAAGAGACGAGCCACCTCCTTGTTGATTGCTTTCTGCTTTTCTACTGCCGACCGATGCAAATGTTGCTTCACAGTCTTAACCTTCGGATCGACTCTCAATCGGTGCTTAGCCAGCTCCTTGGGAACCACCGGCATGTCAGCATGCTTCCATGCGAAGATGTCCATGTTCTCATGGAGGAACTAGATGAGCTCGGCTTCCTATTTGCTGTCGAGTGGCGTTGATATGTTGGTCGGGGCAGCAGTTGGATCTGTCGGGTGGATGTGCACCTTTTTCACTTCACCTACCGACTAGAATGCCGATTCAGAAGTGGGCTTCTTGGCACGCAGCAGTTCAGCAGGATCAGCACTTTGCCTGTACTCTTCCAGTTCGACCATAGCCATATGATGATCGGCGATTTTGGAGCCCTGCTGGCTGTACTCCTCAGCCCTCTGTCGATTGTCGGTGACTGTAATCACACCCTTGGGCCCAGACATCTTCAATTTGAGATACATGTAGCATGGACGGGCCATGAAACGTGCATAAGCTGGACGGCCAAGGATGGCGTGGTACGCGTTTTGGAAGTCCACGACTTCAAACGTCAATTTCTCCTTGTGAAAATTCTTATCGGTGCTGAACACCACATCCAATGCGATCTGGCCGAGTGACTTGGCCTTCTTCCTAGGGATGACTCCGTGGAATTGCATGTTGCTCTCACTGAGTCGGGACATCGGAATGCCCATTCCCTTGAGAGTATTAGTATATAGAATGTTCAGACCCTCCCTCTGTCCATGAGGACCTTACGGAGTCAAGTGCCTCCCACAATCGGATCCACTACCAGAGCTTGCCAACCGGGGGTAGTGACATGTGCAGGGTGATCCGACTGGTCAAACATGATTGCAGTCTGAGACCACTTGAGATATGTGTGAGTTGCAGGAACATCGATGTTGACTTCCCTATTGATCACTTTCAATCGACTCTTGCTTTCAACATCAGCAAAAATCATCAAAGTCGCGGCGATCTCAGGAAAAGTTTCCTTTTCTTCATCATCATCTTTATCAGGAGTTTTCTCACTCGAATGGTCCTCCTTAAACTACTGGACCGGTGTACGGCACTGTTGAGTGGTATGTTTAGGCAATATCAAATTGCCTTCGTCGTCTTTCCTCATGTGGATTGGACATAGAAAATCCATAACATCAGACCCATACCGATTCTTTCCTTTCTTAGGGGTGAACTGTCCCTTGGACTTCCCCTTATTTTTTTCCTTGTGCCGCCAGAGCGGCTGCCTCTGCCTGAACAGGGCCATCAGCCTTCCGCTTCTACTTCCGACTGGAATTGCCGCCGGCATCATTGTCGACCGCTTTTCCTTTACCACTGCGAAGGAGGTCTTCTTCCTCACCATTAGCATACCGAGTGGCGATTTCCATCATCCTACTCAGAGAAATATCACCACTTCGCCCAAACTTCAAGTAAAGCTCTCTGTATTTCACTCCGGCCTTGAAAACACAAATAGCCTTATGCTCGGAAACATTCTCCACTATATGATGCAAAGTAGACCAACGCCGAATGTAATCTCTCAAGGATTCATTGGGCTTCTGAACACAATGTTGCAAATCAACCAAACCAGCAGGGCGCTTGCAGGTGCCTTCGAACTAAACCTGGGCATACCCCGTGCCGGGTCGGGCTTCGGGCCAGGCTTTACAAAGCCCGAACTGAAAATCCCAAGCCCCAGCTTGACCCGGCCCGGCCAAAAAAACATAAACTTAGGCCCGAGCCCGGCCCGAATGGGGTTAAAGGGTGAATTTTGGGCCGGGCCGGGCCGGGCCTCTGTGTAAATCGCTATTTTTGACAAGCCCGAGCCCAGCCCGAACACAAAGCCAGCCCGGCACCGGCCCGGGTTTTTAGGGCCGGGCTCGGGCCGGGTCACCGGGCCGGGCTGCCCATGCCCAGATGTACTTCGAACGCTTTGACAAACACTCGGGAAAGATCCTCCCAGTAGTGGATGTTAGAAGGAGACAAACGATTCTGGCACGCTCGGGCCGAACCATCTAACATCAAGGACAAATGCTTCATTGCAATGTTGTCATTGCCCCCACCAATCTTTACAGCCACTCGGTAATCATCCAACCACATTTCCGGCTTTGACTTGTCTGAAAACTTGCCAATCCCAGCTGCCAACCTAAAGTTGGGGGGAATCTCTGCAGAACATATGGCTCTGCTAAAACACTCGGGACCAAAAATAACAGCATTGCTGCCACTCGGGGTAATCCCTATCATGACCGTCTCTGCGGGCTCTGCCTCTATTGATCCGCCTATGGGCGAGGACGTCTCTTGCATCGAACCCTGGGTTTCGCTCATCACCGAACGGGTGCCGATCATGATGGTGTCTGAGCATGTTTGATCCACTCCGCAGAGGAGTAAGCATTCGATGGTGGTCATCACGGTGAAACTGATCTCGTCCCTGATCCCGATAATGGTCTTCACGGTAACCCTCCCCCTACGACGCAGAGATGAACCTGGACTGTGTGCTAACTGAGCAGTGATGGCTTAATGGAATCTACTATCCTAGCTGCTGTTGGGGAACGTTGCACGGGAAACAAAAATTTTCCTACGCACACACAAGATCTATCCATGGTGATGAGCATCTACGAGAGGGAGAGTGGATCTACATACCCTTGTAGATCGCTAAGCGGGAAGCGTTAAGAAACGTGGTTGGTGTACTCAAATGTCTTCGCGATACAAATCGCCGAGCGTCCCGCGATCCAATCACGATTCGTCCCGCGAACTCATCATGATCCGTCTTTTCGCGATCTCATCACGATCCGTCCCGCGATCTCGATGACGGTCCTTCCAATCTAGCGCCAAACGGACGGCACCTCCGCGTTCAGCACACGTGCAGCTTGATGATGATCTCTGCCTTCTTGATCCAGCAAGAGGGAGCGGAGACATAGAAGAGTTCCCCGGCAGCGTGAAGGCACTCCGGCGATGGTGGTGGAGCTATTCCGGCAGGGCTTCGCCTAAGCACTGCAAAAAACCGATCTAGAGGAGAAACTATGCACTAGAGGAACGGGCAGCACATAGCTAAACATATGGTGCAAAAAAGCCTAAAACCTCTAGTATATATAAGAGGAAGAGAGGAGGAGGCTTGGCCCTCAACGGACCAGCCTTTGGGTTGGCCAAATCAAGGAGGAGTGGAGGACTCCTCCTCCAATCCTAGTAGGACTAGGATTCCTCCCTATTTTGCCTTTTTCCACCTTTTTCTCTTTGGGTTTTCTCTCCCAGCCTCATGGGCCTTGTGTGGAACTTCCACCAGCCCATTAAGGGCTGATATTTACTCTTCCACAGCCCATGTAGCCTCTTGGGTCGAAATACCCCTCCTGATGGTCTCCCGGTACACTACTGGCACTGTCGGTACACTACCGATGAGCTCGAAACTTTCCCGTGACCAAAATAGCACTTCCTATATATCAATATTTACCTCCGGAACATTCCGGAGCTCCTCATGACGTCCGGGATCTCATCCGGGACTCCGAACAACCTTCGGTCACCACCATGCATAACTCTATACTAATGAAACGTCACCAAACCTTAAGTGTGCAGACCCTAAGGGTTCGAGAACTATGTAGACATAACCGAGACACCTCTATGGTTAATAACCAATAGAGGGACCTGGATGCCCATATTGGTTCCTACATATTCTACGAAGATCTTTATCGGTCGAACCTCTATGTCAAGGATTCAGTTAATCCCGTATGATGTTCCCTTTGTTCTTCGCTATGTTACTTGCCCGAGATTCGGTTGTCGGTATCTCCATATCTAGTTCAACCTCGTTACCAGCAAGTCTCTTTACCCAGTTACGTTGTGATGTTTGATACACACAAGGCACTCCTCCGGTGTTCGTGATTGCATGATCTCATGGTCATAGGAACATATACTTGACATGCAGAAAACAGTAGCAATAAACTGACACGATCATATGCTACATTTGTAGTTTGGGTCTTGTCCATCACATCATTCTCCTAATGATGTGATCCCGTTATCAAATGACATCTCATGTCCATGGCTAGGAAACCTTAATCATCTTTTGATGAACGAGCTAGTCTATTAGAGGCATACTAGGGACATGGTTTTGTCTATGTATCCACACATGCATCTAAGTCTCCGATCAATACAATTATAGCATGGGTAATAAACGATTATCATGAACAAGGAAATATGATAATAACTAATTTATTATTTCCTCTAGGGAATATTTCCAACAATCTCACACTTGCACTAGAGTCAATAATCTAGTTCACATCACCATGTGACTCGCATTGTTATGAATCTAACACCCAATGAGTTCTGGGGCTCGATCATGCTTTGCATGTGAGAGAGGTCTTATAGTCAACGGGTCTGTGACATTCAGATGCAAGTGTACTTTGCAAATCTCTATGTCAAACTGTAAATACTGTTGTCACACTCCACTTGGAGCTATTCCAAATGGCTGCTCCACTATACGTATCCAGGTTGCTACTATGAGTCATCCGGATTGGTGTTAAAGCTTGCATCAACGTAACTCTTTACGACGAACTCTTTATCACCTCCATAATCGAGAAACATCTCCTTAGTCTTTTAGTTACTAAGGATGATCTTGACTGCTGTCCAGTGATCCACTCCTAGACCACTCTTGTACCCCTTGATGGACTCATGGCAAGGCACACTCAGGTGCGGTAAACAGCATGGCATACTATACCGAGCCTATGGCTAAGGCATAGGGGACGACATTCATCCTTTCTCTTTCTTCTGCCGTGGTCGAGCTTTGAGTCTCACTCGACTTCACACCATACAAAGCAGGCGAGAACACTTCTCTTTGTCTAATCCATTTTGAACTCTTTCAAAATATTGTCAAGGTATGTACTCTTTCAAAGTCTGATCAAGCATCTTGATCTATCTATATAGATCTTGATGCTCAACAATTAGGTAGCTTTATCCAGGCCTTCCTTTGAGAAACACCTTTCAAATAACCCTTTATGCTTTCAGAAATTCTACATAATTTCCGGTCAACAATATGTCAACCACATATGCTTATCAGAAACTCTATAGTGCTCCCACTCACTTTATTGTAAATACAAGTTTCTCATAAACTTTGTATAGACTCAAAAACTTTGATCACCTCATCAAAGTGTATATTCCAACTCCGAGATGCTTGCTTTAGTTCATTGAAGGATCACTGAAGCTTGCACGCCTTTTAGCATCCTTAGGACTGACAAAACCTTCTGGTTGTATCTCATACAACCTTTCCTTAAGGAAGGAAATGATGATTTGGCATCCATCTTCCAAATTTCATAATTGAAAATTCACCAACTGCTAACATAATTCCAACAGACTTTAGGATTGTTACGAGTGAGAAAGTCTCATCGCAATCAACTCCTTGAACTTGGCGGAAACTTCTTTGCGACAAGTCGAGCTTTATAAATGGTGACATTACCATCAGCGTCTGTCTTCATTTTAAAGGTCCATTTGTACTCGACGACCTGCCTTCCAACGAGCAAGTCTACCAAAATCTATACTTGGTTTTCAGACATGGATCCTTTCTCGGATTTCATGGCCTCTAACCATTTGTCGGAATCCGGGACCATCACCGCTTCTCCATAGCTCGTAGGTTCATCGTTGTCCAACAACATGACCTCTAAGACAGGGTTGTCGTACCACTCAGGAGCAGTACACATCCTTGTCAACCTACGAGGTTCGATAGTAACTTGATCCGAAGCTTCATGATCATCATCATTAACTTACTCTTCAACTAACGTAGGCCTCACAGAAACATCTTCCTGTGCTGCGCTACTCTCTCGTGGAAACAAAGGTTCAATAACCTCATCAAGTTCTATCTTCCTCCCACTCAATTATTTCGAGAGAAACTTTTTCTCGAGAAAGAACCCAGTTTTAGCAACAAACATTTTATGCTTGGATATGAGATAGAAGGTTCACCCAACTGTTCTTAGGGTATTCTATGAAGATGCATTTGTCTTCTTTGGGTTCGACCTCATTAGGTGAAAACATTTTCCACACAAGTGTCACAGCCCCAAACATTAAGAAATGACAGCTTAGGTTTCTATCAAACCATAATTCACACGGTGTCATCTCAACGGATTTAGACGGTGCCCTATTTAAAGTGAATGTAGTTGTCTCTATTGCATAACCCCAAAATTATAGTAGCAAAACGATAAGAGACATCATAGCACGCACCATATCCAATAGAGCACGACTATGACGTTTGGACACACCATCACACTATGGTGTTCCAGGTGGCACGAGTTGTCAAACAACTTTCACGTCATCTAAAGTTGTATGCCAAACTCGTAACTCAGATATTCACCTCCACAATCACATCGCGGACATTTTTATCTTCTTTTCACGATGATCTTAAACTTCACTCTGAATTTGCTTGAACCTTTCAAATGATTCAGACTTGTGTTTTATTGAGTAAATATACACTATATCTACTCAAATGATCAGTGAAGGTAAGAAAATAACGATATCCACCGCACGCTACAAGACTCATTGGATTGCATACATCAATATGTATCATTTCCAATAAATCACTTGCCCGCTCCATCAGATCGGAAAACATGGTCCTTAGTCATCTTGCCCAAGAGGCATGGTTCGCATGTCTGAACCGATTCAAAATCGAATGAGTCCAAAGGTCCATCAACATGGAGTTTCTTCATGCAATTTATACTAATATGACATTTAGCGGCAGTGCCACAAGTATGTGGTACTATCATTATTAACTTTGTATCCTTTGGCATCAATGTTATGAACATGTGTATTACTCCGTTCAAGATTCAACAAACCATTCTCACCGGGTGCGTGACCATTGAAGGTATTATTCATGTAAACAGAATAACCATTATTCTCTAACTTAAATGAATAACTGTGTTGCAATAAACACGATCTAATCACGTTCATGCTCAACGCAAAACACCAAATAACATTATTTAGGTTCTTCACTAATCCCGAAGGTAGAGAGAGCATGCAATGTTGATCATATCAAACTTGGAAACATTTCCAACACACATCGTCACCTCACCCTTAGCTAGTCTCCGTTTATTTCGTACCTTTACTTTGAGTTACTAATATTTAGCAACCGAACTGGTATCCAATACCCAGGTGCTACTAGGAGTACTAGCAAGATACACATCAATAACACGTATATCAAATATACTTCTGTCGACGTTGCGAGCCTTCTTATCTACCAAGTATCTAGGGTTGTTCCGCTTCAGCGACCGCTCTCCTCATAATCGAAGCACTTAGTCTCGGATTTGGGTTCAACTTTGGGTTGCTTCACTGGAGCAGTACCTGACTTGCCATCCATGAAGTTTCCCACGTTGCCGTTGCCCTTCTCGAAACTAGTGGTTTTACTAACCATCAACACTTGACGCTCCTTCTTGATTTCTACCTTCGCGGTGTCAGACATCGCGAACAGCTCAGGGATCATTATTTCTATCCCTGGCATTTTATAGTTCGTCACCAAGTTCTAGTAGCTTAGTGACAGTGACTTGGAGAACTATATCAATCACTATCTTATTTGGAAGCTCAACTCCCACTCGATTCAAGCGATTGCACCACCCAGACAATCTGAGCACATGCTCAACGATTGAGCTATTCTCTTTCATATTGTAGGCAAAGAATCTTGTTGGAGATATCATATTTCACAACACGGGCACGAGCCTGAGATCCTAATTTCAGCCCTTAGAAACATCTCATATGTTCCGTGACGTTCAAAGTGTTTTGGAGCCTCAATTCTAAGCCGTAATGCATGACGCACTAAACTATCAAGTAGTCATCAGAACGTGCCTGTCAGATGTTCACAACATCTACATACGACGCTAGAGGGGTTGGCGCACCGAGAGGTGTATTAAGGACATAAGACTTCTGTGCAGCAATGAGGACAATCCTCAGATCACGGATCGAGTCTGCAATATTGCTACCATCATATTTCAACTCTATTTCTCTAGGAACATATAACACATAAGAGAGCTACAGCGTGAGCTAGTAGTCTACAACATAATTTGCAAAGACACGACTGATTATGTTCATGATAATGAGTTCAATTAATCATATTACTTAAGAACTCCCACTCAAATTGACATCCCTCTGGTCATTCGAGTGATACATGATCCAAATTCACCAACTCAAGTCCGATCATCACGTGAGTTGAGGTGGTTTCAATGGTGAACATCATCATGTTGATCATATCTACTATATGACTCATGTTTGACCTTTCGGTCTTTTGTGTTCCGAGGCCATGTTTGTACATGCTAGGCTCTTCAAGTTTAACCCGAGTGTTCTGCATGTGCAACACTGGCTTACACCCGTTGTATGTGAACGTAGAGTCTATCACACCCGATCATCACGTGGTCTCTCGACACGACAAACTTTCGCAACGGTGCACACTCGGGGAGAACACAATTTATCTTGAAATTAAGTGAGGGATCATCTTATAATGATACCGTCGTCCTAAGAAAAACAAGGTGCATAAAAGCATTAACATCACATGCAAATCATAAGTGACATGTGTTGGAAATATGCCCTAGAGGCAATAATAAATTAGTTATTATCATATTTACTTGTTCATGATAATCGTTTATTATCCATGCTATAATTGTATTGATCGGAGACTTAGATGCATGTGTGGATACATAGACAACACCATGTCCCTAGTATGCCTCTAATAGACTAGCTCATTGATCAAAAGATGGTTAAGGTTTCCTAGCCATGGACATGACATGTCGTTTGATAACGGTATCACATTATTAGGAGAATGATGTGATGGACAAGACCCAAACTACAAACGTAGCATATGATCATGTCAATTTATTGCTACTGTTTTCTGCATGGCAAGTATATGTTCCTATGACCATGAGATCATGCAACTCATGGACCCCGGAGGAGTGCCTTGTGTGTATCAAACGTCGCAACGTAACTGGGTGACTATAAAGGTGCTCTACAGGTATCTCCGAGGGTGTCTGTTGAATTGGCATGGATCGAGACTGGGATTTGTTACTCCGTGTGACGGAGAGGTATCTCAGGGCCCACTCGGTAATACAACAACACAATAAGCCTTGCAAGCAATGTGACTAAGTGTTAGTCACGGGATCTTGTATTACGGAATGGGTAAAGAGACTTGCCGGTAACGAGGTTGAACTAGGTATGGAGATACCGACGATCGAATCTCGGGCAAGTAACATACCGAAGAACAAAGGGAACATCATACGGGATTAGCTGAATCCTTGACATAGAGGTTTGACCGATAAGGCATCAAGGTCCCGCTATTGGTTATTGATCGTAGAGGTGTCTCGGTCCTGTCTACATAGTTCTCGAACCCGCAGGGTCTGCACACTTAAGGTTTGGTGACGTTTTGGTAGTATAGAGTTATGTATGATGGTGAACGAAGGTTGTTCGGAGTCCCGGATGAGATCTTGGACGTCATGATGAGCTCCGTAATGGTCCGGAGGTAAAGATTCATATATAGGAAGTCCTATTTTGGTCGCCGGAAAAGTTTCGGGCTCATCGGTAGTGTACCGGGAGTGCCGGTAGTGTACCGAGAGACCATCGGGAGGGGTATTTAGACCGAAGAGGCTACATGGGCTGTGGGAGAGTAAATACCAGCCCTTAGTGGGCTGGTGGAAATCCCACACAAGGCCCATGAGGCTGGGAAGAAAAGCCCAAAGAGAAAAAGGTGGAAAAAGGCAAAAAAATAGGGTGAATCCTAGTCCTACTAGGATTGGAGGTGGATTCCACCTCTCCCACTTGATTTGGACGACCCAATTGATGGTCCTTTGAGGGCCAAGCCTCCTCCTCTCTTCCTCTTATATATACTAGAGGTTTTAGGGTTTTTTGGCACCAGATTTTAGCTACATGCTGCCTGTTCCTCTAGTGCATAGTTTCTCCTCTAGATCAGATTTCTGCAGTGCTTAGGCGAAGTCCTTTCGGAATAGCTCCACCACCATCGCCGCAGCGCCATTACGCTTCCAGAGAACTCTTCTACCTCTCTGCTCTCTCTTGATGGATCAAGGAGGCGGAGATCGTCATCGAGATGTACGTGTGCTGAACGCGGAGGTGCCGTCCGTTCGGCGCTAGATCGGAAGGACCGTGATCAAGATCGCGAGGCGGATCGTGATGAGATCGTGGGACGGATCGTGATGAGTTCGCGGGACGGATCATGATTGGATCGCGAGACGGTTCGTGATGAGATCGCGGGACGCTCGGAGATTTGGATCGCGAAGACGTTCGACTACACCAACCGCGTTTCTTAACGCTTCCCGCTTAGCGATCTACAAGGGTATGTAGATCCACTCTCCCTCTCGTAGATGCTAATCACCATGGATAGATCTGCGTGTGTGTAGGAAATTTTTTGTTTCCCATGCATCGTTCCCCAACAGTGGCATCATGAGCTAGGTCTATGTGTAGATGAGATCTCGAATAGAACACAAAAGGATTGTGGGCGTTGATGCCTAGATTGCTTCCTCCCTTGGTCGTATTTTGGTTCAGCGGTATTGTGAGATGAAGCAGCCCAGACCAACATTACTCGTACGCTTACGAGATACCGGTTCCCTCGATGCAACTTGTTGCCTAGATGGCTTGTGCATGACAGTTTCTCTCACTTTAGTTGGATCGGATTCGACAAAGGGGGTCTTTGAGAAGGTTGAAAAGCAAATTATGTATCACCATTGTGGTTTATGCGTAGGTGAGAATCGTTCTTGCTAGATACCCGTAGCAGCCACGTAAAACATGCAACAACAATTAGAGGACGTCTAACTTGTTTTTGCAGGGTATGTTGTGATGTGATATGGCCAATTACATGATGTGATATATGAGACGATCATGTGATGTATAGAATTTCACGACTTGCATGTCGATAAGTACGGCAACCGGCATGAGCCATATGGTTGTCTTTAATTGTTGTATGACCTGCGTGTCAATCATTAAGCACTATGTAATGCTTTACTTTATCGCTAAACGGTAGCAATAGTAGTAGAAGCATGCGGGGCGTGACAACCCCGATGGTGACACATTGATGGAGATCAAGATGATGGAGATCATGGTGTTGTGCCGGTGACGATGGAGATCATGCCGGTGCTTTCAAGATGGAGATCTAAAGCACGAGTTCATGGCCATATCATGTCACTTATGAATTGCATGTGATGTTAATCCTTTTATGCACCTTGTTTTTCTTAGTACGACGGTAGCATTATAAGGTGATCCCTCACTAAATTTCAAGATAAATTGTGTTCTCCCCGAGTGTGCACCGTTGCGAAAGTTCGTTGTGTTGAGACACCACGTGATGATCGGGTGTGATAGACTCTACGTTCACATACAACGGGTGCAAGCCAGTGTTGCCCATGCAGAACACTCAGGTTAAACTTGACGAGCCTAACATGTACAGACATGGCCTCGGAACACAAGAGACCGAAAGGTCGAACATGAGTCATACAGTAGATATGATCAACATAATGATGTTCACCATTGAAGCCACCTCAACTCACGTGATGATCAGACTTGAGTTGGTGAATTTGGATCATGTGTCACTCAGATGACCTGAGGGATGTCAATTTGAGTGGGAGTTCTTAGGTAATATGATTAATTGAACTCATTATCATGAACATAGTCAAAGTGTCTTTGCAAATTATGTTGTAGATTACTAGCTCACGTTGTAGCTCCCTTGTATTTTTATATGTTCCTAGAGAAATAGAGTTGAAAGATGATGGTAGCAATATTGCGGATTGGGTCTGTGATCTGAGGATTGTCCTCATTGCTGCACAGAAGACTTATGTCCTTAATGCATCGCTCGGTGCGCCAACCCCTCTAGTGTCGTCTGTAGATGTTGTGAACATCTGACAGGCACGTTCTGATGACTACTTGATAGTTTAGTGCGTCATGCATTACGGTTTAGAATTGAGGCTCCAAAACATTTTGAACCTCTCGGAACATATGAGATGTTTCTAAGAGCTGAAATTAGGATCTCAGGCTCGTGCCCGTGTTGCGAGATATGAGATCTCCAACAAGATTCTTTGCCTGCAAGATGAAAGAGAATAGCTCAAATCGTTGAGCATGTACTCAGATTGTCTGGGTGCTACAATCGCTTGAATCGAGTGGGAGTTGATCTTCCAGATAAGATAGTGATTGATATAGTTCTCCAAGTCACTGTCACTAAGCTACTAGAACTTGGGGATGAACTATAAAACGCCAGGGATAGAAATAATGATCCCTGAGTTGTTCGCGATGTTTGACACCGCAAAGGTAAAAATCAAGAAGGAGCGTCAAGTGTTGATGGTTAGTCAAACCACTAGTTTCGAGAAGGGGAAGAGCAAGGAGGGAAACTTCATCGATAAGCAAATCAGTTGCTGCTCCAGTGAAGCAACCCAAAGTTGAACCCAGACCCGAGACTAAGTGCTTCGATTATGAGGAGAGCGGTCGCTGAAGCGGAACAACCCTAGATACTTGGTAGATAATAAGGCTGGCAACGTCGACAGAAGTATATTTGATATATGTGTCATTGATGTGTACCTTGCTTGTACTCCTAGTAGCACCTGGGTATTGGATACCGGTTCGATTGCTAAATGTTAGTAACTCGAAGTAAAGGTACGGAATAAATGGAGACTAGCTAGGGGTGAGGTGACGATGTGTGTTGGAAATGTTTCCAAGTTTGATATGATCAACATTGCATGCTCTCTCTACCTTCGGGATTAGTGAAGAACCTAAATAATGTTATTTGGTGTTTTGCATTGAGCATGAACGTGATTAGATCGTGTTTATTGAAACACAATTATTCATTTAAGTTAGAGAATAATGGTTATTCTGTTTACATGAATAATACCTTCAATGGTCATGCACCCGGTGAGAATGGTTTGTTGAATCTTGAACGGAGTAATACACATGTTCATAACATTAATGCCAAAGGATACAAAGTTAATAATGATAGTACCACATACTTGTGGAACCGCCGCTAAATGTCATATTAGTATAAATTGCATGAAGAAACTCCATGTTGATGGACCTTTGGACTCATTCGATTTTGAATCGGTTGAGACATGCGAACCATGTCTCTTGGGCAAGATGACTAAGGACCACGTTTTCAGGATTGATGGAACGGGCAAGTGGTTTATTGGAAATGATACATGTTGATGTATGCAATTCAATGAGTCTTGTAGCGTGCGGTGGATATCATTATTTTCTTACCTTCACTGATAATTTGAGTAGATATAGTGTATATTTACTCAATGAAACATAAGTCTGAATCGTTTGAAAGTTTCGAGCAAATTCAGAGTGAAGTTTAAGATCATCGTGACAAGATAAAAATGTCTATGATATGATCATAGAGGTGAATTTTTGAGTTACGAGTTTGGCATACAACTTTAGACAACGTGAAAGTTGTTTCACAACTCACGCCACCTGGAACACCATAGTGTGATGGTGTGTCCGAACGTCATAGTCGTGCTCTATTGGATATGGTGCGTGCTATGATGTCTCTTATCGTTTTGCTACTATAATTTTGGGGTTATGCATTAGAGACAACTACATTCACTTTTAATAGGGCACCATCTAGATCCGTTGAGATGACACCGTGTGAATTATGGTTTGATAGAAACCTAAGCTATCATTTCTTAATGTTTGGGGCTGCAACGCTTGTGTGGAAAATGTTTTCACCTAATAAGCTCAAACCCAAAGCGGACAAATGCATATTCATAGAATACCCTAAAAAAAATTGGGTATACCTTCCATCTCAGATCCAAGTTCAAAGTGTTTGTTGCTAAAACGGGTCCTTTCTCGAGGAAAAGTTTCTCTCGAAAGAATTGAGTGGGAGGAAGATAGGACTTGATGAGATTGTTGAACCTTTGTTTCAACCAGAGAGTAGCGCAACACAGGAAGATGTTTCTGTGAAGCCTACGTTAGTTGAAGAGGACGTTAATGATGATGATCATGACGCTTCGAATCAAGTTACTATCGAACCTCGTAGGTCGACAAGGATGTGTACTGCACTTGAGCGGTACGACAATCATGTCTTGAAGGTCATGTTGTTGGACAACGATGAACCTACGAGCTGTGGAGGAGCAATGATGGGCCCGGATTCCGACAAATGGTTAGAGGCCATGAAATCTGAGATAGAATCCATGTATGAAAACCAAGTATAGACTTTGGTAGACTTGCTCGTTGGACGGCATGTCGTTGAGTACAAATGGATCTTTAAAATGAAGACAGACGCTGATAGTGAATGTCACCATTTATAAAGCTTGACTTGTCGCAAATAAGTTTCTGGCAAGTTCAAGGAGTTGACTACGATGAGACTTTCTCACTCGTAGTGGTGCTAAAGTCTGTTGGACTTATGTTAGGAGTTGTTGCATTTTTCAATTATGAAATCTGCCTGATGGATGTCAAAACATCGTTTCCTTAACGGTTTACTTGAGGAAATGTTGTATGTGATACAACCAGAAGGTTTTGTCAGTCCTAAGGATGCTAAAAGGTGAGCAAGCTTCAGTGATCCTTCTATGGACTGAAGCAAGCATCTCGGAGTTGGAATATGCACATTGATGAGGTGATCAAAGTTTTTGAGTCTATACAAAGTTTATGAGAAACTTGTATTTGCAATAAAGGGAGTGGGAGCACTATAGAGTTCTGATAAGTATATGTGGATGACATATTGTTGATCGGAAATAATGTAGAATTTCTGGAAGGCATAAACGGTAGTTTGAAAAGTATTTTTCAAAGGAAGACCTTGATAAAGCTACCTAATTGTTGAGCATCAAGATCTATAGAGATAGATCAAGATGCTTGATGAGACTTTAAATGAGTACATACCTTGACAAGATTTTGAAAGAGTTCAAAATGGATCAGTCAGAGAAATAATTCTCGCCTGATTTGTAAGGTGTGAAGTTGAGTGAAACTCAAAGCTCGACCACGGCAGAAGAAAGAGAAAGGACGAATGTCGTCCCCTATGCTTTACCCATAGGCTCTATATTATGCCATGTTGTGTACCACACCTGTGTGTGCCTTGCCATGAGTGTGTCAAGGGGTACAAGAGTGACCCAGGAGTGGATCACTAGACAGCGGTCAAGATTATCCTTAGTAACTGAAATACTAAGGAGAGGTTTCTCGATTATGGAGGTGATAAAGAGTTCGTCGTAAAGAATTACGTCGATGCAAGCTTTAACTGTTGGGGAACGTCGCATGGGAAACAAAAAATTTCCTACGCACACGCAGATCTATCCATGGTGATGAGCATCTACGAGAGGGAGAGTCGATCTACATACCCTTGTAGATCGCTAAGCGGTAAGCATTAAAAAACGCAGTTGGTGTAGTCGACCATCTTCGCGATCCAAATCGCCGAGCGTCCCGTGATCTCATCACGATCCATCCCGCGATCCAATCACGATCCATCCCGTGAACTCATCATGATACGTCCCGCGATCTCATCACGATCTGTCTCATGATCTTGATCACGATCTGTCCCACGAACTCATCACGATACGTTCCGCGATCTCATCACGAACCGTCTCGCGATCTCGATCACGGTCCTTCCGATCTAGCGCCGAACGGACGGCACCTCCGCGTTCAGCACACGTGCAGCTTGATGACGATCTCCACCGTCTTGATCCAGCAAGAGAGAGCGGAGAGGTAGAAGAGTTCACCAGCAGCGTGACGGCGCTCCGATGATGGTGGTGGAGCAATTCCGGTAGGGCTTTGCCTAAGCACTGATCCAATCTAGAGGAGCACCGGTGGAACGGGTAGCACGTGGCCGTAAAAAACTAGTGCAAAACCCTAAAATCCACCGGTATATATAAGAGGATAGGAGGAGAGGCTGGCGCATGGAAAAAAACTCCTATAGGAGTCGGTCGAACTAGGAGGTGGAGGAGGACTCTCCACCTTCACTCCTAGTAGGACTAGGACTCTTCCTTTTTGCCTTTTTCCACCTTTTTCCTTTGGGTTTCTTTCTTCCAGCCACATGGGCCTATTGTGGTTGTTCCACCAGCAAACTAAGGTCTGGTTATTAATTTCCCACAGCCCATGAAGCCTCTTGGGTCGAAATACCCCTCCCGGAGGTCTCCCGGTACACTACCGGCACTCCCGATACACTACCGATGAGCCCGAAACTTTTCCGTCGACCAAACAGGGACTTCCTATATATGAATATTTACCTACGGACCATTTCGGAGCTCCTCGTGACGTTTGTGATCTCATCCGGGACTCCGAACAAACTTCGGTCACCACCGTACATAACTCTACACTACCGAAACATCACCAAACCTTAAGTGTGCAGACCCTGCGGGTTCGAGAACTATGTAGACATGACCGAGACACCTCTACGGTCAATAACCAATGGCGGGACCTGGATGTCCACATTGGTTCCTACATATTCTACGAAGATCTTTATTGGTCAAACCTCTATGTCAAGGATTCAGTTAATCCCGTACGATGTTCCCTTTGTTC
Organism: Hordeum marinum; assembly: GCA_022496015.1. NCBI lineage: Eukaryota > Viridiplantae > Streptophyta > Magnoliopsida > Poales > Poaceae > Hordeum > Hordeum marinum. Next base: position 512,945,453 of record CM039676.1, on the reverse strand, counting down.
TTCGGTATGTTACTTGCCCGAGATTCGATAGTCGGTATCTCCATACCTAGTTCAACCTCGTTACCAGAAAGTCTCTTTACTCGTTCCGTAATACAAGATCCCGCAACTAACAATTAGTCACATTGCTTGCAAGGCTCATTGTGATGTTGTATTACCGAGTGGGCCCCGATATACCTCTCCGTCACACGGAGTAACAAATCCCAGTCTCGATCCATACCAACTCAACTAACACCCTCGGAGATACCTGTAGAGCACCTTTATAGTCACCCAGTTACGTTGCGACGTTTGATACACACAAGGCACTCCTCTGATGTCCGTGAGTTGCATGATCTCATGGTCATAGGAACACATACTTGACATGTAGAAAACAGTAGCAATAAACTGACACGATCATATGCTACGTTTGTAGTTTGGGTCTTGTCCATCACATCATTCTCCTAATGATGTGATCCCGTTATCAAATGACATCTCATGTCCATGGCTAGGAAACCTTAACCATCTTTTGATCAACGAGCTAGTCTATTAGAGGCATACTAGGGACATGGTTTTGTCTATGTATCCACACATGCATTTAAGTCTCCGATCAATACAATTATAGCATGGATAATAAACGATTATCATGAACAAGGAAATATGATAATAACCAATTTATTATTGCCTCTAGGGCATATTTCCAACAGTCTCCCACTTGCACTAGAGTCAATAATCTAGTTCACATCACCATGTGATTCGCATTGTTATGAATCTAACACCCAACGAGTTCTGGGGCTCGATCATGCTCTGCATGTGAGAGAGGTCTTATAGTCAATGGGTCTGCGATATTCAGATCCGTGTGTACTTTGCAAATCTCTATGTCAAACCGTAAAAACTGCTACCACACTCCACTTGGTACTATTTCCAAATGGCTGCTCCACTATACGTATCCAGATTGCTACTACTAGTCATCCGGATTGGTGTTAAAGCTTGCATCGACGTAACTCTTTACGATGAACTCTTTATCACCTCCATAATCGAGAAACATCTCCTCAGTCTTTTAGTTACTAAGGATAATCTTGACCGTTGTCCAGTGATCCACTCCTGGGTCACTCTTGTACCCCCTGACAGACTCATGGCAAGGCACACACATGTGTGGTACACATCATGGCATACTGTACAGAGCCCATGGCTAAGGCATAGGGGACGACGTTCGTCCTTTCTCTTTCTTTTGCCGTGGTCGAGCTTTGAGTCTCACTCAACTTCCACACCTTAAAACTCAGGCGAGAACTCTTTCTCTGACCGATCCATTTTGAACTCTTTCAAAATCTTGTCAAGGTATGCACTCATTGAAAGTCTCATCAAGCATCTTGATCTATCTCTATAGATTTTGATGCTCAACAATTAGGCAGCTTCATTCAGGTCTTCCTTTGAAAATCACTTTTCAAATAACCGTTTATGCTTTCCAGAAATTCTACATTATTTCCGATCAACAATATGTCATCCACATATACTTATCAGAAATTATATAGTGCTCCCACTCACTTTATTGTAAATACAAGTTTCTCGTAAACTTTGTATAAACTACAAAACTTTGATCACCTCATCAAAGTGTATATTCCAACTCCGAGATGCTTGCTTCAGTCTATAAAAGGATCACTGAAGCTTGCACACCTTTCAGCATCCTTAGGACTGACAAAACCTCCTGGTTGTATCACATACAACCTTTCCTCAAGTAAACCGTTAAGGAAACGATGTTTTGACATCCATCTGCCAGATTTCATAATTAAAAAATGCAGCAACTGCTTACACAATTCCAACAAACTTTAGCACCGCTACGAGTGAGAAAGTCTCATCGTAGTCAACTCCTTGAACTTGTCACAAGTCGAGCTTTACAAATGGTGATAATTACCATCAGCGTCTGTCTTCATTTTAAAGATCCATTTGTACTCAACGACCTGCCGTCCAACGAGCAAGTCTACCAAAGTCTATACTTGGTTTTCATACATGGATCCTATCTCGGATTTCATGGCCTCCAACCATTTGTCGGAATCCGGGCCCATCATCGCTTCTCCATAGCTCGTAGGTTCATCATTGTCCAACAACATGACCTCAAAGACAGGGTTGTCATACCTCTTAGGAGCAGTACACATCCTTGTCGACCTACGAAGTTCGATAGTAACTTGATCCTGAAGCTTCATGATCATCATCATTAACTTCCTCTTCAACTAACGTAGACTTCATAGAAACAGCATTCTGCACTGCGCTACTCTCTGGTTGAACAAAGGTTTAACAACCTCATCAAGTTCTATCTTCCTCCCACTCAATTCTTTCGAGAGAAACCTTTCCTCGAGAAAGGTTCCGTTTTAGTAACAAACACTTTGCACTTGGATCTGAGATAGAAGGTTCACCCAACTTTTCTTAGGATATTCTATGAAGATGCATTTGTTCGCCTTGGGTTCGACCTCATTAGGTGAAAACATTTTCCACACAAGTGTCGCAACCCCAAACATTAAGAAATGACAGCTTAGGTTTCTATCAAACCATAATTCACACGATGTCATCTCAACGGATTTAGATGGTGCCCTATTTAAAGTGAATGTAGTTGTCTCTAATGCATAACCCCAAAATTATAGTAGTAAAACGATAAGATACATCATAGCACGCACCATATCCAATAGAGCATGACTATGATGTTCGGACACACCATCACACTATGGTGTTCCAGGTGGCATTAGTTGTGAAACAAATTTCACATTGTCTTAAGTTGTATGCCAAACTCGTAACTCAGATATTCACCTCCACGATCATATCGCAGTCATTTTTATCTTCTTGTTACTCCGAATTTGCTTGAACCTTTCAAACGATTCAGACTTGTGTTTCATTAAGTAAATATACACTATATCTACTTAAATCATCAGTGAAGGTAAGAAAATAACGATATCCACTCCACGCTACAAGACTCACTGGATTGCATACATCAACATGTATCATTTCCAATGAATCACTTGCCCGCTCCATCCAGTGGGTTTTTTAAGTCATCTTGCCCAAGAGGCATGGTTTGCATGTCTCAACCGATTCGAAATCAAATGAGTCCACAGATCCATCAGCATGGAGTTTCTTCATGCGCTTTATACCAATATGACATTTAGCGGCAGTGCCACAAGTATGTGGTACTATCATTATTAACTTTGTATCTTTTGACATCAATGTTATGAACATGTGTATTACTACGATCAAGATTTCAACAAACCATTCTCACTGGGTGCATGACCATTGAAGGTATTATTCATGTAAACAGAATAACCATTATTCTCTAACTTAAATGAATAACCGTATTGCAATAAACATGATCTAATCATGTTCATGCTCAACACAAAACACCAAGTAACATTTATTTAGGTTTGTCACTAATCCTGAAGGTAGAGAGAGCATGTGATGTTGATCACATCAACCTTGGAAACATTTCCAACACATATCGTCACCTCACCCTTAGCTAGTTCTTCGTTTATTCCGTAGCTTTTATTTCGAGTTACTAACATTTAGCAACCGAACCGGTATCCAATACCCAGGTGCTACTAGGAGTACTAGCAAGGTATACATCAATAACTCGTATATCAAATATACTTCTGTCGATGTTGCCAGCCTTCTTATCTACCAAGTATCTAGGGTTGTTCTGCTTCAGCGACCGCTCACCTCATAACAGAAGCACTTAGTCTCGGGTTTGAGTTCAACTTTGGGTTTCTTCACTGGAGCAGCAACTGACTTGCTATCCATGAAGTTTCCCTCCTTGCTCTTGCCCTTCTCGAAACTAGTGGTTTGATTAACCATCAACACTTGACGCTCCTTCTTGATTTCTACCTTCACGGTGTCAAACATCACGAACAGCTCAGGGATCAATATTTCTATCCCTGGCGTTTTATAGTTCATCACTAAGTTCTAGTAGCTTTAGTGACCGTGACTTGGAGAACTATATCAATCACTATGTTATCTGGAAGATCAACTCCCATTTGATTCAAGCGACTGTAGCACCCAGACAATCTGAGCACATGCTCAACAATTGAGCTATTCTCTTTCATCTTGCAGGCAAAGAATCTTGTTGGAGATCTCATATCTCGCAGCACGGGCACAAGTCTGAGATCCTAATTTTAGCTCTTAGAAACATCTCATATGTTCCATGACGTTCAAAACGTTTTGGAGCCTCAATTCTAAGTCGTAATGCATGACGCACTAAACTATCTAGTAGTCATCAGAACGTGCCTGTCAGATGTTCACAACATCTACAGTCGACACTAGAGGGGTTGGCGCACCGAGCGGTGCATTAAGGACATAAGCCTTCTGTGCAGCAATGAGGACAATCCTCAGATCACAGACCCAGTCGGCAATATTGCTACCATCATCTTTCAACTCTATTTCTCTAGGAACATATAAAAATTAAGGGAGCTATAGCGCGAGCTAGTAATCTACAACATAATTTGCAAAGACACTATTGACTATGTTCATGATAATGAGTTCAATTAATCATATTACTTAACAACTCCCATTCAAATTGACATCCCTCCGGTCATTCGAGTGATACATGATCCAAATTCACCAACTCAAGTCCGATCATCACGTGAGTTGAGGTGGCTGCAATGGTGAACATCATCATGTTGATCATATCTACTATATGACTCATGTTCAACCTTTCGGTCTCCTATGTTCCGAGGCCATGTCTGTACATGCTAGGCTCGTCAAGTTTAACCCAAGTGTTCTGCATGTGCAACACTGGCTTGCACCCGTTGTATGTGAACGTAGAGTCTATCACACCCGATCATCACGTGGTGTCTCAACACGACGAACTTTCGCAACAGTGCACACTCGGGGAGATCACAATTTATCTTGAAATTAAGTGAGGGATCACCTTATAATGCTACCGTCATCCTAAGCAAAACAAGGTGCATAGAAAGGATTAACATCATATGCAAATCATAAGTGACATGATATGGCCATGAACTTGTGCTTTTGATCTCCATCTAGAAAGCACCGGCATGATCTCCATCATCACCGGCATGACACCATGATCTCCATCATCTTGATCTCCATCAACGTGTCGCCATCGGGGTTGTCACGCCCTACATGCTTCTACTACTATTGCTACCGTTTAGCGATAAAGTAAGCATTACATAGCGCTTAATGATTTACACACATGTCATACAATAATTAAGACAACCCTATGGCTCCTGCCGGTTGCCATATTCATCGACATGCAAGTCATGATTATCTATACATCACATGATCATCTCATACATCACATATATCACATCATGTAATTGGCCATATCATATCACAACATACCCTGCAAAAACAAGTTAGACGTCCTCTAATTGTTGTTGCATGTTTTACGTGGCTGCTATGGGTATCTAGCAAGAACAATTCTCACCTACGCACAAACCACAATGGTGATACACTAGTTGCTTTTCAACCTTCTCAAGGACCGCCTTTGTCGGATCCGATCCAACTAAAGTGAGAGAAATTGTCACCCGCAAGCCATCTATGCAACAAGTTGCGGTTGAGGGAACCGGTCTCTCGTAAGCGTACGAGTAATGTTGGTCCAGGCCGCTTCATCTCACAATACCGCTAAATCAAAATCCGACCAAGGGAGGAAGCAATCTAAGCATCAACGCCCACAAACCTTTTGTGTTCTACTCGAGATCTCATCTACACATAGACCTAGCTCATGATGCCACTGTTGGGGAACGTCGCATGGGAAACAAAAAATTTCCTACGCACACGCAGATCTATCAATGGTGATGAGAATCTACGAGAGGGAGAGTGGATCTACATACCCTTGTAGATCGCTAAGCGGGAAGCGTTAAGAAACGCGGTTGGTGTAGTCGAACATCTTCGCGATCCAAATCGCCGAGCGTCCCGCGATCTCATCACGATCCGTCCCGCGATCCAATCACGATCCGTCCCGTGAACTCATCATGATACGTCCTGCGATCTCATCACGATCCGTCTCATGATCTTGATCACGATCTGTCCCACGAACTCATCACGATCCGTTCCACGATCTCATCACGAACCGTCTCGCGATCTCGATCACGGTCCTTCCGATCTAGCGCCGAACGGACGGCACCTCCGCGTTCAGCACACGTGCAGCTTGATGACGATCTCCACCGTATTGATCCAGCAAGAGAGAGCGGAGAGGTAGAAGAGTTCACCGGCAGCGTGACGGCGCTCCGGTGATGGTGGTGGAGCAATTTCGGCAGGGCTTTGCCTAAGCACTGTAGAAATCCAATCTAGAGGAGCACCGGTGGAACGGGTAGCACGTGGCCGTAAAAAACTAGTGCAAAACCCTAAAATCCACCGGTATATATAAGAGGATAGGAGGAGAGGCTGGCGTAAGAAAAAAAACTCCTATAGGAGTCGGTCGAACTTGGAGGTGGAGGAGGACTCTCCACCTTCACTCCTAGTAGGACTAGGATTCTTCCTTTTTGCCTTTTTCCACCTTTTTCTTTTGGGTTTCTTTCTTCCAGCCACATGGGCCTATTGTGGTTGTTCCACCAGCAAACTAAGGTCTGGTTATTACTTTCCCACATCCCATGAAGCCTCTTGGGTCGAAATACCCCTCCCGGAGGTCTCCCGGTACACTACCGGCACTCCCGGTACACTACCGATGAGCCCGAAACTTTTCCGGCGACCAAACAGGGACTTCCTATATATGAATCTTTACCTACGGACCATTCCGGAGCTCCTCGTGACGTTTGTGATCTCATCCGGGACTCCGAACAAACTTCGGTCACCACCGTACATAACTCTACACTACCGAAACGTCACCAAACCTTAAGTGTGCAGACCCTGCGGGTTCGAGAACTATGTAGACATGACCGAGACACCTCTACGGTCAATAACCAATGGCGAGACCTGGATGTCCACATTGATTCCTACATATTCTATGAAGATCTTTATCGGTCAAACCTCTATGTCAAGGATTCAGTTAATCCCGTACGATGTTCCCTTTGTTCTTCGGTATGTTACTTGCCCGAGATTCGATCGTCGGTATCTCCATACCTAGTTCAACCTCGTTACCAGAAAGTATCTTTACTCGTTCCGTAATACAAGATCCCGCAACTAACAATTAGTCACATTTCTTGCAAGGCTCATTGTGATGTTGTATTACCGAGTGGGCCCCGATATACCTCTCCGTCACACGGAGTAACAAATCCCAGTCTCGATCCATGCCAACTCAACTGACACCCTCGGAGATACCTGTAGAGCACCTTTATAGTCACCCAGTTACGTTGCGACGTTTGATACACACAAGGCACTCCTCTGATGTCCGTGAGTTGCATGATCTCATGGTCATAGGAACACATACTTGACATGTAGAAAACAGTAGCAATAAACTGACACGATCATATGCTACATTTGTAGTTTGGGTCTTGTCCATCACATCATTCTCCTAATGATGTGATCCCGTTATCAAATGACATCTCATGTCCATGGCTAGGAAACCTTAACCATCTTTTGATCAACGAGCTAGTCTATTAGAGGCATACTAGGGACATGGTTTTGTCTATGTATCCACACATGCATTTAAGTCTCCGATCAATAAAATTATAGCATGGATAATAAACGATTATCATGAACAAGGAAATATGATAATACCTAATTTATTATTGCCTCTAGGGCATATTTCCAACAGCTGCTGCTGCAACATTTAAAACTGGAGTGCGGTATATCTCAATGCTGTTCTGAGATCCACCCGGAAACAACTGTCACTGACGCCAACTGGAAATCGGCGGTCGCTGGCGAGCGCGCTGGTTGAGTTCCTTTTGAAGCTCTTCGAGTCAAATGTGCGTGGCTTCCAAGGCCTAGGCCTCAGCAGTTGCCCCGACGATGGGTGTGTGGAGGACCTCCTCGTCTCGGTGCTGCTGATCCTTCGACGTTACACCAGTCTCACGCCTGACGCGGCCGAAACCAGGCGGCGGGCTCTGATGTGAACCAGCCAACAGAACTTCAGCTGCAGGATTGCAGCTCTTGCACTTGGGAGGGAATGTCGGACTGATCGGACGTCGACTCGAACATGCCGTGAAGTGACTCGGCGGGCTCAATTCCCGCAATCTGCAAAGATGAAACTTGGCGAGCCGCCGCATGTCTCACCCATCGCTGGAGCCGTGAGCGATCGGATCGCTTGCGTCGACGAACAGCGGGAAGGGCCGTTGAAAATGGAGTCGATGGCTGCCGTAGAAGAACACCATAGGAGCTCGCGTCGAAGTGCGCCACACCGCGGATCGGGAGCACATCAACGATGAGAGGCGCCTCCTGGAGCCATGCCAAATCGTCGGCGATGAAGGTGAGCACTTCGAGACGGATCTCGTGGCCCAAGAACAAACCACCTCCAAAAGACATGTCAAAGGGGAAAATGCAACCTTGCCGAAAGTCGCTTAGACGCCTACCCCACGGTGGGCGCCAACTGTCGTGGGAATGAGTCTGACAGTAGAAGGTAGGGGTATGTAGGGAGAGGGCAGAGTTCTAGCTACGTCGAGGGTGTACACACGATGTATGAGTTCAGGTCCCTCTCGTGGAGGTAACAACCCTACGTCTCAGTGCTCGGGAGCTCTTGTCGTGTGGAATATGATTGTTACAGGGGGTGCGAACCCTTGTGCAAGAGGGGAGGGGTGGCTTATATAGAGTACGATGCCCGTCATAAGTGTCCGGCATCCAAGCGTTCGATCGTGGGAATAAAGATGTGCGTTACTGGTAACGTACACAATAAATGCTACTAAAGACGAACGGCCGAACGCTTGCTCGTTGGCCTCCCCGGGGTGGCTTCTGGTCTTCTGTCGTCGACTGGTCTTCGAGTCCTTCCGAGTGAAAGGTGACTGTTGAGTGGATGGTGAAGCCTCCGAGTGGAATAAACTATCGAGTGACTTGAGCCCCATGGGGAATCCAGTCCGAATCTTCCTTGTAAGCTTTAAGTCCTCCAATATAGTGTCCTTAGGTAGGGTATGTAGGTCAGACCTAGGACCCTATCCTAGGTACATATCCTCGTCATAAAGACCAGCTTCAAACGTATCAACTGAACTAAGGAACACTCGACTTTTCAAGTTTGTAGAAACCCTTTTGAACACATCTACCATCAAACATGTATTCCTTCTGTAAGCAAATATAAGATTGTATAGATCACTCGAGTAGTAGTGATCTAACGGTCTTATATTTTAAACTACAATTGAATAAGACTGTATCACAACACATACCCTGCAATATCTTCCTGGCATGATCAATACAAAGTGAGATATAATGGATCACATAGAACACACATCTACGTAAGAGCTCAGATAAAATAGATCTGGATTTGGTAGAACCATTTCATCCATTGCTTTTATTGCAACCAGCTTCCTCAAAGTTCTCACACTCAATGAGAGGATGTCCGTGCATACAAGATATGAACCTGCTTGTGCTGAATGGATTTTCATCGGATGGAGTCCGACCGTTGCGGGCGGACTCCTTCCGGAATCGGCGAAACACAATGTGGACAACCATTTTCTTCTTAAGGCTATGTCGGACGAGCTCCTGATCAGTCCCTATATCAAGGAATGTTAATCAAGGCGCCGTGAGGTGCATGCCAAGTTTTTTTTTTTGAGAGAGAGCGCTTCAGCTGCAGAGTTGACTGACCTTTTTTTTTTCTATATTTTTGAGGGGTAGTTGACTGCCTTTTTTTAGGGCTGCAGAGTTGACTGACTTGGAAAGGCCGGGGTCGCTCGGCTGGGTGGACCACTGTTGTTCGGCCCGTCTACGGAACTGGCCGGCCCAAGCCCACCAAGGCAGTGAACCTAGCTCCTCAGTCCTCTCTTTCCCCCTGCCGCCGCCCGTCAATCCTATCTCCCCCGCGGTCGCCGCCGCCGCCGCCTTCTCGCTCCCCCGCCGCCCTTCTTGCTCCCCCGCCGCCGTTTGCTCGCAGATTCGCATCACCGTGCCACCCACCACATCCATTGATCGATCCTCTTCCTCGATCCACTTCTCCACACTCCCGCCACCACAAGCACACAACGAATTAGTACATACAAGTAACAGCTAGCTAGTCTATAGAGCAGCATCCATGGCGGCGGTCAGCGCCGCGCACGGCGCGTTTGGGCCCCTGCTGGGGAAGCTCACGGCCGTGCTCGCCGACGAGTGCAGCCGGCTGAAAGGGGTCCGACGCGAGGTCCGGTCCCTCAGATCTGAGCTCGCCAGCATGCACGCCGCGCTCAAGGAGTACACCAAGCTGGAACACCCAAATGAGCAAGTCAAGGCGTGGATTTCGCTGGTCAGGGAGCTGGCCTACGACACCGAGGACGTCTTCGACAAGTTCATCCACCACCTCGCCGACACCCGAGACCATGGTGATGGCGGCTTCAAGGACTTCTTCCGCAAGACCGTTCGCCGTCTCAAGACGCTTGGAGCTAGGCGCGGAATCGCCGGCGAAATCGACGACCTCAAGGGGCGCATCAAGCAGGTGAAAGAGCTAAAGGACTGCTACAAGCTGAGTGATGCTGCTTCTAGCACCACTGGCCCTGCCGCCGTGGATCCCCGGCTTCATGCATTTTTTGCTGATGAGGCACACCTTGTGGGTGTGGACGGTCCAAGAGACGATCTGGCCAAGTGGATGCTGGAAGAAGGAAACAACTCGTCCAGACATTGCAAGGTCTTGTCTATTGTTGGGTTTGGTGGATTGGGCAAGACAACGCTGGCAAATGGGGTCTATCGCAAGATTCAAGGAAAGTTTGATTCTCATGCTTTTGTATCAGTCTCGCAAAAACCAGATATAAAGAAAATTATCAAGGACCTGATCTCTCAAGTGCAAAGCTGCCAAGATGGATCCACAAAGGATACAAGCGATTGGGATGAAAGGAAATGTATTGCAAAGCTGAGAGAATTGTTACAAGATAAACGGTAACGTCAACCCTTATTATTTCCCTCAAAACAGACCTACGGACTATGTTGAATATTGTTATTATTTTTCACGCAAATAGAAGTCGTGTATCACTGAGGCTGGCTCGCATAGTTGCCAGTAATCCTTACCACCCACACTGAAATTTATCTTGTATCCTTCTGAAAGGCTGGGGATGATCCTCCTTTTCGGAAAAAGAAAAAAAAAATCCGTCTGAAAGGTGCTGAGCATAAGGAATATCTGTTACGAAATATGAAAATATGCTGTCCATCTGCAATAACGGCTTGGTTGTTAGAAGGACAGCGTATGATGTTTACAACTGCAGTTGACATGCTACATATATATGATAAACGATAAACTGTATGTAGAAACAATAAATAGCTATTTCATATATACGACAAACGATAAACTGTATGTAGAAACAATATATATTAACTACTGCAGTTATCTCCATCCCCTCTAGCTAGATCATCATGAAGTTGACATGCTACATATATACGATTTACTGTATGTAGAAACAATATATATTAACTACTGCAGTTATCTACTCTTATATATTAACTACTCTAGTTAAGTACATGAATCATATGAAATATTGGAGTTTCATGTCATGTTTGATTGTTCAAGCTCAATTTCTTATCACACTTAGTTGACATCATCTACTATATTTTTGCAGGTATCTTATCATTATAGATGATGTATGGTCTATAGAAGCATGGAACACTATCAAGTGTGCTTTTCCAGAGAATAGTTGTTCTAGCAGAATAATAGCTACTACACGCATCGTTGATGTAGCAAAGTCATGTTGTCCGAGTGTGGTTGATCGAATGTATGAAATGAGAGCCCTAAATGATCTTCACTCTAGAAAATTATTTTTGAGCAGAATATTTGGCTCCGGTAACCAATGTCCTGATATGCTGAAGGAAGTTTCAGATGCGATCCTAAACAAGTGTGGAGGCCTACCATTGGCAATTGTCACTATATCAAGTTTGTTGGCAAACAGATTAGGAACCAAGGAGGAGTGGGAGAAGGTTAAAAGGGCAATTGGTTCTGGACTGGAAAAAAACCAGAGTCTAGAGGGAATGAGCAGAATACTATCCCTTAGCTATAATGATCTTCCACTTAATCTCAAGACATGTTTGTTGTATCTAAGTATATTTCCTGAAGACTATTTGATCGAGAGAAAGAGGTTAGTGAGGCATTGGATAGCAGAGGGCTTTATCTCTGAAGAGCGTGGGCTTAGCCAGCAAGAGGTCGCTGAGAACTACTTTTATGAGCTTATTAACAAAAGCATGGTCCAGCCAGTGGACATAGAGTATGATGGCAAGGTTCCTGTCTGCCGAGTCCATGACATGATGCTTGAAATTATTATTTCAAAATCAGTTGAAGATAACTTTATTACTTTGGTAGGCGGAGGCCAAAAAAGTTTGACAAACCGTCATGGTTTTATTCGGCGATTATCTGTCCAGCACATTGACCGGGAGCTGGCATCTGCATTGGAGAAGGAAGATCTAAGCCATGTTCGGTCTCTAACAGTAACATCATCAGTTTTCATGAAACACTTTCCTAGTCTTATTAAATTTGAAGCTTTACGTGTATTGGACTTTCAAGGCTGTAAGGGTTTGGAGGAGTATGATATGTCCAATGTGGACAGATTATTCCAACTAAAATACCTCAGCCTTAAGGACACGGGCATATCAAAGCTACCATCAAGGATTGTGATGCTCCATGATCTAGAGATCCTTGATCTTAGGACGCCATCCCTGCAAGAGCTGCCGGCTGGAATTACTCTGCTCAATAAGCTGCAATATCTACTCACTAAAGCCTATTGTAAGGTGCCTAATGGGATTGGGAATATGAGGAGCTTACGGGAAGCCCCAAGATTTGATATTACCAAGAGTTCATTGGATGCAGTTGAGGAGCTTGGGAACTTGAGCAGATTGAATAAACTAGGTTTTTGCTTGGATGATGGAGATGGGTGCAAGAGGCATGAAGAGGTTCTACTCTCCTTGCTATGCAAGCTTAGCAGCTGCAAACTCCAGTCTTTATGTATAAAAAATAGGAGTTACGGTTCCCTCGACTTCATGGACTCATGGTCCCCTCTACCATCCTCCCTTCAGAAATTATGCATCTATGGTAAAATGCATTTAGCGAACGTGCCAAAGTGGATTTCTCCAGAACTCACAAGCCTGTCTCATGTGAATATCGGATTGGATAAATTAAGGGAGGAGGATCTGGACACTCTTGGTGAGCTCCCATCGTTACTTTATCTACACCTGTACTTGGCTACAGGACCCAAGAAAAAGCTTACGGTAACTGGATTCCCATGTCTGAGGAGGTTTGGCCTCCTTAGTCTTGATGGGGCATATATAACGTTCCAGAAAGGGGCTATGCCGAAGCTTGAGAAGCTTGAGCAGTCATTTGATGTGTCAGTGGCGAAAGCTTATGGCTTCTATTTAGGCATTGAGCATCTCCCATGTCTCAAAGTAATACAAGTAATGCTTCGTAACAAAGCTGCCACTCTTTCAGAAAGCAAGGCTGCAGCTGCTTCGATCAGGAACGAAGCTGGTGCACATCCCAACTGTCCTGAAAATATTATTTTGGGGGATCAGGCGTTTCTGGATGCTCATTACAATGAAGAGAGCGGTAATGTTGAGGAAAAGAGCAAGGAGGAAGGAAACTATTAAAATGGTTCTCGACTGTAGAGAGGTACTGATAAACATCAGCCGTTGTTTTGTCCTTCAAATTTTCTTTTGTCCATACTGTTGAATGCTTCTCAAATTCACATGTTTAACCATTTTTGTCTCACCGATTCAGGATGATGTATGGATGACTGTGATCTGGTTTACTTGTGCTGAAACAGTTGGCTGCAAAAGCATGCATGCTGCTACTGCTGTAATATGAAACTGGAGATGAATTTTGCAGGCTCCAAAACACAAGTTGCACACGCATGGCGGAATGACTGGTTGCGTTGCCGGATGGGCTCTGCTGCATGCTGAATGGAAGTACCCATGGCCTCCCTCTTGTCACCCCCCTGCAGTGATACTCTGTGCACAACGGCATCTCATGTCGATCTGCTGCTGCTTGGCTGTCAGCACCACCCTAAACTGAACAAGATAGACAGCCAATGCCAAAAGAGCGTACCAGTTGGATTCAGTTCTCCAAAAGTGAAGATGAACGGAATCCAACAGACAACTGATTATTGAGATTGCAAATCTGTTGGAGTGATCCTACTGCAATCAGGTGTATTTGCGGTGCTGTAACAATGTTCATCACATGTGGCTGCTTTCTTCAGCATCATACGGTATTTGGTCACCGCGGAATGACTGGTTGTGCTGCCCGGATGGCTTCCGGTGCATGCTCCGGTGATGATATCCAGCTGCACGGCGTCATCTCCCGCCGCTCGTCCCAACAACATCAACTGTACAGTAGAGTAGAGCTCAGTTCATTTGTCCAAAAATCAAGATTTGAGAAATTCAGAGAGAGACTGCCCTCGAGTTCAAGGGCTTATACTAAGATTCACAATTAAACAACATAAAACAGCACTACCTGTCGGTATATGTTTTTTCTTCTTTCGCGAGAAAATACCTGTGTGTATATTTAAAATCTTAGGATGTCATTCGTACTAGTATGAAACACCACTCTCACCAAAGAAGAAGGAATCCCGGTCACTTAAGTACAAGTTCCGGGTCTCCTCTCAGGAACTCACTATAGTTACTGAAGAAGTAAACACTGGAATTTGAGAAATTCAGGGAGAGATTGCTGTCGAGTTGTTGGGTTTATAATGATAAAGGGGGGAAAAGGTGCACTGTAGCAGCGGCTAGGGTTGCACCCAATTACAACAGGATGCGTCCATATGAAAGGGAAGAAGAGCAAGGTAACAGGTACGTACGTAGTATCCCTCCGTTCGGAAATACTTGTCCTAGAAAATAAAAAATATAAAAAAAACGTCTTTACATTATGGAACGGAAGGAGCAGAAAGCAAACCGATATCCTGTATGGTGAGTCGTTTGTGGCGAACCAACGTCGAATACTACATCATCAGACATGCAGAAACAGCGCAAGTGTCAACTTGTTCAGTTAAATTCAGAGTATAGCCTGACAGCTTGATGGGTTAAGCCCTTGACTTCGTTCCTGCTGCATGCAGCATGATGAAGGGGGAGTATGACTCTGCTTTACTAGTCTGTTTCCTCTGCTCTCGTCTTGCTAACTTGTTTCAAGGCTGGCCTTTCTAGCATTCACCAACAGCAGGGCACCCTGTTTTTGCAAAAGAGAAAATGTTTCCCAGTTTGACAACCGGTGAATCGGGCAGTGCCATTCTACTAATTCTTATAGGAGATACTATTCTTGGGAAAAATAACATTGCAACTACGAGACATGAGGTCGAGAAAGGCAAGCTAGACATTATCGGCTACTTATCTAGCATCTCTGTATCCGCACCAGTTCTCATAACGTTGCTTCCCTCTTATGTATGCTTTCCTATGAGACATGCCATAAGCTTTATTCGAAACTAAAATATAATATAAAGAAAGGAAATTGCTACTCTCATGGGCTGAGAGAAGAAAAGCATGATCAGATAGTTGTGTATCCCAAGTGTATAATACGTACGTCTCAATTCAGCCCTTCCCAGTCCAGTGGCTTATGGTTGTTCCAAATGCAATGGAGATAACCCACTATGTAGCATTATGTGACATTGTCCCTGTCTGTTTTGTGTACTCGCCTTTGATCTTCTTAAGTGTCACAACCACATCGTGCATCGTCATCCTCTGGTTAGGCGAGTCGTCGGAGCAAAGTAAGCCCAGCTCCAACACCGACGCAAGAAAGCCATCTTCCAAGCTGCAGCAAGTAGCAGAGGAGTCTTGCAGTAGCTGTTCATCAATGACTCGGACAAGATCTGTAGGAAATGCCTTATGAACCCACTGCCTGAGGGTTAGTTGCGCGCCAAACATTGCATCGGTGGGTCTCCTTCCAGTGAAGACTTCAAGGAGCATGATTCCGTAACTGAACACGTCACTCTTCCGTGATGCTTTCCCAAGAGACCCATATTCTGCTCAGTGAAAACATAAACAAAAAAAAATACACTTGCTCAACCTTATTGATTTAGCTGGCAACATAATCTAGAAATGGTTTAATGAGTAGTTGATTGAACAAGATAACGACAGCCAGATAAGTAGGTACCTGGTGCCATGTATCCAACTGTTCCAGGCATGCTTGCGGATATCATGGACTTGTCATCTAGAATCAACCTTGCAATGCCAAAATCCGCCACATGTGCGGTCATCTCCTCATCAAACAACACGTTGCTAGGCTTCAAGTCACAGTGCAAGATCAGTTCATGGTGATCATGGTGCAAATACTCCATTGCCATCGACACATCGAGCATGATACCTAGTCTCTCAAGGAACCCAAGGTGGCATGAACTCTCAGACTGGTGTAGGAGCTTCTCTAAGCTGCCATTTGGCATGTACTGAAGCACTAGTGCTCTGAAGTCAAGGTTTGAACATGTGTTGAGTATCTTGATTAGGTTGCGGTGTCGTGCCATGCGAAGCACTTGACACTCGACGTCAAAACTTCGGATGGCCTGCTCCAGTTGCATGTCAAGAACTTTTATCGCGACCAAACCAGTGCTCAGTTGGCCCTTGAAGACTTTTCCAAAGCTTCCTGAGCCTAAGATGTTTTCTTCACTGAAACTATTGGTCGCATGAATGAGCTCATGATAGGAGACTATCTGATAACCAGCCACATTTGTTTGATCATCAACTGTTATCGCATCTCCTTTGTTAAGTTTCTTTCTAGACCATAGGTATACGCAAATGGCAATCACACCAACAACTAGTGTGAGTGTTGGGAGTAAAATCTGTAGCAATTTTTCATTACTTGCGCGAGGCATATCAAGACATGTCAAAAATCCAAGGCGTGGAGCACCACATAGACCATCATTCCCAATCAAAGACTGAAAGGTGAGGTTTGAGAAAACACCCCCCTCGGGTATCTGTCCTTCGAGATTATTGAATGAGAGATTCAAGATAGTCAAGTAGGAAAAGTTGGCAAGGAACTTGGGAATGCTACCAGAGAGGTTGTTACATGATAGGTCTAATGATGCCAAGCCCTTTAGCTTTTCGAGTGTGCCCGGAATAAAACCTTTGAAGGAGTTGTGTGATAGATTTATGAAAGTTAACATATTAAGTTGTCCAAAGGATTCTGGGATGCTTCCTACCAAGAAGTTGGAAGAAAGGTCCATTTTATATATTTGACTTAGACCGGAAACATCAGATGGTAGCGCACCAACAAAGGAATTATTTGAAAGATCTAGTGTCAGAAGTTTATCTAGGTGGAAAATGCTCGGATGTATCGTTGAACTTAATTGGTTATTGGATAGGTCAATGTATTCTAAAAAACTAATATTTCCAAAGTTTCTTGGGATAGAGCCTGAAAATTTGTTTGCTTGGAGAAACAATTGTTCTAGACGCCCGAGCATACCAATTTGTTTTGGGATAGGACCTGACATGTCATTGTTGGAGAAATCAAGCCACACAAGATTTTCTAACATAGCGATGGACCGTGGGACTGGCTTGGTGAGTAGGTTGTCACTAAGATCTATCCGTACAAGGCTGGTTATGTTTGCAATTGCAACTGGAAGTCCACCTATTAACTGGTTTTTGCTTGCAATGAAAGTAACTAGGTTTGAACTAAGGTTTCCCACAAGACTTGGGAGTACGCCGGTGAAAGAATTATCTTCTATTGTAAGGACTTGGAGTTGTCTGCACCGGGAAAAAGCTGATAAGAAGTCTAGATTACCCTCCAAATTGTTGCTTGACAAAATAAGCTTGTTCAAAGCTGCATTTTCCCCAAGTGTTATTGGAACTTGACCAGAAAGTTTACTATTTACCAAAATTAGAACAGATAATTTTGATAAGTTGCCAAGAGAAGCTGGAATTTCTCCTATCAATTGATTGGATCCAAGAGACAGAAACGAGAGTTCCCGCATGAAACCTAATTCTTTTGGAATCTCCCCTTCCAAATTTCCGCCGTTGAGATCTAGATATGTAAGGTTTGTAAGATTGCTAAGAGCGGTTGGGATTGGACCAATAATGTTATTATAACCTAAGTGAAGAACTTGGAGGTGTGATAACTTGGATAACCCTGTTGGCACAATACCCTCAAAAGAATTTTCACCCAAATCAATTATCTCCAGGTACTGGCATGATGCAAGCTCCGCTGGAAACTGGCCGAAAAATTTGTTACCGGATAATGATATAAATCGCAACATTGGGAGGTTGAAACTTTGATTGGTCGGAAACGTCCCGGTTAGGTTACCATTACTTGCAAGTGCGATTGTATGCAACCTGGACATGTTATACATGGCTTGTGGTACTAGACCAGAGAGTTGATTAACCTCAAGGTTGAATTCCTCAAGCATGGATAGGTGTGCAACGGCGTGTGGAATAGGACCTGACAAGCTATTATTTCCAAAATTGATGTATGTCAAGGAAAGTGTGTTGTTGAAAAAATATGACGGTATTTGGCCACTCAAGTCATTTGCATACATATTAATTTTCCTAAGGTTAGACATATGCAGCAGCATCTCAAAAGGGATGTGGCCTGAAAGTTGGTTATAAGCTAGATGAAGAAACATGAGCCTGGTGAGGTTCCCTAGGGTATTAGGTATGGTGTTTGACAATCTATTTTCATAAAAACTTAGATACCTAAGACGATGTAGCCTACCAAGTTCGGCTGGAATGGAACCCGTGAGATTGGTGTTGGTTAGATCGAGGAAGGAGAGAAATGAAAGATTACCGATATGAGGTGACACAGATCCAACGAGAGGTGTCTCCGGCAATGACAGAGCGGTGACTCGTTGCCTCCGCCGGCTGCACGAGACACCGAACCAATTGCAAAAGGACGTGCCGGTGCTCCAGTTTCTGGCAAGGACACGGAGAGGGTCCGCAAGCTGGGCTTTGAAAGCTAGCAGCGCGGCGAGGTCGGTGTCGCTGCCATTGCTCTTGGTCAGGCTGGAAGAAGAGGAAGAAGACGATGATGATGATGAGACGACGGAGAGTAGTAGTATGAGTATGAAGAAGGGAATGGGGATGGTGCATGATAGAGTGGCCATTGAGCTGGGCGCTGATGGGTCGTGTAACTTGTGTGGAGTGGACGGTGAGAGCAGTGTGCATCGACATGGATTTTTATAGTGTCATGCTACCATTTCCATCAATGGCAGTGATGATATTGGCTGGCAATCGAATCTCGCTTGACCCGACCGACACGGTTTCTCTAAGTCAGTCAACACCAACATATTCGTCTAAACACTGCAGCCAAAGCTTATCCCTCAGCATTATTCATCATGGTAGGTAGGAAGTAGCTGCGCGGTGGCAAACTGCTGTCATTCACGTACTCCTACAGGACAAAACTGAATCCGTTTTAAAGTTTGGCTGTGGACATGAATGTGTAAGCAATTTACCTACCGGTTCTAGCTAGTGTGAACCAGCCTTGCTTTGCCCGCGGCAGGTAGCCTTGACCGACGATCTACGTCGTTGCATGCTCTCGTCAAGGTCTCGCGGACTATCATTTCAAGATGAAGAACCACTCGAAGAGGCTACTTCCGGGCTACATATCATGGCAAAAGAATAAACCTAAATATTAATGCCTGCAAATTTGAATCAAATAATGTCTATTCGACATGCCAAGATAAGCGAGGAGGCTGACCTGTCACGCCGCCACCATCCGCTCGCAGGACCTCGCCGCCGCCGCAAGTCTGCCCCAGTGGGCGCCCACGCGGTCACGTCGGCAGCACCACCTCCACCACCCGGGGCCGCTGCCCCGGGTCCCAAGCTCTGCCGCCAAGACGCGTCGTCCGCGGCCGCCGCACCGCGCCGGCCGGAGCGCACCCCGCGTGAGGGATTTCAGTGCGAGAAGACATCCCCGCCACCATCGTCGGCCAAGCAGGCTTTGCCTGCCGGCGTCTTCTGACGGCGGCGGGGGAGCAGATGGAGAGGATGGGTGTGGCGACAGCGGCTAGGGTTTCCGCCCGAGCCGCCCCCCGTGACCGACGCGGGCCTTTTGCTACCTGGTTTACGACCTAATGGCCTTTTAACATGAAAAATAAAATTGTTGATGAATTAAACAGGGAAAGAAAAGAACATGCTTTATATCAAACACTATTATTCTCAAACAAAAAAAGCAAACATACTTTATCCATTTACCATTATCAAACTTAAGATCTGACAAGTGACAAAATAGAATTTGCTAAGAGAAACAAGATCTGAATTTCTTAAGAAGAGAAAAAAAATGAAAGAGAAAGAAGATAATATAGAACTTACAAGTAAAGGTCGAATAAACAGGAAAGGGCCAGGTACCACCACCGGTCGCCGGAGAACTGTGGAGCAGCTGATCGAGGTGACATGCTCGGCGGCGAGCTGCATCCATGTTTTTTTAGTGGATCAGCTGCATCAACGCCTGGTGTGCTCTGTGTGCGGTATGTACACAAGAATTTGAAAAGGAGAGAGAACAATCACGGGATTTGAGGATCGGGGTAGTTAATTACGATTAGTGTTGCTTCTTTCTGCAGAGCCTGTCAAATCTCACGCTAAGCTAAGCAGATGACAAGTTGGGCTTGTGTAGTCAAATTTTACTTAGCGGTATGGGAGGGGTCTTGGACTTGCCAAAATCCTGTGTTGTCGCTTGACAACACAGCGTGAACGTGGCTTCACCACTGATCGGACACATCTCTTTCTTCCCTCTGTTTCTCTCGCTTCACCGTCGTCCACAGCGTCGTGGCGTCGTTCCTCGGCTCGAATGGCCTCACGGACCGAATCTTCCCTTTCACCCGCGCCATCCATCGCTGCCTCGAACTTCATCAGCCACGTCGTGCAACGCTACCTCCAACTACTTCTCTGTGACTGTCGTCGGTGCCTTCCTCCACATCCAACGTCGTCCACGTTTCGGTCGCATTCGCCTTCCACGGACGCCTTCTCCATCGTCGTCGGTCTCATCCTCCCCACCATCCGACTCCGGCCCTGTAAGCACACCTCCCTTCTCTCTGAACATGTTGTACTTGTACATCTGCAACCTTTTTTTAGTGCAGTTAAAATTTGTTATATGATGTACCATTGAATCTTCGTTAGTAGATGCCTTAAAGTTTAGTGCGTATGCTATAGTAGAATCTTCGTGAGTGGTAATGTTTTCGTGAAACGTGGATTAAATTCCGTTTCGCTAAATTTCTGGCACTTAATATGTCGAATTTCTATCAAAGGTTGTGCCAAAAAATTTCGTACATTTATTACTCTTTTTATGAACAAGCTACTTCATTGTATTTTCCTTCCGGTGGACAATACACACTGTTAATCTACAAAATGAGATAAGAATTGTTCAATGCATAGTGGAGGACACCATATGCCCAAACACTTGAGACATGAACCGACTGTTGTCGTAGGGGGGTCGTTCCTCTCCTTCTTCTTCCTCTAAGACCTTGGTAAAGCAGTAGGAGAGGGGGAAGAACGGCCATCACCGATGGTTGAAGTACTCAACATAAGGGCAAGAAATATCTACCCAAAGGACAAATATGAAGTCTTGTCATAAGAGTTTTAACTTTTTATTTTCATAAGTCTGCTTCCATAGAAAAGTCTTTTATCTAAATGTTCACTTGTTTAAGCGATTTAGATGAAGGAGACGAGACACCTCGTTAGGAATCGTTGCACCCTTAGACGGAACTCCTACTGTAATAGACATTGTCACGAGAGTGACTCGGTACACGGATATCATGCTTGCCTATGTTGACAACGCTCGAGCAGCCACAGGGAGCGCTCACACATATGTTGACAGCGCTGCAGCATATGCCAAGAGCACGAGAGCAACCGCCGAGAGTGCGCGAGTAGCCGTCAAACCTGCGAGAGCCGCCCAAGACAAGGTCACCGAGATGATGGAAAGCGACGAGAAGTCATTATGGAGCTGAACTTTTAGTTCTAAACTATTACTGCATTGCCTTACGTGATATATATGATCAATGCGTGCAAACTTAATTTCTATCACTAGTAGAAAACACACCTTTTGTTCATAGCAGTAATCCCGATCAGGTTTTGAACCGGCACTAATGTGACCATTATTCCCGGTTCGTGACGGGCATCATTAGTCTCGGTTCTTTCTGGACCTTCAGTCCCGGTTCGTAACACGAACCGGGACTAAAGGGGTGGTGGCAGGCTGGGGCACCACGATCACCTTTAGTCCCGGTTCGTGCCACGAACCGGGACTACAGGCTCACCTTTAGTCCCGGTTTGTGTCTCGACCCGGGACTAAAGGTCCCCTGTATGAACCCTTTGGCCAGCCCGAGCACACTCCTTCATGTTTCCCCCCTTCTTCCTCTCCTTTGTTCTTCCCCTTGCTCGAGCTCACCTCCATTTTTGCCAAAATTTGTCAAGATTTGGAGGCACCCCATCCATCCAAGTGTTCACAAAGGTTAGTAACTTTGTCCTTTCATCTCTCATTGCTAGATTAGCTCTTGCAATGCTCTATAAGTATAGTGATTTGTGGGTTTTAGTTTGGAAGTATTTATATGTGGTAGTTTATTTGATTTATATGCAATTTGAGTCAAATTAACTTCTTACTTTGCATGTATAGGTGTGGTTTACTTAGTGCCTTCCCATCCCGTCCTAACCACCGTCGATCGCCCGCACCGTCCCGTCGCCAGCACCACGTTGGTGAGCCTCTTGTTCTTATCCTTTTTATAAAGAAAAAAAATCATGTTCGTAAGATTTAGATAGTTACCTGTATAGTTTTTTTTTACCTATATGGTTGTTTGTTATACATAGTGACATGGTCTTGATATCCGTTCCCGTCGGCCCTCGTCCGGTTTATGATTCATATGTGGTATATACTCTCTTTTATAACTATTTGTTGCATTTCGTGTTAATGACAATTATGCCCATCAAGTTGACATAGATATTTTTATCTAGGAGGTATGTGAACCGGAAATTGCAACCGACATAGATATTCTTGTCAATAAGTTAAATTTAGTTGAAAAGAGTTAAAGAAGAGAAGACGAAACTAGAGTTGTATGTTGCCAATGTATTCGATGATAACAAGATCAAGATGGATGCAATGCGCTTGAAGATTAGAAAATTTAAAAAATATGCCCTTGATAGTGAGGCTTGTGTTGGAAATATGCCCTAGAGGCAATAATAAATTAGTTATTATCATATTTCCTTGTTCATGATAATCGTTTATTATCCATGCTATAACTGTATTGATCGGAGACTTAAATGCATGTGTGGGTACATAGACAAAACCATGTCCCTAGTATGCCTCTAATGGACTAGCTCGTTGATCAAAGGATGGTTAAGGTTTCCTAGCCATGGACATGAGATGTCATTTGATAACGGGATCACATCATTAGGAGAATGATGTGATGGATAAGACCCAAACTACAAACATAGCATATGATCGTGTCAGTTTATTGCTACTGTTTTCTGCATGTCAAGTATATGTTCCTATGACCATGAGATCATGCAACTCACGGATATCGGAGGAGTGCCTTGTGTGTATCAAACGTCGCAACGTAACTGGGTGACTATAAAGGTGCTCTACAGGTATCTCCGATGGTGTTTGTTGAGTTGGCATGGATCGAGACTGGGATTTGTTACTCCGTGTGACGGAGAGGTATCTCAGGGCCCACTCGGTAATACAACATCACAACAAGCCTTGCAAGCAATGTGGCTAAGTGTTAGTCACGGGATCTTGTATTACGGAACGAGTAAAGAGACTTGCCAGTAACGAGGTTGAACTAGGTATGGAGATACCGACGATCGAATCTCGGGCAAGTAACATACCGAAGAACAAAGGGAACGATATACGGGATTAACTGAATCCTTGACATAGAGGTTCGACCGATAAAGATCTTCGTAGAATATGTAGGAACCAATGTGGACGTCCAGGTCCCTCCATTGGTTATTGACCGTAGAGGTGTCTCGGTCATGTCTACATAGTTCTCGAACCCGCAGGGTCTGCACACTTAAGGTTCGGTGACGTTTCGGTAGTGTAGAGTTATGTATGGTGGTGACCGAAGGTTGTTCGGAGTCCCGGATGAGATCCCGGACGTCACGAGGAGCTCCGGAATGGTCCGGAGGTAAAGATTCATATATAGGAAGTCCCAGTTTGGTTTCCGGAAAAGTTTCGGGCTCATCGGTAGTGTACCGGGAGTATCGGTATTGTACCGGGAGTGCCGGTAGTGTACCGGAGGACCTCCGGGAGGGGTACTTCGACCCCAAGAGGTCCATGGGCTGTGGGAGAATAATAACCAGCCCTTATTGGGCTGGGAAAACAGCCACAAAGGCCCATGGCGCAGGAGAGAAAGTCCTAAAGCAAAAAGTGGAAAATCAGCCAATAGGAGGCAATCCTACTCCAACTAGGATTGGAGGTGAAGTAGGATTTCTTCCCACCTCCTATTTCGGCCGACCCAAAGGCCTTGGCTGCCTCTCCTCTCCTCTCCTCCTATATATACTAGTGGATTGGGTGGTTTTTGGACAGATTTTCCGGCCACGTGCTACCCGTTTCACCGGTGCACAGTTTCTCCTCTAGATCGGATTTCTGCAGCGCTTAGGCGAAGCCCTGCCGGAATTGCTCCACCACCACCATCACCGGAGCGCCGTCACGCTGCCGGTGAACTCTCTCTCCTCTCCACCTCCTCTTGCTGGATCAAGATGGTGGAGATCGTCATCAAGCTGCACGTGTGCTGAACGCGGAGGTGCCGTCCGTTCGGCGCTAGATCGGAAGGACCGTGATCGAGATCGCGAGACGGTTCGTGATGTGATCACGGAACGGATCGTGATGAGTTCGCGGGACAGATCGTGATCAAGATCGTGAGACGGATCGTGATGAGTTCACGGGACGGATCATGATGTGTTCGCGGGACGGTTCGTGATTGGATCGCGGGACGCTCGGCGATTTGGATCGCGAAGAAGTTCGACTACACCAACCGCGTTTCTTAACGCTTCCCGCTTAGCGATCTACAAGGGTACGTAGATCCACTCTCCCTCTCGTAGATGCTCATCACCATGGATAGGTTTGCGTGTGCGTAGGAAAATTTTGTTTCCCATGCGACGTTCCCCAACAGTGGCATCATGAGCTAGGTTGATGGTTCGATGAGATCTCGAGTAGAACACAAAAGGTTTGTGGGCGTTGATGCTTAGATTGCTTCCTCCCTTGGTCGGATTTTGGTTCAGCGGTATTGTGAGATGAAGCGGCCCGGACCAACATTACTCGTACGCTTACGAGAGACCGGTTCCTGCGATGCAACTTGTTGCTTAGCTGGCTTGTGGGTGACAGTTTCTCTTACTCTAGTTGGATCGGATCCGACAAAGGCGGTCCTTGAGAAGGTTGAAAAGCAAACTAGTGTATCACCGTTGTGGTTTTGCGTAGGTGAGAATTGTTCTTGCTAGATACCCGTAGCAGCCACGTAAAACATGCAACAACAATTAGAGGACGTCTAACTTGTTTTTGCAGGGTATGTTGTGATATGATATGGCCAATTACATGATGAGATATATGTGATGTATGAGATGATCATGTGATGTATAGATTATCACGACTTGCATGTCGGTGATTACGGCAACCGGCAGGAGCCATAGGGTTGTCTTTAATTATTGTATGACCTGCGTGTCAATCATTAAAGCGCTATGTAATGCTTTACTTTATCGCTACGGTAGCAATAGTAGTAGAAGCATGCAGGGCGTGACAACCCCGATGGCGACACGTTGATGGAGATCATGGTGTCGTGCCGGTGACGATGGAGATCATGCCGGTGTTTCGAAGATGGAGATCTTAAACACAAGTTGATGGCCATATCATGTCACTTATGAATTGCATGAGATGTTAATCCTTTTATGCACCTTGTTTTGCTTAGGACGACGGTAGCATTATAAGGTGATCCCTCACTTAATTTCAAGATAAATTGTGTTCTCCCCAAGTGTGCACCGTTGCGAAAGTTCGTCGTGTTGAGACACCACGTGATGATCGGGTGTGATAGACTCTACGTTCACATACAACGGGTGCAAGACAGATTTGCACATGCGGAACACTCGGGTTAAACTTGACGAGCCTAGCATGTACAGACATGGCCTCGGAACACAAGAGACCGAAAGGTCGAGCATGAGTCATATAGTAGATATGATCAACATAATGATGTTCACCATTGAAGCCACCTCAACTCACGTGATGATCGGACTCGAGTTGGTGAATTTGGATCATGTGACACTCAGATGACCTGAGGGATGTCAATTTGAGTGGGAGTTCTTAAGTAATATGATTAATTGAACTCATTATCATGAACATAGTCAGTAGTGTCTTTGCAAATTATGTTGTAGATTACTAGCTCGCACTGTAGCTCCCGTGTGTTTTTATATGTTCCTAGAGAAATAGAGTTGAAAGATGATGGTAGCAATATTGCGGACTGGGTCCGTGATATGAGGATTGTCCTCATTGCTGCATAGAAGGCTTATGTCCTTAATGCACCGTTCGGTACGCCACCCCCTCTAGCGTCGTCTGTAGATGTTGTGAACATCTGACAGGCACGTTCTGATGACTACTTGATAGTTTAGTGCGTCATGCATTACGACTTAGAATTGAGGCTCCAAGACGTTTTGAACGTCACGGAACATACGAGATGTTCTAAGAGCTGAGATTGTGATCTCAGGCTCGTGCCCGTGTTATGAGATATGAGATCTCAAACAAAGATTCTTTGCTTGCAAGACGAAAGAGAATAGCTCAATAGTTGAGCATGTGCTTAGATTGTCTAGGTGCCACAATCGCTTGAATCGAGTGGGAGTTGATCTTCCAGATAAGATAGTGATTGATATAGTTCTCCAAGTCACTATCACTAAGCTACTAGAACTTGGTGATGAACTATAAATTGCCAGGGATAGAAATGATTCCTGAGCTTCTCGCGATGTTTTGACACCGCGAAGGTAGAAGTCAAAAAGGAGCATCAAAGTGTTGATGGTTAGTAAAAACCACTAGTTTCGAGAAGGGCAAGGGCAAGTAGGGAAACTTCATGGATGGCAAGTCAGTTGCTGCTCCAGTGAAGCAGCCCAAAGTTGAACCTAAACCCGAGACTGAGTGCTTCCATTATGAGGAGAACGGTCACTGAAGCGGAACAACCCTGGATACATGGTAGATAAGAAGGCTGGCTAAGTCGACAGAAGTATATTTGATATGCATGTTATTGATGTGTACCTTGCTAGTACTCCTAGTAGCACCTGGGTATTGGATACCGGTTCGGTTGCTCGAAATAAAAGCTACGGAATAAATGGAGAACTAGCTAAGTGTGAGGTGACGATGTGTGTTGGAAATGTTTCCAAGGTTGATATGATCAAACATCGCACGCTCTCTCTACCTTCGGGATTAGTGACGAACCTAAATTTTATTTGGTGTTTTGCATTGAAGCATGAACGTGATTAGATCATGTTTATTGCAACACGGTTATTCATTCAAGTTAGAGAATAATGGTTATTCTGCTTACATGAATAAATACCTTCAATGGTCATGCACCTAGTAAGTGTGGTTCATTGAATCTTGATCATAGTAATACACATGTTCATAACAATGATGCCAAAAGATGCAAAGTTAATAATGATAGTACCACATACTTGTGGCACTGCCGCTAAATGTCATATTGGTATAAAGCGCATGAAGAAACTCCATGTTGATGGATCTTTGGACTCATTCGATTTTGAATCGGTTGAGACATGCGGACCATGCCTTTTGGTAAGATGACTAAACCCCGTTTTCTGGCTTGATGAAACGGGCAAGTGACTTATTGGAAACAATGCATGTTGATGTATACGATCCAATGAGTGTTTATAGCTTGCAGTGAATATCATTGTTTTCTTACCTTCACTGATGATTTGAGTAGATACAGTGTATATTTACTTAATGAAACACAAGTCTGAATTGTTTGAAAGGTTCAAAGCAAAGTTCAGAGTGAAGTTTAAAGATCATCGTGACAAGAAGATAAAAATTTCTGCGATATGATCGTGGAGGTGAATATCTGGGTTACGAGTTTGGCATACAAATTTAGACAATGTGAAAGTTGTTTCACAACTCACGCCACCTGGAACACCATAGTGTGATGGTGTGTCCGAACGTCGTAGTCATGCCTTATTTGATATAGCACATACTATGATGTCTCTTATCGTTTTAATACTATCGTTTTAGGGTTATGCATTAGAGACAACCGCATTCACTTTAAAATAGGGCACCATCTAAATCCGTTGAGATGACACCGTGTGAATTATGGTTTGATAGAAACCTAAAGCTGTCATTTCTTGATGTTTGGGGCTGCGAAGCTTGTGTGGAAAATGTTTTCACCTAATGAGCTCAAACCCAAAGCGGACAAATGCATCTTCATAGAATACGCCAAGAACAGTTGGGTATACCTTCTATCTCA
This sequence comes from Hordeum marinum, assembly GCA_022496015.1. NCBI lineage: Eukaryota > Viridiplantae > Streptophyta > Magnoliopsida > Poales > Poaceae > Hordeum > Hordeum marinum. Next base: position 512,917,128 of record CM039676.1, on the reverse strand, counting down.
GATCCGAGTGCAAAGTGTTTGTTGCTGGAATGGATCCTTTCCTGAGAAAAGGTTTCCCTCGAAAGAATTGAGTGGGAGGAAGATAGAACTTGATGAGGTTATTGAACCTTGTTTCAATCAGAGTAGCGCAGCGCAGAAAGTTGTTTCTGTGAAGCCTATGTTAGTTGAAGAAAGAAGTTAATGATGATGATCATGAAGCTTCGGATCAAGTTACTATCGAACCTCGTAGGTCGACAAGGACGTGTACTGCTCTTGAGTGGTACAACAACCCTGTCTTAAAGGTCATGTTGTTGGACAGCGATGAACCTACGAGCTATGGAGAAGCGATGATGGGCCCGGATTCCGACAAATGGATGAGACCATGAAATCCGAGATAGGATCCATGTATGAAAACCAAGTATAGACTTTGGTAGACTTGCTCGTTGGACGGCAGGTCGTTGAGTACAAATGGATCTTTAAAAATGAAGACAGACGCTGATGGTAAATATCACCATTTGTAAAGCTCGACTTGTTGCAAAGTTGTTTGTGACAAGTTCAAGGAGTTGACTACGATGAGATTTTCTCACTCGTAGTGGTGCTAAAGTCTGTTGGAATTATGTTAGCAGTTGCTGCGTTTTCAATTATGAAATCTGACAGATGGATGTCAAAACATCATTTCCTTAACGGTTTACTTGAGGAAAGGTTGTATGTGATACAACCAGAAGGTTTTGTCAGCCCTAAGGATGCTAAAAGGTGTGCAAGCTTTGGTGATCCTTCCATGGACTGAAGCAAGCATCTCGGAGTTGGAATATACACTTTGATGAGGTGATCAAAGTTTTTGATGTTTATACAAAGTTTACGAGAAACTTGTATTTGCAATAAAGTGAGTGGGAGCACTATAGAGTTTCTGATAAGTATATGTGGTTGACATATTGTTGATCGGAAATAATGTAGAATTTCTGGAAGGCATAAAAGGTTGTTTGAAAAGTGTTTTTCTAAGGAAGACCTGGATAAAGCTACCTAATTGTTGAGCATCAAAATCTATAGAGATAGATCAAGATGCTTGATGAGACTTTCAATGAGTGCATACCTTGACAAGATTTTGAAAGAGTTCAAAATGGATCAGCCAGAGAAATAGTTCTCGTCTGATTTGTAAGGTGTGAAGTTGAGTGAGACTCAAAGCTCGACAACGGCAGAAGAAAGAGAAAGGATGAATGTCGTCCCCTATGCCTTAGCCATAGGCTCTATATTATGCCATGCTGTGTACCGCACCTATGTGTGCCTTGCCACGAGTCTGTCAAGGGGTACAAGAGTGGTCCAGGAGTGGATCACTGGACAGCGGTCGGAATTATCCTTAGTAACCAGAGGACTAAGGAAATGTTTCTTGATTATGGAGGTGATAAAGAGTTCGTCGTAAAGAGTTACGTCGATGCAAGCTTTAACACCTATCCGGATGACTAGTAGTAGCAATCTGGATACGTATAGTGGAGCAGCCATTTGGAAATAGTACCAAGTGGAGTGTGGTAGCAGTGATTACGGTTTGACATAGAGATTTGCAAAGTACACACGGATCTGAATATCGCAGACCCGTTGACTATAAGACCTCTCTCACATGCAAAGCATGATCGAGCCCCAAAACTCATTGGGTGTTAGATTCATAACAATGCGAATCACATGGTGATGTGAACTAGATTATTGACTCTAGTGCAAGTGGGAGACTGTTGGAAATATGCCCTAGAGGCAATAATAAATTAGTTATTATCATATTTCCTTGTTCATGATAATCGTTTATTATCCATGCTATAACTGTATTGATCGGAGACTTAAATGCATGTGTGGGTACATAGACAAAACCATGTCCCTAGTATGCCTCTAATGGACTAGCTCGTTGATCAAAGGATGGTTAAGGTTTCCTAGCCATGGACATGAGATGTCATTTGATAACGGGATCACATCATTAGGAGAATGATGTGATGGATAAGACCCAAACTACAAACATAGCATATGATCGTGTCAGTTTATTGCTACTGTTTTCTGCATGTCAAGTATATGTTCCTATGACCATGAGATCATGCAACTCACGGATATCGGAGGAGTGCCTTGTGTGTATCAAACGTCGCAACGTAACTGGGTGACTATAAAGGTGCTCTACAGGTATCTCCGATGGTGTTTGTTGAGTTGGCATGGATCGAGACTGGGATTTGTTACTCCGTGTGACGGAGAGGTATCTCAGGGCCCACTCGGTAATACAACATCACAACAAGCCTTGCAAGCAATGTGGCTAAGTGTTAGTCACGGGATCTTGTATTACGGAACGAGTAAAGAGACTTGCCAGTAACGAGGTTGAACTAGGTATGGAGATACCGACGATCGAATCTCGGGCAAGTAACATACCGAAGAACAAAGGGAACGATATACGGGATTAACTGAATCCTTGACATAGAGGTTCGACCGATAAAGATCTTCGTAGAATATGTAGGAACCAATGTGGACGTCCAGGTCCCTCCATTGGTTATTGACCGTAGAGGTGTCTCGGTCATGTCTACATAGTTCTCGAACCCGCAGGGTCTGCACACTTAAGGTTCGGTGACGTTTCGGTAGTGTAGAGTTATGTATGGTGGTGACCGAAGGTTGTTCGGAGTCCCGGATGAGATCCCGGACGTCACGAGGAGCTCCGGAATGGTCCGGAGGTAAAGATTCATATATAGGAAGTCCCAGTTTGGTTTCCGGAAAAGTTTCGGGCTCATCGGTAGTGTACCGGGAGTATCGGTATTGTACCGGGAGTGCCGGTAGTGTACCGGAGGACCTCCGGGAGGGGTACTTCGACCCCAAGAGGTCCATGGGCTGTGGGAGAATAATAACCAGCCCTTATTGGGCTGGGAAAACAGCCACAAAGGCCCATGGCGCAGGAGAGAAAGTCCTAAAGCAAAAAGTGGAAAATCAGCCAATAGGAGGCAATCCTACTCCAACTAGGATTGGAGGTGAAGTAGGATTTCTTCCCACCTCCTATTTCGGCCGACCCAAAGGCCTTGGCTGCCTCTCCTCTCCTCTCCTCCTATATATACTAGTGGATTGGGTGGTTTTTGGACAGATTTTCCGGCCACGTGCTACCCGTTTCACCGGTGCACAGTTTCTCCTCTAGATCGGATTTCTGCAGCGCTTAGGCGAAGCCCTGCCGGAATTGCTCCACCACCACCATCACCGGAGCGCCGTCACGCTGCCGGTGAACTCTCTCTCCTCTCCACCTCCTCTTGCTGGATCAAGATGGTGGAGATCGTCATCAAGCTGCACGTGTGCTGAACGCGGAGGTGCCGTCCGTTCGGCGCTAGATCGGAAGGACCGTGATCGAGATCGCGAGACGGTTCGTGATGTGATCACGGAACGGATCGTGATGAGTTCGCGGGACAGATCGTGATCAAGATCGTGAGACGGATCGTGATGAGTTCACGGGACGGATCATGATGTGTTCGCGGGACGGTTCGTGATTGGATCGCGGGACGCTCGGCGATTTGGATCGCGAAGAAGTTCGACTACACCAACCGCGTTTCTTAACGCTTCCCGCTTAGCGATCTACAAGGGTACGTAGATCCACTCTCCCTCTCGTAGATGCTCATCACCATGGATAGGTTTGCGTGTGCGTAGGAAAATTTTGTTTCCCATGCGACGTTCCCCAACAGCTTGGTATCACTATGTTGTTGGATAAATGTTACCTTAGTTACGATGTTGATCGCATTTGTTGTTGCATTTAAATGCTTTAGCTAGAGAGTTTGTATGTTGTTTTATGAGAACAAGTGTGTATGAACTTGTATTAATTTGGTCTTTTCGGTGTTGTGTAATGAAGATGAGCCTGTAATGGATGTATGATGACCGATGCTCTCCCCGGTTCATTAATGGCATGCATACTTTTCTGGTTGCGGCTGAGGCAAACAAGCGGGTGGATGGTTTTACGTACTGTCCATGTGATGGTTGTAAGAATGATCAAAATTACTCTAACTCAAGAACAATTCACGTCTACTTGTTTGAGTCCGTTTTCATGTCCAGCTATAACTGTTGGACCAAGCACGGAGAAAGAGGGGTCCTAATGGAAGAGAATGAAGAAGAAGAGGATGACGACAGCTATCCTGGCCATGGGTTCCATGAATAGGATGATAAAACAACGGGGAAGAAGCTGAGCCGGCAATGCGGGAAGGAGCTGAAGAAGAGGCATCAGATGAGCCTGCTGATGATCTTGGTCGGGCCATTGCCGATGCAAAGAGAAACCGTGCAAGTGAAAAGGAAAAGGTGAAGTTGTCGCGCATGTTAGAGGATCACAAGAAATTGTTGTACCCAAATTGCGAAGATGACAAGAAAACGATGGGTACCACACTGGAATTGCTGCAATGGAAGGCAGAGAATGGTGTATCTGACAAGGCATTTGAAAAGTTGCTGATAATGTTAAAGAAGAAGCCAGCAAAGGACAATAAATTGGCCGACAGTACGTGCGATGCAAAGAAGGCTGTCTACCCTCTAGGATTAGAGGTGGAGAAGGTACATGCATGCCCTAGTGACTGCATCCTCTAACGTGGTGAGTACGAGGATTTGAATGCATGCTCGGTATGTTGTGCATTGCGCTATAAGATCGGCCACGATGACCCAGGTGATGTTGAGGGCGAGCGTCCCAGGAAGAAGATTCCTGCTAAGGTGATGTGGTATGCTCCTACAATACCATGGCTGAATCATTTGTTCCAAAACAAAGAGCATGCCAAGTTGATGTGATGGCACAACGAAGACCGTAAGAAAGACGGGAAGTTGAGAGTACCCGCTTACGGATAGTGGAGAAAAATCGAGAGAAAGTTGAAGGACCGTGCAAAGGATGCAAGGAGCGTATGGTTTGGTTTATGTGCAAATGGCATCAATCCTTTTGGGGAACAGAACAACAATCATAGCAGATGTCCTATAACTCTATGCACCTATAACCTTCCTTCTTGGTTGTGCATGAAGCGGAAGTTCATTATGATACATTGCCTTATGTGATATATATGATCAATGCATGTAAACTTAATTTCTATCACTAGTAGAAAACAGACCTTTTGTCCATAGCATTAGTCCCGGTCAGGTTTTGAACCGTTACTAATGTGACCATTAGTCCCGGTTCGTGACGGGCATCATTTATGTCTACTACGCAACCTTCTCCTTGTAGACGTTGTTGGGCCTCCAAGTGCAGAGGTTTGTAGGACAGTAGCAATTTTCCCTTAAGTGGGTGACCTAAGGTTTATCAATCCGCGGGAGGCGTAGGATGAAGATGGTATCTCTCAAGCAACCCTGCAACCAAATAACAAAGAGTCTCTTGTGTCCCCAACACACCCAGTACAATGGTAAGTTGTATAGGTGCACTAGTTCGGCGAAGAGATGGTGATACAAGTGCAATATGGATAGTAGATATAGGTTTTTGTAATCTGAAAATATAAAAACAACAAGGTAATTAATAGTAAAAGTGAGCACGAACGGTATTGCAATGCGTGGAAACAAGGCCTAGGGTTCATACTTTCACTAGTGAAGTTCTCTCAACAATGATAACATAATTGGATCATATAACTATCCCTCAACGTGCAGCAATGAGTCACTCCAAAGTCACTAATAGCGAAGAACAAACGAAGAGATTATTGTCGGGGACGAGACCACCACAAAGTTATTCTTTCTGATCAATCTATTCAAGAGTCCGTAGTAAAATAACACGAAGCTATTCTTTCCGTTCAATCTATCCTAGAGTTTGTACAAGAATACCACCTTAAGACACACATCAACCAAGACCCTAATGTCACCTAGATACTCCATTGTCACCTCAAGTATCCGTGGGTATGATTATACGACATGCATCACACAATCTCAAAAGCATCTATTCAACCAACACATAGAATTTTAAAGAGTGCCCCGAAGTTTCTACCAGAGAGTCAAAACGTGTGCCAACCCCTATGCATAGGTTCCCGAGGTCACGAAACCCGCAAGTTGATCACCAAAACATAAATCAAGTGCTCACATGAATATCCCATTGTCACCAAAGATAGACACGTGCAAGACATACATCAAGTGTTCTTAAAGATTCAATCCGATAAGATAACTCCAAAGGGGAAACTCAATTCATTACAAGAAGGGAGAGGGGGAAGAACATCATAAGATCCAACTATAGTAGCAAAGCCCGCAGTACATCGAGATCAAGACATCTCAAGAACACGAGAGAGAGATAGATCAAACACATAGCTACTGGTACATACCCTCAGCCCCAAGGGTGGACTACTCCCTCCTCATCATGGAGATCGCCGGGATGATGAAGATGGCCTCCGGAGATGGGTTCCCGCTCCGGCAGGGTGCCGGAATGGTCTCCCGATTGGTTTTTGGTGGCTAAAGAGGCTTGCAGTGGCGGAACTCCCGATCTAGGTTTACTTCTGGTGGTTTCTCTATTTATAAGACCGTCTGGCATTGAGAACAAGTCGAGAGGGGCCACGAGGAGGTCACGAGCCCCCTAGGCACGGCCAGGGGGGTGGCCGCTCCTCCCAGGCTCGTGGCTTCCTCGGGACTCCTCTCCGGTATCTTTTTCTTCTGGTATTTTTGAGATTTTCCATAAAAAATCACAGCAAAAGTTTTATTCCGTTTGGACTCTGTTTGATATTCCTATATGAAAAAGGTCAAAAACACGGAAAAAACAGGAACTGGCACTGGGCTCTCGGTCAATAGGTTAGTCCCAAAAATAATATAAAATAGCATATAAATGCATATAAAACATCCAAATTTGATAACATAATAGCATGGAACAATAAAAAATTATAGATACGTTGGAGACGTATCAAGCATCCCCAAGCTTAACTCCTGCTCGTCCTCGAGTAGGGAAGTGATAAAAACAGAATTTTTGTTGTGGAATGCTACCTAGCATATTTATTCTTATAATATTATTTATTGTTGCATGAAGGTTCAGATCCATAAGATTCAAAACAAGAGTTTAATATTGACATGAAAACAATAATACTTCAAGCATACTAGCAAAGTAATCATGAACTTTTGAAATAACAAGGCCAAAGAAAGTTATCCCTACAAAATCATATAGTCTGGCTATGCTCCATCATCCCCACACAACGAATTTAAATCATGCACAATCTAGTATTGGCCAAGTAATTATTTTCGCACTCTTACTTTCTCAAACTTTTTTCAACTCTCACGCAATACATGAGCGTGAGCCATGGATATAGCATTATAGGTGGAATAGAGTGTGGTGGAAGTTGTGAGGAAAAAAGGAGGAGATGGTCACATCGACTCGGCGTATCAATGGGCTATGGAGATGCCCATCAAATAGATATCAATGTGAATGAGTAGGGATTGCCATGAAACGGATGCACTAGAGCTATAAGTGTATGAAAGCTCACAAATGAAAACTAGTGGGTGTGCACCCAACTTGCTTGCTCACGAAGACCTAGGGCAATTTGAGGAAGCCCATCATTGGAATATACAAGCCAAGTTACATAATGAAAATTCCCACTAGCATATGAAAGTGACAAAACAAGAGACTCTCTATCATGAAGAACATGGTGCTATTTTGAAGCAAAAGTGTGGAAAAAGATATTAGCATTGTCCCTTCTCTCTTTTTCTCTCATTTTTTGTTTGGGATCTTTGGTCTCTCTTTTTTATTTGGGCTCTTCGGCCTCTATTTTTTTATTTTATTTTATTTTTATTTTTTTATTTGGGCTCTTTGGCCTCTTTCTTTTTTATTTCCTCACATGGGACAATGCTCTAATAATGATGATCATCATACTTTTATTTACTTACAACTCGATACTTAGAACAATAATGACTCTATATGAATGAAAGTGATGGCACATGTCATGAGACGAAACGGTGGAAGTTGCATGGCAATATATCTCAGAATGGCTATGAAAATGCCATAATAGGTAGGTATGGTGGCTGTTTTGAGGAAGGTATATGGTGGGTTTATGCACCGGCGAAAGTTGCGCGGTAATAGAGAGGTTAGCAATGGTGGAAGGGTGAAAGTGCATCTATACCATGGATTCACATTAGTCATGAAGAACTCATATACTTATTGCAAAAGTTCTATTACTAATCAAAAAAAGTGCTAAACGCATACTCCTAGGGGAAGGGTTGGTAGGAGTTAACCATCGCGTGATCCCGACCGCCACACAAAGGATGACAATCAATAAAAACATCATGCTCCGGCTAACATAGCGGTTCACCATACGTGCATGCTACGGGAATCACAAACTTCAAAACAAGTATTTCTAAATTCACAACTCTCTACTAACATGACTCTAATATCACCATCTCCATGTCTCAAAACTAGATGCAAGGAATCAAACTTCTCTTACTACTCAATGCACTTGAATATGAAAGTTTTTATTATATCCCTTTTGGATGCCTATCATATTAGGACTAGTTTCATAACCTAAGAAAATTTCCATTCTGTTTAAGGCTCTCAAAATGATATAAGTGAAGCATGATAGTTCATCAATTTCTCTAAAATATAATCATTGCAATGCTCTATAAGGATATAAGTGAAGCACTAGAGCAAAAGACAAACTACTCCAAAAGATATAAGTGAAGCTCAATGAATAGTTGAATAATTATTTAGCTATGTGAAGACTCTCCCATCTAACAATTTCAGATCTTAAGTACCTTATTCAAACAAAATAAAATGACACTCCAAGGATAGCACGAATCATGTGAAGAAGCAAAAACTTAGGTTGAACCGATACTAACCGATAATTGTTGAAGAAGAAAGGTGGGATGCCAACCGGGGCATCCCCAAGCTTAGACGCTTGAGACTTCTTGAAATATGGATTGGGGTGCCTTGGGAATCCCCAAGATTGAGCTTTTCTGTCTCCTTAATTCCTCTCATATGACGGTTTCCGAAATCTTAAAAACTTCATCCACACAAAACTCAACAAAAACTCGTGAGATAGATTAGTATAAATCAATGCAAAACTTTATCATCCTATACTGTAGAAAATTACTAAAATTATTATTTCACATTGCATACTAAATGCCTCTTCATATTTGAAACTCCCATCATCAAATGGAATCACTAAACATGCAAACATATGCAAACAATGCAAACATAACAGCAATCTGCCTAAACAGAATAATCTGTGAAGAATGCAGCAAGATCCATACTTAATTAACTCCAGAAAATCTGAAAACATTCCAAGCTGTATGAAATTTATAATATCATACTGTGTCCAAATTTCAAGTTATTATGACATACAGAAAATTCTAGAGAATTTTTGCACTACAAGCAAACTTTCTGTTTTGGAACAACAACTCCTATACTTGCAAATTAAGCATGGTAAAGGCTATTCTTGACATTTTTATTGAACTAAATGATGCAAAACATTAAAATTAATATAAATAACAGCAATCAAGTACTAATAAAGGAAAATGACACTCCAAGCAAAACACATATCATGTGGTGAATAAAAATATAGCCCCAAGTAAAGTTACCGATGTATTGAAGACGAAAGAGGGGATGCCTTCCCGGGGCATCCCCAAGCTTAGGATATTTGGTTTCCTTGAATGTGTCTTGGGATTACTTGTGAATCCCCAAGCTTAGGCTCTTTCCACTCCTTGTTCCGTTGTCCATCCGAACTTTACCCAAAACTTGAAAACTTCACAACACAAAACTTAACGGAACTACGTGAGATGGGTTAGTATAATAAAGACAAATCATTCATTTTGGTACTGTCAATACAAGATTAATAAATGTTCCTACACAATTCCTACTGTATCTTATCATTTCCACAATTTATATCACCTAATATAATCTATGGAAACACTAAAACAAGCAAACTATGCATTGAAAACAGAATCTGTCAAGAACAGAACAGTCTGTAATGATCTGAATGATAAGCATACTTATTCACCTTCAAAAATTATGAACAAATTATGAAAATTAAGGAAATTTGTATATCAATAATAATCAAAAATAATCAACTCAAAATCTCTCTCTGGATAAAAATTAAAAATAATTTCGTGAGCACAAAGTTTCTGTCTTTTTCAGCATGATCAAACAACTATCACCCAAACTAATCTTAAAGGCTTTACTTGGCACTTTATTGAAATAAAATCTATAAAACATGATTAATACAGTATACTAATCATGTGAACACACAAAAACAGTAATGATATATATTGGGTTGTCTCCCAACTAGCACTTTTCTCCAATGCCTTTCAAGCTAGGCATGATGTTTTCAATGATGCTCACATAAAAGATAAGAATTGAAACATAACGGGGGCATCATGAAGCATATGACTAGCACATTTAAGTCTAACCCACTTCCTATGCATAGGGATTTTGTGAACAAACAACTTATTGGAGCAAGAATCATCTAGCATAGGAAGGCAAAACAAGCATAGCTTCAAGATTTTCAACACATAGAGAGGAAACTTGACATTATTGCAATATGTATAAGCATATGATCCTCTCTCATAATAACTTTCAGTAGAATCATGAATGAATTCCACAATATAACCAGCACATAAATCATTATTTTGATGATGTACAAGCATATAATTTTTTTCACTCTCCTCATAAGCAGTTTTCTTCTCATTCAAAATAGTGGGAGCAAACTCAACAAAATAACTATCATGACATACTTGATTGACATAACCACTTTGAATAATAAAATCATGATGAAAAGTTTCATGGTTACCATTAGTCTTTATAGCATATGTGTCATCACAATAATCATCATAGATAGGAGACATGTCATAATCATAATAGTTTTGCTCATCAAAACTTGGGGGGCTAAAAATATCATCCTCGTCAAACATAGCATCCCCACGCTTGTGGCTTTCCATATCATTAGCATCATGGGTATTCAAAGAATTCACACTAACAACATTGAAATCATGCTCATCATTCACATGTTTTGTGCCAAGCATTCTATGTAATTCTTCCTTTAGCACAGGAGCACAATTTTATTTTCCATCATTTTCATGAAAGACATTAAAAAGATGAAGCATATGAGGTAACCTTAATTCCATTTTTTGTAGTTTTCTTTTAATAAACTAAAATAATGATAAAACAATAAACTAAAAGATTTGATTGCAAGATATAAGGATATACCTTCAAGCACTCACCTCCCCGGCAACGGCGCCAGAAAAGAGCTTGATGTCTACTATGCAACCTTCTCCTTGTAGACGTTGTTGGGCCTCCAAGTGCAGAGGTTTGTAGGACAGTAGCAATTTTCCCTTATGTGGGTGACCTAAGGTTTATCAATCCGCAGGAGGCGTAGGATGAAGATGGTATCTCTCAAGCAACCCTGCAACCAAGTAACAAAGAGTCTCTTGTGTCCCCAACACACCCAATACAATGGTAAGTTGTATAGGTGCACTAGTTCGGCGAAGAGATGGTGATACAAGTGCAATATGGATAGTAGATATAGGTTTTTGTAATCTGAAAATATAAAAACAGCAACATAATTATTAGTAAAAGTGAGCATGAACGGTATTGCAATGCGTGGAAACAAGGCCTAGGGTTCATACTTTCACTAGTGAAGTTCTCTCAACAATGATAACATAATTGGATCATATAATTATCCCTCAACGTGCAACAATGAGTCACTCCAAAGTCACTAATAGCGGAGAACAAACGAAGAGATTATTGTCGGGGACGAGACCACCACAAAGTTATTCTTTCTGATCAATCTATTCAAGAGTCCGTAGTAAAATAACACGAAGCTATTCTTTCCGTTCAATCTATCCTAGAGTTCGTACTAGAATAACACCTTAAGACACACATCAACCAAGACCCTAATGTCACCTAGATACTCCATTGTCACCTCAAGTATCCATGGGTATGATTATACGACATGCATCACACAATCTCAAAAGCATCTATTCGACCAACACATAGAACTTTAAAGAGTGCCCTGAAGTTTCTACCGGAGAGTCAAATCGTGTGCCAACACCTATGCATAGGTTCCCGAGGTCACGAAACCCACAAGTTGATCACCAAAACATACATCAAGTGCTCACATGAATATCCCATTGTCACCAAAGATAGACACGTGCAAGACATACATCAAGTGTTCTTAAAGATTCAATCCGATAAGATAACTCCAAAGGGGAAACTCAATTCATTACAAGAAGGGAGAGGGGGAATAACATCATAAGATCCAACTATAGTAGAAAAGCCCGCGGTACATCGAGATCAAGACATCTCAAGAACACGAGAGAGAGATATCAAACACATAGCTACTGGTACATACCCTCAGCCTCGAGGGTGGACTACTTCCTCCTCATCATGGAGATCGCTGGGATGATGAAGATGGCCACCGGAGATGGGATCCCGCTCCGGCAGGGTGCCGGAACGGGCTCACGATTGGTTTTTGGTGGCTACAGAGGCTTGCGGCGGCGGAACTCCCGATCTAGGTTTAGTTCCGGTGGTTTCTCTATTTGTAAGACCGTCTGGCATCGAGAACAAGTCGAGAGGGGCCACGAGGAGGTGGCGAGCCCCCTAGGCGCGGTCAGGGGGGGTGGCCATGCCTCCCAGGCTCGTGGCTTCCTTGGGACTCCTCTGCGGTATCTTTTTCTTCTGGTATTTTTGATATTTTCCATAAAAAATCACAGCGAAAGTTTTATTCCGTTTGGACTCCGTTTGATATTCCTATCTGAAAAATGTCAAAAACACGGAAAAAACAGGAACTAGCACTGGGCTCTGTTGGGGAACGTTGCATGGGAAACAAAAAATTTCCTACGCACACGCAGATCTATCGATGGTGATGAGCATCTACGAGAGGGAGAGTGGATCTACGTAACCTTGTAGATCGCTAAGCGGGAAGCGTTATGTAACGCGGTTGGTGTAGTCGAACGTCTTCGCGATCCAAATCGCCGTGTGTCCCGCGATCCAATCACGATCCGTCCCGCGATCTAATCACGATCCGTCCCGCGAACTTGATCATGATCCTTCCCACGAACTTTGATCACGATCCTTCCGATCTAGCGCTGAACGGACGACACCTCCGCGTTCAGCACACATACAGCTTGATGACGAACTCCGCCATCTTGATCCATCAAGAGAGAGCGGAGAGGTAGAAGAGTTCGCCGGCAGCGTGACGACGCTCCGGCGATGGTGGTGGAGCTTTTTCGACAGGGCTTCGCCTAAGCACTGTCGAACTAGTCTACTTTAGAGGAACTTGATCTAGAGGTAGGGTTTAGACGTTGCTGAAAATCCTTGTCCAAAAAACCCTAAAACCACTCATATATATAGGAGGAGGGGAGAGGAGGCTGCGCCCAAAGGAGGGCTCTCCTTTTGGTTTGGCCGAACTGGTGGAGGGAGAGTCCTCCTCCACCTGAGAGTCCACCTCTCACACGAGAGGTGGAACTTGGGGAGGACTCCACCGCAATTCGGTTTGGGCCTTCTCTTCCTGTGCCTAAGCCACCTTGGCCGACCACACCAGCCCACTAGGGGCTGGTGGGTCGCCATGTTGGCCCATGGGGTGGATTGGCCTGGTGGACCCCTGGGACCCATTCGTCACTCCCGGTACACTACCGAAAGTGCCCGAAATCTTTCCGGAGTCCAAAACAGGACTTCCTATATATGAATCTTTACCTCCGGACCATTCCAGAGCTCCTTGTGACATCCGGGATCTCATACGGGACTCCGAACAACCTTCGGTCACCACTATTCATAACTCTATACTACCAAAACGTCACCAAACCTTGAGTGTGCAGACCCTGCGGGTTCGAGAACTATGTACACATGACCGAGACACCTCTACGGTCAATAACCAATGGCGGGACCTGGATGTCCACATTGGTTCCTACATATTCTATGAAGATCTTTATCGGTTGAACCTCTATGTCAAGGATTCAGTTAATCCCGTATGATGTTCCCTTTGTTCTTCGGTATGTTACTTGCCTGAGATTCGATCGTCGGTATCTCCATATCTAGTTCAACCTCGTTACCGAAAGTCTCTTTTATCGTTCCGTAATACAAGATCCCGCAACTAACAATTAGTCACATTGCTTGCAAGGCTCATTGTGATGTTGTATTACCGAGTGGGCCCCGAGATACCTCTCCGCCACACGGAGTAACAAAAGCCAGTCTCGATCCATGTCAACTCAACAGACACCATCGGAGATACCTGTAGAGCACCTTTATAGTCACACAGTTACGTTGCGACGTTTGATACACACAAGGCACTCCTCCGATATCCGTGAGTTGCATGATCTCATGGTCATAGGAACATATACTTGACATGCAGAAAATAGTAGCAATAAACTGACACGATCATATGCTACGTTTGTAGTTTGGGTCTTGTCCATCCCATCATTCTCCTAATGATGCGATCCCGTTATCAAATGACATCACATGTCAATGGCCAGGAAACCTTGACCATCTTTGATTAACGAGCTAGTTCACTAGAGGCATACTAGGGACACAGTGTTGTCTATTTATCCACACAAGCAATGTGTTTCCAGTCAATACAATTATAGCATGGATAATAAATGATTATCATGAACAAGGAAATATAATAATAAACACTTTATTTATTGCCTCTAGGGCATATTTCCAACAGTCTCCCACTTGCACTAGAGTCAATAATCTAGTTCACATCACTATGTGATTTACATGGTAATGAATCGAACACCCATTGAGTTCTGGTGTTGATCATGTTTAGCCCTTGGAAGAGGTTTAGTCAACGGGTCTGCAACATTGAGATCCGTATGCAGTTTGCAAATATTTATGTCCTTCTCCTCGATGTAGAACCGGATGGAGTTGAAGGGTCGCTTTATGTGTCTGGTCCTCTTGTGAAACCTTGGTTCCTTGGCTAGAGCAATGGCACCAGTGTTGTCACAGAACATGTTCATTGGATTCAGTGCACTAGGCACTACTCCAAGATCTGTCATGAACTGCTTCATCCAGACACCTTCCTTCGCTGCCTCCGAGGCTGCGATGTACTCTGCTTCGCACGTAGAATCAGCTACCACGCTTTTCTTGGAACTGCACCAGCTTACCGCTCCCCCGTTAAGAATAAATATGTATCCGGTTTGCGACTTAGAGTCGTCCGGATCAGTGTCAAAGCTTGCATCGACGTAACCTTTTACGACGAGCTCTTCACTACCTCCATAAACGAGAAACATTTTCTTAGTCCTTTTCAGGTACTTAAGGATATTCTTGACTGCTTGACAGTGCTCCATTCTAGGATCACTTTGAAACCTTCCGGCCATACTTATGGCAAGGCTGACATCGGGTCTTGTGCACAACATTGCATACATGATAGAGCCTATGGCTGAAGCATAGGGGATGACGCTCATCTTTTCTTTATCTTCTGCAGTCACTGGGCATTGAGTCTTACTCAACTTCACACCTTGTAACATAGGCAAGAACCCCTTCTTGGACTGATCCATTTTGAACTTCTTCAAAACTTTATCAAGGTATGTGCTCTGTGAAAGTGCTATTAAGCGTCTCGATCTATCTCTATAGATCTTAATGCCTAATATCAAGTCCATACTTTGTTTTCATACATGGATCCCATCTCGGATTTCATGGCCTCTAACCATTTCTCGGAATCCGGGCCCATCACTGCTCCTCCATAGCTCGTAGGTTCATTGTTGTCTAACAACATGACCTCCAAGACAGGGTTGCCGTACCACTCAGGAGAAGTACGCGCCCTTTTTGACCTATGAGGTTCAGTAGTAGCTTGATCTAAAGCTTCATGATCATCATCATTAACTTCCTCTTCTACCGTCGTAGGTTCCACAGAACATCTTTCTGTGCTGCGCTACTTTCTGGTTGAAGTAAAGGTTCAATAACCTCATCAAGCTCTATTTTCCTCCCACTCAATTCTTTCGAGAGAAACTCTTTCTCAAGAAATGTTCCGTTCTTAGCGACAAACACTTTGCCTTCAGATCTGATATAGAAGGTATACCCAACTGTCTCTTTTGGGTATCCTATGAAGACGCATTTCTCCGCTTTAGGTTCCAGCTTTTCAGGCTGAAGCTTTTTAACATAAGCATCACATCCCCAAATTTTAAGAAACGACAACTTTGGCCTTTTGCCAAACCACAGTTCATATGGCGTCATCTCAACGGATTTCGATGGTGCCCTATTTAAAGTGAATGCAGCTGTCTCTAATGCATAACCCCAAAACGATAGTGGCAAATCGGCAAGAGACATCATAGAACGCACCATATCTAATAAGGTTCGATTACGATGTTCGGACACACCATTACGCTATGGTTTTCCAGGCGGTGTCAATTGTGAAACAATTCCATGTTGTCTTAAGTGACTGTCAAACTCATAACTCAGATATTCACCTCCTCGATCAGATCACAGAAATTTAATATTCTTGTTACGATGATTCTCAACTTCACTCTGAAATTGCTTGAACTTTTCAAACGTTTCAGACTTGTGTTTCATTAAGTAAATATACCCATATCTACTTAAGTCAAAAGTGAAGGTGAGAAAATAACGATATCCACCACGCGTTGCAACATTCATTGGACCGCACACATCAGTATGTATGATTTCCAATAAGGCACTTGCCCGTTCCATTGTTCTAGAGAACGACGTTTTAGTCATCTTGCCCATGAGGCATGGTTCACATGTGTCAAGTGATTCAAAATCAAGTGACTCCAAAAGTCCATCAACATGGAGCTTCCTCATGCGTTTTACACTAATATGACCTAAACGGCAGTGCCACAAGAAAGTGGTACTATCATTATCAACTCTACATCTTTTGGCATCAATGTTATGAACATGTGTGTCATCACTATAAAGATTCAATATGAATAAACCCCTAACATTGGGTGCATGACCATAAAAGATATTACTCATATAAATAGAACAACCTTTATTCTCTGATTTAAATGAGTAACCGTCTCGCAATAAACAAGATCCACATATAATGTTCATGCTTAACGCAGGCACTAAATAACAATTATTCAGGTTCATCACTAATCCTGATGGTAATCGAAGAGAGAGCGTGCCGACGGCGATCACACCAACCTTGGAACCATTTCCCACGCGCATCGTCACTTCGTCCTTTGCCAGCCTTCGTTTATTCCGTAGTTCCTGCTTTGAGTTGCAAATGTGAGCTACCGAACCGGTATCAAATACCCAGGCACTACTACGAGAGCTAGTAAGGTACAAATCAATAACATGTATATCATATATACCTTGTTTGTCGTTGTCCGCCTTCTTGTCAGCCAGGTACTTGGGGTATTTCCGCTTCCAGTGACCAGTTCCTTTGCAATGAAAGCACTCAGTTTCTGGCTTAGGTCCATGCTTAGGCTTCTTTGTAGGAGTAGCAACTGCTTAGGCATCCTTCTTGATTTTACCCTTCTTGCCTTTGCCCTTGCCATTTTTCTTGAAACTAGTGGTTTTATTTACCATCAACACTTGATGTTCTTTCTGGATTTCAGACTCACCGACTTTCAGCATCGCAAACAGCTCGGCGACTGACTTGTTCATCCCATGCATGTTATAGTTCATTACAAAGCTCTTGTAACTAGGTGGCAGTGATTGAAGAACTCTGTCAGTGATTGCCTCTGGTGGAAGGGTAATTCCCAACTCTGCTAGACGATTTGAATACCCAGATTCTGAGTATGTGCTCACTGATAGACCCGTTCTCCTCCATCTTGCAAGCATAGAATTTATCGGAGGTCTCATACTTCTCGATCCAGGCATTCTTCTGAAAGATAAACTTCAACTCCTGGAACATCTCACATGCTCCATGACGTTCAAAACATCTTTGAAGTCCCGGTTCTAAGCCATACAATATTGCACACTGAACTATTGAGTAGTCTCCAGCACGAGCCTCCCAAGCGTTCTTTACGTCTTTGGAGGTCATGTCTTCTGGTTGGTTACCAAGCGGTGCATCAAGGACATATTGTTTCTTGGAAGCCTTGAGCATAATCCTCAGATTACGGGCCCAGTCCACAAAGTTACTTCCATCATCTTTCAACTTAGCTTTCTCTAGGAACGCATTAAAATTCAGGGGTGCTACTGCGCGAGCCATTGATCTACAACATAGATATGCAAAGGTTACTTAGACTATTGTTCAAGATAATGAGTTTAGTTAATCAAATTACTAAAGCTCCCACACAAATTGACATCCCTCAGGTAACCTGGGTGTCACATGATCCAAATTCACCAACTCAAGTCCGATCATCACATGAGTTAAGGTGGCTTCAATGGTGAACATCATTATGTTGATCATATCTACTATATGACTCATGTTCCACCTTTCGGTCTCTTGTGTTCCGAGGCCATGTCTGTACATGCTAGGCTCGTCAAGTTTAACCCGAGTGTTCTGCACGTGCAAAACTGGCTTGCACCCGTTGTATGTGAACGTAGAGTCTATCACACCCGATCATCATGTGGTGTCTCGAAACGATGAACTTTCGCAACGGTGCACACTCGGGGAGAACACAATTTATCTTGAAATTAAGTGAGGGATCACCTTACAATGCTACCGCCTTTCTAAGCAAAACAAGGTGCATAAAAGGATTAACATCCCATGCAAATCATAAGTGACATGATATGGCCATGATCTTGTGCTTTTGATCTCCATCATGAAAGCACCGGCATGATCTCCATCGTCACCGGCACGACACCATGATCTCCATCATCTTGATCTCCATCAACGTGTTACCATCGGGGTTGTCGCGCCCAACATGCTTCTACTACTATTGCTACCGTAGAGATAAAGTAAAGCATTACATAGCGATTAATGATTGACACGCAGGTCATGCAATAATTAAAGACAACCCTATGGCTCCTGCCGGTTGCCGTACTCATCGACGTGGAAGTCGTGATAATCTATACATCACATGATCATATCATACATCACATATATCACATCATGTAATTGGCCATATCATATCACAACATACCCTGCAAAAACAAGTTAGACGTCCTCTAATTGTTTTTGCCTGTTTTACGTGGCTGCTACGGGTATCTAGCAAGAACAATTCTCATCTACGCAAAAACCACAAGGTGATACACTAGTTGCTTCTCAACCTTCTCAAGGACCGCCTTTGTCGAATCCGGTCCAACTAAAGTGAGAGAAACTAGCACCCGCAAGCCATCTAAGCAACAAGTTGCTGTCGAGGGAACCGGTCTCTCGTAAGCATACGAGTAATGTTGGTCCGGGACGCTTCATCTCACAACATCGCTGAACCAAAATCCGACCAACGGAGGAAGTAATCTAAGCATCAACGCCCACAAACCTTTTGTGTTCTACTCGAGATCTCATCTACACATAGACCTAGATCATGATGCCACTGTAGGGAAACGTTGCATGGGAAACAAAAAAATTCTACGCACACACAGATCTATCCATGGTGATGAGCATCTACGAGAGGGAGAGTGGATCTACGTACCCTTGTAGATCGCTAAGCGGGAAGCGTTAAGTAACGCGGTTGGTGTAGTTGAACGTCTTCACGATCCAAATCACCGTATGTCCCGCGATCCAATCACGATCCGTCCCGCGATCTAATCATGATCCGTCCCTCGAACTTGATCACGATCTGTCCCACGAACTTGATCACGATCCTTCCGATCTAGCGCCGAACGGACGACATCTTCGCGTTTAGCACACGTACAGCTTGATGACGATCTCCGCCATCTTTATCCAGCAAGAGAGAGCGGAGAGGTAGAAGAGTTCTCCGGCATAGTGACGGCACTCCGGCGATGGTGGTGGTGCAATTCCGGCAGGGCTTCGCTAAGCACTGCAGATATCCGATCTAGAGGAGAAACTATGCACTGGAGGAACGGGTAGCATGTGGCTAAAATCTAGTGCCAAAAAACCCTAAAACCTCTAGTATATATAAGAGGAAGAGAGGAGGAGGCTTGGCCCTCAAAGGACCAGAAATTGGGTCGACCAAATCAATTGGGAGAGGTGGAATCCACCTCCAATCCTAGTAGGACTAGGATTCACCCTATTTTTTTTGCCTTTTTCCACCTTTTTCTCATTGGGCTTTTCTTCCCAGCCTCATGGGCCTTGTGTGGGATTTCCACCAGCCCACTAAGGGCTGATATTCACTCTCCCACAGCCCATGAAGCCTCTTGGGTCGAAATACCCCTCCCAGAGGTCTCCCGGTACACTACCGGCACTCCCGGTACACTACCGATAAGCCCGGAACTTTTCCGGCGACCAAAATAGGACTTCCTATATATGAATCTTTACCTCCAGACCATTCCGGAGCTCCTCATGACTTCAAGGATCTCATTCGGGACTCCAAACAAACTTCGGTCACCACCATACATAACTCTATACTACCGAAACATCACCAAACCTTAAGTCTGCACACCCTGCGGGTTCGAGAACTATGTAGACATGACCGAGACACCTCTACGGTCAATAACCAATGGCAGGACCTAGATGTCTAGATTGGTTCCTACATATTTTATGAAGATCTTTATCGGTCGAACCTCTATGTCAAGGATTCAGTTAATCCCGTATGATGTTCCCTTTGTTCTTCGGTAAGTTACTTGCCGGAGATTCAATAGCCGGTATCTCCATACCTAGTTCAACCTCGTTACCGGCAAGTCTCTTTACTCATTCCGTAATAAAAGATCCCGCAACTAACACTTAGTCACATTGCTGGCAAGGCTCATTGTGATGTTGTATTACCGAGTGGGCCCCGAGATACCTCTCCGTTACACGGAGTAACAAATCCCAGTCTTGATCCATGCCAACTCAACATACGCCCTCGGAGATACCTGTAGAGCACCTTTATAATCACTCAGTTACGTTGCGACCTTTGATACACACAAGGAACTCCTCCGATGTCCGTGAGTTGCATGATCTCATGGTCATAGGAACACATACTTGACATGCAGAAAACAGTAGCAATAAAATGACACGATCATAAGCTACGTTTTTAGTTTGGGTCTTGTCCATCACATCATTCTCCTAATGATGTGATCCTGTTATCAAATGACATCTCATGTCAATGGCGAGGAAACCTTGACCATCTTTGATCAACGAGCTAGTTCACTAGAAGCATACTAGGGACAGTGTGTTGTCCATAACCCACACATGTAATGTGTTTCCAATCAATACAATTATAGCATGGATAATAAACGATTATCATGAACAAGGAAATATAATAATAAACACTTTATTTATTGCCTCTAGGGCATATTTCCAACAGCTTGGTATCACTATGTTGTTGGATAAATGTTACCTTAGTTGCGATGTTGATCGCATTTGTTGTTGCATTTAAATGCTTTAGCTAGAGAGTTTGTATGTTGTTTTATGAGAACAAGTGTGTATGAACTTTACGTATGAACTTGTATTAATTTGGTCTTTTCGGTGTTGTGTAATGAAGATGAGCCTATAATGGATGTACGATGACCGATGCTCTCCCCAGTTCATTAATGGCATGCCTACTTTTCTGGTTGCGGCTGAGGCAAACAAGCGGGTGGATGGTTTTATGTACTGTCCATGTGATGGTTGTAAGAATGATCGAAATTACTCTAACTCAAGAACAATTCACGTCTACCTGTTTGAGTCCGTTTTCATGTCCAGCTATAACTGTTGGACCAAGCACGGAGAAAGAGGGGTCCTAATGGAAGAGAATGAAGAAGAAGAGGATGACGATAGCTATCCTGGCCATGGGTTCCATGAATACGATGATACAACAACGGGGAAGAAGCTGAGCCGGCAATGCGGGAAGGAACTGAAGAAGAGGCATCAGATGAGCATGCTGATGATCTTGGTCGGGCCATTGCCGATGCAAAGAGAAACCGTGCAAGTGAAAAGGAAAAGGTGAAGTTGTCGCGCATGTTAGAGGATCACAAGAAATTGTTGTACCCAAATTGCGAAGATGACAAGAAAACGATGGGTACCACACTGGAATTGCTGCAATGGAAGGCAGAGAATGGTGTATCTGACAAGGCATTTGAAAAGTTGCTGATAATGTTAAAGAAGAAGCCAGCAAAGGACAATAAATTGGCCGACAGTACGTGCGATGCAAAGAAGGCTGTCTACCCTCTAGGATTAGAGGTGGAGAAGGTACATGCATGCCCTAGTGACTGCATCCTCTAACGTGGTGAGTACGAGGATTTGAATGCATGCTCGGTATGTTGTGCATTGCGCTATAAGATCGGCCACGATGACCCTGGGTGATGTTGAGGGCGAGCGTCCCAGGAAGAAGATTTCTGCTAAGGTGATGTGGTATGCTCCTATAATACCACGGTTGAAACGTTTGTTCCCAAACAAAGAGCATGCCAAGTTGATGCGATGGCACAACGAAGACCGTAAGAAAGACGGGAAGTTGAGAGTACCCGCTGACGGATTGTAGTGGACAAAAATCGAGTGAAAGTGGAAGGACTTTGCAAAGGATGCAAGGGGCGTATGGTTTGGTTTAAGTGCAAATGGCATCAATCCTTTTGGGGAGCAGAACAACAATCATAGCACATGGCCTGTAGCTCTATGTATCTATAACCTTCCTCCTTGGTTGTGCATGAAGCGGAAGTTCATTATGATGCCAGTGCTCATCCAAGGCCCCAAGCAACCCGGCAACACCATTGATCTGTACCTAAGGCCATTGGTTAAAGAACTTTTATAGTTGTGGAATGGAAAAGGTGTACGTGCATGGGATGAGAAAGAATAGGAGGAATTTGACCTACATGCGTTGCTGTTTGTAACCATCAATGATTGCTTGCTCTCAGTAACCTTTCAGGATAGACAAACAAGGGGTACCATGCATGCACGCACTGTTTAAATGATACCGACAGTATATATTTGGATAAATATAAGAAGAATGTGTACCTGGGGCATCATCGATTTCTTCAGAGTAGGCATCCCGTAAGAAAGAAAGGCAATCATTTCAAAGGTGAGGCAGATCACCGGAAGAAGCCTCGCCACCATACTGGTGATGATATACTTGATATGGTCAAGGATTTAAAAGTAATCTTTGGAAAGGGTCGTGGCGAACAATCTGTTCCAAATGACGCTGACAAACGCGCACCCATGTGGAAGAAGAAATCTATATTTTGAGACCTACCCTATTGGAAAGACCTAGAGGTCCGCTCTGCAATCGACGTGATGCACGTGACAAAGAATATTTGCGTGAACCTTCTAGGCTTCTTGGGCGTGTATGAGAAGACAAAATATACACCGGAGGAAAGGGAGGAACATCAATGTATGCACGAAGAAGACGACATGGATCCAAAGCAGTTTCAGCGTCATGCCAGCTACGCTCTTACAAAAGAAGAGAAGGAAATCTTCTTCGGATGCTTTCTCAGTATGAAGGTCCCATCTTGCTTCTCATCTAATATAAAGGGAATAATAAATATGACAGAGAAAAAGTTCCAGAACCTAAAGTCTTATGACTACCACATGATTATGACGCAACTGCTTCCGGTTGCATTGAGGGGGTTTCTATCGGAAAACGTTCGATTAGCCATTGTGAAGCTATGTGTATTCCTCGATGCAATCTCTCAGAAGGTAATCATCCAGAAATCTTACCAAGGTTAGAGAATGATTTGGTGCAATGTCTTGTCAGTTTCGAGTTGGTGTTCCCACCATCCTTCTTCAATATCTTGACACACGTCCTAGTTCCCCTAGTCGAGGAGATTGTTATTCTGGGTCCTGTATTTCTACAAAATATGTTCCCCCTTTGAGAGGTTCATGGGAGTCTTAAATAAATATGTTCATAATCGTACTAGGACAGAAGGAAGCATCTCCAAGGGCCATGAAACATAGGAGGTCATTGAGTTTTGTGTTGACTTTATTCCTAACATTAAGCCGATTGGTGTTTCTGAATCGAGGCATGACGACAGACTGGTTGGAAAAGGCACGCTAGGAAAGAATTCACTAATATGCCATGACGGACATTCTTTGGCGCAAGCACACTATACAGTTCTACAAAGTTCTGCCTTGGTGGTTATGTATATTGAGTAACACAAGAATATTCTATGCTCCAAACACTCGGAGCAGTCTGACTACTGGATTACACATGAACAAATGGTGACTTTCGCCGGCTGGTTGCAGAAACGTCTCATGCATGACAACACTGTTGCAGATGACCTGTACTTGGTATCCAAAGTACCATCTTCGACTATATTGACTTTCAAAGGGTACGAGATAAATGGGAATATATTTTACACGATTGCTCAAGATAAAAAGAGCACCAACCAAAACAATGTTGTCCGCTTTGATGCAACAAACACCAATAGGCCAAAGGAAACATATAACGGTTACATAGAGGAGATATGAGAACTTGACTATGGATTTGGTTTGAAGGTCCCTTTGTTTCGGTGCAAATGGGTCAATCTGATAGGAGGCGGGGTAAAGGAAGACCCGTAGTACGGAATGACAATAGTGGATCACAACAATCTTGGATACGCAGACAAACTATTCGTCCTAACCAATGATGTGGCGCATGTTTTGTATGTGAAGGACATGTCTACCAAGCCGAGAAAAAGAAAAGATAAGGAAGCAAATACATCATACGATGAGCCAAAGTGCCACATAGTTCTTTCAAGGAAAAGAAACATCGTGGGAGTGGAGGACAAGACAGACATGTCAGGAGATTATGAACAGTTTCATGAAATTGCTCCCTTCAGAGTGAACCTTGACCCGACCATAGTGTTAAACGATGAAGATTGTCCATGGTTACTACGCAAAGGGACACATGCGAAGAAAAACTTTTATACCCAAAGATCCCACTCTGGGATGTGACCAACTTCTCTAGTTAGTTTTCGGACTTATATATCTGGAAAGTCCCACTTTGGAAAAACCAAAGAGAATCTTTGTAATAGTAGTGTACTTATGTGTTTTGGCATTTGAAACGTGTCCAAATATTATGTCCAAAGCCACGTCATCAATTTTCAACCCTTTCTGACTTCATTTGCTATTTTTCATGCATTTACTGAATTTATTTTTGAGCAAAATGACCCTGAAATTGAAAAGCACTACAAATGAACTCTGAAAAGGTTGAAAGTTAGCATGGTATAATCATTTCACCCATATAGCATGTGCTAACAACTTGAGAGGGTTACGGTAAAAACTGGATGCACTTCGTGTCTAAAATGGACAATCTCCTTCAAAGTATCTGGCTTTCGGACAAAAACTCATCTGTTACAAAGGCATTTCATTTTTTAAACTTTTTTCAACTCCATACTTTTTTTCTGTTCAGTATGCACCATTCGAACGCACGCCATCATGTTTTAACCCTTTCTGAATTCATTTGCTATTTTTCATGCATTTATTGATTTTTTTGAGCTAAATGATCCTGAAATTAAAAAGCACTACAAATGAACTCTGAAAAAGGTTGAAAGTTGGCATGGTATGATCATTTAACCCACATAGCATGTGCTAAAAAGTTGAGAGGGTTACGAAGAATACTAGATGCACTTCATGTACAAAATGGACAATCTCTTTCAAAGTATCAGACTTTTGGACGAAAACTCATTTGTTATAAAGGCATTTCATTTTTTAAACTTATTTCAACTCCAAACTTTTTGTGTGTTCAGTATGCACCATTCGAAGCCACGCCATCAATTTTCAACCCTTTCTGACTTTATTTCCTATTTTTCATACATGTACTGATTTATTTGAGCTAAATGACCCCGAAATTGATAATCACTATAAATGAACTCCGAAAAGGTTGAAAGTTTGCATGGTATCATCATTTCACCCACATAGCATGTGCTAAAAAGTTGAGAGGGTTACGGCAAAAACTGGATGCATTTCATGTACAAAATGGACAATCTTTTTCGAAGTATCAGGCTTTCGGACGAAAACTCACCTATTACAAAAGGATTTCATTTTTTAAATAACCTAATAATTACCAAATTGAATATAATGATAAGATACTCTAATATTAAACAAAAGGAAAAAGAATCACTAGAAAATCTATTTTTAAAGTAAAGTTATTCACAAACTAGTGATTCACACAAATTTCAAATAATTCAAATTTCAAATCTACTGGCACTAACAGAAAGTGTTTTTTACCTAAACCAAAAATATTCACTCGGAAACTCTAAATAAAGCAAAAAACTACTCAAAAACAAAATAAAATAAATAAAGAAGAAAACACAAAAAACTGAAAAGTAAATTAAAAAAGCCCGCCTACTAGGCCGCCACAGCTTGCATATGACTAGAAACCCAACTACTAGTTGGGCTAGGATGTAGGCCGGCACGGTGAAGTATGGCCCACTGGGCAGGACAGAAAGGTAGGCCCACAAGGCCCGCTTAAGAGAGGAGCTCGAATGAGCTACCGCACCGGGGTTAATAAACTAGTGCGGTCGCCCTTCACTGGGTGAGGTGGGACTAAACGTCCACCACACTGACGTGCCAGGAACAGGGCTTTAGTCGCACTTGGTGGCTCCAACTGCGACTAAAGGGGTATAATAGATTTGCAATAGATTCTCTTAGTCCTTTAAGGGATTTATCAGGAATGCCCTCATTATGGATGTGCACAAGTTGATCTATTTTTTTCTGATCTCATGCATCTACCCTTCCATATGTCACGTTTTGTCTAGCTAGTGTTAAAGGATTCAAGAAAACCATGGCTTCTTCATTAGTCGGAAGTAATAGACGCATGATGGTACGAAGGTTTTCAATGTTGTTTTGGAATGGAGTTCTTGATAGAATAATTAGCTTTTTCAATACGAAGTTCAGCAAAAAGGCCTTCCAAATATCTATATTCGAAGGCTCTTGCTGAACTTCATACCAAAAAGCTAATTATCCTATTTGAGACTCCGTTCCAAAACAACTTTGGACAGCTTCATACCATCATGCGCGTGTTACTTCTGGCTAATGATGAAGCCATAGTTTTCTTCCTTTGACACTAGATAGACAACATTACATATAGAAGGATAGATGATATTAGGAAAAATATGGACCATTTTCTACACATCCACAATGGCGCCATTTTGTTAAATCCCCTAAAGGTTAAGATAATCCGTTATGATTCTCAAGGTTCCTCGTATATAAGAAATCACAATCAAGCATTTAGAAAATGTTAAATTTGCGTAGAATTTCTTCTCGGAGTCAACGATGCCCGGCCCACATCCTCGTCGTCGACTCGTTCGCGATGATGTCCTGCTTCAGAAGGGCAATGTTCAGAACTGGGCTCCGCCGGGCTGGCACTGGGAGGTGCTACCTTCAGGGGCGCGAAGCTTGGTGAGAAACTTGGCCTAGGGTCCCGTCGTTGACCCAGAGCTTCTTTGGTGGCGTTCTCGTGGGCCACTTTCGGTGCGGAGGCAACCGGCCCCGTCGAAGGTGCTATGTCGTCGTGTAAGGGATGAGGAGGAGCACGTCCATTGCTACATGGATGCGTTGGACGTCAGGTTCTCCAATACCTGACAGGTTCTTCAGGGATCTCACCCCAGCTATGATCCTGTGATGGTTCCTTCTCTTTGGGTGTCCACCGCCCGCGCCTCAGGAACCGCGAGTGAACTAGATTCTTCGATAATATTCGATGTGTATTAGCTAGTGAAAATAGTCGAGATGTATTTGAGATTATATTCGATAATATTTGAGATTATATTCGATGATGCATATTATATGAATTATTTGAGATGCATATTGTGTACTATGATTTAGTTCTTTTCCTTATTGATTGCATGCATTCTAATTTGAATACTAAATTGTTTTATCTTTCTTTGGGATTAGTAAAATAAAAGCTATGGAAAATACCGGTAGAGAAGGAGAAGATGCTCTGTTCGAAATCATACGCTCCCCGAGCCTATAGCATGAATCTGAAGATGATGACGGCTCGCAATATCTGAACAATTCCGGTGAGGGTTATATGATATTTGATGAGGACGAACGAATAGATGAAGGCGACGACAACGATGTTGTCGAAGAAAATGTTATTCAAATAACAAAGACCGGCGAGGTATATTTATTAAATTAAGCCATCTGGTGATCATTATATGTCTTAATTGATTTATATGTATTAATGAATCGATCTTTCTTCTTTTAGACCTCCGGATCGAGCAAATCTTCTACAAGCAACAGGGTAGTTCGAGGCCCGGTCAGAAAGTTGGACGCTGGCGTAGAGTTCAACATCGATTCCACCAAAACATCAAATGGCCAACCGCTTGAACCTAAGAAAAATGCAACCAAGTTCCAGAATCAATGCGGAGTTATGGTCAGGGACCAAATACCGATCTTCATTTAAGAATGGAAAAATCCAGCAAAGTGAGATCGAGCAGGAGTTACTTTTGTCGACGAAAGAGCAAAATATGTGCTTTGGGATACGCTCATGTTACATTCCACCCTACCAGATAATTTGACAGATGCAGATCTGAAGAAAGTCAGAAACTATGCTCTTAAAAAGATGGCGATCACATTCAACACCTTCAAGAAAAATACATGGGCTTCATACATCAAAGCAAAAAAGAAGACTCCAGAATTCAAGGGAGCACTCGTGAAGGCAAAATATCACCGGGATGATTTCGTGAAGTGCAAGGAATCGGAACACGCTAAGGAACGGTCGAGAAAAAACAAGATTAATGCTGCGAAAAAGAAATGGCACCATACTCTAGGATCAGGTGGCTACCAGACAGTCCTGCCTAAGTGGGATCAATCTGAGCAAGATATGATTAGTGCAGGGGTCACTCCAGTTACATTGAAGTGGCCCTCCAGGTCCAGGACATGGTTTTATGGGCATTGGGGGAAGTTGGACCCAGAGATAGGGATGATTAAGGTGAAGGCAAGTCTTAAAGAAGCGATAGACGAAATACTAATGAAAATAGAAGAAGGTCGAATGGGGGTGTTCACTCCCAATAGAGAGGATGACGAGCTTACGCGTGCCCTGAAGAATCCTGAACACCCGAGAAAAACACGAGGCAAAGGTGTTGTTCCGTGGTTTGAGGGGTTTGCGGGTTAGAACGATGACTACAGAATCCATGAGAGAAAGAAGATGCAGGAGGAGCAGAAGAAGGAGGAAGCACTCCACCTTGAAGGCCTAGAATCAAAGCATCCGGAGTTGGAATGCAGAATCAAGCGGCAATAGGAGCTGGTCGACTCACTCGGCTAGGAAAGGGCGTCTCAGCGGTAGCATGAGCAGATCGATCCAGCATTGGATAGCACCATCCCATCTATGTCGATAAGCAGTGTGGGTTCTGCCCCGGCCGATATCGATGATGCACTGCTAGCTAGCTACCCTGTGGAAGATATGAAAGACATGACTAACTATGAGCTACACATAAAAGTGAAGAACATATCCATGAAGGTGGCGGACGGCTATGCTTTAGCAAATCCCCCTAAAGAAACCTTCCTTTGCAATCCCATTCCAACTGGCTATGCTCGTGTCGGGGTTGATGAAGTGATGTGATGTCAGGATATCACGAGCTACAACTTGACATTCTTGGAGGTGTCGAGGAGAGAACACTGGGAGAGGCCATACATTGTATCATTTTATGGAAAAAGGATCTTGCATCGTCTTTCCAAGGCCATTGACTCCTCCTCCACCAAGTCCGCCGCCGCGTTAGTCGACTCTTCCTCCTCCAAGTCCGGCACCGCGTCACCCGACTCCTCCTAATACAACTCCGACACGACGTCGGCCAACTCCTCCTCCTCCAAGTACGGCACCGCGTCAGCCGAGTCCTCCTCCAAGCCCGGCACCGGGCTTAAAGAGGAAGGAAGTAAAATGGCAATATGTCCGCGGCAAACCTCTGGTCACGCCTGACGATGTTGAGCTTCTATCAATAAGATTGTACAATTTACATACATGATACATGCAAGAAACAACAAATACCAATCAAGAGTCCCTCATGGTGAAAGTCAAGAAAAAGCATTACTTCCATAAAAAAGATTTGTGGATTCATTTTTCAGTTATTCAATCAAGACGCACTCGACAAATCTATCGTCAGTTGCTATTGTCTGTAAGTGATTTCTTTCTGCAATTTAAGTCTCTAGCTAGCTGTACTCTCGTTCATTACCTGTAATTATCCTTACTATATTCTTTTCTGTGGTATTATGCAGGATGAATATGTATGAAATGAAAAAAGTTGGACTCTATGGCATTGGGTTCATTGATCCAAATACGATTAATCAAAAGATATGGTAAACTTATTATTCGAGAAAAAACACACAAAAATTCCTGCTAGAGTTTTTAAAGCATCTAAACACCCAACCAGAAATATTACTTCCTTACAACTTCGGATCAGCGTTACTATATCTTGTACTACAAATTCTATTTTTTGCTTACTAGATGTTAATAAGTATAGTAGATGAGTTATGCACATGTCCGCTTAATTATACAAAACATGTGCGCATGCAGTTACCACTGGATCTTATTAATCATTGAAGTTGACAAGGGAAAAATTTAAAGTACTGGACTCACTATATAAGAATCCATCCGAATACGCAACCGTGAGGGGGATGGTCGACAAGTAATTTCAATCATTATCGCACTATGTCGGCCTCTTTACTTCATTTCCTGATATCAACTAGTTAATAACTCCTTTATTCATTTTCCTTGCTGGTGGGCAGGGCTTGGGCCAAATTCATCATACTGGTTCCAGGCGACTGGGCACAAAAACTGACATGGGTGCGACCCAATGTAATTAAATAGTACTAGCTAGCTATGTCCGTGCATATTTTTAATTTTAGATTCAATACCATTATCATGCTTGATTAATTATTACCTGATTGAATTTTATTCTCGTAAAGTGCATGAGGCAGGATCAAGGGAACAGTTTATGCACATACTACGTTTGCGAGAACATTCGCATGATCACATCTAAAAAGAGCATAAACGAAAGAAATCTTTGTGTACGTTTGCCAGAACAATATCCATAATTTTTTTATCATGATCTAGCTAATATATATATATACACAACTAATATATTCATCTTGATCTTTTTTTTATAGCTAACGAAGATGCGGGGCTAGCTCCTACCAACGGCTCGCGTACGAGCAATTCAAGAGGAAATAGCTGGATTGATGGTCGACCAGGTCATAGATCCCAAAGAAAAATACCATCATAAGATCAAGAAGTAATGCCTGCATATGTAATAATCCGCAAATTGTAGGTAAAATTATATATACCAAATTGTATATATATATGTATGTGAATTATCTACGAGAAATTTGATCGGTTCTACTAGAAATTCTATTTATACACCTAGGTGCCCTAGGTGCCCAAGCACCTAGACCTGTTATGGTAAGTCATTATTCACCGGTGCATGTCCTACGATTCACCAAATAGTGTCTTTCCATGTTCGGTTTGCATGCAATAGTACTTTTAGTGATCATTGATTGATTTTCAAAAAATAATATCACATTAATTCCTAGCAATAATTCCTTTCCAAAACAAAATCGCATGGCATTTTTTCTTTAGTAATGCATGCTAGTATCTGTTCTGGAAAAAAACATGGTGTATCTACGTATATACATAAGATATGTTTCAAGGTATCCGACATTTTAAGAAATATTAAACCCAGGCTGCACTTTCCGACCTCTAATTTTCCTATATAAATTAGTGCGACCAAATAATATAATACATTGTCCTAGTTATTCTACTTATTTTTATGTATGTACAAATCATGTTTATATCAACAACAACTTTTTTCGTTCGTACATATGTAACATATTGTACCCACATACTTCTTTTCAATAATTTGGACTAATCATATTGTACAATTGTTATATATATATATCAGGTATTGGATTCTCCTGTTTGGGTTGTTGTCGTGTATACATATCATATGTATGATATCCAATATATCGCATGACTAATATAGATACGCAAGATATTATATACCCAATGTATCGTATATCTAATGTCAGAAAAGTACGTATACCCACTGGTATACCTATATGCCTATTGGGTATACCTATGATATCGTATACCCGATGGATGTTCCAAATATATATAAACATAACTAATTCATAAATCCTGAAGGATTAAAAGAAAAAATAAACTAAAATTAAAAGAATTAAATACTTTTAGTCTCGGTTGGTAAAGGTCCCCCAGCACACGGCGCCGACAGGTGCCACGTGATGGGCCTTTAGTGCCGGGCCGTGTTGAACTGCGACTAAAGGGCGGAGGCCTTTAGTCCCCGCCCTTTAGTGCCGGTTGGAGAACCGACACTAAAGGTCCTTACGAACCGGCAGTATAGGCAGATTCTGCACTAGTGTATGTTCTATGAAGGAGCTATACTTTTGCTTCCGAACTACTAGTGAACTAAAACATGGTCATTTGTATCACCTATCATGCTATGGAGATTGTGACGTGACTTTGCTCTATGTGATTGAACCAATGGTGATGATATTGCTTATTGTTAGCGTCCTGGTCAGCTGGGTATTAGATATTAATCGAGAATCGGACAATTAATCAATTTTATAGGTCAACTATTAATCGGCCATTTTTTGGAAATCCAAGGTTCTCAACACTAAAATATGCTATGTTCAACACAAAAAAGTATTGAATAGAAGTATTACCTTGCTTACTAGCCTTTGAATCCTCATATAATGACAAATAAAATAAGACAATAGAACACATTGCATAACAAGGTTCATAAACACAAATAAACATTATTTTTACAAACATAGTGATAGGAATAGGCCCGATTTATCAGAAGATTCCTGATAAATCGCTTGTCAGAGTGAAAATCTGGCCCAAATGATAAATGGTGAAGATAAGGCATAATCTTATCGGTTACCTCCCGGGTAGCGATAAATCGATGATAAATCGTTGAATCGGACGATTTTTTGAATAGTGGATTGGACAACTATGAAATTGACTTGTTATCTTGATTATTTATCCTCGTAGATGAAGTGAGAAACTGGTATGTGGTGTACACCGAGAGAAATCCAGGAGTTTATGTTCATGGGAAATATGCAAGGAACAAGTGAACTGTTGTAAGAGCAACTTCTATAAAGGGTACATGACTAAAAAAGAACCAGAGGATCTTTATGCCAACTACCTCCACGAAGGGCAAATCTACTATGAAGTATGCAAGACCATGTGAACAAGTGGGCAAGTAAAGAATTTGATTATTTTTATCCAGTTCATTCTCATTATGATGTTGTTGTCATCACGAGGTCTTGTATGTATGTGTTCTAATGATGTGACGTGAATTGCTGTTTTCTAATGCATACATCTATTTTTTTCATTGTTTAAATTATTGATATGTTAAATGTAATGTGTATGACCGTTTATGTTATTTGTATGCTGTAATGTGTATTTGTTGCTGTTTACTTGGATTTGTTACTGCCGGCGGCTGAACAAGTAGTTGTGGCGGGTGCTCTAGACAGCCTCTCACAACTAATAATATAATTCAGTGGTGAGCAGCTAGTCCCTCCTGCCATTGAAGAGACTCAACTAGTGGCGGCGGGCACCCACCATCGATGCTGTTATAGCAATGACGGAAGGTCAGTGACGAGCATCCCTAGAAACCTGGCTCGTCACTACTGGACCTTTTGCGTCTGCCGTCGTTAGGCATTCCTGCAGTAGTGTGAAGTACTACATAGCCGTGATAGCTATGTATCGGCCGTACCCTCAGTGAGCTTAAGTCTTTTTCCCTACTGTTTTTGTCACTTTTTCATCGAAGCTTTATTGTTTGCCATGGAGTTACACACAGCTTCATTATTTGTGGCCTCAAATTGCCATGAAGTCATCACCAACATCAATCCTTCGACTCCTGTGAGATCGACCACCAGCGGATTTCCTGTCGGGAGGTGTTGTTTGGCCATGAAAGACGAGACAACAATTGTCAGGCCCACGCCCTCACTAAATGTCGACTAATTTATCTATCCGGCGTCATGCTTGGCTAGCTACTTTACCTGATATTATTTGTATTTGGTTGAATGTTATGTGATTTAATAAAGCCCAATAGTTTCCTAGAATAAAAAAAAACAGTTTTTCACTGGGTTTCTTCTGTTTCTATGATTTTCCCTTTTTCTTTGTTTCTTTCCTTGCTTTTTTCAACACACGTTTGTTTTCATGCACACAGTACATTCTTTCATATACATATGGGATATTTTTTTATATATGTATTAATTTTACCTAATATGCGATCAATATTTTTTGATGTTTAGTCATTTTCCTGTGCATTGTAAATCATGTAAATCTGAAACAAACTTTTATCTACATGCAACACTATTCCAATACATGATTAGCATTTTTTTAAACACATGGTTTGCTCATTTATCTGAATACATACTAAAATGTTTTAAAACTATAGAAAACTTTTAAAATTCTATGAATATTTTGAAAAATGACATGAACATCTTTTTGCACCGGGTAATCACTTTTTATAATGTAACACATATTTTTTGAATGGTATGATGCATTTTTCGAATTACACAAAAGGAATTTTAATTGTTTTTTAAAAGTTGAATGTATATTTTTTTTGAGCGCTTAAACATTTTCGAGGGTCACATGGTATATTAGTTTTGAAGGGATGGTCATTTTTAAAAATTTACACCAACAATATGTTTCCACTCTGTGTACAGGTTTCAAATTCTCCGTTTTTTGTCAAATGAATTAATTTCTGAAGATATATTTACATAGAGATTTCCCAAAAATATTAAAAAAGTAATAAAAAAATGGATGAAGTAGAATAAAAGTAAAATAAACAAATTCGAAAATTGGCCCGGCCCTGTAGATCCGACTCGGATGGCACTTTTTTCAGCCGACATGTTATTGGGTCTGGGATGAATCCCAGCGTGCTCTACATAGGGCGCCACCTACTAGAAGTAAATACAGCCGGTTTTAATACTTGTTCACTTTCTTTCCTTCTTCATTATTTCTAGTCGGTTTTCTCTGGATCTCTTTGCTTCACCCTGTTCTTTATTTTTTGTTTTGTTTTATTATTTTCTTCTCCGGTTTTTTCTTTGTGTCTTTCATTTTTCATGGTTATTCTTTGCTTGCTCATTTCCCTTCTTTTATTTTTCGGTTTTTTCTTTCTTTGTTTTCAATGCTGGTTTTTTTGTGTTTTTTCTTCTCCGTTTATCTATTTTATTTTCATTCTTCCTGTTATTTTTACTTTGATTTATTATACTTCCTTTTCAGTTTCATTTCTTTTTCGGTTTCATTTTTTTATTTTTATTTTACTTTACTTGTATATTCCAATTTTTTTTCTCATACCAGTCCAATTATTTTTAATACACATTTATCATTTTTTAATACATCATCAAATATATTTGTTCAGATATTTTTTATTTTTCTAAATGCTTTATTATCATTATTCAAATACAAGATTAATATTTTTTTAGTAAGTGCTTCATAGTTTTTGTATACACACTTTTAATTGTTTTTCATATAATTGATTAATATTTTTGAGATACAAGACTGACACTTTCTAATACATGGTGAATATGTTTTCTACGCAGATTTATCATTTGTTCAACTGCTTGATTAAAATTTTTTAAATGCAATATTCATATTTATTTTTGAACGTGTGGTCAACTTTTATTTAGTACTCGTTCATTATGTTTACCTAATGGTTGATTAACAGTTTTTCAGTACACATTCATCATGTTTTCAATTGCTTGATTAATATATTTATATACGTTTAACAGTTTTAAAATATGATCATCATGTTTGTGTCATCACGTTCATCATGTTCTATACACATTTAACATTTCCAAATTGCTTGATCAACATTTGTTAAATTCTTGTTCAACATTTGTTTCCAAATGCTTGATTAACATTTTTATATACATGGTAAGAAATGATATATTTTGTCTGTACACATTATAGGTTTTTTAAAAAAATTATTTTTATTTATAAAATAGTTTCTCACGATTTTTTAAATGCTTTGATTAATTTTTTCATATACATATTCATATACATATTCAATATTTTGCTAGTGCATATTTAACATTTTTCATATACATATTCATATACCAACATTGTTCATATACATATTCAATATTTTGCTAGTGCATATTTAACATTTTTCAAAATATTATGTAATTTTTTTGTAATATATATTTAAATAATATTTTAAAATGTAAATAAAAGTAAAAATGGAAGAAAAAATGAAATAAAAATGTGAAAAGAAAACAGAAAAGGAAACAAGGCAGTGTACTACCGCGAACTAGGCCGGCCCATATACTCGCGCGCTATTCAACGAGTCGAAAGCACCGACTTGACGAACGCGAGACATAGGCGCTCCCATGAAGAACCTTATTTGGTGACTTCAACGAATATCACTGGGTCTAATACTTCCTCAGGCCCATGGTAACATGACTAGACTATTTGTGATATGGGATATGGCATGCGTGGTATATATGTACCCAAATGAAATATTAAGACCTTTGCGGTACTAGCAGTTCATACCATACTATTTGTGAATAATAGTTCATAAAACAGCATTACAGTATATGTGGACTGGGAGGAGTAATCAATCTCTCACATAAAAATCGTACACATATGAGCAAACATCAAACATGCATCATCGTTACTGTTAGGAATAACCACACGCGTTCATCCTCTGCTCAGCACTTGTCTGCACTTGTCTTACTGTAAAGACAAGGTTAAATGGGGCTTAGCTGAGTATGTATTATATTCAGCTTTGTTATTTTTTCTGTAGTGACTCCTGGTAGAAGCACTGCATGGGCGGGCACACCTACTACTGCTCCGCCTTCTTGTAGTAGGGCAGGTAAGCCATCACATAAGCACACCCATCAAAATTGCGTGATTTCCTGTTTTAAAAGAAAATTGTTTGACATCATTGATATTATTTTTGTTATCATCAGCTTCAAAACACACAACGCACAAATGTACGAGATTTGGACACAGATGAAGTGCAGAGCTAGAGATGAGGAGTATTTAAAGTATGCAGTGTGTTGTTCTTTAATTCGTAGGTGTCTCAGTTGCTTCATGGGCATGCTAACAACTATTTGCAAGATAACATTACTGAACCATCGCTAATTAGGCAAGTAAACAAAAGCTTGAACTTGCAAGATAACATTACTGAAGCATAGTTATTTACGTTAGTCAACATAAGCTGGAACTTTGTACCTATGACTCCTAAATTTAACTCCGTCATTGCAAGCTTCTAGTAGTTGGTTGGTTTTTCTTTGAATAATGATACCCCCTCCGTTCTAAAATAACGTTCTCAAGCTTAGTACAACTTCTGTATTAAAGTTAGTATAAAGTTGAGTTCTCCAAATTAAACTAAATGGAATATTTTGAATAGGAAGGTTAGTTATAACTTGATTTTAATTTGATGTGGATGATCTTGTGAATATCTTAATTTGTCAGGGTAAATTTCCACTTTGAACGATATACCTTTGTCATAGTGACAGGATGAATCACATCATTATTTTGCCAATTTGAACCAGATTTAGCATCCAATTAAGTGGTCACATAATTGGCAAAAACACTTTTGACCTTGCGAGTCTGCATTGACTCTAACCCTAGCTCTACACAACGAGATGTCGAACCCCTAGCTTGTCCACTATCACATCGTCAGCTTGTTCTTGCCATGTTGGACACATAGTTATGAAATATCCATTTTGGTGGGCATATGAAGTATGCCAACTCTGTGTCAAATGCATGGTTCAAAGTTGAATTTAAACGCCTTGCCTCGAAACACTGCCTCTGTTTTGTAGGCTTGGGGTAGTGAAAAACAGGGAACATCAAGGTCCAATTAGTGGTGGCTAATTATGTGATAACAAGACTGGATCGGGCGGAAGAGCCACGGTCACTTTCATCGAAGAAATTGTGCTTGAGGCGGAAACTCAAGCACATGTTTCTAGGGCTGATCTCATTGGAGAGGACTATCGAAAGGTTTAGATCTAGGTTGCGTTGGATCAGAGAAGGGGATGCAAACACGAAGTTGTTTCAAGTCGTGGCTAATTGTAGGCATTCAAAAAATTTCGTCGCCCATGTCAAGCACGGCAACGAGATCATCACCGACCAGGAGCGGGAATATTCACGGGTGCCTATGAATTTCTCCATGGCAAAAGCGGTGACGCGTGAGGCTGATCTGGACCTAAATTTCCTCGAGATGGATGCTTACAGTCTGTGGGATTTGGAGTCAATTTTCCAGGAGGAAGAAGTGTGGAATACCATCAAGGAGTTTTCTACAGATCGCGCGCCAGGGCCGGATAGGTTCGTTGGTACATTCTACCAGCATGCTTGTCCGATCATCAAACAAGATATTATGGCAGACATGTTGAAACTGTATGCGGGCGATGGCAGAGGCTTTGGGAATCTTAATAGAGCACAATCGTGCTAATCCCACAAAAACCGGATGCAGGCGATTGGGGATTTTCGGCCAATTAGCATGACACATAGTGCTTAAAAACTGTTTGCTAAGATGCTTGCGACCCGGGTAAGGAAGAAGATGAAGGATATTGTTGCGACAAATCAGTTGGCATTCAGTCTTGGAAGGGCATTGCATGATAATTTCTCACTGGTATGACAGGTCACAAGAAAAATACATGTGCGCAAGGAGAAAGGTTTATTCCTCAAACTAGATATCTCTCGCGCTTTTGACTCCCTTGGCTGGCCATTCCTCTTTGATATTCTGCGCGCAAAAGGCTTTGGGTAAAAATGGATTGCCCGGATTTCTATCTTTCTGAGGACGGCGACTACCAAGGTAGTGTCAATGGAGTACCTGGACAAAGCTCACGCTCAAGGCCTACGACATGGGGATCCTGTTTTGCGCCTATTGTTTGTGATTGCCATGCTAGCCGTGGGTGTAATAAGTTCATTAACGTGTATTTCGGAAATGCGACGCCTATCAATATATGCGGATGATTTTGCTTTGTTGGTACCACCGGCCAAACAGGATCTCAACTTTGTCAGAGGTGCTTTGCAAGCTTTTGGGACTCTGGGTCAACTACAAGAAATCATCTGCTATTCTCATTTGCGGCGATGAATTAGATTAGAACCAAGTGGCGGTGATGCGTCAGTGCATCATTGACGAACTTCCCTTGCAGATACCTAGGTCTACAATTGGCGTTTAGGCAACTAACAAGATCAGTATGGCTGCCCTTTGTTGGACCAAAAGCTAAGAAATTCGTTCCTGCATGGCAAAGGGGCCTAATTCAGATGCCAGGTTGCATGGTTATGGTCAAGCCAGTCATTGCCGCTAAACTTATCCATTAGTTCCTGGTCACGGATGCGACGACATGGGTATTTGAAAAACTAGAAAGATGCATGAGATCCTTTTCCTGGGCAAGAAAGCATAAAGATAATGCTCGACGTTGCCTCGTAGGATGGAACAACATTTGACACATCTAAGCCATGGAAGGTGATACCTATGACTCAATATTAAACCAAAGTCATGTTTTGGAGAGATGGACGGATACATGGGTTTTCGACATAGTTTTAAATGGCGGGCAAAGGGAAATCACGGAAGGAAAGCTTGCCGTGATAGGCAACGAAGAAACGGCGCGATCTCCCGCGATTCTGGGAAGGAAGCAAATCGCGGGGCAGATTTCAGGCGGAGATAGCGCCGCGATAGCGGTCTTTTCGCCCGCGATTTAAAACTATGGTTTTCGATTGCCGACATTGCTCCTATGATCTTGAGTTGTGTGGATACGGGGACATGAAACAGACGCATGGTATGCCATTGCCAGCTATGGAAAGTAACAGATGGACGCAGGATGTGGTCGGGTACTTGTCCTTTACAGCACACCTTCAGCTCATGCAGTTAAATCTGGCCATTCACAAAATCCCCAGAGACCATACGACTCCCGATGCCGTCTATTGGCCGTGAGACCCCTCTGACATATACACATCAAGATCTACGTACCAGAGGCTGTGCTTGGGACTGGTGATATCACCATTTGCCACTCGCATATGGAGAAGCTGGGCATCTCTCAAGTGTAAAATCTCCACGTGGGTGGCTGCACAGGATCGTCTTTGGACTTCGGATCGGCGAGCGAGACATGGACACCAAGACCAGCCATCCCCTTGCTACACCTGTTTACAAGATAAGGATAATGGCAAGCACATCCTTATGCAATGTGTGTACGCAAGGAAAGTTTGTATGGATGCCTCGACGCCCTGAACTTGGATGTGCAGCGACCGGCTCCACATGTAACCTCCTTGAATTGTTGCTACAAGCAAGGTAAAACATTCAAAGAGCGGAAAAGCGAGGCTTTCACACTCTCACCATAGCGGTCGCTTGAGCTCTATGGAAGCAACGCAATGCATGATTGTTTATTAGGAAGAACCAAGCCAAGGTGGTGCCAGAGTTGAAGTACATGATTCTAGGAGAGATAGCGGATTGAAAACGTGAAGGTGTTGCAGTAGGTGGTTTACAAGTTTTGTGAGAGAGTAGGCCTAGTGTGTGGGTGTTGAAGGTGTTGAGTGGGTTTGTCTTGTAGGGATGTTCGCATCCCCAACAAGTTTCTTGTGTATCTATTTTACCATCTTCCATAAAAATATGGTACACCATTGGAGTACTCTTAAAAGAAGTGAAATTTACTGTGTGTCCCAACTCCCAAGCTACTGCTCGGCATGATGATGATTGGTGTCTGACTTAGCTTGAAAGTTGAGATATCCTACTGCTGGCTGCATTTTGTCTAGACTCTATTATTGGATACTCTCTTCATTTCAAAATATTCTGTATAATCAAAAATTAAAAGTCAAACTTGTAAACTTTGTCCAAGTTTATGATAGCAAATACTACCTTCTTTCCGGTTTATAAGGCTTACGCGTATCCCTAGATCTATGATTTGATCAACATAAAATGAGTTGTATAATCTAAAAATTATATCATTAGAAAGTAGACGATTTGAAGTTTCTAATGATATACTTTTTGTGAAATATAACTTATATTACATTGATGTTTTTGTCAACCTAGATATACGCGCAAGCCTTATAAACCGGAAAGGAGATAGTATGAAACTTTACATTACCAAATATATACAATATAGAAATGGGAATGTATTTGACGATGAATCTATATTTATTTAGTAATGCACATATAGGTAATTTTCTCTATAAATAGGGTTAGTTTTATGAAGCCTGAGTTTTGAGAAAACGAATGCACAATATATTATGGAACAAAGTGAGTTTCACTATGCAGTGGATCAAACTCGATGGAGATAAGAAAACTGTTGCGGCTAACGCTCGGCTTGCCCGCTATATGCTTCCTCCTGCTCCCTCCTCTCTGCTCTGTTTGGAGGGGACAACTATCAGAGGCGGCGAGAACCCGAGAGCAGAGGCATAAGCTCATCGCAGGTTGTGGTCAGAAGGGAGGTATAATCTCATGGCGGAGGGAAGAAGGCACTTACTTGGAGTGTACGCATTAGCAGTCGTACGTATCATCAAGTCTAATTAAATTTAGTGCCTTTCCTCTGGCTCAGTATACACCACCTATTCGTTGACTGCCATCCTGTCAACATCATTCAGTCTTAAAGTTATTCATACTGATTGTTCACAAGTGCATTATTGGAGCAGATTTTGAATCCGTAGCCTCTTATTAGTTTTGTATCTGTAAACAACAAAGTTGTCACTATCATTTCATCAGCTATATACTCAGGAGAGTAGAAGACAAAGTGCTACTTGCAGCTTCATGCATGTCAACTAACAAAAGTTGTTGATGATGCTGGTGCG
Source organism: Hordeum marinum (assembly GCA_022496015.1). Lineage (NCBI taxonomy): Eukaryota > Viridiplantae > Streptophyta > Magnoliopsida > Poales > Poaceae > Hordeum > Hordeum marinum. Next base: position 512,875,656 of record CM039676.1, on the reverse strand, counting down.
CTGGAAAGATGTTGTGGCCGGCCTCCATGTTGCAGTATTGTGCAACTCCATCTAAATTTCAATTGGAGGTCAACGAGATGGGGGTGGGGAGACTTGCCTGGCGCTGGAGAAACTAATAGATGTACTATGTGATCGATGTACTACATTTGGTCGGCAAGATGCTTGGTTTGACTACTAACCTGAGAATTCAGAAGTTGGTTCATTGTGCATGCCAGATGTATAATACCAATACATTTTAATTCAGAGTTGCCCATCCTAGAATTTATGTGGGTGCTCTAATATTTATCGGAAAAAAAAACAGAACCGAATCTATACATAGATATAGACGAGAGATAAACAAGCAAGGGAGATCGATCATTATGTTTCACTACTCGGCTTTGATCTTCTTCACCGTCACAACAACACCGTGAATCGCCATCCTGTGACCAGGAAACTCGCTGGAGTAGAGCAATCCAAACTCAAAGAGCGGCACAAGAAAACCACCATCTAAGTTGCAGCTAGAGGAGCCATGTACTACTGGGACAAGATCTGCAGGAAATGCACGAGGAAGACACTGCCCACGCGTAAGTTGTGTGGTAAACATAGTGTCACAGGCAATCCTTCGAGTGAAGAATTCCGGGAGATAAGATGCGTACGGGCCTGAAATGTCTGGACATGCGGCTGGTTGCGGAGGCGACCGAGCGGCCTTCTCCAAGAAATAGCTGCAGCTTCCTTAAGAATTCCAATTGCACGCGGACATGCAGTTCAATAGTACGTACAATCCAGCTGGGTCCGCTTGCTGATTAGTCATTCCTTGTACAGTATTCCACTACGATCGGTTCCTCCCAACTAAAGTATACGGCGGCTGAGCACTCTCGGCCGGCCTTATAAAATGCCGGGATGCTTCGCCGCCTCTCCATTGCTGAGATATATATATAGCACCGCAATTGAAGCTAGCAAAACCTACACCAGCGCCAACAAAGCTTGCTTGCTAGCTAGCTCTGATATACATCAGACGATCAATGGCAGCGACGCGAGCGTGCTTGGTCGCCCTCGTCGTGGCTCTCACGTTTGTCTTCTTAGAGGGCCTGGCGGCAGCGGCAGCGGCGAATCCGGAGAGTAGGGCGCACCGGCGGCGGGAGGTGCGAAGCCTCCTCAGGCGGCTCAATAAGCCTCCTCTCGCAAGCATTCAGGTATAGAAGTGTTGCCGGCTACCTTCAGGTTTAAATCTGGTGCCTTCTGATTTGATTTGTGTTATAAACAGTGTACTTACGAAAATTAAAAAGGTTATCAACTTTCTTTTCGTATCATATACATTTACTATTGCACATGTTTATATATAAACATGGTCTTAGAACAAATCAAATATGCACTATCATGCCAAAAATTCCTCTTTCTTTTGTTTGTGGGAGGGAATCCATATCCAAACCAAGACCAGAAAACGTGGTATATGCTAGTCTGATGTCCTCCTTCCCTCTACACCGACCATAATTAATTACCTCGTAGTCCAAATCGTACACTTTGATTCCTATGTGTTAATTTGATTGTACCATGTAACCCTTGATCCTCTTATTTTGTGGCTCAGCCCATACATGCATAATCCGTACCGACTAGTTTCTAGAACTAGATGATACCCGGAGAGTTGCCACGGGAATTGGTTGGAATATATTTTAATGAGATTTGGTTGTATGGAACAAGAATATTTGGATTAATAATATGAGAACAAAAATGTAAGTACATATGTATTTGAGTTTTGTATGAACTATGCATTGAATTCGTTGCCGTATAATTCAATGACATTTGGTTGTATGGAACATGAACATGTGTATTAAGAAGATGAGAACAAAAAACTAAAATAAATATGGATTTGATTAATGATAGTAGTAAAATAATTATTGAATATAAGTAACATAATAGAAAAAAGGTGTCATGCATAATTACATGTTGAAGTGGGTCATTTCTTATACATGGTTGCATGTTGAGGAAAATATGTTAGTAACCCATTTAGTTAATTAACATAGGATGCTAAATAGTTTTTTGTACCAGAGATAGATTGTTTATGTGTGTGTCTGTCTGTATATATTTAGCATCCTATATATACTCGAGGAAAAGGCTTCATTACTGCTCCAGCATGTGATTCTTTTAAATAAACTAGAAAAGTGATCCGAACACTTTTGTGGGCAGCATCTTTAGTATTCTTAGTAGATGACAAACATATTTTACTAAATAAAATATAACAAGCTATCCAATATTTATATGTGAATATCAGCATACGAACTCTAATTTTAATTTTTTCATGGTACAAATAGTGCCAGATCAATTTTCATGAGATGATTAGGCACATTTATGAAGATGTTTTTAGTATGTTCCATTATAAGAGGGGTCCATCAAATGGATGCTGACATCCTGTTATTGCCAATTATGAGCATCTATCAATTATCATCCGTTAATAAGGAGGTGCACAAAATTAGTACTGTTATGAAGATCTATACTTAGATGTGCTTAACTAAACACATCTTTTATAGGGAAGATACAAAGCTTATTATTAACTTTCTGTGCCATAGAACCATGAGTTCCCTGCTTTGTTCTCACTCCTGAATCTAGTTATAGTAGATCAAGCGTAGACTGTGAAAATAAATAAACTATGTGTGAACCATGTAGCGGAGCTGAAAGTGTTTAGTGATAGTCAGAAAATATTGAATCAGGATATGCTAAGAAAGTACGTATAGGATTAAGTTCAATTTTATCAGAGCCATGCCTTCCATGGTCAAAGCAGCCACTTCATTTCTACAAAAGTGCCACACCATCCCTGATTACCTCCTATCTATCCCATGTTAGGGCATTTCTAATAGATCCCCTAAAAGTTAGTGGAGTACCAGTTGGAGTAAAGTTCTAACAGTGTCCGCACCTAGACGGCCCTCTATAGTTAGCGAAGTAAAATCAAATTTGTGTTGTTTGTATACTAGCCACACAAACACAATCTCTACACAATACATATCTTTAAATAATTCAAATTAAAGCATGGATATCAATAATAATCATAACATAATGTTTCATCACCATGGTTTTCAAATATAAACATGCAAAGTTCACCTCAAATACATTACTTCAAACACAATATTTGATTCAAAATCACCACAAACATAGCATAGCTTTTCAGAGTGGTCTCCACAATTCTTTGGATCCACATCTCATTCTTAAATTGCTCTTTGTAGCAATGATGCAAAGTGAAGGTGGAGCATGGTGTTCCCGTGCATGAATAGCTCTTGCATGTAGGGGCCATACTACGCCACTTGGACAGCACTCGGTGGAGCATGGTTCACTTTGTCGATGCATCCGGACCATCGCTTGCATTGATCATGGATGGTGCTCCAACCATGCCCAAGAGAACCTTGTGTACGGCTTGATTTAACGTCGATGGAGGTGTTCTAGTACTATGTGATCCTCTCCCAAATCATGGTCCTAGTTTGTTCCATTCCTATCGTTGCATCCATGGAGATGGCACATAAGGCATCACAAAGCGCAAGGTCTTCCTATTGGCTATAATTTTGGGTGCGGCTCCTTGAGGCCTTGGCGCTTTCTTCGGTCACCTCCACCACCTCCTCCTTGGCCACCACCTCTTGGACCTCCTCCTCGGCCTCCTCCGTGTCATGGGTTGTCAAATGGTCCCAAAATGAGTCATAGTTGAGATCATCATGTACAACGGTAACCGAGGAATCCAATGATGCAAGGAAATCGGTTGTGTTCATCTCCGCTTTACAATGTCAAAGCAAGCACTATAAACAATCACTATCGATCATGAACAATCACTATCGAATACCAATGGGACACGAGGTTTTAATTTTACCTTGTTGGCTTTTGAACGAGCACTTGGCAGTCTCCGCTCTGGCCTGAGCAGTCGCCATAGGGGCAGCCAGAGTTTCCGCCCGAGGCGTAGGCTTCAGACGAGGCGCCGGCGCGACCTTCTTCATCTTCTTCTTGGAGGATGCCTAGGCGAGCACCGCTACCGCCACTATCGGCTTTTGAGCATGTTTGCCTATGGCAAGTGCGGCGGGAAGGCGACGTGTCGTCGCCAAAGACACGGTGGCCACCCTGGAGACCATTGGCGCGGTTGGATGCAAAGCTTGGACCCACTAGTTTTTTGTCATCCCCAAGATTTTTTCGTGCACCTGCGGTGGAGCGTGGGTGGTTTCCGGCGGAGAAAAGCCGGCACCGGTGGCCGGTGGGGTGAGCGGGGGGATGGCTATCTATTCCGGCCGGTTTGGAGGTCATCGATGGCGATGGTGGGGACTGGTGGCGGCGGAGGTGGGAGGCAGTGCAACACGGGCGGGTGAGAGGGAGTTTTACTCGGCCGGCGCACGATGGAGTATTTTTAAGGAAATCTTGGGGGTATAGGGAGTTGGAGTAAAAAATATACTCCGTTAACATTTTTAGGCGATCGGATAGGTCTGTTGTAATGGAGTAAACCGAAAATTTTACTCCCTTATGGCCGTGTTGGGGATCAGTTAGAAATGCCCTTAGGTAAGATGCATGCATATTTTTCTCATCAATATGATCTACTCAGCATCAACTTGTCTCGACCAACATCCATTGTTCTTGATAACCCAAGCCAGTTGAGTCATTTTTTCCCTTTGCATTGTGTGTACTATCACCAATGAACGCAAGCTAAGAAGGCGTTTTAATCACATGTTCTTCTATTTTCCTTTTTTAAATGGAGAGGTTGAGTAGGAAAGTGCACCAAGAGTGATCATAAAATATAAACCTAAGAGTGCGGACAGCTTATAAAAACTTCTTTATTTGAAATGCATGTATGCATGAAAATTATACTCGGTAGTGGGGTGAGATTGAAAGGCCCTTACACTTTTGTCGTATCCTTTTAAATACTGTGATCGCTATATTTTGCTCGTCTTTTTATGGATGTTATAAAAAGAATCCTGGTTTCTAGGAGACACATAAAAAATATACTTCACATATGAATGCAGATTCACCTATTGAACTTGTTTTATATAACTCTTCTATTTTTATGCTAGGATTGAATCTTAGCCCTTATAGTTTGTTCCCAAAAAATAGATGCTTATATTTTGTTTCTATGATTAATGTAAGAATTTCTAGGGAATCTCCAATTACTTGAATTAGACACGAACTCATTTTGCCTCCTCATTTAATTAGTTGTCTCATCAAACTTCATCCCACCTGGATGTGCTTTTTATTCAATGGCTAAGAGCATCATGCGCGCTAAATAAGCGTCGCGTCGCAAATTTGCTCTTTTTAGCGCGCGCAATCGGTAGAGGGGCTCCAACGGGCGCGCAATAACCGCACGCGCAGAATATAGAGTTGTAAAAGCGCGGTCCAAATCGCCATCGCGCGCTGTCTATTTAGGGCGTCCGCTTCCGCGCGCGGCACACACGAGCGCTCGCGTCACACTCTCTCCACCGCGTCACCTTCTCCCCGCAAGTGCTGGCGCCGACGAATTGACCCGATGGACGCCCTTGCCGGGACCCCCTCACCCCTTCCTACAGCCGCGACCCCTCCACCGCCGCCGCTGGCGCCGCCGCCACCGTCGCAAACCCTAGCGCGGGAAGCTTTGGCCTCGCCTCCGCCGGAGCTCCTCCGAGCATCGGCCTCACTCGCGGCCTCTTCATGCCGCCGCGGATGACCTCGGCGGCGGGTGGCGTCGCGCCGGCGCTCGCCGTGAAGGCACGTGGCCCCCCCTCGAAGCTCCCAAATGCGGCGTGGCCGAAGAAGGGCAAGGCATCCGCGAAGAAGAACAAGGCATGCGCCGGCAAGTCACGCGCGCTGTATTTTTGCGCATTGCTGGAGCTACGCACGCGCGCTGCATTTTAGCACGGCTGCTGTAGCTAGCGCTGCCCGCCATGCCAAACCAGGCGATGGGCGCGCTGTAAAGTAGTTTTTAGCGCGACGCGCGTTGGACGACCATTGGAGATGCTCTAAGATATAAGCAATGTTCATGCATGGAATAAATCATCCGATGATAGTCATTTGTACCAACATTAACATGGAGATGGTACCAAACTTTGCTTATCAAATCCAAATATTATATGGTTTAGAAAAGATAAGTGGTTCACATGTAGACCTAATTAGATCAATATACAACAACAACAACAACAACAACAACAACAACAACAACAACAACAACAACAACAACAACAACAACAACAACAACAACGCCTTTAGTCCCAAACAAGTTGGGATAGGCTAGAGGTGAAACCCATAAGATCTTGCGACCAACTCATGGTTTTGTCACATGGATAGCAAGCTTCCACGCACCCCTGTTCATGGCTAGTTCTTTGGTGATGCTCTAATCCTTCATATCTCTCTTTACTGACTCTTCCCATGTCAAGTTTGGCCTACCCCGGCCTCTTTTGACATTATCAGCATGCTTAAGCCGTTCGCTGTGCACTGGGGCTTCTGGAGGCCTGCGCTGAATATGCCCAAACCATCTCAGACGATGTTGGACAAGCTTCTCTTCAATTGGCGCTACCCCAACTCTATCTCGTATATCATCTTTCCGGATGCGGTCCGTCCTTGTGTGGCCACACATCCATCTCAACATGCGCATCTCCGCCACACCTTACTGTTGCACATGTCGCCTTTTAGTCGGCCAACACTCAGCACCATACAACATTGCGGGTCGAACTGCCGTCCTATAGAACTTGCCTTTTAGCTTTTGTGGCACCCTCTTGTCACAAAGAATGCCAGAAGCTTGGCGCCACTTTATCCATCTGGCTTTAATTCGATGGTTCACATCTTCATCGATATCCCCATCCTTCTGCAACATTGACCCCAAATATCGAAAGGTGTCCTTCTGAGGCACCACTTGCCCATCAAGGCTAACATCCTCCTCCTCCTCCTCGTTCCTAGTAGTACTGAAACCGCACCTCATGTACTCGGTTTTAGTCCTACTAAGTCGAAAACCTTTCGATTCCAAGGTTTGCCTCCATAACTCCAACTTGCTGTTGACCCCTGTCCGGGTCTCATCGACTAGCACCACATCGTCCGCAAAGAGCATACATCATGGGATATCTCCTTGTATATCCTTGTGAAATCATCCATCACCAAGGCAAAAAGATAAGGGCTCAAAGCTGACCCTTGATGCAGTCCTATATTAATTGTGAAGTTGTCAATGTCGCCATTACTTGTTCGAACACTTGTCACAACATTATCGTACATGTCCTTGATGAGGGTAATGTACCTTGCTGGGACTTTGTGTTTCTCCAAGGCCCACCACATAACATTCCACGGTATCTTATCATAGGCCTTCTCCAAGTCAATGAACACCATATGCAGGTCCTTCTTTTGCTCCCTATATCTCTTCATAAGTTGTCGTACCTAATTAGATCAATATGATGTCCAAAAATTTCTTTGTCGAGCAAGTTTTGTCTTTCAGATACACAAAGATAGAGTACGTACATGCGCCGTGTGGTCAACAAAGGGAAGCCTTGCTCGTCTTTAGATTAAGAGATGGAATCCTATTCACTTAAAAGAAGGCCAAGGTTGATTGAGTTTGCATGTAGTTGTCCAAAACAATTTTATTTGTTTTATTCTACATGACGCATCGTCTGTGAGAAGAATGTAGTGAAGAACTTATGTTTTCTAATTTGCTTGAACAATTGTCTCCTTTTATTCTACCCACTTGCAACAATTGACTCCCATAAGTTAACAGAGCCGAGATGGAGATATCATAGACTGTGTGCACATCTCCAAACAACCTGCATTTGACCATCCTCTCCTCATGAACCATACTATCCAGGTAAAACATTGCAACACCATTTCCCTTTTAATTCGAAAATTGGTTGTTGAAGAACTATAAAATGCACTCCATTGTCCCACATTCATTTCATAATGTCACCCAATCATCACATTTCAGATGCAGCCTGCTTACCATCCAGGTGGCCTGTATCATAAATCCAACATCGCACACCACCGCATTGCCCAAACATGGCATCAAAATGGCAAGTGCCCTGAAAACACTATACCAATCCGAAGGACAAAGTATGATGATCTCCTAAGGGCCAGTTCCATCAGGAGGTATGGCAAGAAGAGGCCCCAGAGCATCGTAAACCTCAATTCAATCAATGAACCAGTGTCACCCAATATATCGACCGGCCACCAGGTATAGAAAGCCAAGAATCATATTCAAATGATAAATAATCTCCCTCTTTGATTTTTATATTATTATTTGATTATTTTGGTAAGTGATCATCCAAAGTTTGTTTTCTCTCTTATTGAGCAGCATGCCATAGCATATGCACAGGTTGATAACTACCATGGAACCAAAGCCACCTTCAATTTGTGGAAACCAATAATTCGGAGGGCCAGTGACTTTAGCTTGACACAACTATGGATCACTAGAGGTTCCTATCGTGGCAACGACCTCAATACCATAGAAGCTGGATGGCAGGTCAGACCTCAAAAGGAAACATTAAAACCACTCTCATAGATGATGTATTAATCCACCTCTAAAATATAATCTAAAGTAAGATCTAGACAGTCATGTCCCTTACCTACATTGTTGTTATGAAAAAGAACCTGAAGCAACCACCTAGATATATCGTGCAAAATAATATCAAATAAACCTCCAAGAGACATGATTTCACGCACCCGGGTGCCCCTACACTATACCCTCTATGAACGATACATTCAGAATCAATTGAAAAAATATATAAAACTTTGGAACATCAAGCATGATCAATCTTTCGATGATCTTTGAAAGTTTCACCAACAAAATAACATTTGAGGAGCCCTCACCTAAAAAAACATGCTTTAAAGTTTATGTGCATTTTTATAAATGATTTTTTTTCATTGGTGAGGGCTCCACGAATGTTATTTGTTGTTGAAACATTGAAAGAACATCGAATCCTTCATCATCTATGACCCCTGAAAGTTTCGCATTTTTTAGTTGTTGGCAGTTTTTTTATGAATTTACTGTTCTTGAGGGTGTAGGGAACCCGTGAGATGTTACACCTTTCACAACCTCTAAATATAGTTCTAAATTGTCCACATAAGCCATTATAGAAAATAATATTTAGTAACCCTCTAATGTAGATATTAATTGCATACCAAAATCATTATTACAATAAGCTAACCCTCTAAATGTGCGTATAAATTATCCACTTTCCCCCTATTAATATTAATACTACAAAAAAATTCGTCATAAGAAAGAGTCTAAATTGGCTACACCTCTCACTATAAGGAAAAAGGTAATAGTATCTACATATCCTTCCTAACTCAAATTGTACTCGCATTAGGTGTGTCCGGAGCTAGGCCCGTGCGGAACTTTTTCAATTGTTCCAAAAATCGTCATAAGTGTTACAATAGTGAAATAGATCTTGCGTCATGACCAGGGCCATGACCCAGGCAGCTCAGGAGCGATCACTGTCTGGCACCATGTATAACTACTAAGCATATCACTTTTTGTGTTTTTGCAATCATTCTAGATGTTTCATTCATTACTCACATGAAAATGATAATAACAATCTATGTTAAGTTATACTAATGATTTATGACAAGAAAGTTGCCACTTTCAATAAGTGTATTATATTCAGAATAAATTATAGAAGAAATTCACATTGTAAGCACTCACGCTTTATTTTTTAAATATGACTACACTACCTGCTATTTGATAGAGGTAATCCAGCATCTTTGACACTACAGTGTAGACTAAAACATCTATTTATACCACTTTATTAGTTGAACATGGAATTTAGAATATAGAATCTGTTTTCTCAACATTATTTTTGTTTTAACGTAACACATGGGCGAATTAATTTCTTATTAATTAAACTAGTTGAGATCAGAATTAAGGAACCAAAAGCTGGATTGATGAGGTAATGATGGATGGATAAAACAAGAGCACACATAGAAGCTTGGGTTTCAGCTTAATATATCTCTCTCTTTCCCACACAGAAATAACAATAGATAGATAGATAGATAGATAGATAGATAGATAGATAGAGAGGGAGATAGATAGATAGATAGATAGATAGATAGATAAAGAGAGAGAGAGGGAGAGAGAGGGAGAGAGGGAGAGAGAGGGAGAGAGAGTGGCAGAGAGAGAAAGAGAGATCAATGCAATGCAAATAGGAAAGTTATAAATCAAGATGGAAAATATATGAAGTAATAAGTAACCGAGGACTCTTATTTCATTAGGATAAAATTGCATACTATATATATATATTGTAAAAATATGAAGTATAATCAATTGTAATCATCAACTACGAACCTCATTTTCCAAAACAATCTAATTCTTTTGTCTCTTACAAAATCCTTATAGCTCTTATGTCCATGTGGGAGCTTGTGCTCATGGAATAGCAAGGTACAATAATCATGTGAAACTATTCCCAAAAACATTATGTGCAACATAAAAACTATATCAACAATGTCAAAATATATCATAGATAAATATGCATGGATAGGGTGGACGTACAAAGAGACTCAACTGAATAAGCAAGCAACATCCAATTCTATGAGCCATCGATAGTGCGGCCGGGATAGCACACAACTACTCAAAGAATGAAAGTAAGACGTTGGATAAACACTACAGGAATCAGCTGATTTGCCGTGTGCCATAGCAGACGGCAAAGGCATGTCCGGCAGACGGCCAACAGTCCGGCTGAATAAGCTACGGTAAAGGGCGCTTTGCCGTGTGCTGGCGGACGGCAAAGAAGAAAGCTCTTTGCCGTCTGTTGGCGGACGGCCAAGAAGCAAGCTCTTTGTCATCCACTAGTAGACGGCAAAGAGGCCAAATAGGCCAAAGTGGCTATATAGCCCCTGTTTTTTCTGTTTTTTTCTTATATCAATTCATTTTCACAGAAAAGTATATATATATAGCATATCCAACACATATTACCAATAGTCATGAACACATGTAAATTAAAAACTTTATTAATAATTGGAATAGGTAATACAAAGTCATATTATAAAGAATCAGAAATGATTAAGTAATTAAATTTACATTTCGGAAATTACAACAAATTACCTAAAACTAAATATCTATTTTCCAAAAAACTATCTTATTACTAAGATCTTCTTTGGATCTTCTTCTTTTCTTCCAACATGCATAAAAAACACTAAGAGAAAGAGAATGGGTTAGGAGTAGAAATGTAGCATTTCACTTGGTGAAATGCAATGCTGTAGGAGCCAACACTTGAGATCAAGACAATCTTAGTTAAGATCCTGATTTTCAAAGTGATCTTAATTAGAAAGCCAAATAGAGTAAACCAATACCAAAGAGCCAAAGGAGAGAAACAGCCAAGGACCCAATCAAGAAGCCACCACAATTAGTAGCAAGTTAAATGCCAACACAAAGACCACTTTCAGTACTAGCTCCAGGAATTAAGCTAACTAAAAACTAGTGATTAAAGCCAAGGATTAGACTTCATCACCACAATCAGTTTTGTCCAGTGACAATAGGTACATGTCACTGTGCAACGCCAAAAACAAAGCTCCAGGAGGAGATATACATCACAACCAGCCGACCAGACCAAGTCCCAACACATCCAACCACCAGCAACTTAGAAGAGATAACTTTTAAGGAGAGCTTGACATAGCAAGCAGCTGATGTTAACACCACAATCATAAAATAGTGTGAAGCAGCTAGGAGGAGCAAGTTGTCCACAAGAAGAAGGTTTACCAGAATCCACAAGACCAAGCTAAAAAAAGACCTCAAGGTATACTTGAGGGATTATGTGCTCAGACAGCCTGGAAGTGCCAGGGCTAGTTCATCACAACACAGGGATAGCCACATGTAAATTAAGCCTAAGAGAGTGGGGCTCAGACCAGCATCACTGCCCAAATCAGATGTAGTATCTGTCTTATCAATAGAAAACTTGGAAAGTAACAGCCAAAACCAAGTATAGCATTTATTAATAGGATATTAGAAAGAGACCAATAGGAATAGCCAAACGAAGTGGTATCTGACATGAGTAAAGTAAAACAACTAAGAACAAGTGAGTATCTGTTCATGAGTAAAGTAACTATAGCATAGAAGAAATAGCAGGGTAGCACCCCAAATGATTATCTTCTTTTGCAAAACATTGCACCACACTTGCACCTGGTATTTTTCTACAATTAGGGCACTTCACCCACAAGCACAGGGGGCTAGTACCATTATAAAATGCTAATGCAAGTAATAGCAGCAGCAGCAAATAACAAAAGAAGTGATAACTAATTTCCAAAGGTTAAACAGACCAATGGAAAAGAAAATGTAACACTAGAGATTCAGTTAACTGAAAAGTTACCATCAACAGGTAGTGAGATAGCTAACAGTAGCAACAATATGGAAAGCTCCAAGACCACACACATGAGTAGCTACTGACCAAAGTAACAACTCCAAGAGAAACTACACGAAACAGAGCAGTACAGGAGCATATATACTTCACAAATACACATAGATGGCCACTGATCAAAACTCTGACATAGCAAGAATCCATCACATAGAGCTCCAACAGAAGTTGATGCTCATCTACAGAAGCTAACCACAACTAATAGAGCCTCACATCCAACAAGATCAAGAGCTAGAGCTATGCATTAGAGAGATCATAAGAGGGGAGCAAGGAGAAGCTCACCAAGAGGAGTTGTAGCCGAAGCAGGATGCATCCACACCATCATTATGGTGTGACCAGCAGCACAGCCAACACCACCACAACACACCAGAGCTCGCCAGAGAGCACCACAATGGCGGCGCCGGCGAGAGCACGGGCACGGAGGCGACCACCCAAGGGAACCACCGCGCCATGGGACATCCAGCACCGCGGGAGGATCCTCACGGCGACCAGACCATCAGCGGAGCATCACGGCCGAACCACAACCAGCACCAAAATCCTAACGGGGAGAAACCGAAGGGGACGACCGCAGGAGGCGGGGCAAAGCAGATCGATGCAGAGGAATCAATAGAGCTTGTCGAGAGAAAGCAGTAGAGGGCCACGCCGGCGACATGTTGGCCGAAACCCTAGCCGCAGGGGAGGGTTGTGCGTGGTCATAGGACGACGCGCGCGTCAAATCTGGTCGGAGGGGATGGAGGAGCGGGTCGAGGGGGTCACGTGGGTGTGCTAAGCGCCGTCGAATCCCGCCGGAGCTCGCCGGAATCGACCGCCATAGCTGCTTGCATGAGGGAGAGGGAGAGACAAGCGGGAGAGAGGGAGGGGTGGGGCCGTGCAAAGAGAGAGGGGATAGAGATAGAGGAGGTGGGGGCAACGGTTTTTTTACCCACAAAAAAAAGATAGCCCCACCTCTTTGTCGTCTGCCAGTAGATGGCAACGAATCTTTGTCGTCCACTGGACCCCACCCACCTCTTTTCCGTCTGCCAGTAGACGGCAAAGAATATTTGCCATCAGCTGGCAGATGGCAAAGCCACCCTTTGCCGTCTGCTAGCTCTTTGCCATCTGTTTTCTGCTAGCTGATGGCAAAGCCACTCTTTGCGGTCCGCTAGCAGATGGCAAAGATGTAGCAGACGACAAATCTTCTTATTCCAGTAGTGAAAGGATTGAGAAGATGGATTCCATGTAAATTTATCTTATGTGCACACTTGTTGACAAGGCATCTCACCGTATGTGTATAATCTCAATGGAAGGAAAGGAGAAACAAGATGTTTGTACAGACTTAAATTGTCCTGCTTGTTTCGTGTAACGCGACAAAAGGACAACCTCAAAATCTCTCTCTCTCTCTCTTTCTCTCTGTCTATCTATCTATCTATCTATCTATCTATCTATATACCCCCTAGTCATTCAATACATAACGGTCTAGTAAGTTGTGCAATCACTTTCATTATGGCTGATGGCCTTGTTCTCTATACAAACATTGCAGGTATACCCAGATCTATATAGGGATAGAAATACTAGACTCTTTGTCTACTGGACTGTAAGATAAACATCATATTCCATTTAATTTCATTTGTGGAAGTATTGAGTCATCCTTTTATCAGTGTTGTTAATAACATCAAGATTCTAATTTTCTACCGTGTGGAATATTGTAGCGAGATGCGTATCAAACAACAGGATGTTACAACCTACACTGCCCAGGGTTCATCCAGACAAACAATCAGATCACCCTTGGTGGAAGCATATCCCCAACCTCCACCTATGGAGGAGCACAATATGACATCGATATTTTAGTTTGGAAGGTAAACACTCAAATCCTAAGTGTTGAGTTATTTGCGCTGAACAGTTCAATCGAAAAGGGTAAGTTGACGGGGGGAAATGTGGCAGAATTCACTTATACTTCAACATTTAGTCATCATGTCCATGATCCCTTATACTCAAACTTATTTGTTTATAGCAATCAGCCACAGTTATTTGTTTATAGCACTTGCAAGGATTAGAACTCGAGAAATCTTTCTTTGAGTTACATGCACCAACCATTTATAACCAAAAGCTTATGTTAATGGGAAATAATGAGAAATTCACGTATACGTCAACATAGGGATACACAATCTAATTTTTGAGTGAGCATAGAGAATCCATGCCAGTTGCCTCTTGTTTTTATATCAAAATGTGGGCACTGGCATGTTTGTTGGCACACAAATGGAGTAGAAGTTGTACCCATGCATATTTCATATTTGCCTATGAGTGCAACAGTCTTCATTTAGCTATTGAACAACGGATATTTCAAGTTAATCCTCCATATTTGGTTAGAGTGGAAACAAATGAATATTAGCCATTGATTTAAAATAAGGTTAAATAAATAGGGCATTTAAATAGTTGCACATGGACTTGCTAATGTGTTGTAATACACTAGGCCATTAGTGTGATGTATCGTCTTTTATTCGGGCACTTAAGGGATCTAAACTATGTTCCCAACTCATAATTATATCTTATGTATTTCGTAGTAAACTATTTTTAGCTTACAGGACAAGGCAGGGGGCAATTGGTGGCTGCAAGTGGGAGGCTATTATGTGGGCTATTGGCCATCATTCATCTTCTCCTACTTGAAAAATAGTGCCTCCTCTGTCCAGTGGGGCGGCGAGGTATTTTCACCTGATGCCGGCCAAACTTCCACACATATGGGCAGTGGACACTTCCCCAATGAAGGGTTCAGCCATGCCAGTTACATTAGGAACATCCAAGTGGTAGATTCCTCCAACTCTCTCATACCTCCTAGTGATGTGGGATTAATAGCTCAGCAGAACAACAGCTATAGCGTGCAAAGTGGTATATATGGAAGCGAATGGGGCACTTACATATACTACGGTGGCCCCGGGAGTAACATAAATAGCCCATGATAAGTACACCTTTTGTAATGCTCGTGGACCTAATGCAACGATATGTGTTATGTTGCAATGCTTAATTGTTGTGCACGACTGCATTCATAAGAGGCGTGAAAAAGCAATATATGGACTCATGTTTCACCACATGTTTGGGAATATGGAATAAGTGGTTTTCATCATTTGTTGTTACAACTTTGTAGGAGTGGAACTAAATATCATGTACTTTCGGTAAGGATGAGCATATTTACATCAAATTTCTAAATTCAAAATAATTGTGCATTAAATAAATAAATATGATTTTACTTATCACTGTACTTTTAAAGATGCATCTAATAAATCTTAGTGAGCAAACCATTTTTCTCTATGAATGCAACATTTTCCCTATTTGGGTCAAGTTGTTATCTGATTGAGAATTTTCATGTTCTCCATCGACTAATTTCTCCTAAACAAGAACATAGTTTCTATCATTCTCCATGGAATAATGCAATCTTTAGGAAGCTTTCTTCAGCAATAAACATAATACCCTAACATTTGAAAGGGCCATTGGGCAAATATATTATAGAGAAAATAATGAGTTATCTGAAGATAATATGAATTATACTTCGTTATTATTAACTTTCGACTTGGGAGCTTCTAGATTTCTACTCGACCACTCAAACTATGATCCTAGATGTATACTTCAAACACATTTATTATGTATGATCGAGTCATATAATACCAAATTCTTGTAAAAAAGGTAGTCTCTGCCCACTTGATGAAAGAGCTCCAACTAGGTGTGCAAAGGTGGCACAACTAGAAGTACTTTGCATGCTGTGCCTGCAGCCAAACAGGCTGGTGTAGCCCTTTCGTAGAAGTATCCCAATTAGTTATCATCCCGAATAAGGGCATATGAGAGTATATATATTTGTGCTTCTGTCACACACAAGGTGTCACAATCCTTGTGCGAAGAACTGCTTGAGCTTCTGCAAATATCGTTACTATCCTGGTGGCCAAATATACCAGAGTCTAAGTATAGAAGATTGATAATAATGAAGGTAGAAACTAAAGAAGTTAAATAAGATAAATAAAATAGTTGTTTCCTGCAATGAAGAGATTAGGTGCAGAGAGAATACATGTCATGGTAAGAATATATCGAATGTGCCAGTGCGACGGTAAAACCACTTACCTTGTATCATACTCATAGTATTTGATATGTGTGTTTTGTAGGCGGTTCACCCTAAAGTTATGAAAGTCCTCCTCACAGGATTTCATTTCATTCTATGGTCCCATTTTGCTGTTTCCACAAAGTAGTTGTCTCCACAATTAAGGTCCTTGGACCGGAACGAAGCATTCAGTTTTGTGGTTCACCGTTATCTCGTATTGTCTTTTGTCCTCATAGATATCTCCACCTGTCACATCATAGTTAAGAGATTTCCTTACAATACTTGTTAGCTGTGTAGGTCTCGAAATCATGTTTTCCGGGCCTTTAAATTGGACAACACGCATAGAGTTCACCACAGTATAACAACATATGAGAGTTCTGCTTTCATTTACTAACGTAATATTGAGGATCCAAGGCTCACCCAGCTGGAATTAGACACGGACACTTCTTGAAAAGTTTGCTACCACGGTAACATTCTTCATGCGCCGGCCGTTGTCGTCTGAGGATCTGAGCCAAAGAAATTTTTGGCAGAGAGTAGTTGTTCATCTTCTTCGTTCTCTGCTGCTCATGGGTTAGAGAGGTTCTTTTGGTGCTTATAAACGGGAACTAGAATACTACTCCTATCCTTGTTGTAAATCTGACATGCCTTGTTTTAATATGGTTGCACCTAGGCCTACTTTACCTCACACGGTGCACATGCCAGCCATCATTAGCATTCTTAGCGGAAGAACTGTATTTCCTACTTTGCACTTCCTATCACCCGCAACATTTCTGCTTTGCACTTCTCCACACTCAAAACACACAAACCACTCCAACGCAGATGCAGTACTGCAGAGATAATGAATAGCTCGAGGGCGTCCATGGCGAGTGTGGTGTGAGCCCTTCACTTGGAACGTTGGGCCCCCTACTTGTGAAGCACACCACCTTGCTTGCCAATGAGTATGGCCGTCTCAAAGGGGTCTGCCGCGAGATCCGCACTCTCAAGCCAATTACAACCATGCATGTTCCTTTTGGTGGAGGGATTGCATGAAAATCTTCCGAATCTACAAGCAACATGCTTCGGTTGACATGAACAATGGCCAAAAAATAGACTTTTGAATGGGCACTTGGGATGTCACCACAAAGGCTGAAACCTGGACACACTTTCACTCTTTTGCCTGGAAGAATAATATTACAGTTTCAGACATACGTCAGACAGAAAATCTTTCAGACCTATTCCATTTATCTCTTTCAGAGGAAGCCTATAGGCAGTTCCAAGGCATGGAAGACCTCCTTCAAAACCTTGATCTCGAGGCTGTACCGGACCAATGGCTATTACCAGTGGGATCACAACACTACAAGGTCTTGAAGGTATATAATTTTTTTTATGCCCACTACTGAAACCCTCTCTCGTATTAAATGGTTGTGGAAACCTTTGCTGCCATCTCAAACACAAGATCCACGTTTGGCTCTTGGTGAACGACAGGTTTACTTTGAAAACAATTCTTTATACAATACTATACTTCTATACTGTGTAACATGCAGGCCTTGAAAACAAGGAATCGCCTTTTTTCAAATGCTCGTTTGCACAAGCGTGCTGGAAATACATTTGCCCCGCCTGGACTCTTACTGGTCAAGGCCTCCAAGAAGAAATTAACTGACTGAAACAATTGCTAAATCAGCCCTTTTCTTTGGAAATCACCATCATTGTGAGTTGGGCTATCTAGACCAATGTTTTGGCTACCGAATCCCAAGAAAATACCGAGGGTGGACGAGAAACGCGGATACCGCAGTTACCGTAAAATCCCGAGGAAATACCGCTTGAAATTTTTAAACGCAATTTGAATTCCATTCTTTTTGGGCTCATAATATATTAGAGTCGAGCTCAATTGGTACAATTTGTTGGCGTAGTGGCAGCTTCTCGCCCTCCGTGGGAGTACCTGTACTCGAAGTAGCGACCAACAGGGAGCACAGGGTCATATTTACCACCAGACCACCTCTACTTATATGTTTTAATTGAGTTTCTACATCTTAAAAAACATCACGCCTAGCCTCTACACATACAGAAGCAAATTCAAGGCAGAAATCAAATGGCTCACCTATAGAGTGAGGAAAGAGTTTTTTGGACTAGACGACTGGGTTAAAGCTTTTATTTGAGCCCCATTAGCTCCTCCTTTATTGTATGAAATGGACCCCTGTTTTTGATGTATTTTCTTTTTAATTTTTGCTAGTGTTGCTAGTTTTGTTCTCTTTTTTTATATATATTCTCCGTTGCTCTTTTTAAGAACAGTCTAGCTGTAACATTTATTCCAAAATTAATAAAAATATGCAGCAGAGTCCTGATGTTTGCCTCAATTTTTTTTTTTGCTAACATGGTCAACGGGGGTGAATATGTCAATATTGACACGCATATTGACACTAATAGTGCCGACAAAAAGCTAACTGCGGTAGAGGAGGGGAAGTGTTGAGACTCTTGTGACCCATGGTGGCGTGCAAAAGAACCAAGCACGATGGAGGCGGGGAAATAAAATGACTACCCATCGTGATGAGGTGGTCCTCTCCTGCGTGAGGTATAAAAAACATCGGCCACTGTTTTCTCCTTCGAATGGTCTACTCCCTCCGGAATGGATCCTTTACATAATGTAGTTAGTTTGTCCTTGATTATGGAGCTTTAGCTTTGATCATAAATTTAATCGATATGGACGACTGCGGCGGGACAAAAATTGTACATTGAAAACTTTGTTCGAATACATATTCACTGATATAATTTTACTCCCGCCGTAGTCACTAAAGTTAGTTAAATTTATGATCAAACTTAAAAATTGAAAAGCTTGGGCATACTACATTATTGAATGGAAGAAGTACATCATTTTATGCATAGCTGCTGAATACTTGCCATATTCAAATGTTTTACCATTATTGTTTAACCGACCCAAGATGGTTTGCAAAGATAGCTACCCAGCTTGGAATTGCTGTAAGAGGCATGAAGCTATCTCTAGCACTTCAAGACTAGAAGATGGAAAACGGAAGCCGAAACAGGGTCACCGCCAAAAAGAGTGTGGCCCAGTTCCTACTTGCCGCATGCATTGCGTTTGAAACGCGGAGGCCGGACGAGATCGGATCCAGACCGGCGGCGACGGCCCTGGGCACGGCCTTGGGAGGCGGCTGGGTTGTTCGGCCCGACTTGGTAGCGGTGGCGTGAAGGGGCGCCATGGAGTATCTGGTGGATGGCCGGTTGCATGCGGGTGTGGCCTACGATCAGTTGCTGGCCGTTGTGCCCTGCTCCATGCGGCGACATATCTGGTGGTCATCTCCTCCACCGAGGTGGCTAGCATGAGGCTGGGTGATTGGATCTTGAGATCTATCATCTAGTCCTGGCTACGAGTCGGATAAACATAGTTGCTGATGAAAATCGAGCTAACGGCGGGTGATGGCGGCGTTCTGCGTCATTAACTTGACGAAGGCATCATCGTGTAACTATTATCGATCCACTTGTGTTGCTGCGGGGGAAACCCTAAGATCTGGTTTTCCAGATGGGACGATGACGACAAGACGGTGTCGTTTCTCTCTAGGGAGCATCATTTGTGGAGCAGCGCTGGAAGACAGAGGCAGGAGGTGGAGTAGTTGCGTCTTGCATAGAGCTTTGGTGGTGATGTCAGGTCATACCTGGCCGACAGCTGCTACGCAGTGTCATGCCTGTTTGGTAGTTACTACGCACGACAGATCTTCCAGAGATTTCAAGTTGTGTTTGCTGGTGGCATTTCGCGGCATGGTGTTGCAGTATACCGATAGCGACCATGACGTGCTCAATAGTTTGCGCCTAGGGAGACAGGGTCCTTAGGCGCCGTGGTAACGTCGATGGATGGTCAGACCATCAAGGATGATGCAGATCTCTCCTGTAGATGAGTCAGCGATTCGATGATGATTGCGGCTTATAAAATGTGTGCATGTGGTGTACGCTTTAAATTTATTGCGCCAACTGTAGGTTCCGATACATTAGGCTTTAGGGTTTAGGGTTTAGGGTTTGGGTTTAGCGCCCAGGGAGTTAGTGTCCTTAGGCGTCGTGGTAATGTCGACGGATGGTCAGACCGTCAAGGATGATGCAGATCTCTCCTGAAGATGGGTCAGCGATTCAATGATGATGGCGGCTTATAAGACGTGTGCATGTGGTGTACGCTTTAAATTTATTGCACCGGCTGTAGGTTCTGATACATTATGTGGTTGGATCGATGACGATAACAATTTTAGATATGGAGAGTAAGAGCACTCCACATTATCGAGTTTGTAGGTATGAGTGATAGTTTTAGGTGGCTTGATGTATGTTTTAATAAAGATGGCTATATGCATCGATTGATGCGGAGGCCGGGGGTTTTAACCTTCTTTTCTATAAAAAAGTTATTCTACTTTCGGTAGTGGACATGGATTGGGACGCAACTGTTCTATTAGTACTGACATATAGATCAACACTAAGCTTTTTCAATAATTGTAAAAAGAGAAAAAGTATAAGCTTAATCAAGACGTGAGCTTCCCTTCACTTGAACACTTGATACTTGATAGGATGGTAGTATTCCTACACTAAAAGCGCTTACAATGCCTTAGCCTAACCTAGCCCTCCATTTGTACGTGGCCATTCACGAGCTAAAATTTCCTTCTCTTTTTTTGACATGGACGATTCACCCAGCTTGCACGCTGCTGATATTATGACGAGTAGCAAGTCAGTAATTTCGTTACAACCATTAAATCAGCCCACACGGCATGGCTTGCCTAACCAAGTACCACTTCCCTTGTCATGAAATGGCCCCAACTAACCATGGTGGACAGAACTTTACAAATACGTAAGCAAAGCCCAGATCCATGAAATGGCCCCTCTTCGTGCTTCCTAGCTTCGACGGTAGTTGAGGTACATTTGAATGCGGTGTCTCGAAAAATATAAGTTTGTGATGGCAAACTTCATATATATTGACCACAGGCTTCAGTGTCAATAATAGTGGGCATGTGGAATCTGTATGTCCTGGTTTCAAGCATATATCACATAGCACCTCCTTGCAATCCATCACAAAATGCCCTGGCATCCCGCAGCGAAAACAACTCATTTTTTATTTCTTACGGGCTGCCTTATTTGCGCTAGCAGCTTCTGTTTTGTCCAAGCTTAAGTCCTGCTGTGACGCACTATCATGTGTCATGTCGGTTGTCGGAGTAGAGACATATGCGAGGGCCTTGACTACCGCCACCGCTGCCTCAGGCAAAGTCACAGCCGTTGCTGCAGCCCCGTTGCCATTGGGATTTGCTGAACCATCTACGATGTTTTGTTTCTCCGTTTGTTGCCAGTGACGCCGCATACGAGGTTTCTTGCCGTGTGTGCACCCACCTCCCCGATTCCCAAAGCACCGGTTTGGCGGCCCAGAAGCACCTTCCACAAAATCCCCTGCCGGTGGATGGAAGTCACGATGCCACTAATTGGCGCAGAATGTTCTGTCATCACCGTACCACCTGCCACGTGAGCCACCTGCTCGGTCATCTGCCCATTGGTTCCAATTAGGGCGCTTGCCTTTGTATCCACCGTCGCCACCTCCGCGGCCACCGCGAAAGCCACCGCGTCCAGCCAGTCCATTCCGTTGTCCCGCTGCTGGATTACCACGGCCACCATTGGCGCGACCAACCCCCGGGCCGGCCCTCTGTTGATCGTCGATCGGGGCCGCGCCTCTCCCAACGCCGTGACCAGCTCCCACAGGTTCCGGCATCGCGCCTCGCGCGTTGGCCTCCGCTGCCTGCCGTTCCCCATCGCCCGGACCCGGCATAGATGGAGGCGCCAGGACTCTTGGTGCATGACCTCAAGGCAAGGAAAAGCCAGGAGAAGTTCTCCTCGTAACCCTAGCATCGATCGTTAAGTTTGCATGATTCGGACATCGATCGAAGGACTCTTCCTTCGACCGAGAGCCCACCTCAAGCTATGTCGGCTTCCCCTTGGATTCCAACTGGGCCATATACCCAGTTGCCTCCGGCCCATTACTGACAGCCCATTGTTTTCCTTGGCCCAACAGATATTTCAAACGCGCATCTCTGGCCGCACGGATTCCCAAATCTGGATCGGCCGCGGCCGTTGCCAGCGGCGAGCTCTCCGCCACCGGATGGCCCTTCTTCCGTTGGAATGGAACCTTCTTCCGATTCCCTATGAAATCCGCTAACGTATGTGCCGGTAGACGTACGTTCGGTAGTGGCCCCTTCCACGGTTTCACCACCGTAGCCGCCGTGCACCATTGAATAACTCGCCGGAATACCTCTACCTTGTCTTCCTCGCTGCGGCCTATGCCTTCCCACGCGCAATCCGATCATGGTAGCACTCCATTGATGTCTCTCGCAATCTCCTCCTCCATGTAGCCTAGACGCACGGATTCACAAATGTGATCCGATGGTGTTGGAGACCCTCGGACGTCTCCGTCGCCTGCTAGGTCCTCCTCATCGGAGTCCACATCAGAGCCGGTGAGGGCCCAGAACCGGCTTCCCCTATGCCGGGGACCCCGCCTGTCTCTGATGACGAAAAAATGTTATCTTGGTTTATCATTTGACTAGCACGTAGTAAGCGTTCCATTTTCTCTTTACGGAAAGGAGGGAAACGCCAGAGAAAATGAAAAGTAACTCACTCCGTCCGGAACTACTTGTCATCAAAATGAAAAAAAGATGTACCTAGAACTAAAATACATCAATTTCTATTACAAGTAATTTCGGACAGAGGAAGTATTAATAGTAAATATACAAGAAATACAAGAGAACATGCGGTCTAGGCAAAGTTCTGACCATAAATGTTCAATTTATTGGTTGATGCATTCCATTTATTAAATGAAGTTTAAACATCTGATATAAGCAAAATGATTACATGACATTCTCATGCTAAATAAATTATATTAATTGGTCGCCAGCCAAAACGATTGAACATGGCCTGAGCTAGCCACATGTCGTGGACTCCTCGGTCTCCATACGTTGTAAGAACAACCACACACACATGTGGCTATGGTTTGAGTTTTATTAGTGAATTGTAAGCGGCCCATTGCGTTTTTAGGGGCACGGAGACACTTAATTGATATATATCGTATGAACTGCAATAAGAACTGACGTTTGACCATTTGTTGTGCGGTCATTCTCTAGTTGTGATGTGCAAACATGAGTGTGTGACACTTCATCATTTATGGGCCTTGAGGAGAGCATTGAGTTATAATGAATTTAGTTGGGAAGGCCAAAGTTATAGAATACCGATCACCGTGTCTAGGATTTATAGATAAGTGTTGCATAGGGACCGAAACATAAATGGTTAGTCGTGTCCTCAATATTATAGTGGATAACCTGGTCGGCTCATGGGAGTATGATTATATGGACATCCGAGTCAATGGTTTTATAGCATGTTAGCTTAGGCTCTGTCCACATGACAATCGAGCAAACACAAGAATTCCAGGCAACTATCCCACAATCCTTGAGAACGATATAGTCTTTATAAGAACCTTGGCTACTTTGCATCCCATTTTATTGTTATTTCATTACTTGCAGCTATGCAATCAATCAAAGACATGAGTATCACTTAGACGGTTTTTGCACCATCGTAGATATTTCCATAAACCAATTTATTATGCTACTCAGTTGGGTTCGACAGTATTACTTACCATCGTAGAATTACCTCAATGCTTGTTTGTATCAACACCCCACCTAGGTGCCTTCCCAAAATTGTCGGTCCTGACCAATAACCAACCTATACCAACGAATCCCCCTTGACTCTCGTTGATCTTTATCCAGAACAGTAAATATTATTGGCTTCGTCGTTAGTTGGGAAAGGGTATTATAGTCGATTTACTTGTTGCGAATGAATTCTTCACATACCCCTTCTTCATTTAACAATTTGAATAACCATTTTTGAGCATACACCTATTATTTGTTTCAAGGTCAATGTGCAATGGCCCCTTCAGGGGCGTAGCTATGTGTATAGCTGGCGGGGCTCTGCCCCCTCACGCCCCCCCCTACCCCCCACACTCGTCGGAAGTGAGCTTCCCTTTCAACATGTCAGCTTTTTTTAAACATGTCCCCGGTCCCCTTCAACTCCTTAGTAAGAATCTTATTGTGACAGAGAGGGATACCAAGATACCAAAATGGGAGTGAGGCAGTTTCACAACCAAGTTGCATATACATACTCTCAACTGCTTTGGCCTTACCAAAGTAGATGAGCTCGCTCTTGACGAAATTGATCTTAAGGCCAAAGAGGTTCTCGAAGAGGCATACAGTTAGTTTCATATTAAATGCCTCATACCCGGCAGGCGTCTTGATTGAGGAGCATGCCGGACTGGTGGGTGCCCATACCCGACAGACGTCCTGGTTGGGACCTCAGGTCTTAGATGTTAGGTTTGGCTGCGAGGTCTGTTTGGTACTAGGCCCAGACTATTAGCATCCCTTCATCAATTGGATAGGAGTAGCGACATTTTTGTTGCCTAGACTGTGGCTTCGGTCTTAATGTTGTATGACTTTGTAAGGTCTTGTGTGAATAATTAATAAAGTGGTTGCATGCATTGTCAGATGCAGAGGCCGGGAGTCCTCCTCCATTTCGTAAAAAAAATGTCATGTTTCATGAAAATTAATGTATTGCCTTGCAGCGAGGACATCTTGCATATTGGCCACAATATTGAAGACTCGAAATGCTATGGCGAAAACGCTTCATATTTGGGACATAATGATCAATGAAGAGTAGCATGTGTTGGTAAGCAACGTAATGAATGCCCTACTTGGCCCAATTCCAACTCCAGATCCATGCAGGATTTAGAGTTTTTTTGATAAAACAAAGAATATAAACATGCACATCAGGTAAAAAATAACAACAAAAATACCCAAGTGGATGCCTCTAATGGGCATGTATATAGCTCTAGCTCCAAAAGTTCGTAGGGCCTAGAAATGAGATCAGCTCAAACAATTCTTCGAGATAGAGTTGTAATTGTGGTAGGTGCTAGGACACGGAAATTTCTCTATTTTTGGTATTGTATATTATTTGATTTATTTGTAAAATATTTCTAGTGTGGACCACCTTTTGAACCACCCTTGGAACTCGACTCTCGAAATAAGCTTTCGCCCTGTTTTATATATAAAGCAACAACCACCAAAGTACACGACCAAAGCACATTATAACCAGAGCACAAACACTGCCAGACAATAACACAAAGAGGAAATGAATACACCGCCATGGTACCTCATAACACACCTAAACTCCATGACAACACCCTCAGGAGGGAAAACGATGCAAATCGTCGTCGCTACCGAGTCCAGAATGGACAAGGGTCTTCATCCGGAACCCTGACACACAAATGAGCACCTCGACAACGTCTTCCGGAAGAAAGCGACGTCCTCGAAGGTCGCCGTCGTCGGTGCCAAAGCACGGAGTCTTCCCCCGGTAACTCTGTCGTGCCACCATGATGTCTTCAATACAAGCGCGACGAGACTAGTTCCTCAGGTCCGGATCGGGGCATCGTTACAAAAAACACATGCCCGAGTAACCCGCCGATACCTCTCCTGCCGCCCACACAACCAAAAGTGGTAGCCACCATCACCACCATGGAGACCGCCGGAGAGCCACCCATGTGGACCACCATCCGGAGCCGCCACTCCGACATCCATGTCCAAGAATTCGCCAACGATCCCCAATCTAGCGTCCCAACCACAGTAGAAAGAGCGAAACGTGCCTCCTTTCACTACTAGCCCGGCTTCAGTCCGGACCCTGGGTCCACACATCAATCGTAGGAGGCATCCACGCCTGCATTGCTGGCCAGTCCCTATAGACCGGACGGACACGACCTTGGGACTACCTATGGCTGTCGCAGAGCAAGCTTGCGTAACGTCATTTCCGTAGCCACGGACGCCGAACAAGCCTACCGTGAAGCTAAATCTCGACCAACGCCGACTACCACCCCGGATTCCCCCTACCCACTCTGGCCTGCCACGCACTCCGGCCACACCACCAGCTGCAGATTAGGGCCCGAGAGCAGAGGAATGGGGAAAGATCGAACTCCGGCCACTGCGCCACAACCTCCACCAGCCGAGAAGATCACGACAGAGACTGTTGGGCAATAAGCCGCAGCGGCGAGCCATGCGTGACTGGTGCGTGTTATGGGTACGCACCGGACGTGTCGAGCGCGTTGGGACCGTGGGCGTGTTTGCGTGCGTGCGTGCTGGTGCAGCACGGGGTGTGTCCGTGCGGGTGTGCGTCGTGTGCGTGGGTTTAGGAGTAGCTGTTGGGCGAGTCGCGTGGCTGATCGAGGGTGTGGCCGTTGGAGCTTGCCGTGGGGCGCGCTCATCGGAGCGCGCGCGGGCACGAGCGGAGCGCGGGCGATCAGGAGCGAGTGGAGGCGTGGTCATGCCCGGTGCGCTGGCTCACGTATAAAGCCATGCGAGGGCCGTTGTAACAGCTGTGGGGTTTTTGTTGAGTTCGTGCTCAAGGTTGAGGCGTTCGAGCGCCGGGAAAAAAACCTCGCCGTGTCCCTGTTTCGCCTTCTTCTTCCACCTTCTGTGTTGATTCGTGCAACGGCAACAGAGAGTGAGCTGAGTGAGAGAGAGAGAGGAGAGCTAGGGCTAGGGCTAGATGGTAACAACAGTTGGCATCAGAGCCATGTGAAGGTCAGGGCGTGCCGGCGATGTCAATCGTCCCGTACGGCGGAGGAGCGGGAGGATCGCTGCCCCAACCGGTGCCGCAGCTCACCAGCGACAACTACACGGCATGGTCGATCAAGGTGGAGGCAAACCTTGATGCGGTCGGGCTGTGGGAGGCGGTGGTGGTGCCGGAGGACGCGGCAGCGGCGGTCATCGCGAAGAAGGACAAGCCCGCATGCGCATACCTGCTCAGCACGCTCGCCGAGGACCTGCTGCTACAGGTGGCCTCAAAGAAGACGGCTGCAGAGGTGTAGTCGAGCTTGAAGGCCAGGTTTGTGGGCGCGGACCACGTGCGCGAGGCGCGGCTAGGCACGCTCCGGGGGGAGTTTGAGCCTCCTGCGCATGGCGGAGACCGAGACCCTGGACGCGTTCGCCAGCAGGCTTGGTGGCATGGCGGCGCGCTATGCAGCGCTGGGCTCGACCCTGGAGGATGCGGCGCTCGTCAAGAAGCTGCTCGACTCGGTGCCGGACCGCTTGTACTCGGCCGTGGCCGGGATCGAGCAGTTCTGCGACGTCTCGACGATGCTATTCGAGGACGCGCTGGGGCGCCTGAAGGCGTTCGACGAGCATCTGCGGCAACGTGGGCAGCCGGGCGGAGACGGAGCTGACGGCGAGCTGTTGTACACCGCCGGCGCAGTGACGGGCGCAGGAACGGCGGCACGGAGGACGCGGGACAACGACGACGCGTGCAGCGAGGCTTCAGGCTTCGGCGGGAACCGGCACGGCCGCTGCTATAAATATGGCGACCGTGGGCACTTCAAGGGGGAATGCCTGCAGTTGAAGAAGGCGCCGGCAGCACCATGCGATGATGGCGGACGCCGGCGTCTTGCTCGGCTTAGGATGCGTGTGTTGGGCAATAAGCCGCGGCGGCGAGCCAGGCATGAGTGGTGCGTGTTATGGGTGCGCACCGAATGCGTCGAGCGCGTCGGGACCGCGGGCGTGTGTGCGTGCGAGCAAGTGTAGCACGGAGCGTGTCCGTGCGGGTGTGCGTTGTGTGCGTGGGTTTAGGAGTAGCTGTTGGGCGAGTCGCGTGGCTGATCGAGGGCGTGACCGTTGGAGCTCGCCGTGGGGCGCGCGCGGCGAGCGGAGCGTGGGCGATCAGGAGCGAGTGGAGGCGTGGGTCATGCCCGGTGCGCTGGCTCGCGTATAAAGCCACGCGAGGGCCGTTGTAACAGCTGCGGGGTTTTCGTTGAGTTCGTGCTCAAGGTTGAGGCGTTCGAGCGCCGGGAAAGAAACCTCGCCGTGTCCCTGTTTCTCCTTGGTCTTCCACCTTTTGTGTTGATTCGCGTAACGGCAACAGAGAGTGAGCTGAGTGAGAGAGAGAGGAGTGCTAGGGCTAGACGGTAACAACAGAGACCACCGCCCGCAGCCCAAGCCGCACCTAGCCCGCGCCGCTGCAGGTCACGACCGGCCAAACAGCTGCTGCTTGTCTGTCGTCCCGCGACCCCCAGCACGCACCTCCACCATGGCATCCGACCCGCAGCCACGACGCCGCATCACCCGCAGGACGATAGATCTGGACAGAATCCAGGCCGCTGCCGCATCCCTGCCCGTCCGCGACCCCCACGAGAACCACGCCACCAGCACGACGCCGTCGTTGAGGAGCACCGGCGCGCTGCGACGCCCGCCGTCCACGCCGCATCCCGGCAAAGCCGCCCCATCCCGCGTCAAGGCGGCCACGCGAGGAGGTGAGAAAGTCCCCGCCGCCGCCGATGTCAACCATGCTTCTCCTGACGCCGCCTCCTGGCGGCGGCGAGGGAGGAGCAAGGAGAGGATGCACCCGACGGCGGCGGCGTCTAGGGTTCTCCAGTGAGGCGCGCGCGTGCGTCGCGGGAGCAGGGGAGCTGTTTCGGGTCTGTTCTCACTACTACTCATCCCTTGGAACTCGACTTCCAGGGGCATTTCGAAAGTTTGATCACTCGTATGGACATCAATTTCTAGGGTGAGGGCGGCTGGGGACCTATCTCTGCAAATTCGAGGTTTTTGACAACCCCTGGTTAGATCCGCGCTAAAAAAGGACCTCTGGAAATAAAATAAAAAACCATACCTGGAAATAAACTTTACCGCCTCTCCCTCACTCCATATTATATGAACACAACCCATATACTAATGCAAACATAGCGAATAAATTAATATAGCTAGACTTAACTTGTGTATCTGTTGATACTTTGTTAGCCTATTAATTCCAATTCCATGCTTCCATGGTGTCATACTCCTGTGTCGAAGTCTTTGCTATCCAAGTCTGTGCCTCCAAACTGTCCTGCTGAGTGCTCACACCATTCGAAGCTCTTTCACCATGTGAATGAAGCTTTAACGGTGAAACGGACTTTTGGTGCACGGGGGCAGCTGCCCTCTTTTTCTTGACCACCTCAAAATAAGTGCCTAAAAGATTTTTTTTATTATTATTTTTACATGCATACGTATGTATATGGCCTGAGTATCTGTGAAATTTCGTTCAATAACATGTTGTATTGTACCCTGCACAAAAAAGACAAAAAGTTGGTCCGAAATCAACAAAAAACAAGCCCAAAATCTGCATGTATTTGGTCTTTTTTATATCTTTCACATGCAAGGACGTATATTGATGAAATTTTGACACGTTATACTGCACTACTATACATGCGTGTACACAAAAATTTAGAATTTTTTAAGCCAAAAAATCTGTTTTTTTGAACTACAGGAAAACGGGCACCGTTGCCTTGGTGGTCAGATCTCACTTTTCGGCTTTAACGGCCCCAACTAAAATATACGGTAGTAGGGCAAAGACGACGTAGACGTCGATCGTCTCCACTGTAAAACTCCGGGACATATATAGCACAGCAACAAAGCTAGCAAAACCTACACCAACAGGCTTGCAGCTAGCGTGCTTGGTCGCGCTCGTTGCGGCTCTTATGTTTCTCTTCATGGAGGGCCGGGCGACGGCAGCGCGGACGTCTGCGGGGAGTTTGGTGCAGCGGCGGCGGGAGGTGCGAAGCCTCCTCAGGCGGCTCAATAAGCCTCCTGTCGCAAGCATCGAGGGAACATATATATTAAATGATGCCACGAATATACATTCCCTTTGATTTTACTTCCTCTGTTTCAAAATAAATGTCTTAATTTTAGTATAATTTTATATTAGAGCTAGTACAAACTTAAGACGGCCATTTTGAGACGGAGGGAGCACGAGGCAAGTGTTGCCTCTCTGGTGCTGTACGTCGCTCAGCACACATGCCCAATTCACCATGCATGTTTTGCTAACTAGCTTGCATTTATTTGGTCCTTGTTTATTTGCATGTTTACCATTAGCTTCCGTGTTCTTAGTTTGTTTGTCGCCATTTCAGTCTCACCGGGCATGCACCTGTGCAATGAAAATAGGAACATTACAATATCTGTAAATATAGTAAAAGCATTTAGATCACTAAAATAGTGATATGAACGCACTAATATTTCTATGAGAAAAAAATGTTTTTGGTTCCTCAAGTTAAAAGTATAGACTTGACCCCTCAGGCCTAGTTCGATTAATCCCTTCCATGTGGGGATTGGAGGGGATTTGCAGGGATTTTGGCTTGTAGGGGACTTAATCCCCCTCAATCCCCTTCAAATCCACCTCAACCGAACAAGCCCTCAAGATTTATTGGTATACACTAGCAAATATGCCCACGCGTTGCAACCGGAATTTTTTTCCTATCACATACCCCTAACTTTGTTTTGGCAATTATGATCACAGTATAGATTGTATTCTAACGGAAACCGGAACAAAACGATCACAAGCTGTACAATGTTTATTCTACAGACGTCTGTTGCAGTCTATAAACAGAACATATATACTCAGCTGCAGGTTCTTCAAAATAACTTTAATTGGTCGCACCTTTACTCCAATCAAATACAAAGTAGTATAGCTGCATTTTTTCAGAACAAAGAATGAAACATTCGCACTTTATCCATCCTTTGGTTCAGTTAAATAATACTACATGCTAGCTTGCTTGTTGGATGTGCTCAAATAATTCAGAGTGAACAACTCTGAACCTGACTCTGGCTAAAAGAACAAAATCATTGTCTTTATTAAACTTACGTGCTCTGCATTATGGACACTGTGGCATGGGTTGCAACTTGAGTAGAGCTTGTCTGAAAGAATAACATCACATAGGCCTCACACCCCAAGGGCCCGGGAAACAAGTGTAAAATCCATGCTCCTCTCCATACCAGAGATATAAGTGAACTAACAATCAACTATGCAAGTCATCCATGCTTATATACTATATATAAAACATGGTGATTTCCAAAAATTAACCTGTTCTCTATATAAAACTAAAATAAGAAGGAAAAGAAACATACTTGTGCGGCCGATCAAATAGGTAAGGCATGCGAGCATGATTGTTGTATGTCAGGGTGGAGGTCGGTGGAGCGCAGCGATTGCACCTATGTCAGGGTGGACACGGTCCAAGCCGGTCCAGTCCCAGTGCAAGCTGTCGTTTGGACCGGCCGGCGGCGGTTCGAGTTGGACCGGACCGAGTAGCGTGGCAGTCCCGTTTTCAAGGCAGCATGGTGGTCATGGCGTGGCAGCGATGACCATAGTGACAGCAAGACATGGACACCATACCAATCCGAAGGACCAAGGAGGAGGATGTCCTATGGGTCAGGTCCATTAGGAGGTTTGGCAAGAAGATGCCTAGGAGCATCCCAAACCTCAATCCAATTAATGAAACCAACACACCCAATGTATTGAGAGGCCACCAGGTAAAAGAACCATTCAAGAATCACATTCATTTGATTAATAATCTTCTAATTAGATTGTTACTATTGTTATTTTCAAAATTTCTCTTTTAAACTTTGTTTCTTGTCCCACCGAGCAGCATGCAGTTGCATCAACACAATATGATAGGTTCTACAGAACTAAAGTCACCTTCAATTTGTGGAAACCATCGATTGGAAGGGCCAATGACTTCAGCTTAGCCCAGCTTTGGATTATTGGGGGTTCCTACAATGGCAACAAACTCAATACCATTGAAGCAGGATGGCAGGTGAGATCTCAAAGGTTAAACCTACATTTATAAAAGAACTATTAAACTCCACCCTCTAGCTTCCGTGCATGATGTATGTGTTTTTGAAAGAGTGGGAGCATAAGAATGAGCTAGGCAATGTTCTTCACTCCTACAATATGTTTTATTTCATAAGTTGTGCTAGCAACATTGTTTATAAATTACTCCTTTCGTTCCTTTATGTACGGTGTATTATTTTCAGCACGGTGATCAAGGCATATAATTATGGACATGCTAGGACAAAATTACCTTTGGCAAATTCGTTGGTTAGTGGTAAGTAAATCAGTTAGTCCAAGAAAGACAGAGGTACACACAATCAAGAGAGAGATACTTTCCTTCTTTTGCTACAAGTAGAGATACATGCAATCAGGAGAGAGATTCTTCCTCTTTTTGGAGAGCTAGGGATGGAATTATGAGAAATGAGAAGAAATACACCTTACATTGTGAAATTTTATCAAAAAACAAATACACCTTATATAAAGGAAGGGAGGGACTATAGTACATAAGGGCATATGTACACAATTAAAGTGTATATAAGTGTTCTCTTTGGACATACCCATTATATTAATAGATATTATTAAATACAAGTTCTATTGCTATCTAGTAATAAAAATGGAGATTTAATCACAACTAAATCAGTTGGAATCTCAAGTAATCATAATTCACTAGTTTTTAAGCTTCAGGTAGCCTAACCTAAAAAATGAACTAAATTTGAAACTTCTTAATGTCGTAAAACAAAAGTACGTCTGTTTGTAAAGAGCATCAAATTATGGCTCGCCAAAGACAATTTTTTCCTAAAGAAGGGGACACAAATTATAGATCTGGAGGAAACATAACACAACGAAGGAATAAAATTATCATCCACTTCATGGACTTCAATACAAATATATTCCACAAAATGATCTCACGTAGGAGATTAAGCTTGGCTTTTAGAAGACCGCAACAAGGAATGCAAAAACAAGATCATATCTCATTTATCAAACAATAGTAACCCATGCATTATTCCTTACAAGGCATATTTCCTTTCATTATGAGAAGGTTTTGACAACTATTTATCCCATTAAAAACACAATCATAACTAAATACTTATGCATAAGACTCTTAAATAAGATTCATGTATTCGTAAATTAATTTTTGGTCGAAGCCTTGTAAAAACATGAACCACTCTAAAGAAGCAGTCAAAGATAAATCGACTAAAAGAAATCTTCTTGGAGAATAATATAGATAGGGAATAGATGATTACAAATACGAATAATACGAGAAACACAGGAAGCAAAATTGATAGACGGAATACACTAATAATGTATCGCAATCTTATTGGAGAATAATATAGGTAGGAAATAGACGATTACAAATTTGAATACTATGAGAAACACTAGAAACAAAATCGATAGATAGAATACACTAATAATGTATCCTATACACAAAATTGATAACTTACTCCTAGCAATTAGAGAAATTTTTTGAATCCACCACATTATTACTCATGAAATACAGTAGAAAAAATAGATAAATTATACTATTTGTATAGAAAACAAAAGAATATTTGTAGATAAAAAAACCAATGGACGATTTTTGCTGCTAAAGTGCCCTCATATGTGATTATGAAAAAATAACCTAAAGTAGGCTCATAAATTTTAAAAGAAATCACCCACCTTTTACTTTATCAAAATAACATTAACCAGCACCCTAAATCTGCATATGGCTTCCTACATACAAAATAATAACCTAAAGTAGGCTCATAAATAGTCATCTCACTTCCTACATATGGCTCTCTGAAAAAAAGTTACTTCGGTTACCCACATATACCATTACAAAAAGTAATGCTTAATAACCCTCTAATCGGCAATCAAAATTGCCCGTCTTGAAAAATTTGTAAAATAATTCAACCCACTAAATAAACATCTAAATTTACTGATTTTTTCTTACACTAGTGCAAAAAAGCCTAACTATGGGATGGAGAAAATGTCCTGGCGGACTATCTGTTCCGACTGACAATGCGGGACGCGCACCCATGTGGAACAAGAAATCTATATTTTGCGACCTACCCTATTGGAAAGACCTAGAGATCTGCTCTGCAATCGACATGATGCACGTGACGAAGAATCTTTGCGTGAACCTGCTAGGCTTCTTGGGAGTGTATGGGAAGACAAAATATACATCGGAGGCACGCGAGGAACAACATTGTGTGCATGAAAAAGACGGCATGCATCCAGAGCAGTATGAAGATCCTGCCAACTACGCTTTTACCAAAGAATAGAAGGAAATCTTCTTTGAATGCCAGCTCAGTATGAAGGTCCCGTCTAGCTTCTCATCGGATATAAAGGGAATAATAAATATGGCAAAGAAAAAGTTCCAAAACCTAAAGTGTCATGACTGCCACGTGATTATGACGCAACTGCTTCCGGTTGCATTGAGGGGGCTTCTACTGGAAAACGTTCGATTAGCCATTGTGAAGCTATGTGCATTCCTCAATGCAATCTCTCAGAAGGTGATTGATCCATAAATCCTGCCAAGGTTAAGGAGTGATTTGGTGCAATGTCTAGCTAGTTTCGAGCTGGTGTTCCCACCGTCCTTCTTCAATATCATGACGCATGTCCTAGGTCATCTAGTCGACGAGATTGTCGTTCTGGGCCCTTTATTTCTACACAATATGTTCCCCTTTGAGAGGTTCATGAGAGTCTTAAAGAAATATGTTTGTAACTGCGCTAGGCTACAAGGAAGCATCTCTGTGGGTCATCAAACAAAGGATGTCATTGGGTTTTGTGGTGACTTCATTCCTGACCTTAAGAGGATTGTTCTCCCTCAATCGCGGTATGAGGGGAGACTGACTAGAAAAGGCATGCTAGGAGAAGACTCAATAATATGTAGGGACGGGCATTCTTGCTCTCAAGCACACTACACAGTTCTACGGAATTCTACCTTGGTGACCCCGTATGTCGATGAACACAAGAATATTCTGCGCTCCAAACACCCGGAGCAGTGTGACGACTGGATTACATGTGAACACATCAGGACTTTTGGTAGTTGGTTGCAAACACGTCTCATGGGTGACAACACTGTTTCTGATGAGTTGTACTCATTGGTCAGGGACCATCTTCGACTATATTGACATACAAAGGGTACGAGACAAATGGGAATACATTTTACACGATTGCCCAGGATCAAAAGAGCACCAACCAAAATAGCGGTGTCCGCTTTGATGCATCAACCAAGAGGCGAAAGAACACATATTAGGGTTACATATTGGACATATGGGAACTTGACTATGGACATGATTTCAAGGTCTCTTTGTTCCAATGCAAATGGGTTAATCTGTCAAGAGGCGGGGTACAGGAAGATCCACAGTACGGAATGACAATAGTGGATCTGAACAATCTTGGATACACAAACGAACCATTCGTCCTAGCCAATGATGTGGCGCAGGTTTTCTATGTGAAGGACATGTGTACCAAACCAAGAAAAAGAAGAGATAATGAAGAGAATACATCATATGATGAGCCAAAGCGTCACATAGTTCTTTCAGGAAAAAGAGACATCGTGGGATTGGAGGTCATGATAGACATCTCTGAAGATTATGAAAAGTTTTATGAAATTCCTTCCTTCAAAGTCAAGGCTGACCCAAGCACCCTGTTAAACGATGAAGATTATCCATGGTTACGGCACAATAAGCAAAGGACACAAGCGAAGAAAAAGTGAATACTTTCTCTCCATAACTATATCATTGCAGTTACATGTGAATAAATGAAATGCCTTTTGTAACACATGAGTTTTCGTCCGAAACCCTGATACTTCGAAAGAGATTGTCCGTTTTGTACACGAAGTGCATCCAGTTTTTACCGTAAACCTCTCAACTTTTTATAACATGTTATGTGGGTGAATTGATGATATAATGCCAACTTCCAACCTTTCCAGAGTTCATTTGTAGTGCTTTTCAATTTTTGGGTCATTTAGCTCATAAAAATTAGTAAATGCATGAAAAATACCAAATGAAGTCAGAAAGGGTTGAAAATTGATGATGTAGCATTGAATGGTTCGTTTTGAACACAAAAAAAGTATGGATTTCAAATAAGTTAAAAAAATGAAATCCCTTTGTAACAGATGAGTTTTCGTCCGAAACCGTGATACTTCAAAAGAGATTGTCCATTTTGTACATGAAGTGCATCCAGTTTTTGCCGTAAACTCTCAACTTTTTATAGCATTTTATGTGGGTGAATTGATGATATAATGCTAGCTTCCAACCTTTTCAGACTTCATTTGTAGTGCTTTTCAATTTCTGGGTCATTTAGCTCATAAAAATTAGTAAATGCATGAAAAATACCAAATGAAGTCAGAAAGGGTTGAAAATTGATGATGTTGCTTTGAATGGTTCGTTTTGAACACAAAAAAGTCTGGATTTCAAATAAGTTAAAAAAATGAAATCCCTTTGTAACAGATGAGTTTTCTTTCGAAACCGTGGTACTTCAAAAGAGATTGTCCATTTTGTATATGAAGTGCATCTAGTTTTTGCCGTAACCCTCTCAACTTTCTATAACATGCTATGTGGATGAAATGATGATACCATTACAAGTTTCAACCTTTTCAGAATTCATTTGAAGTGATTTTCAATTTTTGGGTCATTTAGCTCAAACAAATCAGTAAATGTATGAAAAATATGAAATGAAGTCAGAAAGGGTTAAAAATTGATGATGTGGCTTTGATTGGTTCATTTTAAACACACAAATAGTCTAGAGTTGAAATAAGTTCAAAAAATGAAATCCCTTTGTAACAGATGAGTTTTCGTCCGAAAACCGTGATATTTCAAAAGAGATTGTCCATTTTGTACATGAAGTGCATCCTGTTTTTGCCGTAACCCTCTCAAATTTTTAGCACATGATGTGTGGATGAAATGATGATACCATGACAACTTTCAAACTTTTCAGAGTTCATTTGAAGGGCTTTTCAATTTGAGGGTCATTTAGCTCAAAAAAGAATGCACTGAGAAGCTTTTACAAAACTATGCAACTAAAATTATCAAAGTATTTTTTCTTTAAAACATTAATAGAAAAAATAATATAATGATAAAACACGCTGGAAACAAATAAAAAAATAAAACAAAAAATAAATAAAGAAAAAAACAAAATAAAAATAATGGAAATTACTCAACTAAAATTAGCAAAGTATTTTTTTGTTAGAAACTTTAATAGCATACTAAAATAACAAAATCAGTTTTTGAACATAATGATAGAACACAATAATATTAAATAGCAGGAAAAAGAATCACTCAAAAATCCATTTTTATAGTAAAGTTATTCACAAACTAGTGATTCACATAAATTTCAAAGAATTCAAATTTAAACTATTCAAATTTGAAAACTAATAGCATTAATAGAAATTTTATAATTTTTGTGACCTAACAGCAAAAAGAATAAAAAAATAAAGCAATAAAAAAATAATGCAAAATACAAAACAAAAAATGGAAAATAAAAAAATGCTATCAACTGGGCCACGATGGCATGAATACGACTAGAAACCCAACCAGCCAGTTGGGCCAGGATTCAGGCCCGTAGAAGGCCCAGTAGGCCTACAGGCAGATAAAGAGTGGGAGGCCCGTAAGCCTGCTTTAGAGAGGAGCTCGAAGGCTAAGGCGCACCGCGCCTTATAAATAGGTGTGACACTCTCTCCACTAGCGAGGTGGGACTAAACTCCCACCATGCCGCTATGCAAGGCCATTGGTCCCGGTTGGTGCCAGGAACCGGGACCAATGCCTACCTTTGGTCCCGGTTCGTGCCACCAAACGGGACCAAAGGTCTCTACTTCTCGCGCTTTGTGCTGCTGAAAAGAGACCTTTGGTCCCGGTTGGTGGCACGAACCGAGACCAATGGTCCCGTTCGTGCACCAACTGGGACCAATGTTATGTGTATATAAGAAGCACTTGTGAAAATTTTCATTTTCATCTCGAAGTTCCCCCCGACGATGCCGACCTCCCTGACGCCGCCAGGCTGCCCCGACGCCGTCGCCGTCGCCCGTGCCCCTGCCCCACTGCCGCGCCCACACCGGCGCTGTCGGGGATATACCCCGCGATATGACCCGGGAGGCAGTTATGACCCGGTCGGTAGTGAGTCCCTGATGACTCTCCGGTGAGTCCCCGGATGACTCTGCGGCTGTGAGTCCCTGATGACTCTCCGGTTGAGAGTCCTCGGATGACTCTCTGACTGTGAGTCCCTAATGACTCTCCGGTTGAGAGTCCCCGGATGACTCTCCGGCTGTGTGTCCCTGATGACTCTCCGGTGAGTCCCCGGATGACACTCCGGCTGTGAGTCCCTGATGACTCTCCGGTGAGTCCCTGGATGACTCTCCGGTTATAAGTCCCTGAAGATGAGTCCCTGAAGATAAGCATCCGGTATGAGCCGCCCGGCGTGAGCCGCCCGACGTAAGCCGCCCGGTGATTCAGAAGCCCTGGAAGAGAAGCCCACGATGGGAAGTTGCAATAGGAAGTCTCAATCCGACTCAGACTCTACATGTAAACCACCCCTTCAGCTTATATAAGGAGGGGCGGGTCACCCCAAGAGGGGTCAAGGTTTTTAGACGTCTCAATAGACAGGTCTTAGATAGACAAGAGATTAGAGACTCTCGAGATGAGAGGTAGCAAATCAGCACCCTTGTAACAGAGAGATCTTCATCATCATCAATACCAGACAAGCAGGACGTAGGCTTTTACCTCCATCGGAGGGGCCGAACCTGGGTAAACTCCGTGTCTTCTCGATTGCGATCAACCCCTTCAAGCCGCCACGTAGTTGCGTCTCGCCCCGAACCTAAATCCGTTGACCTGGACATCTGCCGTGTTAAATCCATGACAGTTGGCGCCCACCGTGGGGCTGCGCAGGAGTGGTGTTGTGTTCTTGAAGGGATCTCCACAGGGATCGAGAAGCTTGCCATGCGCCAGACGAAGAAAGTCAAACACCAAAAAAATCTACATCCGCTCGAAAGTTCATCAGTTGAGATTGAAAAAGTTTCAATGTCATCGCTGTAGCGGCGAGCCGGCCCCGTTCTTCCGGGTCGGCCTCACCTCGCCGGCTCCTCTCCAAGCCGGCCCCGTCCTGGCCGCACTCCGATTCCGCTGGCACCCTTCCGGGTCAGCCTTGTCTCCGTTAGCCATCTCCAAGCCAGCCCCATCGCGGACACCTCCACTGCCGACGTTTCTGCTTGAGTCGTTGTGCGCTACCGCATTATCCAGCCTATGAGCCGCCATCGCGGATGAGCCACGAGCCACCATCGCGCCCGCCTGTTCGCCCGTGAGCCGCCTCGGTTGCATCTCGATCCGTCGTCCGGCGGGCCTGCCGCACCATGCCCTGCGCTGCTGTTCCGGGTCGGCCTGGCCGAGAGCCGCCGTCATGCCGCCTTCAAGCCCCCGCCAGCTCTCCGCTCCTCGCTCCGGCGCCCTAACTTAACCGCCACGCAGGCCTCCACCTGAGCTACCTCCGCCTTGCCCAAGCAGTGGTGGCGATTTTATAGTCAAAGTGGCCAAGTGTTAAAAACAAGCCTTGTCAAAAACGTCGTGGTCCTTCACCGCCTTGAGTAGCCTTGCTAGACTTCTTGGACGCAAACGCCGTCACCACCAAGCCGTCCTAGTCTAGCGCCGTCTCGAAGCCGTCGTGGCCGAATCGTCACCTCTGCTGCGGCCTCGAGAGAGTATCTCAATTGTTGTTGAAATTACGGGAAGTGATCCATGGACGATGTATATGACTTAGCTCGTCGTCAAGATGAAACAGGTGCTATCCATCCAATTTATTTTATCTATACGTTTTGATTCCTTCGAAGAACAATTACTTCGTCTTTTAAATATTTTTTGGACACAGGACAAACCATTCATTACCGGAGTGGCATCTTATTGCAGAGATGGAGGCATACCAGCATCATTTAGCACAAGACGCCTGTACCGGCTTACGACGCCTCCAGGCGACTCACACGTCTGTGCTGGCTTACAACGTCATGACCGACTCTCGCCACCATGCCGGCTTACAATGCCGTGACCGTCTCTCGCCACTGCGCCGGTTTACAATGCCGTGACCGTCTCTCGCCACTGCGCAGGTTTACAACGCCGTGGCCGACTCTCGCCACCCGCGTCGGTTCTAAATACCATGGCCGTCTCTCATCCGTCTGTACCAGCTTACAACGCCAGCGGATGACCAAACCGCCCGTGCCGGTTGATAACACCCGTGGCCGACTCATCCATCGGCACCATCTTACAATATCGCAGCCGTCTTTCACAAACAGAACCGGCTTACAATGTCGTGGATGGTTTCTACGTCTACATCAATATATTTAGTGCAGTGCTCACCTGTACGAGCCGCCCAACGGACACGTGCAAGACGCCACCCACACTGTGATCTACATCAACATATCGGTGTGGTGCTCGTCGATACGAGCCGCACAACGGACAAGCGTATAACCCGCCACCACTACAGTTTTGGTTCACTTCAACAAACAGCCGGAATGAACCCTCGACCGGATCATTGAAGCAATTAGTACGGGATCATCTATAACCCGCCACGGCCAAACTTCAACTTTCGATGAAGATTCTCAAGCCGCCTCTTCGAGTCAACTTGAGACTCGGGGGCTACAGACATAGCAAGACACATTTGGTCGTTTTCAATAAGAAGCCTGGGTCTTTGCAGGATGAAATTTTCCGGCTCACAGAATTGAGTTAAAGTGGTTTGTTTGCCGTCAAACGGCTGATCTATCATCCGGCTTTATGCCCTATCAAGCGTTGTTGCAGGGAGGCTTCTTGCCTTCGGGTATAGCTTACATCTTCCCTGCACAGTCTGCTTCTACGCTGTTGCAAGGAGGCTTCTTGCCTTCGGGTATAGCTTACATCTCCCTTGCGTAGTTGGCTTTATGCCTAGTTTGGATACATTAAGCGCTGTTGTTGATGGAGGCTTCTTACCTTTGGTATAGCATAACATGACCCTAAGACAACAATGTGTACACCAAATTCTAGTTGCTTATCAACTGCGGCCATCGAAGGGGGCTTCTTACCGACGGGTATCACTTATCTCACCCTAATGCCCGGCTTTATGTCATTTCCGGTTAACATGTTAGCCGCGGTTGTCGAAGGGGGCTTCTTACCGACGGGTTAGATTATCTCACCCTAACAACCGGCGTTTACGCCAAAACTTAGCGGTTGAAGGAGGCTTCTTGCCTTCGGGTATAGCTTACATCACCCTTCAAACAGTCGACTATTGCAATCAGTAGCCGCGGCTGTCGAATGGAGGCTTCTTGTCACAAGGTATAGCTTACATCACCCATCGGCAACCGGCGTTCGTGCATAAAATATACAACATGTGTTGTTGAAGGAGGCTTCTTGCCTTCGGGTATAGCTTACATCACCCTTCAAATAGCTGGCTTTTGTAAATCATTAGCCGCGGCTGTCGATGGAGGCTTCTTGCCTCAAGGTATAGCTTACATCACCCATCGACAGCCGGTGTTCGCATACAAGGTACAAAATTTGCTGTTAAAAGGAGGCTTCTTACCTTCGGGTATAGCTTACATTACCCTTCATACAGCTGGCTTTATGTCATTCCGGTTGACATGTCAGTCGTGGATTATTCAAGGGAGCTTCCCACCTCCAGATAACATGCCGACTTATCAAGCCGAGTCAGAGCAAGATTACGAGAAAGGTGCAATCTTATGAAAGGTATGAACATCTCCGGGGTGAGCTTCTTCAAGCCGCCCTCACAACAATGCAGAATATATTTTGTCTTGTTTATTTTTTGCAGGTATTATCTCTTAAAGATGAGCTGGATCTTCATGGTTATTATAAGCAGTAATAAATGATTGGGGATTTTTCAAACTAGCTCGGAGAAATTATTATTTGTCAGATATAATGCCGTGTCATCGACTTGACCGGCTCTCGGATTTCTTCAATTGTACTCTGTAGTAATCTACAACACTCATGGATTTTCCAATATATATTTGACGGGTTGCATCGCAACCACGAGCAGGGATTTCATGTCAAAAGACAAATGAATTATTCCAGGATATTCATTCCAGGTTATATTACAACCACGGTCAAAGATTCATTCAACAAATTATGGTGAGTTATATTACTCTCACATAGTCCCGAGTCGCCGCAGGCAGACGACCCGGCACTTGGGGGCTACATTATTCAAGTCCAAGTTTATATCAATTATGCAAGTCCCATGTCGCTGCAAGCATGCACCACGGCACTTGGGGACTAATGCAAGTTGCTTTTCAAATCATTACATTGTCAGCAAGACTCTATTTTCTCAAGGAGATGAGCCGGCCCTTCTATATTTTTATAAAGTCCCAGCCCAGTAAATTCTTACTGACCCGGCACTTGGGGACTACACCACTCAGATCAAACTTTCTAAAAAGTCCCAAATCGCCGCAGGCGTGCGACCCGGCACTTGGGGGCTACAGTATTTAGTCGTTTTAACAGATTATGAGGTTCAAACTGAAGACCCGACACATCACATTCTAATGAGTCGGCCCTTGGGGGCTACACCCGCCGAAGCTTTCAAATGAGCCGACCCTTGGGGGCTACACCCGCCGAAGCATTATAAGGTATAAAGAAATTATAAGTCCCAGGTTGCTGCAAGCAGGACAACCCGGCCCTTGGGGGCTACACAGTCCAAAATATTATTTGCAAAGCACCAAGTTATCATGGATAATCTCGGAGCTTGGGGGCTACAGGTAATATGGACATATCAAAAACTTTGAGGATAATTTTCAAAGATGTTAAATATGGAATTCAGTTGTTAGACCCGGCGTCACCAACACTTATGACCTGGTGTTATCAAAAGATCATAACCCACCAGAGTCTATATAAGCCGCCCTGCTTCACAACAATGGAAGCCCGGTTTTACATCAGATGGATTTTCATCCCAATATTTTTATTAAGTCAGCTGGATTCTAGTTATTTAACCCGGAGTCACCAACAATAATGACCCGGCATCATCAATGATTATGACCCGGCGGAGATGACCCGCCAAGAGTATTGGAAGCCGACTCAATGGCATATGGGTGTTCTATTCTCAATATTTTTCAAAGGACATTGACAAGCAAGATGATTATTAAGACGGCTCATTGATATGTAGAAAAGACCCGGATTTCTGAGGAGCCATTTTATAAGTCGGCCAAAGAAGCAAGCCGGCCACTTAACATATTTGTTACTCTTATTTCAGGAGCTTACCATGAATAAATTCAAGCTAACCTGGGGGCTAATGTCGGG
This sequence comes from Hordeum marinum, assembly GCA_022496015.1. Taxonomy (NCBI): domain Eukaryota; kingdom Viridiplantae; phylum Streptophyta; class Magnoliopsida; order Poales; family Poaceae; genus Hordeum; species Hordeum marinum. Next base: position 512,832,412 of record CM039676.1, on the reverse strand, counting down.
GATATACCCCGCGATATGACCCGGGAGGCAGTTATGACCCGGCCGGCTGTGAGTCCCTGATGACTCTTCGGTGAGTCCTCGGATGACTCTGCGGCTGTGAGTCCCTGGTTGAGAGTCCCCGGATGACTCTCCGGCTGTGAGTCCCTGATGACTCTCCGGTTGGGAGTCCCTGGATGACTCTCCGGCTGTGTGTCCCTGATGACTCTCCGGTGAGTCTCCAGATGACTCTCCGGCTGTGAGTCCCTGATGACTCTCCGGTGAGTCCCCGGATGACTCTCCGGTTATAAGTCCCTGAAGATGAGTCCCTGAAGATAAGCATCCGGTATGAGCCGCCCGGCGTGAGCCGCCCGACGTAAGCCGCCCGGTGACTCACAAGCCCAGGCAGAGAAGCCCACGATGGGAAGTTGCAATAGGAAGTCTCAATCCGACTCAGACTCTACATGTAAACCGCCCCTTCAGCTTATATAAGGAGGGGCGGGTCACCCCAAGAGGGGTCAAGTTTTTTAGACGTCTCAATAGACAGGTCTTAGATAGACAGGTCTTAGATAGACAAGAGATTAGAGACTCTCGAGATGAGAGGTAGCAAATCAGCACCCTTGTAACAGAGAGATCTTCATCATCATCAATATCAGACAAGCAGGACGTAGGCTTTTACCTCCATCGGAGGGGCCGAACCTGGGTAAACTCCGTGTCTTCTCGATTCCGATCAACCCCTTCAAGCCGCCACATAGTTGCATCTCGCCCCGAACCTAAGTCCGTTGACCCGGACATCTGTCGTGATAAATCCACGACAGATGCCGTCCGCCACCCATGCCATCGCCGTCCGCCATCCCGAGCACGCCCCTGCGCCCCGGCCCGCCCCCACCGTGGTTGTCGTCGTCGGCTCCCTCGTGCGCCGCCCCTGCCGTCGCCCTCACCAGCCGACCCCGTCGCCCTCGCCAGCCGACGCCCTCGCCGGCTCCCTCACGCGTCGCCCCCGCCGTCACCCTCGCCAGCCGACGCCGTCGCCGGCTGCCTCGCGCGCCGCCCCCACCGACGCCCTCGCCAGCCGATGCCGTTCGTCGCACCCGAGCACACCCGGCCACTCCCCTGCCCCGACCCGCCCCCACCGTCACCGTCACCCTCACCCTCGCCGGCCACCCTCGTTGTGAGCCGCCGCCGCCCCGGCTCTGGCATATTATTTTTTTGTTCAGAGCATTTTTTTGTTCATATATGCATTTTTTTGTTCGTATGTGTATTAATTTTTTTATTCATAGCATTTTCTTGTTCATATATGTATTTTTTTCATAGCATTTTTTCCATGTATATATGTATGTGGCTATGTATGTATAGATGGATAGCATTTTTTTCATGTATGTATGTCGTTGTAGATATATCCCCTCCCCGATAACTTCGACATGAGGGGGGGTGGTCGATATACCCTCTCCCCGATAACATTATTTTTTTAAGTTTGTAAGGTAAAACGTTCACCCCCCCTCTCGATATACTGGGCGACCAACTCTCGAGGCCACCCAAACCCTAGAAGAAAAGCGTTGTCGATATACCCCTCCTCGATAACATTTTTTCTTAGTTACTAAGGTAAAATGTTCATATAGAAAACTCCGGTAATATAGATTTATCGAGAATGCCCCCATTATGGATGTGCACAAGTTGATCCATTTTTTTTTGATCCCATCTATATATATATATTTCTATATGTCATGTTGTGTGTCAAAGTATTGAAGAAATCCATGGCTTCATCATTAGCCGGAAGTAATCGGCGTATGATGCTATGAAGCTCTTCAAAATTGTTTTGGAATGGAGTTCTGGATAGAATAATTCTCTTTTTGGTACGAATTTCAGCAACAACCTTCCAAATAGCGATATTCTGAAGGTTCTTGCTGAACTTCGTACCAAAAAGCTAATTATCCTATCCGGGACTCCATTCCAAAACAATTTGGGAGAGCTTCGTACCATTATGCGCCTGTTACTTCCAGCTAATGATGAAGCCATGGTTTTCTTGAATCCTTTGACACTAGACAACGTGACATATAGAAGGGTAGATGAGATTAGGAAAAATATGGACCATTTTATGCACATCCAGAATGGCGTCATTTTTTGTTCATATAATTATTATTTTGTTCATAGAACTTTTTTTTGTTCATAGAAAGTTTTTATATATGATCCATGGATATATGAGCAATGATGACGCTGTTGATGATATGAGTTCTTTGATGAAATGATGATATGATATATATATATAGTTCTTTGATGATGATGATATGATATATAGAGTTCATTATGTTGATATATAGATTATTTTCATTATGGTGATATGTATATAGATATATTTCATTTGTTGATGGTTGGTGATCTATCATGTTAATTGCATCTTACGTTTGACAACTACCTGGGCTCATTATACGGACCATGAGGTGTAAGATCTTCAAGATCTGCCAAAATTCATGTATGAACACTCTTGGAACTGCAGTGCAGTTTGGGGTATTTTTGAGAAAAGGATTTCAAAAATCAATGGTAACGGTCTTTAACTTGAATCTATATTGAATTATGATAATCTATTTACCTATTTTACTGACTTTATTGTTGATTATTAACTGTTGCATAGTGTGTTCCATGCAACATAAGGGAGGACTTCAACAATTCATATGGTAACGTGTTGTACTTTGAGGATGATGAGGAGCGCGAATTCGAATTGGATCTGCACAAAGGAAAGAATAAAACCATCATATATGGTGATGGATGGGAGCTGTACATTGTAGTGAACAATTTTAAAGGAGGAGAACTCGTAGCTTTTTCCTTAATACGAGAGGTGAATAGGTTAAGGACATTATATGTCCAAAGCGATGATGATGACATCGTCGGCCAAGGTGACCAAGATGACATCGACAGCCAAGATGAAGATGAGGACATCCAAGATGAAGATGAGGACAACTAAGATGAAGAGGAGGACATCAAAGATGAAGATGATGGTCCTATCCTTTCTGCATTTTTTCTCAAAGGATGAAGAAGCTTACTCCGGATGATAAAGCTAGTGTGAAAGAAATGTTACCATCCTCTTCGGCATTGTTGGGGAAGCCCTTTGTGCACCGTCTAACAAAAACAAACATGGTCAATGAAGTTATGGTGAGATGTTTTATATTCTTTCATCTCTTTTTGGTCTTAACCAAGTATGGAAGAGATGTTTAACATTTCGTGCTCTCTATTTTCTATTAATGATAGGGTCTTCAGAAGTTACCTTTGAAGATGGTTTCCGGAGTGGACATCCCCGCCGTCGGCACTACTGGAGTAATCCATAGACCAAGAGGGCCTGTCACGAATGTCCAATACAAGACAGAGGATGACGGACGCATATCATTTCACAAGGCCGGCTGACAGGAGTTCATCAAGGGAAAGAGAGAACTAAGGGTGGACACCCTTGTGGTAATCACTATAAGGAAGAGCAACCGCAAGGACTATCAGATGATTGTTGTTGTTGACCCTGTTTAGAAGTAAGTCATGAATATATTAGTTGAAGAACTGTTAGTTAATTAATTTGTATGTTAAGATGAATGTGATACATTGATGTTTGTTTCTTAAGTTGAACAAATTTCAAGTGATAATGATGGTTGTTTCTATATATTGATCATGACGATGTTATGTAATGATTCTTTTATTGCTATATGTAGTAGCTAGCGTCGAGTTGAATGAAAAGCATAAAATAAAAATAGTAAACACAAAAATAATAGGGGAAAACACAATATGAAGACCCCTAAACCCCTCTTTAGAAAAAACACAGTTCCTGCAGATGCTGACGCGTGGACACCTTTTGGTCCCGGTTGGTGTTACCAACCGGGACTAAAGGTCCTTCTACCTGGGCTCCCCGTAGAGGTCACGTGAAACCCCTTCTGTTTCTAATTTGCTGTGCGCGTGGGGCTGTCCCTTCCCATGTGTGTGCGTGTGCCGACACATACACATGCGCCGATTGATAGGTGCTGCCCAGTACCCAGCGTGTTCTTTGAATGACAATAATTCACATAATATTTTCTATATTGGATCATTCAGAACACTGAAGAAGACCCGCTAGCACTACGATGCCTAGTTTTCTTACTGAACATATGTAATAGTCATTCTACTTTCAGTAGTGGACATGGATTGGGGCACAACTGTTCTATTAGTGCTGACAAATAGATCAGCGCCAAGCTTTTTCAATCACTGTAAAAAGAGAAAAACTATAAGCTTAATCAAGACGTGAGCTTCCCTTCACTTAAAAAATTGATAGGGTGGTAGTATACCTATACTAAAGCCGCTCACCATGCCTAGCCTAACCAAACTAAAACTTTATGGAGACGCAAACAAAATTGGAATATTTCGAATAAAAAGAGAGGAGAAACAAATAACAAACAAAAGAACGAGAACAAACAGAAAAAACGAAAAAGAAGAAAACAAAAATAAACAGAAATAACTAAAAACGAAAACAAGAAGAAAAAAGTATCGCCAGAACTTGGGCCGGCCCACTGCGTTGTTCGCTCGCGCGCCCCCTGTGCGAAGCGTCCTGGGCTTTTAAATCAACCCACACGATATGGCCCGCCTGCTGATATTACGACGCAGCGAGCGGCGTATACGCTTTTCCCTTGCACCCTGCTGATATTATCACGAGTAACCAGTCAGTAATTTCGTTACGACCATTAAATCAACTCACACGCCATGGAATGCGCCTGACCAGGACTTTACAAATAATTAAGCAAAGCCCGGATCCTACAGCCATCGGCAAATCCGAATTTCTTTACTTTCTTTCTTTTTATTTATCCTTTCAATTTCCTAGTGGATGGTTTTCTGTATTTTTTCTTTATTTTTAATATATTTTTTGTGTTTCTTCCTACCTTACCTTCTATTTTATTTCGCCAACATCTTGTTGTCTTACTTTTCTCGTTTAAGTTTATTTACCTTCACTTTTCTTTCGGACTTAAACATTTTCCCAACATTATATTATTACTTATCCACATTTGTATGAATAATTTTCAAAAACATATAAACTTTTTTCTAAAATGATATGTATTTCTCATAATTACACTTATTTATTTTAGAATATAAAAACTTTTTGAGATACGCGGTGACCATTTTATTTCGCATTTACGAACATAAAAATCTACATACCTGCATTTTTTTAAATCAATGAAATCTTATGAAAACATACATGAACCATTAAATGTTAACTAATTTTTAATTCATGATGACTATTTTATTTGACATGTTTGAACTTATATATGTATGTTAAGTAAAAAAAGCCCATTATACCTTTAAACCTTTTTAAATAATTGTTTTTTACAATATAGTATTCGAACCCATTACACAAAATACTTCTTTTACAAAACAAAACGAAAATTGTGGCCCATGTTTTTCTGGACCATATAAGGGGCTTGGCGTCAAATAGGAAGACTCATTCTCGAAGTCTGGCAACTTTACTCAGAGCAATGCTAGCAGAGTTGCTATATTGAGCCAATCGACATTATAATAACTATTATGATGATTTTGGCCAAAAAAGCGACTCTAGCAAAGTCGCCCTCTTGTTAGGAGATTGCCATAGTTTATGGAGCAGCCTCCATATCAGGCATCCAGTTGCCACACATGATATCTCGATGCTGTCTTTGGAGCATGGTCCATATAACAGTTATGTGTGTAGATTTGATGTGGTGTCAAGAAAACATGAGGTGGTCCCCCACATCATGTGGGATGAGAGGGAGATTGGGAAAAAGGAATGTTCGCATGATTATGGCGGCACCACATATGGATACTATGTGTTTGATTGTTGCCTCTCGAGCATAGATAAATTTTTGGAATGCACTCCATAAAAATTATGAAGGTTACTCTCTTTGCGACTCTGCTAGAGTTGCTCTTTCCAAGTCGATGACAACAAAGATGATCCCTATCATGGCTCATCCAGCAATGGGCTGGACCCTAACAAAGTTTCTCCCTAGTAGCCAGGATCAAGGTCGTTATGTGTCAGCTGATTCCTAATGCCTTTTCCAGCGTGTTTGGTGGAGTGGTGAGGCAACCATATATATGGTGACATGATGGGGATACCAAGTTACTCCCTCCGGTCCTTTTTACTTCGCGTATAAGATTTTTATCAAGTCAAACTTTGTAAACTTTGACCATATATATATTAAAAAATATAAACATCTTCAATAACAAATACATATATCATGAAACTACATCTCATAATGAATCTAACAATATTGATTCGGCATTGTGAATGTTGATACCTTTTTCTGTAAGTTTGGTCAAAGCAAAGGTGCTTTGACTTCGGACAAAACTTATATGCAGACTAAAAAGGACCGGAGGGAGTACCAAATATTCTTGTCATGCCCCATGGAAATCGTACGTGGCTGTGTTCACCAAAACTTATATTCACCAAAGCGTTCTTATCGTGATTGTGATGGGTACGTGATTATTAAGTCCACCCACAACATAATTTCTTATAGATTTGTCAACAAGAAAATCAGCTTCGATGATTTAGGTGAAAAACAATTTTATTCGAATAGGCAACCACACAACCTTCCCTGGCCCGAAAATGACGAGGGGTTAATTCCATTTGATGGTTACGGGAGCAGGCCAAATTCACCATTTTGACACTTTAATCAAAATTCAACACAATTTGACCCTTATTTAATTATTATTTTTGGATCTGATCATTTTCCTGCGGCGGTAGGCTACTACCGACAAAATCAATGTTGGTACATATGTCCATGCTGGCGTGTATCATCTGAATTCCTTACCGCTAGCTCTTCTGGCGGTAGTCTTCTGCTCTACGTCCGGCCGAACGCAATCGCTAATGAGACGCTAATCACCAGGAGTATGTGCCACTACAGCTGTACAGGTGCTCCGTGCTCCGTCAGGGACAGCTGGATGCTAGCTAATGCAAATGCATGACGTTTTCTTTGTTTTTTTATTTTTGCATCCAACAAATGCATGAGCTTGTGTGTAGTATGTCTACAGCTTCAACCTACATGCACCTACAGCTAATCAAAGGATCAGCTAGTGGTTGCATAGTGCCGTAGCGCGGATGTGTCATATATGTACGTTTCTAGGGAGGGGCGTTTACTGCAAAAAATATTGTAAAATGTTTGCAAAAATTTTGATTTTTTTATAAATGTTTCTGTTAGTGTCGCAAGCATGCTTGCTAATTTTCATGCCAAACAGAGCAATAGTATTTCGTCCATGAAAATCAAATTTGAATGACATTTCGAGGTAATATTTGGTGTTTAAATTTGTTCTTTATGCACGTGCCAAAATGTTTAACTTATTTGCTGAATACTTTAAAGGTGACATTTGGACATGACTATAAATACATAAAAAAAATGTTAGGATTTTTTTGACATTCGAAAAATTATTTTTCGGGCGCAGGACCATGTCCTCCCGGGAGCTAAATTGGATTTCCGTATGTTTCCCTCCCTAATTTATCCAGCACTTAGATCATCTATATAGTCAGATATGTCAAATCCAGACTCTCAAACGCTTGCGGACGCGTATGGACGTGTTACGGGCATTGATCGGTCACTTCTTAAATCATGTCGTCCACATCCGTGTATTTTATATCCGATTCTTTATATGTATACCATGCAACGTCGATCAAATAATGTAGATCATCAACGGGATATACAAATGCACAATCCATTCATCAAACAGTCATCAACGGATCTTCAAAGGATTACCAAAATTCACATAACACTCGTAATCAATAGATAAGTTTAAACTACATCTAAGAACATGAAATTAATGTGTAGAAGGCGGATCTTCACCACTTCCTCACCGACCCTTTCGCCGCCTACTGCTGTAGGATTGTTCGAGTTGTCAGACAAGGATCCGTGATCGTAGTCAGAGGAGGAGGAGGAGGAGAGGGTGATAAGCCTTTAAGCCGACGGATGGCCTGGTCCTGCTGCCGCTTGCCCTTCGCCAACCAAGCCGCCTTCGTTGCTTTTACAGTGAACAGTACATGTGCTAGAAATGTATGATATTTTTTGTGTAGCTCACATAAAATTGTAGTTCATTGTGAAACTATACACACGTCTAGTATACCTCGCTATTATATATATATATATATATATATATATATATAATAAATAATATGTGTGTGCAATTTTTTCTTATTTTTTATAAACTTGAAAAGTATCTTTTGATTTCTTTTAAGTTTAGAACTATTTGAGGCTGTGGTCTATTAGCAATTTCCGTATGTACATATACTATCTATGTATATGTATACTAACCTGGAACTTGGTTTGCCACCTACGTACAATGCGTAGTTGAAAAGTTATAGTGTTCTTGCCGGAAATAGATTTACGTGCATGCATGTTAAGATTACGGATGTTTCACACAAGCACATGCATAGCTAGCATCTGGCTGTTTCGCGTACCTAGACTAGCCTGCCGGTGATTAGCATGACATTAGCATATCGTATGACCGCACATAGAGGAGAAGACTACAAGAGTTGGTGGTAACGAATTGAGGCTACCGCGCAATCTCCTTTGGCGGTAGACTGCTGCCACATCAGATAGTACAGGCCAGCGTGGACATATCCTATCGCTATTTACTGTAGCAGTAGCCCGTCGTACCCTGTCTGTGGCGGTAGGAAAAGAGTCAAATCATGTTAAACTTTGATTATAAGGTCAAAACAATGAATTTGACCACCAGAGCAAGGACATCATGATTCAGTGCTTGCATAAGCATCTTGCAGACCTTAGGAAGATCAGAAACATTGCTCATGACAACATTGAGATCTTGGAGTGTCCAATTATTTATGGCACCCCGCAGAAGTATCTATGTTCAGCTAGGGGCAGATCTTAGACATTTGATAAGAAGGCCTAAGATATCGTCTTGTATTTTGGACCACGACCTAGTTAATGACACACCATAGATGATGCTTGATCAATATTCCAGATATGGTCTCTAAAGGAAGAATTAAATATTTGGATCATGGTACTTGTTGACGTGCTGAAAAGCACAAAAACTAGCGTGTAGTATGAGTCATAATCCAAAAGAAAGAACTGTCTACTGACTTTGGTCTTGCCATCACCATGCTTATTTTTTCTCTCATTTGCGGTGTTTCATCTGCATTTCTTGGGAGGATGAAGATCATTCGAACGAAAAGCAGAAAAATTCTACTTTGTATATTTATAATACTTTTTTTATGTTTATAATTTTGTACCTTGAACAAACATGATCGCATGCAAAGGATTGGTTCCAGTTTTCTTATGCTTTAATGACTAATGACTCAGCTGTGCCATGAATCTGGAACGGTCAGGCCGGACTACATTAGAACCTGCAGCTAGCTGTGTCAAGTGATCATGTATCGATTATAGCTCAATTAATTTTCATATATAATGTTATCACCTGCAACAAGTTGGCGAAGTGGAGTGTCTCCCGGGTCGAGGTAATTAGGTAGCTCCCCACGTACTATAATGCTCCATGCACTTGGTGGTACCGCACGTACTATAAGTCTGTAATGCTGCATGCATTTGTTGGTCCCGCACGTGTTGTAATGATCCATGCACTTGCAGAACGCCCGTATAAATTCACCACTACTATCTATATTCACCGCACCCACCATAATGGTCGCTCCACCCTTGTAAAATAATGTTATCGTTGATTTATCATTTGACTAGCATGTAGGAAGTGTTCTATTTTTTCTTTATGAAAAGGATGGAAAGACCAGAGAACTTGAAAAAATATTGATAATAAATACAAGAAATACCAGAGAACATGCGGTCTAGGCAAAGTTCTCCCAGTGGTTATTGCACTCGGCCATTTGTTATAAAAGTTTAAACGTTGGATACAAGATCTACATACATCGTATTAATGGGCCGCCATCCAAAATGGTGGAACATGGCTTGAGCTACCGTCTTTCATTGGTTCTACCCACAGGTCGTGGACTCCTCCATCTCCACACACTATAGGAAGAATCACACATGGAGCCCGCTATGCTTTGAGTTCTATTAGTGACTTGTGAGTGGTCCATTACGTTTTCAAGGACATCCAGAAACTCAGTTGAGATATATCATATGAATTGCACTAAGAATTAATGTTTGACTATATGTTGTGCTACTATTCTCTAGTGGTGTGTGCAAACATCAATTGTGTTCCACTTAACCATCTACGGGCATGGAGGAGAGCATTGTGTTATAATGAATTTGTTAGGGAAGTCCAGAGTGATATAAAACCGATGCTAGTGTCTATACATAGGGACATGAAACATAAATCAATGTTAGTCATGCCATCATTATTACAGTCGATAGCCGGGTTGGCTGGTGGGAGTATAATCATAAGAACTGGTGAGGCCAAAGTTTTACAACATGTTAGCTTAGGCTCTATCCAAATGACAACGATCAAAAAATCAAACACATGACATCTAGGCAGATATCCCACAACCATTGAAAACAATCTAGTCTTTATGAGAACCTTGGCTACTTCTACATTCAACTAACTTTTATTATTATTTCATTAATTGCAACCATGCAATTAATCAATTAAATGAGTATCACTTAGTCGTCTTTTGCATCATCCTAGATATTTCCACAAACCAATTTCTGATGCTACTACTTGGGTTTGACACTCTTACGTGTCGATAAGATCTAACCGTTATCGGTCTTGTATCAATCCCCTAGCTAGGTGCCTTCCCAAAATCATGTGTCTTGACCAATACCGACAAATAAGAAACCTCTACTAGAGAATACTCCTTGACTCTCGTTCATCCTTTTCTAGAATTATAAATATTTTTGGCTTTGTCATTAGTTAGAAATGCGTATTACAAGTCTTGGTGCGAAGGAATTCTTCCCATACCCATTCACCTTCTAATAATTTGAATAGATATTTGCCGAGCATACACCTATTATTTATTTAAATGTTATTGTACAAGGGCCCCTTGATCCTTTGGCCTACACATTCCACTTTTCTAATTCATATTTTTGGTTATGCTAAACACTTTAAAAGAAAATCATGGAGATGTAGTAATTTAATATTTTCATTACCCATTTAGGTATTTCAGGGGAGGACAACATAAACATCGGTGGGCTAGTGATAATAACATTTGTAAGGATAACACACATCCTCGTAAGAAGTGAGCTTCCCTTTTCAGCATTTGAGATTTTTCAAACCTATCTTACCCTTCCAATCCTTATTCATAAGCCTAATCTGATGGAAAGGGATACTAAGATAGCAAAATGGGAGTGAGACAGTTTCACAACCAAGTTGCATATACAAATTATGAACTTCTTTGGCCTTACCAAAGTAGGTGAGGTCGATATTGTGGAAACTGATCTTAAGGCCAGAGAGTTGCTCGATGAGGCATCAAGTTACATTCAAATTAAATGCCTTGTCTATGTCATGTTCACTACTACGATATGGATAACCCATCACCCACCAGGTATGGTATCAAGCCACCTACATGGCCACCCATTTTAGCCCTTGTAGTCGGCGCAAATACTACGATATGGATAACCCATCACCCACCAGGTCTGATATGAAATGTAATATTTCAGTGTCTACTGAAATTAATGAAATCTAGTAAATTTTATTGAAATCTCACAGAAAGTGAAAAGCATGCCCCTGGCTCCAAAAGTTCATAGCGGCTAGAAATGAAACCAGCTCAAAACATTCTTCAAGCTAGAGTTGTAAGTGCGGTAGATGCTATATCATGGAAGATATATCTATTTTTGGCACTGTTTATTTATTTATTTATTTGTAAACTCTTTCTAGGGTGGACCATGTTGTGAACCACCCTTGGAAATAGATTTATGCGGACAGTTCATAAGGTTGATCATCCCATGAACATATATTTCTAGGACGATTGCTAAGGGTGGCTATGGACCTATCTATGCAAATTCGTGGTTTTTGGCAACACTTTGTTAGATCTACACTCAAAAGGACCTCTAGATATAAAATGAAAACCCATATCTCGAAAAAGACTTTACTAACTGGACTTTATACTCTCAGGATTACTACACTTGAGTAAGCAAAAAAGGTTGAAAAAAGTTTATCAAACGAAATCCAAAAAAAGAAAAGAAAATTTGCTACATCAAACTATATTATATGTTTGAGGTTCTTGCCAAGTTTCATTAAAAAATAACATCCGATGGGATCTCACCAAAAACAAAACGGTGCTGAATGTTTTGTGCTCTTTTTGAGCAGTCATTTTGTTATTTTTGGTGAGAGCTGCTCGTATGTTATTTTTAGATGAAATTTTGCAAGGACCTCACACATTGATAATGTTTGATGTCCCAAAATTTCAGATTTTTGGATAAAGTGTGGTTACATTTTTCCTTTTTTTTTGCTAACTCGGGTGTACTACTCCCGAGAGTAGCCACTACTTTCGGTATTAATATGTCATATGTACAGAAAACCATATACTAATGCATACAAAGCGAATCAATTAATCGAGCTAGACTAACTTCTGCATATATTGAGACTTTGTTAGCCTATCCCCATTCTATGCTTCTATGGTGTCATACTCATGTATCCAAGTCTGTGCCATGAAAGCGTGGAATCCTGATACAACGAGGGGTTCGGCTAGCTGCCGCACGCATGTTAGCGCTGCCTCCGACTAAGTGCTCACACCATTCGAAGCTCTTTCACCATGTGAATGAAGCTTTAACGGCCCCAACTAAAATATACGGCAGCAGGGCCAGGCCGACGTAGACGTCGATCGTCTGCACTCTCGTCCGGCCCTATAAAACGCCGGGACGCTCCGCCTCCTCTCGATCGCACAGCAGCCGAGTCTAGCAGAACCCACACCCGCAGGCTTGCAGCCAAGTAGCTCAATGGCGGCGACGCCAACATGCTTAGTCACGCTCGTCGTGGCTCTTACGTTTCTCTTCATGGAGGGCCGGGTGACGGCAGCGCCGACGTCTGCCGGGAGCTTGGTGCAGCGGCGGCGGGAGGTGCGAAGCCTCCTGAGGAGGCTCAATAAGCCTCCTGTCGCAACCATTCAGGTACGTATGTAGTGGCGCCGCGTACATTCACGTTGATCAGTTTGATTGTACGATACAAGTCTTATTTCTCCGATGTTGTACGTGCTCAGCACACGTGTATGACTCATCATGCATCCCTGTGTACCGGAATATATGTCGCTGGAACTCTGTACCGGAATATATGTTGCTGGAACTTTAGCTACTCCAACGACATATATTCAGGTACACAGGGAGTAGCTTCTATTTATTTGGTCCTTGTTTATTTGCATGTTCATCATTAGCGTGTGTGTTCTTAGGCTAGTCATTGTGAGAGTAACTTAGTTAGTAACATAACATATTCATGGAGTCGGCAATGGTAACATAACATATCCCAAGACAAGTTTGCCTATATGACAACTAATTAATGAGAAGAAAGGTGTTTAGAGTAACATATTACCATCGCATAACACTTTTCAAGACAAGATGAATCTACAAGCTAATAAATGCAACTATATATGACATTTTGTCCTACGAAGATACTTCCTCCGTTCCTAAATACAAGTCTTTTTAAATATCTCATTAGAGGACTACATACAAAACAAAATGAGTTAATTTACACTCTAAAGTATGTCTATATACATCCGTATGTAGTTTTCTAGTAATACCTCTAAAAAAAATTATATTTAAGAATGGATGAAGACATTGAGTAGTGTTTAATTGTGCGTTGTCGCGCAGTCTCGCAAGCCATGCAGATGGATGCAAAAGAACCGGGAACATTACAGTACGTAGTACGTGCATGCAAAAGTGGCTTAGTTATTAATTCTTCTGTAATTATATAATACTCCCTCCGTTTCTAAATATAAGTCTTTTTTAAGGTTCTACTAGCGGACTACTTACAGATGTATGTAAACATATTTTAAAATGTAGATTTATTTATTTTGTTTCATATGTAGACGTTAGTGAAATCTGTATAAAGACTTATATTTAGAAACGGAAGGAGTATAAACATACTAAAAGGGAGATTCTAAATGCTGAACACTCTCGCTTCCAAGTTCCATGCAGCCATAGATACCTTTGTGGTTCATAAGCTAGCGTCCGCTCTCAATCAAGTTTTTTTTGTTTCTCAGAGTCTTTTTTGGTAATCAACAGGTTTTACCGGGCCTCTGTTTTTTCGCTACATTTTTTACTCTCGCTGCTAACGGGACCTACGGGGCAAAACAGGGTAAAATGAGCAGTGGAGCACGGCCACATAAGCAAGTTCCCTGCTAACCTTAGTACCGCAGCACACGTTTAGTTACATATAGGGTGCAAATATATTTCTTCCATCCCTTAATTCAAATTTGGTCTGAATTTTTCGATCGGTAAAATATCAAGATTTCCAGCATTTCCAGGTAGCCGGTTCTACAGTGGCCCAATGGTAAAAACCGAGAATATGAGAGAGAGAGAGAGAGAGAGAGAGAGAGAGAGCCTTTAATAGCTTTGCTTGACCATATAAAAATGCGAGAACATTCTTAGGACACGGTTTTTTTACTTCAACACATTTTTTTTGTCCTAACATGGATTTAATTTCAGTTTATCTTGTTTCAGCACTAGCACATCGTGTTCCCTCATTTAATTAGTTTCCATGTCAAAAATTATCCTACGTGGATGTCGATTATAAGCAAAGGTCTATTATGAAATACACATGCAGATAGTCATGCCCCCTAATGTTAACAAGGAGATGGACCCCAACTTTTGTTTTCAAATCATATGAATATGTTGATCCAAAGAAGATTTGAATTTTGGAAACTCATAGATAGAGTATGTAAATGATCCACCAGAGAAAAAAAGTTAGCCTTGCTTGGCTTGTTGGAGACTAACAGGCGTACCCAAATGCTAAGAAGTGCACATGCGATTTTCGCATTCATCGCCCATGGTAGACATATCTTCTCTATGCATGGTATGTGGACCAAATAAGAAGACATACAAAAAAATTAGATGATGTCATTACCATTGAAACCTTTCTGCTAAAATTTAAAACGGTGTTGCCTCAAAATTGACTGTCCAAATTAAAATCTGCATTCACCATTGTGTTCCTCATGATGAGGTCTTTGAAACTAGATCTCCATGGGAATGTCATGACAAATATATTTTTTAAGCCTCTTGCCACAAGAAAACCTATATGTTACAAACATGCATTTCTAACCTAGACTTATAAGCTAAGATTTGTTTTTAAGGAAAAGTAGATCCCACGTTTTGCTTCCTATAATTTTGGATGTTTATCGGCATAAGATCTTCAAAAGTAGATTTCATGTGGATATATTCTCGTGGATACATTTAGAAATCAACTTACTGTGTTGAAATACACAGTAAAGGTTCATGGCTAAAATATATTTCTTTATGGATGGGTAGACCATCTGTATTATGAATTGCATGTATTAAAATAAAGCTTCATGGTTAAAAATTATATTTTTATGCAATTTTAAGAGTTTGCCCCTATTTATTTCAAATGCGAATTAGCGTGACAAAAGAAAGTTGTAATACAAACATATATTTTTTGTATATTATGTCCGTATAAATAAATTAGTCTATGCCCAAGGGATCTACACAAAAACCAACTTTAGTAGTAACTGTTTTTCAGAAAACATGATTTTCTTTGTCGAATAATGTATAACAAAGGATTGACTTATCTTTCAAGTAGAAAATTGGTATGAGGTAGAAATCATATTTGCACCACAAAGTTGCTTTTTGTGAATGAGAGTTGCTTTTCCAAATTATTTGTCGGAATATGCCCATGTGGGGTGAGTTTGAAAGATCTCGTTGTAAAACATAACAGAGAAAATGGATTTTTATTTGGAGGTTCGGTTTAGAAGTAATGCATTTTTTAATATTTAAAACTAATTTGCATGTCACTAGAGTAATCTATTTCTCGCTGCATGGCATTTTTTGTTCTAAGTTTGATATGTACTCTGCTATGAGGAGCTCCTGAAGTGGGAAAGTGCATGAGTGCTCGTGAGCAGTGTCCGGAGATGTAATCCTATTTTTACTAGCATATGGCTTTATAATAAGAGATGGAACCTATTCCTTTACCAAAATTAAAGGCACAAAACCAATATAAATCGCATGCAATCCAAAAACAAATCCTATTCTATATTACACATCTCCATGAGTAGCATGTAGGAAACATCTAACATTTTCTAGTTTCCTCACAATATTCTCTATTTTTGCTACATTGTTACAATCACTAATTCCTAGAAATTTATAGAGCCCGGATGGCGATGTCATAGATTGTGTGCACATCTCCAAACAGCCTGCATTAGACCATCCTCTCCTCAAGAACCATACTATACAGGTAACACTTTGCACATCTTTTCCCTTTTCATATAACTATCGATTGTACAAAGTTGTAGTGCCCCTAATATCACAAACACATGTATCATGATATCACTCAATTGTCACCTTTCAGATGCGGCCTTCTTACAACCCAAGTGGCATGCATCATGACTCCAACATCACACGCCATGCAATCACTCAAATATGGCATCAAAATGGCACATGCCCTGAGAACACAATCCCAATCCGAAGGACCAACGAGGAGGATGTCCTAAGGGCCAGCTCCATTAGGAGGTTTGGCAAGAAGATGCCTAGGAGCATCCCACACCTCAATCCAACCAATGACACTAACACACCCAATGTATTGAGGGGCCACCAGGTAAAAAAAAAACCATCTCAATAATCAAATTCATATGATGAATAATCTTCTTCTTAGATTGTTACTATTGTGATCTTTAACTTCGTTTTCCCTCCCATTGAGAAGCATGCCGTGGCCTCTGCACAATATGATAAGTGTTATGGAACCAAAAGCAGCTTCAATTTGTGGAAACCGTGGATTGCAAGGGGAAATGACTTCAGCTTAACCCAATTTTGGATCACTGGGGGTTCCTACAATGGAAACAGCCTCAATACCATCGAAGCAGGATGGCAGGTGAGACCTCAAAGGGAAAATTTTACCTACCTTCATAAAAGATCTATTGAACTCTACCTTTTTGCTTCCGTGCATGATATATGTGGGTTGAAAGGGCGAGAGCATAAGAATAAACTAGACAATATGTTCTCTTTCGTAAGCTATTCTAGCAGCATTGTTTTTAATACGTAAGGGCATGCTGACAACTTAAAGTGTATATACCTTTTGTATTTTTACATGCCCATTCTATCAATTGATATTATTGAAGACACCTTGTATTAAATTTAATAATCAAAAAAATGATATTAACACACTACTAAATCAATATGAATCCCAAGTAATGTCAATTCATAAGTTGTTAATCTTCAGGAAACCTACCCTAAAAAATGAACAAGTTTCAAAATTCTTCATTTCCTAAAAAAGTGTGTCTCGTCACATAGGCCATAAAATTTTGGCTCACCAAAGACATTTTTTCCTAAAGTAGGGGACACAAATTATTGATATTGGGGAAATATAACAGAAAAAGAAATAAATTCTTTATCCAGTTCATGGACTTCAATATTAGTACATCCTTCATATAGTCCATGGAATTGCAACTCATAGGAGATGAACCTTGACTTTTAGAAGAAGACAAATTGAAATGCCAAACTAGATCATTGCTCAATTAACAAACAATAATACTCCATGCATTATACATCACAAGGAATATTTCCTTCATTATGAAAAGGTTTTGACAAATATTTATCCCATTAATATGTCAATTATGTTACAAAAATATAATCATAACTAAATACTTATGAATATGACTCTTAAATATAATTCATGTCATAATTTAATTATTGGTCAAAGCCTTGTCAATACAAACTAAATAAGACTTGCAATTTCAAATAGAGGTGTTATGAAACATGAAAGGTCCCCAAGAAGCAATCCAAGAGAAATTGACTAAAAGCAATCTCCTTGGAGAAGAATATTGATAGGGAATAGATGATTAGAAAAATGATTAGTACTATAAACACAACAAATACACAAAGATGGAATTCCTATCAGTAATCTATCCTATACCCATATGGTGGGTTCAAAATTGTCAACTTACTCCTAGTAATGAGAGATATGTTTTGAATCCACCATGTTAATTCTCACGAAATGCTCTAGAAAAATAGACCAATTCTAGATATTCCCACTAATAAATTCAAAACATAACACTATTTGTAGTGACACTTGCCATGGGATCGTCCTTGGTGCTAAACTATCCATGTATGTTAGTATGAAATAATACCCTAAAGTTGGATCATAAATTTAAATATATAAGATTCACCATTTCCTTTATGAAAATAATATTAAATCATCCTCTAAATCCGCATCCAAATATCCAACTCTTGTCTTTAGTCTAAAATAACACCTAAATAGTCATCTCACTTAACTACCTTTGCCTTTATTAAAAAGAATCTGAAATAAACCTAGAAATTTACATCTACATTACCCACATCTACCATTGCAAAAAATAATCTTCAATCCTAGGTAGTATGCAAAGAGGAGGTGCATCTTCTTCTAGCGGGAGAGAAATCAAGGTCCATCTCATTAAGGCCGATGATTTAGTCTTGTTCGCGATAACCATAGGAATGGTCTTTTTTGGTTCTTCTTTCAATGATTTTGTCCTTCTTGCAATTCTGCGAACTTTGAATGAATTATTTCTTCCATTTCTCGGAATTTATCATGGAATCTAAGCGCATTAGGACTCGGCTAGATTTCCGGTAAATCAAGCTCTCTCAGGGGTGAACCCAACCCCACTAGTCGATGTTATCACTTTGCAGTATTTGACAATGGATTTGTCTTCCTCATCCACATCTAATTACCAATCTTGAACGTTACGTACAATAATCTAAGCATGTAAATAAACATCTAAATTACTGATTTTTGCTTTTTTTAAAAAAAACTTTAAAATAACACCATAAAGAATAGTCTAAATTACTTATCCTTGCCATTACGAAGAGAAAGTTAGCTATATGTACATACTGTTCCTAAATCAAACTTATCATACTTGCATGACGTTTCTCACTAGTGGTGGAGCGAGGATGGAGTGAGGATCAGGCTGGCCGCAGGCCAAACTCGTGATATATTGCCAAACAATTCAAAAGTTAAACATTCATTTAAGAAATATGGCACCACGACCTAGGTATGGCCCTAGCAAACCAGGTCATGTCTAGGCCGTGTGTCATCATGCAAACCATGCATGCATGTTAGGTAGCTAGGAAATGAATATA
The DNA here is from genome assembly GCA_022496015.1 of Hordeum marinum. Classification (NCBI taxonomy): domain Eukaryota; kingdom Viridiplantae; phylum Streptophyta; class Magnoliopsida; order Poales; family Poaceae; genus Hordeum; species Hordeum marinum. The sequence goes on along the minus strand of CM039676.1, from coordinate 512,813,291 downwards.
TAATTATTTTTTCTTTGCAATCACCAAAGATATTTGCTTAATGAGTCACACGACAATGAACAATCCATGTTAAACTATTAATGCTTTATGTCAAGAAAAATATTAACTAAGTAATTTTATTATGTCCAGAATAAATTGTTATAACACATTTACATTGTGAACACTCAAACTTTATTTTTTAAAGTATGCAACTTATCATTTTTCACAGCATAAACAGAACTTTTCATGCAATCTATGTTGCCTAAAATGTTAGTTTATAACACTTTATTAATCTAGAGTGGAGTTCATGACATACTATATTTTCTTAATAGTTTGTTGTTTGAACTGAACACATGGACGAATAAAGTTACTACAAGTTAAACTACGAATCCAAAAACGTTCATTGAAGGATTCATGATGGATGGCTACAATAAGAGTTGAGATAACTTAACCTAAGATCTCAAATTAACAAATGCCAAACACAAACAAAGGACCGCAATGCAAATGAAAAAAAATCTATATCGATATTATAAAGGGATTTCCTAGATATATTAGCATGGATAGGGTGTACATCTAAGGGGACTCAACTGAACAAGCAAGCAACATCACATTCCATTAACCATCACATGTATAGAAGGGATAAGATGTAACTGTCGGTGGAACATAATCAAGACTTTGGATAAAGGATGGAAAAGCGGGATTCTACATGTTCTCATATTGTTGCCCTTATTAGCAAGGTGTCACTCTATATTTGGATAATCGTAATTGAAGTAAGAGATAAAAAAGCTATCTTCAAAGACTTATATTGTCTTGTTTTTTTTTGTTGCAAAAGGACAACCGCAAAATCTCTCTCTCTCTCTCTCTCTGTGTGTGTCTATCAATTATATATCTATCTATCTCTTCCACGTAATAAAAAAACACCCATGTGGTCATGCTTAGACATAGCTATTATATACAAGTCCTACGCATTTTTCATGGTCTAGTTAGTTGTGCAATATGTTTCATTTTGGCTAATGGCCTTGTGGTCTCTACAAAAATTTCAGGTTTATCCGTATCTATATAGCGATAGCAATACGAGACTCTTCATCTACTGGACTGTAAGATAAACACCATATAAATTTTATTTTAATTAATACTAATACCTTCTCTCCTAAGGTTTTGAATAATGCAAAATTACTAATTTCTATTGTATGTAATATTGTAGCGCGATGCGTATCAAACAACAGGATGTTACAACCTACTGTGCTCAGGCTTCATTCAAACAAGCAATCAGATCGCAATTGGCGGCAGTGTCTCCCCAATGTCCACCTATGGTGGCACACAATATGACATCGATATTTTAGTTTGGAAGGTAAAAACACAATAATCTTTGAAATCATAAATATTTAGTTACATGGAGATACCAATTCAATTAAAACGGTCAAGCTGCTAGGCGAAAGTAAAAAAAAATAACTTATACATTAACATGACCCCTGATGTGCAGGCTCCCTTATACCCAAACGTTCAAATAGGAGTCTACTACAATTATTTTATGTTATTACATCCACTTGGATTTAAACTTGAGACCTTTCACTTTTAGTGCATGCAAAGACTAGTTCAAGCCAAAAACTTATGTTCCCTTATACTTCAACATTGAGCATACACCATAAAATTAATGAGTGGACATAGAGAATCCATGCCAACCTCTTGTTCTTTGGAAAGCTGTTATTCCTAGCCTGTATTGGCTCAATAATGGAGTAGAGATTCTCCCATGCACGTCTCATATTTGTCTGCAATTGCAATGATGTCAAGCTGGCTATTGAATAAGGGACTCTTTCAAGCTACTCTCCTTACCGGGTTACAGTTGGGACAAACAATATGTTCCACATATTTTAACTAGGGTATAGTAGTTAAGACATTCTAATATTACACTGACTCACAATTAACGATAAAACATCATCTGAACTTTTATGGAAAGCCTGAACCACCACATGGTCCTCTGGTAGCATCGAAGGACCTATTTTTTACCCTAGATGCATTCTTGCACACATCGTCAAGAGCACGTCACGTTCATGTAGATGCACAATTATATAGAAGACGAGTCATTCTCTTTTTGGTTTGATTGGTTGACTATAATTTGCTATAACTCAAGTAAGGAACATATTGTTACGATGCAAGTCTTTTACATCGCAAATCGATAACTCAATACATGTATAATCCATGTCATATTTGAGCTCAGTACCAAAAACAATCGTCCCTATTAGCTGACCCTAGCCCATTAATGTTCCCTTTATGGCCATGATTTTGGCACTTAAGGGATTCAAAACATATTGCTTGGTCATAATTAATCATGTGCTTTATGTTATCTAGTATGCTAATTCTAGCTTGCAGGACCGAGCGGGGGGTAATTGGTGGCTGCAAGTGGGAGGCAATTATGTGGGGTATTGGCCATCATCCATCTTCTCCTACCTCGCAGATAGTGCCTCTACCATCATGTGGGGCGGCGAAGTATTTTCACCAGATGCTGGTCAAACTTCCACACATATGGGAAGTGGACACTTCCCGAATGAAGGGTTCGGTAAGGCGAGTCACATCAAGAACATCCAAGTGGTAGATTCATCCAACTGTCTCAATTCCCCAAGTGGTTTGGGCTTGATAACTGAGCAAAACAACTGTTATAACGTGCAAAGTGATAACTATGGCGACTGGGGCACTTACATCTACTATGGTGGCCCTGGGAATAACCATAACTGCCCATGACGGGTTCTAGTTTGGTAATATAATGCTTAATGCATTACTTGTGGCCCAATATGTATTGCTAGGGTGTAGTAACGCAAAAAATGTGTCTTATCAAGTACGTTGTAATGCTCACTTCCTGTGTGTATGGCCACATTCATAAGAGGTGTTATCAAGCATTATAAGCTCACAACATATGTATTCATGTTTCACCACATGATTGGAAATATATGAAATAAGCCGTTTTTATCATTTGTTGTTACAATTATATAGGCACTGCAGCTAAATATGCTATATTGATAATATTGCTTGTCAGGATACACATATTTACATCCATGAGTAGAGACACTAGCAACAAGAATTTTTGGAGCTCAAAATAATTGTTTTTAGCAAATAAATAAATATGATAGTATTCATAACTAGAGTTTAAAGATACATTACGAAAATAATATTGACCAAGAAAACTTCTCTCTCTCAATGCAACTAATATTTCCAAATGGGGACTTGTTCGTCTTTAATCAAGAATTTTTTTTCTTCTCCATCGACTGAGTTTCTGCTAAACTAGAAAGTATATTTTATCATTCTACATGCAGTAATACGATCTGAAGGAAGCTTTCTACTCTTAATAGACAATGCCCTCGCATTTGCGACGTCTACTAGTATAGTTTTTTCATAAAAAAACTAGTGAATTATGTGCAGACAATATATATTCCAGTTCGTTACTCTAAAATTTCTATGTGGGAACTTCTAGCTTTCTACTTTCGACCACTAAAACAACAATTCTAGCATTGTACTTCCAATCGCTTGAATTTTGGAGATGTTTACACTTGAAAACCTGGTATTTTAGACTCATGAGCCTATAATACCAACTTCACAATGTTCGAATTGTTAGTCTTGTCGATGCAAGGAAAAGGGTCCATCTGGGGTGTGAAATGGTCACATAGAGCGAAGAACCTTGCTTATTGATGCCCTTTAAGATCCGTTTACGATAGCAGAAAGTTTCCCTGCCTTTTTCGCACGGAGTGACCCTGAGTTATCGAAACAATGAGAGGATGTGCACTACGACAATGGCTCTAATAAGATTTTGCGACAGAAAAAATTCTAGTTTTGTAACCGGGCCTTAACAACCTTACGGGTGTAACAAGTTAGAATTAAAACATGGATGGGTATGACGACTTGATCCTTACAACCATATATTTGCGCTAGGGTTCATCATGGTATTGACTTGTGTTATGTAAGACACCTGTTAAGATGACGTGCTTGTGACAGGATGAAGTGGGGATGTGTCAAAATTACGTCTTGACCGGTGCACACCCGCATCATGGGGGGTTACCTCGGTTACGAAGAATAGTAGATGACAAATTGCGTCAATTGGCACCGAGGCCAACTGCAATCTGCAAGTTAAGAAAACTATGTGGAACATAAAATGGAAGACAAGTGAACTATTTGATGAGCCAGACCATCAAGCCATCACTTGGAAGTTAAACGTACTATTTCAAACATAAAGTGGAAGTTAGGTGAATCGACCAACTGTAGGCCGGACGTTGAAGAAACTACTTGAAGGTTTATTAGAAAGGAAATGAACTACTGGAAGGATGTTTCTTTTTAATTGTATGAAAACCATTATGCTTCCAGGTAGACTACCATGTCTGAGTACCTCAAAACTTTGCCCAAGTAGAAAAAATGTTTTCTTTGTCATAATGGGTATCCCCTTCCTTCAGTGGGTTTCGCTACCATGGCAACACCTCGGTAGGCAGCTCGGCTGGGCAAGCCGACAAGACCACATGTCTTCCAAAATAGGGGTAGAAGCTCAAACCACACCAGATGAGCAGGCTAAATGACATCGAAAAGTAGGGAAGGCATTCGCATAAATGGCATACAGGCATGGCCAGGAACGTCAGCATAGACTCCAGACATAACGTCACCGTAAAAATTAGTGCTCTTATCAAGCATATCATCATCACTTGAATCATAAACATTATCATGTGTGTTCCAATAATCTATGCAACCAGAAGCCCAACCAGACAAAAGCCAGGCTGGAAACAAGCAAGTCAAGAACAGGAAAAAGGTCGGCCAACCACAACACCAGCCACTAATGTCCCCAAAAAATCAAGTAAACCTTATACCAAACGACCATGGAGGCACAAAACGACCGCAACGCGGGCCGACCAGACCGCACGATGTTCACAACAAGAGTACATACGCCGAACCTCACCAATCGATCAGCCTAAACAACACCGAAAAGCAAGACAAATATTCGTAGACATGCCAGATGGGCTGGGCCAGGGACGGTAACAGGGACTACATAAATAGTGTCACCATAAAAAGCGATAACTTCATCACTTGAATAATAAAGATAGGGTCCCGATATTCACCATATGTACGGCATATTAGACATCTGCCTACACACCATAAATGGCGTGCGCAAGAGGCAGCACACAAGGGACGTGTGTGGGCAAACATTTAAACTGCCTATACGTGTGGGCCTAGGGCAAAAAACACATATTTGACCTATGTGCGAAACAGATTCACGACCTGAACTATGGGTGAATTTTTTTCACAAACTGACCGCTTTGTGTGGCGCCTGACAGTCGGACGCTCAAATGCACTATGCAGCACCTCGGCCTTAGGCGCCACACTCCGGCCAGCGTGGCAGCTCGGGGCCAGGTGAGGACCCACGGCCAGATGTGCAGCGTCTGAGGGATAGGCGCCATATAGTTTAATGTGCAGCGCTAAGGCGCTGCACATTGACATAACCGCATCGGGTCAGCCCTTCCCCACGCAGTTCTTTCCTCTTCCTCTGTGTCCAACAAAGAGCACCAATGGTGGCCCCTTCGATCCCACCCCCCACCCCTCTCAGATCTGGCGATTTTAGCCGTGGAATCGATCTCTAATCCCTCCTACTAGGTAAACTCCTCCGTTCCCTTTTCTTTTCCTCCGTAAATTCATTGCAATTTTTGAGATTTGTCCCAGATTGAGCGGAACCCTTGATTTGCTTGGTTTGGATCTTTATTTGTCCAAGATTGGGTGTTGTGATTTACGATGTCTAGTATTGTTCATTAGTTCACAATATATGATTCTTGTTAGTGAAACCCTAGATTGTTTAGTTTTTTTAGATATATATGAGATGCCTAGTTTTGTAGATAATTATGAGATGTTCAGTTGTGTAGTTGTATATGAGATGTTGAGTTTTTTAGATATATATGAGATGTTGAGTTTATATGAAATATGACATGTTGAGATGAACACATATGACATAGGAGATATATATGAGAATTTTTTGAATGAGTAGTGTAAATCATTTATTCATTGTGTGAGAAGGAGATGTTGAGATTATTGTAGATGAATACATATGAGATGTTTAGATGAACACATATGAGATGTTGAGTGTATGCCGATATTTGAGATGAACTCATATATGTGTATTGTTTGGACTTTGTAAGGATAGTTTGGCTTCTCGACGATGCATATGACACACGACACCGGGCCTACATAATGTGCGAGCAAGGGATGGTAATAATGAGTAATGTAAATATTTTGCGAATTTTCATTTAGTTGAAATTCACACGCCCTAAGATTTGTCATTACTTGTTTTTTGCAGAAGCTTGAATCTCTAATGATTCGGTATTACGGGTCTCTGGTGCTGCCATGCCCTACGATCCGCGATACACACCCTACATCCAGTAGGCAGGACTCCTTCCATGGATTCAGTTAGTGAGCCGGTCCACGTCGAACCTCAACACTCCACTGGTGTCCTCTCTTGTTGATGGATGGATGCCGGAGACGCATAGTTTCCATATTCAGACTTGGGAGATGACCATCACGCTCCAGGATGTCTCTTTGATCACCGGTATTCCTATCAACGGGAGGCCTCTCTGTATGAGCACCGATTCTGATGGGTGTCGCCAGCAGATGACTGCTCTTATCGGTATGGCTCCTACCAAGGCTGAGGCTGATGTAGAGGATGGACAAGAGAATAAGAAGTAAAGCAAAGCAGCCGAAGCTCCTTTCACGTGGATTCAAGCAAACTTCGCGTATTGCCGTCACGGTGCCACCGATGATGTGATCCAGACACATGCTCGTGTCTATATGTGGTACGTTATCTCGTGGAATTTGTTTCCTGATGCCATAGGGAAGAACGCTCCATGGATGTGACTGAAGGCATTGACCGTCTTCGAGAACAGATGGAGCTGGGGTTTAGCGACTCTTGCCTACTTGTACCAACAGGTAGTTGGTTTGTTTTCTTATCAATTCATTTCTTCATTAGCAATGCAACCTTGTTGTCAAGTTAGCATTGTTTTCTTTGATATGCAGCTAGATGATGCGTGTTGCAAGATCACTGATAGTGCATGCATTGGTGATAATATGCTTCTACTTTCTGTATGGAGCTAGGAGCGTCTGCCTGTTGGACGCCCGAAGAGCGTCAAGTTTAATTATTGGGATGAAGAAGCCGATTTACGGTGTCCCACTTGGGCCTACAAGTGGGATGTGGTATCCGAGATGACGAACGATGTCAATCTCATGTACCAAAAGTACATCGCCGAGCTGGACACAATTACACCCGATCAGGTAACAAGGACATTACATCAATCATTTCTCATGCTTGTCTGAAAACTTGTCATCAATGTTGTGTTGTTGTCCTATTTCATAGGTGAAATGGTAGCCATATGGCACGAATGACACATTAGGGGTCACCCACGAGTTTGACCTCAACCCGATATGCTTGTGGGATAGGGATCTTTGGCTTATGAGGTGCCCACTAATATGCAACTGGGCGGTTGAGCTTCATTTGCCACACCGGGTGTATCGTTAGTTTGGCATGTTCCAGGCTCACCCGCCGGAATGGGTGGACACGGAAAAAGCACTTCATAGGTAAGAGAGCATGAACCGTATTGACTTAGCATCGCCACTCCTTTTTGATTGTGCTAATCTTTGGTTTTCTACCATGCAGGTTGGACAGGAAAAGGCAGCGGCAGATAAAGGAATGGGACAAGCATCATTCATCCTATGTTACTCGTTTCAATCTTAGTGTGGAGCAAGCTTGTGATGGTGCAGGCGCCCAACTTCGTGAGCATAGCTCACTTGCTTTCGATAACTACCTACGATGGTATCTTCAAAATGCTAGAGTTGAGTTATGCCCGCCGGTATACAATGAGGATATTCTTGAAGATTCCACAAACTTCTAGGATCTATCGAAGCAGCAGTACAACAAAATGTCAGGGAAGGGCTAGGAATCCCTGCTTTTCCGATGATTAACTATGTGGTAAAGTGTTACCTTTTTTACTTTCCCTTTGACCATATTACACATGTTTGAATGGCTAACGTGTTACTTCGTTCTCATCCATAGTGCAACCAGATCAAGAAATCAGCTGATGAAAGCTAGTCTATTCTGGAGAAGACACTGGTTGGAGAACGCAATGATGAAGGTCCACAACTAAAATTCCTGAAGGTACATATCGCACTCAGGTGTCCATGTTACATATGTTGCGGAGGTTGGTATCTTATACACTTGTTCATGTTACAAAGTCAGGCCAAGAAGTTAAGGTGGTTATCGAACCTTCTCGGTTGCCGCGACCCAGAATATTATGAACCATCATCCTCTAGGTCTGGTACACCATCAGGCCCCTTATATTACCGTCAGGGGGACGATGTCAGTTCCTCATATGCTTATATCGATGATGAGGGTGCGGTCACCCAAGAAGTATGACTAATCTTTTAGATGTAATTCTCACTTGATTACAACGCCGGTCTTTACCATAATGTTTGATTGTGTGATAGGTTGATGAACTTGATGATGACATGACTTTGGCGGACGCTCAAGTTTGGCCCGCATACATGTTGAAGCCTAGGAAGCCCATACACCAGTAGACACCCACCGACTATGACACCAGAGGAAACCCAAAGGTGGACGTAGGGAGCTCGCAGATGGCGAGTTTGGATGATGAGGCGGAGGAGGAAGAGGAGGAAGTGGATGCTCCTCCTGTCAGGAGGAAGAAGATAGCCACCTGGCGTGGTGGCAGGAACACGTGCATAAGGCATTAGTCGTTGTCGTTTTTATTATGAAATTAAACTTGTGAGGTTATGTAATAGTTGGTGAACTTGGGAGGGGTTTCGGTTCAAGTCCAAATGCAAACTAGACTCAACCTTTTTGGAGGAAAATAACTCAAGAGCCTGGTCTAAAGATTCAGCAACCGTCTCCTTCTATGCAACCCAACATTGCTCGGAGTTCACACACATTGTCTTCCAACGGATGTGCATTCCAAAACTAACATTATGCCTTCCCTCCAACTCAACAACGTCACTTTGGACCATCCAATTCAAATCCTGCCTCACTTGTTCCAAGACATCCGCATAGCTACGAATACTCTCAAACACCATGTCAAGCTCATCCGGGTCCGGCTCAACGTTGCCTTTCAAAAAGGCCTCTTTATCCGCATGATGAACATAAACACATGTTCTTGCCATCCCTAGAAAAATGAGAAACACACATATATCCAATAAGTACTTAACTGAATATTTGTACAAAATACATAAGCCCTAACATAGATACGAAACAATAACCCTAACCCCTACTTAACAATAATCACAACCCTAACCATAGAATAACCCTAACCCTAACCCCAACATGACAACACACATAACCCTAACCCTAGCATAGTTGGAAGCCTAACTCTAGCAAATTAGGAAAGATACATAACTTGTTTCCACACAAATTTCCAAAGCCAAGCAACAACTAGGGTTTCCCCAAACTAGCAAGATATGAGCTAATGTAACAATCCTTTGGATGAAAACGAGAGGATCGGAGGAGATTACCATAAGGGAGGGGTTGGCTTCGAAATCCACGGACAAATACTCCGGATTTGCAAGATTTTATAAGGATTTGAGAGGTGGGGAGGGGGGGACAGAAGGGTGTTGGTGGGGTGGGGGGGAGGCAGCCTATGTGACACAGGCAATGCAGCGCCTAAGGTCGAGGCGCTGCACATTACACGTGTGGCGCCTTGGACTTAGACGTTGCATGGCTGGATGTGGGGTCACGCCTGGCCCCGGGCTATCACGCTGGCTGGGGGTGCGGCGCCTAATATGACGGCGCTGCATTGTGTGGTGCAGCACCCGACTGTCAGGCGCCACAAGAACGGTTAGTTTATGAAGAAAAAAATCACCCGCAGTTCGGATCGCGAATTTGTTTCGCACGAAGGTCAAATATGTGTTTTTTGCCTGGGCGTAGCTACTTCATGCCACATACCCAGCAAGTATTATTCATCCCCACCCCCACATGTGGCACCAAACAAATCAACCCACACACATGGCACAACTACCTTAGTTACCCGCAGGATGACACTTTAATTACCCAATGATAGTTGTCATGTGTGTTTACGTAATTGCCACATGCAGTCCAACCATAATTGCTATGTATGGTTAATCGTAGTTGCCATATATGTTTACATGATTGCCATGTACGCGCAACTGCACTTGCCATCTAGCAACGAGTCATAGTTGTCATGTTAGTCAACCTAGTTTCCACGTACACGCAACTGCAGCTATCATCTAGCAACGTACGAGCGTTGTGTGAGCAAAGAACAGTTTGCCCACACGCACACGCACGTGGACTAGGTGGTGATTGTGTGGGCAGAAATTTGTTCGTCCACACGGCGCAACTGCCTACCGGCTACCGCGCGCTGCAGGTTGCGTGGGCAAAGTTTTCAACGCCCACACACACGATTATGCCTACGTGACACTGAAATTCCAACAAATTTCTTTAAGCTTCGTGCAAAACAGAATTAATGTGGACGATCGACGCTTCTGGGCAAAACGCAAACATGTCACACATGATGACGTTATCATTTTCCTAAAGATAAGTGGCTTTACCGCCCTTTCTGGACGTAGTTGCCTGGTCGTTCGCGGTAGTCCCGCACCATGAGTCATTGCCGTGATTATTGATAGTACACATGATCCACTGTGCCAATGGTGCACAAACGAACTGTAGCGCAGAAGTCGAAGTCCATTGTGGGTAAATAACAGAGACCAAGTCCAGGTCGGATGTTAAATGAGCCGCTTGAAGGATTTTTTTTTCCTAAACTGTTTTCAAATGATTATGGTCATACTGCGTACCTAATTGCCTTGACGAAGACCATTGCCCATAGATTTTTCTTCACGATTACTTTTGGCGACACGAGACTCCGTTTGTGATTGATTTTCTTCCCAACTGTCTGCCACTGTGCAAACAGCAACTAAAATTGGAAGTTAAGCAAGCGACCCATTGCGCCACTGGCGCAGAGACCAACCGCAACCCGTATATTAAGTAGACTGCTTGAACCATTTGAAAAGGAACACAGTCGAGTATCCGTCTCAGAGGATGACTGGTAATACGCCTAGTATGTAGTCGGTGCCTTATCGCATGGACAAACGATTGGCTTCCTGGTTGGCTGTTGTATTCGCGTGAGCTAGATATTCTAATGTGATGGTCTAGCAGGACATGGTGCTTTGGGACAACTTCTCGGACTAACAACACGAACGCTCTCAAGTCATCAATACCGATGTGACACAGATGAAATCTGACCTAACTCCATTCGTTCTTGTTTTACTAACGTGGTGCATGTTGTTTACAAATGAAGATTCTTTTAACAAAAAAATGACAACAAAAGATATGGTTGCACTTGGGTTTAGCCTCGAGGGCACAACGGAGCACGTATGTGGTTTATAAATCATGTTCGTACATGCTTATACATAGGTCATTTTAATTCTTGTTTTTGCGATGGCAAGAGGCCGGCCTATCTCATCTCGGTGGTGGCTACAAAGGGGCTTGCCTATCGGACCATGCTTTCGTTTGCTCGGATGGTCGAAATTGCAAGTCTATTCGGCGCTGCCCGGGCAATATGGCTCCTAGCTAGCCGTCTGCTCGGATGCATGGTGGGCGTTTCGTTGGGTCTTTCCAATCGTATGTCGGTCTTGGATGGGTACATCGGTCTTTCCGCTCACATGTTGGTTTTGAATGGGTAAATTGGTCTGTCCACTCATATGTCACGACATATGATCCGAACTATCGGAACCGTGCAATCCCCACCCGAAACTAGACGTGTAGATGGAAGCCAAGTGATGATACCAAATGATTCAGGATCATGGAAGAGGGCGATCGGTGTGAACATGCAATTGCATACACCAAACCGGCAAGGCCAAAATTATTTGCATATGGTTGGGACACCACGCTACATGCTTGCACCCGTGAAAACTGTGCTCCCTCACAAAAATGAGGTTTTCTCAAATTTTCAGTTTTCTTTGATATGTTTCGATGGGTTGTCTTGTTTTCTCTTGCCTTTTGTTCCTTTTTGATTTTTTGGTTTGGTTTTCTGTTTATTAGTTAATTGGTTTTCTTGTTTTTCTTTGTGTCACAGGCGTGGTGTCACGTGGAGCACGTGATGTGCTTCACATGGGAGCACGCCTGGGTTCTCATGTGGAGCACATGCGTACTTCTCACAACACCATAGGTGTGCTTCAACCTTGTGGAAGCCCATGTTAGTTCACTTGGGCCGCACATGTGTACTCCCACTGGAGCATAGTTTCGTGCTTCATCCGTGCAGAACCATATGTTAGCTCACTTGGAAGCACAAGTTAGTACGCATAGTGAGCACATGCTACTATTGGTTTGGAGCACGCATGTTAGTGCTGCTTTTGAGCATGCGTTGTGATGCACTTGTTAGTGTTAGTTGGGAGCTCGGGTAGTTTATATTAGAAGCATAGATTAGTACAAACGAGGAGCAAAGATTGCGACAAGTGATGCATTGGTAGAAATCCCACTATCCCACCGATGCATTGGTAGAAATCCAACTAAGACTCCCAGGACAAGTGACGCAGATGTGGTGCACCACTTGTGACCACCAGAGGAGATGAGGCAACATTTGCAAAGGGTGCTCCTTAACTAGTGATTTCACCGTGTCTTGCCTTGTGCGAGATGAACAAACCACTTCCCTCGAGGCATACTTCACTGGATCAGACAATTACATGTTTTTTCCGTTTCTGTTTCCTTTTTTTAGTGGAAGAATATATTTTAGTTATATTCAATCAAGAAAGTAAAAAAATGGAGATATAGGTAGAAAATACCTTGTTGAATGTTTAAAAATTGTCCACCTCGCATTGTAAAAGTGTTTAAAGAGTGTTAAATTCTATTCCCGCGGTTTTAGAAAACTTTCCATGACATTTAAAAAGATGTTCACATATTTTAACAAATTGTGGCATCAATCGGAGGACATGAATCCAAGTTTAATACTGGCACTGACCGATCTTTCCTAAATATAAAATTCCAAAAAATGTTAAATTTGTTCTTCTTTCATTCCTTTTGGTTTCTTCTCGATATTCAAAAAACAACATAACTATTTTTCATTATGTTTTATTATATTATAGTTGTTATTCTTTGGGTTGAACAAAATCGCAACAATGTCTCTTTGTTTCTTTGCTTTCTTATTCCTTCTTATGCGTTATGATAAACACACACAAAAAATCTCTTGTTCTTTTTCCCCTTTACCTTTTCTCTTTGATAACTTTGTATTCTTCTCTTTGCCTCTTTTTAGGTCTTGTTCCTTTTATTACTTCTTTCTTGCTCGAGGGAAAAAAACAAAAATATGTGTCGGGTTTTTTTATTTCATTTGCATCATGTCTTTGAGTAATAAAAAAAAGGCAAAAATATTTGCCATATCTTGTGGTTTCTAAGTGTCGGAATAATAAAGAAAACCCAAGAAGATTTACTTATCTTCGTTGTACAATTATTTTGCCTTCCAGATTAGACAACCTAGTACATGGTCGTGGACACACTTGCATATTTTCTTTTGGAAATTATTCATTTGGATCAAGTGAGTAGTAATGATGAAATTTGATAAGTGGTCGTGAAGGGAAGAATGATATGACATTCTTAGTTCACTCATCCGAATGGTCTTACCAATATGCTTGTTTTATATATCATACATTCGTATGCGTGCACAATTTGAGGGTTTGACATTCTATGCTTTCTCATGCTAAAATCTTTACCGGCTAAAGAATCATGACGTAGTAAATAAAGGCAGTGAGTGGATTGGGTTGAAACATTATGAGTGATGATAGCTTATGATTTTCTGTTGACTCTTGGTGATTGACTTGACACATGTTCATTAAAATTTCAGTATTGAACAGGTTTTTCTTAACGGATCCCTCGTCTCACATTGAAGAGGTTCGATATCTGATAACATGACTATGACTGCACACATGTTATAGCCCAGCCATGAGGATGAAATACTACAAATGTTTAGGAAGCAGATGAAAAGATAAGAGGTGATTTCCTATGCATGGTGGTAGCTACACACCTTTTTTGAATAAGTGCCATTTTTTATATATGATTTGTCAAATTTCTTACGACATTGGCACAAGTGCATTTTTGTTGTATATAAATAACTTTTTGTCACTTATCTTTGTCTTTTTATTACCTTTCTGACACAAGTGTCTTTTCGTTCTATATAATTGACCTTTTGTCACTTCTCTTTGCCTTTTTATTACCTTTCTGACACAAGTGCCTTTTCGTTATGTAGAAAGGGCATGTTCTCACTTCTCTCATCTTTTTATTTGCCTCTTTGGCATAATTGCATGTTTGCTTGCCTGACTGGTCCAAAGTCAAGATATCTTCATTATAGTGTTATTTTTCATGGTTCAAAATAATTTATCAAATAATTAGATATAAAAATTGGGGTCGTGCATAGCTACACCATGGGTAGAAATTATTTTTGACAAAAAGATTAAAACTAAATGGTATCTTAATGACACGGTTTTTTACGCAAGCAGAAATTTGAATTCAGTAATTAGAAAACCATGGTTAAAAGAAATGATGGGCACTTCTTGTTTTCCTTTTTCCAAGCTATCATGCTATTTTTTCTATTTTAACATCACCTAATGGATTATGTAATCTTTTAACATTTTTTTAATTTTCCCAAATTTTCAAATATATTGCTTAAAATATAATTTTTATCTCTAAAATCATTGAAAATATGCTCCTAGTAAGAAGACTCTCACTAGGATTTAGGTAACTACCCCTAGGAGAGTAAGAAGAAGGTGAGGATTCATATCTGAAACACTTCAAAAAATAATTTGGAAAAAAAATATGAAAAGGAAAATTCGAAGGAAAATTCTTAATATATCCCATATTTTTAAATCAATGACAAAAAGAGAAAAGAAAAATGTTAGACACCCAAAAATACCCGGGAATGAGTTTACTTTTGATTTTAGTTTTTCGCAACCGTGTGGATTTTTTAAATTTGTCTTGATTTACAAAAAGATTTACTGTTTTCAAAGATAGCTTGATTGTATACGAAATACTTGAAAATATACTCCTGCTACAATGATTTTGACCATGACTTGAGAACCTAACCTAGTCTCGCTTTTCACCCTATTCTATAAAAGGGCAAGAGAGTCTATTTTTCTAAAAGACTACAATAACCCTAAGCACAAGATAAGCAAGGCACCATAGCCTTTATTTCTTGGATGCGAAGTTGTATTGGTGGGCATGATGGCTTCATCTTCCAGTAGTTTTTTTTTCATTTGGCTGTTATTCGACTTACATTTAACATTCACTTTTTACCACGTGACACGTGTGGTAAGCAATCCAAACTATTGAAAAAAAAACATTCACTTCTTTTTCTTAGTCTTATGGTGTTTCGACCTGTATGATGCGGAGTTTGGGAGCCATCTGGATAAAGAGCTGATTTTCTCTCTTTATAACAAAGAGTATTATTTTTAATGATTCCGCTTGTTTTTAATCTCTAATGAACTGACTCTGAGCATGGCTTATTTCCTTCTATATATGGAGGATGACCATAAGGGCCCGGCAGCTTTTTCTTGTTTGAAAAAGGAGAGAAACCATGAGTGCGAAAATATCAATAGAAGACAAGTTTTAAAATGGAAAAATTCCAAGCCTACGATGTTAATTACTGATCAGCGGGGTAGATACAGTACATATATGGTCTATCGGGACCTGATTACAGACTTTCCAAATAAACGAATATTACTAGTTGAGAATATTACTAGTTGTTTGACACCGAAATAATCGGATGTTTTAGAAATGGAAGTCCTTTGGTCCAATGGAATAGCTAGTCCCCTTAGAGGCAGAATACATCAGCAGCCTGATCTCCAGCTCTCCTTTCAAAGTAGGAACACAGACGGTGACGACGAGCATAATTCCAGTTCCGGAACCAGGCACACCGATGAAACCTGCCATGAGAGTCAGCGCACCTACACAAAGCCCGACGAGAAGTGCTATCATGGCAACATGACGCTTCCATCGGTTCGTGGGAATGGAGCCGGGCTGCGCCGACGTCACAGGAGTATATGCCTCTGCATGCACGTAACCAAACATGCAGTTAGCTAGGTTCTTGACAATGGGAAGTAAAGAGCGTACACATATATATGCAGGAAGAGAAGTGTAAATTAAAGGAAAAACATACCCCGAGCAACCTGGCCACATATTTTCTTGAATATACAATGGGAAGTAAAGAGCGTATACATATATATGTCGGAGAACTTTCGCAACGGTGCACACTCGGCGAGAACATAATTAATCTTGAAATTTAGTAATGGGTCACCTTATAATGCTACCGTCGTCCTAAGCAAAACAAGGTGCATAAAAGGATTAACATCACATGCAAATCATAAGTGACATGATATGGCCATGAACTTGTGCTTTTGATCTCCATCTAGAAAGCACCGGCATGATCTCCATCGTCACCTGCATGACACCATGATCTCCATCATCTTGATATCCATCAACGTGTCGCCATCGGGGTTGTCGCGCCCAACATGCTTCTACTACTATTGCTACCGTAGCGATAAAGTAAAGCGTTACATAGCGCTTAATGATTGACACGCATGTCATACAATAATTAAAGACAACCCTATGGCTCCTGCCGGTTGCCGTACTCATCGACATACAAGTCATGATAATCTATACATCACATGATCATCTCATACATCACATATATCACATCATGTAATTGGTCATATCATATCACAACATACCCTGCAAAAACAAGTTAGACGTCCTCTAATTGTTGTTGCATATTTTACGTGGCTGCTACGGGTATCTAGCAAGAACAATTTTCGTCTACGCAAAAACCACAACAGTGATACACTAGTTTGCTTTTCAACCTTCTCAAGGACCGCCTTTGTCGAATCCGATCCAACTAAAGTGAGAGAAATTGTCACCCGCAAGCCATCTATGCAACAAGTTGCGGTTGAGGGAACCGGTCTCTCGTAAGCGTACGAGTAATGTTGGTCCAGGCCACTTAATCTCACAATACCGCTGAACCAAAATTCAACCAAGGTAGGAAGCAATCTAAGTATCAACGCCCACAAACCTTTTGTGCTCTACTCGAGATCTCATCTACACATAGACCTAGCTCAGGATGCCACTATTGAGGAACGTCGCATGGTAAACAAAAATTTTCCTACGCACACGCAGATCTATCCATGGTGATGAGCATCTACGAGAGGGAGAGTAGATCTACATACCCTTGTAGATCGCTAAGCGGGAAGCGTTAAGTAACGCGGTTGGTGTAGTCGAACATCTTCGCAATCCAAATCTCCGAGCGTCCCGCGATCTCATCACGATCCGTCCTGTGATCCAATCACAATTCGTCCCGTGAACTCATCACGATCCGTCCCGCGATCTCATCATGATCCGTCTCACGATCTTGATCATGATCTGTCCCGTGAACTCATCACGATCCATCCCGCGATCTCATCACGATCCGTCTCGCGATCTTGATCACGGTCCTTCCGATCTAGCGCCGACCGGACGACACCTCCGCGTTTAACACACGTACAGCTTGATGACGATCTCCGCCGTCTTGAACCAGCAAGAGGGAGCGGAGAGGAGGAAGAGTTCTCCGGCAGCGTGACAGCGCTCCGGCGATGGTGGTGGAGCAATTTCGGAACGGCTTCGCCTAAGCACTGCAGAAATCCGATCTAGAGGAGCACCGATAGAACGGGTAGCACGTGGCCGTAAAATCAAGTGCAAAACACCCAAGTCCATCAATATATATAGGAGGGAGGGAGGAGGAGGGCTCGCGCAAGGCCAAGGCCCCATAGGAGTCGGCCGAACCAACTAGGGAGGAGTCCACCTCCTCCACTCCTAGTAGGATTAGGACTCCTTCCCTAATTTGCCTTTTTTGCCTTTTTCCACCTTTTTCCTTGTGGGCTTTTCTTCCTAGACACATGAGCCTTGTGTGGGACTTCCACCAGCCCACTAAGGGCTGGTATTCACTCTTCCACAGCCCATGAAGCCTCTTGGGTCGAAATACCCCTCCCGATGGCCTCCCGGTACACTACCGGCACTCCCGGTACACTACCGATGAGCCCAAAACTTTTCCGGCGACCAAAACAAGACTTCCTATATATGAATATTTACCTCCGGACCATTCCGGAGCTCCTCGTGATGTGCAGGATCTCATCCGGGACTCCGAACAACCTTTGGTCACCACCATACATAACTATACTACCGAAACGTCACCGAACCTTAAGTGTGCAGACCCTGCGGGTTCGAGAACTATGTAGACATGACCGAGACACCTCTACGGTCAATAACCAATAGCGGGACCTGGATGCCCATATTGGTTCCTACATATTCTACGAAGATCTTTATCGCTTGAACTTCTATGTCAAGGATTCAGTTAATCCCGTACGATGTTCCCTTTGTTCTTCGGTATGTCACTTGCCCAAGATTCGATCGTCGGTATCTCCATACCTAGTTCAATCTCATTACTGGCAAGTCTCTTTACTCGTTTCGTAATACAAGAACCCGTGGATAACACTTAGTCACATTGCTTGCAAGGCTTTGTTGTGATGTTGCATTATCGAGTGGGTCCTGAGATACCTCTCCGTCACACGGATTAACAAATCACAGTCTTGATCCATGCCAACTCAACAGACACCTTCGGAGATACCTGTAGAGCACATTTATAGTCACCCAGTTACGTTGCGACGTTTGATACACACAAGGCACTCCTCCGATGTCCGTGAGTTGCATGATCCCATGGTCATAGGAACACATACTTGACATGCAGAAAACAGTAGCAATAAACTAACACGATCATATGCTACGTTTGTAGTTTGGGTCTTGTCCATCACATCATTCTCCTAATGATGTGATCCCGTTATCAAATGACATCTCATGTCCATGTCTAGGAAACCTTAACCATCTTTTGATCAACGAGCTAGTCTATTAGAGGCATACTAGGGACATGGTTTTGTCTATATATCCACACATGCATCTAAGTCTCCGATCAATACAATTATATCATGGATAATAAACGATTATCATGAACAAGAAAATATGATAATAACTAATTTATTATTGCCTCTAGGGCATATTTCGAACAGAAACTTGTAACAGTCGACTCTCCATGACCCGCCGTGTGGGTTTTAGAAAGACTTGATCAATATTTTTGAGCTCCACAGAAAGCGTTTGTAATATATTACTTGTGATATTTGCTCTGCTGAACTCTTTAAATGAGAAAAATCCGGCTTTGCAATCAGCTATCCTCCTTGTATGCCCTTTTATATACATCACCATTTGTTTCAACAACTTCACTGCGTCCCGATCAAAGTTACCGCGGTATGTGTACCTAAGTTATCAGGTCTTCGGTGTGTTTGTTACCATCCTATTTATACAAAAGTTGTCGGAGTTGTGCATTGAACAACCGTTTTCTTAGGTGAAAAATTACTTTAGTGTTTGTACCTAAGTTATGAGGTCCACTATACATATATTACCATGCTATTTTAAAGAAAAGTTAACGACGGCGATACCGTGCTGCACATGAACAATTTGAGTACACATGACAGATGAACAATTAGAGTGCATGCTATAGATGAACAAAGAAGAAGAAAATTGGAAGGAAGTGGTTTGTTCGATGGATACAACATTGCGTTCAAAGAAGAACTTTTTTATGTGGTTAACCAATTAGTTTTCTCATTTATGAGTTTATACAAGTACTGCACCACACTTCAAATTTCACAACAAGCAACTTAGTCTAAGTGGTTGTGGGTAGAATGCTAATACTTCGTGAGCCATTATGTCTTAGGTTTGACTCCCCTAACTCTCATTTTTTTACCGAAATTAAAAAGGAGACTTATGGTGACGAGCGGGAATTGTGGATTGAACGAGCGGGATTAGAAGAGGGCTCAAAACCAACAGAATCGGGGTCGTTCGGATCTATACCTAAGATCCTAATATAATAAATATGTGTGATCACATCATATGTGCACTCAGTTACCGATAGGGACTTCCAAAAAACAGCTCACAAAGTTTGTGATAGAAGATAACTGGGTGTGAAGGACACATGCATTCATGCAATTAATTTCTATTCCTAATGCTTATTGGGTGATTACGTGGCATAGTTGCATGTGCTCTAAAATAGTTTGTTGGGGTTAGCTATTTAGCTATACAATATGATGGTCTTGTTTTTGAAAATGTACATTAAAATGTTAATCAAGCATTTTCCAGAAAAAACAAAGTTGACAAGTATTTGAAAAATGTTAATCAAGCATTTCGAAAATGCTAAATATGTATACAAAATATATTGACCACGTATTAAAAGATGATGAAAGAATGAGATCATTTATATAAAAATGTTAGTCAAGCATTTGAAAATATGTTGAACAAATATTTGAAAAATGTTAATCAAGCATTTGGAAAATGTTAAATGTACGTAGAAACAATGTTGAATATGCTTTAAAAATGATGATAAAATTTGATCATATATATATAAATGTTAATCAAGCATTTGGAAAAATGTTGAACAAGCGTTTGAAAAATGTTAATGAAGCGTTTGAAAAATGTTAAATATGTACAGAAAACTTGTTGACCATGTATTCAAAAAATGTTTATCTTTTTATTTATAAACATTTAATCAAGCAGTTTTTTAAATATATAGAAAATTGTTAACCATGTATTTAGAAAATGTTAATCTTGTATTTGATTAATGACAAATAAGTATTTGAAAATGTTAAAAATGTATATGAGAAAAATGTTGACCTTGTATTAAAAAATATTGTTGACATACATAGAAACTGTAGAATTATAACCGAAAGAACGAAGAAAACCGAAAGAAAGAAAGAAAGAAACAATAAACAAAAGAAAAATGAGAATGAATAAAAATGGAGATACAAATGCAAAAAAGAATGAAAAAGAATGGAAAATGTGAAGAAGAACAAAAGAAACAAAATAAAATAAAAAAGGATAAAAACAAAGAACCGTCTCGAATCGCGTCAAGTAGGATATGCCCCTACTACTTACTACGAATGGGACTTGGGCCAAGTGGCTAGCAGCACCCGTGATCTCCATGGAGACCAGGGATCGATCCTGTTTCTCCAGTCTCCTCTCCTCTTTGTATTTACTATGCGCGCGCGAATGGTTCGCGATCTAATACGACACAGGGAAGGAAAAAATTTCAGCGAGAACTGCTACGATCTAGCTTGATACAAGACATAGCGTTTGCGGTTTCGCAGCAGGCGAGACAAAGCTGTGCCATGTACAAGACTTTACAAAAAACACGTGCACACTCTAGTAATGCATTTATGAGAAGAACCTTCCCAGAGCTTGAAGTCGTTCAACGTTATGAGAGGCCCCAGTATTGCATGCTAAGATGCCAGGCTCCCAATAATGTCCAGGATGCAAGAGTAATTAGTTACTCCCTCCGTTCCTAAATATAAGTCTTTTAAGAGATTTCATAAGGGGACTACATACAAAACAAAATGAATTAATCTACACTCTAAAGTATGTCTATATACATCCGTATGTAGTTTCCTAGTGAAAACTCTTAAAAGACTTATATTTAGAAACGGACGGAGTAGAAGGTACCGTCTGCATGGGCTTTCCGAAGGGTCACTTTGAAGAGCATTCCAACGATTCCATGTGATGACGCACAGTGATGGCTTCCTCCGCTCTGCCATTTTTTGGGGGTTTTGATTCTTTAGGATTTTTGGATCTTTTTCTTGTTTCCTAATACATTCATGTTTTTTAATTTTTCTTTGGAATTTTGGGTCTCTTTTGTTTCTGTGTGCTTCCGCGTGGGGGCACGGCTGTGCTTCCCTACACAAGTTAGTTTCACTTGGAGCACGAGTTAATACAATTTAAAATCAAATGTTAGTTCAACTTGGATTTTGGTCAAAAGAAGTTCATGGAAATCTATCACCATATGATCTAGTTTTGAAGATCTCGATGTGAGCAATGCAATGGTGAACACAGTTTGTAATTTGATTCCATGGTTCATGAGATATTTTATTTTGGGAAAAATGGACATACAAAAAAAAACGCAAATGAACCCATTCACCCCTTCTGTGCGTGGGAAAACTATCCCACTAAGGGCGTGTTTGGTTCCCTGTGTAGTTTTAGGCTGCATCGCATGGAGGATACTGGGTGAGTGTGGCCTGGTTGGATTGATGCAACGATGCGCCGAGATAGTGTTTGGTAAACTTTGCATGATATGGATGTATGAGGTGACCTCCAGATGGCGCAGATGGTGCTTGACGAGGACGACGACCGCGCTTGGACAAGGGCGGCGCCAGCGCTTGGACAAGGGTGTCACCGGCGTTTAAGGAGGATGACCGAGGACTGCGGAGCTTGGACAAGGGCGGCGGCGGCGCTTGGAGAGGGCGCGGCGGCGGCTCCAGATGACGGGATCCGGTGTGTGGTAGCGCGAGGCGTCGGGATCCGGCATGTGGTAGCACGAGGCGCCGGGATCTAGCGTGCGGCGGCTTGACGAGGGTGCCGCCGCTGCTTGGTAGTGGATGGTGGCGGCGGAGCTTCGTCGAGGACGAATGAGGAGGGTGGTGGAGGAGCTCGATGGAGGACGGCGACGGAGCTCGATGGAGGACGATGACGGAGCTCGATGGAGGAGGAACAAGGACGGCGGCGGCTGTGGCAGAAGTTGGGAAAAGGAAGGAAAGAGCAAGGCAACGCCCTGCACACGAGCTACGCAGGAAACTTGCGTTTCCCTCAGCCTAGCTGAGAGGCCTACTTTTGCATCAAGCGGGCCAGGCTCAAAAGCCCATGCAGTGTACCAAACATCTGATCTTTGCATGGTGGGTGTGAGCCACATGCAGTGCAGGGAACCAAACACGCCCTAAAACTCTTTGGTTGGGACAAATTGCGCACACGTGTTGCTTCACTTGTCTCCACCGAACAAGATAGAAGTGGCATTTGCAAGACTTACCCATCAATTAGTGATTTCGTGAGGATATGCACATAGCTCCAAAGAAATAGACCTGGCCCATGTACAGGTTCTCCCCTGTAGTTTACTTCCTAAGCATTTTGAGTTTTTCTTTTGAAAATTCGTGGGTTTTATGTTTTTTTTGTTTCTTCCTATTTTTCAGTCTTTTCTCATTTCTTATTTTCCACGTTATCATTTCCACTAGTAGAAAACAGGGCTTTGGTTCAGGCCTGGCCAGCCCATTAGTCCCGGTTCAGTCACGAACCGGGACTCATGGGGGCATACGTCCCGGTTCGTGCGCCCAGGGGGCCGGGCGGGCCTCGTGGGGCATTGGTCCCGGTTCGTCCGAACCCATTAGCCCCGGTTCCAGACACGAACCGGGACCAATGCGCCTCGCTCTTGACCCACAGCCATTGGTCCCGGTTCGTGCCTGGGTCTTGAAGCATCCTTCCATCCCTTCGTGCCTGGGTGGACCTTTCCGCGTGAATACTGGCACATCTCCAGCATCACCTAGGCTAACCACTTGTTTCTCCAGGGCACCGTTCCAACCATCATCCACCCAGAGGTGAGTTGAAATCTTGAAGTCTTGATCATCATAGGTCTTGAAGTTATTACCTCACAACTCTCATGATTCACACAACCAACCCCGTCTACTAACAGCATAGCAAAACAATTTAACGTTTCCCGGGGCCAAAGTTGTCAAAGGGGTTGAGGGGGGTACCTACCACATGATACTACTTCAATGTAACCAAGTTTCCAACTAACCTATCTTGCATGCATTTGGGGAGATGGTAGAACTAATGCATATAAAACATGGGTAAAAACATGATCAAGGTGACTTGCCTGATTGCTGATCTTCGTACGTGAGTGACTCTAGGTAACAAGCTTCGCACTCCGGATAATCTAACGAAGCAAACAAGCACTCAATAAGTATACAAAAAAAAAAAGTAGCTAACAACATCAACAATGAACTAGTAAACAATTCAAGACAAAACAATGCACAAATCACAAGCAAGAGGACACACAAAGTTTGTTTTCTAAAACATGATGGGAAAATCAGTACTAACATAACAAAACTATTTGGATTAACAAAACAATGGTTGACAGCAAGTAAACAATAAATATTTTTACTAATAAATAGAATAAAATCAATTTAAAGTTTGGTAAGAAAAACTTTAGTAAAGTTTATAAAAGTTTGGTTAAACACTATTAGATGGGGTAACTATAGTTTTACTAACAAAGAATGAAACTAACTTATTATTTTATTAAATAAAAATTATCTTAACAGAAAATAAAACTACCAAAACTTGTCCTAGAAAACAGAATTAAATTATATAAAACTTGCTGAAAGAAAAACTATTACTAACTAGTGGTTTTAATCAAATTAATCCTATTTGGAAATGGGTTCAAATTAATCAAATTAATCCTATTTGCAAATTTTTATTTTATTATCATTAAGTAAAAACACTAAATGTTTAACTAACAGAACCAATTAAACAAATACAACTAAATTCTAATTAGAACTAACTAAAACTAAGTTAATTTAAACTATGCTAACTAATAGGCAGAATCTGTTTTTAGCTAAAACACTACTCAAATTCATCCTAAAAATTCTCAAACTAAGCATGAAGGTAGTCTTAACTAATACCAAACAGTAGCAAAAAGATTCATGTCAAAATCTATTTTCAAACTCTAGTTATTCAGATTTGAATGTTTTGAGCAAATTTGATTCAATTCAAATTTTATAGGTCAAATTTGAAATTTAAAGCTACAGAGTGAAACTACATGGAATATGTGAGCTAATGCAAAAAGAATCAACTCTAAACACTAAACAGATTGAAAGTTATAGCTAAAACAAATTCAGAATAGTTTCTGTTGACTAAACAAAACAGAAAAAAGGAAAATCTACCGGACGGCCGGGGGTGACGTGGCACGATCCTATTGGCTGGCTAGCGCGTGCGTTGGGTGGTTTGGAGCGGGCGACCGATCGGAAGAGAAAAACGGTTCGGGAATAAGTTCGATCTAATCTGAGCCGTTGAGTAGGGATCCGATGGATGGGGATGAGCTCGACGGCTTACCGGAGGGGGAGGTGGACTCCGGCGATGGTGGCGGCGGCCGGGGGTCGAGGACGTCGCCGGAGGGGTCTCCGATGGTCGAGGGAGGCAGCGAAGGGGCTCGGGCGACAGCGGCGGTCCTCCGGCGTCGAACGGAGGCGTCGGGGAGGCGAGGGGAGGTCGGAGTCGTCCGGCACGACGGTGGGGAGGTCCGGTGGTGATGGCAACCTCCGGCGAGGAAAATGGCCGCGTTCTGGCGACGGGAGAGGGGGCTCGGGGGGATGGAGGCGGGGAGTCGAGGCTCCATTTATAGGCCGGAGAGGAGCTCGGGAAGGAAGGGAGGGCACGGATCCGGCGATGGAGAAAATTCCGGCGGCGGCGGCGCGCGCGGAGGAGACGACCGACGCGGGGATTCGGGAGGTCGGGTGGGGCCCGGTGGTCAGCGAGACCGGGAGCACGGGCGAGCTGTCGGTCGGCCGGAATCAAAGGGATTCGGCATTTAATGGGGTGGGCCGGCCCGATCGGTTCTAATTTCTTTCCTTTTTTAATAAAACAACATCGTAAAACCTTTTTAAAGCAAATAATATACTTCCAAATATAGAAGTATTATATATAAAAATTATCATAATAAAATATGCCATTTAATGAACATTTTTATTCTGGTATTTGAATATTTGAAAAAAAATATTATTTTCAGAAATTGCCTAATTGTTTTAAATACTTTTTTGCAAATATTTTCAAAATAACTCCTGGTTATTATTGTTCAAATAAATCACCAATTTGGTCCTAGTGTGGAGTGTCATCTTCCTCCTCTCTTATTTGAACTTTTTACCAAGATTTCAAATAGGTGAAAGCAACAATGGGGAAAAATTAGAAAGGGGCTTTCAGAATTTGAAAAGAGACATTTCAACATTTGCATACATTCAAGCAATGATGGTGATAGATGCATAGCTATATTCATAACATTCCAAAATAGAATTTTGGGATGTTACAAAGGTCCCGTCTGGCTTCTCGTCGAATATAAAGGGAATAATAAATATGGCCGAGAAAAAGTTTCATAACCTAAAGTCTCATGCTAAAATCTTTACCGGCTAAAGAATCATGACGTAGTAAATAAAGGCAGTGAGTGGATTGGGTTGAAACATTATGAGTGATGATAGCTTATGATTTTCTGTTGACTCTTGGTGATTGACTTGACACATGTTCATTAAAATTTCAGTATTGAACAGGTTTTTCTTAACGGATCCCTCGTCTCACATTGAAGAGGTTCGATATCTGATAACATGACTATGACTGCACACATGTTATAGCCCAGCCATGAGGATGAAATACTACAAATGTTTAGGAAGCAGATGAAAAGATAAGATGTGATTTCCTATGCATGGTGGTAGCTACACACCTTTTTTGAATAAGTGCCATTTTTTATATATGATTTGTCAAATTTCTTACGACATTGGCACAAGTGCATTTTTGTTGTATATAAATAACTTTTTGTCACTTATCTTTGTCTTTTTATTACCTTTCTGACACAAGTGTCTTTTCGTTCTATATAATTGACCTTTTGTCACTTCTCTTTGCCTTTTTATTACCTTTCTGACACAAGTGCCTTTTCGTTATGTAGAAAGGGCATGTTCTCACTTCTCTCATCTTTTTATTTGCCTCTTTGGCATAATTGCATGTTTGCTTGCCTGACTGGTCCAAAGTCAAGATATCTTCATTATAGTGTTATTTTTCATGGTTCAAAATAATTTATCAAATAATTAGATATAAAAATTGGGGTCGTGCATAGCTACACCATGGGTAGAAATTATTTTTGACAAAAAGATTAAAACTAAATGGTATCTTAATGACACGGTTTTTTACGCAAGCAGAAATTTGAATTCAGTAATTAGAAAACCATGGTTAAAAGAAATGATGGGCACTTCTTGTTTTCCTTTTTCCAAGCTATCATGCTATTTTTTCTATTTTAACATCACCTAATGGATTATGTAATCTTTTAACATTTTTTTAATTTTCCCAAATTTTCAAATATATTGCTTAAAATATAATTTTTATCTCTAAAATCATTGAAAATATGCTCCTAGTAAGAAGACTCTCACTAGGATTTAGGTAACTACCCCTAGGAGAGTAAGAAGAAGGTGAGGATTCATATCTGAAACACTTCAAAAAATAATTTGGAAAAAAAATATGAAAAGGAAAATTCGAAGGAAAATTCTTAATATATCCCATATTTTTAAATCAATGACAAAAAGAGAAAAGAAAAATGTTAGACACCCAAAAATACCCGGGAATGAGTTTACTTTTGATTTTAGTTTTTCGCAACCGTGTGGATTTTTTAAATTTGTCTTGATTTACAAAAAGATTTACTGTTTTCAAAGATAGCTTGATTGTATACGAAATACTTGAAAATATACTCCTGCTACAATGATTTTGACCATGACTTGAGAACCTAACCTAGTCTCGCTTTTCACCCTATTCTATAAAAGGGCAAGAGAGTCTATTTTTCTAAAAGACTACAATAACCCTAAGCACAAGATAAGCAAGGCACCATAGCCTTTATTTCTTGGATGCGAAGTTGTATTGGTGGGCATGATGGCTTCATCTTCCAGTAGTTTTTTTTTCATTTGGCTGTTATTCGACTTACATTTAACATTCACTTTTTACCACGTGACACGTGTGGTAAGCAATCCAAACTATTGAAAAAAAAACATTCACTTCTTTTTCTTAGTCTTATGGTGTTTCGACCTGTATGATGCGGAGTTTGGGAGCCATCTGGATAAAGAGCTGATTTTCTCTCTTTATAACAAAGAGTATTATTTTTAATGATTCCGCTTGTTTTTAATCTCTAATGAACTGACTCTGAGCATGGCTTATTTCCTTCTATATATGGAGGATGACCATAAGGGCCCGGCAGCTTTTTCTTGTTTGAAAAAGGAGAGAAACCATGAGTGCGAAAATATCAATAGAAGACAAGTTTTAAAATGGAAAAATTCCAAGCCTACGATGTTAATTACTGATCAGCGGGGTAGATACAGTACATATATGGTCTATCGGGACCTGATTACAGACTTTCCAAATAAACGAATATTACTAGTTGAGAATATTACTAGTTGTTTGACACCGAAATAATCGGATGTTTTAGAAATGGAAGTCCTTTGGTCCAATGGAATAGCTAGTCCCCTTAGAGGCAGAATACATCAGCAGCCTGATCTCCAGCTCTCCTTTCAAAGTAGGAACACAGACGGTGACGACGAGCATAATTCCAGTTCCGGAACCAGGCACACCGATGAAACCTGCCATGAGAGTCAGCGCACCTACACAAAGCCCGACGAGAAGTGCTATCATGGCAACATGACGCTTCCATCGGTTCGTGGGAATGGAGCCGGGCTGCGCCGACGTCACAGGAGTATATGCCTCTGCATGCACGTAACCAAACATGCAGTTAGCTAGGTTCTTGACAATGGGAAGTAAAGAGCGTACACATATATATGCAGGAAGAGAAGTGTAAATTAAAGGAAAAACATACCCCGAGCAACCTGGCCACATATTTTCTTGAATATACAATGGGAAGTAAAGAGCGTATACATATATATGTCGGAGAACTTTCGCAACGGTGCACACTCGGCGAGAACATAATTAATCTTGAAATTTAGTAATGGGTCACCTTATAATGCTACCGTCGTCCTAAGCAAAACAAGGTGCATAAAAGGATTAACATCACATGCAAATCATAAGTGACATGATATGGCCATGAACTTGTGCTTTTGATCTCCATCTAGAAAGCACCGGCATGATCTCCATCGTCACCTGCATGACACCATGATCTCCATCATCTTGATATCCATCAACGTGTCGCCATCGGGGTTGTCGCGCCCAACATGCTTCTACTACTATTGCTACCGTAGCGATAAAGTAAAGCGTTACATAGCGCTTAATGATTGACACGCATGTCATACAATAATTAAAGACAACCCTATGGCTCCTGCCGGTTGCCGTACTCATCGACATACAAGTCATGATAATCTATACATCACATGATCATCTCATACATCACATATATCACATCATGTAATTGGTCATATCATATCACAACATACCCTGCAAAAACAAGTTAGACGTCCTCTAATTGTTGTTGCATATTTTACGTGGCTGCTACGGGTATCTAGCAAGAACAATTTTCGTCTACGCAAAAACCACAACAGTGATACACTAGTTTGCTTTTCAACCTTCTCAAGGACCGCCTTTGTCGAATCCGATCCAACTAAAGTGAGAGAAATTGTCACCCGCAAGCCATCTATGCAACAAGTTGCGGTTGAGGGAACCGGTCTCTCGTAAGCGTACGAGTAATGTTGGTCCAGGCCACTTAATCTCACAATACCGCTGAACCAAAATTCAACCAAGGTAGGAAGCAATCTAAGTATCAACGCCCACAAACCTTTTGTGCTCTACTCGAGATCTCATCTACACATAGACCTAGCTCAGGATGCCACTATTGAGGAACGTCGCATGGTAAACAAAAATTTTCCTACGCACACGCAGATCTATCCATGGTGATGAGCATCTACGAGAGGGAGAGTAGATCTACATACCCTTGTAGATCGCTAAGCGGGAAGCGTTAAGTAACGCGGTTGGTGTAGTCGAACATCTTCGCAATCCAAATCTCCGAGCGTCCCGCGATCTCATCACGATCCGTCCTGTGATCCAATCACAATTCGTCCCGTGAACTCATCACGATCCGTCCCGCGATCTCATCATGATCCGTCTCACGATCTTGATCATGATCTGTCCCGTGAACTCATCACGATCCATCCCGCGATCTCATCACGATCCGTCTCGCGATCTTGATCACGGTCCTTCCGATCTAGCGCCGACCGGACGACACCTCCGCGTTTAACACACGTACAGCTTGATGACGATCTCCGCCGTCTTGAACCAGCAAGAGGGAGCGGAGAGGAGGAAGAGTTCTCCGGCAGCGTGACAGCGCTCCGGCGATGGTGGTGGAGCAATTTCGGAACGGCTTCGCCTAAGCACTGCAGAAATCCGATCTAGAGGAGCACCGATAGAACGGGTAGCACGTGGCCGTAAAATCAAGTGCAAAACACCCAAGTCCATCAATATATATAGGAGGGAGGGAGGAGGAGGGCTCGCGCAAGGCCAAGGCCCCATAGGAGTCGGCCGAACCAACTAGGGAGGAGTCCACCTCCTCCACTCCTAGTAGGATTAGGACTCCTTCCCTAATTTGCCTTTTTTGCCTTTTTCCACCTTTTTCCTTGTGGGCTTTTCTTCCTAGACACATGAGCCTTGTGTGGGACTTCCACCAGCCCACTAAGGGCTGGTATTCACTCTTCCACAGCCCATGAAGCCTCTTGGGTCGAAATACCCCTCCCGATGGCCTCCCGGTACACTACCGGCACTCCCGGTACACTACCGATGAGCCCAAAACTTTTCCGGCGACCAAAACAAGACTTCCTATATATGAATATTTACCTCCGGACCATTCCGGAGCTCCTCGTGATGTGCAGGATCTCATCCGGGACTCCGAACAACCTTTGGTCACCACCATACATAACTATACTACCGAAACGTCACCGAACCTTAAGTGTGCAGACCCTGCGGGTTCGAGAACTATGTAGACATGACCGAGACACCTCTACGGTCAATAACCAATAGCGGGACCTGGATGCCCATATTGGTTCCTACATATTCTACGAAGATCTTTATCGCTTGAACTTCTATGTCAAGGATTCAGTTAATCCCGTACGATGTTCCCTTTGTTCTTCGGTATGTCACTTGCCCAAGATTCGATCGTCGGTATCTCCATACCTAGTTCAATCTCATTACTGGCAAGTCTCTTTACTCGTTTCGTAATACAAGAACCCGTGGATAACACTTAGTCACATTGCTTGCAAGGCTTTGTTGTGATGTTGCATTATCGAGTGGGTCCTGAGATACCTCTCCGTCACACGGATTAACAAATCACAGTCTTGATCCATGCCAACTCAACAGACACCTTCGGAGATACCTGTAGAGCACATTTATAGTCACCCAGTTACGTTGCGACGTTTGATACACACAAGGCACTCCTCCGATGTCCGTGAGTTGCATGATCCCATGGTCATAG